>OY728132.1:321906220-323245624 GCA_963277665.1 Viscum album | reverse complement strand
CCCTAGAGCCCCATACAACCCCCTCCCCCCACCTCCCCCTGCCTCCCCCACCCCCCACACTATACAACCCCCCTCACCCCTTGCATCCCCCACCCTACACAGCCACCCCCTACAACCCCCCTATATCCCCCCACAGCACATTCCCCACCCTCCCACTACACAGCCCCCTCCCATTGCCTCGAAAAATAAATTATGAAATGGAGACCCATATTAGGTCTCCCTACCATTTAAGAACTCACTACCATATTGGATAAATATAATAGGACATCACTAAAATATCACTATAAGACATGAACTATGCTTCTAATCAAAAGGGTCTCGATAGAACACCTAAAAGGAACTCTATACAGTGGAATACTGCTCAAAGGAACTCTATGCAAGGGAATAACATTCCATAGATACAAATTTCTGAACTGGAGGAATCATCATTTGAATAGATATTATTCTAGAGGAATCATGTGTTATGTTAGGGGAAATACACTACACAGTTTTATCATCTATTTGAGGTGGAAGAACAAAAACTTACTTGAATCAAGGATGGATCGTAGGTTGGGAAGAAGGGTTCGCAAAGAATAGGGGAGCTATCGTTTAGGGATAATCATAACAAAAAACAAAACAAAAAACCTTGTCTTCAAATAAATCTGAATGAAAAATGGAATAAATGGAGGTAGAACATAAAAATGAGTTATAACTTACAAATTTTATGTGGAAGAACAAAGAATCAGTTGCTAGGAAGAAGGGTTTTCACACTGGAACAATGGAGCTCTCATTTAGGTCATAATGTGGGTGGATCATGATCGGAACTGGGAGCCGTATTTATGGCATTTTATCCCAACGGTTTGAATGAACTGTTGGAATAAGGGGGGAAACTATACACTATCCCAACGGTTTCAAAAAACCATTGGGGAAACTATCATCTAACCAGCCCTATCCCAATGGTTCATCAAACCATTGGTAAAATACACTCTAAAACTTCATATTCCAACGGGTTTCAGCAAACTGTTGGTAAATGAATCCTATCCCAACAGTTCATAGAAACTGTTGGGATAGAGGCATTGGTATTGGAGGAATTTCCAGTAGTGTAATTTTCCTTTATCTTATTATTTGGGATATGGTAGACTAGAGATATTGGTATGTTCTAGAGCTTGTTATAAAACCCATATTAGTTCATCATGAACACCTTTCCTGGTGTAAGTCTAAGTTACCAAGGAGATGGGACTATTATTCTTGGATTATATTATTACAGTTACATGATTTTAACCTCATGCGATGCACTTGCGTGTTTGAGATTTATGATTTATGGTTCATAGATTTTTGGATCTTGTCATATAGAGGCAAGATGTGTCTCTTGAATCATGTTCGGAATGTAGGATTCATATGAAATGTGCATTATAGTGTGTGATTTTTATCATGAAGATAGATATTCCAGATATTTAAAGTGTCAAAAACATCTAATACGGTATTTTCCTGTATAATTTATTGGTGTAATTCTACTCATATAGATTATTATATATGTACTTTTACTTTTAATAACAGGTAATACTGATTCTATAGATATATTATCGATTGTGATGATGATGGTATTGTCCCTCTGGTGGGGGATGTGTAGTGGCCCTATTTGGTTGATACAGGCATTAAATGCCTTGTGAAAACTCATTTGAGTGTGATTGGGAAAATAGTTTTGAATATTTAAATCATTAGTAATAATCTATATGGTATCTTACCATATATATTGGAATGAAATTATACTTAACTAGATTGTGTGACTAGGATTCATCAGGCACGGATTATGGTAGAGTGATTTTGTTATGTATTTTTGCATGACCTTAGATGATATTTCATATTCTTAGGGGGGATGGGGTATTACCATATGATTATTCTTGATGAGAATCAGTGTCCTAGTAGGCTAAGTATTAGCACCCTAGTAGGAATATTATTTTGGAAAGTGATGTTAGTTATACATATACATGAGACCCTAGAGTGGGAGTTAGCATAGGAGTCCTGGTGATGTTTTTATATGGGTGCATGGATGATGCTCGAAGGGTTATGATCTATGTGAGATCTTAATTATGGGATAGAGGAGAGACTATAGTGACCTTTAATATAGAACTCAGTATCTATGTGTGTTGGAGAGATGTGATGTGTGAGGGTAACCTATGAGAGGGGTTGTCCTAGACTTATGAGTGCCTTAGAGGTGTGAGCATGGGTGGGTGATTTGATTATCATACCAATGCATGTGTAGTGTAACCAGGTATATGGTATAGGCATGTTTAATCCTAGGATGGTTTTAAATGATAATCACCTTGAGTGTTATTACTTGGGTATCAAGGTTTTAATTCAAGGTCATGATCAATGTAATGTTTAGCCCTATAGATTTTGGACACATCTCTGAGTGATTGAGTTCTTGGGTTAAATAATGGATGGACACATGTGATTTAAAACTGATTCCTCGGTTGGAGAGTGATCTTGAGATAGACCATGGAATAATTAATGTTTCTGATTTTGGAGAGGGGTTTTTTGGGTTCTCTTGATTATATTATAATGACATGTCGATAATCATGGTTGGTGGTTTAGGCTCATGAGATTAGATTTGATGAGATTCAACTCATGGGAGCATTATTTAGGTTTTATGACTAAGTAGTTGATTAGAAACTAAAATTAGATAATATTAATTGATTATTTATTAATATTAATTTGTTTTAAAGTCCATAAATAGTAATTTTAGGCTAATTCATAAATTGGACTTCATTTCACATCATTGTGCAATTCATGTTTAAAGTGTCAATTTGGGCCCAATTAATCATCTCATTGTGGAATACATTAAATTAATTATTCTAATTTTATATTTTGGGATATTATTGATAAATATGTTTGGAAAATTTTATATTTTAGGACTTAAGGATGAATCCCAAGGGAAAATGGATATTTTTTTCAATGAACGTAGAAATTTCTGGATACTGTATAATGGGCGTAAGACCCATCAAACAGAAGTGGGTCCCAAAAAATACCAATGAAGCTAAAATTTTAAATCTAAAAGTAGAAATGTATGGATATAATTTCAT
The DNA here is from genome assembly GCA_963277665.1 of Viscum album. NCBI lineage: Eukaryota > Viridiplantae > Streptophyta > Magnoliopsida > Santalales > Viscaceae > Viscum > Viscum album. The sequence continues at coordinate 323,242,562 of OY728132.1, read as the reverse complement.
TTAACTATTCCTGGATCTAATTTGTAATTTTTCATGGTGATATAGGTGGTTAAAGAAGAAGATTAAATATGTGTCCAGATCTGAATGCCCATATAGTCAGTCCACCATTTCGAGCATAAATTCCAAACAGTTAATCCAATTGGCCTAAAATTTTGACAGATATTAAAGGACACTAGAAAGAATATATTTATATGATATGACCATATATTATTTGGCCTTATTTAGTTTCAAATAAACAAGTAATTAATGGGGATGAATCTGGATGATTTTCCTAGTAAACTTTGAAACGTCCAATTTCCTTTGATTTATCACCCTCCTTTTGACACTCCTAAATTATACGGAAGGAATTTATTGATAGGGGATGAACCCTAGGATCCTAATATTCCTACATAAGGGTATATTGGTGAAATTAATTGAAACCATGCGTTTCTTTCAATATTAATTTAATGCTTTCATTTTGTAATCGCACATTCATTTTTATCATATAATTTTTTCATTCACCTTTGTTTATTCATAAAAGTTCTTCTTATTATTCTCTTATTTTTTATTTTAAATATAACCTTTATATATTTTTCTTATTAAGTGATGTTATTCACATCATATTTTGTGAAATTCCTCACATAATGGTGGATTGATAATTATTTAAATTTTTTCTTCGTCAATCCCACTTCCTTAAGTCGACTTCCTGCTTCCATTGATAGAATAGAATAAATAGAGGTCTAAAATTTTATAGATTGATCCTAGGGAGTTTCATGGGTTGTATTGAATGTTATTTTATGTTATGAAAATAATAAATTATTTCTACAGCTTGATAGTTCCATTCTTTCACTTATTTTCTTCTTTATCTTCACCAACTTTAATGAGGACACATTTTGAGTGCTAGTACAATCCAATTCCATGGCGTGATCATGAAAGTGATCATCTAATTTCATTGGTGATTAGCCTTGAAATTGTGAATGTATTAAATTAGATAATTATATTGAGGAATTATATCATTGATTGGATACCTCTTGAACTATTTAATGGAAAATTCATAGAAAATCAAATACATATAATATAGCCCTAGCAACAATATTGGATAGACTCATCTTTATTAATTATTTCCATTATAATATTTCAGTGTTTCATTATTTAATTAAATCCACTCTCTTAGGTAATTTATTTATAAGTTTCAAAATTGAAATAAACCCAAGTTGTCCACTTTACAACTTACCCTCCCACAAATCTTAGTGTCTCAAGGTTTCTCCTTTGGTCCCTATGGATTTGATCCCTACCAGTAATAAAACAACCGCATATAACTATAAAGTTCATTTGGGTACAACCAAATTTTTGTTCCGTTTTCAGGGACCCAAGTTAGATATATTGTACACTCACCTTCTATTCTCACCCAAATTATCTTTTCTCACCACCATTTCTCTTATCTTTTCCCCTTTTTGTTTTTATGTGTCCTAAAAATATCAAATCCAAATTTCTATCTACTCCAATGGAGTTTCTTCAATAATACCAAAAAATAAACTTGAGATTAAATAAAATTGGAAATAAATATTAAGAAGAACCTCATATAGGGAGTTTCTTTGACCAAAAATTTAATGAATACACCAAACCTGATGAGACATATAATCAATGGGATGATTAATGATTAAAGGTCAAATTTCCCGCCCTCTTAAGGATGGTTGAAGAGATCAATCATATGTAAGTAAATGATATTAAATATATTATCCTCCCTAATACCCCAAAAAATTAATTAATAGTTGTGTGATCAAATGGTTAAAATGAATTCAGAATTTTCATCTTTTAGATCCGAACTAAAAGGAATTTAAATGATTATAGGACCCATGCCCACTCAGTTTTTCCATTCTTCAACATTTATAGAAGAATCTTATTACACACATACCCATTATGAATTTATTGAAGAAAAAAACTTAGTACTTGTGATAGATAAATAGGATCAATTATTTGTTGAAGGGAATTTAAATTATGAGGAAATTGATTTTTTGAATTCAAAATATGAGAATTTAATATCATGGGTTGATTTTCTTGAACATTTCTCCATTAATGATTTTTAGGACCACCAATCACTGAACCAATTGGGAAAATCTTAAATATTGAGTCTATGAGCCCTAATAACATTCAAATGGAAACATTTGTGAAAGAATCATATTTTTATAAGGAACCAATTATTTATAAAATTTTTGAATAAGAACCCGATTTTGATTCAAATTTCCAATCTGCTTTAAGAAAATTCAATCAACCCAAACTTAAATTTTTTCCCTTCTTTCCCTACTCAAGTATACCTTTATAAGTGATAAACAAGAACTTAGGGTTTTTATTTATTCATCTCATTAAACTCACAATGAGGGGATGATACTTGATGTATTAAGAAATACTACAGAATCAAACAAATCAACAATTTTATATATTCCTTATATTTTACCATTCATTTTAGAAAATAGGATTTTACTTGAAAAAATTGAAAAAAAAACTACTCAATCTCAATCAAGTTGAAGTGTAGAAATATGGGGTCCTTAAGATGTTTAAATTTGATATTGGGAAAGCTGGGGGGTATATGTTGATCTAAAGACTTTAAATTAAGCGCTTTCTGAGAGGTAACCTAACTTATGAATTTTTTATGCATTTTTGTGTTCTTTTTATTGAGGGAATTCCCTTGGGGTTTCCAATGTGATCTGACATATTTTGTGTTTGATATTTGGTTGTAGAATCTTTTTATTATGTCAAAATAAAACCCATGCTTTCTAATGTTCAAACCCATCCATCAATAATCCCCAAGGAGTCCACATATGACGTGAAACCAAAGTGATCATTTTCTTATTGATGGGTCATCATCTTCAAATTGAGTGGTTTTTGTTACTTGAATTCATTTAAAATTTAATTCTCCCCGTACTCCTTCCTCATTCATAACTCTCTCTTCTCTTCTATTTCAACATTGAGGTAATTTTGATTCTATGTTGGGGGGAGTGAAAATCTGGGATTTTAAAAAAATGGTATTTATTGAAAAAAATTTAAAAAAATACTTGCATGCATTAATGTATATTTTGATACATGAATGATAAATTTCAAATAATTTTGAATTCCTTGATTATGATTTTAATGAAAGTTTATTTACACGAGCATAGTTTTTTGAAAGTGTTGTTGTACAATGTGAATTTTCAATGTTCACATTTTCATCCTCTTATCAAAATGGCACAATGCACGTCCATTGGATCATGGGTGTAAATTTGATTTCATGAATCCCTTTCATCATAGAATAGGGTTTGGGGCCACTTTCATTTTAATTTGAGTATCCAACAAAAAAAATAAAACAAAATCTCATTGAGAAATATTTTTTCCAAATGTGCGGTGCCCGACACTTGGGGATCATGACTCCATAGTTTTCTTGCCCAGAGTTAGGCTTTACATCTCTATTTTAGACCATTAAATTGATAATTTTTGTGGCATACTTCACTTGGGGATTGTAACTCTGTAGTTTTCTTTCCCAGAGATAGGATTTTCATATTTATTGTGGTTAAAAAAACACAAAAAACCAAAAAAAAATTGGATACTCATAATAAGGTTATATGTGATTCCCACCTAGAGATTTTATTTCTTCCCTTGAATAAGAAAATGTTCCCCATGTCTTTTTTGATGCATAACACATCATCATACTTAATATAAATTGAATGAAATGTGATGATGAATTTTAACAAAGGAATAGTATTGGGCTTGGGATATTCCTGTGAAAGTATCTTATGTGAAATTATTTTTAAATGTTTCATGATTGTTTAGAATGGTTTTTTATGAGAAATTTATGTTAAATTGTTTTGGAAAATGGGATTAAATTTCATATTTTTGAGATACTTTTTTCTCAGGACTAGAAAAACTCAAGTTGGGGGTGTGATTAGTCACTAAAAGTGGATAATATTCCTTGATTATATCTTAATATTCATGTGTTTCAAAGTCTATAAATACCAATTGCAGCACCCCAATAAATTAAAAATAAATTTAATATTGAATGAATGAAACACTAAGTCTCTGTGAAACAAAACATTGTTATAACCTACCCAGTGAACATGATTTTGTCGCTTTTGTGATTTGAATTTCAAAAAACTGTCATACCCCATTGGGATCAATAAGATATTTAGAGTTGGATTGGATAAAATTACATTTTTTTGTGAATAGTAACTTACCCTCATGAATAGTAACATACCATTATGAATAGTAACATCACCCATTTAATTACAAATAAAATTTAGGCACCACATAAATGAGAGTGAATATTTTAAAAATTAATAATTAAGTGTTGTTATTTTGTGAGTAATAAATATTTAATCACAATTTTAAATTAATAAATTAAGAAAATTAATATTCATAAAATTTATTCTTAAATAAATATTTTTTCCTTATAATTTTAGGATAATTTTATGTGACGTCAGTTAATTTTTGAAAGTATTATAAAATCAGTTTTAAATTTAAAATCTATATTTTTCAAGTAAATAATGATTTTATTTAAAAATTAAATTTCACATATTTATAAAATTATTTCGATAAAATGGATTTCATCTTTGAATTATAAAAATTAAAAAAAAAATAGGGTGAATTTTTTGGATTTTTCTGAAATATTTGAATTTTTACTGAATAGTGAAATTCAATAATTTATGAAATATGCTAAATAAATGAATATATGAAAGTCATGGATGATGTAAATGGTAATTGGTTTGAACTTACAAGAACAAATTACTATTTTTATTCAAAATAATAAATAATATCCATAGTCTTGATCCAAAATAATAAAATAATGATTAAAATAATGGAAAACCCCTCTTGTCCTCCACTATAAAAACCACCCCTCACTCCCTCGTCTAATCACTCCTCTAAGCCTTGAAGCTTCTAAAAGTTCTACCCAAATACTCTTACCTAGTCTTTCACATGTCTAAGAGCTCTTGTTCTTTCAAAAAGACCAAAACCCCTTCCCTTAAGGAGGTTCTCAAGGAGGAGTAATCAAGAAGTAAAATCCTCTTCCTTTTTCCTTTCAATTTCTTTTAAGTTGCTTCTTTTATTATAAATCATCAAATAATCAATCCAAATTATCATGATAACTCTATTATCATATATATACTATAATTATATCATTTTAATGGAACATCTATCATCAATATCCTTACTCTCTCTCTTTTATTTTAAAAATGAAATCATTGTCTGGGAGGTGCTAATTTACAACCTTCGTGGACGACGAACCTTCATTATTCAATTTCTCCTTAAAGTATGGTCATAAAACAATTATATGGTTTAAATAAACTATAATATATTTATTATAACTTATTTAATATTTTTTAACTAGTATATATACATAATATTTATTCATACGACAAAACTAGTTCGTAATAATCGAAATATCACTAAAATGATCTTCATTAATGTGTCATATAATAACTCATCCTCATACAATATAACCAAATAAATTATATGACCATTAAATATTAATAATTTTCATAATTATCATATAGAATAAATTCTGGAGAATCATATCCATTCAACATGAACTCCATTACTTATAAACAAGCGAACCGATTATGAAAACTAATAAAACAAACACTCTGGAATGACAGAATTTAAACCTATAACTTATCAACAAGGACATAAATGAACTTAAAAACTATAATGAAAAAAACATATTTATATAATGTTATTAATTAATTAATTAATGTATTTAATTTGATTATCCAGGACATTAAGATCAAGAGCAGAATACATTCTGACATAAGGTAAGGGTTTCCTCATCTCACAACCATTTTTTTGAGATATTACTTATTCACCACTATTTCTTGTGTATGTTGTTTGTATAATTACCATTTATTTATCTTATCTTGAATATATTTATTTTCATGGTATTAAATTTATCATTTTATGATTATTTATTTTGGGGCATATGATTGGATTGATTATAAAGTGGTAAGGGATTCCATATGAACCCTCATTATTCCTTCAGGTTATTCCTTCACTATAATTACCCAAATATAATGCTTATTTATTTTTGTGTAAATATTATATATTATATTTTTATGTTCCAAAATAATATATTCATATCATTTCATATTTATTTTATGGTGATTATATGTTTTAAAATAGTTCCCTTCTTAATTCTTCCTGATAAACATGCTCGATTCAAGGGAACTTCTCTAATTTTTAACCATTTTCAAGTGAATTATATATTATATGTAAAGAAATAATTATTTTTTTAAGATATAAAATTTTACCATGAAAAAATATATTGGTTAATTTCTGGTTTTATGAAAACAAACATTCCCTTCCGCTTTAAAATATCTTTACTATTTTCCTTAACCCGCACTAAAATGTTTTATTTTTAAAACTTCTTTAAAAACTTGTTTTATATGATTTAAATTTAGTGGTAAAACATTTATTCCTAAAATATAATTTCAATGTCCTTACCTTTTCTTTTTTTTATATAAAATTTTACAATCTGATTTCATGACAAATACAAATGATTTTCCAAAATAACTCTTCTTTCCAAAGTAAAAAGGAATTTTCTCGTCTCACTTTAACTTTTATGAGATATATAACTTGTACACCACTTATTCCTTGAATATTGTGTATGTACTTCCCTTGTTATATCATATAAATAGTCTATTTATTCACATTATATTCTATGGGAGTATGATTTGAATGTTTTAAGGTGGTATAAGACACTTTGGAATGTTTAAGGATTATTTCCTCAAGAATTTTTCAATGGTATCATTTAAAATTATATTCATCTATGTTAAAATCCTTTATTAAATCTTGTACTTTATTGAGGTTTATCTCTTATGATATCATCTAAAATATGTTTGTTAAGTGTTTCTTATTAGTTTGATTGTGGATGTTCTATCTTGATACCATTCACCATATTACTCAGAATGGTTAGTGATTATATTTAATGATTAGAGAAAGTTATTTACATTTCATATGTAACTTTTAATATGAATTTATATGATGATCATGTTCACTCATTTTATATGTGGAATGCATTGGACTTATTAAGTTATGGGTGGGGGGCCTCTATATACCCTCAATTCATTGGTGGTTCTCATGAGACAAACTAGTTCGTGTTTTTACCCATTTATGTATGGTCTTGGTATGAGACCTTGAAAGAATGATTATGATGTCCAACATTATGAATTACCTCATTATAAAACTATTAATTGATAGTCCATGTGGTTATTTGACTAGTATAATACCCATGGTTATGTTTTATTGTGGAATTATTTATTTATCTCTTATTCCAGCCATGTTATACTCAAGTTTATTTTTTAAAATCATGTGTTTTTTTATATTAACCATGCTTAATGTTTATGTTTATGATATCTTCCACTATATTTATTACCCTTACTGAGCATCTGAGCTCACCCCTTTCTTATGTTTTATTTTTTCCAGGATGAAAGGAAGTATATTATGAATTAATTTCATAGATAATCTAGGATTTTTGTATGTTTCCAGTGTAATTTATATAATGTATTTCATTTCAAGTTTTAATGTTGAACGTATGTATGTATCTAGTCTTCCAAAAATACTAAACTACCTAGTTCTTCAGGATTTGATTCCTTGTAATCATTCCAATGTAATGAAATAATGTACTAGCTTTGGGTAACTAGGGTCGAAGCATTACATTCTGTATCAGAGGATGCTTAGTATAATCCTTGGAAACTAGATTTATAAAATGTAGATTAGTGACAAAAACCCTAAGATATACTTTGAGGATAAGCATACAAGAACATCCTAGAATTTTGGTAAGGAATATATTATGTGGGTCTTCTTAAAAAATACATATCTATATGGATACTACAAGTGAACATGGTTCTATAATAGATATACCTATGAGTAATAACTCTAACAAGGTGTTCCGAGCTTGAATTGGGGTAACCCGGTACACGACAATGGGCCTTACTAGGCAACTGGTTTGAAACTCCTAGGGGATATTCTTTGAAAAATTCACATTTAATTTACCCACCATTATAGAAGATTTATGCCCCCAAAGTAACCAAAGTGTATGGTTCTAGGATTTACGATCCATACATATATGTTATGTTTTATACCATGTTCATAGTTATAGAAAGTTCATAATTTTATGAGCTAATATAGTATATGGAATTGATTATAAATGACACCTATCATAAGGAATGAGAACTTCACCGATGGACATTATTCAAAAAGTAATAAGGTTCATATCTCTCATGGTCTTAAGCCATCATTTTGAAGGGAGATAGTCTCCTAAGTATCCTCGTCATATGATGAAACAGTATCATGTGTTAACAAGATGTGCAAAATATTCTCTGAGTATTATGGATTTGAAGGGAAGTAAGAGAAAAAGAGGATGTCAGAGAAAAAGATAGATAATGGGAAGAAGGGAAAGAAGGGTTTTCCCACATGGGATAACTATAGAAAGAATCACCCTGGTAAATGCTTGAAGGGAATAATAGTTTGTTATAAGTGTGGAGACAAAGGACACCAAGTTCATGATTTCAAGGGTAAGAAAAGGGTTTCCAATGTACAATGCTTCAACTGCAAGGATATGGGACACTATATGAATCAATGTCCCAAGCTTCAAAGTAATATACTCCAAATGATGTTACTGGATAATGATAAAGTTATTATATTATCGTAGATGAAGTGGAATGGCTAATATTTATATTCAAGAATCATGTCATTTGAATATTTTATCAACAATGTACTCATTATAAAAATTATGGAATATATGAGTATTGTACTGCATCAATTTTTCATTAAGTATTTAAGACCATAAGTTGAATGGTACAAGGAAATGATATTAAGTGGAAAGTTAAACTTTTTGGAAAATTTATGATTGAGGGAAAGAAAACCCAAAATATATTTTTGATGTTGAGATAATGATGAATAAATGACTTATTTGGATAAGTGATGAATACCTTGGAACTGATTGATGACTTTTAGGCAGCTGGTCTATGATATAATTGAAGGCAGTTATTGTATGATTCCATAGTTCAAATTTCTCTATACATTCTGGTATCACTAGTTTGTATAGATATTTGAAGGAACATTTCTGGTGGGACAACATGAAACAGAAAATTGGCTAAAATGTATCAAGATGTTTAGTATGTCAACAGGTGAAGGCTGAAAGATAATATCCTTAATGATTCATGAAACCTCTACCTATTCCTACATAGAAATTGGATTACATAAATATGGATTTTGTCACTGGATTACCAAAAACTATAGGGAATAATGATGCAATATGGGTGATTATTGGTCGACTTACCAAATCTGCTCATTTCCTCTCTATAAGAAAGGATTTCCTACTAGGCGCATTACTCGGATCTATATTAATAAATACGTAAGACTTCATGGGGAACCTACCTAAATTGTGTTTGATCATAATCCATTATTTACATTAAAATTATGAAAAAGTATTCAAAAATATTTGGATACTAAGCTTTGATTGAGTACTTCTTATCACCCTCAAACTGGCAGGCAATCAGAAAGGACGATCCAAACATTATAAGACATGTTAAGTCCATGTTCACTTGAATTTTAGGGTATTTGGGATCAGTATTCACCTTCGGTGGAGATTTCCTACAATAATAGTTTCCACGCTAGTATTCAATTGGAACCATATGAAGCATTGTATGGAAAGAGATGTCATACACCAACATGTTGAGATAAAGTTGGGGAAAGGAATCTTGAGGGCCCAAATCTTGTAGAGGAAACAATAGAAAAGCTAAAGACTATTCAAATACATATCAAAGAATCTCAACGTAGTTAAAAGATATATGTGGATAATTTAAGGAATGATTTGGAATTTCAAGGAGATCACATTTGCTTGAAAGTATCTCCATGGAAGGGTGTTATAAGATTTGGAAAGAAAGGGAAACTGATCCCCATGTACATTGTCCCTTTTGAAATTCTGGAGAGAATTGGTGTTGTGGATTATCATTTATAAATTCTACTTATCCTATCTAAAGTAAAAAAAATGTTTTTCATGTCTCATTGTTGAGAAAGTACATGCTAGACCAAACACATATCCTCACTTCTGAAGATATAGAATTGGAACCTAACGTATTTTACTATGAAGAGACAATCTGGATTTTGGATAATAAAAAAATGTTTTGAGGAATCGGATGACTCGACTAGTAATGGAACTTTGGAAAAAACATAAAATTAAAGGGGCAACATGGGAGCCTGAGGAACTTATGATGAAGAACTACCCAAATATTTTTATAAGGTAACATTCTGGTAATTTTTAGAATGAAATTTTTATAAGGGGGAATAATGTAACTCCCCAAGAATTTACAAATAAATTTAATATTGAATGCATGAAACACTGATTCTTAATGAAATAACACTTTGTTATGACCTAGCCAGTGAATATAATTTTTCTTTTTTTGTGATTTTAAATTCAAAAAACTCATATACACGATTTCAATCAGTAATATATTTATAATTTGATAGGATCAAATTAGCTTTTTAGTACATAGTAACTTACCCTTATGAATAGTAACATACCCATATTAATAGTAATGTGACCTTATTAATAGTGACTACACCCATTTAAGTATAAATAAATTTTAGGCACAATATAAATGAGAGAGAATATTTTAAAAATTAATAATTAAGTGTTGGTGCTTTTGTGTGTAATAAATATTTAATTAAAATTTTAAATTAATAAATTAATAAAATTAATTTTCATAAAATGTATTCCTAAATAAATATTTTGTTTTACTATGATTTTAGGATAATTTTATGAGACCTCGGTTAATTTTTTAAAGTATTATAAAATCAGTTTGAAATTTAAAATATGTATTTTTCAAGTAAATGATGATTTTATTCAAAAATTAAATTTCAATTATTTTGATAATTATTTTGATAAAATGGAGTTCATATTTTTATTCTATGTATCAAAAAATGGTTAGGGTGAATTCGGGGGATTTTTCTAAAATACTTGAATTCTGTGAATAGTGAAATTTGATATTTTGTGAAATATGATAAAAAAATAATTTTTGCATCATTATTGAGTCATGGATGGTTTAAATGGTCATTGGTTCAAACTCACATGTACTTATTACTATTTTTAGCCATAATAATCAATACTATTCATTTTATTAAACCAAAATAATAAAATAATGATTAAAATAATGGAAAAACCCTCCTCTCCTCCACTAGAAAAACTGTAACGCCCCGACCCCAGTTACCCAGAGTCGGTGCATTATTTTAATACATTGGCATGATTACAAGGAATCAAGCCACGAAGGACTGATCAGTTTAGCAGTCTTGGAAAATATATTACATACATTAACTTTACATTATAATTTTAAACATAAAACACAGCATAAATAATCCTTTATGAACCCCATTATTCCCTTGGCAAAACCCTGTATATCAATCATAATACACTTATTGGAATCCTAGGAAAAATAAAACATAGAAAGGGGTGAGCTCAAATGCTCAGTAAGGGTAATAAATAAAGAGGAAACTTTCATAAATAACACTACTGGAAAAATGATTTTTCCCAACGCTTCTATACCAACGGTTTGTAAAAACCGTTGGTATAGGTACCCTTTCCCAACGGTTTGGCCAAACCGTTGGGAAAGCCCATTTTTAGGCCACCTTTCCCAACGGTTTGGCCGAACCGTTGGGGAAGGCTGAATTCTGGACCACCTTTCCCAACGGTTTGGCCAAACCGTTGGGAAAGGGTAGCCTATCCCAACGGTTTTCCCAAATCGTTGGGAAAGGGTGTCCACAATTCAACCTTCGGCCAGAATACCCAAAAAAACAGCAAGACCTTTCCCAATGGTTTGCAAAACCGTTGGGAAAGGTCCTTTGATTTTTTTTGGAGTCTACCTACGGAGAACATTATATAAATCAAAAATTAAAATAATTAGAACAATACATATATATATTTATGAAATTATGTTAACAAAAGTCATGTTAGATTAGCAGTTAAGTCATTCCGTTATAAACTAGAGGTCCTGGGATCAAATCCCACCGGATGTTTCTTTTTGGAAATACATATACCAACGGTTTTGAGAACCGTTGGTATAGATTTTCTAATTACTTATACCAACGGTTTTCAGAACTGTTGGTATAGACCCTATACCAATGGTTTTCCCAAAACCATTGGTATAGACCTATTGTCACGGCTTACTTGCCAACAGTCCTCCAAACTGTTGGTATAGGGTATTTTTCCAGTAGTGTAAGCATAAACATTTAAGGTAATGTATAACTAAAACAAAATCCTTTTAAACATGAAATTCAGAATAATATGGAAAAAATAAAATGAAATAATTCCATTTAATAATTCACATGGATATTCTACTAGTCGAATAATCACATGCAATATTAATAACCACTTTCATAATGATGGAATGTATAATGCCAGACTATCATAACTACATATTCAAGGCCTTGTGCCAAGACTACAAATAAGATTTTGTCAAGGCCTTGTTCCAAGACACTAGTTTGTCTTATGAGACCTATCGATGCATCGAGGAGCTATATTGGGCTCCACTCGTCACTTACTAAGTCCAATGCATTCCTCATATGAAAATTTTGAAACATAACATAAATATTCGTATTAAAAATAACATACTAAATGTCAATACTTTATCCAAAAACCATGAATGGTATAAAAATAAAACATCCATAGTCAAACATATCACAAAAACTTCAATACAATATAGAAGATTGTATTATAACAAATCAACCTCAATCAAAAATAATATCTAGTAAAGGATGCTGACATAGTTGAAAATGATGAGTAAATATTTTTTAGAGAAATATATGTTTTGTAAAATCATTTAAAAGTCACACATTTATAAATGAAGTAATTTAAAAAATATTTTTGAATCAAAGTTTCCCATACCACTTTGAAACTTTTGAAAAGAATTATCATTTCAAAACATTCATGTCCATATAAATAAATCTTTAAGATCATTTTGAAAACATGGACATTAACTAAAAACATTTAGAAAGATAAACCTTTAAAACATTTAAAATTCTGATCTTGATAAAGAGTACCTTTCACAAATCCTTAAAATATTCATTTTGAAATCATTTTTATGAAAAATGGAAATGTATGATAAAAATGTCCTAGTAAATACTTACACATAAACAATCTTGGATAATAATGAGATTGAGGAATTAACCCTTACCAATTTGGTAACATGCAAAACATACACCCCATAAAAGAGGTATCATACAATGAATATGTAAATACACATAAATTAAAGTTTATTACACAAATAATATAATTATTGTTAGAATATACACCACACAAAAGGTAATAGTGGCAATATGGCATGAATCTCACGAGAATAAGGAGTGAGATGAAAACCCCTTACCTTGCACTTTCTTTTAGTCGAGGGTATATTTAACCTCCTGTATGAAGACTGTAGTATGTTATTAAATTATACTAGGACCATATTAATATTTATAATATCATAAATTATTCATTTATTACTTTATACTACCCATTAATAATAATTTCCATGTTAAATTAACATTTCGAGTAATAATCGCTTTCTTTATAGTACGTGTTTTAACTTGTTACTCTTGATTGTATCACTTAGATAATTATTTTAATACTTCCAAAATATAAAACATTATTTATATATCATATATATTTAGAATATAAATATTTATAATAGACATATATATGAAATGGAAAACAATGTTTATGGAGACGGTAGTCCGTCGTACACATAAACTTTGTTTCCGTTTTCATATCGTATTGAACGGAACTAAGTGAATAAGATATATGTAAGTACATAAATAAACATATATATATAAATATATATATCTCCAGTAGCATTATTATGTCATATATTACATACTTATTAGTAATATATTTTTATAATCATCGATGAATGGTGGACTTGGAAATGAATCTCATCGCGTCATGGAGATGGTAATTCGTACGTACGCACGAGCGAAAATATCATTCTTTTGATGTTAAAATAATATATAATTGGATGGTGTATTATATATACAGAATCATTATCATGTTATATTTATTATTTACATCAATTACACGTCATTATTATACCCATTCAAATAATAATGTATTGAATAACAATCACACCACGACGTGGAGACGGTAAGTCGTACATACGCACATATGGTGACATGTCATTCAAAGGATGGATAGAATAATGAATATGGTTGTAACATATTTATAATAACATCACAGTATATAGAATATACTAGATTTATTATTTTATAATAGAAATAAAAAAGAAAGAAGAAGTGGAAGAAGAAAGGAACTTGAAAGAGGGTGGTGAAATCATTACCTCTTCTTTGGGTTCTTCCTTTTGATTTGATCAAAAGAGCTCCTTAGGTTAGATTTCTGATCAAAATAAGGCCTCTATATTGAAGTGAGGGAAGTTGAGAGAATATTTGGGCAGGGTTTGGCCGCACCAAAAGGATTTGAAGGTATGAATTTGAGAGAAGTGGGAGTGCCTTTTTATAAGAGGGGTGAGGGGCACCTTAGGAAAAACTTAAAATATTATTTTATAATAAATTCATATTCGGTTTATAATGGCTAAAAAGTGACTTATTTCTAGGATAAGTTGGGTATGGGTTTAAATCCTTTCAACCAATAGATTTTAGACAGGTTTGGGTCACTATATTAACCTTATCATTTATATTTAACTCTTAGTTAAATAGTTTGACATTTACCATGTCTCTTTGTATTTTTATATTATATGGTTAATAAACTTACTATATACTTCCAAGAGAACCCCAAGTGTTTAATTAATGATACACCTATAATTATATAAGTCCTTTGTCCGAACCTTAAATTTTTAGGAATATAATATGAATTAATAATTTAATATTTTTTTTAAACTCTTTTATGTCAATTTTGACACTATTTGGTATTTTGTTTTTACTAAATTTATAACAGTATTATTTCTTCAAAAAAAAATTCATCTAACCAACCATAATATGTTATATTAATCTATAAAATTATTTTAATTCATAAAAAGTCTCAAATTACATTTATTTTGATATTTATAATATCAATTATTTTAATATTTCATTAATTAGGTAATTACTACATCACCATTGTGTCATAAATAAATTAAATCATCTAATGTATAAAAATTATAAACAAAATATCATTATGTAGGAAATATTTTTAGCTTTCTAATTAATATGTATAATCAAATTTATCTTATTTATAACCCTATATTAAAAAATATATATATTTAACTTTGATTTTATCTCTTTTAACTCTTCTTTGAATTAAATTATAATAAATATCCTAATCTAATACAAGTGGACCAAATAGGTTCATATTTTATTACTAAGGTTGTTTTTGGTCGAATTATACTTAGACAATAGAATTAAGACATGTGTTAGGGTAATAATAATATCATTTTTACCCTTAATTACCCTATTTACTTTTAACCGAGGTAAATAAAAGTAAAAAGTTACTATTCACAAAAAAAATTATTTTTATCTTATTAAACCACATTTTACTCCTTGACATTAACCGTGTCTCTCGTATTTCTGAAATTACACTCACAGAAGTGGTAAAATTAAGTTTTATGTGAATTTGTGAATTCTCCTAGGAGATGGGTAAAAGACATTAAAAAGTTCAATAAAATTTTTATACATCTAAAATTATTATAGACTGAATCAAATTAATTACATTGAACTTATATAGGTATTATGTATCTATTTTGACCAAAAATAAATTTAAATAAAATAATTAATTATTTAAATAAAAATTTGGTTTTAAACTATAACTCAGTGTTTTTCACTATTCATCAAAAATTGAAAGTTTTCAGAAAAATTCCAAAATTTTACCCTAGGCTAATTTCGATATTCTGAATCCAAAAATTAATTCCATTTTAAAAGATAAATTTTATATAATTTCAAAATTTGGGTATTACTATTCATAACGGCTAGTTTGATTGGTTGTGGTGTGTTAGAACTCGAAGTTGCATACAACACGCGCTACTGTATTATTCAAAGAGAAGCATACTGTGGAAGCTTAGGGTGTTACATTATCCCCTCCATCAATAAATTGCGTCCTCGCAATTTGAAATTGTTCTTAGAAAATAAAAGGCTGAAAATAGAAAATATCGTTGTGGGAAAACCCACATCGGAAATTGGGTGAATAAAATTTATTCTTAATAAGATGAAAATAGAAATGAAAGGTTCACCACCAAATTATGATCTCAATTAGAAGAATATTGGTGGAAATTAGAGACACATAATTAGAGAAAAAATGTAAATATTTATAGGTAGTGATTGAGTTCATCAGTCACAAACAATTGTAGAATTGAGGGCCTCAAAGCCATCAATCTATGATGATTTAAAATATCATCGGTTCAAAAAAACATAAGGTATTAGGATACCAAATTTTTAGTTTTAAGATCCCTTACCTAATGTTTGGGAATTAATTTCTATATAGAATAAGAGAAGAAAAAAATTATATATATATTTGACAAGTATAGTTCCATCATTTCTCTAATTTCTGCCACAAACTCATCTTTCACTCTAAAAGATAATAGAACTTAAAAAAATATTACATTAATCCTATTCGTATAGGGTTCCAAAAAAATGAATTTCTAATTCATCTACTATACCTTTGAAAAAAACTAAAATATTCAATCCAGGACATCACGTGGTCCAGTGGTATGTGATACACCCTTGTCACCCTTCGGTTGCGGGTTCAAGTCTCACGGCCTTACCGGATGCGATGGGTTACTGCTTGACCTTCGGGTTGTCCTTTTATGAAAATCCAAAAATAATCTCAAACTATAATTATCCAAAATACTTCTGTCCAAAATCACAGTCCAAAAGGAAGGTAAACGCAATTAAGATCCTTTTTTCGCATAATAACATGTAAACACCTTCATCATATATTCTTTTAAAACACTGCAACATCCTGAATTACCATAAAACTTTATTGATGAAATTCATGATCCCCTATTCCTTATAGAATACTAGATATACTCCTTCCATCCAAAAATGTTGTAAACTCCAACAATGATGGAATATACAAATCATTAATCAGTTTCAAGGGAGTCAAGAATATCCAATATAATTTATCCAAATCAATCATGTATTATTCCAAAATCACTACCTCTGTATCAGAACCAAATTATGGTTTATCTTCCTCTCAACCATATATTTTCCAAAAATTTAACCTGCTATTGAGTCACTTTTCTTGGTTCCACACAATCTCAAGTCCTTAATGAAATAGTAATGTAGTACAATCCTTATATACTCCATAATTATTATAACCATTACATCGTTGATACAACACTCAAATGACATAATTCTTTAATAACAACATAAGATCTCTAATCATTCCACCTCATCTGTGGTAGTATCATAACTTGATTATTATCCAATATCATCATTTGGGGCATACTCTAATGATTTAGACATTGGTTTGTGTAGTGTCCCAACTCCTTACAGATGAAGCATTGTACATTTAAAACCTTTTACTTACCCTTGCAGTCACGTACTTGATGTCCTTTTTCTCCACACTTATAACTAACTCCCATTCCATTCAGGTAAGTTCTAGGGTGTTTCATCCCACAGTTATCACATATGGGAAAATTCTTCTTTTTCCTCTTCCCTTTATCCATCTTTATCTCTTCTATCCATTTCTTCTCTTGCTTCCCTTGAAAGCCATACGACTCAAAGAATTCTTTACTCATCTTATTAACACATGATATTATTTCTTAATATGTCAAGAATACATGGGAGATTATTTCCCTTCTAAATGTTGGATTAATAACATGAAATATATGATCTTTCCTACTCTTTGGATCATACGTATTGCTAGAGTTCACATTCCTTCTACTAGGTGTCATTTCTATAAAATGGCATAAACTAGGTCAAACTATGAATTGCAATGAATAATTTCAAACCTGTAAAATACCTAACATAAATTGAACAGTTTATGGATATAATCCATAATCATAAATATGTTTTCATTGAGGAAGTATATACTCATAAACCCTTCGTAATGATTTGTAAAGAAAATGAGAATTATCCTAAGAGTATCCCCCGGGAGTGTAGTAACCAAGAGTGCAGCAAGTCCAGTTGTCGTGCACCAGTTCTCGTTCGAGTCTAGCTCAAAGTAGTGTTTTCGGGTTTTACCCCTAGGTACATCTATGTCAGAGCTTCCTCTACCTTCTCATATCCAGACAGGGATATATTTCTCGGAAAACTCACAAAATCTCTACAATACCAAAATTCTAGGAATTTATGATATACTAATCCTCAAAGTCCATCTTAGGTTTATGTGCTCTAATCAG
This sequence comes from Viscum album, assembly GCA_963277665.1. Classification (NCBI taxonomy): domain Eukaryota; kingdom Viridiplantae; phylum Streptophyta; class Magnoliopsida; order Santalales; family Viscaceae; genus Viscum; species Viscum album. The sequence goes on along the minus strand of OY728132.1, from coordinate 323,224,260 downwards.
ATTTTATCTAAATCTAGCTTCCAAGGTTTGTACTAAACTTCCTATGATACCAACTGTAACGCCCCGACCCCAGTTACCCAGATTCGGTGCATTATTTTAATACATTGGCATGATTACAAGGAATAAAGTCCCGAAGGACCGATCATTTTAGTAGTCTTGGATAATAGATTACATATATTAACTTTACATTACAATTTTAAACAAAAAACATAGCATAAATAATCCTTTATGAATTCCATTATTCCCTTGGTTTAACCCTTCATATCAATCACAATACACTTCTTGGAATCCTGGGAAAAATAAAACATAGAAAGGGGTGAGCTCAAACGCTCATTAAGGGTAAGCAATACAGCGGAAACTTTCATAAATAAGCATAAACATTTAAGGCAATGTATAACTAAAACAAAAGCCTTTTAAACTTGAAATTCAGCATAATATGGAAAAAATAAAATGAAATAATGAAATTTACTAATTCACATGGATATTCTACTAGTTGAATAATCACATGCAATATCAATAACCACTTTCATAATGATAGAATGCATAATGCCAGACTATCATAACCACATAGTCAAGGCCTTGTGCCAAGACTACAAATACAATTTTGTCAAGGCCTTATTCCAAGACACTATTTCATCTCATGATACCTACTAATGCATTGACGAGCTATAGCGGGCTCCACCCATAACTTACTAAGTCCAATGCATTCTTCATATGAAAATTTTGAAACATAACATAAACATTCGTATTAAAACTAGCATATGAAATGTCAATACTTTATCCAAAAACCATGAATGGTATAAAAATAACACATCCACAGTCAAACATATCACAAAAACTTCAATACAATATAGAAGATTGTATTATAACAAATCAACCTCAATTAAAAATAATATTTAGTAAAGGATGTTGACATAGTTGAAAATGATGAGTAAAATTTTTTGAGAGAAATATCCTTTTTTTTAAATCATTTAAAAGTAAAAAATTTATAAAGGAAGTAATTTAAAAAATATTTTTGAATCAAAGTGTCCCATACCACTTTGAAACTTTTGAAAATAATTATCATTTCAAAACATTCATGTCTATATAAATAAATCCTTAAGATCATTTTGAAAACATGGACATTAATTAAAACATTTAGAAAGATAAATCTTTAAAATATTTAAAATTATGATCTTGATAAAGAGTACCTTTCAAAAATCCTTAAAATATTCATTTTAAAATCATTTTTATGAAAAATGGACATGGATGATAAAAATGTCCCAGTAAATACTTACACCTAAACAATCTCGGATAATAATGAGATTGAGGAATTAACCCTTACCAATTTGGTAACATGTGAAACATACACCCCCTGAAAGAGGTATCATACAAAGAATATGTAAATACACATAAATTAAAGTGTATTACACAAAGGATACAATTATGGGTAGTACATACACCACACAAAATGTAATAGTGGCAATATGGCACGAATCTCACGAGAATAAGGAGTGTGATGAAAACCCCTTACCTTGCACTTTCTTTTAGTCGAGGGTACGTTTAACCTTCTGTATGAAGACCATGGTATGTTATTAAATTATACCAGAACCATATTAATATTTATGATATCATACATTATTCATCTATGACTTTATACTACCCATTAATAATAATTTCCATGTTAAATTAACATTTCGGGTAATAATCACTTTCTTTATCGTACGTGTTTTAACTTGTTACTCTTGATTGTATCACTTAGATAACGATTTAAATACTTCCAGAATATAAAACATGATTTATATATCATATATATTTAGAATATAAATATGTATAATAGACATATATATGAAATGAAAAACACCATTTATGGAGATGGTAGTCCGTACGTACGCATAAACGTTGTTTCCATTTTCATATCGTATTGAACGGAACTAAGTGAATAAGATATATGTAAGTACATAAATAAATAAATATATATAAATATATATATCTCTAGTAGCATTATTATGTAATATATTACATACTTATTAGTAATATATTTTTATAATCATCGATAAATGGTGGACTTGGAAATGATTCTCATCACGTCGTGGAGACGGTAATACGTACGTACGCACGAGCGAAAATATCATTATTTTGATATTAAAATAATATATAATTGGATGGTATATCATATATAAAAAATAATTATCATGTTATATTTATTATTTACATCAATTACACATCATTATTATACCCATCCAAATAATAATGTATTGAATAACAATTACACCACGACGTGGAGACGTTAAGCCGTACGTGCGCACGTATGGTGACATGTCATTCATAGGATGGATAGAATAATGAATATGGTTATAACATATTTATAATAACATCATAGTATATATAATATACTGGATTTATTATTTTAGAATGTAAATAACAAAGAAAGAAGAAGTGGAAGAATAAAGGAACTTGAAAGAGGGTGGTGAAATCATTACCTCTTCTTCGGGTTCTTCCTTTTGATTTGATCAAAAGGACTCTTTAGGTTGGACTTCTGATCAAAATAAGGCCTCTAGGTTGAATTGAGGGAAGTTTAGAGAATATTTGGGTAGGGTTTGGCCGAGCCAAAAGGATTTGAAGGTATGAATTTGAGAGAAGGGGGAGTTCTCTTTTATAAGAGGGGTGAGGGGCACCGTAGGAAAAACATAAAATATTATTTTATAATAAATTCATATTCGGTTTATAATGGCTCTAAAGTGACTTATTTCGAGAATAAGGTGGGTATGGGTTGAAATAATTTCAAAAAATAGATTTTATACAGGTTTGTGTCACTATATTAACCTTATCATTTATATTTAATTCTTTGTTAAATAGTTTGACATTTACCACATCTCTTTGAATTTGTATATTATATGGTTAATAAACTTACTATATACTTCCAATAGAACCCCAAGTGGTTCATTAATGATACACCTATCATTATATAATTCATTTTTCCTAACCATAGATTTTTAGGAATAGAATATGAATTAATAATATAATATTTGTTTTAAAAACTCTTTTATGTCAATTTTGACACTATTTGGTATTTTGTTTTTTCTAAATTCATAACAGCATTATTACTTCAAAAAAAATCATCTAACCAACCCTAATATGTTATATTAACCTATAAAATTATTGGAATTCATAAAAAGTCTGAAATTACATTTATTTTGATATTTATAATATCAATTATTTTAATATTTTTTTTATTAGGTAATTACTGCATCACCATTGTGTCATAAATAAATTAAATTATTTAATGTCTAAATTTTTTAAATAAAATATAATTATGTAGGAAATATTCTTATATTTCTAATGAATATTTATAATCGAATTTATCTTATGTATAACCCAATATTAAAAATGTTTTAGATATTTAACTTTGATTTTATCTCTTTTAACTCTTCTTTGAATTAAATAATAATAAATGTCTTAATCTAATCCAAGTGGACCAAAGAGGTTCATATTTTATTCCTAAGGTTTTTTTTGTCTAATTATACTTATCCAATAGAATTAGTACATATGTTAGGGTAATAATAAAATCATTTTTACCTTTAATTACCCTATTTACTTTTAACCGTGATAAATAAAAGTAAAAAGTTACTATTCCCCAAAAATTATTTTTATCTTATTGAACCACATTTTACTCCTTGATATTAACTGTGTCTCTCGGATTTTCGAAATTCCACTCACAGAAGCGGTAAAATTAACTTTTATGTGAAATTTCAAATTCTCCTTGGAGATGGGTAAAAGACGATGAAAAGTTTAATAAAATTTTTATATATCTAAAATTATTATAAACTGACTCCAATGAATTAAATTGAACTTATATAGGTATTATGTATCTATTTTGACCGAAAATAAATTTAAATAAATTAAATAATTATTTAAAAAAATCGGTTTTAAACTATAACTCGGTGTTTTTCACTATTTATAAAAAATTGAAAGTTTTCAGAAAAATACCAAAATTTCACCATAGGCTAATTTCGATATTCCGAATCCAAAAATGAAGTCCATTTTAAAAGTTAAAATTTATATAATTTCAAAAGGTGGGTATTACTATTCATAACATCTAGTTTGATTGGTTGTGGTGTGTTAGAACTCAAAGTTGCGTACAACACACACTGCTGTATTATTCAAAGAGAAGCGTACCGTGGAAGCTTGGGGTATTACAAAAATCACCCTTTTATCCCTCTTCTCTTCAATCCTCTAATCGTTGAAGCTTCTCAAACTTTTACCCAAATACTCTTCTCTAGTCCCACCCCACATCTAGGAGCTCTTGGTCTTTCCAAAATACCAAAACCCTTTTCCTTAAGGAGTTTCTCAAGGAGGAGTACTCAAGAGGTAAAATACTCTTCCTTTTTCATTTTAATTTCTTTTAATTTCCTTATTTTATTATTATATCCTCACCTCCTCTGTCAAAATGACCATTATAACTCTAGTATCATCTATATACTAGAATTATATCATGTTAATGGAACATCCATAATCAATATCCTTACTCTATCTCTCTTTTAATTTAAAAACGAAATCTTCAACCATGAGGTTCTGATTTACAACCTTTGTGGATGATGAACCTTCGTTCTTCAATTTCTCCTTCAAGTATAGTCATGAAACCATTTTTATGGTTTAAAAAACCATAATATATGTATAATATCCTATTTAATATTCTCAAACCTGAATATATACATAATATTAATTCATATGACAAAACTAGTTTGTAATAATTGAAATATCACCAAAATTATCTTCATTAATGTTTTATCTAATAACTCTTCCTCAAACCATATAAACAAATGAATTATAAAACCATTTAATATAATTAATGTTCATTAGTATCATATAAAATCAATTCTTGAGAATTATATCCATTCCACATGAACTCCATTACTTATAAACAACTGAATTGATTATGAAAACTAAGAAAACAAACACTCTGGAACAATAGAATTAAATCTTATAACTTATCAATAAAGACATAAATGAACTTAAAAAACTACACTATCCTTGACCAAATTTAATGATTATTTCTTTTTGTATACATATTCTATATTTTTTTATATTCCAAAATCATATATTCAGATCATTTAATCTTTCGTTTATGGTGATTATATGTTTTAAAATATTTTTATTCTTAATTCTTCCTGATAAACAAGCCCAGTTGAAGGTAAACTTCTTGAATTCTTACCCATTTTAAATTGTACTATATATTATATTTTAAGATATAATTATTTTTTTAATATCAAATATTTTATCATAAAAAAATATCTTGGTTCATTTCTGGTTTTATGAAAACAAACATGTCCTTCCGCTTTAAAATCTCTTTACTATTTTCCTTAAACCACACTAAAATGTTTTATTTCTAAAGCTTCTTTAAAAATAAATTTACATGATTTCAATTCAATGGCACAACATTTATGCCTAAAATATAATTTAAATGTTATTAACTATTATTTTTGGGATATACAAGTTTATAATTTGATTTCATGACAAATAAAAATGATTTTCCAAAAGAACTCTTCTTTCCAAAGTAAAAAAGGATTTTTCTCGTCTCACATTAACTTTTATGAGATATATTACTTGTAAACCACTTATTAATTACATATGGTGTATGTAATTCCCTTGGTATATTATATCAAGAGTTTCCTTATTCACATGATATTCTAAGGGAGTATGATTTTAATGTTTTAATGTTTTATGGGACACTTTGGAATAATTAAGCATTATTTCCTCAATAATTTTTTAATGGTCACATTTAAAGGTATCTTCATCTATGTCAACATCCTGTATTGAATATTGTACTTCATTGAGTTTTATCTCTTATTATATCAACTAAAATATATTTTTTAAGGGGTTATGATTAGTTTGACTGTGGATGTTCTATCTTGATACCATTCACCATATTACTTCGAATGGTTAGTGTTTATGTTTAATGATTGGAGAAAGTCATTTACATTTCATATGTTAGTTTCAATATTAATTTATATTTTGATTATGCTCACTCTTTTCATATGAGGAATGAATTTTAATTATTAATTTATGGGTGGGTCTCTCTATAGTCCCTCGATATATCGGTTGGTCTCATGATACAAACTAGTTTGGGTTTTTACCAGTTTATATATGGTCTTAGAACAAGGCCTTGACAGAATGATTATGATGTCCATTATTGTGCATTCCCCTATTATGAAACATGTAATTTATATTCCATGTGGTTATTTTACTAGTATAATACTCATGGTTATGTTTTATTATGGCATTATTTTTTTATCTCTTATTCCTCACATGTTATACTCAAGTTTATTTTTTAAAGGCATGTGCTTTTTATTATTCACCATGCCTAATGAAGTATATTATTAATGATATCTTCTGATGTATTGATTAACCATAATGAGCATCTGAGCTCACCCATTTCCTATATTTTATTTTTTCCATGATGCAATGAAGTATATTATTAATGAATTATAGCAATAATGTAGGATTTTTGGATGTTTCCAAAGGAATTTATATAATGTATTTCATTTCAAGTTATAATGTTGAACTTACATTTGTATCTGGTTTTCCAAAACTACCAAAATACCCAGTCCTTCGGGATTTGATTCCCTGTAATCATTCTAATGTAATTAAATAATGCACCGGTTCCGAGAAACTTGGGTCAGGGCGTTACACCAATTTTAGTCCAATTTATAAATCTAACTTCATTTCACATCATAGTGAAAATGTTTAAAGTTTCAATTTGGGCCCAATTAATCATATACTTGTGGAATAAATTATATTAATTTTCTTAATTTTATATTTTGGGATATGATTTATCACTTTTTTCAACATTTTTTCTTTTAGTGTCGATGGATTAATCCCAAGGGAATATGGATATTTTTGGCAATGAATGCTGAAATTTTTGGACAAAGCATATGGGCTTAGGGGACATCAAACAAAAATGGGGCCCACAATACAAGCCCAATGAAGATAAAATTTTAACTGTAGAAAGATAAAATTTTGGTTAAATTTTAATTAAACTATATCTAGAGCTAATTCATAATTTTTCATGGTGATCCAGGTGGCCAAAGATAAAGATTAAATATATGGCCATATTTGAACACCCATAAAGTCATCCCACCATTTTGAGCATAAATTTCAAATGGATAATCCAAATAGCCGAAAAGTTTGACATATATTATAGGAAACTCGGAATAAGATATGTCTCTTAAATTACAATCCATGATTCGTTCATATGGAGTTTCAAATTTACACTTCAAAAAGGGGGATGAATCTGGATGATTTTCCTCATCAACTTTGAAATGTCCTATTTCCTTTGACATCACACCCTCCTTTTGAATCTCCCAAATTATGGGGAATGAATGTATATATGCTGGATATACCCTATTCTCCTCATATTCCTATATAATTATCTTTTTTAAGGGAATTGGAATCAATGTTTTTCTTTAAATTGTAATTTTACGCTTTCATTTTGTAATCGCACCTTCATTTTTATCATGTGATTTTTTTATTCACCTTAATTTATTAATAAAAGTTCTTCTTATTCTATTATTTTATTATTTTCAATATCACATTGATACCTTTCCCTTAGGTAGTGAGGTTATTCACATCATCTTTTTTAAAATTCCATACACAACGGTGGAGTGATTGTTATTTAAATGTTTTTCTTCATCAATCCCACTTCATTAAGTCGACTTCCCACATCTATTGATAGAATAGATTCAATAGAGGGATAACCTTTTATTTTTTATACTAGTTATATTAAAGGGGTAGATTTAATGTTATTTTATGTTCTTAAAATATCACATTATTTCTATGGTTTGAGATTTCCATTATTTGACTTATTTTCTTCTTTATCTTCACCAACTTTAACACTGACACATTTTGAGTGCTAGTACAATCCAATTCCATGGAGTGATCATGAAAGTGATCCTCTAATTTAATGGGTTATTAACCTTGAAAATTTTTATAGAATAAATCGTAGAATGATATTAAGGACATATATGATTGATTGCATTACTCTTAATCTATTGAACGGAAAATTCATAGAAAAAAATACCTACAATATATCCCTAGAAACAACCTTGGATAAACTCATATTCATTAATTGTTTCCATTAAAATATTTCAATGTTTCATTATTTAATTCAATCTACTCTCCTAGTTATTTTATTTCTTAGTTTTTCAATTTAAATTAACCCACGTTGTCCAAGTCATAGGCCAACCTCCAACAAATCTTAGTGTCCCAAGGGTTCTTCTTCGGTCCCTATGGATTCAATCCCTACCTATACTACAACAATTGCAAATACCTGTAGGGTGAATTTGGGTGAAATAAAATTTTGGAACTGTTTTTGGGGACCCAGGTAAGTTATCTTAGACACCTGTATCCTATTCTCATCAAACTTATATTTCTCACCACCATTAATCTTATCTTTTCCCCTTTCTATTTTTTTGTGTCCTAAAAATCTCAAATCCAAATTTCTATCTACTCCAATGGTGGTTCTTCAAAAACAACACAACATAAACTTAGGATTAATTCAAATTAGAAATAAATATTGGGAAGCACCTCACATAGGGAGTTTCTTTTACCAAACCTTGAATGAATACACCACACTCGATGAGAAATAAATCAATGGGATGATGAATGTTTAAAAGGAAAATTTATGGTCCTATCAAGGATGGTTGAAGAGATCAATTATATAAAATTAAAAAAAATTCAAGCTTCTATATATCCTAATACCCAACAAATTCTTATAAAATTTTGTGATAAAATGGTTTAAATGAATTAAGAAGTTTCATATTTGAGATTATAACTAAAAGGAATTTAAATGATTATGGAGCCCATACCCACATAGGTTTTCCCTTATTCAAAATTTATAGAATAAAATTGTTACACACAAACCCCTAATTAATTTATTGAAGAAAAAATGTTAGGACTTATGATGGGTGAAGAGGATCAAGGAATTGTTTAAGGGCCTTTAAATCAGTAGGATATTGATATTTTGAATTCAAAAGAGGATAATTTAATATTAGGGGTTGATTTTCTAGAACATTACTACATTAATTTTTTTTAAGACCAATGACCACTAAAACAATTGGAAAAATCCCAAACATTAAGCCCATACCCACTCTTGACATTCAACTAGACACATTTGTAGATGAATCATATTTTTATAAAGAACCAATTCTTTCTAAAGTTTTGGAGAAGAAACTGATTTTGATTCAAATTTCAAATCTAATTTATAAAAATTCAACCATCCAAACTCAAAAAAAAATCCGTCCTTACCCACTCGAGTATACCTGCATAGGTGATAACCAAGAACTTGGGGTTTTCATTCATTAATCTCATGAAACTGATAATTGGGGGGTTGATCCTTTATGTATTAGGAAATACTACATAACAAAATAGATCAGGCATTTTTTATATTCCTTGGATTTTCCCATTCATTTTATAAAATATGATTGTACATGAAACAAATTTAAAACAAATAATCAATATCAATCACGTTTATGTGGATAAATATGGTGTCGTTAAAATGTTGAAAGATGTTATTGGGTAAGTTGGGGGTCCAATTTGATCAAAAGAATTTAAATTAAGCATTTTCTAAGAGGCAACCCTGCTTCTTCTTCTTCTTTTTGTGTTTTTTGTGTTCTTTTTGTTGAGGGAATCCTTTTGGGGTTTCCAATGTGATATAATGTCTTTTGTGTGTGAGATTTAGCAACTAAATCATTTTATTATATCAAAATAAAACACAAGATTCTTAATTTTCAAACCTAGTCATAAATCATCCCCAAGGAGTCCATATGTGACGTGAATCCAAAGTGATCATTTTATTATTTATGGGCCACCATCCTCAAACTAGGTGGTTTTTGTTCCATGAATTCATTTAAAATTTTATGCTCCTCTTACTACTTCCCAATTCATAACTCTATCTTCTCTTCTCTTTCAACATTGAGGGTAGTTTCATTCTAAGGTGGGGGAGTGAAAAAATGGGATTTTGAAAAAAATAAAATTGGACTTTAATGAAAAAAATAAAAAAAAAATACCTTGCATGGATTAATGTAAATTTTTAAACAAGTTATTTAAATGTAAAATAATTTTGAATTCTTTGGTTATAATTTTAATCCAAGTTTATGTAAATGAGAATAGTTTTTGGAATGTGCGGTTATCCAATGTGATTTTTCAACATTCACATTTTCATCCTCTTAATAAAAATTCCACAATACATGTCCATTGGATATTGGGTTTAAATTTGAGTTCATGGGCCCCTTTCATCATATCAAAGGGTTTGAGGAAACTTTCATTTTAATTTGACTATCCAAAAAAATAAAAAAAATACCTCATTTAGAAAAAAAATTTCCAAATGTGCGGTGTCCAGCACTTGTGGATCATGAATCCATAGTTTTCTTTCCCAAAATTAGGCTTTACATCTATATTTTAGATCATGAAATTGAAAATGTGTGTGGTGTTCGGCACATGGGGATCATAAATCCATAGTTATCTTTCCAAGAGTTAGTCTTTTCATATCTATTGTGTTTTAGAAAAATACAAAAAAACAATAATAACAAAACAAAAACAAAAAAATTGGATACTCATCTTAAGGTTTAATGTGATTCCCACCTAGCACTTAAATTTTTCCCCTCGAACAAAAAAATGGCCCCTATGTCTTTTTTGATGCATAACACATCATCATGCTTAATTGAAATTGAATGAAGTGTGACGATGAATTTTAAAAAATAAATGGGCTTGGTCTTGGGATATACTTATGATCCTATATTTTATGAAATTATTTTGAAAGGTTTCATGATTGTTTTTAATGATTATTTATGATAAATTTATGTTAAAATGTTTTCATAAAAGGGATTTCAATTTCATATTTTGGAGATAATTTTTTATTGGGACTTGAAAAACACAAGTTTGGGTGTGACTATCCACTAAAATTAGATAATATTCATTGATTATATCTTAATATTCATTTTTTTCAAATTCCATAAACACTAATTTTAGTTCAATTAATAAATTGGACTTTATTTCACATTATTGCGCAATTCATGTTTAAAGTGTCAATTTGGGACAAATTAATCATATACTTGTGGAATGCATTATATTAATTACTTTAATTTTATATTTTTTTATATTATTGATCAATTTTTTGGAAAATTTATATTTTAGGATTTATGGATGAATCTGAAGGGAAGATGAATATTTTTTTCAATGAATGCAGAAATTTATGGACAAAGCATAATGGGCCTAAGGCCCATAAAACAAAAGTGTGTCCCATAATACAAGAATAATTAAGGTAAAATTTTAAATGTAGAAATATAAAATTATGGGTATAATTTCATTAAACTATATCCGAATATAATTCAGAATTTTTCATGGTGATCTAGGCGATCAAAGATGAAGATTAAATATATGGCCAGATCTGAACACCCATAAAGTCAACCCACCATTTCGTGTATAAATTTCAAACGAGTAATCCAATTGGCCTGAAATTTTTAAATATATTATAGGACATAGGTAAAAAATATATTTCTCTTCTATTACCATCCATTAGTCGGCCATATGGAGTTTAAAATTCATGCATCAAAAAGGGGGATGAATCTGGATGATTTTTCTGGTCAACTTTGAAACATCCAATTTTCTTTGATTTAACACCCTCCTTTTGACTCTCCTAAATTATAGGGAAGGAATGTATTGATGGAGGATCGACCCTATTATACTCATATTCCTATAAAAATATATTTTGGTGAAGGTAATTTGAATCTATGTTTTTCTTTTAATTATAATTTTACGCTTTCATTTTGTAATCGCACCTTTATTTTATCATGTAATTTTTTCATTCACCTTCATTTATTAATAAAATTTCGTATTATTATTCACTTATTTTATTATTTTCAATATCATTTTGATACCATTTCATTATATAGTGAGGTTATTCACATAATATTTTTTAAAATTCCTCACACAATGGTGGAGTGATCATTATTTAAATGTTTTTCTTTACCAATCCTACTTCATTAAGTCGACTTCCCACTTCCATTGATATAATAACACCAATAGAGGGATAAAATTGTATTTTTTGATCCTATATAGTTTCATGGGGTCTGTTGAATTTTATTTTTTGTTCTTAAAATATTAAATTATTTATATGGTTTGAGAGTTCCATTCTTTGACTTATTTTCTTCTTTGTCTTCACCGACTTTAACGACGACACATTTTGAGTGCTAGTACAGTCCAATTACATCGAGTGATCATGAAAGTGATCCTATAAATTAATTTGTGATTATCCTTGAAATTTTGTATGGATTAAATTGTATAATTGTATTGAGTACTTATATCATTGATTGGATCCCTCTTGAACTATTGAAGGGAAAATTCATAGATTAACAAATACATCCAATATAGCCCTAGAAACAACCTTGGATCAACTCATCTTCATCAATTGTTTCTATTAAAATATTTCATTATTTAATTTTTTAATTTAATCCACTCTCTTAGGTAATTTAGTTTTTAGTTTCACAATTAAAATCAACCCAATTTAGCCACTTCACAACTCAAACTCCAATAACTCTTAGTGTCTCAATGTTTCTTCTTCAGACCCTGTGGATCCGATCCCTACCTGTACTAAAACAACTGCATATACCTATAGAGTAAATTTGGGCACAAATAGTATTATAAGAGTTTCCACCAATTAATTTTGAACAAAATTGAGAAGAACGTGTTGGGTGTGCATAGTTTAATTGAATTGTGGCATGTGATAAGTCATGTATCATTTGAGGACCATCGGATATGATGTGATGCTTATGGGAATAGAAGATCGGTGTTTTGGATAAGAATTATTAATTTCCATTCATGATAAGGGAGAAACTAGAATTAGAACAGGTTCTTGTGACAAGATCAATCCAATAAACTGATCATATCCAGGTATTGAAAACTAGGTGAGTTCATCATAGGAGGAGTAACACACATGCGATATTGGGATCTATCAGGCGTTGCACTTAAGGATTGATATATGTAAAGATATATGTAACATCCCAAGTAAGTAATGAATAATAGATATTTTTATCTATGTCTATTAATGATAAAGATAGTGTTTTAGAGGCTTAAAATGAAAATAAATACAATCTTATGCATGGAATACACTAATATTCTTAAAGGATTGTTTTAGTGCCTTTTGATGGAAAACCATTTTTGAATCTATATTTTGACAATTTTAGAAACTATGTTTGTCAAAATAAAATTATCCTTTATGATTGGGACATCAAAATTTACCTTGTGTGAATTTTTGGTAATTTTCCGACAATGTTCATTTTTAAATGAATAGTGAAAAAAATACTGCATTTTACATCAAAACTACTTTTTAATCTAATTTATTTATATGATTAGATTATGTTTTGAATTGGTTTTGAAGTGAAATTAGAATATATTTTTACCATTTTATCCAATGGTGGTCATTGGAATCAATTTCGATTTGAAATTAGACTTAAACTGGTGTCAATCTTTTGATACTTATTGTTTTGTAAAAACACGCTATTTGCTCTGGCAGGGGGAATTAATTATTAAATTAATTAATGTGACTTATATGATTTGAATTTTGTAAAATAGACTTCATTTTTGAATTCGGAATATCAAATATAGCTTAGAGTGAATTTTTGGTAATTTTCTGAAAAACTTCAATTTTGATGAATAGTGAAACCACTAAGTGGTAATCAAGCAAACTGATTTTTCAGTTAAATGAAAGTTTACCACTAATGTGTATTGAATTTTGAAAATCCGACATACATGGTTGTCATTAAGAAGTAAAATGTGGTTCAATGAGATTAAAATAATTTTTTGGTGAATAGTAACTTATTAAGTTCTTAATCGCGATTAGTGGTAATTAGGGTAGTTTAATGTATAAATAATGCTTTAATAATATAAAATGACCTAGACACATGTCCCAACCTCATTGGTTGTGTCATGGCCGACCAAGACAAGTCATGGCCTAACTTGGGGACCCCATGTATCCACTTTTGTTGGGAAATAACATAAATTACTTTTTATTAAATGTTAAAGTGAAAATGACACAAACATAATATGTTTTGCGAAAACAATTTTTAAGTGGGGTTATACAAGTCCAAATTTTGATTATAAATATTCAATGGAAAGCTAAAAAGATTTCCTACATCATAGTAATTTTTTTATAATTTTTAGACATTAAATAAATTTAATTATTTATGACATAATAATGATGCAGCGATGACATCATTATTTGACGATTTAAATAAAATGGAAAGATAAAATAAAATCTATGAACTACACATGTCCAAAACCAATTGGATGAATGGATTTCGATGCCTTATCACCTTATCCACGAATTCCATCAATGTGGGACCTTTTAAAACCGAAACACATTTTCAAATAATGTAATGTTTCTTTACTTTCCAAAAGTGCCCCTCCTCTCCTCTTATAAAAGGCCCCCACCTCTACCTCATTTCACACACCTCTCAAGCCTTTGGCTCGGCCAACCCCTTCCCATTTGCTCTCTCCACATCCCTCTCCTCATCCTAGAGGATTCCCCTTGGGCAGAATCCTTTCAAAGGAAGCCTTTAGGCTCAAATCAAAAGGAGTTACACTTTTTAAGGTAATTCATCCTCTCATGCTCATTTGTTTTATTTTGCTTCTCCAACCCCCTAAACTCTTTTTATTTACTTCTTTTGTAACAACACCAGTATCTTCAATATACTAGGATGTTGTTATAAGAGTTATTTGAACTACACTCTCACACAACTACATCAAATGGTTAAAGAACATACGTTTTCCGTGGATGGCGAAATTATGCCTCCCGAAACGATGATTGTTCAATACTCATTTAACACCTTCAAAGGTGGCCATTATGATGTCACTATTTTTATATAAGATATATATTATGTATATGTTTTCCTTAAGCTTCTGTTTTCTTCATTTTGGTCATACTTTATGGTTTCCATTATGGGTAAACACGATATCTTCATTTTAGGAAGTGCGGACTACCGCCCCCTAAAAGTGATTTGATTCGTTAATACCATATGTGGGATGTGTAAAGGATAAAGTTAATGATATTATATATGTTATTATACTGGAGTTATAACATACTCTTATACCATTATGAATCCATTCCATGAAATATGAAATAGAAATGGAAGTAGCGTTCATGCGTACGTACGGCTTACCGTCTCCATGAACGGTGCATTTCATTTCTTACCTCTAAATGATTATGTAATACTATAAAGGCATGAATGTACTGGATATATATGACATATATGATATCTACATCATGAATAACATTCTGAATATAATGAACCTTTGACCAAATTAACAACACGTAAGTGTAAGAGGTCTATTTTTGACTTAAGAACCAAATACCGACAAAATAAACATTATTAACTTAAATAATTGCATGATGTTCATAACATGGTATAAAAGCAATAATGAACTTGAAAAAGATTCATAATCAAGTAGAGATTAACTCAAGTTTATTATTCAGGAGTTTAAAGAACGGTCGGGTCAAGTCGGATACGAGGTATGGGAACTTCTTAACCCAATTTCCATTCTTTGGGTTAATCTCCTACTTCCAAATTATGTCATTATATTATTATGTCGTATCTTGTATTTGTACTTTATTTATGTGTACTTATAGTGAATACACATAATGTATCTATTTTATTTTAAAAATTATCTTTGTATGGGAACTTCTTAACCCAATTTCCATTCTTTGGGTTAATCTCGTACTTTCAAAGTATGTCATTATATTATTATGTCATATCTTGTATTTGTACTTTATTTATGTGTACTTATAGAGAATGCACATAATATATCTATTTTATTTTAAAAAATTATCTTTGTATGGGACTTCGTCTCAATCTCCTTTCATTGAGGCATATTTTGTTTTATACACAACTTTCTTGTATACGGTGTATAAACCCCTTTGACTTTCACGTTTATTCAAAAGGAATCTTTTTTATACGAAGCATTTACTAAACGACAAAAGGGAATGTTTTTGTCGTACGTATGCGGCGACAACGACTTCTCCGCCGTCGTAACCGTTATTTGAGTTTCAGCTTCCTCTACAAGCCATACCTTCTTTTTTAAAAGAAAAATAAATACAATGTTTTACTTTGGTATTGAAAATGGTTTTCATAATGTTTTTATTATATCAATGTGTTGTATTGATATCTCGTGATTGAAATTTGGAAATGTTATGTTTCCTTTATGCATGTTTTATGTGATATGATTATGTTATGGTTCTTGGGCATTATTATGAAGACGGGTGGTTCCGTGATAAACTAAGGGCGGGTGAGCCCGTTATAGCTCTCCAATGCATTGGGTAACGCGAAGGAGTGAAACGTTAAGGTTTCTCCGAAGAGATTTTAGGGAATATACTGTGATGGGTATTCCAAACGTAACCAAGAGGGTTACTCCCTACATAAGAATGTTATGAATGCCTCAAGTTACCTTTACGTATTATGATTTATATGATTTATTCATGTTTTTATGAGGTATGTTAAAGTGCCTATGTTTTATGGGTAAAGTATGATTTCATTCTTATGTATATATGAACTCATGTTTCCTTTCCATGTTTTTATAACCCATACTGAGTTTTTACGCTCATCCCAAGTTTTTGAAATGTTTTTCACAGGTCAAGGGAAAGGTACATGATAAGATGATAGAGTCAAGGATGTGTCAAGAAATAATCCATGTGTTATTTTAAATGTGTTTCCATTGATGGGAATGAAGAATACTATCTTTATGTAACCACTTTGTTTATATGTGGAATGTAATGCAAGTTTTATGATCTAATTCTCTAAAACTCTAAACCCGAAAAGATCCTCAACGTGTAATCTTGTAATAACTCAAGATTAAGTAAGGTTTAAGGTTGGGGCCTTATAGTTGGTATCAGAGGTCGGTTTAGATAACTTTAGGAGTTAGAATTCTATTAAATGATTATCCAAAAATATTTTTTTTTTCTTTTTCGAAATGATATAGCATTTAAAGATTACCATGTTGCTTCATCTAAGACATGTTTGTTCAGAATGGTTTTCCGCAGAGGAAACAGGGAAGCAGTGCTAGGAAGGCATACAGAAGGAAATAACCTTCCGAATCAGCATCCAGAAATGGTCGGAATTGGAACTGAACAGTTTGTTGCAGTAATGGCACAGTTGACTCAGGCTATAAATGGTGGTGGTAACCATGCACGAGATCAGCCAGATCAACCGCAGAGGAACATGTCAGTGGTGGAACATTTCATGAGGCAACATCCACCATCATTCAGAGGATCATCTGACCCTGTGCAAGCTGAAGGGTGGATTAAAGCACTGGAGAAGATTTTTGATGTCATGGGGTGTTCAGACAATCAAAAGGTTAGTCTTGCTATTTACCATTTGGAGGGTGAAGCAGATCAGTGGTGGTCTATGGTTAAAAGTATCAGGGATGCCGATGAGATTGATGCTCTTGACTGGGATGAATTCAAAGGTATGTTTCTTGAGAAGTATTTTCCTAAGGCTGTTCGACTTAGGATGGAAAAGCAATTCTTGGAATTGAGGCAAGAGGAAGACTCAGTGGCTTCCTATGAAGAAAGGTTCACTCGATTGGCAAGGTATGCTCCAAATTTTATCCGAGACCTTGATAGTAAAATCAATCGTTTTTACTCAGGATTAAAGCCAAAGTATCGAAGGGCATTAGCTTCTCGTGAGTTTAAAAGTTATGAAAAGCTTGTTCGATGTGATGAGAAGGTGGAAATGGAGTTTGCCGATGACCAAGTTTTCTATAACAACCAGCAGAAGAAGAGACCGAGGTGGCAGGAGAAAGGTAAGAATTCTTCAAAAAAGTCTGATGGTAAGAGAACTAAGTTTCCAGTTTGTGATAAATGTGGAAAAAGGCATGCTGGGGAATGTCTTCTGAATTCTGGAAAGTGCTACCGATGTGGTAAGATGGGACATAAGGCTCGTGATTGCACTGAAAAGGATCAAGGTGAAGGTAAGAATAAATTTGATTTACAGTTAGTGAAATGTTATAAGTGCAATGAGATGGGTCACTATGCAAACGAGTGTCCGACAAGGAGCTTGAGTGATGGGAAGCAGTTAGACTACAAGCAGAAAGGGGTGGTGAAATCCTTTGCAACTACTTCAGAAGATGTTGGGCCATCGAATGAAGTGGTGTCAGCTCCAGGGAGCTTAGTATTTTTCGAAGATTGACTAGAGGTCAGGGTACCATCAGTTGAAAGTAAAAGAAGCAGACGACTGCGTTCCGTACTAGATATGGCCATTATGAATTTGTAGTTATGCCTTTTGGGTTAACCAATGCACCTGCTGTATTCATGGACCTTATGAATAAAATTTTCCATGAGTTATTGGATAAGTTTGTGTTTGTGTTTTGAGGTTTGTGAAGAGGTTATGTGTGCCTTGTGATTCACAGTTGAAGAGAGAGTTGTTATGTGAAGCTCATAGTTCTCCGTTTTCAGTTCATCCGGGCAGTACTAAGATGTATAGAGATCTGCGGGAGTATTACTGGTGGGATGGAATGAAAAGAGACATTGCTGATTTTACTGTGAAGTGTTTGACTTGTCAGCAGGTTAAAGCAGAGAGGCAGTTACCGAAAGGGATGCTTCAGCCTTTACCAGTGCCAGAGTGGAAATGGGAAAATATATCCATGGACTTTGTTGTTGGATTACCGAAGACGTCTCGAGGTAATAATGCAATCTGGGTTATTGTTGATCGCTTGACCAAGTCTTCTCATTTCCTTGCTATACGAGATACTTTCTCTCTTGATCAACTTTCCCGTTTGTATCTTAAGGAGATAGTCAGGTTACATGGAGTTCCTCTCTCCATTGTATCGGATCGTGATCCCAGGTTTACTTCTAACTTTTGGAAAGGCCTTCAGAAGTCGTTGGGTACTGAATTAAATTTTAGTACAGCTTTTCATCCTCAATCAGATGGGCAGTCAGAACGAACAATTCAGACATTGGAGGATATGCTACGAGCTTGTTCTATGGATTATCAGGGAAGTTGGGACCAACATCTTTCTTTGGTTGAGTTTTCATATAATAACAGTTTTCATTCTAGTATACAGATGGCACCATTTCAGGCATTATATGGGAAGCGGTGTCGAACTCCAGCTTTCTGGGATGATGTGGGTGAAAGAAAGTTGATGGGACCAGAATTGGTAGAAGAAATGGCAGAAAAAGTTCAGCTGATTCAGAAACACATGAGAACAGCTCAGAGCAGGCAGAAGAGTTATGCGGATAACCGGAGGAAGGATCTATCTTTCGAGGTAGGTGATCATGTTTTTCTCAAGGTTTCTCCTTGGAAAAGTGTGATGAGATTTGGTAAGAAAGGAAAGTTGAGTCCAAGGTTTATTGGACCATACGAAATTCTGGAAAGAGTTGGATCAGTTGCATACCGAGTGGCTTTACCTCCGATTTTATCTCAGGTACACAATGTTTTTCACGTTTCGATGTTGAGAAAGTATATGCCAGATCCATCTCATGTTTTGAGTCCAGAGGTAGTTCAGCTGGAAGAAAACCTATCTTATGAGGAACAACCGGTCCAGATTCTTGACCACAGGGAGCAAGTGTTACGGAATAAGGTGATTAAGCAGGTAAAGGTTTTGTGGAAAAACCACATGATTGAAGAGGCAACATGGGAATCCGAAAATGCAATGAGGGATAAGTACCCCAATTTATTTGATAAGTAAATAAATTGCGGGGACGCAATTTTCTAAAGGGGGGAAGGATGTAACATCCCAAGTAAGTAATGAATAATAGATATTTTTATCTATGTCTATTAATGATAAAGATAGTGTTTTAGAGGCTTAAAATGAAAATAAATACAATCTTATGCATGGAATACACTAATATTCTTAAAGGATTGTTTTAGTGCCTTTTGATGGAAAACCATTTTTGAATCTATATTTTGACAATTTTAGAAACTATGTTTGTCAAAATAAAATTATCCTTTATGATTGGGACATCAAAATTTACCTTGTGTGAATTTTTGGTAATTTTCCGACAATGTTCATTTTTTAAATGAATAGTGAAAAAAATACTGCATTTTACATCAAAACTACTTTTTAATCTAATTTATTTATATGATTAGATTATGTTTTGAATTGGTTTTGAAGTGAAATTAGAATATATTTTTACCATTTTATCCAATGGTGGTCATTGGAATCAATTTCGATTTGAAATTAGACTTAAACTGGTGTCAATCTTTTGATACTTATTGTTTTGTAAAAACACGCTATTTGCTCTGGCAGCGGGAATTAATTATTAAATTAATTAATGTGACTTATATGATTTGAATTTTGTAAAATAGACTTCATTTTTGAATTCGGAATATCAAATATAGCTTAGAGTGAATTTTTGGTAATTTTCTGAAAAACTTCAATTTTGATGAATAGTGAAACCACTAAGTGGTAATCAAGCAAACTGATTTTTCAGTTAAATGAAAGTTTACCACTAATGTGTATTGAATTTTGAAAATCCGACATACATGGTTGTCATTAAGAAGTAAAATGTGGTTCAATGAGATTAAAATAATTTTTTGGTGAATAGTAACTTATTAAGTTCTTAATCGCGATTAGTGGTAATTAGGGTAGTTTAATGTATAAATAATGCTTTAATAATATAAAATGACCTAGACACATGTCCCAACCTCATTGGTTGTGTCATGGCCGACCAAGACAAGTCATGGCCTAACTTGGGGACCCCATGTATCCACTTTTGTTGGGAAATAACATAAATTACTTTTTATTAAATGTTAAAGTGAAAATGACACAAACATAATATGTTTTGCGAAAACAATTTTTAAGTGGGGTTATACAAGTCCAAATTTTGATTATAAATATTCAATGGAAAGCTAAAAAGATTTCCTACATCATAGTAATTTGTTTATAATTTTTAGACATTAAATAAATTTAATTATTTATGACATAATAATGATGCAGCGATGACATAATTATTTGACGATTTGAATAAAATGGAAAGATAAAATAAAATCTATGAACTACACATGTCCAAAACCAATTGGATGAATGGATTTCGATGCCTTATCACCTTATCCACGAATTCCATCAATGTGGGACCTTTTAAAACCGAAACACATTTTCAAATAATGTAATGTTTCTTTACTTTCCAAAAGTGCCCCTCCTCTCCTCTTATAAAAGGCCCCCACCTCTACCTCATTTCACACACCTCTCAAGCCTTTGGCTCGGCCAACCCCTGCCCATTTGCTCTCTCCACATCCCTCTCCTCATCCTAGAGGATTCCCCTTGGGCATAATCCTTTCAAAGGAAGCCTTTAGGCTCAAATCAAAAGGAGTTACACTTTTTAAGGTAATTCATCCTCTCATGCTCATTTGTTTTATTTTGCTTCTCCAACCCCCTAAACTCTTTTTATTTACTTCTTTTGTAACAACACCAGTATCTTCAATATACTAGGATGTTGTTATAAGAGTTATTTGAACTACACTCTCACACAACTACATCAAATGGTTAAAGAACATACGTTTTCCGTGGATGGCGAAATTATGCCTCCCGAAACGATGATTGTTCAATACTCATTTAACACCTTCAAAGGTGGCCATTATGATGTCACTATTTTTATATATGATATATATTATGTATATGTTTTCCTTAAGCTTCTGTTTTCTTCATTTTGGTCATACTTTATGGTTTCCATTATGGGTAAACACGATATCTTCATTTTAGGAAGTGCGGACTACCGCCCCCTAAAAGTGATTTGATTCGTTAATACCATATGTGGGATGTGTAAAGGATAAAGTTAATGATATTATATATGTTATTATACTGGAGTTATAACATACTCTTATACCATTATGAATCCATTCCATGAAATATGAAATAGAAATGGAAGTAGCGTTCATGCGTACGTACGGCTTACCGTCTCCATGAACGGTGCATTTCATTTCTTACCTCTAAATGATTATGTAATACTATAAAGGCATGAATGTACTGGATATATATGACATATATGATATCTACATCATGAATAACATTCTGAATATAATGAACCTTTGACCAAATTAACAACACGTAAGTGTAAGAGGTCTATTTTTGACTTAAGAACCAAATACCGACAAAATAAACATTATTAACTTAAATAATTGCATGATGTTCATAACATGGTATAAAAGCAATAATGAACTTGAAAAAGATTCATAATCAAGTAGAGATTAACTCAAGTTTATTATTCAGGAGTTTAAAGAACGGTCGGGTCAAGTCGGATACGAGGTATGGGAACTTCTTAACCCAATTTCCATTCTTTGGGTTAATCTCCTACTTCCAAATTATGTCATTATATTATTATATCGTATCTTGTATTTGTACTTTATTTATGTGTACTTATAGTGAATACACATAATGTATCTATTTTATTTTAAAAATTATCTTTGTATGGGAACTTCTTAACCCAATTTCCATTCTTTGGGTTAATCTCGTACTTTCAAAGTATGTCATTATATTATTATGTCATATCTTGTATTTGTACTTTATTTATGTGTACTTATAGAGAATGCACATAATATATCTATTTTATTTTAAAAAATTATCTTTGTATGGGACTTCGTCTCAATCTCCTTTCATTGAGGCATATTTTGTTTTATACACAACTTTCTTGTATACGGTGTATAAACCCCTTTGACTTTCACGTTTATTCAAAAGGAATCTTTTTTATACGAAGCATTTACTAAACGACAAAAGGGAATGTTTTTGTCGTACGTATGCGGCGATAACGACTTCTCCGCCGTCGTAACCGTTATTTGAGTTTCAGCTTCCTCTACAAGCCATAACTTCTTTTTTAAAAGAAAAATAAATACAATGTTTTACTTTGGTATTGAAAATGGTTTTCATAATGTTTTTATTATATCAATGTGTTGTATTGATATCTCATGATTGAAATTTGGAAATGTTATGTTTCCTTTATGCATGTTTTATGTGATATGATTATGTTATGGTTCTTGGGCATTATTATGAAGACGGGTGGTTCCGTGATAAACTAAGGGCGGGTGAGCCCGTTATAGCTCTCCAATGCATTGGGTAACGCGAAGGAGTGAAACGTTAAGGTTTCTCCGAAGAGATTTTAGGGAATATACTGTGATGGGTATTCCAAACGTAACCAAGAGGGTTACTCCCTACATAAGAATGTTATGAATGCCTCAAGTTACCTTTACGTATTATGATTTATATGATTTATTCATGTTTTTATGAGGTATGTTAAAGTGCCTATGTTTTATGGGTAAAGTATGATTTCATTCTTATGTATATATGAACTCATGTTTCCTTTCCATGTTTTTATAACCCATACTGAGTTTTTACGCTCATCCCAAGTTTTTGAAATGTTTTTCACAGGTCAAGGGAAAGGTACATGATAAGATGATAGAGTCAAGGATGTGTCAAGAAATAATCCATGTGTTATTTTAAATGTGTTTCCATTGATGGGAATGAAGAATACTATCTTTATGTAACCACTTTGTTTATATGTGGAATGTAATGCAAGTTTTATGATCTAATTCTCTAAAACTCTAAACCCGAAAAGATCCTCAACGTGTAATCTTGTAATAACTCAAGATTAAGTAAGGTTTAAGGTTGGGGCCTTATAATATATGGTTGGGATTGAACCATTATTCATTTGAGTACATGACCCTTATTATGAATAATATTTAGATTGATATCATGGATGATGTTCCTATAATCCTAGGAAATGTTTTACTCAGTGTTTTGGGGGGTGCTCAGGTACGAGCGTGATTGGTCATGTCTAGTCAATAAGTTAAGTAGTGGATGGAATATGAGATTTAGAGATAAAATTTTGATCTAGTGGAATGATTATAAAGAAAATTCTATGGTGGGTAGTGTCATATTGGTCACGGTTTTGTGTCCCTCGTTTGGAAATTGTCATGGATACGTGAGACTATTTGTTGGATGGTTATTATTACATTTTGTTTCTAATTATTTATTGGATCTGGATTCATCTATATTCCTCAGTGAATGACTGGTATTAATTTGGATATGATATCAACTGTATTATGAGAATTATCATTATGAATAGGATAAATTGAGGTGATTAGAACATGTTTGGATTAGGGATGTGTTAGTGATCATGGTATATCATGCTGATAGATTTGGATGGTTGAGGATCCAACTAAAAAGTTACATCAGGAGTTGGTACAAACTTTGATGAGAATATTCAAAAGATTTTGTGTTTCCTTTAAGAATAAAGTAATAAAAATTAGTTTATCTAGTGATGCATCAATGGGGGAATCTGTTATTTTTTAGGCAGATTGAGCTAAAGAGTTTTGACTTGTTCTCTCGAGTAGAATTAGATGTAGTGGGCTAGAAACTATGTTGGCTATGTCGTATTGGGTATGAAAATTGTTCTTTGAGGTTTGGGTGTATCATGATCGATGAGTATTGTGTAGTTTTGTCTTGATGTTTCAATGATGATGATAAGTTGTGTATTGGGTATTGATGTTTGGTTCACTTTGAATTTGTAGTTGTGTTATGAAGCTATGTTGGGTATTTAAGGAGGAGATGAAACCTTTTCCTATTGAATTGATGAATAGTGTAGATCAAGATATATGATCATATGACCACTAAGTCTTATTTATGATATAAAGTGTTATTTTATGGAGTTTTTATAACATTGTACTCATTTTATGGTGTGAAATTTAGAGAGTTTTTAAATTTTAAATTTTGGGGTGGTTTGTTTTGAGAATCTAGGATTGGAATGGAATTAAAAACGTTTGATGATCCTAGAGGAGGAGTTTTTGATTTGAAATATGGATTAGGAGGTGGTGTGGGTAATTAAGATATCTCCATAAGAGGACCAAGGTATCTGGGGTTGCAGTTGTATTCACCAGCTAGTTGCTGGAGAGCCAATGGATAGTTGATGGGCTAGCCAGTCGACATCCTCCGGCCTTCCTAGATCCATTGGTTAGACAATGGTGGATTTAAGGGAGATTATTTACTATTATACCCCCTAAGGTTTTAATAGTGGGAATCCTTCCTTCCCGATTATTTTGGCACATAGACCACACCATCTGATTCCCTTTATCTCCTTCAAACCCCCTTGGATTTGGGGTGTTTTGTAGTGATTTCTGATGAATCAAGGTAGGTCCATCCCTCGGTTTCCTTCCTTTAATTATCTATCTCACTCATTTGTGTTTTTTATCTCTAGATTAGGAATCATGGATGATTCCATAAGATCATGGTGTAATCATTAGGATATTAATGGGATTTCATGTGGCTTGTGTAGAGGACATCCAATAGAGAAGTCTATATGTTGTTTCTTAGAAATTCTTTATAGGTATGTTGCAGAATCAATTTTATTAATGTTCTTCTGAAATTAAATTAAGTTTTATATTTAATTAATGTCTTTTGTTAGTTATTTTCATAGGGATAGTATCGGTGGTTCATCATGGACCCTGTGAGGTTAGTTTTGCTTCTAACATGATGGGAGAACCCAGTGAGTTTTCGATGGACATTCCTCTATAGAATTTAATTATTTAATTAATAATATATGTTTTAGTTAATTATTTTGGACTTTTTGACATTATTTAGGACTCAAGTGATTTTTTGAAGGCTGGTGGGACATCGAGGGGCTTGGGTGACACTTGGTGATCTTGGGAACATCTTTTGAGCTATGGAATTAAATAGGAAAGGCTTGAAATGAGACAAGTGGTCCTTATGCATCTATTATATGGTATTTATGCTTATTTTATATATAAATGTTATGTGTTTGGTAAATCCACTTCAGGATATGGACTTAAAAATTTTATTAAATTTTTTAATTAAAATTTCAATCCTATGATTTAATTACACAAAGTTCCAAGGCCATGATAATCCTTAGGAACTGGATGGACTTTCTTGAACACCAATGGTCAAGGCCTCGGTTATTTTTACATTCCAGGAGATACATGGACCCCTTTAAGGGGTTTATTTGGTTTATATAATCATGGCTTCCATTATAATAGTTTCCCTATAAACCTATGATCAGAGTAATGTGACGGGTTGGAAATGAGTATCCCTAGTAAAACTCAGTGAATCGGGTGGACCTTATGATGTCTTATATCCTTTTACTAGGTGGGGTGACCAAGGGGTGAGTAATCCTTTCCCATTGGGATATAGTTGCCTTGTTTTTTATACCCTGATAAGATTGGAAGATAGTTTAACTGCTTAAACTATTCTATGATGACTTAGAAAGGGGATGGGCTTGGGGATATCTCCCTTGTGATACTTACCTAGGTGGCCAGTGAGGCCTTTATGAGACCTTGATAATGTTAAGGGATATTATTCTCTCATAGTGATGGGTTATGAGATAAAAGTTGATCTTGATATTAGGGACCCTTATGGGGGGTCCTGGATATGATAAGACTTAGGGGATACCAGGAGTACCCTAGTGAGATTATGGCCCTAGTGAGAGGGTGTATGTGGGAATGGATAGTGATAGTCATGAGTGTCATATTCAAACCTAGATTGATGTTTTTATCATGTTATGTTTATTAAAAATGGGTTCATCCTCCTAAGAGTATGATCATAGATTTCATGATGGTTCTAGCGGATGACCCCCACCGCCTGTATTTATGTAATATATATATATGTGTGTGTGTGTGTGTGTGTTTGTGTATATATATATATATATATTGATTTAGGATATGGTGTACACCCTCAAGGTGGTGTTTATATCAAATTGAATGGAAAACAACCTTGAGGTAGTTCTTACAATAAAGGACATGGAAAATACCTTTAAGAAGGTGTTTATATTAAATAAAATGAAAAACACCCATATACGAAGTTATGATATGATATAGGTTCAGGAAATGAGGCATTATGTATCTTTCGGTAATGACGTAATGATACCTGTATATGCCCATGTAGGAAATACAGATGATTTGAGTTTCCTTGGATACTCTCCAAGAGATAAAATAATGATATTGGTGGGTCTTCTATGGATTTAGAGTCGGGACATTATAGTGCAGGTGGGAGTGAGTGTCATGTGTTATCTCGGTAGGGGCATTATGGTAGGGTCTTGTGGCTTACTATCTATTAAAGTCTTGCTAATTTATGTGGTTTGGATAATCAAGTTATCTTTTAGTCATATTATAGCACCTATCGCATGTTATCCCAATGGAGGTTTTACACCCGCAAGTTGGTTTTTATTTATCATTAGTAGTTTATTTATTATTATGAGTATGTTATATGCAAAAACACTACATTTACTGGTTATGTATGGGATCGTGTTGGTGTTTCCAAACTGATTTATACTCAAAACTTTCTTGAGTGGCCATAATACTTGGATACTTGAGCATCACCCACTTTTTGTGAGTTTAGGTTAAGATAAGGTTAGGATTTATCAATAAAAATAGCTTGGGAATGTATATGGATTTTTGTATGAGGTATGGATTAGTGATTTAGTAGATCATTTCTTGTATTTTTTCTTCATTTGTACATGTGGTCGGTCTAGTGGGTGGTCTGTCTTGTATGATCATATGTCAGTGTTTTATTTGTTATCACATTTTTCTTTTATTATATTATCCACATACTCTGATGGTTATATATTGTAAATGAAAGATGGTTATTTAAATTTTTTATTGGCACTCTGGTACAGGGTGTATAATCTCCTCATATTACACCCTTGAACCTCACTACTAGTCAATAGCCTCTAGTGTACAAAGTGGTGCACCTGAGGTCACATAGATCCACCGGTTTGGTTACTATTCACATTGGTTGGTCTAAGAAATTAAAATCTATGTGATAATGAAGACCACTCATAGCCTATATAAATATTGTGTAGATTTAAATTATTGACCATTAGAGTTTGAGCAGGTGGATCATGTGTTCTCAAAGGTCTCTCCACGATGAGGTTATTGAATGTTTCTTCATGGTAGCAAGACATCCTCATAATTCATCAGACCATTCCAGGACATGCATAGGGTTGGAGAGGTTTCTTACCACCTATACTTACCCCAATATTTGGATCAAGTGGATGAATTCTTCCACATAACATATCTGAGGTGATGCATCCATGATGTATCACATGTTATTGACTAAGGTGATATGGATGTTAAGTACAGAGCAACATTTTCAAAGTACATGGAGTCCATTGAGGATCAGTAAGAGTGGATCCATCACGGGTGATTTATCCTACTGATTTGAGTTCTTTAGAAGCATGGGAACCTCTAAGATATCTTGTTGTAGTATAATATCTAGATGTGAGTTCAGTACCCTCACTTTTTTGAGTTGTTTTTTATGTGTCTAGGTGAAAAACCTTGAATTTGGGGAGAATGTAATGACTCTGATTTTTATCATTAGACTATTTGGATATTTCTATATATATATATATGGGTTTTAATTTGTATTTGGATTGGTTTTATGTGTTTCACAAGACTCCATAATTGATATATTAAATATATTAAAAAAATTAAGCACATCATTTTGGAAATATTTTTTTTCTCATTAATATAAATCTCTGATAGAAAATATAATACCACTATTGGATTAAAAATATCAGGTTTACTATCAGTGTGACATAAGTTTCATTTTTATTAGACCTTTAAATGATGAACTGTCATGGGAGGATGTTACTTGAAATTAATTTATTAATTAATTTGTCTAAATTAATGCTTTAACCTGGAAACAACTCAATATAATCCCTACTATAGTGATTCTTCATGGTTATTCTCATAACCTAGAAGAATTATAAATCATCCATATGGATAGATCTTATAAATAAATCAATGTTTGATCTATGGATTGATGATCATATTTCGCAGGGCTCATCAATCATGACAAAATTCTTAGAGATCACCTGTACCATTTATTGAGAAATCTTTTTTCACCAATGATTAATCCAGTGATAAGGTTGGGATTTTTATTTATGTATTTATAGCCTATTATGTTTTTATTCAATATTGGGTTTTATATATATTTATTATACCTGAATTATTCTCATTCTTATCATATCCCTACAATTTAATTATCTTATTTTTTCCCTAATTATATATGTCATATTGGAATTCTATGGTTTTGTTTTTTTACAATTGTGATCGATGGTCAGGTTCACAATATCCATCGGTGAATTCATTTTTTATTGTTCTTTTATCCCCATCATTCTTTACTTGTTCATTTTGGGCTTTTGGTTCAATGGTTTGACTTTTAGTCTAGTTCAAAATGTAATTAAATTTAGATCCACATTGTTTTTTCCAAATATTATGGAGATGATGCTTCAAGAAATAAGTTAGGATCATTGATATATTTTATATAGAGTATTGAGGATCAAACCTCAGATGGTAATAGGATATGTAATGAGAATTCATGTGGGAAAAAGAATGACATTCTTTGGGAGAATGATGGCTAGAATCTGTCCATCAGTGAGGATTTGACCGTCATTAATGAAAATAGATAAATTATGGGTAAGATTCATGGTCGATTTATGGAAGAATGAATCTTTATGAGAAATAATTTCCATTACATGAAAAACTTGACCACAAACTATGTATTCTTTAGGAACACACACCATATAGTCTTCCTTTAATGGTGAATAGGGTTTCCAGACTGAGTTAAATATAACATGTCATGCGGCTACTCCCACATGTCAAATAACACTACTTTGATAGCTGATTTGTGCATATATAGTATTTTTAGGGACCAAAAGTGGTCCCATACATCAGTATCCCAATGAGACACATCATATATATGGATTTCCACACACAAAGTGAAGCAATGGTACATAGACAGGCTTGGACCTATGAGTACACCGCATGCACCCCAAGGGAGACATCGTGTACCCTTGTAACACCCGAATGTTTTTATGAAATATTTTATTTAAATAATTTTTATTCTTCAGTAGTATGATTTTCATGCAATCATGATTTTAAACAAACTGTGAGATTCTCTTATTATAAAATTACCATTATAGCCTAGTCGTTAGGTTAGTGGGAATAATTGTAACTAACTTATGAAAATGCATTGTGAATTCTTTTACTATCATTTATTTATGAAAAATATAAATCAATTAGATATTTTTATTTTGAGTGAATTAATTTTTGTGAAGAAATAAAATATTTTTTATTCATCCAATGGATATTTTAGTCATAGGGTATGAATAAAACCCTATTTGATGTATAAAAACTTATTTTTGTAAGTTTTATTTTACACCTTTGAATAGAGAACCCCTTTTAAATTAAGAATTTGACACGTTAATAATTATTATATGACAATATATACATGCTATTTTTAATATGTATATAAAAATTTACTTTTGATGAATTTCTCATATTTTTCTGATAACTTTCATGTTTTGATGAATAGTAAAAATACGCTAAATTTTAATTAAAAACAACTTTTTTCACCAAGATAATTTATATGGTTAAATTATGATATTTAATGGTTTTAAAGTATAAATAGAATATAGTTTTATCATTCAATATAATTTATGTCATTATCATTAATTTACATTGAATTCATAGGTAAAAACATTTCAATCTTTTGCAATGTTTTAACTTTTAAAATTCATTTCCTCATTTCAACAACGAGATTAATTTTAAATTAATTACTGAAACTTATGTGTTTTTAATTTTGAAAAATTGATTCCATATTTGGAATCATTAGGTCCAAATTATGTTAATAGGTTATTTTTATTTTAAGGCAATATGATTGGTAATGTTGGTAATTATTTTTATTACCATGGTTAATGGTAAATCAGGTAATTAAGGGTAAAAATAATATTATAAAATTACCTCAAAACCTTTAAAAATGCAATTGTATGACTAAATTATACCCTTAAAATCTATTTTTATAAATTTAATAACTTAATTTCCACTTACCTATGAATATGACATGAATATAATAAAAATTAATGAATGTGGAAAAATATCATAATCTGACTTTATATAAGTATATTAATTTTAATATATGGATAACTAAGAGATAATATCGCCTATAGATATTATTTGGAAAACTAAAATAAGTACCTACATCATATTAATTTATTTATAATTTTTAGAGATTAAATAATTTCCATTAATGATGACACAATAGTGATGTAAAAATTATTTTATTAATAGAAATATCAAATAAATGGTTATAAGATTATTAAAATAAATATCATATGAACTAATTAATATGATCCACGAATTTTATAGGTTACTATGATATGTTATGAGTGTATTAAAAAAAAATTAATTTATATTATGTTTGTATTTTATTTAAAGTCAAATAAATGAATAGTGTCAAAATTGACACTATTGATATTTTATAAAAATAACATTTTATTAAATTATTTAAAAATCATAAATATATTTAAAAATTAAAAAATAATATTTATAAGGTCTCAAATGTCATAAAATATCCATTTATGGTCAATTAACACTATATAACTGAATATTTATAACCATTAAATATTTAGAATGTTATTGCCACAATTAAAATTTAATAGAATAACTAAGTGTCAATTAAACCGATATGGTTTAAATTGAAAAAATAATTTGTCCAAAATTTTTTGTTTGATAATGTTAAAACCATATCTGATCTTAGATTCGAATTTGGAACACTTTGGAGGTTTTTGGGAAGGTTTTTATTTTAATATAAATTATTATTTATGGAGTTTCCAAAAGCTCCCCTCACCTGAATTATAAAAAGAAACCTCCTCCCTCACCTCTTCACTTAATTTTGAGCCTTCAATATCGTCCACCCCCTTCCCTTTTTCCTTATAAACTTCACTATTTTAATTATACAGGTTCTGTTCATCTTAAAAGACTAACTCTAGTGCTCTAAGAAGATATTTAGAGGAAGCACGTCAAGGAAGAGGTAATCTCTTCTACCGATTCTTTCAAACTTATTTCTTCTTATACTTCCTCTTCATTATTTTTTTCATTATAAATTAATAACATAAGTATCACTTATATACTGATATGTTATTATAAATATGAAAAAACCATATTTCACCTTCTATCCACCCTATGAAAAATGAAATCACCGCGCGTGCATATGTATGGCTTACCGTCTCCACATTGTGGTGTAATCTGTTTTTCACCACAACCTTAATTGGATGGGTATAATGATCAAAATAATAACTATACATGATTTTTATAAAATTATACTGAATCTTAAATATTATACACTATCCACTTCAATACCATTCAATAATTTTGAAATTATATCATCGCTCGTGCGTACATACAGCATGTCGTCTCCACGATGTGATGTGATTCATTCTACATGATCTTCATTAAAACATGATTATATAAATGAATTTAATGAATAAATATGATATATATTATACTAATATTAGTCTATAAATTATATAATAATAACTTAAAAAGAGGAATAAAAACTTATTTGACAAAACATGCATAAGAACATAAAGCAGTTAATACTCGAATAACAAGTAACAATGAAATGTTACTAACAAACAGATGAAAATATGATCATAAATGTTATCATAAAAATGATTATGATTATATAATAAATCAAAAACATTATTTAAATCATTATATAGGAGGTTAAAATACATATGAATCATATTGTACCTAAGGTAAGGGATAACTTTGCAAATCTCATTTTTATTCAAGATTGTTTATTTGTAAGTATTTACTGGGGTATATTTATCATACACATCCATGTTTCCTAAATATGTATTTAAAAATATAATTTATATCCTTATATAATTTTTAAAATTCAATTTTACCCATTGTTAAATTTTTACTAAATGGTACGAGTGGAATCTTTTGTCGTTTTTGGTACAATGTACATTTTGAATTTTCCATCAAAAGTACAAGAAGAATTTTTTTTAACTTGTAAAACATGAACATATTTTTATGCTTTCATAGTGCCTAATTTCCTTTAAGCTTCCCCTAAAATATTATAAGTTTATTTTCACATAAAATGATTTCTTCTAAAATTGTGTGGCATTTTGAGAAATGAAAACATTTTTGAAGAAGAAAAGATATTTTCCTCAGGAATTAATTTCAAGTGTTCTCTAAAAATTATTTTCCATATAATATGACACTATTTAAATAAGGTTATATTTATATCCCTATTATTAATATGATTTTATTGTGTTTATTATGGAATTTTATTTATGAAATACATTTGTTTTATATCAATTATGATGGAATTATGTTTAAGAAACCCATTTCATTTCATGGGCTATGCTATGGTAAATGTTTTTATGTTTTTATGGAACACGTAAGAATGGTTTTATTATGAGATGGGTGGGACCTATATCTCCCTCAAATTAATTGGGTAAATATTTATATCTCATGAGATATACATTGTTGGAAAGGAAAGTAAATCTGGTTCTGTAATACAAGGTTGGAACGAGGAGTGAACTCATTTCAGTAATGGACTTTGTCCACTATGATGGTCTCGGAAATGAGCCTTGACTAATATGAAATGATGTTCTATGATTATGTGTGTATTCCACAAAATTTCATGTATTATGTTATGACTATTGGGATTACATTGCATTTTTATGATTTATCCAATGAAATGATATTGTGATCTTTTATATACAGGATAAGATTTTCAAATGTTATGTTCTTATGATAATGATATGAATGATATTTACCTTGTTTACCATTACTGGGCATTTGAGATCACCCTTTCATATGTTTCTTTTCCCAAGGTCATGAAGAATGGTACTAAGTAAGATATGTAAAAAAGGAGACTAGTTATGAAGAAATAAGTAGGAGAAAATTTGAATGTTTTATGAACCAGTTGATTATGTTTCCTAGTTTCTAAAGACACTAAACCTATACGGTCCTGGTGTGGTTTTGTTATGTTATGTAATAAATATTCTTAAATGTTGAAGTAATATCTATATTTAATGAATTGGATGTTATAGTTGGTATCATATCAAAGGTATAGTTAACCTTTGGAAACTAGGATGATAGAACCTTAGTAAGAACCCTAATGATATGTCTAAGTATAGGTTACAATCTTATCCTAGTGTTTTAGAGATGTTAATGAATAACCTAGGATAAAACCTAAAGTGTCCTAAATTGAAATTTTATTCTTGATTATGTGGTTTTCCTATTATATTAGTGTTTCTCACACTATGAATCTTGATCTTAGTCAATGTTTGGAACCTGATGGAACTGCGTTAATTCTAAATGCAATGGGCAATGTAATGATTGTCCCCCTAAGAAACCAAATGTTATGGTAGTTGGAATGTAAAATCTTATATTCATTATCACATAACATTCTCAAGATATGAATCATGCAGGACTTCCAAATGATCAAATGAGGGAGAAAATTATATTGATTCCTTCATTATACATCATCCACCTTCATTCAACGGGTCTTCTGATCCATTAGTGGTTGAACAATGGATTAGTACCACTGAAAAGATATTTTTAGTACTATAATGTTCTGAACATGATAAATTCATCTTAGAAATCTATCATTTGGAAGGCGAATCTGATCAATGGTGTAATCTTATCAAGAATATAAGGCAAAGAGATGAAATTGACTCCATGGAATAGGATGAGTTAAAGAACATATTTTTCAATAAGTACTTTCCTCTTATTCTTGGAACAAATATAGATAAGGAGTTCCTTGAACTTAAGAAAAATTATGATGAATCCATTGGTACCTATGAATCAAATTTTACTAGACTTGCAAGGTATGCTTCTAGAATTATTATCCAACCTGAGAGTAAAATTGTTTGATTCTTTAGTGGCTTAAAACCAAGTCTCCTGAGGGAATTATCCATATGTGATTCAAATAGCTACGAGGAAATTGTTCAATGTTCTCTCAAGGATGAGATGGAGATTTGAGTAACCCACTAGTCATATGGGTTTGATAAGAAGAGAAAAATGGAATTTAAAGGAAATCTAAAGACCACTATAAAAAGAATATGAGTTTTCCCTTATTCTCAGATTGTGGAAATAAACATGGAGGGAATTGTCTTAAAGGTACTAGTAAATGTTTTAAGATTGGAAAAGAAGGTCATCGGGTAGTTGAATTCTGAAGTGATGGGAAAAAATTTCTAATGATGCGAATGAAGAAAAGGCTACACAGAATGCACCTCCTACACTTCAATGTTAAAAGTGCAAGGAAATAGGTAATTATGCTAATCAATGCCCTAATCCAAGTTTTATTGATGATGATCGATGTCAAAAAACTCTTAAGTCCAAATTATAATGAAAGTCACATGAAATCACTATCGATGATGTGTCATATGATAATGAAGTGGTGAGAGGTATACATACCATCCACTCTAAAGTATAAAATGTTTTATTTGATTCGGGATCCACCCACTCTTTTATTTTTGAAGAATTTTATAAGGGTATCATCATATTACCTCAACAATTATATATTCATTTAGCTATGAAAACTCCTAATGGTGCAACAGTTCCATCAAAAGTTTTAATTCTTCTCTGTTTGAAGTTTGTGGAAAAGTTATTCCTGAAAATCTTGTGATACTTCCTATAGTGGAATTTGATGTGATTCTTGGCATGGATTGGATTTCTCTATATGGATATCATATCAATTACCATGGAACAGAAGTCACATTTCATATTCCAGATCAATCTATGATCATATATCTATGTAATAATGAATATAACCATTCAGTATAAATTTCTTCTATCCTATGGGTCTTGATTCCAATAAATGAATTTTATTTATCTCAAATGGTTGGGTAGAAACTCATGATTAAGAATATAACCATTTTACAAGAGTTTTATGATGTCTTTCGAATAAATTTCTAGGTCTTCCACCAAATCTTGAAGTTTAGTTTTCAATAGAACTCATATTGGGTGTTATGCCTATTTTAAATACACCTTATAGAATGGCCCCAATTGAGTTATAGGAATTAAATAAGAAACTCAAAGATAATCTTTATAAGGTATTCATACACCCTAGTGTGTAACCTTAGAGAGCACATGTTCTGTTTTTTGGGAAGAAAGATATATCATTGAGACTTTGCATTGATTATCGAGAACTTAACAATATCACTTTCAAGAACAAATATCTTATTCCCCGCATTGATAACTTATTTGACCAACTACGCGGATCTCAATACTTTTCCAAGATTTCTCTTTGTTCAGGATATCATCAATTAAGGGTCAAAAAAAGAGGATATACCAAAGATGGAATTCCGTACAAGGTATAGACACTATGACTTTATAGTGATTCTTTTTGGTCTAACTAATTCCTCTGCTATCTTCATGGATCTAATAAATAGAGTCTTTATAGACTATATTGGTTATTTTGTGGTAGTATTTATAGATGATATTTTGGTCTATTCAAAGATCATGTAAGAACATGAAGATCTCTTGATATTTGTATTGAAGACCCTGAGAAAGGATAAACTTTTTCCCAAATTTACCAAGTGTGGATTTTAGCTTCAAAATGTTTCATTTTTGGGTCACATAATCTCAAGAGAGGGGTTATCTATGGATCCAGCAAAAATAGAGGTTATTGAAAGATGGTGGAGACCAACAAAGGTAACTGAGATCTGAATTTTTCTTGGTTTGGATAGATATTATTGAAGTTTTTGAAATATTTTTCATGATTATCTAATCCACTCACCAAGTTGACTCGGAAAGAAGTTAAGTTCATTTGGACGGAGGAATGTGAAGATAATTTCAAAGAACTAAAAAAAAGGTTATCCAATGAACCTATGCTTGTACTACCTTATAGTGGAGAAAGGTTTGTGATATACAATGATGAATCCAAGAAGGGTCTAGGATGTGTTCTCATGCAAAATGATATGGTGATAGCTTATGAATCACGGTAGTTGAAATCCATGAGAAAAACCTAACTCATGATTTGGAGTTAGCTATGGTAATCTTTGCATTATAGATATGGGGGAATTATCTTTATGGTGAAAGGTGTAATATTTATACTAATCATAAAATTTTAAAGTATATTTTAACACAAAATGATCTAAATATGAGCCAAAGGAGATGGTTGGAGTTGATTAAAGATTATGACTACTCAATACATTATCACCCTGGGAAAGCGAACAAGGTGGTAGATTATTTGAGTCAAAAAGACCATGCTAGCTTATCCATGATGATGATCATGAAAGATCTAATATTTATGGATTTATAAAGGATGGATCTATAATTTTAATATAACGGAAGGAATCTTATTTTTCCCAAATGAATGTTCAACCATATATACAAGTGAAGATTAAGAAGGCACAGAATGAAGATGTAGATCTAAAAAAGAAGGTGAGAAATGTTCCTGGATTCAACCTTGATTGTGATGAAATAATAAGGTTTGGAAACCAGGTTTGTATTCCTCCCATAACAAAATTAAAGAAGGATCTATTGGATGAGGCTCATAGTTCTTCATTCTCTATTCACATTGGAAGCACAAAGATGTGCAAGTACTTTAAAGAGTACTTTTGGTGGGATGGCATGAAAAGAGATGTCACAGAATATGTCTCTCAATTCTTGGTTTTTCAGCAAGTTAATGCTGAGAGACATAAGTATAAATTGATATTACAACCATTATCCATATTAGAATGGAAATGGGAAAACATCCCTATGGACATTGTCATTGTAATTCTCAAAACATCCAAAAGAAATAATGTTATCTAGGTTACAGTTGATCACCTTGCGAAGTTGGCACACATCATTGCTATTAGAGAGGATTTCTCTCGTGATAAAATTTCCAAGATATATGTAAATGAAGTAGTAATGTTTCATGGGTTAACACTTTCCATTATATCTTATCAGGATCTGAGGTTAACCTCAAAGTTCTGGCAAATACTTCAACATGATTTGGATACAGAGTTAAGTTTCAACACTAATTATCATCCTTGGAAAGTTGGTCAGTTTGAGAGGACAATTCAAACTCTGGAAGACAAGTTGAGATCTTTATATTTGGATTTGAAAGGTTGTTGGGATCAACACCTACCTTTGGTGGAATTTTCTTATAATAATAGCTTTCATTCCAATATTCAGTTGGATTCTTATGAATCCCTCTATGGAAAGAAGTACAGAACTCAAACTTGTTGAGATGAAGTTGGGGAAAGAAAGTTGTTGGGACCAGATCTTGTTGATGAAATGGTAAAAAAGGTCAGATATATTCAACAACACATAATATCATCTCAGATTTGACAAAAAATTCATGCTCACAACCAAAGAAAAGTCCTAGAGTTTTAAGTGGGTGATAAGGTGTTCTTAGAATATCTCCCTGGAAGAGAGTAATGAGATTTGGAAATAAGGGAAAGTTGAGCCCTAGGTATATCGGTCCTTTTGAAATTATGAACCATGTTGGGAAGGTAGATTACCAATTAGAACTTCCACTGAATCTCTCTCAAGTTCATGATGTGTTCCATGTATCTCTCCTGAGAAAGTACATACCCGATACTTTATATGTACTAATCTCAGAAGTTGTACCGCTGGAGAAAGATCTTTCTTGTGAAGAACAACCGATAGAGATTCTAGATTGTAGCGAAAAAGTTCTATAAAATAAGACCACTCACTTGGTTAAATTTGTATGAAGGAACCACCAATTTGAAGAATCTTCATGGGAACTTGATGACATGATTAGGTAGAGGTACCATCATCTGTTTGTTTCCAAGTGATGAATTTCGAAGGTGAAATTTAGTTTATGGGGGGTAGAATGTAACACCTGGATGTTTTTATGAAATATTTTCTTTAAATAATTTTTATTCTTCATTATCTTGATTTTCACGCAATCGTGAGTTTAAACTAATTGTGAAATTCCCTTATTATAAAATTATCATTATAGCCTAGTCGTTAGGTTAGCGGGAATAATTATAACTAACTTATGAAAATTCATTGTGAATTCTTTGGCTATTAATTATTTATAAAAAATATAAATAAATTATATATTTTTCTTTTGAGTGAATTAATTTTTGTAATAAAATAAAATATTTTTTATATTCATCCAATGGATATTTTAGTCATAGGGTGTGAATAAAACCCTATTTGATGTATAAAAACCTATTTTTTAATGTTTTACTTTACACCATTGAATGATGAACCCCTTTTAAATTAATAATTTGACACATTAATAATTTTTATATTACAAAATATAAATATTATTTTGAATAAATATATAAAAATTTACTTTGGATGGATTTTTGATATTTTTCTGATAACTTTCATGTTTTGATGAATAATAAAAATACGCTAAATTTTAATTAAAAACAACTTTTTCATCGAGATAATTTTTATGGTTAAATTATAATATTGAAAGGTTTTAAAGTATAAATAGAATATATATTTTTCAATCAATATAATGTATGTCATTATCATTAATTTTACATTGAACTCATAGGTAAAAACATTTCAATCTTTTATAATGTTTTAACTTTTAAAACATGGTTCGACATTTCAAAAATGTGATTAATTTTAAACTAATTAATACAACTTATGGGTTTCTAATTTTAAAAAATGGATTCCATATTTGGAATCAATATATCCAAATTATTTTAATAGGTTACTTTTATTTATGGGCATTATAAATAGTAACTTTGCTAATTATTTTTATTACCATGGTTTATGGTTAATCAGGTAATTAAGGGTAAAAATAATATTATAAAATTACATTAAAATATGTAAAACCCCTATTGGATTACTAAATTAGACCCTTGTCATCTATTTTTTGAAATGTATTAACTTAATGCCCACTTACCTATGAATATGACATGAATAAAATAAAAACTAATGAATTTGATAAAATGTCACAATCTCAATTTATATAAGTATATTAATTTTAATATATGTATAACTAGGAAATAATATTGACTATATATTTTATTTGGAAAGATAAAATAATTACCAATATAATAGAAATTTATTTATAATTTTTAGAGATTAAATAATTACCATTAATGATGACAAAATAGTGATGTAAAAAATATTTTATTAATAGAAATATCAAATAAATTGTTTTAAAAATATTAAAATAAATATCATATGAACTACTTAATGTTATACACTAATTTTATAGGTGACTATGACATTTTATGAGTGTAATAAATTTTTTTAATTTATCTTTGGTGTGGATTTTATTTAAATTCAAATAAATGAATAGTGTCAAAATTGATACTATTGGTATTTTATAAAAATAACATTTATTAAATTATTTAAAAATCATAAAAATATTTAAAAATTACAAAATTATAATTATGAGGTCTAAACTGTCATCAAATATCCATTTATGTTCAATTAACACCATATAAGTAAATATTTATAACCATTAAATATTTAGAATATTATTACCACAATTAAAATTTAATAGAATAACTAAGTGTCAATTAATAAGATATCATTTAAATTTACAAAATAAGTTTTTAAAAATTTATTGTTTGATAATATTTAAACCCTATCTAATCTCATATTATAATTTGGGACACTTTGGAGGTTTTTGGGTAGGTTTTGATTTTATTATAAATTATTATTTATGGAGTTTCCAAAAGTGCCCCTCACCTCAATTATAAAAGGGAACCTCCTCCATCACCTATTCACTTAATTTTGAGCCTTTAAGCTTGTAAACCCCCTTCCATTTTTCATTATCAACTTCCCTATTTTCATTATAGAGTTTATAGTCATCTTCAAAGACCAACTCTAGGGCTCTATGAAGAGATTTAGAGGAAGCACGTTGAGGAAGAGGTAATCTCTTCTACTGATTCTTTCAAACTTCTTTCTTCTTATAATTATTATTAATAATTTGATTCATTAAAAATTAATAACATAATTATCAATAATATACTGATATGTTATTATAAATATGAAACAACAACATTTCACCTTCTATACACCCTATGAAAAACGAAATCACTTTGTGTGTGTAAGTACGACTTATTGTCTCCACGTTGTGGTGTAATCTATTTTTCACCACCACCATACTTGGATGGGTATAATGATGGAAATAGTAGCTATATATGATTATTATAACATGATACTAATTCTGAAATATTATACACCATCCACTTTAATACCATTTAACAATTTTGGAATGGTATCATTGCTCGTGCGTATTCGATTCATTCTACAAGATCTTCATTAAAACATGATTATATACATGAATTGAATGAATAAATTTGATATATATTATACTAATATTATTATTTCAATTATATAACTATAACCTAAAAATAGTAATAAGAACTCATTCGACAAAACATGCATAAGAAAATAAAGCAGTTAATACCCAAATAACAAGTAACAATGAAAAGTTACTAATAAATGGATGAAAATATGATCATAAATGTTATAATAAAAATGATTATGATTATAAAATAAATCAGTAACATTATTTAAATAATTATACATTCATTTTGGATGCATACAAAGAATATTGTACCTAAGGTAAGGGATAACTTTGTCAATCTCATTTTTATCTGAGATTCTTTATTTGTAAGTATTTACTGAGGTATATTTATCATCCACATCCATGTTTCCTAAATATGTATTTCAAAATATTCTTTCTATCCTTATATAATTGTTAAAATTAAATTTCACCCATTGGTAAATTTTTACTAAATGGTATGAATGGAATGTTTTGTCGTTTATGGTACGAGGTACTTTTTGACTTTTTTGGAAAAAGTATGAGAAGAATGTTTTTTTAACTTGTATGGAATGAATGGATTTTTATACTTTCATAATACCTTATTTACTGGAATATTATACTAAAATATTACAAGGTTATTTTCACATAAAATTATTTCTTCTAAAATTGTGTATCATTTTCAGGAAGGAAAATGTTTTTGAAGAAGAAAGGATATTTTTCTCAAGAATTAATTTAAAGTGTTTTCTAAAAATTATTTTCCATCTAAGATGACACTATTTAAATAGGGTTATATTTATATCCCTATTATTTTATTGTTTTTATGATGTAATTTTATTTAGTAAATCCATTTTTTATATCAATTATGATGGATTGATGTTTAAGAAACCCATTTTATTTCATGGGCTATGATATGGTAAATATTTTTATGTTTTTGTGGAACACATAAGAATGGATTCATTATGAGATGGGTGGGAACTATATCTCCCTCCAATTAATTTTGTAAATACTTATATCTCATGATATATTCATGACTAGAATGAAAAGTAAATTGAGTTCGGTAATACATGGTTTGAATGAGGAGTGAACTCGGTTTAGTAATGGAATTTGTCCACTATGATGGTCTCGAAAATGACCCTTGACTAATATGAAATTATTTTATATGATTTTATGTGTATTCCATTAAATTTTATTTCTTATTTTATGACTATTTGGATTACATTAAATTTTTATGATTTATCCCATGACATGATATTGAGATCTTTTATATGAAGAATATGATTTTCAAATGTTATGTTCTTATGATAATGATATGAATGATATTTACCTTGTTTACCCTTAATGAGAATTTTAGCTCTCCCTTTCATAAGTTTCTTTTACATAGTTCATGGAGAAGATTATTAAGTAAGATATGTCAAAACGGAGTCCAATTATGAAGAAATAATCGAGAGACAATGTCGATGTTTTATGAACCAGTTGTTTATGTTTCCCAGTTTTTAAAGACACTAAACCTATATGGTCATATAGTGGTTTTGTTATGCTATGTAATAAATATTATTAAATTTTTAAGTGAATAATGGGTTTTTATAACCCTCCTTAGAATGCTTTTACTTATATATCTCATTCTTTTAAAATTATGCTTAGACCCAAGAGTAGTCCTTCCTAAGTATAATTCCATGTAGAATGTGACAATGGCCTTTGTTTAGAAATGAGATATATGATGTGAGGTGGAATGATAAAATCGCAAATTCCAACATAGTTGCTTGATTTTTAAAATCAAGTATGATCGCTTGATATATATGGGGTTGGAAACCCCCAGTCAACATATGTAGGACTAGGAATGGATCCCCCATTTCTTGTACATGTAGGATTGGAAACCCCTTCCCCCACCCCATCATCATACACACCTTTGGGCATGGGTATTATATCTAGGTATCAAAACCACCTTATCATCATGCATAGATTATTTATGGGTTATATACTCTCTTGGGGTCAATAACCCCTCAAATGTGATATTTCATCAATAAGGTGTGGGTCAAACATATCTGGTGAGGTTTACAGTAGGCTACTGTAATCAAGGAAACACTATCTCTTGGAGCTTCAAATATACCCATAATCCTCAGATAGATATGAATATTGGGAGATTCCTACCCCCCCCTATCTCTCACTCACTCTTCATTTGGTTTCTTATATGATCATATCAGTTGTTAGGTCTCTTTTCCCCACTTGTCTCGAGGGATGATCTAATGTTTTATTTCAATTACTTACACTTTTATTTCTGGGGGGTCCTACTAGGTATATATATTCAAATTTTCATGGAATTTTCAATCATTTATTTTATATTATGTAGATTAAATATAGTTATATGATGAATTTTGTGGGCTTGGTTTTGGTGGAGATTAATGGTACTCATTGACAATGATCACAGGCAGTGGTGGGTATTGGTGTTCAAGAGTATGGTTCTACTACCTTTCAGTTATTAGCTTAGGAATCTATTTATTTTTATATTTGGGAATGTATTTCTCCCCTTTTTTAGTCAGGATATATTTTTATTGTTACATTATGGTTATTCTAAGATTTTATTA
Source organism: Viscum album (assembly GCA_963277665.1). NCBI lineage: Eukaryota > Viridiplantae > Streptophyta > Magnoliopsida > Santalales > Viscaceae > Viscum > Viscum album. Next base: position 323,180,641 of record OY728132.1, on the reverse strand, counting down.
CATACATTTTTATCTCTTGAGTTAGTATAATTTGTTTTATCCAACGTGGTTATGATTTACATGGAGGTACTCATGTGTGTAGATTCATTTGGATAAGGCATCTCATATGTGTGATATTCATACTCTAGTATGGTCTCCATATCCTGGCCTACTTATGGTGGGATTATGGTTTCACTCTCAACTTATCATCAGTCTAGATGGGACCCCGATGGGTTGAATCATGACAATATTAAATTTTTTAAAAATTTAATATGTAATATTAATATTTTTATATAAAATATTAATTTCCTCATAGATACAATTAGATTTATGTTATGTGATTTTTTTTTTATCTTTTATTTTTAATATTTTTAGCTATTATTATATGTCAATGTCTTGTCATCTGATTCTTCACATTCTTCTCATTTTTTTTAACTTTTTTAATCATTTTATCAACTATTAAGGAATATTCAATTTTATTAAAACCTATAAATATTTATCTTGAATCAAAATCATAAATCCTTGAACATCAAAACAATCATTAATCATGGGAAATACACATAGGTCAGATACTAGTTCTTCTTCAGTGACTACAAAGAAATTAAAATGAATGGTTCACGAAAGGGAGTCATATATGGTGAGGTTCTTTATTTCTCATATATTAATCAAATTAATATTATATAGAATAGTTTTTTATTCTTATAGAATTAATGTTATTTTATTTATTTAAAAAATATAAAACTTATTTTCCAAAGTAAAGGAAGTTGATTTTACTTAAATTCTAAGTTCATGTTTTAGAGTGTTGAGGACTCGGTTAAATCAAAGTTGAATGGATAAGATTTTATTTTTACCACTATTAAATTGGATGAATAGTTTCACTATCCTCATGAATAAAATTTTATTTTTATTAAAGATATGGTTAGTGATAGTTTTTTTAGTCGTATGGTCACTATAATCTATTTGTTGGGTACAAATGCAATACATAAAATTCAAATAAAAAATTTGAAACTTGAGTAGAATTTTATTTAAAATTTGATTAATATTTGATTATCTCAAAGGGAAAGAGAATTTTATAAAGTATTTTCTCAATATTAAAATTTTATATGCATGTTTTTTAATAATATAAAAGTTAATCTACCATGATAATTTCTAAGAGACATGTATCATTGTAGTTAAAGAAATAAGAAGTTAAAATTTTTCCTTTTAGGATATTTTTGACTTTTCTATCTAAGTAGAGAGAAGTGAGACTAATGAGATGTATTTTTTTAAGTATTTTATTCATTAAACTTTTAAATATAAAGTTTTATGTAAAATTGGGTATATTTGGAATGTGTCCTTAAATATACAGGTTGTTGTTAAAGAATAATATGGTGAATAAAATGAGTGTGTAACCCTTGCTAATGTTTAGGGGGGCTATTAGATCTAAGGAATATATCCTTACTACTACTGAGGAAGAACCTGATACAACACAAGTTAAAGTGGCTAAACATACTAGTTCTTATCATGAATCTATTGACACTGATTTATTAATTACAATTTAAGGATCAATTTTTAAGTAAGAAGAAGAACATAATAAATAATTTACTTTGAATGTTGAAACTAAAACTATCAATTATGATAGTATGGTTTTAGAGGCCTTTGAATATAATAGGTTTTATATTTAACATGCTATAATGGATATTGATCAGATTAAATAGTTAATGTTGATAATGATGTTGAGAAATCGGTTAAAGGGGATGATCATGAAATAAATGTTAAGGTTTATCAACATAAATACTAAGAATATGATGATGATACTAAAAATATAGAGGTTGTAAATAAGTAGAGATAAATAATGGTGGTAGATGAGTAGACCCCATCACCTCTTACTAAAGAGTAAGATTAAGTTTTTAATGAAAATCTAAGCTAGTTTTCTACTGGTATATTTTATAAATATGAAAAATTTCAAGATTAAATCACTAATTTGAAGACCAGTTTAAAATATATAAAGGAATATATAAATAAGTTGAATTAAATATCTATTTCCAATGATGATTTTTAAGAGATAAAAACTTTAATTGTTCTAAATTTAAACTTTGATGACCTAAAAGACTTATTGAAATATCAAACTAAAATATAGAAGAGTTACAAACTATTGAGACAATTATGGATGAGTTACTCAAGAATGAGATTAAATATATGATAAAAAATAATACATAATTTTTGAAAGATAACAAACCTATTGAGATAGGTGTTCCTATTTATTTTTAGAACAGATAAATTCAATTAAATATTAATTACCAATATTAAATTATATTCCTGATATTTGTATTGTAAATTAAAAAATAGAATCATTGTATTGTGATATTTTGAACTTGGACACTGTTCAAAAACTATAAAAGTAGTTTTTATTAAATACAATAAATTTATGACTTAATTAATCAATTAAAACAATATTATGATTATTTTAGGATGCATTGAAGATTTTATGAAGTTATAGTATGATGTTCATGAGAAACTTGATCAGTGTGTGGGTGATTTAAAAGATGTTGGTTAAAATTTAAGAAAACTTAAACATGAAGAGATATCTAAAATTCAATCTTCTAATGAAGAAGATGATGAGAATATGGTTATATGTATTAAAGGAATCATGAAACAATCAATTTTTTATCATGTTTTGTTACTTTTTTATCATGATCTATTTCATAGTGTACATAAATATATTTATAAGACTTGTAAATTTTTTAAGGACCATGAGGAAAATTTAGCTGGATTACCTAAAATTGAGAAATAAATTGTTAAATTAAAATAGATATTAGTTTAAAAATATAAATCTTTTTCAATATTATATGAACATTCCATGATTAATGTGATTTTATAAAAACATTTATAAATGTTAAAACTATTGGCAGAAGATAATGAAAGTTCTTGTAAGAAGATGTAAAATATGAAAAACATTATGAAAAATATAAATAGTGTGCTCAGTATTTTCCATATATTGATTTCATATCCTAATAAACATTTTTATTATCTATCAAATAAATATCAACTAAATGGGAGTATAAAAATAACCAAGTTTATACTGATTATTTTGGAAGGGATGATATAAAAGAAATGAAAATTCCTTATGGTTATTTTCTAGGGAAATTATATAAGTTATATCTTGAGTAAAATAAACGATAAATAATTTCAATATTGGACATATTTACCAAAGCACTACATGATCGCAAAGGAATGGAAATACTTGGAAAATTTTCACCAAATAAAATACCTACTTTTAAAGATCAATTGAAAAAGAACTTTGGTCTACTCTAATATTTTCATAGGATATTTATAAAGATATTGATTTTTAGTGGATAATGGATGTTTCAAAATCATATAAAACTCTAACAACTTAATTTGATGATATATCAGTGAAGTATCAACTAAATCTTAATCCTCTTTCCAATCCCTCTCAACCATCAAACCCTACTAAGAAGATATTTCTAGATGCAAAGTTTAATCAAGATAAAATGAAATAAGGTTTTAATAGAATTGAGGATTACTTTTGAACAGTAATAAGACTAATAGAATATCCTTTGGGTGTTGGAGATAAAGGAGAAAAGTCAGATTCTTCTTTAAGCATCAATACCTTTACACTAGCTATGACATCATATTTTGAGAAATTGGATCCTAAGTGTACAGATCCAAAAACCTTTAATCCTAATAAACCAAATCCAAAGGAAAAATGATTCATGATTTTATTATTTTTAAATTTTTTATTTATTTCATTTGAATTTTTTTCTTTTCTCTATGATTAATACATGTTAATGATGAATTCTTTTTCATTTTAGTATATCTTTTAGTCAATTTTAGTTCTCATTGTGTGCAAACTATATACGATGTTTAATTCATTTAATTTCTTTTTAATATTATAAAAATAGGTATAATGACATTGATAATTATATATTTTACTAATTGTATGTTTTAATTATAGTTTTTTTAGTTTCAATATTTTATTTTAATAATCTATATAATTTATCATTTTTTCAGTTTTATAGGTTTTATCATTATCAAAATGGATATATTTTTTAAAATTTTTTTTTCTCCAACATACTCTAGTATATTCTATGTTTTTATGCTCATAAAATAACTTATTTATTTTACTAATGGTTTTTACTTTGAGTGAATTTTAGGATTTTTATTTATTTACTGGAGTTTCTCAATGAGAATTTATATTCTATGTTTGTCATACGAGAAAATTAAAAGTGATGAATATTGCATATGAATAATTATTCTTAAATATCCTATGATGGTTATAATTTAATATTAAGTTTGAATTAATTTTCATGTATTTGATCTTATTTATTAAATTCATAATCATAATCACACTTACATATCATAAATTTGAAAAAAAAAATTGACCTACTCAATGAAAAATAAAAGTTATTATTTTATATCAAGAATAAATATATCATGTATTTAGAATTTTATAAGTCGTAAAAATTATGTATTAAGTAAATATACTAATTACTCTTATGTATTAAAGAGTTATTATTATGTATTTTTTAATCTATTCATATATATATAAGATACTTTATTCTTACCTATGGTTTAGGAATATGATTTTATTCTTATATATGAAATGAGTTCATGAAAAAAGATGTTACGTGTGAAGAAGAATTCATATTCAATGTTCAAGATATTTTTTTTCTTATAATCATTATTTTTATTGAAAATAAATGATAAAATTATAAAGATTATAGTCCAGGGTCTAAATTAGTACATTCCAACTTTCAGATAGTTTGTTAACAATGGCATGATTGTAGGAAATTAAAAGATATTATTTTTGAAAGATAAAATTTTATATAATATTTTTGAATACTCCTAAATTCAAGGTTATAAGATATAAACTTTGGATATATATTTTTCACTAAAGAAGATTCTCCATCCCTGAGTTGTTTTCCTATAAAAAAATGTGTTTTTTCTACTACAACTCAACTCTATTATTTTATAATTATTAAAGTTCACACTAAATTTTCTTAGTTTTATGAGGCCTACTAAAATACATTTATTTGAGAGCCTAGATGAAATACCTTATAATATATAAACAAACAAAGTGTTAGCTATTTATAATCAACTGTGATATCCATAGTAAGATAATCTAAATAAAATCACCATATGTATATTGAATGATAGTGGAGTAGAGTAAGGGAAGTTTCTTAAAAACTATGAAGCACTATAAAAAAATTGTTGTGTCATTTATTTACTTATATATATATATTGAAAAAATACTCTAAAATAAAAGATATATTTAAATAATCACTTTAAGAGGCAATATTTTAAAAGGTTTAAGAAGGTGAAATTTAAGAGATCAATTCCTCTCCCTTCTTGGGTCTTCATAATAAAAAAAGGAAACATTTATCTTATATTATGATATTTTTAAACCAATATGCTTACATTGAATTTTATTCTATAATATCATACATTATTTGGTGTGATATAGTTATACCTTATGATATATCATATCATATGATGCTCTAGATAAAAAATTCTATACATTATTTTATGATTTCAAATATGATATCTATTATTATCCATTTTAAACATGACTTCATGAATCAATTCAATAATGTAACTAATTTGATACCACTTATGGGTTTATTGAGATCAAATAACACTTATTTAAGAAGAAAAGGACATTAAAAACCATAACCAAGATCATCAATTCTTTGAATCTGAATCATTGAATAATATAAAATGAAGAACAAAACATACATCAATGATGGTGAAGCATCATATATTCAATCATACTCTTAATTAATATCAATTACAATTGGACAAAGGAATCATTCCACCTAGGGTATATATGGGTGGATTAATCACCTAATACATTGGTAGGATACTCCTTATATTTATCATATGTTATTACCTCATGTGTAAAGAAAGAAAGAGAATAGATCTTCATCTTTGGAAGATTCATGTCATGCATAAGATCATATCATTCCATTTTCATGGTATGGAATATTTATATAGGACTTATGTAATTTATTTGATCCTTCAAGGAATTTACTCAAACATTCATAATATTTGAGTAAATGGAATGTGGTGACAAAATTTTTGTAACTATTTGATTATACTTTCATTTAACTCATAAATACATTCATTTGATTATCCCATCCATTTCATCATATGAATCATTGATAATAAATGATCGACTATGTAGGATAATACATAAACATTAATACTTAATGTTTGATTTCTATATCATCAATCATAGCATACAATTGACACATATTGTAACATATGTGATATTTCCATATCATAAAATAGGATATTTACGAGGAATAGTGATAGGTTATCACTATATTATATCTAACGATATACCCCACGAAGGCATAGGATATAAATTTTATGTCATATATTTCATACCATACAATATCTTTATATTGTATCTTATGATATGGCCAAAATACATCATATATATAAGAGTATTTAAAGGATATCTCTATCAATTCATACATTATATCATTAATTAGTTGATTGTTGTGGATTTTTTTGGATTTTTGTTGTTACATTGTTTATATTTGAGGTTATAAATTTTATTTATATTTCATTTTTTACTCTTAATATAATGCATCCCATATTATGTTCTTGTATCATCAATTTTATTCTTCTCCTTGAATCATATTAGAGGTGGTCTTCGAGGGTCATACTTGTCTTCAAAACCAACCTAGGAGGGGGTTTTGTGGGATAAAGTCACGAAATTGGTAGATAAATTCAACCGTATAGTTTTTCCATAAAAATATCAATTCTACCCACCAAATTTTTATTGAGCCTACCAAACTATTGGTTATAGTTCACTATAAAATTAGATGATCACTATGACTCTAAAATGATTTGTGAAATTGTAAATATCCTTTAATAATTCAATCATTAATTTATTAAGAGATAAGTTAAACAATATATATTACTTTATAGGAGATATAACTTTATAATTATTTAGAATAATTACAATTAAATTACACAAAATTAAAATAAATATCATTAATTTCTCAAAAACTAAAAAGAACAATAAATAGATTCATTTAAAAAATATAGATTTTATTTTAAATAATAGTTAAAAAAATTTATGATAATAATCCTCTCGTTGTCACAATTTTAATACCTATTTTTATGAAATTTATGGATCACCAAGAAATTTTTATTAAATCATGCAGAGATTAATGTTTAATTTATCTAAATATTAATAATTCCATATTTAATTTGATTTTATCTCATTGAATCTATTTTTAATCCATTATACAATCATATATTCATCAAGACATCAAACCACAAAAAATTAAATAAATTAGAATAAGTAACTCAATGATTTTGAAAAATTCAAATCAAGTTTAAATTATCATGCTAGAATTTACAAAGAAGCCATTACTTTCACTTCACCTATATGATATTTGAGCTCTCTGATAGTTTATTATTTATTAAAAAATAGATAACAATAATGATATCATTGTAGATCAAGATAAATGTAACATCCCAACCGGGTTCAATAGTTTTGAGTCAGAGTGCCATAGGACTTCATGTGCACCTCCTCATATTCAAGAAGCTTCTGACTAGCAGAGAGGTATTAATCCATACATTAGGGAGAGAATTACCCTAGTATCGTATCATTTAACATATATAAATTATAAATAATAATATAAAAATAAAGATACATTATGGAATCATAGAAACATGTTAACCATATAAATAACATAACCTGAAATAATAAAATGAACCCATTTCTGTTATAAATTAGTAGCCAAAACATGATCCTCAAATGAGGTGGATCAATACATACAATACACAAAAGAAAAAAAATAGTTAAAAAATGTATGCTACCAAAGATCACAAAGTATATCATGGTCTCACATCCATCCCCAACCAAGTCCTACTCAAATGCATGAGATTGGGGTTTTCCCATTACTTAGGTCCATAAAAAAAGTATGTATATTCACCAAAGTTCCCATGCAGTGTGTGAGTATATAACCCAGTAGGAAACCACCAAAAGGAATTTATAATAATTTAAGTGTGTGTGTGTGTGTGCATATACTAGAATAAAGTAAATAAAAAAAGAATACACATATCAGCTTATTGTTCACTAACCAAATAGCCATAAGCCCAAACCATGTCTACTTTAGATCATGCTACAATGAAAGTATCTCCACATTATTAATAACCATCGCTAAATATATAGGAAGTTAAACCAATGAGAGTGTTTCATATCCAGCCTATCATAGAATTTGAACCATATCCCTATATAGTTTATGGTCCGATGGATAAATCTCATGAATTGGAAATGGATCATTAGGAGGGTGTAACATAACTAACCTCCCATTTACACCGAACAATATAGGAATTGTTACTAAGGAGGGTATAATATATACATCCTCTTACACTTGTTGAATTATCCATAATCACTAGGAAAGGGCCCATGGATAATCTCACATGTATTTCTTAAACAAGAAAACAAGTATATTTACGGCCTAAGCACTCATTATGACCCAGCATCTCAAATAAATATTAAGGAGTAGTTATCCCATAGTCTACACTCTCCATCTGACCCATTTTTACCTTCCCATGTTATCTATTCTAAATTCTTAACCTATTGATGATTGAAAAGGGTTAAAACGTATAACCATATGCTCAGTCTCATATTTCCCAACACTGAAACAAGCATAAAACTCGCCTTATTCCTAAAAAATAAAGTCATAAATCCCTATACAAAACACTGTATCACCACGATTAGGTCTCAATCAAGTTAGAATGCCCAAAATTTTCCTTTATAAAGTTAATTCTTCCATTCTAGACCAAACCGACTACTTGTTTACTTTAGAAAAAAATATTTCCATGTATACTCATTCCCCATCATTCATGATAGTACATATAATTCCATATAAATGTGGAAATAGGGTAAATACTCCTTAAATAAAACCTTGGAGAGTAAACTCACCAAGATACACCACCTAATTAGATATCAATCAACCATAATGAAAAAAACCTGACAAAATCCCTCTACTTTATGGATTTAAAATAAATGGAGAAGGAACAATAAGATAAAATGATTCCTAGGTATTATATTGGGTTAGACTTACCTAAGAAAGATGAATACAATTAAAAAAACCAAACATGTGAGGAATGAGGATTAGAGAGTGATTGTAATCAATGATGGAAACTAAAAGGGGGATATGGCCAAGGCTGTGTAAGAAAAGGAAAGAAAATTGGTTAAAAGTTATTTTGAATCCAAAATAAAAAAATCCATTAATGAAATTCACTCAAGCAAGAAATTGATTACCCAGTATTCCAGTACCAATTACTTGGTGCTCCACCAACCACCCAGCACACACCCATCAGTTGGATGGTGGGGCTATGGGGGATACAAGCCCCCTAGACATACCATTGTGTATTTGGTTCCTTCCTACTATTAATTAAAATAGAATGGCCTTGGTTACCCCTCTCTAAAATTCAACCAAATTTTAACCTCTTCTTAGTATATCTTAAATCAGTGATAAAATTTTAATTTAAATCCAAAAAAAATCCATTAATTTTACCTTAAAATTCAAGGGTCATTACAAACTCTCCCATAAGGGTTTCCAATCCTCAATAAACATCAATAATAAACCTTGATTAAAAACTTTACTTATTTGGATTTCAAACCAAATTATAACTTTTTTGTCTCTTCCCAAATAAACTTATGTTGTAATAACCCACATATAATAGGAATTTTATTCCATCACAACACCTTATCACTCTAATCCATGATGTACAATTGTAATTCCTCAAAAGAAGAATCTCCATCCAACTCTCCATTATCATTATCAATCACATGTGTGGGCTTTGGATCGTACATTCAGATCTGCAACATGTGAAATACATCATGTATGCTCTAATTTATCATATAATATCCAATTGGTAGGTTGTAATATTGATCTTCTCCACTATCTCAAACAGACCAACAAACTATGGAATAATCTTATCATACTTTATCAATCAATGATGACCTATTTGAGGTATTATCCATAATAATATCTGGTCACCAATAGTAAAATCCAAGGTTCATTACCTTTGATCATTGTATGAGTTTTTCTTACTCTAAGTGGTGACCATCCACTTCTTGATAAATTTCACCCTCCTAGTTGTCTCCTACACTATGCTTGGACAAATGTTTATCGAATGAATTTCCTATAACCAATGTAGGGGTGATTAGCATGAAAACCCATATAAGGCCTCATAGGGGGACATCTAGATCAAATTTTGATAACTATTTTTTAATATAATCTATACCGAATTAAGATAGTCATCCCCTACTCTATCAATTCCTATCACCCAATCCCAGATCATATCCTTGAGTATAAAAATAAACCTCTCAAATTGTTTATCTTTCTATGAGGGATATATTGAACTCATCTTTAACTATTTCATTATTTATTTTTACAACCCCTTCATGAAATTATATTTTAAACAATAATAATGGTCATATATGACACTCATAGGTATTCCACAAAGATTCATGATCTCTCACATGTATGGATCACCCAAATAATCCACTAATTGTGTCTCTAGGATTAGAAATAAATGAGATACCTTCCTTAGAAATTTTACCAATACCCATATAGTATAATGACCCCTTGTCATCTTCATAATACCAAGTATATGGTCACCTTTTTCACATAAAAGTATGAAAAATATGTGGATGAAATAATCCTACAGGTCAATGGTTCTTTACCATCACCCTCTATCAGGTGAGACAATGACTCACATAACCCGCAATGTCCATAGAGGTGTGGTATCCCATCATCAACTCCTCTCTCACTAGTGTAGGAACCACCACCCTTCTATGGACTTAAAGCACTAAATTCTCATCATTATACCATCTTGGTATTGGCTCAGCACTAAAAAATCATTTCCTACATCACAAAAATGTATAAATAAATCTATTGTTTGTCTTTCGCATGATCCACTGGTGAGGAAGTAATAAAAAAGGATTAAAATCCTTGGATTCCTACACCCATGTAATATCCAACCTCCATTCCTTGAACAAACACATCAACCACCACTCCTCGCTAGATTAACAAACTACCCACTCTTTTCCCATCCAACTAATGGTGTTTTCCATGACCTATCCCTTTATTGAAGCATAATCCTTCTCAAAATCAAATGTATAGTGATATTTAACCCAATACCTCTACTTCAAGTTCAAGCACCATTAGAAAAAGTTGTATCATACTATATTTTAGTCCATGTAAATGATAAATCTCTTCTCATAGATATAATAATGAAAACACTTCAAGGCATGGAATATGAAAACTAAATGTAAATACATTGAAAGGTATTTCCACTCTCGATAATACCCATAAGAAAATAAAAGATTCACCACTATTAAAAAACTCCAAAATCAACCTCAAAGGCATCATAATATATGGTATAGACCTTTCCTAGGATAGGGAAAATAAAATTAGATAAGATATAATCCACACTTTAACTTCTAAAATATAAATTTTCACTGACCAATCCACTAATACTTCATTCCTTTTTGGTAAGGGTCGTCATAGGCTCTTCCAAGTGAGATAAATACTTAATTAATCACATGAAATACCCATCCAAACCAAGAAAATCCCAATATAAAACACATTATTAGGTCTATAATATGATTTCATGATCATAACTTTATTCAGTCTAATTTATATTATTTACATTGATATAAAGCACACTTTCTGAATACGAATGTAACACTTTGAGAGTTAGGCATAAAGACAATTCACTCAAAGCATACTCAATATGATCTCAAGGTGATTTTCATAATTCTCTTGGAACTAATAATAAACTAGAATATCATCAAAAAAATACCATGATGAAGGCGACTAAGTGGGTATAAAAAATATGGTTTATCAGATCCATGAATATTTCTAGTTCATTTATCAAACCAAATGGCATCACAAGGAACTCATACATCCCAAGACAAATCTGAAATGCCATAATTGGTATATCCTCTAATATAACTCACAATTTATGATATATAAACCATGGATCAATCTTAAAGAACTATCAATATTTCCTCTTCTGATCAAATAGATCAAATATCCATGTAAATGGATACTTATTCTTCACAACAACATGTTTCAGCTTCCAATAATCCAAAAACAATCTCTAACCACCATCTCAAATCTTGGTGAATAAAAAGGGATCACCCTAAGGAGAAGTACTCATATGGATAAAACCCTTCACCTCAAGATCCTTGAGTTTCAAATTAAGATATCTCAACTTATATGGTTCTATATGATAATAAATTATTGATATGGTCTTATAACTTGGTAGGATTGTACCACCCCAATATTTTAGTATATATTTCTTCTTTAATAAATTTTGATATAATAGATTATTTCACACACAAAACTAAACTAAAAAAATCAATAATTTTTTATAATGTAACTTATACATTAATACATTATGAATATGAAATTTGATACATCATTAAGAAAATTATAATAATAGTAAAACCTTGAGTAAATAAAAATATAATAAAAATAATAATTTTCAAAAATATGTTTTTTAATACCATAAATATCACTATTATTCTTAAATAATGATATGATTTGTTCTAATATCAATGAATTGATTAAAATTTAATTTTTATAAGATAAATGTCAAAAAACCCTCCCGCCAAACTTACCGCAATGAGGGGAGAGAGATAATGACCCCTGAGTCCCACCTCCAGTAGGACCCAGATTGGTAACTAGCACAAAGGGTATAAAAATATTATGAAATGGGAGGAATTTCCCTAGATAATAATATAGGATTGAGAGATAAGATGGATCATCCAAAAGAAACTTCATGACATAATATAAAAAATAAACCAAAACAATCCCACATGTATGTATAAATAAAATGCATACAGATAAAATTCTCTAAAAGTAAATACCCAAAAGAAAAGCTAAAGTAGTGGCACGGTATCTATACAAAGGTATAAGATAGTAATATCCATTACGGTCCACATAATCCTAATGTAAATTTATAAATCAGTTCATATACCTAGGGTGACCATACAAGTATACATGGTAAGAAAACCAAAATCAATCGTGCACATGTGAAAGAAGTATACTAATGCACCCGGGAGTAAATAGCAGAACCAACAACTCTTAAAATGGTCAAATATTTATCCCAACCTCACCAAGGTATGCTCACTAAATAACTAAATCCAAGTATAATAACATAATAAGAATCATATTGATAAAGGGTACCTCGTACAACTTTCCCACTGATTTTCTACACTCACACACCAATATCATACATCTTGGTGCTCCCATATCTTCCAAATAACATATATCATTTCCCCATATCATGGTCACATCACATCCGTAGACACCTGGGCTAACACCCCACATCACTGTCACATCCCGTCACACCCATAGACACATGGACCATGATATCAAAACCATAACCAGAGTACTATGGTATCTTGAACATGAAGGAAATCAACCTTGTACCCCCTCCTACCATAAATTACCCCATCATAATCCACCCCATATCATGGACATATCACATCACACTCAAAAACACCTAGGAAACCTCTCCATAGAATGGAAATATCACATCTCACCTAAAAACACCTAGCCCAAAGCCCCACAACATGATCATATCACATATTTCCCACAAACACATGTGCCACCAACTAGTGCAATAACAAACCTCCAGCCATCACAACCTATGCAGATCTACTCTCCTAGAAGGGGGAGTATGGAAGAGAAGGCATCCAACCATCCATCCCCATCACTGAGATATTGGGAAAAAACCCGTGTGAATATACGTGTGTCGACACATAGTTCTTGATGCAGGTGGGGTGCATATAGAAATCACAATGAATATATAAGTATATAAATATAGCCACACACAAGCCTAACCTATGGGTTCATAACAAAACACTAACCAAATCACAACATCCTCACTTTTTTTCCACCTCTAAATTCATAACACAAAACAAGACAGAAGCCACACCTCACACCACCAACCAATCCCATTATCCATCCCATTCACCTTGGTATTAAGAATCAACCACATTAAACCACATAGTTCGTCATTTATTTATTCATTATCCAATCGCATTCCATTAACTGATCCAAAACCCAACCATTTCAATCATTATTAAATAATTATTTATTTCATCACTACCTTAGTATCTAGCACAATGAAACCATAAATCACAAGCAGTTCATCATTCCTATAGAACCATTTCCTTGTAGCACCACAAGCATGAAAAAACAACCACCACCTTACTGCCCCAAAAGCATAGTCAAACAACCACCACCTCTCCTCCCCAAAATCATTGACAAACAACCACCACCTCACTTCCCCCAAAATCATATCCACACAACCACCACCTCGTCACCCCAAAAACATAGAGAAAAAACCAACACCTCACATCCACAAAATCACTTCCAAAAAATCACCACTTCACTACCCTAAAAGCATAGCCACACAACCACTAACTGATGCCCACAAAATCATGGCCACATCTCACTTGAAATCATACATACCCACCCACAAGCATGATCACACATCACAACACATCAAATACAATTTTAAAAATTTAACAAGGGGTATTTTATCATGTTTTACTTTATTTTAAAGTTGTAGTCATAAAATCTATAATCCTAGGTGAACAATTTCATTATCCAAATATAATTAGTTAGACGGTTTTCATTTTAGAGTGGTATAAAAATAATCTCAATAGACACAGAAATCACAACACATATCATCCAGCAAAAACAAATCTCCCAACAACCACAATTTTTAGTGGGGCATCAAGCCCATACAATTAATCATATCCCAATAATATCAAAGCTATAAAAGCATGTTAATCATTTATCCTTTCCCCATTCAATTTAAATTATCCAATTATTTATCTTTTATAAATCCATCACAAATATTTCCCATAGATTAACAAGATTAAAACCCTCACTCATGACACACAATAAAGATAAACGAGGGATTCCCTACCTCAAAGAAGATTTTCTAACTCCATACACACCGTAGGGTGAAGAAGAAACCCTTGTAAACCAAAACTACACCATGAGATCATGAATCAACCTAAACCACATCAAAGGGTTCTCAAGAAACAATCCACAACTCCTCCCAAACCTAAAAAACACCACTGTAGTGAATATTTAAGAAAATAATAGGATAAAACCATCAAAAAGGGAGAATAACTTACCACTAATCACCAATGAACAACCATCAGAACCAACAGATCGAATCAGTGTTGAAAAGGGATAGAAGGTCTCCTCGGGGCACCTTGGGTTTATTTGGAACATAAGAGAGATATAGGTATGGAATAATGAATAAAATTGGCTAAAAAGGACTTTAAATCTGATATCCCACCATTTTCACTTTGTGTAAACCTTATACAGTATGCAATTCACTGGTTTTTCAAAAATTCCCACTTTCACTAAAAATCATGTCACCTCAACATTATTTAATTAAATATCATGAATTATGTTTTCATGGTGTGAACTTGTTTCATAGATCTCCCTTAGTTAATTTACAAGACATGAACCAGCAAGCTTCACAAGCTTTTAACCATTATTTCACATTGTATAAACAATACATGGCATATATTTACTTCAATGGCTCTGCTGAACCTCCAACCACCAGGTAACCTACTCAAGCCACCTCTAAAACACCCAAAACTAGAAAAATATCTGGTTAGGGAGGCATATACCATTACATTAGATACCTATAAAATAATTCTCACCCTAGAGAATCCATAAAAAATTCCTAGAAGGAAAGTAGTCCTAAAATCCTAGAAGGAAAGTGGTTAGGGAGGCATATACCATTACATTAGATACCTATAATTCTCAAGCCACTGCACAAGGTACCTCTCAAGGATCTCATCATACCTAAAATTATTCCAAATCCTCCATTTCTCTCCAAGAATCCCCAAACTCTAAAACAATATCCTTCCCCGAATTATTGATCAAAGTGTCGGCTACATCATTCCCTTTTCTTGAGGTTTACGATATCTCAAAATCATAATCCTCAAGAATCTTCATCCACATCCATGGCTTCAAATTTATATCATGCTAAGAAAATATATACATAAAACTCATGTGATTCATGAAGACCAAAAAGCGCTCCCTGATGAGGTAATTTCACCACAAATTCATCACAAACACAACTGCTACTAGATCCAAATCATGGGTGGCATAGTTATTCTCATGGGGAAATAATTTCCTAGACCCATAAAATATCAATTCCCTCTACTGCATAAATATTTATCTCAAGCCCAAATGGGAAGCATCACAAAACACCATAAACATCAACCCATACTTAAAAATATGAAGCACTGGGGAACTAGAAAACTTTCTCTTTAGGTAACCAAACACTTCTTGGAACTGATCAGTCCACAAAAATCATGGTCCTTTAGAGTTAACACTGTCAATGGGGATGAAAATTGAGAGGAATCAGGAAGAAACCTCTGATAATAGCCTACAAGACCAAAAAAATTACAAACCTATGTCACGTTCTTATGTGTTTTACAAAAAAACTAATTTTACCTTCGACAAGTCCACTAGAACACCCTACTAAGACACCACATTTCCATGTAAATGTACTTTTCATGTCCAAAACATTCACTTGGAAACATTTCAATAGATATAGTGGAATAAAAGAACCTTCAAGGTGAATCGGAGATGATTGATATACTCCTCATCTGACTTAAAGTAGATCAATATGTCATCAATGAACAAAACTATGAACTTGTCAAGGAATCCATGGAATATAGAGTTTATGAGTCCCATGAACATAGTTGGTGTGTTTGTAACACCAAACAGGATGACTAAAAACTTTAAGTTCCTATAATTTCATATGAAGGTAGTCTTTGGGATATCATTCTTCTTCACCCTTAGCTGGTGATATTAGGACCACATCTTAATCTTAGAAAATCAAACCCCCCCCCCTCTTATATGGAAAAACATATTATTTATCCTTAGAAGAGGGTAATTGGTTTTTATCATCACCTGATTCAATCTCTGATAGTCTATGTACAACCTCTGACTACCACCTTCCTTTTTGGAAAACAATATCAGAATACCCCATGGAGACATTCTAGGTTGAATAAAACCCTTATACATTAGATCATCTATCTAAATCCTAAAATATCACAACTTAGAAGGTTTTATCTGATAATGAGCCATCAAAATCAGAGAGGCAATAGGATGCAAGCCTATACCGAACTCAACATCATGCCAAGGGGGTAGCATCATGACCCCCTCAGGGAAAATATTCACAAACTCTCAAAATAAACCTAGGGACCTCCACTATCCCAAAATCCACTGATTCCACTAAAAATTCATCCAAAAAAGAAGGAAGGGGCTCCACATGATGAGGTCCCACCTAACAACCCTTTCCAAAAAGAACCACATATTGTTCATCCACATATAACAAAATTAATCTCCACATAGAATAAAACCCATCGATACTGAGGATAACATCGTAATTATACATCTATAAAAATAAAATATCCATGCGAGAATGATGTGGCCCCATAAACAATCTACATCCCTGACACACATCGAGAAAGATGGTATGACCTCTGACTAGTGTGGTAAACAATAGGGGCATAGGTATCCTCTCTATGTTTATTCCTAGAGCATGGACTAGATTGAGATCAATAAATGAGTGTGAAAATCCTAAATTAAACAAGGCGCAAATAGGGTACTAAACAAACTGATTGTACCTCTAATGATCTATGGCCCCAGCAATGATACCTCCACTACATGAAATTGAGCATTCTCAGATATTATACCTCTCTACTGATTACCACCTCTATGACCATGCTCTGGTTGAGGTCCCTAAACATAAGGAACATCTAGAGGTTGTCCTCTGCCTACTATATCAACCCTCGGTGGAGCATAAGTTGGCCACCCCTACTATTGAAATGGTATCACTAGAAACTGTTATAGATTTTGTTACTAAACCTATCCATATCTACCAAACTAATCTTGGAAAACCACTAGTAATTGGTTATGGTAATGACATGAACCCCAAAACCAAAACACACTAGACTGAAGTCCTCATGAAAATCATGGAAACCAATCATCCCAGATGGCTGGAATGGAAACTATAGGGGTTGACACCCCACTGATCAAAAACTCAAAGTCTTTGGAACCTGATAACTTATATTGACAACTCTGATCCTCATAAAACTCTATTATTTATCCTCTCATGGAAAACAACCTCATGATTGTATCCACTCGATCACATCCTACTTTTATGAACCTCCAGATACATCAGAAGTGTAAAAGGAGTTACTTCATACTATATATAAGGATGAAGTTTCTCAATAATACATTTCGTATGAGACTCCTCATCTAAAAAATTATCTGATGAAAACACATAAGGTATTTGAACTTGATTCCTAACTCCCACACTTACATAATCCCCTACTAAAAAGAAATAAGATTCTTCCTCTTCACTTCATTCATGGTCAATGAATGTAACTCTACCTAGAACTCATTCTAAAAGTCAACCCATGAAACATTTTCCTCCTTCTGCTCACCCAGATACAATACCAACCAATGATGTGAATCTCACCACATCTAAAAAACTTTAAAAATGATCCAATATTCCACCAAGACTTAGATCAAACTGAAAGATACCTCAAGCTCCTCTAGCCAGCTCTCTATATCTACGTATAAAACGATGACCTATTATTTATCCAAAGCTTGAAAATAAGAAGTACACAACTATATTTTCCAAGAATTATCCTCCTATACTAGATAAACCCTATGAAAACCAATAAGATCAGCTTGTTGAACCTCAATTTTCTAATCCACATACGAATGACATCCCAGATCCATACCAGAAAGTTGAAATAAATATTTCCTAATCCCAGGTAGTTTGGAATGTTATTTAGATTCATTTTAATTCACTTTATACATTTTAACCTTCCCAAAGAATACCAATTCAAATAAGAACACAATTAATTATGATGGATAAACCTCTCCTAGGTCTCTACCTTTCAAATAGGTCCACCTCACATGGTCATTCAATAAGCTTACAGTTTGTGCACAGGATCATGGTGGAGAGAGATAATGACTCTTAAGTCCTACCTCTAGTTGGCCCTAGGTTGGTAACTAGCACTGAAGGTATAAAAATATCATAAAATGGTAGACATTACCCTATATAATAATATATTATTGGGAGATAAGTTGAATCATCCACAAGAAACTCCATTAAATAATATAAAAAGAAACCAAAACCATCCCACATTCAAGTATAAATAAAAATGATACATATATAAGTCTCTAAAATTAAATACCCAAAAGTAAAGCTAAAGTAATGATGAAAAATATATCTAATGGTATGAGATAGTAAGGTCTAGGAAGATCTACCTAATCCTCCCAAAAACAAGAAAATCGGTTCATATACCTAGGGTGATCATACAAGTATACTCAGTAAGAAAACCAAATTCTCTCATTAACATGTGAAAGAAGCATGATAATTCATCCATGAGAAAATAAAAGAACCAACAGAACCTATATAGGTCAACTATCCATCCCAAACTCACCAAGGTATGCTCACTAAATAATATAATCCAAGTATAATAACATAATAATAAGCATATCAATAATGGGTACCCCGCACCAATTTCCCACTGATTTCCCACCCTCACACCCCAAGTTTTTACATCTTGTTACTCCCATATATTTTGAATATCATATATCAATGCCCCATAGAATGGTCAATCACAACATACCTACAAACACCCAAGACACTACCCATAGAACGATCACATATCATCTCACCAGCAGACACCTGGTCCATCACGTCACAACCATAACCATAGTATTAAAGTATCATGAACATGAGGTACATCCACCATGTTCCCTCCTATTACCATGAATGACCCCCACTATATGCCTCCCCATAGCATGGACATGTCATATCTATCCCAAAAAACACAGGCCACTTCCCCACAACACTTTCATATCACATATAACCTAAAAATCATGGGCTACCACCACATATCATAATCATATCAAATCTCACCCACAGACACCTAAGACACCACCTAGTGCAATAATAGACCTTTAGACATCACAACCTATGTATATATACTCACTTTGAAGAGATAATAGAGAAGATCATTTAGCCATCCATACATCCTCGTCACTAGGGTGTTGGGAAAAACACCACCCGTGTGAATATATGGGTGTTAGAACATAATGATTGACATGGGTGGGGTGATTATAGAAATAAAAATGAGTATAAAGGTATTACTTGTAGACACACGGTGGTTAAACCTATAGGTTCACAACCAAACACAAAATAACACTCAATATTCCCACTTTTTCTGCCACCTCTAAATGCATAACACCAAACAAACCACAAGCCAAAACTCACACCACCAACTAATCCCATTATCCATCCCATTTGATTCAGTATTAAGAATTAACCAAATTAAATTACATAGACCAACATTTATTTATTCGTTATACATTTCCATTCCATTAACCATACCAAACCCTAGCCATTTCAATCATTATAAAATAATTATTTATACCATCACCACCAAAGAATCTTTCACAATGAAACCATATATCAAAATCAGTTCATCATTCCCATCAAACCATGGCCTCACCACCCCAAAAGCATGGCTAAACAACCACAACCTCACTACTCTAAAAGCATGGACAAATAACCACCACCTCGTTGCTCCAAAATCATGGCCATAAAACCACCACCTTGCCACCCAAAAAGCACAAGCACACAACCACCACCTCACCATCCCAAAATCACATCCAAACAACCACCACCTCACTACCCCTAAATCATAGCTAAACAACCACTGCCTCATTGCCTCAAAATCACATCCACACAACCATTGCCTCGTCAAAAAAAGAATGACCACAGCTGACCTATCTTCCCCACATCACATCACAATCATAGATCGCCACCCCATAATCATGACCACACATCAAAGACCATTTTACATATTTAACAAGGTGATTTTATATCGTTTCATGTTATTTTAAGGGTGTTATCACACAAGACATAATCTCATGGAAAACATTTCATTAGCCAAATATAAGTGGTTATCCAATTTCCATTTTATGGTGGTATCACAAAAAAAATAGAAATAGAAGTCACAACACATACTATCGAATGAAAAAAAAACTCTTAACAACCATAATTTTTAGTGGGGCATCAAGACCATATAATCTACCATATCAAAATAATATCAAAGATGTAAACGCATGTGAATAAATCCCCTCCCCCACCCCCATCAATTTCAATAATCCAATTCTAAATTTTTTATTAAGATAGAAAAACCATCTCCCATAGATAAACAAGATTAAACCCCTCCTACATGATACATAATAAATAGATATGAGGTATTACCTACCTCAAAGAATCTTTTCCAACTCACTTCACATTGCAGGGCAAAGAAGAATTCCCAAAAACCACAATTGTACCATGAGATCACATATCAACCAACACTACATCAAAGGGATAAAAAAATGAATCCCACAACTCTGCCCAAACCAAAGAAACACTTAAACAGTGAATCTATGAGATAATAATAGGATAAACCCACCAAGAAAGGTAGGATTACTTACCACCGATCTCTAATAAACAATCACCAGAACCAATGGATCGAATCAAGGGAGAAGTGGTCTAGAAGGTCTCCTCAGGGAACCTAGGGTTTTTTTAGAATTATAGAGAGAGAGGTATAGATTAATGAATGAAATAATCCAAAGAAAAGGACTTGAAATCTTTGATCCTTCCATTTTCACATTGTGAAAACCTTACAAAACATGTAATTCATGAGTTTTCTAAAAATTACCAATTTCACCGAAAATCACATCACCTCAGATTTATTTAATTACATGTCATGAATTTTATTTTCACAAGATGAATTGTTTCATGACTCCCCCTTAGCTGATTTAAAATCCATACACCATCCTTATTTATAAGTTGTGAACCAATATTTCATGTCGTGTAAACAATACTTGATGTTTATTTCATGAAATAACTTTGTTACCCCTCCAACCACTATAGAACCGCCTCAAGCCTCCTCTGAAACACCCCCAAAATACAAAATATGAATATTAACAGGCTAGAAATTCATGTACTATTATAATAAATAATTAATGGGTTGTTATTAAATTTCTTCAATATTAAAAAGGATTATTTTTTAAAGAACAGTTTTTTAAGTATTGTGTACTTTTACATAATAAATTAAATTGATTATTTTTAAAATATATTTATTAATATAAAAAATGTTTAATTTATAAAATAATTTATTAACCATAATTTATTTATAAATTTCTATGAAATAAGATTGTTAATACTTAAAGTTTTAAAAGATCATTTTTCTATAAAAACAATTTTCTTTATATTTTGGGTTTTCATTTGAAAGATAAATTTATAAATTTTAGAATTTTGGTTTGATATAATAAAATTATTTTTTAGATCTATAATTTCAAAATTATCTTATGATAATTTTTTTTATCTGAAATGGTTTATTTTAGTTGAATAGTGAAGAATGTCATTTTTACAAATACTGTAACTTTTATGATATCATCAGGATATAATAATTACATAAAAATATATAAAAACTTTTAATGAATAAAATATTTATTTAAGGACTGAAAAAAATCTTTTTGAAAATATTATTATTAATTTATAAACATATGTTCTACATTTTGGAACCTAAGTGATATTTTATTCTAGTAAAATAATTGGTCTTTTTCCTTTAATTGTGTATTAAAAAGGTTGCATTTGATTTTGGATTGATTTTAAATTCAAAAAAAATTAATTTTATTAATCATAAACCAATGAATTTTATAATAATCAATATAATATATTATTTTAGTGTAGATTCATTTTTATTCTCAAAAAGTTCATAATTCTAAACTATTTTTATTATAGTAAGCATAATTTTATTAAAATTAATTTTTATTCCATATATTAATTGAATATTATAAAATTATTTTCATATTTGGGATCATAATACTTAAATAAGCTAATAATTTCCAATTTATTTTTAGTCAAAAATAATAATTTATCGAGGTAAAAAATGATTTACTGTAGAAAAAGAAAACTATGGTAAAAAAGTTAAATTTGGGAAAATACCTAAAATATATAAAAATTTATCCCTTAATTTTTTGTATAATAGGTGGATAAACCAATACATACACCCTCTCTTTTATTTTACACTATTGGATCCAATTGAATTTGAAAGTGACATGCATTTAATATAAAACTAATAAGTATTTTCAAAAATATCACCCCTCTCTCTCTTATAAAAGGATCCCTTCATCACTCCACTTATCCTTACATATAAATCCTCTTAAATCAACTTTAATCTATCAAATCCACTTCCTAACTCTCTTTCCCACGTTTTAGAGGTGTTGTACTCACTAAAATACGAATTTAAGAATGCTCAAGGAGTTACCTTGAGGAGTAAGGTAAGAACTTTTAATAACTATGTTTCATCTCTATTCCTTTCATTATTATTCTATCTCATAAAAATATATTCTAACCATACTAAAATAATTAAATATATATATCATTATCATACTTAAATTTTATTATTTTTACGTAATAGCTATTTTTACCTTCCTCCCATCCATTCAAAAAATGTAAACAGTGTTTGTGTTATGTGTGGACTACCGCCACCATGAACGAAATATTGTATTTTCCATCACCACCTTATATGGATGTTTATAGAAATATATTTGAGAAATAAATTTTTTATTAAGGATTAATTTTTTTTGTGAATATATTTATTAAAGGATGACATAATAATTAATGATCATTATAAAGTAATATGTTGATATCAATAAATTACTTGAAACCAGCTGGTCATGGATTCCATTCCCAAGAACTATACCCATAATTTACATCAAATGAAAATGGGATTTCATAAATAATTCAAAAATATTTAATCTATTACCATGAATATTCTTTTAATTATTATATTTGTATCAAATAATGAGGATTAATATAACTATAATGAAACTTGTATGAAATGAATAAAATTATTAACATATGATTTTAAAAGTTGATTATAACTTTATAATATATGTATAGATAATGATTATAAATAAATTGTATAAAAGTTAATAGATATTAATTTGGTTTTTAAATAATTTATTAAGATAGTTATTTTTATTAAATATGAGGTTAGATCACATTTGACCAAGTGGTAATCCAAGGCAATGGCTTCTTATCTCAAATTCCCTTATTTGAAACATGTTTCAAATTATGAACTTATATTAATTTATATGGTATATATATTAACTATTTGAAATATTATATAATTAGTCTCTTTATTCTCATGGTATTTCAATTTCCTCCTTGATTTATTTCTTTCAATGGGTTTTTTATTTTTAAAATTCTTAAGGGTTTTTACTTTGATATCATTTGTTTAAAAGTTTTGAAATCTTTTACTCGACTCTTTTTCCTCCATATTCATATTATTTATTTTGAAAAAATATACCCTTTGTAGTTCTGAAATCAAAATATGTATTATATCATGTAACCTTTATATTTCCGTTTACCACTTTTTAAAAAGAATTTTTATTTTCCTTTATGGGTTGTGGGTTTCAATAAAGATATTTTAAAATATTAAAATGGTTTTTTCCTTTCATGATCATATATTTTATCTTCTACTCCAAATTCCCTTTAGTTAAATTTAATGAATTTTTCAAGCACCAATTATTAATATTTCTTTCTAAATAATTTTTTGAAAAAAATATTCACATCAACTTCTCAAAAATTATCTTGTTGAAAGTGACTCAAAAATTTATCTCTTTACAATAATGTTGAGAAATATTTTCTAAAACTCATCTTACTTTTCATGTCCATTTTACTATTTAACTCCAAAATATATATCTACTTTGGATTTATAATTCATGATTCACCCACTAAATTCCCTTTATATCTTACTCCTTTTGGATGATTGAATTTTAGTATGAATTGATCAAAATCTTTTTGTGATTTTATATAAAACCCATTTCATTTCCTTGTGTTTTTTCATGATATGACTTACGAATGATTTCATGTGGCACACATGTGTATATAAAATAATTATGTGATGTGTGGGTCCTATATAACCCCCTAATGAACTAATTAAGTATTTATATATCATGATATAACTATGTTAAATGAGTTGTGATGCTAGATCCACAGTGGAAAATAGGTTTTGATTACTGGTCCACTAAGGGAAACAAGTTTTGATACCTTATTCAATAAGGTAAATAGGTAGTTATTCTTGATCCAGTATGTTATGTTTTTTATGCTTTTTTTCACACTTATATGTTAGATGAAAATTTTATGCTCCATGGATTAGGATGATTATCTAATGCTTCCACATTGTAATGCCATATTATATGTTTGTTCATTTGAGTTTATATGACCCTTTCTCATGACTTGTGGATGAATCATATTGTTCTATGTTCTTTTCAATAATATATTTCTCTAATTATCATGTTTTCTCATATTCTTATGTTATAACCCTTGATGACATGTTGATATGTTTTCCCTTACTGAGCTTTTGAGCTCACCCATTGTTCTATTTCCCTTTTCCTATGGTTATATACATGACTAAAATTAAAAATAATTATTCTATAATTATTCTTGTGGTAGATGTTGAGGAAATAATTTTTAATAAAATTTTTAATTAACTAATATCCAAATACACTAAATATTTTGGTTTTTATATTGAGAGATTATTTGTGATATGTAATGTTTAAATTGTGAAAAGGTTTTAAAATATATACATGTTTAGCTTGGGTTACCTCAGTTGGTATCAAAGATGGTATATACAGTATGTATTTTTAGCAATAGGCTTGGGAGTACAGGTTTGAGGTGTCTCAATTATTTCAATCATGAAATTGATATCCCTTTTAGGAAAAAATAATAAGAAATCATCAGGAAACATATCCCATAATTGGTCCACTGGTAGTAGGAAAATAAATTGAACTATCAAATTATTAAATATAAAGAACATCCAATCCAATGGTGTAATAATGGATCTCCACTATCTAAGATCATTTCTATCTCTAACAACCTCAAAATATTATTCTCCCATGAAATTATTCTCCTCTCCTAGAAGTGAAAATAAATACACACACTAACAGTAGCAATCAATGTGTGCTTAAAAATGGGTCATCCAATTTATCCCAAAGGTAACATTCAAACCAATCATATCTAGAACAAAGAATTCTAATAAGTGACTATGTTCTAAAACTACAATGAAACATTTATTATATCTCATAACATGATCTAACATCTTTCCCAAATGAATATATAGATCCAAAACACTCAAAGAAAACTCCATATCAATCTCCAAACTAGATACCAAATGTGTATATAGGAAAGAATGAGATGCCCATGCATCAAAAAAACATCCAAAAGGGTAGAAGTAATTAAAATTATACCTGTCATGGTAGAAGTACCATCACCCCGTCATCTAGAACCTATTCTAGAAAAAAAACCTATGTGCCTTGAATTAATGTCATTGGACCTTTGATCCTTGAATACCTTGAGAAAATGGCACTTGAGGAGTTTTTGGTTGCTACCCCTAAGATCCTCGACCACCTCTGCAACCCAACCACCTAGAGAAAAACCCTATTGTCAATCCACTAAGGTCCCCTGAACCAGTACCTAAAATATTTTCCTCTCTAAGAATCATCCTAAATCCTGTTTATGTATCCTCATATAAAAAAATTACAAGTTCCCCTTTTTATCATAAGAAAGTATCTCTCTCACAGGGTTGAGGAATGAAAAATAGTATTGACCAGACTACCTACTCTATTAAAAAATAATAGGATACCCTATTAAAGAAGGAAGTGATACACCTTTTACCTAACTATACTTCCTATCTCTACCTTAGCACACATTCTCTTCTCTCTTCTTCATGCAACTAGAAAAGTCACTAGAAAATATATTAAAAGTTCCATTGAAAAAAAGGAAGGATCCTATCACGCTATCTTAGAGTAGGATCTTCAAAATTATAAGTTCCTTTCATACTATCTCAAAATAATATATCAGGTTTGGAATCCTCATGTGGAACCTCAAATTTTGTTGAAGTCCAGTCTCAAAAATACAATCCTTTTGGGCCTTATTCCTATCTAATAAAGGAGAAAATCATGACTAACTTAGAGAAATTGATATTATAACATGTCACAAATAATTATATCTAATTAAGATCTATAAACTCCTAATACAGACCAAAATTTAGTGAATTGGGAAAGAATTCATTTTAAAAAGGCCCTTGAAGGCTTCCTATGATAATCTCTCATGACTCTTGGCTTGGTCTGTAAGGACCCAAGATTTTACTATATAATTTTTTCCCTTTAAATAAACATTGTGATCGATAAATAGTTTTACATGCATCACCAAACTAAAATGAGCTGAATATATTTTATAAATATATTTATATGAAAAATAAAATTTCTAACAAATAAAAAGATATTAATATCAACAGATTAGTAAAATTAATTTTTTTATATTATAAATGGTATTTGGTAAAGAATATTTAATTAAAAAGTAATATTTTTTAAGAACTAGTTTTTTAAGTTGTATATGTTATCCTAATAAATTAAGTTGACCACATTTAAAATTTTATATGAACTAATATATTAATATCCTTTAAATTATAAATTGATATAAAATAATATTAAGAACACTTAATGTCTAAAAATATCTTTTTTCAATAAAAAAAGTTTTTATTTATATTTTGTATTTTCATTTTAAATATAAATTGATACAATTTAGAATTTTAATTATACAAAATAAAGATCAATTTTAAATTTATAATTAAATATTATATTAGGGTAAAAAAAATGAATCATTTTAAAGTGAATAGTTAAAAGTACCATTTTTAGAAATACCATGACTTTTATGAAATTATTAATATACAAGTATGACTTAAAGAATTATAAAACACTTTTCTAGACCAAATATTTATTTATAAGTGAAATTATAAATTTAAAAATATTTTTTTAGTTTACAAACCAATATTTTATATTTAAGAATTTAAGTTATCTTTTCTCTAAAAAAATTAATACACTATACATTTATATTTTAAAATTAATTTTCATCACTTTTATAAAGTGGTTATAATAAAATTTATTTTAAATTTGGAATTATAAGGTCTATATTGTTTAATAATAATAAATTTATTTTCTGGTACAAAGGATAAATTACTTGAGTAAAAAACTAGTTACCATGATAAAATCTAAGATGGTAAAAGTAATAAATCTATGGGAAAGAAACTAAAAACATGTTTATAATTGAGTTTTTTATATATTCAAGAACCTATATCATTATCCACTCCATTATTTTCCATTTTCATATCCACTTTACATGTGAATCATGTTCTCTCATTATATTAAGTTGAAATATTTACAAATATGTCATTCTCACGACTTATAAAATGTGCCTCTCACCACCCCTTCAATACCACTCAAAACATTAGTTTTCTTGTTAAATTTTAAACTTATCAATTACCATATAATCCTATTTCACACTCTTAATCTTAGTCACTAGATATTATCATAATCCCTCCCTTTTTAAGGAGTCCTCTAAGGGAAATCCCATATCCTCAATGTGAGTAATAATTTTCCCTAATTTCTTTTCTTTTCTATCTTAATTTTACAAATATATTTTTATAATTCCTATATAATGACATATATATTTTTATTATAAATAATTTTGTTATTAAAATTGAATAATTATTAACCAAATTTCCTCATTTCCTTTAAGAAAAACAAAAAAAGACATTCATGTGAGTGTGCAGATTATCACATCCACGAAGAGTCATGTTTCAATTTCCTTAACCACCTTACGTAGATTGTCCTAATATTGAATTTAATAAATAAGTATGATATTTATGACATATTTTATAGTCTTAAATGACCAAATATATTTCTATTCTTCTCCATTATAAATTAATGAAATCATCATCCATGTGTTTGTACAGACTACCGCCTCCATGTAATGGTGTATTTTTTCTTTCATTACTGCTTTTTATGGATGGTTATAATATTGGGTTTAATGAATAAATATTATTTTTATGAAATTATAAATGTTTTTTACATCAATTTTGACAACCTATTAATGATATGAGTAATAAACAATAGTTATAAATTCAACAATCTAAAACAGTCATACTAAGAGAAAATAAAATTTATTCATAATATGTACAAATTTTGTATCAATTAAAAATTCTTATAATTATCTTAAAATATGATATATAATTCTAATAAAACCTATATAAAATCATTATTCATTTGTAACAATTATATTATAACTAAATCACCTCATAATAATCCACTAAGCTTTGGTTTGTTCATATTTGGGTTGGTTTAACCACCAACTTGAACAATGCTATAAATTAGTATCATGAATGGCTATGAGAAATTAAAAAATTATGATATATTGTTTAAATAAATAAATAATGATTTTATTTTGATTTTTTAATGATAAAATTAATATTAATCCCATAAATTAAGACACCAACATATGTTTGTTAAAAATCAACAAAACATGCTCATCATCGAATCTATCTTTTAGGATTAAAAACAAGACTTCCATATAATGAAATTATAACATTAAAAAAAATATAAATAATTAATTATAATGTAACGTCCTAGTTCCAGAAGCCACCCAGAGGCGCCCCGTACCCGGTTGGTCACATGGCCTCAAGCGCATTTCCCCGAATGCTAGAGGCTATCGATTACCAGCGAGGGCCTTGGGTGTGATAGTGGGGAAATTATACCCTCATTGGAAGAGTACATAGAAGAAGTAAACAAATACATACAATAGAGAAAGCATTAAACATCCATACAAGAGTAAACAGTGGAAAACTGAAAGTAAAAACAACTGGATCACATATATAAATGATGAAAGATACATATGTTTAGGAAAGAATCTAAACAAGTAACAATGTTGTAATACAATAGTACTAAAACAAAGTACAAAATAAAATATAAACAGCTCCTCAACATCGCAAGCATAAGCTTGGTCCCATGTTTTCCAACTCCATAGCAAGTCAAGTACCTGAAGTAGAAGGGCGCTTTCCCTTATCTATACCTGCAACAATATAGCTTGTTTGGGCCCAAAAGCATGACCCAAATAGGGTGTGAGACTAAATCCTAGTAGGCAAACACCTGAAGATCTGTGCCTAACTGTCAGTGAATATATGGTTGGTAAAGGTACAGAAAACAGTAAACAGGAAGGTGCTTAGTAGTAAACAGTTCCAAAAGTCAAACAATCAATCAAGAACAGTAACCCTCTAGGAAGTACACACAGCATATACTCTCTGGTTCAATATATGAAGACTCTATGAGGAAGCACTCACAGTCAATTACCCTTATAGTCTAAGGTAGTCAGGAAATCTCTGAGGAAGCTCATGCAGTCAATTCCACTTATAGACCCAAGGTCAAGGACTCTCTGGGGAAGCACACTTAGTCAATTACCCTTATATCCCAGGTCGTTCATAGACTCTTTGAGGAATAACTCACTGCAAATTCCCCTTATAGTCTAAACTGTTCAGGAATAAAAACAAAGACTCTCTACGGAAGCTCACGCGGTCAATCCCCTTATAGTTTAAAGCAATCAAGTACTCTCTGAGGAAGCTCACTTAGTCAATTCCCCTTATATCCCCAAGTGGTTCTAGGATCTCTGATGATGCTCACTCGATTAATCCACCGCATAGCCAAATGTTCTCAAAGACTCTCTGAGGAAGCTCACCCGATCAATTCCCCTTATAGTCTACTACACCAGGTTCTCACAACCCTATATAGGTCAACGAGCATAGTAGTGCAATATGGACAAAGTAAATATATAGAACTACTTGGATAAAAATTCTACAATATATCAAACATGTACGGGTACAAACTTTCCATCCTACAGCAACAGGCATAGAAAATAGGCAGGACAGCCAAACTGGCTAAACAGGACCACACAGTCGTAACCAGAACATGCAAGCGAAATACATCCAAAGCATATAAATCATCCCAATTCATATCCAAATTACCTCTACACAAGCATACACGCATGGTAGGAAAACAACAGGCGTAAAACGGTAAACACGCAATACCCCATTCAAGGGTATTGTTGGAATATGCACATAATACTCAAAGACTTTGAACAGAAAGGAACAAACCACCTACCTTGGGGTTAGTAGATCGCTATAAGTGAACCTCGAAGCTTTAATCTCCTTAGAACGTCGAAAATATACAAAAACGTCTAAAAAGTTCAACCCATGATATCTCACGAGAGAGGAGAAATCAAAATATGATGCTCTAGGAGAAGAGAGAACTCACATATGTGATTCCAATGCAACCAACGGTGTTAGATTCGGAGGATGGATGCACACTTGGAGGTTTTTTGAATATTTGCAGTCGTACATCGCTCCTAGACAAGAAGAACGAAGAAGGGGGTGTTTATGTCAATTAGAAACGACCCCAGTGCATTTAATGAAAAAAAATAAAGTACACGGTGAGTACTTTTGAAGTACACGGCGTGTCACGAACCAACCCGGGTCGACCCTGGGCCGGTCACCCGAGCCAGCCCGCAACATGGCCTGAAGGGCGTTCTCGATCCCCACGGGCTGGCAACCAGTGTCGAGCATCAAAATTTAACTATTGGGAATGATTTGGCCCATGAAAAAAAGATAAACAGATAAACAAACTGACGATAAAGATAAGAACTGGCAGCGGAAAGTCAATTAAGTCGAACATACCTCCTTGTGACCTCCTAGGTCACCACCCAACTCAAAACCACGATGCTCCAACATTGAGCAGCTGAACTAGAAACCTATATGAGAAACTGAACCTGCAACTTGAAAGATATAATAGGCGTGAGCACTGAGATGCTCAGTAGGGATGCCAAGAATAAACCACTGAATCAAACAATTCTCTTTCCCAAAACAGCCCACTGACACAAGTTTGAAATACAGATATGAAAGTAGTTTTTTCACATTTTAAAATATGAAACATGTTATTCTCATTTAAAAACCCAACACACGCCACACACCATTTCCAAAATCATTTTCCATTTTATGAATGAAATCCAAAACAGAAAATACCAAAGCTGAGCTAGAGTAAAACAAGTAAAAGTGCAACTGAAAATAAACCAATGCAACAAAAAGTAAACAAGAAAAGTAAATAATCTAGTAACCATGGGTGATCCTAACCATCCCTAGAAGACCCCTGGACGTACTCAGTTTCGGAACCACCTTCCGTCATATGGTGAAGCTCCTAAGTCTATAACCAACTGGCTGCCCTAACTGACCAATCCAGTGGCAAAGCCCACCTGGCCTAACAACAAATCCAGGGGGTACCAACCCGTCTAATCGGGGTTGGTCAGCAACCATCACTCGATCATCAAAAAGACTCCTAGGAACCCATGGTGGTTATAATAATACTATGTAAGTAGGAAGGCCCTTTCATGTGTGACTCATCTCACTGCACTTGCCTACCCCAAACACGGATGCTTTCTATGTGTTTTCCCATAAAGGGTTACCCTAGATAGGAGCGCCCCATATACTTACATATATACATACATGTCAAACATACATAGTGCCAACCAGGCCGTCACATCATTCGGTTATCAAAACCACTTTGATAAACACTTGGGTTGTAAATCGGGCCTTTAGTTTTACATGATCAAATGCCTTTATGAAAACATTGCACAAGGTCTTCCAAAACAACTCTAAACACCACTTTTGTATTTAAAAAGACAAATGGGCCCTTAGGTTCCAAATTTCAAGAATTGAAATAAAATTCTTTAGTGATACTATATTCAATTTTGTAAAAACAAACCAAGTGTTTCCTTACACCACGCACTCAACAAAATATCTACACAAAAATCCAAACGGGAATTTACGCATGGATTTCTTTTCAAACCAATTTAAAGAACTACCCTAAGAGACCCACATCATTAAGAAAACAAGAACCACTTATAAAACCAAGGATCTAAGAAAAAATACCAATTCAAAGAGATGCTAAATTGTTTTTACAAAAACACTAAGTTCCATAAAATGTTTCTACAAGCAAACGCCACTCAAGACAAAATACAGGTGCGAAACATAATCAAGATTTAATTAAGAAAAACACAAGAATTAAATGAATTAAAATTGAGCACAAAGGCATGGAAACACCTACACATAACCAAGGAACCATTTCAAATCTATTTTTTAACACATTTAACCATCAAAGAAACACTACAATGAATAAGTTATCATATTTATAAAGGCGCGAATAACATTTATAAATTAAATGAAACCATGCAAGTGCCTATGGAAAACTTTATAAAGAGAGAAGGGATGGAAATTCCTACCTTGAGCGATGGTCATGCCAAGCTTTCCAACTCAAACCACACCCTATTCACGTGCATGCACTTCGACAAAAACACATGCACTTGGAAATGATCTTGAATCCCTGCAACAACTTCCAAAACCCAAAATAAAGCGGCACAGATCGATGAACCTCTCAGTAAAAACCAAGGAATCGAAGATATAAATACGACCCAAAAAAATAAAGTGTGCGACAAGGAAAGGGATTAAAAACATCACCTCGGACAACGGCGGTGTTCATGAGAACACGGAAAGGCAAGGTTGCACACCAAAAATAATTATCCGTACTATAAATAAAATAGAATGAATTCAAAACACAATAATAATAATAAAATAAATGAGTGTGTGATACTAAAACTCACTTTGGATGGTGGCGGAAAACCTAAGAAAACATGCGGCAAGCCGAGATCTCATCCAAATAATTATATGCACTTCAAATAAAATATCAGGACTTCATTACACAACCATGACACTAAATTAATAGTGTAAAACACAAAAAGAGACATCAAGGTTTAGTTAAATTGAAGGAAACACCAAATTAGAATGAGATGAAAATCTTGGTTTGAAAAAGAGGGGAAATGCGGCCTTATCGGAGCAGGGTAGAGGCGCTGTGCACCGGGTGTCAAAATTGTGCCGGAAGATCATCGAACGGTAGGGGTCGGGTTCACCGGAATCGCACCAGGAAGCGGCCGGGTTCACCGGAAATGTGCTGGAAAGGGTCGGGTTCACCATAAACGCACCAAAAAAGGGGGTTCGGGATTGGAGGAGGTCGCCGGCTAGCCGGGAGGTGTGGCGCGGCCAGTGGAATGGAGGCTGGTCGGCGCAGGGAGGCGGCAAGTGGAGGGACGTCGGGGAGAGGGGGATCCGGACGGGGGGGTTTGGGCGGCGGCGAACGGCTGAGGAGGGGATGTCGGAGAGAGAGATGATCGGTCGGGGGTTTGGGTGGCAGCGAGCAGCTAAGGAGGAGGGCCGAAATGGGGTCCCAAAGTGGCGTCGAGGGGTGGTGCGACGTCGTCGACCGGCGAGAGCGGAAGGGGAGTCGGCGGGGATGGTGCAACAGGGGGAGGATCGACGTTGGGTGAGGGCGACGGGGAGGGTTAGTGCGAGTGTGAGTCTGTGGCGGGAGGGAAGGGAAAATCTGGGGGAGGGGGGTTGTCGCGCGGTGGATGAGAGGGGGAAAGGGGAGGGGGCTCGGTAGCTAGTTTTAGGTTGTTTTCTCTTTTTTATAATAACAATAGTTATAAAAATAAAAAAAATAATAATTTTAAAAATAATAATAGTAATAATACAACAATGGTAGAAATAATAATAATAATAATAATAATAATAATAATAACCTACACATAATGATAATAATAATAACGACACTAGAATTAAAATAAAATTCTTTTTCAATAATAATAATAATAATAATATTTGTAAAAAAAAGAATATGATAATATTAATAATATTAATAACAACAAAATAATACTAATATAAACTAAATGGTATTTAAAAATGAAAGTTTTGTTTCATTTCATTTTGAATACTGATAATAATCGGTCAACCGAGCAGTCTCCAGGACCGAATGCACGGTCGCTGCTAGTGGTGCGGTGACCACGCACCGACCCGAGACCCGCCAAAAATATCAAACTTCGGAAAAGTTCAAATAGGGTCTCAACTAAGCCTCATCCAAATGATGCGAGACCGATAAAAGAATAAAATAATTGGTGTCTGTGGTCGGGGTGTGACAATTCTCCCCACCACAGACACTTTCTGCCCCCAGAAAGTCACCAAGACAACAGTCGACACAAAAGAGTCCATGCCCAGACAAAACCAAAGGAAAACAAGAGCTTCGGTGTAACTATTCCCAACAACGTCACACCCAACCAGTTCAAGGAGGACCACAGCCCGATATTGAGGGGAGAACATGAGAGGGTTCTCCCCACCACGAGGATTCACTAATACAGAAACCCTTGAACCTGAACAAACCGCCCCCGAGGGGGGGCCAACGCGGGAACTCCCAAACTGAACCTAGTTAATTTCTCCACATAGACCGAACAGAACCTAGAGACCTAAATAGAAAGCTTGCTACAAAATGAGCCAACAACACGAGGATAAGTAATTAACTCAACCCCTCACACATCGATCGAATAAAATCCTCACTGCAACCAGAGACTAGGGAATTCCTAGCCTGAACTCAGAAAGGACCCTGAAACACCACCTGCTAATTTCACGAAATCAAACATCCCCCTAACAAACACAATTGAGACCCAACTCAAAATTAGAACGACCCATTTATTCATGAGCCCAACACCCTTCAATGAAATCTGAATGATTTAGAAGCCGCATTAAGAGTAGATGAGGCTGCTTGGATTGCGGTAGAACGAGCTCATCGCGTGACCACAACAAGGATGAGATTACAACGACGACAAGAATAGAACAAGAAAACTTTGGATATTTCCCTTTATAAAACAGAAAACATGATTCAGATCGATGTTCCACACACCCTCGGCGACTCTTGACTGTGCGCAAGCTTCACCCCGAGACCTGTGGCTGGGGCCCTGATGGTTAAAGAATCTCTTGCCTCACAGTCAGGCATTTGCGTCCTCCAGTCTCCAACTCCCTTCTGAACATCGCTCCTTTTTGAACTCTCCCTGATGCCCCGAATAGTCACACGGCAGTAATACTTCAGATAAATGCGACAAAGCGGCTTAGAATGCCTGAACCAGCTACACTAATGGCATGCAAGAGAACGGTCCAAAAAACTGGAAGTCGGCACCGATGAACAGGATTATTCAGAAACAGATTCCTCTAGCGCACCCCACTCGCCAAAAAGGAGAACCTTCATAGAAACTGAACACCACCAACTACACCCTGAACTCCAATGACAAAGGGACACCCCATCCTTACTAGTCTAGATCTGGACCCTCAAATAACTCTAGGGCAGTACGAACCTTAACTACCCTGGGAGTTCCCAACAACCTGAAGACACACACAATCTCCATGGACCATACAACTGCCTCTAACGGACTTCAACTACCTCGATAAGCAAGCAACACAAAAAAGGGAATTGAGAACTGGGCATAACTCATTGACAACTTTAGGAGACTTTCTGGGCAGCATACTCATAACATGAAAAACATCATCAAAACCAGCATCATGCCAAAACTCAATCAAAGAAACAACACAAGACAAGGAAAACAGGATCATAATCCAAACATATACAAATACAAGCATAAATAACTTTTCAAAAACCATTATTTCTTTAAAAGTTTAAAACTCACCTATGGAACCTTATGAACCGTCACATGTGCATTCATTCAATCTCGCTCACATCATCTATGAACAAGTGCCCCCGTGCACTCTCCGTACATACTCACACACGTGTGACCCTCCATAAGGAATTCCAAGGTTCAAACACTTCTTTTTCCTTACCAAATCCAAACACATACCAAGTTTTTCCAAACCAATACACTTTCTCATTGAAAAACCGCTTTACTAATTTCAAAAATAATTTGGAAGAAACCCCTTTTTTCATTTTGAAATCACTTTCATTTTCAACACACACACATATCAACTGAGTTCAAAACGAAACACAGCCAACAATAAACCACCAGAACGAGGAACTAGTGCATATGCCTAACTCGGCGACATGGTGGTGAGCCATATCCTAAGTAAGGTATATCACTAAAAGGACCTTGAACTGGACATTTAGACTCCACATGGGTCACCACCCCATGTGAGGCCACAACAAGAACTAGTTCTCCTTCATTATCATCCCTCAAACCATAAAAATCAAAGGCAAAAGACTCAAAACCCAGACTACCCCTGGTAACTCAGGTCTCGTCACGGGCAGTGGTGATCAAGCACCAACCCACAACATACCTCCTGAGCCCTGACAGTTCTAATATCCTTCTACCATACACCCTAAATAACAAGGGCCTCCTCTGATACCATTTTATCACGAACCAACCCAGGTCGACCCTGGGCCGGTCACCCGAGCCGGCCCACGACATGGCCCGAAGGGCGTTCCCGATCCCCATGGGATGGCAACCAGTGTCGGGCATCAAAATTTAATTGTTGGGAATGATTTGGCCCATGAAAAAAAGATAAACAGATAAACTAACTGACTATAAAGATAAGAACTGACAGCGGAAAGACAATTAAGTTGATCATACCTCCTTGTGACCTCCTAGGTCACCACCCAACTCAAAAACATGCTGCTCCAACATTGAGCAGCTGAACCAGAAACCTGTATGAGAAACTGAACCTGCAAATGAAAAGATATAATAGGTGTGAGCACCGAGATGCTCAGCAGGGATGCCAAGAATAAACCACTGAATCCAACAATTCTCTTTCCCAAAACAGTCCACTGACACAAGTTTGAAATACAGATATGAAAGTAGGGTTTTCACATTTTAAAATATGCAACATGTTATTCTCATTTAAAAACCCAACACACGCCACACACCATTTCCAAAATCATTTGCCATTTTATGAATGAAATTCAAAACAGAAAATACCAAAGCTGAGCTAGAGTAAAACAAGTAAAAGTGCAACTGAAAATAAACCAATGCAACGAAAAGTAAACAAGCAAAGTAAATAATCCAGTAACCATGGGTGATCCTAACGATCCCTAGAAGACCCCTGGACGTACTCGGTTTCAGAACCACTTGTCGGCATATGGTTAAGCTCCTAATTCTATAACCAACTGGCTGCCCTAACTGACCAATCTAGTGGAAAAGCCCACCTGGACTAACAACAAATTCAGGGGGTACCAACCCGTCTAATCGGGGTTGGTCAACAACCGTCACTCGATCATCTAAAAGACGCCCAGGAACCCATGGTGGTTATAATAATACTGTGTAAGTAGGAAGGCCCTCGCATGCATGACTCATCTCACCGCACTTGCCTACCCCAAACAAGGATGCTTCCTATGTGTTCGCCCATAAAGGGTTACCCTAGATAGGAGCACCCCATATACTTACATATATACATACATGTAAAACATACAAAGTTCCAACTGGGCCGTCACATCATTCAGTTATCAAAACCACTTTGATAAACACTTGGGTTGTAAATCGGGCCTCTAGTTTTACATGATCAAATGCCTTTATGAAAACATTGCACAAGGTCTTCTAAAACAACTCTAAACACCACTTTTGTATTTAAAAATCCAAATGGGCCCTTAGGTTTCAAATTTAAAGCATTGAAATAAAATTGTTTAGTGATACTATATTCAATTTTGTAAAAACTAACCAAGTGTTGCCTTACACCACACACTCAACAAAATATCTACACCAAAAGCCAAACGGGCATTTACGCATGGATTTCTTTTCAAACCAATTTAAAGAACTACCCAAAGAGACCCACATAATTTAGAAAACAAGAACCACTTATAAAACCAAGGATCCGAGAAAAAATACCAATTCAAAGAGACGCTAAATAGTTTTTACAAAAACACTAAGTTCCATAAAATGTTTCTACAAGCAAACGCCACTCAAGACAAAATAGAGGTGTGAAACATAATCAAGATTTAATTAAGAAAAACACAAGAATTAAATGAATTAAAATTCAGTGCAAAGGCATGGAAACACCTACACATAACCAAGGAACCATTTCAAAGCTATTTTTAACACATTTAACCATCAAAGAAACACTACAATGAATAAGCTATCAGATTTATAAAGGTGTGAATAACATTTATAAATTAAATGAAACCATGAAAGTGCCTATGGAAAACTTCGGAAAGAGATAAGGGATGGAAACTCCTACCTGGAGCGATGTTCATGCCAAGCTTTCCAACTCAAACCACACCCTACTCACGTGAATTCACTTCGACAAAAACACACGCACTTGGAAACGATCTCGACTCCCTGCAACAACTTCTGAAACCCAAAATAAAGCGGCACAGACCGATGCACCTCTCAGTAAAAACCAAGGAATCAAAGATATAAATACGACCCAAAAAAATAAAGTGTGCAACAAGGCAAGGGATTAAAAATATCACCTCGGACAACGGCTGTGTTCATGAGAACACGGAAAGGCAAGGTTGCACACAAAAATAATTATTCGTACTACAAATAAACTAAAATGAATTCAAAACACATTAACAATAATAAAATAAATGAGTGCGCAATACTAAAAATCACTTTGGATGGTGGCGGAAAACCTAGAAAACATGCAACAAGCCGAGATCTCATCCAAATAATTATCCACACTTCAAATAAAATATCAGGACTTCATAACACAACCAAGACACTAAATTAATAGTGTAAAACACAAAATGAGACATCAAGGTTTAGTTAAATTGAAGGAAACACCAAATTATAATGACATGTAAACCATGGTTTGACAAATAAAAGAAAATCTGGGGGAGGGGGGTTGTTGCGCGGCGGATGAGAGGGGGAAAGGGGAGGGGGCGGGGTAGCTAGGTTTAGGTTGTTTTCTCTTTTTTTATAATAACAATAGTTATAAAAATAAAACAAATAATAATTTTAAAAATAATAATAATAATAATACAACAATGGTAGAAATAATAATAATAATAATAATAATAATAATA
The DNA here is from genome assembly GCA_963277665.1 of Viscum album. NCBI lineage: Eukaryota > Viridiplantae > Streptophyta > Magnoliopsida > Santalales > Viscaceae > Viscum > Viscum album. The sequence continues at coordinate 323,140,745 of OY728132.1, read as the reverse complement.
ACCTACACATAATTATAATAATAATAACAACACTAGAATTAAAATAAAATTCTTTCTCAATAATAATAATATTATTATTATTTGTAAAAAAAAGAAGATGATAATATTAATAATATTAATAACAAAAAAATAACACTAATATAAACTAAATGGTATTTAAAAATGAAAGTTTTGTTTCATTTCATTTTGAATATTGATAATAATCGGTCAACCGCGCAGTCTCCAGGACCGAATGCACGGTCGCTGCTAGCGGTGTGGTGACCGCAGACCAACCTGAGACCCTCCAAAAATATCAAACTTCGGAAAAGTTCAAATAGGGTCTCAACTAAGCCTCGTCCAAATGACACGAGACCAATAAAAGAATAACCTACACATAATGATAATAATAATAACGACACTATAATTAAAATAAAATTTTTTCTCAATAATAATAATAATAATAATAATTGTAAAGAAAAGAAGATGATAATATTAATAATATTAATAACAACAAAATAATACTAATATAAACTAAATGGTATTTAAAAATGAAAGTTTTGTTTCATTTCATTTTGAATATTGATAATAATCAGCCAACTGTGCAGTCTCCAGGACTGAACGCACGGTCGCCGCTAGTGGTGCGGTGACCGCGCACCGACCCGAGACCCACCAAAAATATCAAACTTCGGAAAAGTTCAAACAGGGTCTCAACTAAGCCTCATCCAAATGACGTGAGACTGATAAAAGAATAAAATAACTAGTGTCTGTGGTCGGGGTGTGACATGGCGTGTACTTTACTTTTCTGTACTCCACTTTAAGGAGCCTCTAAGTCACTCCCACACAACTGTGTGTGTGGATACTACACGGACAGCACACGGCCTCCTACGACAAGGAATTACATGGCGTGTACTCATAAAGTACATGGCATGTACTTAGAAAATTTCCAAAAATTATTTTTTCCTCAAAAACGACGATAAAAGGAAAATCATACCTGAAAAGAAGATCTAGGTTCTTATAAACTTCCCCCCTTAAAGAAATTTGTCCCTGAATTTCCCTAACGCAGAGTAGATGAAGAAACCCCAAATAGTTCTGGCCACTGTGCTCGTACATCGGCCTCCCTCTCCCAAGTCTCATCTTGCACCCACCCGTGTTGCCATAGCACTCGTACCAGAAGAAAAGACTGGCCATGGATAACCTTTGTACTACGATCCACAATCCGGATAGGATGCTCCTCAAAGGACGCATCCACTTCGAGCTCAACCTCCTCAGGTTGAAAGACCTAAGACGGGTCTGAGAAGTAATGTGAAGCTGAGAAACGTGGAAGACGTCATGCATAGCTCGGTACCTCTGAGATAACTACAACCTCTAGGCAACCGGCCCAACTCTCTCCAACACCTAAAATGGCTCAAGGTACCTCAGTGAAAGCTTAACCTGACTCTTAATCCTCTTGTGTCCCAACCTTGGTGTGACACGTAGGAAGACCTGATCCCCGACCTCGAACTCCATAGGTCGTCTCCGCTGATCAGTATAAGACTTCTGTCAAGACTGTGCAGTAGTCATCCTCTTCCGAATCAACTCTATCTGCTCTGTAGTCTCCTAAACAAGACGAGGTCCTAGCAAAGCTGCCTCTCCTACCTCCATCCAACATAAGGGTGATCGGCATGGACTACCGTACAAATCCTCATAAGGTTCCATCTAAATAGTTGCTTGAAAACTATTATTGTAGGCAAACTCCAAAAGAGGTATATGCTTCTCTCAAGAACCTCCAAAATCCAGAATGCATTCCCGGAGAATATCCTCAAGCACCTGAATCATACGCTCAGACTGGCCATCTGTCTGGGGGTGGTAAGATGTACTCAAAAGTACATGTGTACCCAAAGCCTTATGAATCCCCTGTCAAACCTGAGAAGTAAAATGTGCATCCCTGTCTGAAACAATGGAGTGTGGAACTCCATGAAGACGTACAATCTCATGGATGTACAACCATCACAGCTCATCAACATTGATGGTCTCCTTGATTAGAAAGAAGTGAGAAACCTTCATGAGTCTTTCAATGACAACCCAAATAGTTTCATTCCCCCAAGGCGACCTCGGAAAACTGGTTATGAAGTCCATCGTGATGTCATTACACTTCCACTTGGGAATGGGTAACTGTTGTAAAAGCCCTACTGATCGCTGATGCTCTGCCTTCACCTGCTGACAAGTGGCACATCTCATTATGAAACCAGAAATGTACCTCTTCATACCTGGCCACCAATACTGACGGTGTAGATCATGATACATCTGGGTGATGCCAGGATGAACTTCCCAAACTGAGCAATGAAGGTCCCGCATCAGCTCCTCACGTATGTCTTCTGGTACCCATACTCACCCCTAGAAATTTAAGATATCATCATTGCCTATGGTCCATACATGAATAGGGTCCTCTCCTGACACACTCTCTCTTAGGACTAGGCCTTCAGAATCTGACAGAAGCCTCATTCATACTCGATTAAGAAGAGTAGAGGTAACAGCTACAGAAGAAAGAAACATATGCCCCTATCAGTCATGCACCTCCAAATGTATCTCAGAGAACAGATCCATAAGTTTCCACTCACTGTTGGCCTCCTGAAATTCCTGTATATGGGTCCTCCTTCTTAATGCATAATCCACCGCATTTCCCTTTCCAGGTGTATAGGCAAGCTCAAAGTCAAAGGACTGTAGGTACTCAACCCACCTACGTTGTCTCAAATTCAAATCACACTGAGGGAAGATGTACTTCAGACTCTTGTGGTCGGTGAAAACCACAAAGTTCTATCCCAGAAGATAATGTCTCTAACAGCGTAAGGCATGAACAATAGCTACCAACTTCAGATCCTGCGTCGGGTAATTCCTCTCAGGTGGCCTCAACTGCCAAGACCCGTACGCAACGACTCCATCACCCTGCATAAGCACAACTCCTAGCCCAACACCTGATGTATCACAGTAAATAGTATAGCTCTTTCCCGGATCTAGAAATACTAGTATCGGTTCTGAATTCAATTTATCTTTCAACTTCAGAAATGATGACTCACAAGAATCTGACCATAAAAACTTTTCACCCTTCTTAGTTAGACCCATCAGCGGTGCTGCTAAGCATGAAAAGTACTATATAAAACATTTGTAGTATCCAGTCATCCCTAGAAAACTCTGCACCTCAAAGACGTTCTTCGGATGCTCCCAGGAAACTACTGTTCTCACTTTCTCTGGGTCTACTAATACTCCTGCCTCTGAGATAATATGTCCCAGGAAGTGAATTTGATCCATCCAAAAGTGGCACTTTGAGAGCATAGCATATAACAGATTCTCCCTCAGTGTACTCAAATTGATCTCAAGATGGAAAGAATGGTCATGTAGAGTGTGAGAGTACACCAAGATATCGTCCATGAAGACCACCATGAAAGAATCCAAGTATGTATGGAACACTCGGTTCATCAGTACCATGAAAACTGTAGGAGAATTTGTGAGACCGAATGACATAACCATATACTCATATAGACCATACCTACTTCGGAAGGTTGTAAGAGGTATATCAGATGGTCTAACGTGCAATTGATGATAACTGGACCTCAAGTCAATCTTCGAGAACACCTAGGCTCCTCGAAGCTGATCAAATAGATCACCAATCCTAGACAAGGGGTATCGATTCTTGATCGTCAACTGGTTCAGCTTCTGATAATCCACACAAAACCTGAGGGTGTCGTCCACCTTCTTCGCAAACAGGATAGGTGAACCCCAAGGAGAAGTACTGGGTCAGATGAAACCCTTTTCCTACAACTCCTCCAACTGCTTCTTGAGCTCCCGCAACTCTGGTGTAGCCATCCTATAAAGAGGAATGGACACTGATGCTGCTCCTGGCACAAGATCAATCAAAAAGTCTACCTCACGCTCTGGAGGAAAACCTGAAAAGTCCTCTGGAAATACATCTATGAAATGATCCACCACTGGAGGAAAGTATAACTGTTAATTCCCCTAGTAATCCAGATATAGACTAGAAATATGGGTTGTAACTCCTCCCAACCCATGATGCTTTGAACCCACTCTACTCACCTGGACATCCCATTCACCCCTTTGAAGAAAGGATCCACCCTCTGGTGATATGAAACTCACCCTTTAGTGATAACAGTCGACGACTGCCTGGAAGGGAACTAGCCAGTCCATTCCGAGAATGACATCATAGCCTTTCATCTCTAGGATATAGAGGTCCCATAAAAAGTGACACCCACAAACCTCTAGAGGGAACTCCTTTCACTAATGTACACTATCCATTATAGTCCCAAAAGGTGTGTCTAGCGTCAAGATATCTGCAGAGGAAAAGATATAGAGCCCAAGGCTCGCCACAACAGCAACAGATATAAAGCTATGGGAAGCCCCTGTGTTGAAAAGAGCTGAAGATAAAACTGAGGCAACTAAGATCGTACCTCTAACTGTGGAGGGTTCGGGATCTTGCTCCTACTAGGTCTGCTCTACTGCAAAATCCTGGCCTATGTCGCGGCCCTGTGACCCTGCCTGACCGCTCTGAGCTGATCCACTCTGCTATCGCTGAAGGACCAGTGACTGACTACCACGGCCACTACCTCCACCTTGGCCCGAACGGCCGGAAGAACTCAAGTTCCCAGACTGGTGAGAAACTGGTGGCACTGCTTCTGAACATGGAGTCATAGAAGAACCCTTGTCACCAGTTGTTGGGGAGAATAACTAGAAGAAACACTAAAGATGGCCCATCTTTCCACAAGATCTACACTCCATTGGGTCTTTCGGGCAACTTGGCCCCATATGACCGCTTCTCCCACACTATTAGCACACCACTTGACTACCGGAAGATGCATCCTGTCTGCTCTGATCTCCTCATGCATCCTCCCTATGGCGCTTCCTACTATCAGTTGGTGGAGCACTAACTCTAGATGTCGAACCACCCTAGATCACAGCTCCAGAATCCCTCATATTGCACTCAGTGATCAGCGCCTGGTTGACAATAGAAGATATCGAATTCAAACTGAATATGTTCACCTGATATCGAATGTCATGCCTCAAACCATCCTAAAACTTTCATGCAAGGAACAACTCATCACCTCCAAGAATAGGTGTGAAACGCTGCAGATCTGTGAATTGAGAGGAATACTCCATAATAGTAAGAGTACCCTGCTCTATACTCATGAAATCTTGGGATTGATCGGCCCTCAAGGTCTTCGGATAGAAGTAATCATAGAAGATACGCCTAAACTCATCCCAAGACATATTTTTCTGGTGTCCTGACTGTGAGATCACATCCCACCACCTCTTGGAGGATTCTTGAAGCATGTAGGTAGAGAGCTTCACCCTCTTCTCTGGAGGTATCTCCAGATGCTCGAAAATCATCAGCGTTGCTTCTAGCCATGACTCTGCAACCTAGGGTCCTCCATCCTCTGAGAAATTAGGAGGATGCTACTGCTAGAAGACCCATGTCAAATCAGCAATAGATGGGGCAGGAGGTAGCGCTCCCTGAAAAGTTTTCATCATCCTCGGAAAGCCCTCCCTGAACTATACATCAGCACCTATGTCAGGTACAATGGTTGGTGCCAAGTCTGTCACAACTAGAGGATCTGCAGGTATTCCCTGATCAGCCATGTCTGGTGTCTGATCACCGTTTGGCAACTGGCGCACAACCGAAGGACGCCTCGGTGGCATGAATCTGCAAGGTCAAGTACGCACCTTAGATCAAGATTATCAAGGACTAAAAACAAGGAGTGTAAGAAGGGAATAGAAGAAATAAAGCACTCAAGTTTTACAAAACATGACTACACAGCAGGTACATTTCTTACACGGTGTGTTCCTTAAAGTCATTTACATGGGTGGGTACTCCTGCCTAAACTGGTCATGTAACACCCCAGACACACAGTGGTTTGTCTTAACACATGGCGTGTACTTGAGTCCCCTTTCCCTAACCAATTCCTTCTACATGGTTAAGCCACACGGTTATCCTAAAACAAGACTACACAGCGTGTTCATGAATGAAACGGAATGTACTAGAAAAGCTTCACCTGGCCTGTGTTGTTAGTGACACGGTCTGAAACTCGGATCAAACTACACGGAATTTTCAAGTTGGAAACAGCGTGTATGTGAAAGGATAACACCAACCCGTGTTGTTTGTGACACGGCCGGGTACCTGGGTCAGACTACACGGCATGTTCAAGGCGGACACAGCGTGTGCGTGAAAGGGTAACACCAACCCGTGTTGTTTGTGACACGGCTGGGTACCTGGGTCAGACTACATGATGTGTTCAATCCTGACATGGAGTTCATTGCTTAAGGTTTTATCCGTTCGTGTTGTTATTTACACGAGCGGACACAGGGTTGACACTACACGGCGTGTTCGTCTGGTACACGGTGTGTTCCCACCGGACTTTCCCTATCCCATGTCTCTACCCACACAACCTACGACACGGTCAGATACTACACTGAGTGTACATAAAGTACATGACGTGTACTTATGAAAAACAATTTCTTCCCGAATAGAAGAACACATGGCATGTACATAACACTACACGGCATGTATTTTGGGTTTTTCCGAACAGTAAGCCTCAAAAACTACTCCGGAACCCAGAAAACACTGAAACGAACACAGAAAGTGCCAAATTTCGATCCATGAGGGCCCATACTCCCCATGAATCAAAGTCTTGCATATTATACATGTTATAACAAGGAAAACAGAGCAATGATCCTCCAAATTCTGGTCCATTAGGGCCCCTAACACCTCAAGAACCAAAGTTTGGCATCCATTCAATCAAAACTTTACACAAAACAATACCCTATCAAACAGCAGGTATTTTATAAATGAAACTATCATAACAGCATTTATATTTTACACAACATCTATCACAACAACATGAAATCACTAATGAATCCTAGATGGCATGGAAAAAATTCATGACATGTGATTTCTAGAAAGTTCCTATATGATGCATGAGATGGAATACCCTCATCTCATCAGGTTATAATAGAAACAAAACCTCAATAATATCAACCATAACAGCACAAATCATGTGAATCACTCAAGGTGAAATCAAATCAACTATAATAATTGCAAAACCAGAAAAATTGAAATTAACGAGGTTGATTGGATATTCAATGTACACGGGTTAGCTACTCCCAGGAACAGCTTAATACCAAGTACCAATTCCATCCTATCCCTGGATAAAGGCTCCAAACAGTAATTTGAGAGAAAATAAATGCTCTGATACCACTTTGTAATGTCCCAGTTTCAGAAGCCACCCAGAGGCGCCCCGTACCCGGTTGGTCACATGGCCTCAAGCGCATTTCCTCGAACGCCAGAGGCTTCCAACTACGAACAAGGGCCTTGGGTGTGATGGTGGGGAAACTATACCCTCATTGGTAGAGTACATAGTAGAATTAAACAAATACATACAATAGCGGAAGAAGTAAACATCCATACAAGAGTAAACAGAGGAAGACTGAAAGTAAAAACAACTGGAGCACATATATAAATGATGCAAGAGACATATGTCTAAGAAAGTATCCAAACAAGTCACAATACTGGAATAAAACAATACTAAACAAAAGTACAAAATAAAAGATAAATAGATCATGAGCATCGCAAGCATAAACTTGGTCCCATGCTCTCCAACTCCACAGCAAGTCAAGTACCTGAAGTAGAAGGGTTCTTTCCCTTATCTATACCTGAAACAATATAGTCTGTTTGGGCCCAAAATCATGACCCAAACATGGTGATAGACTAAATCTCAGTAGGAAACCACCTGAAGATCTGTGCCTAACAGTCAGTGAATATATGGCAGGTAAAAGTACATAAAACAGTAAATAGAAAGGTGCTTAGTAGTAAATAGTTCCACAATTCAAACAATCAATCAAGAACAGTAACCCTCTATAAATTACATGCAGCCTAACCTCTCTAGTTTAATATATGAAGACTCTCTGAGGAAGTACTCATAGTCAATTCCCCATGTAGTATAAGGTAGTCAGGAACTCTCTGAGGAAGCTCACGTGGTCAATTCCACTTATAGCCCCAAGGTCAAGGACTCTCTGAGGAAGCTCACTTGGTCAATTCCCCTTATAACCCAGGTCGTTCATAGACTCTCTGAGGAAGCACTCACCATCAATTCCCCTTATAGTCTAAATAGTTCAGGAATAAAAATAAAGACTCTCTGAGGAAGCTAACGTGGTCAATCCCCTTATAGTCTAATGTAGTCAAGGACTGTCTAAGGAAGCTCACTCATTCAATTCCCCTTATATCCCCAAGTGGTTCTATGCTCTCTAAGGATGCTCACTCGGTTAATCCCCCTTATGGCCAAAAGTGCTCAAAGACTCTCTAAGGAAGCTCACCCGGTCAATTCCCCTTATAGTTTACTACACCAGGTTCTCACGGACCTATGTAGGTCAACGAGCATAGTAGTGCAATATGGCCAAAGTAAACCTATAGAACAACTTGGATAAAAAGTCTATAGCATATCAATCATGTTAGAGAACAAACTTTCCATCCTATAGAAATAGGCATGGAAAATTGGCAGGACAACCAAACTGGCTAAACAGGACCACACGGTCGTAACCAGAACATTCAAGGGAAATACATCCAAAGCATATAAATCATCCCAATTCATATCCAAATTACCTTTACACAAGTATACAAGCATGGTAGGAAAACAACAGGGGTAAAACGGTAAACATGCAATACTCGGTTCAAGGGTATTGGTGGAATTTGCACATAATACTCAAAGAATTTGAACGGAAAGGCACAAACCACCTACCTCGAGGTTAAGAGATCTCTATAAGTGAACCTAGAAGCTTGAATCTCCTTAGAACATCTAAGATCTATAAAAAGATCTAAAATGTTCAACCCATGATATCTCACGAGAGAGGACAAATTAGAAGATGGTGCTCTAGGAGAAGAGAGAAATCACTGATGAGGTTCCAACGCAACCAACGGTGTTCAATTCGGAGGACGGATTCATGCTCCGAGGTTATTCAAATATTTGCAGTCGTACAATGCTCCTAGACAAGACGAATGAAGAAGGGGGTGTTTCTGTCAATTAGACGCGACCCTGGTGCGTTTAATGAAAAAAAAGTACACGGTGTGTACTTTTGAAGTACACGGCATGTACTCACCTTTTCCATACTCTAATTTAATCAGCCTCCAAGTCACTCCCACATGGTCATGTGTGTGACTACTACACAGCCGGCACACGGCCTCCTACAACAAGGAAGTACACGGCGTGTACTCATAAAGTACACGGTGTGTACTTAGAAAATTTCCAGAAATTCATTTTTCTCAAAAATGACCAGAAAAGAAAAAAAATACCTGAAAAGAAGATCCGGGTTCTTACATATAATAAATTTTATGATATGTTAATTTTTAAATTTTGGATAATAAAAATAATAACCCCTCTATTATGAAACTAGCTTTAAATGATTAAGACTGCACACACCTGATACTGAAAATAGATAATAACTAACTAATATAACCATAGAGAAAAATTATAAATAATTGTTAAAAAGGTTATATTGATAAATAAGGTTATGAAATGAGTGATTAATAGAGTTATTTTTTCATACTTGAGGTTGGAGAACAATTGATTAAGTGGGAATACAAGGTAAGGGGTTCTTTGTCACAAATTTAATTTCTTTAGACATGTTTCATTTTATGCACCATGATATCTTTGATATGATATGATTACTTTATAATAAATTTATTTTACCATATTCATGAAATTTTAAATTTTTAATATACATATCATTTAATTTCTTTAAATGTATTTTGATTCAAAATATAAAAAATTAATAAAGGATTTTTGTTAACTCAACTCCCTTCATTGAGTATAATAATTCCTCTTGAACTTATTTTTTCCAATATTTTTTCATTCCAAATTATGAGATTATTTTATGCTACATTATATACCTATATTTTGGGAAATTCGTTTTTAATTAATATCTTTTACCTTGATAAAATTTCACTTAAAAAATATATATCATTGTTGATAATAATTCTCATCCTTTTAAATATGGTTCCCCCTCCTTGTCCATATTATCCTTTCTCACCAATATTTTCATTTATAATTGTAAACATAATTATTTCTTATCTCATATAAGATTTATATTTTTCTTATCATCTATTAAAAATTAAGTTTTACTACTCTTTTTATGATTTGGTTTTTTAACAAAGATATTTCAAATTATTTAAAAAGGTTTTCTCTCATTTCAAATAAAATGTTTTATTTTCCACCAAAAATTTATTTTAATAACCTTAAAGTATTTTAATGGTGTTATTATTGAAATTTATTTTCAAAAAAAAGTAAATTATTTCAAAATATTTCAATTCACCTTTTTAAAAATAAATTTTTAAAGGACCTATAACTTCAAATTTTTGCGATAATGTTAAAAGTGATATTTTGAAATATCCTTTTTAGTTTTATTCCTTATGAACACATATTTTAGTTTTATTTATCATTATAGATGAAACTTTATCCCTGCATGTTCATAATTATATAAAAAATTATTTTCTATTAGTTTTATAAATATTTATTTTAAAATGATTTCAAAAGATCAATGATATTTCTTATTTACAAAGTGGTTTTTCTAAAACACTTAAAAATATGTTTTTCATCTAAGTCTTTTTCCTTTGATACATATTATGTTTGATTAAGAATATTCATAAAATTATTCCATCCACCTTATTTCTTTGTATATATTATGTAATGTTATTTTCTATCAAAGATATGATCCATCACTACATTTTTATTTCCTAACCATCCACTGTAAATAGGTATAACTTTTTTTCAATGCCTTTTCATTATAAACACTATATATTTCCTTCCTTTTATTAAAGGTTTTTCACCTGTGTTTTATACATAGATTAATTTGGGAAATTATTAACTTAACCATGTATCCTTTATTTATGCTTTGTAAATACCATATTCTTTATTATATTTATTGAAGGGTATTTACATAGAAAATTATTTAATATAATTGGATACCCATTTATTTTCCATGGGTTTATCATTTTATGGTCATTTATGGAATTATAAATGATTTTATTATGTGAATCCATTTCAAAAGGGTATTAAATCCATTTTATTTCCATGATTTCTTTATTATGTTTTGAATGAAAACCATTTTATTTCCATGGGTTATTTATGATGTGATGAATGATTAATTTCTTATAGCACACATAAGTATGGATGAATGATTGGTGGGTTCCTCTATAACCATCTAATGCATTGGTTAAAGGTTTATATATAATGATAAAAATTATTTCCATGTACCTTTTAATTTCTCATAAGAATGGGAACTTATAGTGTGTCTCATGAAAGTAATGTTCCCTATACTAATATATGTTCCATATTTGAAATATGTTTAACATTCTTATCTTATTCACTCATTATGTGGCTCTTGAAGGTAATTTTCTGTATAATAATTTATGTTACATATTTTAATGACATTATGTATTCTTATCTTATGAACTCATGGTATGGCACATCAAGGTAATGTTCCTTATATCAGTGTTTGTGCCTCAGTCTTATACTTATGATATGCTCCCATGGCTCATTTTTATTGAATCATGTTTCCAAACTCTTTTGATTTATGTCTTATGTTATTCTATGCCTTAAATCGTGTTTTATGATCTAGGTTTTGATGGGTATGATTTTATTAAGTATATTAACTATACCCATATGCTCATCTTATGCTCACTTGTGATCATTGATTGTTATTTATTATGTTTACCCTTATTGATTGTTTTATCTCACCCTTTATTATGTTTCAATTTCTCTAGGTTGTGAAGGAAATTAATATTTAAGATGTTTCTAAAAGAGTACCTTGTTTGAAGGATTTATGGTAGATATTAAAGACATGTTTTGGATAAATTAGTTTCATATATATTGGGAGAAATGTACATTTGATACAAATAACATGGGTTAAACTAGTTAAATATTATTCCTAATTCTCTAAAAAATAAACCTAAAAGGGTAATTGGAATGTAAATGTTACATTATTTTTTAATGATCTTGTAATTGAAGATTTATATCAAAGGTAGTGTGTATATTATATAATATTAGCACTAGATCTTGGATTGTGGTTTGGGGCACCTAATTTGGTATAAAAGGAAGGTTTAAAAAACTTTATCAGTTAAGATATTTTTGGTTGAAGATAGATTAAGAGTTATAATGTTCATTAAGGATTGATAAGTTAAGTTTGATCATAACTTCAAAGGTATAGATAACACTTTTAGGTTAGTTGAGGAAATATTTAATATTTTTTGTTTTTTAGGGATTAGGATAAGAGATATTTAGTAAAAATCATAGGGATAAGTCTAAGGGATAATTATAGCTATAGGATAACATCGCGGAGTTTTCATAAAGTAGATATTGTGTGATTCTCCAAGAAATAACATCTCTGTATGGATACAAGAAAGTGTATTTAGTTGTACCATAGATGTACCTAGGGTTAAGCACATTGAAAAATATTGTTTTACTATCAACTCAAACTTCACTCTAGTGCAAAATGAGTGGGCCTAAGAATGCACTTTTTTCTTGGTATAGTTGAGGGATATTATTTGGTTAATCGCATTCTCTTGAAAATACATTAGGAAAGATTTATTATGATTAAGAAATAGGTTATGGAATCTGATAGAACCCAATAAAAATAAACCTAGATTGAATAAAGAGTGATTTAGCTTGAAATGAAAACTAATGTAATAATTTTAAAGAGTAATACATTTTGAGTTTGATTTTTTCTTATAGTTTTCCTATAATAATTCTCTTATAGTGTTAATTTTTCATCACTAAAGATTAACTCATTTTGGTTTTAGTAATTTTTGAATCCAAAAGGAACCAATTTAATAATGGATGTCACGGAAAATTTGAAGATTTTACCAATGAAAAACCTAATTGGATAAGAACTGAAGTGAAAAATAATGAAATTTTTTTGAACCAGCTATTAAGAATTATGATTATAAATATAAAATTAGTTGAGTTTTTAGACACACCAAAGAAGATAAATATAGAGTCTCATGGAATTTTGGGTGATGAAGATTGTGAAGGGAATAATTTTGAATTTACTTCATGTCAAAAATGTGGGAAGAATCACTAAATAAAAAATTTCAAAGTAAATGGAATATATTTTATCTAGCATTAATGAGGGCATAGAGAAACTAATTTTTGAGGAAAATTGAAGAGCTCAATGGATATAGTGAAATGAAAATGAGTTCTCCCTGAGGTACCGCTAATAGTTAAATGTCTTAAATGTGGGAAACACAAACATTATTCATGTCAATGTTATAGTACAAGGGCTATCAATGATAATGTTCATCATAAAATTCTAAGTCATAGGGAACAAAGGAATGCTTATGTAACCAAAATAATGGAAATAAGTTTTGAATATGATGTGGGTAAGGAACATTGATCATATAATAAATAACTATGATATTTGTATTTAATTATTATTGTATCCACTCCTCTATACCTTTAATGATTACTAACACTACTACAACTTGGCCCTTTATCAGTGCTAAAACCCGACATTAACAGCGCTAGAAAAGAGCTGTTAATGCCGACGTAGATAAAGGGGGGTCCCCTTTATTAGCGCTCCGAAAAGCGCTGATATAGGCGACCTTTATTAGCGCTCAAAAAAATGCTGATAAAGGCACCATCGCCTGCACCTGCAAAACAGAACCTGCACACTGCACACTAGAATACCTACACAAAGTAGCACATGCACACCTGCACAAAATAGCACCCGCACACAATATTTTGACAGACAACGGTATATACATTTACTTAACATCATGAATACAAAAAAAACACACTGCTATATACATTTCAAACATTGTTTTACATGGTTACAATTACAATTATTCAACAACAGTTATAAACATTCATGTTTCATCCTTTGATATCTGTGATCCGCTCTCAAAAATTGTCGTTCAGGGTATTTGTTGTCGAACAAAGCATCTGAACTCAAGGAAAAAAATTCATCTATATAAGAAAACAAATATTATGTTAGTAATTCAATAATGAAATAAATTAAAACAGTAATATGAAAGAATACATTAATATAGAAATGTGAAACTAAAATATGAAATCTTAAACTCAAATGTTTTCATTATGATAACAATGAAAGGGAATAATGTAAAATCAATATGTTTTTGGATGATTTATCTCATTTAATAAATAATGATTCTTTATCTAATTAAAAGATTTACCAGTCACACCATGCGTCGGATTGAGGTGCGGTCAATTCATACACATGAAAAATGACTCGTGGATTGTTGTCCTAAAGTTTCAAAACAATCCGAACGCGTTTGCTCGGTATTCCGTATGTCAGTAGTGTTGTTTTCTAAAGTTTATGTCATTTTGAAACTGATATCAGACATTTTTATCCATACTGGTCACACAGTTCATCGGATTGAGGTGTGGTTGATTCGTACACATCAAAAATGACTCATGGATCGTTGTCCTAAAGTATCAAAACAATCCGAACGCATTTGCTCAGTATTCCGTATGTTAGTAGTGTTGTTTTCTAAAGTTTATCTCAATTTGAAACTGATATCAGACCCTTTTAGACATACCGGTCACACCGTACGTCGGATTGAGGTGTGGTCAATTCGTAAACGTCACAAATGAATCAAGGATTGTTGTCCTAAAGTATCAAAACAATCCGAATGCATTTTCTCAGTTTGTCGTATGTCACTTGTGTTGTTTTCTAAAGTTATGTCAATTTCAAACTGATATCAGACACTATTAGGAATGTCGGTCACACCGTGCGTCAGATTGAGGTGAGGTCAATTCGTACACATCAAAAATGACTAATGGATCATTTTCCTAAAGTATCAAAACAATCCAAATGCATTTTATTGGTATTCCTTATGTAACTTGTGTTGTTTTCTAAATTTATGTCAATTTCAAACTGATATTTGACACTATTAGCCATACCGGTCACACCGTGTGTCGGATTGAGGTGTGGTCGATTCTTACACGTTAAAAATGACTCATGGATTGTTGTCCTAATGTTTCAAAACAATCCGAACGCGTTTGATCAGTATTCCGTATGTCAGTAGTGTTGTTTTCTAAAGTTTATCTCAATTTGAAACTGATATCATACACTTTTAGACATACCGGTCACACCGTGCGTTGGATTGAGGTGCAGTCGATTTTTACATGTCAAAAATGACTCAGGGATCATTTTCCTAAAGTATCAAAACAATCCAAATGTTTTTGCTCAGTTTGGCATATGTCACTTGTGTTGTTTTCTAAAGTTATGTCAATTTCAAAC
Source organism: Viscum album (assembly GCA_963277665.1). Classification (NCBI taxonomy): domain Eukaryota; kingdom Viridiplantae; phylum Streptophyta; class Magnoliopsida; order Santalales; family Viscaceae; genus Viscum; species Viscum album. The sequence continues at coordinate 323,125,472 of OY728132.1, read as the reverse complement.
TGATATCAGACACTATTAGCCATGCCGGTCACACCGTACATCGGATTGAGGTGAGGTTGATTTGTACACATCACAAATGACTCATGGATCCTTTTCCTAAAGTATCAAAACAATCTGAACACGTTTTCTTGGTATTTCGTATGTCACTTGTGTCGTTTTCTAAAGTTTATCTCAATTGGAAACTGATATCAGACACGTTTAGCCATATCGGTCACACCGTGCATTGGATTGAGGTGAGTTCAATGCGTACATGTCACAAATGACTCATGGATCTTTTTCCTAAAGTATAAAAACAATATGAACGCATTTTCTTGGTTTTCCGTATGTCACTTGTGTTGTTTTCTAAAGTTTATGTCATTTTTTAAACTGATATCAGACACTTTTAGCCATACCGGTCACACCGTGCGTCGGATTGAGGTGTGATCGATTCTTACATGTCACAAATGACTCACGAGTAATTATCCTAAACTATCAAAACAATCCGAATGCGTTTTCTTGGTATTCCGTATGTCAGTAGTGTTGTTTTCTAAAGTTTATCTCAATTTGAAACTGATATCAGACACTTTTAGACATACCAGTCACACTGTGTGTCGGATTGAGGTGCAGTCAATTCTTAAACGTCACAAATGACTCATGGATCATTTTCCTAAAGTATAAAAACAATCCTAATGCATTTGCTCAGTATTCTGTATGTCAGTAGTGTTGTTTTCTAAAGTTTATCTCAATTTGAAACTGATATCAGACACTTTTAGCCATACCGGTCACACCGTGTGTCGGATTGAGGTGAGGTCAATTCGTACATGTCAAAAATGAATCAGGGATAGTTTTACTAAAGTGTCAAAAACAATCCGAATGCGTTTTCTCGGTTTTCTGTATGTCACTTGTGTTGTTTTCTAAAGTTATGTCAATTTCAAACTGATATCAGACACTATTATCCATGCTGGTCACACCGTGCATCGGATTGAGGTGCAGTCGATTCATACACGTCACAAATGACTAATGGATCGTTGTCCTAAATTATCAAAACAATCTGAACATGTTTTCTCGGTATTCCATATGTCACTTGTGTTGTTTTCTAAAGTTTATCTCAATTAGAAAATGATATCAGACACGTTTAGCCATACCGGTCACACCATGCGTCGGATTGAGGTGCAGTCAATTCATACACGTCATAAATGACTCATGCATCGTTTTCCTAAAGTATCAAAACAATCCAAACGTGTTTTCTTGGTTTTTCGTATGTCACTTGTGTTGTTTTCTAAAGTTTATGTCGTTTTGAAATTGATATCAGACACTTTTAGCCATACCGGTCACACCGTGCATCTAATTGAGGTGAGGTCGATTTTTACACGTCACAAATGACTCATGGATCATTTTCAGGAAGTATAAAAACAATCCTAACGTGTTTTCTCGGTATTCCATATGTCAGTAGTGTTTTTTTCTAAAGTTTATCTCAATTTGAAACTGATATCAGACACTTTTAGCCATACCGGTCACACCGTGCATCGGATTGAGGTGAGGTCGATTCTTACATGTCACAAATGACTCATGGATCGTTTTAAAAAAGTATCAAAACAATTCGAACACGTTTTCTAGGTATTCAGTATGTCAGTAGTGTTGTTTTCTAAAGTTTATCTCAATTTGAAACTGATATCAGACAATTTAGCCATACCGGTCACACCGTGCGTCATATTGAGGTGTGGTCAATTCTTACATGTCAAAAATGACTCATGGATCATTTTCCTAAAGTATCAAAACAATCCGAACACGTTTTCTTGGTTTTTCGTATGTCACTTGTGTTGTTTCCTAATGTTTATGTCATTTTGAAACTGATATCAGACACTTTTAGCCATATCGGTCACACCGTGCATCGGATTGAGGTGAGGTCGAATCTTACACGTCCAAAATGACTCATGGATTGTTTTCCTAAAGTATCAAAATAATCCGAAAGCATTTTCTCAGTATTCTGTATGTCAGTAGTGTTGTTTTCTAAAGTTTATATCAATTTGAAACTGATATCAGACACTTTTAGCCATACTGGTCACACTGTGCGTCGGATTGAGGTGCGGTCAATTCATACACATCACAAATGACTCATGGATCATTTTACTAAAGTATAAAAACAATCCGAATGCGTTTTCTTGGTTTTTCGTATGTCACTTGTGTTGTTTTCTAAAGTTTATGTCATTTTGAAACTGATATCAGACACTTTTAGCCATATCGGTCACACCGTGTGTCGGATTGAGGTGTGGTCAATTCATACACGTCAAAAATGAATCATGGATCGTTTTTCTAAAGTATCAAAACAATCCTAATGCGTTTTCTCGGTATTCCGTTTGTCAGTAGTGTTGTTTTCTAAAGTTTATCTCAATTTGAAACTGATATCAGACACTTTTAGCCATACCTGTCACATCGTGCATCGGATTGAGGTGTGGTCAATTCTTAAACATCACAAATGACTCATGGATAGTTTTCCTAAAGTATCAAAACAATCCGAACGCGTTTGCTTAGTTTTCCGTATGTCACTTGTGTTGTTTTCTAATGTTTTTCTCAATTGGAAACTGATATCAGACATGTTTAGCCATACCGGTCACACCGTGCATCGGATTAAGGTGCGGTCAATTCTTACACATCACAAATGACTCATGGATAATTTTCCTAAAGTATCAAAACAGTCTGAATGTGTTTTCTTGGTTTTCCGTATGTCACTTGTGTTGTTTTCTAAAGTTTATGTCATTTTGAAACTGATATGAGACACTTTTAGCCATACCGATCACACCGTGCGTCGTATTGAGGTGTGGTCGATTCGTACACATCAAAAATGACTCATGGATCATTTTCCTAAAGTATCAAAACAATATGAACGTGTTTGCTTGGTATTCCGTATGTCAATAGTGTTGTTTTCTAAAGTTTATCTCAATTTGAAACTAATATTAGACACTTTTAGCCATACCAGTCACACCGTGCATCGGATTGAGGTTCGTTCGATTCTTACACATCAAAAATGACTCAGGGATCATTGTCCTAAAGTATCAAAACAATCCAAACGTGTTTTATTGTTTTTCCATATGTCAATAGTGTTGTTTTCTAAAGTTTATCTCAATTTGAAACTGATATCAGACACTTTTAGCCATACCGGTCACACCGTGCGTCGGATTGAGGTGCGGTCAATTCGTACACATCACAAATGACTCAGGGATCATTTTCCTAAAGTATCAAAACAATCCGAATGCATTTTCTTAGTTTTCAGTATGTCACTTGTGTTGTTTTCTAAAGTTATGTTAATTTCAAACTGATGTCAGACACTATTAGTCATGCCGGTCACACCGTGCATCGGATTTAGGTTCAGTCAATTCGTACACGTCACAAATGACTCATAGATCCTTTTCTTAAAGTATCAAAACAATCTGAATGTGTTTGATCAGTATTCTGTATGTCACTTTTGTTGTTTTCTAAAGTTTATCTCAATTGGAAACTGATATCAAACACGTTTAGCCATACCGGTCACACCATCTGTCGGATTGAGGTGCAGTCGATTCTAAAACGTCAAAAATGACTCATGGATCTTTTTCCTAAAGTATCAAAACAATCCGAATGCATTTTCTTGGTTTTCCATATGTCACTTGTGTTGTTTTCTAAAGTTTATATCATTTTGAAACTGATATCAGACACTTTTAGCCATACCGGTCACACCGTGCGTCGGGTTGAGGTTTGGTCAATTCGTACACATCACAAATGACTTAGGGATCGTTTTCCTAAAGTATCAAAACAATCCGAATGTGTTTGCTCAGTTTTCCATATGTCACTTGTGTTGTTTTCTAATGTTATGTCAATTTCAAACTGAGTAGTAGGAATTCACTAATCTAAGGATATGAAACATAAGAAAGGGAGATCATAGATACTCAATCAGTGTAAAGGGAGATATCAATGACCATATAAAGATAACATAAGTATTAGTAATTCACCTTCATTGTCCTATTTGTTTACATTCTTCCATCAGGTACGCTACCCATTCGTTTCTAAACACATTTATATCATCTTCTGAATAGGAGTTTTTGCGACAGTCATAGTAGTACTGAAAAAATATAAATACACAATGTATTAATAATTATTTTAAATGAAGTAGTAATTATATTCAAAAATACCTCTTCAGGGATGCTAGTTTGTTCATGAAATATGATCTCTTTCATAAATTTACAAACATAATAACCGCAGTCCTTGTCGTTTGTTTGTTTCGGACACTGCAGAAACATCGAGAAAAATAAGTAATTTGTTTTGATATGTATTTGGATAGTGAAATATAATTATATATACCTAGATACTTGTCCATTTGTAGATCTTGTGGGCATTATCATCCTTATGTCCTAGATTCATTCCAGCCTTTAGATAATATTCATACACTACCCTATCATAAAAAAAATCATCATTAAAAGATAATATAAATTATATAACTAGATATTTAGTTCTAAAATGTTGGATCTAGTGTATTAAAAATTGAAAATCGCCATCATGTGTGGTCGGTTTGTTGGATATCCATGTAGTGAATCCAGAAAATAAATCTTTGGAGTATCCAAATTGACTTCAATGAGCATCCAATGATCCCTAAAAACACAAAAAGGAATAAGTACTAATAGAAATGAAAATATAATTGATATGATTAAAATGTAGAGTTTTACCCCTACAACATTGGTATTAAAAAGAGTATGTCAGTTGTAATTATGCTTTTAAATGTTCTGAGTAGATTTGACATTAATTCATCCTGAAAATCAGAATCTATTTCTTCTCGTTGTGTAGAAATGGTGTGAGGACTAACAAGTCCAAATTTGTATTCATGGGAAAATCACTTCAATTGTTTTTCATATATACGCCTGTGAAAAATATGAGATGTATTTAGCCATAATTATCAAAGTATATCATCTTCTGTAAAATCAAATCATCAAAACATACCTCATGTATACATTTATAACTGAGGTGCCTAGCCAGTCGTATGTGATGATCTCAGCAATAGTGTCTGCACTAACGAAATCTAATGTTTCCTCTCCATACATATCTTTTTCACAAACAATTGTGTGACTCTTGCTGCCTATCATTTTCATATCCACATGATCTTGAAATTATATTAAATGTGGATATAGAACGGGCTGGGTGAACATGTTCTCAGTAGATCGTTTTGATCGGTTGGTTGATCCTTTGGAGCCGCTCTTTCGTTTTAGCTCCTCCATTTTGTCCTTCTGTAATAACATTCATCGGTTCAGCCATTTTCTAATTTAATGTTAAAGGTTTTGCTTGAAAAATGAATTGGAAATGAATACCTCCTGCTCGACATGTTTTTTACAAGATTCGACGGCCATGAAATGAATGTTCCAACAGTTTTTTCCACCGTATGAATGTCGTCATCATCATTTGGCACGAGTAGCTCGGCGCTAGGCTCATGAGATACGTTAATCGACACTTTGACATGATCGTTTGGAAGTGGTCTGAAGTGTATCATGTCATTCTGCATATTGAACACCGTAGCCCTCGCTACAAGGCGATGGGTGGGAGTTGACAGATATAAATCACAGTCATTTTCACCCTATAGAATATCATTACATGAAAGGTATCAGTATCTATGTGATTCACATTTCACATAAATGAATATTAGAACATTGATTACCTCGGTTAAGTCAGGTCTTTGAGGGGAATGGCTTGCCTCAAAGCTGGTGGGGGTGGGGCGGGATCTTCTCGCGCGGGTTGTTCTTGAGTTGTTTGTTCTCTTCACATCTCCTCCATTAAACATGCTAGCATCTCTCCATGACATTTGAATTTTTCTTCAAGGGTAGCTACTCTATCTCTCATTACTTGCAATTCTTTAGTTTTTTCATCCTCTTGTTTTCTTTTCTGAAAATATGTCTGGGGTGACACCCCAAAACCCACACCTCTAACGCGGACATACTGTTCTGGCAGTTTCAAGACTGCTGAAAGTGTGTCTGCATCCAGTGTGGGTGTTGTTGATTCCTATGAATATGTAAAATATAAAATATGGAAAAATAAGTAATCATCGTTATGTAATGGTGATTTAAAGCAAAACAAGTTTATATTATGTCATACTTACACATGTTTCCCACACTTTTTGTGTGTTTTCATCTACCAGTTTCCCCTCTTTATTAACATGAGCCTCCTTCCATAGCACATGGCGTGGAATGGAAGTGGCTTGGGATTTTGCTTCATCAATCTACATATAAAGAGAGAAACATGGTTACAGTGTTGTTTTATGTCACATACAATTATTACAGTACTTTTAAAATACGTACCAATTGTTTTTGAATTGAAGCATACCCCAGCTTTGCTTTATGGTAGGGGTGCACTGGTTTTGCTGCCCGTTCTTTATTTTCAGCACTCAGTTGATATTTCATAAATAAAAACATGTCAATCAACGTGATGAATACAAGAAACGTTACACAACGTGTAACCAAACACAATTTACCTGAAAAGTCTGTTTTGCATGACGGTTGCAAAACGCATCCCACGTTCCTTGGGATATCAAGTGTGCATAAAGAGGAGGCAGGTACGACTTGATTTTCCCTTCAGCATCTTTCAGATGATGTTTTGTTAAAATGGTGTGAAAGTCTCTATAAATCCTTCCTGCCAGTCTTAATACATGTTCTTTGTGCGAAACATATACTATAAATGCACTCCGCAATAGATGATGAAGAGTTAGTCAATATTTCAGTATTTTATTATATTTTATTTTAATAAATTAAATAGATGATATTGTAATGTTACCATAATCTCTTCCCACATTAATGTTTTCAACTCACTGACAACATGATGCCACGACTCTACATCAATCAGCACGCGTTGTCGAGTGACGATTCCAATGTAGCTACTAAACATGGCTTTGTTGGGGTTTACATGTTGGCCTCGTTTATTCCATCCCACCTCATATTTGATGCCTTTTGTTTTTGCCTTAAGGATTTTGGCTAAACCTGTCAAACTACGGTGCACCTGTTTTTTTTGTGTCGCAGGGGTTTCATCACCTACCATTTCATCGGTTTCTACATCATCATTATGTTTCTCCGAAGCGCTAGCATCGGTACTGGGACCAGCTGCAATAGGTTGAGAGACCTATTGTACCTCAGTAGTGGGACCAGCTACAATAGGTTGAGAGACCTATTGTCTCTCAGCAGTGGGACCAGCTGCAACTGGTTGAGAGACCTGTTGTGTCTCGGGATTGGGTGCATCAGCAGGTGAAGAAGTCATTATCTATAGAACTGGTTTAACATTTAATTTAGATCACATAAAAGCATTAGAAAACAGATAATAACATAATGTAACACAGTCTATATTACAATAAAAAAATCACTTGATTATTGAACTCTCTTTTTTTAAAGGCTGAAGGGATTTGACCCCTCTATCAACTATCCATATCCCTTTATTGTGGTCTCCTCTGACATACAAAATGACATCTACATTGGGACCACTGTGAAATGATTGCGAAGTCCCAATGAAAGGGTCATCTTCCATTGAATTTTCATATGACCCTTCAGTTGTTTTAGTCGATAACATAACGATTGATCAGTTTCGGTTTGCGGGATCTGAAACATAAAATACTTGCACTGCATGTGTTGCCATTATAAACAGTTCGTCTTTCTCCCCTTCCTTACTGAAATCAACTTTCACAAATCCCAAATAATCTATTTTAACAGCACTCATGTTATCAACCCACTTGCATTGAAATATCAGAACTTGAAATTCTGTATAATCCAACTCCCATATTTGTTTGATGATGCCAAAGTATTACATATTCGCATAAATTGGATTTCTGTTCTTAGCACCGGAAACATGCATCGCTTCAGCCACAAGTGTAACCCCACTATTCTTCATGGTACTGTCTTCATCATGTTCATTAGTATAAAATGTATAACCATTAACAACATAAGCATTGTAAGATAATGCATACACACTTGGTCCTCCGGCTAGCCATCGAAGTCATTCCGAAATTGACTCTGAATTTTCATCTGACTTCTTAAAAATATGATATCAAAACCATCCTATAAACTGTCGATTATGTGTATCTGATATCCATTTTTCATCCCTAGATGTATTCAAATGCCTAAGAATTTCATTGTGGATTTCAACATATGGGTCAACGTTGAAACTGTTATGCAAAACATAAAGGTGGGCCTTCTCCCGATCTGTAATATTGATTGTGACAACCTATCTTCCAGAAATTCCTTCACCCTCAAGCCGCCCAGTGTGACAAGATTTCGTTAGGCCAATGCTTTCCACACCAAACAAATATTCGGTACAGAATTCAACGGCTTCCTCAACAATATATCGCTCTACAATACAACCCTCTGGCCGACTTCGATTTTTGACATACCCTTTCAAAATCTTCATATACTGTTCAATGGGGTAAATCCATCTATAATGTACAGGACCACATAGTCGAATCTCTCTCACCAAGTGGACCATCAAATGAACCATCATATAAAAAAATGAAGGCAGGAAGAACATTTCTAATTCACATAATATGATGGCAATTTCTTTTTCCATAGCTGGCAATTTCACCGGGTCAATAACTTTGTTGCATATAGCTTTGAAGAAGAAACACAATTTCGTTAATGTATGGCGGAAATTCTTGGGAAAAATGAAACGTAAAGCAATTGGAATGAGATCTTGCATCAAAACATGACAGTCATCTGATTTCAGAACTTTTAACTTCAAGTTGCTCATTGACATGAGGTTACTGATATTTGACGAATATCCCTATGAAACCTTTACGTCATTCAAGAAGTTGAAAAACTGATATCTCTCCTACCTGGAAATAGTGTAAGCATCAAGAGGAAGAAATGTTAATTTTTCACCCTTCACTAGTGCCAACTCTTCTCGTATTCTCATCTCAACCATGTCCAACCTAGCCTTAATTCTGTCTTTTGTTTTTCCAGATGTATTTAGCAACGTGTCGATGACACTATCAAATACATTTTTTTCTACATACATAACATCAAGAAAATGTCTTACATGCATACAATTCCCGTATTGTAATTCAAAAAAAACTGATCTCTTTTTTCAACCGATTTTTGTAAGGTTTTTCGAAGCCAGTTTACCAACAGTAGTGTCCACATTTTTTACTTTCTCAAATAATTGATCACCTGTTAGTGGAGATAGTGTTGTACATTCTTCTGAACTTCTATCGAATGATGTCGTCCAAGAACGGTACTTATGTCATCACAGTAGAAATCTGCGATGTCCTAGAAACACGGTTTTCGATGAATGTTTCAACCTAATTGATTATGTACCTTCTTCGCAAATGGGACAGCCTTGAGTTCTTTTAATGCTATATCCTAACAAATTTCCATAAGCAGGGAAGTCATTTATCATCCAGTACAACATGACTCTCAAAGTGAAATCTTCCTTTCTGTAAGCATCATACAATGTAACACCTGAATCCCACAATAATTTCAAATCTTCGATCAATGGAGCTAAATAAACATCAATATCATTACCCGGTTGTTTTGGTCCTGATATAAGCATAGATAAAATGATGTATTTTTGTTTCATGCATAACCACGGTGGTAAGTTATAATTTATCAACATAACTGGCCATGTACTGTGACTGTTGCTTTGAAAACCAAAAGGATTCACTCCATCTATAGATAACGCAAGACAAAGGTTTCTCGACTCGTTTCCAAATTCAAGATACTCATGATCGATTCTCATACACTGAGGAGAGTCTACCAGGTGACATAGTATCCCATCTTTAATTCTTGTATCTGCATGCCATGTTAATTGTTCTGCAGTCTCCTCACTTCCATATAGGCGTCTAAACCCTGTAATGATTGGAAAGTACCATACAACTTTAGTAGGACTGGATTCATCTTTCTTGTATCGAGAAGCACCACACTTTGGGCATTATTTAAGTGATTTGTGGACCTTGCGAAATAGTATACAATCATTCGGGAAGGCGTGTATTCTTTCAGAGATCATACCCATAGAGCGTAGCATTCGTTTGGCATCATATGTTCGGATCAGGAGCTCATTGTCTTCTGGGAGCATGTCATTCATGAGAGAAAATAGTTTTGTAAAACTGGCATCACTCCACCCGTTGTCTGCTTTCAAATTATACAACTTCAGTATGGCTGACAATGCTGTATATTTAGTGCAACTAGCATACAATGGCGTCTTTGCACAACTTTTTAACTTCTCAAACAATTTTGGGCAATCACAAAGTTCATCTTTGATGGTCCTTGTCATTTTCTCAATACGATCTTTATCATCATTCACATATGTAATCACATCCTCCATACGGTCATCTTCATTGTTCATGTTTGTAATCATATCAGATGATCCATAAAACGCAGTGTCATCCCAGTCACTACCTACATTCGTTATTTCCCCATGTTTATTCCAACATGTATAACTCCGATCTATTCCATAACAGATCATGTGTTCTTCCAACTCCTCTGGACTAATTTGTTTTGAATAACAACAGTGTAAACATGGACAAAGGATTTGAGAAGAGTCACATGCATAATCTTTTACAAACTTGATAAACTCTTTCACGCCTTCTTCATACTCTTTTGTCAACCGATTGGCATTCATCTATTCTTTATTTATATTCATCCTATTTGAAATCCATAGGATGATTATATAGGTTAGGGGAGAAGCAATATGAGTATAATTTAGATAAAAAATTAGATACTTTAAAAATGGTTGGGGGTGTGCTCATTAATAGCAAATCTTGGGTGGTTCTTGGGATTCATCCAATCTCTTCCTCTCTTTGATCCCCCCTGATGAGGGGTGGTTCTTGGGAGTTTTTTATAGTGTGTTAGTGATTTTTCTCATCATACTTATTCCATTACTATTATCCTTTATTTTCCTATGATTTGGGATGATTTTAACTAGGATTTGTGTGATGATTTCACTATATCATCTTCAAATCAATTCAGATGATGTAGATTTTGATTGTATTGGCTAGAGGTTATCCTTGTATGATGAATGCACCATGTTTTGTGTGTTTTAGGTGGTGTTGTGTTTCCCAGTGAGTTTTTAAAAGATTATTCCTAATGATATTAAGGTGAATAATTAATTATAAGTTTCTGTAATTAATTATTTGGGAATTGTGCCTTGAGATTGGGTTTCAATCATTAGTAAAAGATTAGATAAGGCATGTATAGTCTTGGTTGAGGATGAGTTGATCTTGGTGAGGGGGTTACTCCATTTTTTGAGGTAGGTGGACCCTATAATACAAAACCATGTTCCAATTTATGCATGATTGTGCATTCATGCATGAGTATATGTGTTCCAGTGAAAGGGGTAGAAATCAAGATCAACCAAGGTAAATAAATAGGGTGTTTTTGATCCACCAAGAGATAGAGTGAGGGTTCTATTGAATGTTTGTGATTTTGTGATCATCCAGAGATTATGTCTCCATGGAGTATTTGTGTTTATGAAAGGATCAGGTTTGGTATGAGTTTTGTATTGCCTATTTAGGTTTTCTAAGGCTATTTGATTAGATTCTAAGGCCTAAAGAAGATGGATCATATAGTTTTATATATCACGTATGATGAGGAACACCCTCTTAAGGATATATAAGAGTCATGGTGTGATAATATGATGTGAGATAAAGAAATGGGGATATATATAAACCAAATAGAGCACACAACAAAACCATGAGGATCCATAAGCATAGAACATAAAGAATACATAAACATGGTCCATATACAGCGTCAACTGAACAAAAAAGAAACTAAAAACAGAGATAGAATAAATCAGAACCCGACCAGATATCCTTGTGACCTTTGGGTAACCACTAACTATAAGACCAACCTGCTTTAAAGGAAACCTAAACAAGAAACCCAAACCTAAAAATAACTTGGGTCTACTAATGCTGAGTGTCACAAGTAGGGTGTGAGCATAAAACAACTTAGTAGGTAAGAACCACGGAATCCATGCATTAGGTTTCCTGAAATAATACAAAAACACTAGTTTGAAATACATTTATAAAATAGGTTTTTATCATTTAAAGAACCAACACATATTTTTTAGAAAATCCATTTTCAAAACAAATCATGACATCCCTTTTTAAAATAGATATCTAGTTTAAAAAATGAATTCAAAATTCAATATAAGAATCCAAACAAGGTGATCACAGAGCCATGATGAAATTAATTGAAACAATAAAAGTAGAAAAATACTGGAAAACTATATAACCAAAGTGCATAAAAATAAAGAAGAACATATAGATAGGTAATCATTAGAATTACCTAAACATACCTAGAAGAAATCCCTAGACTTACTAGGTTCAGACTCACCTGCCGACATATGGTGTACCTCCATAGTAAATAATAAACATTGATGCTCCACTATAGTAGTATACCAGATAATGAAGAGGTCATCACATGCACGGTATAAACCAATAACACACAAGTTCCAACTGGGCCAATACATCACATGAGTTTCAAAACCAATTTCCAAAACACCACAAAATACCAGTAGATCTTTAAAATTTACAAATCAAATTTCATTTTCAAAACCAAGGGGAAAACACCATGTAAGCTCTGAAGATTCCAAACGGGTTTGTATGCCATTTAGAAACCAAACCACACCTCAAGAAGCCAAACGTACCTAGATTTAAGGAACACATTTGAAACTAAATTTGAAATTCGGGAACCAAGGATCCATTTTTGAAACATTTAGGTTTTATAAGAACCATTAAAAAGGAGGAGGGATAGGGAAAATAAGGAGGAAAGGAGGGAAATTGTTTCGAAATCCAGGGTTTAAAGTGAGCATCATTTTATAAAGCCATTATCATTTGTGTATCAATCCATATTTGCACCCTGTTCACATATGAATATTCCTACATCCAATAGTTCACTTATGGAGGCCAAAATAATACAAAAAATTCTATTTAAATAAACACAAGGGGAATTATAATTAACCACAAGAGTTCACACAATGAACCAAAACATAAAAGGCACCAAAACCCACTCAAAAAGATCAATTCACAAGTAAACCAACCGTAAGTGGGGAGAGCTAATCAAGATCAAACAAGTAACCAACAACATATACATGTGTCACACACACAAGCATCACACACAAGAATCACGCCAAATCATAATTAATATCAATATTGACAATAAATGAAAACATAATTAATTCATTCAAATTCAATTTTACTCACCTTAAGGAGGAGGACCTGGTGGCGGAGGAGAAGGAGGCGTCGACAGTGGAGGCACCAGAGGCAGCGGAGGCAGCGCGGAGGCAGGGCGGAGGCAGCGGAAGCAGCTCGGAGGCAGCAGAAGTAGCTTGGAGGCAGCGGAGGAGGAGGAGGAGGTCGCGGTGGAGGACCTGCGGTGGAGAGGAGGCAGTGGAGTAGGTGGAGGAGGAGGAGGAGGAGGAGGCGCCGGTGAAGGAGGAGGAGGACGAGGCCATGGTGGAGGAGGAGGAGGTGGTGGTGGTGGTGGTGGCGGCCGGAGGAGGAGGAGGCGGCGGTCGTAGGAGGAGGAGAAGGAGAAGGAGGCGGCGGCCATGGCAGAGGAGGAGGAGAAGGAGGCGGCGGCAGCGGCAGTAGCGGCGGAGAGGAGGCAACGGCGCAGAGGAGGGCTTCCGCGAAAGCTTGACAGGGTGCGGGGAGGAGGAAGAGGACCCGGTGGATTTTATCAGTCCCGCTTGGACCTTTATCAGCACTAGTAAAAAGCACTGATAAAGGGCTTATTTATCAGCACTAAACTGAAAAGCGCTGATAAATACCACCTTTATCAGCACTTTTTTAGTGCTAATAAAGGCCGGACTTTATCAGCGCTTTTGTAGCACTGATAAAGAGTGACTTTATCAGTGCTTTTCATTTTAGCGCTGATAAAGACACTCTTTATCAGCGCTTTTGTAGCGCTGATAAATATGTAGTTTATCAGCACTTTTTTAGCGCTGATAAATACGTAGTTTATCAGCGCTAATAAAAGCGCTGATAAATGTATCAATTTAAGAGTTTCTTTATATTATTATATATTTATTTAACTCTAAATATATATATCTCTATTTATACTTATAAAATTATTTGAAAGGTATATTTATATATATGTCATTGAAAATATAATAAAATATATATTTATTTTTTAAATATAATTTAATTTTAATTATAAGTGTACATTTTTTATAACATATATATTATATGGGTAACATAATGAATTATAATCTATAAATGAACATTATTCAATATGCACATATGTATACGCATGTATGATATATTCATTGGAAAACACATATATATACACGCATGTATGATATTCATTGACCCCAATTCATTGGAAAACACATATATATATTCAATAATTTCAATTATAGTACATATATATTAGAACGTATTATATATTTATAAATAAAACAAATACATTAAATATAAAGAAATATAATAAATATATATTAAATATAATGTATTGATAAATCTAATAAATCTAATGAATTAATAAATCTAATAAATTAATATATAATTACTTAATAAATCTAATAAATATATAATGAATTAATAAATCTAATAAATATATTTATTATTAATATTATAATTATTTAATTATATATATAAATACGTAATTTATCAGCACTAATAAAAGCGCTGAAAAATGTATAAATTTAAGAATTTCTTTATATTATTATATATTTATTTAACTCTAAATATTTATATCTCTATTTATACTTATAAAATTATTTGAAAGGTATATTTATATATATATCGTTGAAAATATAATAAAATATATATTTATTTTTTAAATATAATTTAATTTTAAGTGTACATTTAATATATATATATATATATTATATATGGATAACATAATGAATTATAATCGATAAATGAACATTATTCAATATGCACATATATATACGCATGTATGATATATTCATTGACCCTAATTCATTGGAAAACACATATATATATACGCGCGCATGTATGATATTGATCGATCCCAATTCATTGGAAAACACATATATATTCAATAATTTCAATTATACATATATATTAGAACGCATTATATATTTATAAATAAAACAAATACATTAAATATAAAGAAATATAATAAATATATATATTAAATATAATGAATTAATAAATCTAATAAATATATAATGAATTAATAAATATAATAAATATATAATGAATTAATAAATCTAATAAATATATAATGAATTAATAAATCTAATAAATATATAATGAATTAATAAATCTAATAAATATATAATGAATTAATAAATCTAATAAATATATTTAGTATTAATATTATAATTATTTAATATATATATATATATATATATATATATTTAGTTATAACATGTGTTTTATATTTAATGTATACAATAAATATTATCAGCGCTAATAAAAGCGCTGATAAAGGGATATTTAAAGCGCTGATAAATGTTCCCTTTATCAGTGCTTGTTTTAGCACTGATAAAGGGGACCTTTATCAGCGATTTTTTTAGCACTGATAAAGGCCCACCCCTTTATCAGCACTTTTCCATTAGCGCTGATAAAGGCAGGCGCATGCCTTGCCTAGTTTTGTGGTAGTGTAAGAACATTGAATCTACAAACCAATGACTAGATCTCATATTATTAATAAAAATAACTAGTGGTGTGATTATTGAATCTCAATCTTGTACCTATTCTCTGATAAATGTTTATTTGTTCCCTATAAAATCCTAGTATGCTTCATTTAGTCAAATTTTTTGGGATATTAGGCATGGATTAGAACTCTTGACATAGAGGCTATGATAATTTACAATAGAGGAAAATTACATCTAAAAAACAACCCATGATCACTTATTAATACAAGACTAACTATAAACTCCCTATGAAGAATTACTCCCATTATATTAGTGTATTTTTCACAAATAGTGAAATAAAAACTAAACATTATTTATATTCCTATTATGAGAGAAAATATGATTTCACTAATCATAATAAGGATTGTAGGGATAAACCCTAATTAGAAATTAAAAATGGACACATGTATATCTAATAAACATAATTAAATATTTCTTTAGTAGGTAATAATTAAAATCGTGAGTATGAAATTTATTTAAAGTTGGGAATGTAATAACCCAATATTTTTCTATATAATTTTTCCCCTTTAAATAAACATTGTGATCAAAGAATAGCTTTACACGCAAAACTGATCCAAAATGAGTTGTGAAATATTAAATAGATATAATTATAAAAATAATAAAATCTATAGTAAATAAAAATATATTAATATAAATGGGTTAGAAAAATTAATTTTTTATTATAAATATTATTTGTTGAATATTATTTAATATAAATGTAATAGTTTTCAATGAAATGTTTTTTTAAGTGTTATATATTATATCCTAGTAAATTAAATTGACAAAATTTAAAATTTTATATGAACTAATATATTAAAAACCTTTATATTAGAAATTGATATGAAATAATATTAAGAACACTTAATTCTTAAAATATCAATTTTCAATAAAAAAAGTTTTTTCTTTATATTTTGTATTTTCATTTAAAAGATAAATTTAAAAAGTTTTTTAAATTTTAATTATATAAAATTAACATCATTTTTAATTTAGAAACTCAATATTATTTTAGGGTAAATTTTTGGGATTTTTCTAAAAAATTATTTTTTTAAGTGAATAGTGTAAAATATAATCTATATAAATACCATGACTTTTATGACATTATTAATATATAATTATGAATTGTATATTTATGAAACCCTTTTATATAACAATTATATATTTTATATATTACATTATAAATTTAATATTATTTTTTTATTTTATAAACCAATATTTATTATTCTATAATTTAAGATAATTTTTCTCTAAAAATGTTTTTAATACACTACATTTATTATTTTGAAATTAATTTTTATCACTTTTATAAATTGAATATAATAACATGAATTTCAAATTTTTAATTATAAGTTACATATTATATAATAAGTTGCACTTTATTTTTAGGCACAAACAATAAATTACTTATGTAAAAACTAGTTATTGAGGTAATATCTAAAATGGGGAAAAGTAATAAATCTACAAGAAATGGATTGAAACATGATAAAAACATGTTTTTAATTGAGTTTTTTCTGAAATTATCAACCTTATTTCATCCTCCACTATGTTATTGTCGATTTTTTCTGACACTTGACATGTGAAACATGTGCTCACTTTATATTAAGTTGAAATATTTACAAAAAAATGTAATTATCACCACTTATAAAAGGGGCCTCTTTCCAACCCTTAAATAAGACCAAAAAAAATTGGTTTCTTCTTGAAAATCTATCCTTACTCCTTCACCTAGATTCCTATTTTACCCTTTTAATCTTCCAATCACAATATATTATCCTAAACCATCCCATTACAAGGATTCCACCAAGGGAAATCTCAAGTCCTCAACATGAGTACTTATTTTCCTAGATTTATTTTCTTTTTAATAATATTTTTTCTAAATCTATTTTTCTCATTCCTATATAATTATGTTAGTATTATTTTTATACTAAATGTTATTATGTTAAGGTAATGACTATTAACCTCCTTTCCCATTTTCCCTTAAGGAAAACAAATAACGACATTCATGCGTGTGAGCATACCACCACCTTCACGAAGCATCATGTTTTAATTTCCTTAACCACCTTAAAAGACTGGTCCTAATGTTTAATTTAATAAATAAGTATGATACTTAGGAATTATTGACTTCCCTATAGGCACTAATAATTTTTTTAGGGAAATAAATCTAAAATTTATTAACTCTTACTAACATTAACTAATTTTTTAATGTAGTAATTGGAATTCGTGATCAATCACACAAATAATGGTATAAAGATGATTTAGAAAATTTAGGGAATGATTGAAAACAAAATGAGAGATAAAGGATGAATTTGGGTTGAGAATAGTGATACAATACATACCAATATTAGTACTTCCAATTCCATGCACTAATAAAGTGAAAGTAAACTAATTAATATAGATGTCATCGAAATTGAATCCTAGTGAAACTCCTCTTAGACTGAAAAATCCCCACTATATTCACAACCCTTTCTAAATCTTCTATACTTTTATTAATTAATGTAATGGGTAATTAAAAACATTATTTAAATGAAACCACCATTTTTCACCCAATTTTCATGCAATGAATAAAGGTAGTTAGTTAATGTATTGATAACATATTTTTTCCACACCCAATGGTCATGAAAGGAGAAATGAAATTGGACTAAAAGAGATTAAATACAAATAAAAAACCCATTAAATATTTAATCATAAAGTAAATCACTTCACTAGGTACAATCCCTCATATATAAATATCTTAGAAGCAAAAAAATTACCCCCTCATAGTATTAATGAGAGAGTATGGAAAGAAAATAATAGAAGACCTAGGAAATGATAATTTAACCACTTAGTAGCAACAACGGCCCAACATTTCTCCAAAATTTATTTAGTCAAAAGGTCTTAAATGAGTCCCCCCAAGTACAAAAACTTATTCCAATATATAATGATGGAATCCTTTTAATGGTAATCTTCTTACATCTATAATTTAAATCATCCATTATCTCTACAATATTCCATTTAATTTTAATTTTTCACTAAATACATGGGTAAAAAATGTGATTACACTTAGAAAACTCCCTTGTGAATTTTCCTTTTAAATTAATTATCATCATTATTTATAAGAGGTATAATCTTGGTCGAATTTAATAAGTACATGTCCATAAATATCCAATGAAATTTAAATTAATATAATTATTCATAAATTATTGTTTTGGATAAAATAAAATAATCCATATATTTCTCTTTATAGTCAATAAAAACCCATGTGCATATTCATTTTTATCTCCCAGAAATTATGAAATATTTCACATTTATAAGAAAAATATTCAGGAGTTTTAATTCTATACAAATATATCCTACATTTTTATATAGTATAATTTACCTCTAGCAATTTATTTCATTGGTCTCTATCTTATCATCCTATAAAATAGTGAAGTTGAATTAATCATATAGAGACCTGATCATTTATATGAATTTTAATTTATCATCCCTTGAAACACAACCCAATACATGCATGGCTCAAAAATTTCAGGATTTTGAAATTATAGTGGATATACAATATATAGCAAGGATAGGAACCTTACATCACATCTTTTTCTTCTTGAACTAGTTCCATTTCCATGTTTGAGTGTTCTACAGTATAGTTGAATCCCTTTGTTTTATCCCTGAAGACCCTTATGAATACTTCTCCATACCCTTATGTATCCTTATTTCTCCAAACTATATCCATTATGTTACACCTCAACCTCCATATTCATGAAACATCAACCACATTACAATATCTTATCCACATTGAAAGTACTTATTTCATATTTATTTATTATTTTTTATCATATTCAATATCTTCCATTCACAAAAAATATTATAGGGAATGTCGTGGCTTGATTATACCTCATTCACTCTTTATAGTGGACTATCATGCAAGGTAGTGGCTTCCGACACTTTGATGTGCTTAATTTATTCTTTCCTAAGATTATATGACATAAGATGAATCTATAACATGAACTATCTCAATTGTATAGTTATCCCCAAGAATTAATTTTTAAATATATTTTAGTATTTCAATGTAGCTTCAATGGAAATTTTGAAGCAGGTGTGTACAAGAGAGATAGATCGGTTGTATCTAGGATGATGTCGTTTGAGTAAGTGTAGAGTACCTCAGAAATGAGTGTGCCCCGCATCAAAAAATTTGAGGGGTGATCTCTGCTTAATAACATAAGTCACTCCATCCATGTCTCAAAATAATTTTTACTTGATTCGAGGGAATCCAATCCACCATCAGTGCCTACCCACACTAGTGAAGCTCTCTCCCCACCGTCACATGGAATCTCCTCCCATGTATCAGTGTATTTTGGCTCTTATGTTTTCTTTTCACAACCTATTCACCTCCTATTTCATGCATCTAGATCTCCTTGTGTGATACATGACTGACTTCCCCTCAAGGGGTGGCTATGTTTCTTTATTCCATTGGTTGAGGACTAGCCTATATTAACTAATTTTTACACCTACACACAAAAATACTTACTGAAAATTATAAATTAAAAATTTAACCTTTTTATTTCTTTTTATAAAATTTATTATAAAATATTAAATACCCTCAAATTAATAAAAAACTAATATGGGCATAAAATTATTATAAATAAATGAAATTTATTAATGTAAAATTCAAAATATATATATATAAATGAAGTTATCAAATCCCCCCACACTTAGACTGTGTTATTACTCAAGCATGTATCTAAACTAAGAATTAAATGGGAACCCATGCTACCAATATTTAAAAATCAAACTCAATGAATCTAAAAAAAATCAATATGGGAGATTAAAAAATTTAAGTGACACATATGAGTCTTTCGTCAAATCCTCACTAGTCAAAAATGTATCTGATCTTTCCCTTTGAAAGATAATAGAGCTTATCCTCCCCTCAATTAAAGATTATTAATTAATTATTACTAAGAATGAGACTTTTTGATTTACCTCACCGTGATTTTTCTTCTCTCACCACTCCGAGTAACAATAAAGTTTTTCTCATACATTAAGTACATGTACCATACTTATGAACTTGTATAGAATCTCAAATATCTACTTTGTAAATAAAAATATCACTAAAAATAATAAGGACTTAGTAATTATGATTAAATGACTCTGAGGATTTAGGTTAGGTTGGTGAATGATGTAAAACACCAAGTCTTGAAAAGTAACTTTAACTATCCAACATATTGAATGATAATCAAAGGTAAAAGATAGTGATATTCGATTCTCAAGAATTACATTTACTAGATTCCAAATTTAAAAGTAAGGGTCATGAAATATGAAATCATATTGAATGAAGTTTTCCCTCTTGAATTATTTTATACTTTTTATCTTTTTAAATATAAAAAATCATTCTTTTCAAAAGTTGAGCTTGGATATGTCTCACATCCTCCACCCAACCTCAAATGATAAATATAATTGGTCAAGAAATGGTGACTTTTTTCCCTCCAAAACTCAATCCAATTTTTTCCAATATTTTCTACTTTTTTAAATTAATTCATCATTTTTTCAAATAGGGGTAGTAATGGATGTAATGAGTTATAATATGAGAATTTTCCAAAAAACTAATAAAAACAAACATCAACATATTATCTTCCCAATAAAGCAAATAACTTACACTATCGACAACCAATCCCCTATACTTGAACATTTTATAATCATCAAAAACAAAAATATTAGTGTAGGAATAAATAAAATTGTCTTTTGATGTGGTACATTATTATTGAATTTTATTCATGGTATATAAGGGATGAAGTATTATTGATGTAAAAGGTGGGTCTCAATGATAATGGTTAAATAAATAAAACTCCCACAATCATATTAAAAGTAAATTTGTACCATCATAGCTTTGAAAAGATAAAATATAGGTAAAATTAGGTAACATTCCCCAACATTTATCTAGAAATATACTTATAAGGATTAGAAATATTAGGTCTAGAATCATCTCAAGAATGGGAAACATATAATTTAATGATAATCACTCATGTAATGTATAAAAATAATAAACTAATAAATATAAACTCTATAAATTCAAATCAAGAAAAATGGTAGGGAAATTTCATTTACATGTGACTGAAAAGAAAAATCACGATTCATTTCATCCAAATTATGATGCTTAACTCTAATCATTTGTAAGAACCCGGATCTTCTTTTTAGGTATGTTTTTCTTTTTCCTGGATTTTTTTAGAAAAGAGGAGTTTCTGAAAAATTTTCAAGTACACGTCATGTAATTTATGAGTACACATCGTGTACTCGGTTATAGAAGGTAGTCGTGTTCTGGTCATGTAGTGGCCTTTCACACGGCCATGTGTGATGACCTAGAGGCCACCTAATGCAGAGTACAGAAATAGAAAGTACACGCCATGTACTCTAAAAGTACACGCCATGTATTTTTTTTCATTAAACGCATCGGGGTCGCGTCTGACGGATAGAACCACCTTCATTTAGGTCTCGTTCATCCGAAGGAGTTCGTACAACCGTAGATCTTTGACGAACCACCGAGCCTCCATTTGTCCTCTAATTCAAACATCGTTGATTGTGTTGTAATCGCATCGGTGATTTCTCTCTTCTATTGGAACCTCATTTCATGATTTCTCTTCTTTTCCAAGTTATCGTGGGTTGAACGTTTTAGAAATTATCTTATATCTATTATGTTCTAAGGAGATTCAAGCTTTGAGGTTCAAGTATATTGATCTCATAACCCTGGGGTAGGTGGTTTGTGCCTTTCTGTTGGATGTCTTTGAGTTATATATGTGAATTTTCCCAATACCCATGAACGGGGTATTGCGTGTTTACCATTTTAGCCTTATTGTTTCTCTGCTATACTGGTATGCCTGAGTAGATTATTATTGATTGTGAATAGAGTGATTTTTTGTGCTTTGGATGTATTTCCCATGCATGTTTTCCTATTTTGACCTTTGGGTCTTGTTTGCATGTAGGCTGCTATTTACTTTCCCATGACTGGTATTATAGGATGGTGTGACTGTTCTTATGTTATTTTGTTGTGCTTTAGAATGCTAGCCAAGTAGTTCTTGAGGTTGACCTTGGCCGTTACGCACTCCTACACTTGCTTGACTTACACAGGTCCGTGAGAACCTAGTGTATAGACCATAGGGATAATGGATGATGAGGGCTTATCCAGAGTATCTTTATAATTTATGATGCAAGACCATAGGGGGAATTGACGTTGAGTGCTTCCCCAAGATGTCTGTAGTTCCTCGACGTGGATCATACGGGGAATGATATGTTTATTTCTTCCCCAGAGCACCTTTAGTACTGATACGAGACTATATGGGGAATTGACGGTGAGTGCTTCCTCAGAGAGTCTATGCTTAAGTTGAACCAAATGGGTTAGACTGAGTGTACTGCCCAAAGGGTTGCTTGTACTTGTTAAGTAGGACTAGAGGGGATAGGCTGTGAGTACTTCCCAAAGGGTTACCTGTTGTGTTATCTACTTTCTTAGCTGTTGCATCTTCTGTGGTGTTTGAATGATTTAAACTGTGGATTGTTTACTGCTTAGTGTTTTCTTGTTTACTGGTTCCTGTACTTTTACCTACCATATATTCACTAACTTTTAGGCACAAATCTTCGGGTGGTTGCCTACTGGGATTTAGTCTCACACCCTGTTTGGGTCATGATTTTGGGCCCAAATAGATTATATTGTTGCAGGTATAGATAAGGGAAATCTCCCTTCTACTTCAGGTACTTGACTTGTTGTGGAGCTGGAGATCATGGGACCAAGAATATTCTTGTGATGCTGAGGAGCTGTTGATATTTTATTTTTTACTTTGGTTTAGTACTATTTTTATTCTAGCATTGTGACTTGTTTGGCTATTTTCCTAGATATATGTATCATGCATAATTTATATATGTGATCTCCAGTTTATACTTTCAGTCTTCTACTGATAATGTTGTATTCCATTACTACTACTTCTACTCTTGTATGTATTTATTTACTTCCACTGTGTACTCTACCAATGAGGGCATAGTTTCCCCACTATCACACCCAAGGCCCTCGCTGCTATTCAGCAGCCTCTAGCGTTCAGAGAAATGCGCTTGAGGCCATGTGACCAACTGGGTACGGGGCACCTTTGGGTGGCTTCCAGAACCAAGACGTTACAAAGTGGTATCTGAGGATTCTTTTCTCTTGATTTACTATTTGGAGCCTTTATCCAGGGATAGGAAGGAATAGGTACTTGGTATTAAGCTGTGCCTGGGAGTAGCTAACCAGTGTACAGGGAAAAGCCAATCTACCACGTTTAATTGCAATTTTTCTAGTTTTTCAATTATTACAGTTGATTTGATTTCACCTTGAGTGATTCACATGATTTGTGCTGTTATTGTTGATGTTATTGAGGTTCTATTTCTGTTTCAACCTGATGAGAGGAGGTTATTCCATATCATGCATCATATAGAAACTTTCTAGAAATCACATGTCATGCATTTTTTCCATGCTATCTAGGATTCGTTAGATATTGCATGTTGTTGTGATAGATGATGTGTAAAATATGCATGTTTTTGTGATAGTTTACTTGATAGAAATACCTTCTGTTTTATAGGGTATTGTTTTGTGTAGATATTCTCTTGAATGAATGCCAAACTTTGGTTCTTGAGGTGTTATCGGCCCTTATGGATAGGAATTTGGTGGATCATTGCTTGTTTGCCTTGCTATAACTTGTATAATATTCGAAACTTTGATTCGTGAGGAGTATGGGCCCTCACGGATCGTAATTTGGAACTTTCGATGCTTGTTTCAGTGTTTTCTAGGTTCTGGAGTAGTTTCTAAGGCTTACTGTCCAGAAAAACCCAGAATACACACTGTGTAATGTTAAGTACACATCGTGTGTTCTTATATTCGGGAAGAAACAGTTTTTCTTAAGTACATGCCATGTACTTTATGTGCACCCTGTGTAGTATCTTACCGTGTCATAGGTCGTGTGAGCAGAGACATGGGATGGGGAAAAGTCTAGAGTGAACATGTCATGTATCATCCATACACGACGTGTTGTGTCGACCCCGTGCCCACCCGTGTCACTAACAACACAGGTTGGCTGATTCATGTCTAATACACATCGTGTTCCATCTAAATATGTCATGTAGTCTGACCCAGGTACCCGTCCGTGTCACGAACAACACAGGTTAGTGTTACCCTTTCACGTAAACACCATGTCTGCCTTGAACACGTTGTGTAATCTGACCCAGGTACCCAGCCGTGTCATGAACAACACGGGTCGGTGTTATCCTTTCTCATACACGTCGTGTCCATATGGAACATGCCATGTAGTGTGAGTCATGTGTCAGGCCGTGTCACTAACAACACGGGTCAGGTAAATCTTGTCTAGTACACGCCGTGTAGGAATTTTACACGCCGTGTAGCCTTGTCTTAGGAGAGCCGTGTGGCTTAACCGTGTAAAAGTTCTCGGGTAGGGGAAGAGGATTCAAGTACACATCATGTGTTAAGACAACATGTCGTGTGTTTGGGGTGTTACATGACTATTTTAGGAAGGAGTACACACCCATGTAAATGACTTAAGGGAACACGCCGTGTAGTCATGTTTTATAAAACTTGAGTGTTTTCTTCCTCCTGTTCCCTTCTTATGCTCCTTGTTTTCAGTCCTTGATATCTTGATCTAAGGTGTGTGCATGACCTTGTAGAGTCATGCCACTGAGATATCCTCCGGTTGTACGTCAGTTTCCATGCGGTGATTAGACACCGGACATGGCTGATCAGGGACTTCCAGCAGATCCTCCATTTGTTTCAGTCTTGGCACCAGCAGTTATACCTATTGCTAGTGCTGATGCACAGTTTAGGGAAGGATTCATGAGGATGATACAAACCTTTCATGGAGCGCCGCCTCTTAGCCCGTCGATAGATGATCTGACGTGGGTCTTCCAGCAGCAGCATCCTCCCACTTTCTCAAGGTAAGGAGAACCTTAGGCTGTAGAGACATGGCTAGAAGCCATGCTGACGATCTTTGAGCATCTAGAGACGCCTCCAGAGAGGAGGGTTAAGCTCACTACCTATATGTTTCGGGACTCTTCCAAGAGGTGGTGGGATGTGATCTCACAGGAAGGACGCCAGTAGGTTATGATTTGGGATGAGTTTCAGCGCATCTTCTTTGATTACTTCTATCCGGAGACCCTGAGGGACAACTGAGCCTGAGATTTTATGAGTCTAGAGTAGGGTACTCTTTTTGTTATGGATTATTCCTCCAGCTTTATTGAGCTACAGCACTTCATTCCTATTCTAGGAGTTTATTAGTTGTTCATGGCAAGGAAGTTCAAGGATGGTCTGAGGTATGACATCCGATCGTAGGTGAACATCTTCTGGTTGACTTCTATCACTTCTATAGTCAACCAGGCACTAATCACAGAGTGAAATATAAGGGATTTTGGAGTTGTGGGCCAAGGCGGCTCGACATCTGGGGTTAGTATTCCTCCTACTGACAGTAGGAAGCACTGCAGGGAGTCTTCACGTGGTGATCCAAGAAGGCAAGAGACACCTTCAGGTAGCCAGGTGGTATGCTACCAATGTGTAAGGGCTAGGAATATGAGGTTGTAGTGCCAGAGAGACCTAGTGGAGTGTCGATCTTGCAGTAAGATGGGTCATATTCAGCACTTCTATCAGATCTTCTCTCCAACCGCTGGTGAAAGGGGTTCTTCTGTGACTCCTCATTTAGAAGCAGCACCACCAGTCTGGGAACTAGAGTTCTTCCAGCCATTCAGGCTTAGGTGGAGGTTGTGGTCATGGTAGCCAGTCGCCCAGTTTTTAGTGATAGCAGAGTGGATCAGCTCAGAGTGGTCAGGCAGGGTCATAGGGTCGCGGTACAGGCCAGACTTTTGCAGTGGAGCAGACCCAGCAGGATCAGGATCCCGAACCTTCTACCATTCAAGGTACGATCTTATTAGACTCAGTTTTAGCTTCTGCCCTTTTTGATACAGGGTTCCCATAGCTTTATATCTTTCACTAACATGGAGATCATTGGGCTCTAAATCTTTTTTTCTACTAATATATTGATGCTAGACACTCCGTTGGGTACTAGAATGGCTAGTGTACGTCAATGCAGAGAGTTCCCTCTACAGGTTGGTGGATGTCACTTTCTATGGGACCTTTATGTCCTAGAGATGACAGGATATGATTTCATTCTCATGATGGACTGGTTAGTTCCATTCCAGGTATTTGTCGACTTTTATCACCGCAGGGTGAGTTTCATATCACCATAGGGTGGATCTTTTCTTCATAGGGGTGAGTGGGACTTCCAGGCAAGCAAAGCGGGTCCAGAGCATCATGGGTTGGGAGGACTTACAGCCTAGATTGCTAGTCTTCATCTGGATGACCAGGGGACTTCACAGTTAGACTTTCCTCTAGTGGTGGATCATTTCAGAGATGTCTCTCTAAAGGACTTTTCAGGTCTGCCTCTAGAGTGTGAGGTAGAATTCCCAATTGAGCTTGTGCCAGGAGTGGCACTGGTGTCCATTCCTCCTTATAGGATGGCTACACCTGAGTTGCGGGAGCTCAAGAAGTAGTTGGAGGAGTTGTAGGCAAAGGGTTTCATCTGACCCAGTGCTTCTCCTTGGGGTTCGCATGTCCTGTTTGCAAAGAAGGCAGATGGTACCCTCAGGCTTTGTGTGGACTATCGGAAGTTGAACTAGTTGACGATTAAGAACTGATATCCCTTGCCGAGGATCGATGATCTCTTTGATCAGCTTCGAGGAGCCTGGGTGTTCTCGAAGATTGAATTGAGGTCTGGTTATCATCAGTTGCATTTTATACCATCAAATATACCTCTTACAGCCTTCCAGAGCAGGTATGGTGTATACGAGTACTTGGTTATGTTGTTTGGTCTCATGAACGCACCTGCAGCTTTCATGGAACTAATGAATCGAGTGTTCCATCCATACTTGGATTCCTTCGTGGTGGTCTTCGTGGACGATATCTTGGTGTACTATCACACTTGACATGACCATGATACCCATCTTGAGATCATTTTTAGTACACTAATGGAGCATCTATTATATACTAAGCTCTCAAAATGCCACTTTTGGATAGATCATATTCACTTCTAGGGTCATGTTATCTCAGAGGCAGGAGTATCTATAGACCCAGAGAAAGTGATATTTGTAGTTTCCTGGGAGCAGCCAAAGAACGTCTTTGAGGTGTGTTGTTTTCTAGGGCTAGCTGGATACTATAGACGTTTCATATAGGACTTTTCATGATTAGCAGCACCACTGACAGGTCTGACCAAGAAGGGTGCGAAGTTCTTATGGTCATATTCTTATGAGTCATCCTTTCAAAAGATGAAAGGTAGGTTGACTTTAGCACCGATAATAGTCTTTCCAGAGTCAGGAAAGAGCTATACTATTTACTGTGATGCATTAGGTATCGGTCTGGGAGTTGTGCTTATGCAAGGAGATGGATTCATTGCATACGAGTCTCGGAAGTTGAGGCCACATGAGAGGAATTATCCAACGCACGATCTGGAGTTGGTAGATGTTGTTCATTCCCTACATTGTTGGAGAAATTTTCTTCTGGGAGATAATTTTGTGGTTTTCACCGACCACAAAAGTCTCAAGTATATCTTCACTCAGCGTGATCTGAATTTTAGACAGCGCAGGTGGGTTGAGTACCTACAGTCCTTTGACTTTGAGCTTGCCTATATGCCTGGGAAAGGCAATGCAGTGGCTAATGCATTGAACAGGAGGACTCAGATACAGGTAGTTCTGGAGGCTAGTAGTGAGTGGAATCATATGGATCTATTCTCTGAGATGCATTTGGAGGTGCATGATAGTTAGGGGAAAACGTTTCTTTCTTCTGTAGTTGTTACCTCTACTCTTCTGGATCTAGTTCGAATGAGGCAGTTATCAAATTCTGAAGGCTTAGTCCAATGGGAGAGTGTGTTAGGAGAGGATCCCATTCCTGGATGGACTATAGGCGAGGATGAGATCTTGCATTTCCAGGGGTGCATATGGGTACCAGCAGACATACGCGAGGAGCTAATGTGGCATTTTCATTCTTCAGTTCGGGCAGTTCATCCTGGCGTCACCAAGAGGTATTGTGACCTACACCGTCAGTATTGGTGGCCAGGTATGAAGAGGGATGTTGTTGGTTTCGTCATGAGGTATTCCACTTGTCATCAGGTGAAAGAAGAGCATCAGTGACCAACAAGGATTCTACAGAAGCTACCCATTCCCGAGTGGAATTGGAATGATGTTACGATGGTCTTCGTGACTGGTTTGCCAAGGCCACCTCGAGGGAATGACACAGTTTGGGTTGTCATAGACAGGCTCACAAAGGTCGATCACTTCTTTCCGATCAAGAAGACCTTCAGTGTTGATGATATGGGACGGTTTTACATCCATGAGATTGTATATCTTCATGTATTCCCAAAATCCATTGTTTTACAAAGGGATACACGTTTTACTTCTTGGGTCTGGCAGGGGCTTCAGAAGGATTTGGAAACACAGGTACTTTTGAGTACAGCTTTCCACCCTGAGACAGATGGTCAGTCCGAGCGTAAGATTCAGGTGCTTGAGGACATGCTCCAAGCATGCATTCTGGATTTTGGAGGTTTTTGGGAGAAGCATATACCTATTGTGGAGTTTTCCTACAACAATAGTTTTCAATCAACTATTCAGATGGCACCTTATGAGGCTTTGTACGGTAGGCCATGTCGATCACCCTTATGTTGGTTGGAGGCAGGAGAGGCAGCTTTTCTGGGACCTCATCTTATTCAGGAGACCACAATGCAAATAAAGTTGATTCAGAAGAGGATGACTATTGCACAGTCATGACATAAGTCTTATGATAATCATCTGAGATGACCTCTGGAGTTTGAGGTCGAGGATCAGGTTTTCTTGTGTCACATCGAGGTTGGGACACAGGAGGATTAGGAGATAGGGTAAGCTTTCACTGAGGTACGTCGGGCCGTTTGAGGTGTTGGAGAGAGTTGGTTTGGTTGCCTATCGATTGCAGTTACCTCATAGGTACCAAGCTATGAACGACGTCTTCCACGTTTCTCAGCTTCGACATTACTTTTCAGACCCGTCTCATGTATTTCAACCTGAGGAGGTTGAGCTAGAAGTGGATGCGTCATTTGAAGAGAATCCTATCCATATTGTGGATCGTAGTAAAAAAGTTTCTCTGTGGTCGTTCTTTTCCTCTGGTATGGGTTCTATGGAAACACGGGTGAGTACAGGACGAGACTTGGGAGAGGGAGGTTGAGGTACGAGCTCAGTGGCCGGAAGTGTTTGGGGTTTCTTCTTCTGCGCCGTGCTAGGTAAATTAGGGGACGAATTTCTTTAAGGGGGGAAGTTTGTAAGAACCCGGATCTTCTTTTCAGGTACGTTTTTATTTTTCCTGCAGTTTTTGAGAAAAGAGAAGTTTCTTGAAATTTTTGAAGTACACGTCGTGTACTTTATGAGTACACGTCGTGTACTCGGTTACCGCGGGTAGCCGTCTGTTGGTCGTGTAGTGGCCTTGCACATGGCGATGTGTGGTGACCTGGAGGCCACCTAATGTGGATTGCATAAATAGAAAGTACACATCGTGTACTCCAAAAGTACACATCGTGTACTCCAAAAGTACACACCGTGTATTTTCTTTTTTTCATTGAACGCATCGGGGTCGCGTCTGATGGACAGAACAACCTTAATTTAGGTCTCGTTCATCTGAAGGAGTTCGTACAGCTATGGATCTTCAATAAACCCTTGATCCTCCTTCCTTCCTCCGATTCAAACACTGTTGATTACGTTGGAATCATATTGGTATGTTCTCTCTTCTGTAGGAACCTCGTTTCAAGATTTCTCTTCTTTTCCAAGTTATCATGGGTTGAACATTTTAGATGTTTTCTTAGATCTACGGCGTTCTAAGAAGATTCAAGCTTCGAGGTTCAATTATATTGATATCTTAACCCCGAGGTAGGTGGTTTGTGCCTTTTTGTAGGAATTATTTGAGTTATATGTGATAATTTTCCCAATACCCATGAACGGGGTATTGCGTGTTTACCATTTTAGCCCTATTGTTTCTCTGCTGTGTTGGTATGCCTGAGTAGATGATTATTGATTGTGAATAGGGTGAATTGTTGTGATTTGGATGTATTTCCCATGCATGTTTTCCTGTTTTGACCTTTGGGCCCTGTTTGCCTGTAGACTGTTGTTTACTTTCCCATGCCTAGTATTATTGGATGGTGTGACTGTTCTTCTGTTATGCTGTTGTGTTGTAGAATTCTATCCAAGTAGTTCTTGAGGTTGACCTTGGATTTTACGCACTACTACACTTTCTTGACTTACACAGGGCTGTGAGAACTTGGTGTATAGACCATAGGGATAATGGACGATGAGGGCTTCTCCAGAGTGTCTTTATAATTTACAATGTGATACCATAGGGGGAATTGACGTTGAGTGCTTCCCCAAAGTGTATGTAGTTCCTCGACGCGGGCCACAGTGGGAATGAGACCTTGAGTGCTTCCCCAGATCACCTTTAGTACCGATATGAGACTATAGGGGGAATTGACAGTGAGTGCTTCCTCAGATAGTCTATGCTTAAACTGAACCAGAGGGGTTAGACTGAGCGTACTGCCCAGAGGGTCGCTTGTACCTGTTAGGTAATACCATAGGGGATAGGCTATGAGTACTTCCCAGAGGGTTACCTGTTGTGTTATCTTCTTACATAGCTATTGCATGTTGTGTGGTGTCAGAATGTTTAAACTATGGATTTTTTATTGCTTAGTGCTTTCTTGTTTACTGTTTCCTGTACTTTTACCTGCCATATATTCACTGAATGTTAGGAACATATCTTCGGGTGGTTTTCTACTGGTATTTTGTCTCACATCCTATTTAGGTCATGCTTTTGGGCCCAAAAATATTATATTGTTTCAGGTATAGATAAGGTAAAGCACCCTTCTACTTCAGGTACTTGACTTGCTGTGGAGCTGGAGATCATGGGACCAAGAATATGCTTGCAATGATGAGGAGCTATTGATCTTTTATTTTTTACTTTGGTTTAGTACTATTTTTATTCCAGTATTGTGACTTTTTTGGCTGCTTTCCTAGACATATGTATCGTGCATTATTTATATATGTGTTCTCTAGTTTATACTTTCAGTCTTCTACTGATACTATTGTATGGCATTACTACTTCTTCCGCTCTTGTATGTATTTGTCTACTTCCGTTGTGTACTCTGCCAGTGAGGGAATAGTTTCTCCACTATCACATCCAAGGCCCTTGCTGCTAGTCGACAGCCTTTGGCATTCGGAAAAATTCTCTTGAGGCTATGTGACCAACCAAGTATGGGGCGCCTCTGGGTGGGTTCCAGAACCAGGATATTACATCATTCAATCCTCCCATATTACTCATTAAATTACATTAAATTAAAAATTAAGACATTGTATTATGGAGTTCCTAAGAAATATATTTTCATAGATAAAAATAAATCAAAATCCTAAGTTTTGTATATATATAGTCTCATTATAGCTCAAAAATAGATTTTGAAAATAGGGGAGTATAGATTAACGCTGAAATTTAAATTTTAATCCCTTTTGTTATTAATCTTCCCTATTATTCTCTGTAATTTTTTTCATTAGTTCCTTATGCCTTGAATCATCATGGACCTAAAAATAAAAATAAAATAGTGAATGTGTGGTCCCATTCTCATGAAAGTTAAAAAAAATGGGATTACACTCTGAAATCCTAAACTAATTCTTAAACATAGAATTCCTAAATACATTAACTCCTAAAGTCATATAAATTACAAAAAAAATCAGTTTTACTCCCAAAAATTCTTTCATTTTGGTCATTAAGATCAACCTTACCTATTGAAGTCAAGTGATTGAGGATAGGAATGAGGTTTCCCAGTCCAAATCTATGATTGGTAGAATTTGTGACTCTTTATTGTAAATAGGCCATCTTCCTTTTTTTAGAACTTATCTTCACTATTCCTCTTAATAATACCTTATCCACATCTGTGGGACCAATTCATTAGTATTTGGTCCATCTTGAGAAATCAAAGAAAAATTCTTGGACTGCTCAAACCTACTTCCCTTCCTTAAACTCTTCTTGTTCAGTTGTACCATTATTTTCCTATTTATTTTCTAGAAACCTTCTATCATTACTTAAGTCATTTTAAACCTCTTATTTATAATCTAAAATAGTTTCATTACTTATTTTTTCAAGGAAAATAGCATCCCCATATTTCAACATGTTTTACTCACTTAAATCCTCTTCCTTTACAACCAAATTTTTCATTTCCCTGTGCATGTTAGACTTCACTTCTTCACCCCCAAATATTAAACCCAACTCTCCACTTTGAACATCTATTAGGTCTCTACCAGTGGATAGTAAAGGTATTACCAATATTATTGGGGTAATATACTCATCTATGTCTGTTACAAGAAATTCTCCTAGGAAGTAAAACTTATCCTCTTTGACAATGACTTCTTTGAGTAATCCATGGGTGTGTCACATCATTGTATCATAAAGTTGAAGAATAAATCAAGTAATATCCATCTCTCTTAATCCCAAGATTTTAAATGTTGAGTATGATATTGTATTTGTACTTTCTCCAAAATAACACAAATCCTTTCCAAAATTATTGGACCCAAAGTTAATAGGAATTGAACATATACATTGGTCACTTTGTTTCCTTGGTAAGCTCCTTCGTACCATAGCTGAATATTCCCCTTCCAATGGTGTGGTGCTCAATTCATATAGCTTCTCTTTGTTTGACACCAATTCTCTCCTAAATTTTTCATAGGTAGGTATATTATATATAGCATCAGTGAATGGTATTTTAATATTAAATTTCTTAAATATCTCCTGAAATTTCTCTCTTTTATCATCTATTTTCACATGAATTTCTCTCACCATAAAGGGTAATAGTGGTTGATATCAGGGTGGTGATTCTTTGATTACGAACTTCTTAGCTTATTTTTCATTTCTTAGATTGTTACTCGATCTATTTAATAATTTATTCATCTTGTGTATCCTTATATATTTTCCTATTTTTATCAATGTATTAGTTTTTTTTCACTCCTCAAGGTGATGGATTTTAGCTACCCATGTTTAGTGACCTTTTCATCTCTTAGTAAAACTCCCATTTTCCTCTATTTGAGTTGGGTGGTAATCTTTACTACATGGATTTCTAGATTTCTTGTGGAAGATCTTTGATTTTGTATGTTTTATTTTAATTACATGATATAATCCCATTGATCCTTAGAGTATGTTATCAATTATTTGAGAGAATCCCTTTTGGTTTTCATGAAATTGGCCATGGTCTCCTCCAAATTTTTGATTTGTCTTGTTAGGGAAGTCCCTTGATGTTGAGGTTGAAAAAATTATGTCCTCTATTAGAATATTTAGCATTGTTTAAATATCATTCCTTGATTTGGTTTTTATTGTGGTGGTGGCCTACATCCCTATACATAATTTTAACAGGTAAAATCAACATAATTAAAGACTTCATAGTACATACCTTGGGGATATTTAATGGTCATCATAGCATCCAATTTTCATGACACAACATCCATTTGTGTAACTACCCATATATTTTCCACCATGTGCACATTAATTTTATGTACTCTATTTGTCTTTTAATGAAATTTTTTTCTAGAAATTTCTTTCAAAAACTTATAACACTCCTCAATTGACTTTCTCATCATTTATTCTTTTGTGGCAACATTGATAATTTATTGGTTACCTTATGATAAACCCTTATAGAATGTCTGAATTAGTAACTAGGTTCATATGCTATAATGAGGAAATCATATAATCAAACTCTTAATCCTTTCCCATAAACTATATAATATTATTGATTCTGGTGATCAAAGTTAATAATGCTTATATATAAATCCATAGAATTGGAAGGAGGGAATAATCTAGTTAAGAACTTTCTTACCAGATCCTACCAAGTAGTGATTGAGTGTAGGGGTAGACTTTAGTTCCACTTTATATCCTTTCCTTTGAGAGAGAAGAGGAATATACATATCCTAACTTCTTCACATGTCTCATTATTGAACTAAAACATATCACATGGCTCTAAAAAACTTCTAAGGTGTGCATTGGGATATTCATGTGGCTTCCTGATTAATTGAATGGAATTTGATATCATTAGTATAATTTAAAGCTTGATCTAAAATTTCTATGAAATTATTGAGGGTAAAAGAATGCTTGGTTGGACCCCCATGATTGGGGGTCCTCTACAGTTTATTAGAAATTTAATTCTCATTTTTCTTCCTTGGAACTCTTGGTGTTCTCCTTGGTTAGCACCTCAACCTTGTTCCATCCTTTCCATGAATTTTTCTTATTATTTATTCCTATTTTGTCATCTCGGTCTCTTCTCAATCTTGTGATTGAAATCAAAATGTTCTACTTTTTCTTTAACCTGAGTCAATTAATCATATATTTATGTTGTACCTAAAACCACTGAATGATAATACAAAGTGTAAAAATAAAAAAATGGAAATTACTAAAAATTATAAGCATCTTTAGTGACCTCTCCCTGGAAACAACACTAGTAAATTGATCACACAATAGGCATCGCTAATTTTATCAAGGAAACCAATTTAAAATTTATTTATTATAAATAAATATAACTAATTTTTTAATTTAGTAAAGTGTAATTTGATATCTATAATGACCTGAAATTTTATAAATGAAATTACAATTTGATTGAGTAAATTCCTTATATTTATAGAAAACACATGCACCGATTTAGTTATTTTATATTGATATATACTTTTTGATTTAAAAGACTATTAGTCATTTTAATAATTCACAATATATCCATTATGCAGTGACCATTAATATTAGTATATATTAAGGGTTATGATAAATTCTAATTGATATAGAAGAAAGAAGTGATGGTCTCGACTAGTAGGTTCATACCCTATGATGCCCATCCATCGAAGCTTTCAAGGGAGATGGCATCATTGGTATTTTCCTTTAACCAAGACCAAGCCAAGATTTAACAACTAAATCTTGAGTGAAACTATTAATGATATAAGTTCAAGATTTTCGATATCATGACCCAAGCCATGTTCGCCTAACCACCCTAAGAAAGAACCACCATCGCACACCTTAACCTTGGGGCATATGGTAGTGTAATAAGGGGTTATTTATATAGATCATAGCAATATAATTTTTTATATTTACTTCTTAATTAAATAATTATTATACTTATCCATTTTATTATTACTTTATCAATGATTATATAATGTGTTTGATAAAAATTATATTTTGACACTAAGGAATCAAATTTATATCTTTGTGAAATATATAATTTCAATCAAGACACTCTTTTAATAAATTAAATAATTTTAAATAAAAAATATTTTAATAAAATATTCTTATTAGATAATTATTATTTAAATATAAATGATAATATAATTTAATTAATTCCAATTTATTTTTTATAAGGGTCAAAAATGGTTAATATTAGAAAATTATTTTGATAAAATATATATATATTTAAAATCATCACGTCAAAATTAGATAATTTTTAATTTTCTATAATTTCTTGAGACAGCCGAATTTTTGGGTAAAAATTAAATATGATATAAATATATTTTTTTTATTATGACATCTTAATGGCCTAAAAGTGATATAATAAATTCCATAAAAGGAATCTAGGACCAAATATATATTTATAATTTTAAATAATTTGTTTTTTAATTTATTTGATTAATTTTATAAACCCATTATGAAACATCCAAAACCTATATTATATTTTAGGGTTTTAATATATTTTAGGGTTTTAATATCAATTATTTATGAACATGACTCACTTACACATCAACAATGGTATTATTTTATGGATTTCAGCTCTTATCCTAATAAAATATTCACAATTGTGCCTATCTAGTATAAACCATTGGTAAAAACCATGATAAGGTTTTTTTTATTATTTTATCATATAGATTCTAAAACCTATGTTTAGAAATTAATAATGAATCCCCCTCTCATTTTATATAAATACCCACCCATCCTTCCTCTACTAATCATTAAAAAATAACTAATCAAATAATTACTCTCTATATCACTCTCTAAATCCATCCTTAGGTATTTCCAATATCATAAGAAGCTTATCCCAAGATTTTATAATAATCCTCCGAAGGTAAGGGGTCCTTTACTCTTCCCTTTTATTTCAAGTAATTTCTCTGTACTAAGACTTTTGATTTCAAATTATTCATTTTTTAATGTCTTTTTACAAATCCATTTATTATCCTTATTATTCCTAAGTAGTTAGAGGATACCTTTCACTCTCATTAAACCCTCCTA
The DNA here is from genome assembly GCA_963277665.1 of Viscum album. NCBI lineage: Eukaryota > Viridiplantae > Streptophyta > Magnoliopsida > Santalales > Viscaceae > Viscum > Viscum album. Next base: position 323,088,625 of record OY728132.1, on the reverse strand, counting down.
TGAACATTTATATCCACCTGTTGTGCTGTGGAAATTATCATGTGATTTTTTCATGCCAAATATTTGTGTAGTGAATATAAATCCCCATTTCTAATCAATTGTATTCACCAAGATATTCCTATATTTAATTAATTAGGTACTTCCATATATGTAATCCCACACTCCTTAATCATGAGATTAAAATTTATTAAAGGTGTTCTTATGTTGTACGATCTATGTGGTGAAATTATGCATGTATATGATATGAATGTGATGGGTGGACCCAAAATTATATATTATTCTCCAATGAATTTGGAAATGTTTTTATCTCATGATATTACATGTATGTTTTACATGATTTTATACTAAGAAAACTATTTTATGATGACTTTGTGTTTAGCCTTGACGTATTCTTATGATGTCATGTTTTATGTTATTTCCACATTCCTACATTTCCTTGATGTTATTATCTTATATCATGATTTGATGTCCATGTTTATGATTATCACCCCTTTTATGTCATTTTGATATTCCTATTGAATAACATAAATCACTTTAATCATTTTATTATTTAATTATTCCCTTAATGGGCTTTATAGCTCACCAATTTCATATGTACACCCCCGGGTTATCCTATGCGGTTTTAGAATAACCAAGGAGCTTATGGGTATGTTATGGGATTTTAAAATAATATTGGTGTATCCCTATTTAATGTTATGGTTTTATGTATCTAATTACTCAAATACATTGGTCCTTCTGATCATTTGGGATTGTATTAAGTGTTTCTTTATGTAATAAGTCGTGAATTGAGGTTTATAAAAGATATGGGTTGTCATAGTTGGTGTCATAGGAAAGTTTGGTTTTTTGGGGGGATAAGAATTAGAAATATTTAGTCAAGCCTTAGGGACAAGACTAAACATAGGAAAACATCCCTAATTTATGGTAAAGTATAGATTAATTGGTTTCCAAGCAATATAATCTATTTCTAGATACTAAAAAAGGATTTGGATCTGGAATAGTTGTACATAATGGTAATAAACTTGAAAAGGGAACATTGGATGTTGATAGGATCATCATCTGGTTGATGACAATGAGGCTTTGTTGAACTCCTAGTATAACACTCCCATGGGATATGCTTTAGTAAATTCACAAGCTATTTACGAACCATTATGAAGCAAAAAAAATTTCCATAAAATTTTAAGTTAGGAAATAGAAAATGGATAAATTAGATTGAAACCTAAAAAATCATAGGTTAAGAAATATATATAATTTATGAGTTATCCCTTCAATGTTCATAGTTTCCATTTTATATGTTTAATTGTATGTAAATTTTAATCCCTAATTCAATTTTGGATGAAGTAAATGATTATAACCACAACCAAATAGTGAAATTTAGGATTATCATCCATTCATAATCATTAAATATCCTATGTGATTATGGTTCTACAAATTCCTTCATGTCATGTCAGATTATTATAACTATTCAAATACCACCTCAAAACATGGAAGTTGAGCTATATATAAAAATGAAAAATGGATAAATTATTAAATCTTAAGTATAAAACATCTCCCATGTCTGTATTTGTGGGATGAACTTCTAAATAATACTTTTGATACTCCCTTTAAGGTAATTTGATACAATTATATGTATGGATTGTATTTCCTTATATATAGAAAACATTAATTTTTGAGAGAAGGAAATCACCCTCTATGTCATGAGTCACCCTATGGTTCTATATAAGTTCAAGAAGGAGGATAAATATTATTTGGTATCATCATCTCAAGCATGGGTATTATTACCTTATGAGAAAGTGTATCTTGCTAAAATGATTGATACTAAATAAAATATCACCCTTGATGACATGAACATTTTATGGTAATTTATTGATGTGTTTCCTGAAGAATTGTTTGGTCTTCCTCTAAGTCGTGAGGTATATTTCTTAATCAATCTTATACCCAGAGATTTGTTAATATCCATGAGTCTATATAGAATTTCCACTATTGAACTTGAAGATTTGAATAAGAAACTATAGGAAAGTATGGATACAGTGTTTATACACCCAAGTGTTTCACTGTGGGGTGCGTCAATCCTCTTCATTAATAAGAAGGATGGTTCAATGCTCCTCTGAATTGATTATTGTGATCTCAACAAGATAATGATAAAGAAAAGTATCATCTACCATGGATTTATGACTTAATTGATAAGATACATGTAGCACAGTACTTCTCTAAGGTATATATTTGGTAATTATATTATCAAGTAATGGAAAAGAAGGAGGATATCCCCAATACTGATTTTGGTATGAGGTAGGTTCCCTATAAGTTCATAGTGATTCCATTTAGACTCACTAATTCTTTAGATATATTTATGGAATTCATGAATAGAGTATTTATATATTATCATGATAAATTTTTTTTAGTCTTTATAGATGTTATTCTTATTTACTCCAATTGAAATGAAGAAAATGAGAAGGATTTGAACACTATACTGAAGACCATGTGAAAGGAAAAGTTATATGAAAAGTCCATAAAATTAATGTTCTGTATGGATTAAGTAACATTCCTAGGTAAATTTAACACAAAAAAATGGATATATATGGATCATTAAAAAACAAAAAACAAAATTTAAGGACATACTAGACCAATATCTATGATAGATATCCATTATTTCTTTGGATTATCTAGGTACTATCATTGATTTTTGAGAAACTTCTCATGATTTTCACTCTCACTAACCAAGATAATTTGGAAGGGAGTAAATTTTTTATACAATAATGAATGAGAAGAGAGATTTGAAGAGTTAAATAAGAGTCTAATCACTACACATATACTCATATTACCCACTAGTGGGGAAGGATTTGTAATCTACAGTGATTCATCTAACAAAGTCTTGGGTTATATACTCATGCAAGATGATAAGGTGATAGCCTATGTCTCCCTCCATTTAAGGATCCATGAGAAGAACTACCCAACACATGATCTATAATTGGTTGCAGTGATATTAGTGTTAAATATTTAGTGTCATTATCTTTGTGGGGATAAGTACGACATACATATAGATCATAAAATCCTCAAGTATTAAAACAAAAAAAGATCAATAAGTTCTAAATAAGGTGGTTAGATCTGATCAAGGATTATGTTTTTTCAATCCATTATTATTCCAAGAAGGTGAACAAAGTGGAAGATACTCTGAGTAGAAAGAATCTCATAATCATATCCATTATGAGGATTAAAAGGGATCCAATATTCTTGGACATAAAAAGGATGAATATGGGAATAATAAAAATATCATCATCCTAACTTTATAAAATAAATACTCAACCATCCATTCTTAAGAGGATCAAGTAGGAACAAAAAATATTATGTGGAGATATAGAAAAATGTAGTAAATATTCTGGAGTTAAAAAATTTCTAAATATAGAGTTATGAGGTTTAGAAACTGGATATTTGTCTTATCAAAACTATTGTATCATCCCGACTCAGGTGCCACACACTGGTTCCCTAAGTTGGTTCGCGACATGACCTCGGATGTGCCTCCCTATATGCCAGAGGCTACTGACTAGCAGTGAGTTTCTAATATCGATCATGGGGAGACTATATCCTCTTTATTAGAGTAATACACCAGTGGAAATAAATAACCAATAACAAAATGATATAAACATAACCAAAACAATATCATTATCATATGATGACTAAAATAGGAAATACAATATCAAAAATAAATAGTATATTTTTCATGCCAAATCATGTGTCAAGTGTCAATATGAAAAAACCAAAATAAATAGACACTGAAAACTCCCAAATTGTTCCCGAATCACGTCTGGTACCCTCATCTATGCTCCATCCCAACACAACCATCTAACATATGACCTTTTTCCTTATCCTATCCTACACACATAAAATCTATTTGGGTACCGATCAGGTAGCCCAAGTAAGGTGTGAGTAAAACTTTATAGGACACCACCAATGTTGTCTAAAACAATATCCAATCAATAACAGTGTATGTAGTTGTATAATGAATAAATTACAATACATAATTAAATATTTATCACATTTATTATTATTTAAATTAACTGCATATACTCCCCCAAGTTCCCAAGGACATCTGAACCGCAAAAACTACTTCATCCCATGTTGAATTCTAAACTAGATCACATAATCAATTCACAAATCATTATTACACGTGATCTTTCATTATCCATTTAATTTCAATTAATATTATATCTAATTGGAACCATAGTCTAATGACAACATTTTTGGCCTAGATCACCATGCCTTGGACCCCATGGGCTTTTGAAGTAGAAGTCTGTGTCCCACACTCTTTTATTAAGAAATCACACAAGTGTACTTTTGATACAACAAACCATCTCCAATACTCATTTATCATTATGGGATTTGGATGCAGTAGACCATGTCCCACACTCATTTATCTATTGGTTTTTTGATGCATCATACCATGTCCCACACTCATTTATCACATATATCACAATTTCACATATATACCATTATCACATGTATCAAAATATCACATGTATCATAATATTACATGTATCAAAACATCCCATTAACTAATTCACTAATTAATTAATCAAATTCAATAATCATAAAAAGTCATTAATTAATTCATCAATTAATTAATCCAATTAAATAATCATAATAGAACATTAATTAATTCAAAAAATAATTAATTCAGTCCTACAATCAGAAAAATCCATTAATTAATTCAATAATTAATTAATCCAATCACACAATCGTAACATTCCATTAATTAATTCATCAATTAATTAATCCAATTCAACAATTTCATAACAACAAAAATATATTAATTAATTCATCAATTAATTAATTGAATTCAACAACCCAAATATCCCATAAATTAATTAAAATATTAATTAGTTTCAATTCCACAATTCAATTGCCGTAATTTAACCAAAATCCTTAACACTTTAAAATTAAACCAAATAAAATCAACTATCAATGGATTTTCCCAATCATGGAAATTTAAATCTCACAATTACATATATGTAATTAAATAAAGACTATGGGATTTTAAACTAGACCACTTACCTTGAAATCATTGTCAAAAGCCCACTAAAGGAAATCCTCAATTAAAGTGGAATGATCAAGAATGTGATAAAGAATGGGATCTTGAATCAAATCCTAGAAATAAGATCAAATAGATCATGATACATCAACCCTAGATCTAGATCTAATAACAAAAGGGGAAAACATCCCTTTAAAGGATAGGATAATAATGGTAGAAGGAAGATAAACCAGTTACGAGGAAAAAAACTTACCAAGAAGGGTGCAGATATTTAATCTAGGATTTGAATCATCAATAACGGAGATTATAATAGCTTGGAATCCATTCGGGAGTCTCCAAAAAACAATAGAAATTGTTTAGAGTCAATATAGGATCAATTTGGGGTTAATATCAAGGGTTCAGTAATTTATAATCTAATTTTAGGGTTAATTAAAACCACGTGCACAGTTTCCTGGGTAGGGACGCATGGTTTTCCAAACTGTGCACCTAAACTATTCACCTCTTCTAGGGGGTTCAAGGTTACTCATAAGAGGGCACATGGTTTGAAAAACTATGTTTCATCCATGAAAATTTTCTTTGTTTGGGTTCATACAGTTTACTGGACTGGGTGCACAGTTTGGGAAAACCATACACCAATAGTGCATTGTATCTCCTCCTTATTATCTATAATTTCCACCCAAATGCACCTAAGATTCAACCCAAATAAAAATTAATCAAAACAAAGAAAAATAAAAGTTTAAAATGAGATCAATTCATATCCAAAAAAGGTTAGGGTCTTACAATCTCCCCACCTTATAACAGTTCATCCTTGAGTTGTACATTCAAGCATCTTTAAGATTCTGACTCAAGAAGATCAGGCCAATGAGCCCACATATATTCTTCCATTTTCCACATTTACTCCTATACATGCCCATGTTTCAACAATGCATGAACTATCGACATGGTATTTCCCTAAAATAATTTCTCACTACGATCCAACACACGTATCAGATGCTCCTCAAAGGATGCATCAGTCTCTAGATCAGCATCATCCATATAGATCACATGAGAAGGTTCGGGGTGATACTACTGAAGTTGTGACACATTAAAAACATCATGAATATCACTATAACTCTTTTGAAGAGGAAATCAGTATGCCGCTGGCCTAATTCTTTCCACAACCTCAAATGGTCTAACAAACTTGGGGCCCATCTTTCCCTATCTCTGTATCATGTGGTGACCCAATCTTGGAGATACCTAAAGGAACACACGATCACCCTCTGAAAACTCTATGGTTCATTGAAATATATCATCAAATGACTTATGCCTACTTTTATCTATAGTCATGTGCTTTTGAATCAACTGAACTTATTCTAACATCTCCTTCACGAGACTCAGTCCCAATAACTTAGACTCACCTGCCTTCATCCATCATAGAGGTGATCTGCATAGCCTTCAATAAATAGCTTCATATATTGACATATGTATAGTTTTATGATAATTATAATTATAATAAAACTCTGAAAAATCTAGTGTATCTCCCAAGATGCACTAAAGTCTTGGACACATGCCCAAAGCATATCCTCAAGCACCTGTATAGTACATTTCGATTGCCCATCTATCTATGGGTGGAAATCCATACTCAATAGAGCCTGTGTACCAAGAAACTTCTGCAAGCCCTAATATAACTATGAAGTAAAACTTGAGTCACACTCTGAAACAATACTTCATGGTAACCCATGAAGATGTACTATCTCCCAAAAAAACAAGCCTCTAAACTGATCCACTAAGAAAGTATCCCGCACCATTAAGAAATGTGCTAACATTGTTAGCTAGTACAAAACCACCCAAATAGAATCATTCTTTTATGGCATTCATGATAGATCCACCATAAAGTCCATGGCAACCTCATCCAATATCCATTTATGATTGGGAAATGGTTGTATCAAACAACCAAACTGTTTATGCTTGGATTTCACCTATTGAAAGGTTTATCATTATGTCACAAACCCTGCAATATAATTTTTCATGTCTGGCCACCAAAACTATCGACATAGTTCATGGTACATCATGGTCACACCTAGATGCATCACCCACTTCAAAGCATGAAATTCACACATCAGATCCTCCAACATGCTCTAAGGAACAACAACCCAATTTCTAACGTAGATGATTTCATCCTCATCTTCTGTCCAATCAGATGGTGACTCTCCACCTTCAAGGATTTCCCTCAATGTCAAACGTTATAAATCTTCATAATTCTTATCTATAATTCAGCTCAAAAAGTATAGACTCTACTAAAATTGATATGAGATTCATCTTCTCTTGACTCTCCTGAACCACAACATGCATCTTAGCCACTAAAGTCATTATTTTGCACTCAATACTGGACTCCTAAACTTCCTGAGATTGATTTTTCCTTCTTAAATCATTAGCAACATTGTTTCCATTTTTGAGCATATATGCTAGCTCAAAATCAAATGACTGCATAAATTCAACTCACTTTCATTATTGAAGATTCAAATCTCACTATGAAAAGATATACTTTAAGCTCTTGTGATTAGTATACAGAGTAAAATTTTCACCTAATATATAATGTCGGTAACACTTAAAAGCATAAATCACTATTGAAAACTCAAGGTCATGTGTAGGGTAATTTTGTTCATGTGGACTCAACTATCATGACCAGTATTCCAAAACACGATCTATATTCATTAACACTAATATAAACCCAATCCCAAAAACATCACAAAACGCCATGTACTCCTCACCTGGCTTGGGTAGGATCAAGATTGGTGATGTTGTCAAATTCTTCTCCAGCTCCTTGAAAGCTTTATCACATTATCTAGACCATTTAAAAATTACTCCCTTTTTGGTCAAGTCTGAAAGAGGTTCTTCCAATTGGAAAAAGTCTTGAATGAACCTTTGATAATATCAAGAAAATACTAGAAAGCTATAGATATCAAAAATGTTCATGGCATGCTCCCAAGATACAACTACTCGTACCTTCATTAAGTCTACTAATACACCATCATTTAAGATGATGTGACCTAATAAGTGTACTTGATCAATCTAGAATTGACACTTAGATAGCTTGGAATATAGCTGATGCTCTATCAGTGTACTCAGAAAAATGTCAAGATGTTGGGCATGATTTTCATGAGTCTTGGAGTAAACCAATATTTCATCCAAAAATACTAGCATAAATAGATCCAGGTATGGATAGAATATTTGATTCATCAAGGATATAAACATTGTTGGTTCTTTATTCATCCCGAATGGTATTATGATGAACTCATAAAGGCCATACCTACTTCTGAAAGTAGTCCTTGGTATATCATAAGGTCAAACTATCAACTGATGATACCTTAATCTAAATTCATACTTGGATAAAACAAAAGCTCCTCTCAACTGGTCAAAAATATCATTGATACACATAAGAGGATATTGTTTCTTCACTGTCATATGGTTCAACTTTCTGTAATAAACACACGAGTCTAGTGTCATGTCATCCTTATTATAAAACAAATCTATAAAACCCCAAGGAGATGTACTTGGATGTATAAACCCCTTATCAATCAACTCTTCTAGTTGATTCTTGATATCTTGAAGATCTGCTGGCACCATTTTATATGGTGGAATAAAAACTGGTTCAACCCCCATAATGAGCTCAATTAAAATTCCACATCTATCTCAGGTGGTAGAATTGAGAAATATTCAGGAAACACATCCTGAAATATATTCACTATAGGTGGAAATACATCATTCTTAGCACCTCCAGCATCTATAAATAGACTATCAATATGTGTAGTGAGCTTCCCCAGTTGATGATGAACTAGACCTACATGGCCCGACTTGATATCCCACTCTCCAAGGTGAATATAATTATTACCTTTAGGAGATATAAAATTCACTCTCCTTTGGTAGAAATCAATTTGGGATAGGTATTATACTAACCATAACATACCCATAATTAGTTCAAATCCTGACATATCAAGGATGTAAATATACCAACTAAAATAGTACTCCCAAACCTTGAGAAAACACCCTTTACACAAGCAGATTTATCTTGGTCATACTCCTAATAGTGTATCAATTGTCAAAACCCTACTCACAAACTCCACCAATGGGATCAAACAATTCACAATTTGTGTATATATAAAATAATGAGATGAACTAGTATAAAATATGGAACTAGATAATTTAGAATCTATAAGAATATTACCTCTAACTATTTATGATCCAGACTCGCTATCCACTAGTGTAGGTTTAATGAAATGCAACTGTCCTACCTTTCTTACCTGTGATGCAATATAAGTCCCATGAGCTACACCACTCAATTGATATGGGTGTTATTGCACAGAAAAACAATGTCCATTTCCTCTACCACCACAAAAAATAGAACTCCATATTCCAAATTGATATAGTGTAGAAGAACCTCTTCCCATACTCTTGTTATGTTAAGCTCCATCATAATTATCCATCTGTCATTGGTTCTTATAGAACCTCTATAGATGACCCATCCTATTGAAAGCTCATCACTCTACCGATGGTTGAGTACACTATCTATGGAAGTGTCCCAACCTACCACATTGGTGACAGATCACTCAAGAAAGGTCATCTGTAACTAAACCCTCTGTCTGTCCACTTTTCTTTCCACTATTTTGGTTGTCATTTTGATAATGATACTTCCTTCTCTAAAAATGTTTACCTCCTGAACATCCATAAGAAACCACATTTCCTCTACTAGAAGCCTCCTTTAGGTTCCCCTTACAAATGAGAGCCTGATTTACCACTTCTAAAAACTTCTTCAGCTGAAGATATACACTAGGGACTTAATCTCACATTTAATCCCATCATAAAACTATTTTTTTGTAGTACCCTCATCTCCTACCAACACTTTAAAAAAGCACTGAAAATATATGAATCATCTATAATAGTCCATCTTGGACATATTCCCCATATTCAACCTCAAGAACTCAACTTCTCTCTCCTTCTTGAGCATATTCGGGTAAAATTCCTCCAAGAACTTCTCCTAAAAGACCTTCCACTCCATATTTTTTAGTTTTCCATCTCGAGTATAGTTGTCCCACCAATGCCTCTCCTATCCACATAACATGTAAAAAGCTAATTTGACTCTCTTCTTAGCATGAGTCTCTAAGTGTTCTAGTATCGTCTTGATATACTCAATCCAGAACTCAGCTACTTTAAGTCCACCCTCTCTGCTAAACATTAGAGGGTGTTGTTTCTGGAACTCCCATGTCATATTAAACATGCTTTTCATAGCTCTCCCTAGGTCCCTTTCAACGAATTATATGAATAAATAAAAGTTATCTCATAACTATACCCCGACTTCTTCACCTAACACTATCAGTGCCTTAGGTTCCATTGTCGGGAGATCATCTCCAGCCATAACCTCATGTCGTCCTCTCAACAAACATCATCATGGAGTCATATATATACAATGAAAAATACAAATATTAGGATACATAACACAACTTTAACATAATTAACAATAGAGTCTCACATAAATACATAACAAGTCATTTCCCCAAACCCCACCACACGATTAAAAATGAGACTCTATCACTACCCTTAACCATCCTATATCTAGCTTATGGTTAACAAAGGGTAAAAACATTCTCATTTATCATGTTTCTCATTAAAAACCCCATTTACTCACATATTTCAACATTTCACAATTTTTTAAGCTTATTTTAGGAACCTTTTTCATTTAAAACACACAATCAGGAAAAAAAACATTTCAATTTCAACAACTTTTCCAAAACTTGTCTTCCCGTGCATTCATAAAATGATGCATGTCAAACAATAATATTGATTTTTTATAATGATGCGTGCATACTCAACTCTCATTCCATACTGGACCATAATTAAATCTCATAAAATCTTATAATTAATAAACACATCACACAAAAATTTCCTCACCCAAGGTGAAATAACATCCAACTATAACAACAAACATCAATAACAACAATCCCACCCTGTGTAATTGGGTTTTCCCACATACATGGGTTAGCTACTCCCATGCCTGAGCTCATGTACAAGGCCTTACTCTTTCTATTATCATGTCTACCTTTCTTAAATAGTAATACAAATGAAATAAAATAAAACTAGGCTCTGATACCAATTTGTAACGTCCCGAACTAGGTGCCACAGACCGATGACCCGAGGCGGTTCACTGTATGACCTCAGGTGTGCCTCCCCATATGCTAGAGACTGTTATCTAGTAGCAATGGTCTAATATCAATCATGAAGAGACTATACCCTCTTTATCAGAGTAATGCACCAGTGGAAATAAACAATTAATAACCAAATTACATAACCATAACCAAAATAATCTCATTATCACATGATGAAAAAAATGGGAAATAAAATATCAAAATTGTAGTAAATATGTCATACCAAAGTACATGAAAAGTTTCAATATAGAAAAACCAAAATAAATAAAGACACTAAAAAATCCCAAGTGGGTCCCAAATCACATTTGGTCCCCTCATCCATGCTCCATCCTAACTCAACCATCTACCATAAGGCCTTTGCCCTTATCCTACCCTACAACCATAAAATATATTTAGGTACCAATCAAGTTGCTCAAGTAGGATATGAGTACAACTCAGTAGGCCACAACCAATGGCATATAAAACAATATACAGTCAATAATCATTTATACAATTATATAAAGAATAAATTAAAAAAGTAAAGAGTTATCACATTTATTATTCTTTAAATTAACCACATAAACTCCCCCAAGTTCTTGAGGACACTCAAAACAAAATACGTACTTCGTCTCATGTCGGAGTCTGAACCATTTCACATAATCAATTCAAAAATAATTATAACACATGGTATTTTATTATCCATTAAATTTAAATTCATATTATTGCTAATTAGAACCATATTCCAATGATAAAATTTTGGGTCTAGATTGCCATGCCTAGGACTCCATGGGATTTTGAAGCTGCAGTCTATGTCCCACACTTATTATCAATAAATCAAAAAGTGTGATTTTGATGTAATAGAAAATTTACCACACTCATTTATTACTAAGGTATTTTGGTGTAGTAGACCATGTCCAATAGTCATTTATCACTGTGACCTTTTGATGCAGTAGATCATGTCCCATATTCATTTATCACATATATCACAATATCACATATATACCAATATCACATGTATCACAATATCACATCTATAAAAACATACCATTAATTAATTCACCAATTAATGAATCTAATTCAACAATCATAACAATACATTAATTAATTCAACAATTAATTAATCCAATGAAATAATCAAAACAATCCATTAATTAATTTAACAATTAATTAATCTAATCCCACAATCATAACAAGACATTAATTAATTCAACAATTAATTTATCCCATCCCAAAATCATAATATTCCATTAGTTAATTTATTAATTAATTAATCCAATTCAATGATTTCATAACCACAAGAATCTATTAATTAATTCACAAATTAATTAATTCAACTCCACAGCCCAAATATCCCATTAATTAATTAAACAATTAATTAATTTTAATTCCCAAATTCAATTTCCCCAATTTAACAAAAAAATTTAACACATGGTAATTAAACCAAATAAAATCAATTATCTATGAAATTGACCAATCATGGAAATTTCAATCTCAAAATTACATATGCTCAATTAAATCAAGGATATGGTATTGTAAATTAGATGACCTACCACAAAATTGTTGACCAACACTCACCAACATAAGTTCCCAATTGAAGTGGAATAATCAAGAATGCGATGAAGAATGATATATTGAGTCAAATCCTAGAAAAAATATCAAATGAATTATGATCCATAAACCCTAGATCTAGATTTAATACCAACATGAAAAAACATCCCTTTAAAGGATGGAAAAATAATGGTATAAGGACTAAAATCCAATCAGGAGGAAAGACTCTTACTAGGAGGGGTAAAGATATTCAATATGGGCTTTCAATTGTCATTAATAGAGGTCAAAATGGCTTTGAATATGTCTAGAAGCCTCAAAAAATTAGGTAAATCATTTATGGTCGAGCTAGGGTCAATTTGGGGTTAATACAAGAGGTTCATAAATTTAAAATCTAATTTTTGGGATAATTAATATTGTGTGCATGGTTTCATAAGAAAGGATAAATGATTTACCAAACTGTGTGCTTAAACCATGCACCTCGTCTAGTGGGGTTTCACGGTTACTCCTAATAGGGTGTATAGTTTGAAAATTTGTGCATCAACTATGTGAATCCCCTCTATTTGGGTTTGCACAGTTTGTTGGGATGGGTTCACGTTTTGGTAAAACTGTGCACTACCTATCCTCTATCCAATTTTATCTAATTTCCATCCAAACACACCCAAGTATAACCCAAATAAAAAATAATCCAAATAAATAAAAGTAATACCTAAAAAAAACCTTGATTCATCTTCAAAAAATGTTTGGATCTTATATCTAGAGATGAAGAGGGAACTTCTGGATGATGCACATAGATCATCCTTACCAATTCATCTAAGAATCACTATGATGTATCGTGATCTGAAGAAATAATTATAGTGGGATAACATGAAGAGGGAGACTGAAAAATTTGTATATTGATTCTTGGTATGACAATAAGTCAAGGATGAATAAAAAAATTCAAAGTTTATAATGCAACCATTTCCCATACTAGTATGGAAATGGTAAAACATAATTATGTATTTCATCATAGGACTCCCCAGAACATCTGAAGGCAATAATTTCATTTGGGTGGTAGTCAATCACCTTAAAAATTCAGTTAATTTCATTACTATCAAGGAATATTTCTCTCGTTACAAACTCACCAAAATATACATAAGTGATGTGGAAAGAATGTATGGAGTACCACTCTCCATTGTATCTGATTGATATATGCGGTTTACATTGAGGTTTTGATGAAGACTTCAGTAATAATTAGATACAGATCTAAGTTTTAGTACTTCTTATTACCCTTGGATGGATAACCAGTTTGAAAGAACCATCCAAAATATAGAGGATATGTTGAGATCTTATTCAATGTATTTCAAAGGATGTGGGGATTATCACCTTCCCCTAGTGGAGTTATTAAATAATAATAGTTTCCATTATAGCATTCAAATGGAACCTTATGAGGATATGTGTGAGAAGAGGTTTCTAACTCCAACATGATGGGATAAAGTTATATAGTGGATTATGATGGTACATGATCTTATATAATATATGATAAAGAAGGTTCAAACCATTCGTCATTATATTAAATCCATGAAAAGTTGACAGAAAATTTATGCAGATAATCATTGATGAGGCCTAGAGTTTGAGGTCGGATACAAGGTTTTCCTTTGTATATCACCATGGAAGAAAGTAATTAGGTATAGGGAGAAAGGAAATCTTATTCCAAGATACATCATTCCATTTGATATTTGTGATCACATCAGAGTTTTGGCTTATCAACTTCCACTCCTACCTAACCTATCTCAAGTACATGGTGTGTTTCATGTATACCTCTTAAGAAATTAAATAATAGACCCCTAAAATGTACTAAATATAGAGTTGGTACACTTATAGAATGATATTTCATATGGGGAGCATCCAGTGAAGATCTTAGATCATATAAAAAATCTATGAAACAAGACAACTCACTTTGTCAAGGTACTGTAGTGGAACCGAAAGTTTGAGGAAGCGACATGGGAACTGGAAGATTTGATGAAAAAAAAGTACCCTCATCTTTTATAGTGTACAAAATGAAATTTTTAGGGTGAAATTTACAAAGTGAGAAAGAATGTAACAACCCCAACTATTATAAATGAAATTACATTTTGATTGAGTAAATAACTTATAGTTGTAGAAAACACATGCACTGTTTTGTTTATTTTTTACCAATATAGCCCATTGGACTTAAAATAACATTATAATATAACCATTATACAATAACTATTAAGATTAGTATATATTAAGGGTTATGATAAATTCTGATTGACACGGATGGAAGAAATTATTTTCTTGACCAATCAGATCATACCCTATAAATCACATCTACTGAAGATTCCACGGGAGATAGAATCAATGGGCTTTTCCCTTGACCAATTATAAGCTGAGATTAAACAACTAAAGTTCAAGAAAAAAACATTTATGGGATAAGTTCAAGATTATTAGGTTCATAGATCAAACCATATTCACTAAACCACCCCAAGAAATCATCACCATCGCACACCTTACCCTTAGGGAATACGCTTATCTAATAAGGGGTTATATATCTAGACCCTCATAGTATGAATTTTTAAATTTTCTTTATAATGAAATAATTGTTATATGTATACCCTTTTATTATTACTTTATCAATGATTATATAATATATTTGATAAAAATTAGATTTTGACATGTGGAAATCAAAATTTTATTTTTGAGAAATATATAGTTTCAATTGAGATGCTATTTTGATAAATACAATCTTTTTAAAAAAATATTATTTTAATAAAATATTATTATTTGATAATAATTATTTAAATATAAATTATAATATAATTTAATTAAGTATAATATAATTTTTATTATTGGGACCAAGTTGGCTGGAAGTTATTTTTTGATGCTAAAAGAAAGTGATTGTTGAATGTTTTGTATTTTGTTTTAATTATGAAAAATCAATTCACGTTGTAAGTTTTGATGATCTAGTAAAATTATTATTGTAATTAGAAGATTAGATAGTTGTTTGATAATAAAATCCATTAGTTTCAGTTTTTTATTTTGGATATTTTTTTGGGTAAAGTTGTTTCTTGGACTCACATTATGTCTAGATTAAAGTTTTGAATCAAAGTGAGAAGTTGTTTCAGAGTTTGGATTTATTTCAAGATATTCAGTACCAAATCTGATAATGATTTTCTACTTTTTAAGTTTTTGATATCATAATTTTTCTGAAAAAATTATGATCCAAGCGTTGTGAAAGAAAGTAGGAGAGATGGTTTTGTAAGTAAGATGATTCTATATTGATCTGAAAGTTCTTAACATCATGAAGAATTCATGATACTAGAAGTAGTTTTTGGAAGGATATAGATTATGAATTCATAGTCTTTCATTCACAATTCATCAGTGTGAGAATCACCGAAAACATATTTTATCTAAAGGCTGGGAACTTTGAAGTTTTGTA
This sequence comes from Viscum album, assembly GCA_963277665.1. Taxonomy (NCBI): domain Eukaryota; kingdom Viridiplantae; phylum Streptophyta; class Magnoliopsida; order Santalales; family Viscaceae; genus Viscum; species Viscum album. Next base: position 323,072,460 of record OY728132.1, on the reverse strand, counting down.
ATCATAATTTTTTCTAAGGTTCTTATAGACCGATCCATAAAACTATCCAATCCACTGAATGAACCAATCCATAATATCAATCATCAATTGTAGAGGAACTGGAAGAAAAAATTCACTACTGACACTGGTTCATTAGACTTGGTGTGCCATCGATTCATCGGAGGATTTTTTATACCAAACTATCAGACACATTATTAGTATCAACAGGGTATCAGATTCAAAGATCTATTAGAGGCATATTAGAATTGTTTTGTGAGAATAATCAGAGAAGTTGTTTACACTAATCAAAAAAATTGGAATTTTTGGCACCAATGAATGACTATAAATTTAGAGACCAATCCATTGGATGGGATTAGATAATGACCAATCAGACAAAGCACAAAAATGTAGTCAACCATTTTAATAGAAAAAAAGTTATTTTTTATTCAATTGGGTCAAGATTTATTGGATAGGCATTGACATTGATACATTTGATTGTAAATAGATATTGTTCCATCATATGTATACTGATATCGCTAAGTCATCATGTGTAATTTCAACATTCTAAGGATTTTTTCAAAAAAATAAAGAAAAGTTGAAATGTGTTGAAGTTGTTGAAGTTGTGTTGAAGGGTTTGGGAATCTTTAGAGGTTTCATATATACTTATAAATAGAAACTGAAGTCTAAAAAATCTTCAAAAATATTTATGGAATAAAATTTCTAAAGTTTCAGTTGGTTTGAAGCATCAGAATGGGAAGTATTTAGTTTTTAATATTTTAAATCAGATCAAGAAAATCATAGTAAAAATTGTATCAAAATGAAAATTTACATCATACTAAAAAAATTGTAAGTTTAAAGAAGGTTAAAGTTAATAGAATATTTGGGAAGTTTCAAGAAGAATCATGAAGAGTTGAGATATGCTAAAATAGTCAAAGATGAAGTCAAAATGAATTTTAAATTTGAGTTTCTAGAATTTTTATTAGTGTGAGAATAAAATTGGTTTCCCATCCATTACATTTCATGAATATCTATAAAGAGAGATCAAAGAAAATTGAAATTTGACACTATTCATGTGTGGGAGAGAGTGAGAGCATTGAATTTTTTGTAGTAGTTTTGATAGAAAAATATTTTCTAGACATGGTTTTCTTGATGAAATTTTTCATGATATAATGATAGTAAATAATAAGTTGTGATCAGATTTTATGATATCGAAATGAGAAATCAAATTGAAATTTTTGGAGAAAGAAAGAAGTTCTTCAAAATTGTTTTTATAGTATCTTTTCAGACTTATTTTTTCCAGACTGACAAATCAAACCGAGGTATTAGACTAAGTTTTTGTATGAAGTGTAGAAGAGTTTTTTATATCTACTATTGGGGAGTAAAGTGAAGAATCGTGTTTTTAAGATTTTAAAAATTAGAATTTGTTGAAGCATCATAGTGACATATTCAGAGCCAACTGTTGAAGGTTTCTAAACTTACTGCAAAAACTTATTTTACATTATTCACGATAGAAGAAGAGAATGCACTGTTGTATTGATCATAGTGCTAAAAAAGTGTAAGGATATTACCTAAATGTTTTATCCACATAAAAGTATTGTTTTTAGTGGATTTTGTGGTATTATATTGTTTCTAAACCATGTTAAGGACAAGCTACTCTTATTGAGTAGTAAACCTTGTAAATACTTGTGTTCCTGTGGATGTTTTAATATTTTGTTTTCATAAAAGTGATAATTATTTAACAGGAGTCAGATTTTGTTATAAAAGAAATATAACATAAAATTAAAATATATCATTTACTAACCCCCTACCCTTCTCAATGATACATTTATCTTGGTTGGACTTTTCAAGTGGTATCAAAGAAAAGGATCCCTTCGTTTACTCTTTTCTGTAGTTTTTGGAGATAAGTTGTTTTAAAGAATTTGAATTATGTGAATAGTAAGAGGAAACCATTCTTTGATGGAAATATATATCATATCTAGAAATATAGAATGTTTCCATATCTTATGTATCTTGGGTATGATGTTTTTAAAGCTACTACATATAGATTAACTCCTCTTGTCGAAAATGTTCCTCTTATATATGTGGATAAGAAGAATATAGGGAATGATGGAAGAGCTAATAATTCTTTACTCTCATCTCTTTATTAAAGTGAATTCCATAGAGTGAAGGGAATTTCTACTAATAAAGGTTTCTATTTGAATTTGAATAGTAGTTATGAAGGAAATAAAAATGTAAAGAAATCCAAGCTACAAATATGAAGGATAAAGTATGAAGATATCAAAATGGTTGATTATGAATCTATTGGTGTCTTATTTACAAGGTTTAATGATATTTTCAACACCATAATATGTATTGGTGAGAAGTTTTAAGTTTCAAATATTGTTGAAAAGATATTGAGAATTGTTCCTAAAAATTTTGATTCCAAAGTTTCATATTTAGAAGATAGAGATATGGAAAATCTATCTTTGGATGAACTTCATATAACTCTCATTACTTATTAAATGATAATAGAGAAAGTTATGAAAAGAAAATAAAAGTTTGGTTGATAAATTTCCTCCAAGGATGGTAAAAAAGGAAAATCTATGAATATTCTTGAAGAAGAAGAAGTTGGTGATTCTGATTTTGAAAATGAGGTTAGTAATAATCTTGATGAATTTTAATCATTTTTTTATAAAAATGTGAAAAGAGGTATATGAAATTATAAAGGGAAGATACCCATAAAAGGTTTTGAATGTGGAGATGTTGGGAAATTTTCTGAGTATCCCTCAATAAAGTAATTAAGAAGATAGTTATGTAGATGATATAATTACAATATGACATTGGAATAAACATGGTGATAAATCAAAACCCAATTCCAATGTATAATATAAAAAGTTATCAAAGTATAAAAGGGAAAGTTTTGTCTCAAAAGATGATGAAGAAGAAGACAGTGAAGTTGAAGCTGAAATGTTTACTAAAGTTTCTAGAGAAAATACATTTATAGAAATAGTTAATGATGAATATTTTGGAAGTAGTAGTTATAAATAATAAGTGATGGAGTTATAATTTTATCTAAAAATAGAGTTGAAATAATATCTCACAAAAATTATAAGCCTTGAAAGAGAAATCACAAAGTTGAAGAAGTAAATTTCTATAGAAAACAATAAATAATGTTTTCTTTAAGAAAAAGTAATGTTTATATAAGATATTTAGTTCTTGAAGAAATATCTTGAAAAATAAAATAATTGTAATGAACATCTTGAATTAAAGTTAAAAGAAAAAGAAGAATATTTGAAACTTGTTCAAAAAGAAATTTCAAAATCTGAGCAAGGAGTAACAAGTTTCAAGAACTCTATCACTGAAGTTAGTGAAATTTATAGAAATCTTGAACCTAATTAGTATCTACAAAATTTACCTTATTAGGTTGTAAATAATATTATAAATATTCCTAAGAAGAAAAAGGTAGATAAAATTGTGAATGTGGCTAAAACCAAAAAAGTTAAAAATTCAAAAGTTTCTAAATTTTATAATTCTAAAAAAAATCTACCACTTTTGATTCTAATAAAGTTAGAAATAAATATGAATTTAAGATGAATATTTCAGGTGATAAGAAGAATTTTGGTGCATAAAAAAGTTCTGATTTGAAATATATGAAAGTTTCTGAAAAACATGTTCACAACTCCGAGCAGTATGGGAGTTAAAGAGGTAAATATTCTTTCTATGGTTACTACTGATATTGTGGTGGATTTGGGCATATGAAAAATATTTTTTGGTTTAATCAACAACATTAAGATTATCCCATGAGTTACAAAAAGAAAAATTTTAGGGGGTTCAATCCTCTCAAAGGAATAATTATGAGAAAGTTTTTTTAAAATGTGAAAATAAGTTCCAACCTATGAAAACTACCTATGAAAGGTTTGAAAAATCTATAAATATTGTAAAAGGGTCTTCGTCTTGGTTACCGAATCAAAAAAATGTTAATAAAAATTCTCAAAATCTGGATGTAAAGGAAGATAAATGGAAAGAAAAATATCTTATTGTAGAAACTGATCTCAAAGCTAAAAAAATAAGGATGAAACTATATTTTAGATAGTGATTTTTCTTCCCATGTGAAGGAAGATTCAATGTTTTTAAAAAATGTGAAAGATTTAAAATAAGGAACAGTGAGTTTTCGAAATGATGAATCCCTTTTAATAAAAGGTGTTGGATCTGCTATTATTGGGAAAGAAAATTTGAAATCAAAGAAATTCTTATTTTTTGATGGGTTGAAACACAACATGTTGAGTGTTTCAAAAAAATTGATGAATGTAATAAATTTTTTTTTAGAAAATATGGTTTTGTTGTGAAAATAGTGTAATATGGAAAAGATGTTACAAAATAAAAACGTATAAAAGGAAACTTATTTCAAGTTGGTGAATTATAAAATTCATGTTATTTAAGAATTATGGAAGAAATTTACTTATAGAATAAAATATTAGGAAATATGTCTTAGAGGAACATGATAAAGTTATCAAATCGAGATAGTTTTTGTGATATTTTTAATATGTCAAGAAGAATATATTGGTGTTGTTCAATTTTTCAGAAAGGGAAGATTAAAAACTCTATTCGTTAGAAAGTTGATATTTGTTAAACTCATACCTTAGAACTAAGTCATTTTGATATTTGTGGGCCAATGATAAAACAATAAAATTTTAGATATAAGTACTTCATTTTTTTCATTGATGATTTTACTCGAATTACATGTATTTTGTATTTGAAACATAAATTGGAATCTCTAAAAATGTTTTAGAGTTTCAGGAGAAGATCTAAAAATGAATATGGGCATTCTATGAAGAAGTTAGGAACTGATAATGGTGTTGAATAAAATAATGGAAAATTTAAAAGTTATCTTGAAAAACATGGAATTTATGATGAGTTCAGTAGAGGATATCCCTCCCCTCATAGATCTAGGTTTTTCACTCAGTGTTGATCAGGAGAGGGAGGCTCAATCACTGTCTTCAGCGTTGAATCGGAAGGATTATCCAGTGTCATCTCCCCATCCTCCTTCTTTCGGTGTGGTCTATTTTCATTGCAGGTTCTCAATCCCATGTAAGGTTATCGTTCTGATGTCTCCATCCCATGAAGATTTCTGAACCTGCTACCGCCTTCTTGGTCACCAATGTGAATTTATCCACACTTCTTTGTTGTTGAAGACGAATGAATTTTGGATTCGAATCTGAGATATGGGAGTCCCCTGTCCATGGTGGTTGTTGAAAAAATCCCGAAGTGGATTTGGCATGGACATCTTCTGGCGTACCCTTTAATAAGGCAATGTTGCCTTGTCTTCTGGTAAGGGTTTCAGTTGGAGATTCTTCTACAGAGTAGGTGCCTGCTGTCAAGGATTCTCTAGACAAATCTGAGCTACTTCAGTTTGGAAATCTGAAGGTACCCTGATTTTTCGTTCCTTTTTCTTGAGTTTTTGAGATCTGTGAGTTCTAGTCTAGATTTGTACAAACTGAATGAGATGTGTGTCTAGCTAATCAGCGGCACTTCGAACATGATCTAATGCTTACGCTTTGTTTTATATTTCCAAGCATGGTCATGTGTTGATTTTTCATTCCTAGATTTATTGGTGTGATTTTATCTGGTGATGATGGAATGAAGCTGTGGCTGGATCTTGGAATTTCTGTTGGTGGTCTTGAGGGGTTGACGGTACTGGATTCATCATGACTCACTCTGGAGGTCTTGTCCACTCTTACACTTCTCTGTCTTCTAGGTATATTGCTCCTCTCTAGGTCAGTTGGGTGTGATGGGTTCCAAGGAGGTTTTGCAATGTACTTGTGAGTGGTAGGGTGTTCTAGGAGGCATGACAAGTCGTCGCCTTCTTCTTTTGGTTTGTATTTTCAATTTAAACTTTTGGGGGGCTGTGGAGATGGGATTTGTTGAGGGCCTCATTCGTGCATTCCTCTGCTCTTGCTTCAAGTTTTTTTCACTCTCTTTGAGGTGGATTCGAGTGGTGATCTTCTTGGTGCTTTGGGATGTGAGGGTGATCGGATGCTAGCATCTTGTGGTGGCTCTATCTCTATTGGATCCCAGTGATGCTCTTGAAGGTTCTGAGGAGGCTGTTATGTTTAAGGATGAAAAAGTGGTCCTTTTGACTTTGATTTTTACATTTCAAGCCCACCTGTGCATAGATCTTCATGGTTTTCATCGGCATGCTAGGTCTTTTGTGATTTTGTGATTCTGGTATGTGAAATTTTCTCGACAAGCTACAAGGATTTTCTCCAAATGAGGTTTCAAAGCAGGAAGAATCCACCAGATTTTGGCCATCTAGATTTGGAAGAACGAGAGGGTATGGCTTTTTCCATCGGTACCAGGCCCATGGAACCCTGCATGGGACAACTAGCTGAGTGGCCATGTGATGGTGGAGGTTTGACATAATGATGTAATTTCTAGGGAGGGGCATTTCTTATAGTCTTTTTCTAGGTTTTCTTTCCTATTAATGGTTTTTATTTGGTGAAGTTGTTAGAGATCACACTTAGCCTTTAAAAGTGTCATTTTAAAATACAAAAAAATGGATTCTAGATAGGATGAGTTCAGTAAACCATAAACACTATAACAAAATGGTGTTTCTGAAAGGAAGAATAAAATTTTAGTTGATATGAGACATACAATGTAGATTGAGAATAATATTTCTCACTATTTATGGAGGTAAGAAATGAGAACGAAAATTTATATTCATAATCGGTGTTTTTACAGGACAAGTTCTAATATGAATCCATATGAAATGTTCTATGATAAAACTCTAAGTTTTAAATACTTAAGAGTTTTTGGGAGTCCATATATCATAAATAATAATGGTTTAAATAATGTTAAGTTTGATTAGAGAGGTGAAGATGGAATATTTCTTGGATATGATCCAAATGAAAGAGGATGTAGATTTTTCAACAAAGATATAGGATGAATTGTTTATTTTATTGATGTAAAAATTCTTGAAAAAGATGAGGAATATATTTCATAAACACATGCATATGAGGAAGATTAAAAAGATGAAAGATTCATTGGTAAGAAACATGGAAATAATTCCGACAGTGATGATCCCATGTAGATGGAAGAATTGGAATCATCTATTTCTAGTGATGATGGATAATTTCATAAATCTCATACTAGGCTGATGAAATATGTGGAAACTAAAAACATTATTGGTGATCAATATCAAAAGTCTCAAAGAATAATAACATCAAGTTATTCCATATACTTATTTGTATTCAAAAGTTGAACCAAAATATGTTAATGAATAATTTGAGCATCAAGAGTGGATTCATGATATTAATGAAGAGTTAGATAAAATTAAGAATAATGATACTTGGTAACTTGTACCCAAACCAAATAATAAAAATGTTATTTGTACAAAGTGGGTATTCTGGAATAAGTTGAGTGAATATGGTGAAGTGATAAGAAATAAAGAAATATTGGTCTGTAAATTTTAATTACAAATTTAAGGTATTGATTTTGATAAGACCTTTGATTTGGTGGTAATGTTAGAAACAATTAGAATCTTTTATGCAATTTCTATACAATAAAGTTATAAAAAAATTCAGATGGATGTAAAGTCAATATTTCTGATAGAGAACATTATGAAGAAGTTTATATTGAACAACCATGTGGTTTTCTAATTAAGAAGGATGGAATTTGTGTGTGAAAGTTGAATAAGTCCTTGTATTGTCTAAATCAAGATTTAAGGGCATGGTATTCCAAATTGGATACCTTCTTAAGAAATTTGATATTTAAGAAATAAAGAGTTGATAGTAATATCTGCATCCAAGAATGTTAGGAGATTCCCCTCATTTTTATTGTATATGTTGATCGTATTATCTTTGTTGGGAATGATGAAATAAATTGTGAGAATTTTTCTGAATAAATGAATAAGTTTTTTGAAATATCTATTCTTGGTGAAATGAAATACTTTCTTGGGTTACAAATTTTACAAAAGAAGAAATACATTTTTATTTCTCATGAAAGGTATTCTATGGAACTTCTTAATAAGTTTATCATGGAAAATTTAAAAACTTTTTTCACACCAATTTTAGTGGGAACCAAGTAAAATAAATATGGTAAAGGAAAGGAGGTTGACCCTAAAGAGTTTCGAAAGATAATTAGGAGTTTTTTGTATATGGCTGCCTCAAGACTAGATATTTTTTATGTTATTACACAATGTTAAAGATTCTGAAGTTCTCTAAAGGAATCACATCTCTTGGATAGAAAAATAATTCTATGATATATCAAAGGCACGACATACTTCATAATCCGGTATGATAGCTCAATAATAATTGATTTGTTTAGTAATACAGATGTTTATTGGGAAGGAAGTATGGATAATATAATATCCACACCTGGTGGATTTCTCTTTCTAGGGGAATGTTGTGTATGTTGGAATACTAAGAAAAAAAATTAGTAACTCTTAGCATGGATGAATCTGAGTATATTTCTGCTACTCAAGCTACAACACAACTTATGTGGATGAAGACTCAGTTGTAAGACATACTTTTTGATGTGAAGATACCTATGCTCTTGAATTGTGATAATTATAGAGATATAAACCTTAAAATAAGTTCAATACAAAATTATCATTCAAGAAATATTGATATAAAATATCACTTCATCAAAGAGTGTATGGAGAAGAATGCACTACAACTGGAGTATGTTCCTACATCGGAACAAGTTTATGACATTTTTATAAAACCTTTATCTAAGGAATCATTTTTTAAACTAAGGTTGAACATGGGAATCCAACATATTTCTCTCCAAGGTTGAGTTATGTGTTTTTCCCCTCTATCATCTAGTATTAAGATAATGTTTTTAAGAGGGAGAAAATGATGTTTCATAAATCTATCCATTGGTATGTGCTAAAACTTTTAAGGAATCAATTATTTAGGGGGAGTTTTGGGTAAGTTGTGAACTCAGTATGTAAATGTATAAACTATTATAAAAATTTTCTAAATTGGTTTTAAGAAACTAGTTTTTACAGGAAAATTGAAATAATTTTTGAAGAGTGAAAGTTTGAAGTTCAAGAAAAAGTTTCTTAAGTCAATTCTTGTGGATAGCATAGTTTTGTTGACAATGATTTTTGTTTACTATAATGAGTTCTATCACGTAGGATTAGAATTATTGATTAGTAATCAATAACTCAAGTTTAGAAATTTTTAGTGATTTATGAACCTTGGTTGATAATAAAATCCAATGGAAGAGATTATTGATACAACTTGGATAGAAGTTGTTTTTGGATGTTGAAATAAGTTGTTGTTGAATGTTTTGTATTTTTCAGTCATTATGAAAAATAAATTTAATTTTCAATTATTGGTGATATGGTAAAAGTGGTATCATAATAATAAGATAATATACATGAATTATAATAAAATCCATCGATTTTGGTTTTCTGTTATATAGATGTTTTTTGGGTAAAGATGTTTATCAAACTCACACTGTATTTGGAATGATGTTTTCAATCATAATGAGAAGTTTTATTAGAGTCTGAATGTATTTAAAGATATTTGGTACCAAAACTGATGATTATTTGTTGTTTTGTAGGTTTTAAATATCAAAAGTTGTCTGAAGAAATTTTGATTCAAGTGTTGTGAAATAAAGGAGGAGAAAAGGTTTTGTAAGTAAGATTATGCTATGCTAATCTGAATTTTATTAACATTATGAAGACATCATGATACAATCAAGAGTTTGTGGAATAAGATAGATTGTGAAGTCAAAGTCTTACGGTCGTAGTTAATTGGTGTGAGAATCACCGGATGCAAATTTTATCTAAAGGATAGGAAGTTTGAAGTTTCTATAATCATAAGTTTTGATGAGGTGTTGATCAAATGATCCATCAGATTGACTGATCCATCGAATTTAATGATCCATCAAACTATTCAATCCACATAACAAACCAATTCATAAGATCAATAATCGTTTGAAGAGAATATAGAAGAAATAATTCACTAATGACACTGTTCCATCAGACTTGGTGTGCCACTGATTCATCAAAAGATTTTTGACACTGATCCATTAGACAGATTGTTAGTATTAACAAGGAATAGGATGTAGAGCTCTATTAGAGGTAGATTAGAATTTTTTTGATAATAAGAAGACAATTTATTTATATAGATCAAAAATTTGGGTTTTTTGGGACCGATGAATGAGAAGATCTTCAAAGACTGGTCCATCAGATGGAATCAGATACCGACCAATCAGATGAAGCATAACAATGTATTCAACCATTTTCATAGAAAAAAAGTTATATTTTTATTCAATTTGTTCAAGACATGTTACATAGGTGTTGATACTGATATATTGGATGGGAAACAGATACTAATCCATTAGATTCATACTGACACTGATAAGCCATCGGACACAATTTCATCAGTCCAAGGATTTATCCAAACAAATGAAGAAAAAGTGAAATGTGTTGAAGTTGATGAAGTGATTTTTAAGGTTTATGGAGTATTTATAAGTTACAAAAATGTTTATGAAGATAAATTTAAGTCTAACAAATTTTCAACAGTGAATAATTTCAAAGTTTTAGTTTGTTTAGAGCATCATAATGGGAAGTCTTCAGTTTTTAATTATTTTTCATTCGTATTAAGAAAATCAGAGTGATAAACTATATCAGAATGAAAAATGTATCATAATGGCAAATAGTTTTTAAGTTTTAAGTGTGTTGAAGTTATGATATGATTAAATAAGTTTCGAGATTAATCAAGAAGAATTGCGAAGCACTAAAATAGTCAAATATTAATTCAAAATGATTGTGAAATTCTAGTTTCTAGAATTTGGATAAGTTGGAAAATAAAATTGGTTTCCCACCCATTCCATTTCTAGAGCATATATAAATAGAGTTCAAAGTACAAAATACTCTGACACTTTCCACATGTCGTAGAGATAGAGTGCTAAAGTTTTTTTGGTATTTCTGATAGACAAAAATATTCTGAATATATTTTTCTTGAAGAAAATTTTTTGGACATAAGAGTGAAGAAAAGGCTATTATCAAAGTTTACTAAATCGGACCAAGAAATCATACTAACAATTATGATGAAATAAATAAGTGATTCAGAATTGTTTTTGGAGTATCTTTTTAGACCTAATTTTTTCCAGGCTGAGGTATCAGACTGAGTTTTTATACAAATTCCAAAAGAGTTTTTTATATATTATTCTAGGTAAGAAAGTGAATAATTTTGTTTTGAAGATTTAAAAAAGTGTAATTTGTTAAATAAGTATAGTGAAATATTTGAAACCAAATTGTGAAGGTATCTAAACTTGTTACAAAACTTATTTTACATAATTTGTGCTAGAAAAATCACATGCATTGTTGTATTGATCGTAGTGTTACATAAGTGTAAGGGTGTTTTATACTTGTTATATCTACACAAAATAATTTTTTGATAGCGGATTATGTGGTATTGGGTTTTTTCCAAACCATTCCAAGGACTGTATACTCTTATTGAGTAGTAAACATTGTAAATACTTGTGTTCCTATGGATGTGTGAACATTTTTTTCAGCAAAGTGATAATTATTTAACAAGAGGTTAAGGTTGTTATACAAGAAAGATAACATAAAAATATATCATTGATTCACCCCTCCCCCTATCAGTGATACACTGTCCTAGTTAAGACTTTTCATTTGTAAGGGTCATAAAGTAGTTAATGTTATAGAAACTAGTATTTTCCAGTAAATGGAGATTTTTATATAAAAGTGAAATTTATCATATTTAGAAGATTATTTTGATAAAATAAATATTATTTTTAAAATAAACATGTCAAAATTATCCAATGGTGAATTTATTATAATTTTCAGAGTCAATAGTGTTTTGGGTAAAAATTAAATATTTTGTAAATATACAATCTATATTATGACATCTTAATGTCCCAAAAGTGATGTAATAAATTCCATAAAAGGTTTCCATGACCAAAGGTATATATCTCCTTTTAAATTATTTTTTTAGTTATTTTATTAATTTTATAAACCCTTAATGAATTCTCCAAAAACAATATTATATTTTTGGGTTTTAAAATCAATTATTTATGAACATGACTCAATTCCACATCACTAATGATGTTATTTTAAGGATTTCAGTTCTTGGGATAATAAAATATTTAAAAAAACATTTATTTAGAAGAAACCATGGTCAAAACCCATGGGGAGGTTTGTGTTTTTTCTTATTTTATTATATAGTGTCCAAAATCTAAGTATAGAAATTAATAAATAATTTTCCTCTCATTTGTTATAAATATACACCCATCAAGGTAAGGGATCCTCTCCTCTTCCTTTTTATTTCAAGTAAATTATTTTTACTAAGCCTTTTGAATTCCAATTTTTCATGTTGTATTGTGTTTTTACACATACCTTTACTATATTTATGATTCCTAAGTAATTAGAGGAAAACTTTAACACTCATTAAACCCTCCCATGAACCTTTATGCGCACCTGTTATGCTAATGAAATTACCTTGTGATTTTTCCATTCCACACTTTTTTTATAGTGAATAACCATCCCCATTTCCAATCAAGAGTATTCACCTAGATGTAACTATCCTTAATTTACCAAGGACTCCCATGTATGCAATCCCACACTCCTTATTCATGAGATTAAAAGTGATGAAATACATTATTATGTTGTATGATATATGTGGAACAATAATGCAAGTACATGATAAGAATGTGATGGGTGGACTAGGAATTATATAGCCCTAAAATTCATTGGGTAATGTTTTTATCTCATGAGATGTCATGTATGGTGCATGAGAGATTATCCTAAGCATATTATGTAATAATGTCTTGGTGGTTATACTTGACTTATGCTAATAATGTCATGTTTTATGTTATTTCCACATTCCAACATTGACTTGATGTTGTCATATTATATCATGCTTTGATGTTCATGTTTATGATTTTCACCCTTTTTATGTCACCATGATATGCCTTTTGAATAACATGTATTACTTTTATCGTGATATTCATTGATTATTCCCTTACTAGGATTTATATATTATCTCTTTCTTATGTATTCCCTCAATTTATCCTGTGGAGTTTTAGAATATCCAAGGAAATTAAGGGCATGTTTCAGAGTTTTTAAATAATAATGTTGTACCCATGTTTTAATTTATTATGCTATGTACCTAATTTCCAAAAGACACTAGGCCTCATGATCTTTTTGGGATTTTATTAAGTGTGTTTTTACATAATAAATCATGAATTAAGGTGTATTAAAATATGGGTCTTCATAAGGGTGATCACACAAAGAATGGTGTAAAATCACTTAGAAAATTTAAAGAATGATTGAAAACAAAATGAGAGATAAAGGATGAATTTGGGTTGAGAACAATGAGATGAGTCATACCAAGATTATTACTTATAAGTTCATGCATGAGTAAATTGTAAATAAATTAATTAATTTAGATATCATCGGAATTGAATACTAGTGAACCTCCTCTCAGAGTGGATACTCTCCACTATATTTATATCCCTTTTCAACTCTCATATACTTCGATTAGTTGATATAATGGGTAATTTAAAACATTGTTTAAACATAACCACTCTTTTTCACCCAATGGTCATGAAATGAATGAAGAATATTAGTTAATGTATTGATAACATATTTCTTCCCACCAAAAATGGTCATTCAAGGAGGAATAAAATTAAAATTAAAAGATATTAAAGATATATATAAAAACCCACCACATATTTAAGAATAAAATAAATCACTTCACTAGGTACCCTCATTCATACATAGATTATCACTAGAAAATTACCCCATTAAGCAAGTCATAATGGATTATGAAAAGAAAATAATAGAAGACCTAGGAAACAACACTCCAAACTCTTAACATCAGCAGCACCCCAACAACTCTCTGTAATTGATTCGGTCGAAAGGCCTCAAATAAATCCTCCCAATCTCACGAAATTCTTCCAATATTTATATATGGAATCCTTTTAATGGTAATATCCTTGTATATATAATTTTAGTTCTCCATTATCTCCTAAAAAATACTAGGATTTTGAAATTACAGCATATATACAATTTACTATGTGGATAGGGCCCTTATGGTTCAACTTCTTCTCAAACTAGTGCCACTACCATACTTGAGTGCTCCATAGCATAGTCAAAGCTTTACAATGAAACCTCAAACATCCTTATAAAGACTTCTTAATAAAAATACATATCCTCATTTTTTCACGACGTAACTATTCCCCAAAACCACATCCTCCATCTTCATGCAACATTCTCCACAACATAGTCTCTTCTCCACATCACAAGGCCTTAATTCATATTTATTTATTATTTTTTATCATATTCAACATTTTCCAGCTATGTAACAGCTTACAAGGGATGGCACAAAAGGTGTGTATGAGAGAGAAAAAATGGTTTTATCTAGGAAAACGCCTTTTGAGTAAGTGTGTATTACCCTGAAAATGAGTGTGTCCCACATTAGAAATTCTTGTAGGACTCAAACTGTGAATAATATTCACATGACATAATTGATTTGGTTCTATCCCATTTATTGTAAAGAAAAAAAATAATTAATAGATATATTTACCTCAATATTAATAGAGGATTTTTTCTCAAAATTAATGGATAATTATTTCTCAATATTAATGGATGGAAAAATTAATGTTAATTTCATTAATTGGAGATATTGATTTGTGGTCTATATAAATGGATAAAATGAAATTTTTTTAGTAAAAATTATGAGCAGAAGACAAATCCTGACCAGGGTGGAGGTGGATCCCCTTCTAGGGAAGCCAATCTAGGCACACACAAAGAGCCGTAGTCACCAGAGCCAAAGGAAAAGGTCAAGACCTGCAAAGGCGGACTAGAAGAAGGGATATATAAGATGTGATGATTTAATGATGTTTTGGCACATCTTCTGGTGATCTAGGTAGAGTTCTAAATGATGGAAATTCTTCTAACCTAGATTTTTCTCTTTATTGAATGAAAGTGATGCAGTCGTTCTCCCATGGATGTAGGACGAATGTCCAAACCACATAATACTATTGTGTATTGTTTTATAATTTTTTCTTGCATGTGTATTTTATTGTTGTGTAATTTTTTTAGTTCCATTTAATAAAGATCTTTTAAAGTATTAGAACTAGATGTAAGAACAACTTGGTTCGGTGGTTGGGGTGCCTAGACTTCCTAGTTCCAGACACCAAAGTCATGGGGGATCTTTTGGATCAAGTTTTTTGCTTGTTTCTTTGAGATCCAATCCCCAAAACATGGTATCAAAGGGAGGTTGGTGTATTTGGTTGCAGAACATGGGGGGAGGAATAGGGTGGAGCATTTTATCAAGGACTCGAAGGATGTTACTAAAAGATATCAATAGTACCGAAGGTTTCTCTGTGATATCGAAAGTCCAATTGACCTATAGGAGTCATGAGGCATGTTCCATTGTTGGTTATAGTCAGATCTTGGTGGAAGACTATTGGGGTTCCTTAGGTTAGGTGGTTTATCAGGAATCCATAATAATGTCACCAAAAGATAGTGGCGGTATCATCAGTGTTTCTAGAATATCAAAATTATTCTTGTATATAGGTTTCATGAGGCATGTTTCATTAATTAGGTGACATTTGGAGCTTAGCGGAAGGCTATTGAAATTCTGGAAGGAAATAGAACTAGAAGAACATGATAGTAAACACTCAAGGAAGGATGTGTAAGATGAAGCTATCTTTTTTCAATTCAAGTCGATGAAAGATTTGGTTGGTTCCCATGTTCTGCATGACATTGCAGATGGAGAAGTGATTTTGCAATTTTTGATGTTATGAAAATGATCTTTTGGGGGATAGGTAGAGAAATGGAAGGACCCTCTATGATGAAGGTGGGCTCTCAAAGAGTTATAACTAGGCTAGAAGCAATGGGAGAAAAGGAAACTGTTTACATGGTTTCACTGAAGGAAGTTTCATTGGGATTTCATCATGCATATGACATCATACTTTTCAGAAGCTAAGGTTACCAAAAGAAGACCAGTTCTAATGGAATATCTGGAGTTTGATGTACCAAAAATCTCTTGGTTTGTGCATAAACTCAGTGATGGTGTTTTAAAAAGTTCATGGAAAATCAATAGAGTGATTCCATAGACTTGGTGCATGATGCAGCTTATTGTTGTGAATTTCAATAAAATCAGAGGTTGAAAAAATGTTTCTGATTTATTTGGATAAATTTTTCATGGAGGCATTTAGATGAGTTTCACATAGACTGGGGAATGATTAGATCATGGTTCCAAAAGATTGAGGAGGATATACTTAGGTGGGAGCCTGAACGACTGAAGCAGCATGGTGTGGAGAACCATGCAGGCACTATAGAAGAATAATGAATGGAAGATGGACCAGTTTCGACATTGGTGAGATAATGAGAATAGTATTTAAGTGGTATATTGTTGGACTCAACCTGTGAATACTATTCTCAGGATAGAATTTATTTGGGTCCAGCCCATTTATTAGATAGAGAGAAAATCATTAATGGAGAGATTTACCTCAACATTAATAGAGTATTTTCACTCAAAATTAATGGAGAATTAATTATCAATATTAATGGATGGAAAAATTATTGTTAACTATATTAATTCGAGATATAGATTTTTTGTCTATATAAATGGATGCAGTGAAATTTTCTGAGTACAACTAATGAGCGAAAGATAAATCCTGACCAAGGCAAAGGTGTCTCCCCTTTTGGGGAAGCCAACCTGGGTGCACACAAAGAGTTGAAGGAACCAAAGCCAAAGGTGAAGGTTGAGACCCACAAAGGCAGAGACCAGAATGAGGGATCCAGAAGATGATATAACCAAAGGATGTTGGTGGAACATCTTCTGGTGATCTAGGTATAGTTTCAAATGATGGAAATTCTTGTAACCTAGATGTTTATCCTCATTGAATGAAAGTGATGCAGCCATTCTCCCATGGATATAAGATGAAAGTCTGAACCATGTAATCCTATTTTGCATTGTTTTGAACTTTCTTCTTGCATGTGTGTTTTCTTGTTGTGAACTTTTTTTCATTGATATTAATGAATACCTTGAGAGGAATATAACCATATACAAGGAAGACTTAGTGTGGTGGTTGGGGTGCCTGGACTTCCCTGTTCTAGACACTAAAATCATAGAGGATCTTCTAAAGCAAGTTTTGCGCTTGTTGCTTTGGGCTCCAATCCCCAACACGTGGTATCAATGGGGGGTTGGCGTATTAGGTTACAAAAAATGGTGGAAGGAATCTGGTGGAGAATTTTAGCAAGGACTTGAATAATGTTACTGAAATATAGTGGTAGTACCCGAGGTGTTTCTTGGTTATCAAAAGTCCAATTGACCTGTGGGAGTCATGAGGCATGTTCTGTTGTTGATGACAGTCAGAGTATGGTGGAATACTGTTAGGGTTCCTCAGGTTAGGTGGTCTATCAAGAATTCGAAAGAATGTCACTAGAAGATGGTGGTAGTATTAGTGGTGTTTCTGGAATATCTAAAGTCTTCTTGTCTTTATGTGTCATGCAGTGTGTTCCGTTCATTAGGTAAAATTTAGAGCTTAGTGGAAGGATACTGAAATTATGGAAGGCAATAGAACTAGAAGGCCATGATAGCAAGTACTCAGGGAAGGAGATGTCATATGAAGCTATCAATTATCAATTAAAGTCGATGAAATATTCATCTAGTGCTAGTGTTCTGCATGACATTGTGGATGGAGAAGGGATTTTATAGTTTTCAACTATATGACAACGATATTTGGAAGGATCTATAGAGAAAAAAAAGGACCTTATATGATGAAGGTGGTATCTCAAAGAGTCAGAAAAAAGATGGAAGTAGTGGTAAATAGGACCTTGTTGACATGGTTGCACTAAAGTAAGTTTCAGTGGGATTTCTTCATGTTGATGACATCAGAATTTCTGGAAGCTATGATTACTGGATGAATTTTAGTTCTGATGGTGTCGCTGGAGTTCGGTGTACCAAAATTCTCCTAGGTGGTGTAGAATCTCAGGGATAGAGTCTTAGAAAGTGTATGGAAGACCAATATAGTGGTTCCATGGAAATGGTGAACGACATATCTTATTGTTGGGAATTTCAATAAAATCAGAGGATGATAACTCATTCCTGATTACTTTGGAGAAATTTTCCATGGAGGAATTCAGATGAGTTTCACATAGACTGTGGAACAATAAGATTTTGGTTCCATAAGATTGAGGAGGATCTACTTTAATGGGATCCTAAATTATTAAATAAGCATAGTGTAGAGTACCATGCAGGCACTATAGAATAATGATGAATGGAAGCTACATGAGTTTTGATATTGGTGAGAGCATGACAATAGTCTTCAAGTGGGAGATTGTTGGACTTAGCTTGAGAATACTATTCTCATGATAGAAGCAATTTGGGTCTATCCCATTTATTTAAGAGAAATAAAATAATTAATGGAGATATTTAACTCAACATTAATAGAGGAGTTTCTCTCATAATTAATGGAGAATTAATTCTCAATATTAAGGGATGGAAAAATTAATGTTAACTACATTAATTGGGGATATGGATTTTTGGTCTATATAAATGGATATGGTGAAATTTTTTGAGTACAAATGATGAGAGGAAGATAAATCCTGACCAAGGTGGAGGTGTATTCCCTTTCAAGAAATTCAACCTGGGTGCACACAAATATTTGAAGGCACCATAGCCAAAGGCAGAGGTTGAGACCCACAAATGTGGAGACCAGAAGGAGGGAGCCTGAAGATTCGATGACCAAACGATGTTGGTGTCACATCTTCTAGTGATATAGGTAGAGTTTTGAATGATGTAAATTATGGTAGCCTAGATGTTTCTCCTCATTAAATGAATGTGATGCGGCCATTATCCTATGTATGTAGGATGAAAGTCCGAACTATGTAATATTGTTGTGAATTGTTTTGTACTTTGTATTTGTTTGCATGTTTTCATGTTGTGTGCTTTTATTCATTTCTGTTAATGAAGACCTTGAGAGGACCAAAACTAGATTCAAGGATGACTTGGTGCGGTGTCTAGAGTTCTTGGACTTCCCAATTCCAGAAACCAAAGTTGTGGGGGATCTTCCGGAGCAAGTTATGTGCTTTTTGCTTCAGGCTCTTGTTCATAGAATAGTATTCCCAAGTTGATTTCAACAATTATAAGGGTTGGGATCTACTTAATAACCCAAGGTGATCCATTTACATCTTAGAACAAGCCATACTGGAGTCTTCCACACAGACTCTCCTCCCATTTTTTAACTATCTCATATTGTCCAATTTTTTACACCTACACATAAAAAGTCTTGGTCAAAATTATAACTTGAAAATGTATCTTTTTTTATATCTTTTTATAAAATTGACTCTAAAATATTAAATACCCTCAAATGAATAAAATAACTAATATGGGCATAAAATACTTATAAATCAATTACATTAAGAAAAATTCAAAAATTATGCATAAAAATGAAGTTATCACATATTTTAGATTTTGAAATGATTCATCATATTACTCTTTTTCTTCATTCTAAGGAAAACTAAATAATCATCCATGTGTACACACAGACTACTGCCACTATGAATCAATGTATTGAATCTTTCATTAACTACTTTCATGAATGGTTCTAAGATTTTATTTAAGGGATAATTATGTTTTTTATGAAATCATTAAGTTTCTCATAAATTAAATTCGACAACCTATTAATTATAAGAGTAATAAACAATTTTTTGTAAATTCAATCATGTAAAACAAGTGCACTAAGAGGGAAAAATTATTCATACTATGTAATAATTTTGTATCCATTAACTATTCTTCTACTTCTCTTCTATTCAGAAATATCATTCTAATAAAACATAAATAATATCATTATTCCTCATGAAAAATGATATAATAACTAAATCACCTCATAATCATCCACTAAATTATGGTATGTTCATGTTTGGGTCAGTTTAACCATCCACTAGAACAATGATTTAAAATAGTATCATGGATGACTATGATAACTTATACACTAATGATATATCATATAAATAATTAAATAACTATTTGACTTTTGTTTTGTAATGGTAACATTGGTATTAGTCTCATCAATTAATATACCAACATATGATCGTTAAAAATCATCTAAACATGCTCATAGTTGAATTATTCTTTAAGGATCATAACCAAAACTATCATAGAATGAAATTATAAAATTAAAAATAATTATAAAGCATCAATTATAGTACCTTTATGATCTCAGGATGATGAACTTTGGGAGAATAATAAAGAACAACATCGTTATTACAAAACTAGTTCAAAATGATAAAGACTACTCACACATGATATTGAAAATAAAGAATAACTAACTAATATACATGTAGAGAGTAATTATAAATGAGGTTTAAAAAGTTTTATTTATGGATAATATTATGAAATAAGTGATTAATAAAATTATATTTTTCATATCGGAAGTTAGAGCACATTCGGCTAAGATGGAATACAAGGTAAGGGGTTCATTGTCTCAAATTTAAATTCATGATACATGTTTTATTTTGTACACCATGATATCTTTGATATGGTTTGATTAATTTATATAAATTTATTTTACCATATTCATGTAATTCATTGTGTTTGAAGATTCGTATCATGTTCTTTCTTTAAATGGAATTTAATTTAAATGATACCAAAGTTATAAGGGTTTTTGGTTAACTGAACTCCCTCCATTTATAATGCTTCATCTTTAACTTCATTCTCCCAAGATTGGTTTATTCCATATTAATAGTTTATTTCATGGTACTTTTTTTCTTCTATTTTGTGAAATTACCTTTTAATTCAGATCTTTTACCTTAATAAATTTCACTCCCAGAAGGTATATCATTGTTGAGAATAATTTGCATCCTATTTAATAAAGGTTTACTATCCTTGTCTATATTTTCCTTTCCCTCTAATATTATCCTTTATAATTGGAAACCTAATTATATTTTATCTCATGTGACCTCTATATTTTTCTTCTCCATTTTTAAAAAGGAAATTTTTTTACACTTTTTATGATGTGGGTTTTCAACAAAGATTTTTTACAATATTAAAATTGGATTTTTATCCTTTAAAATAAAATGTGTTATATTAAACAACACATTTATTTTGATGACCTTAAATTATTTTCAAGATCCTATTATTGAATTTTATCTTTCAATGGTTTCAAAATATTTTACTTCACCTTTTTCAAAATAACATTTGAAAGGACCCATAACTTTTTCTTTTTTTATAATGTTAAAAATGTTTTCTAAAATACCCTTTTTAGTTTTCTATTGTGCTAACATATATTTCCTTAATATTTTTAGTTTTATATGAAAATTTCTTTCCATATTCATTATTTTCATAATAAATTATATATCTCCTAGTTTTATAAAATATTTTTTTAAATGATTTCAAAAGATCAAGGATATTTCTTATTTCCAAAGTGATTTTTATAGATCTACTAAAAAGTGTTTTTCATATAAGTTATTTTCCTTTTATATATATTATTTTGGATCAAGGATATTAATCAATGATATCATCAACCATTTTTATACATATGTCCTATGTAATGTTCTTTTCTATCAAAGATATGATTTATCGCTACCTTTTTCTTGATTAACCTTTCACCATGAATAAACATAAATTTTCTTCTAATGTATTTGCTTTGTGAACACTCTATATTTCTTTAATTTGATTTAAGGGTGTTCACCTAGATATCAGATATTGATTGATTGGGTAAATTATTTACTTAACCATATAACCTTTATCTATATAGTGTAAATAGAATATGCTTTATTATCTTGATTGAAAGGTATTCACCTTAAAAGTTACTAAATATCTTTTAATAGTAATTAATTTTCCATGGGTTTCTCATGTTATGATTATTTTTGGAATTATTAATGATTTACTTATATGAATTGTTTTTAAAAGGATATGAAACTCATTTTATTTCCATAGGTTATTTATAATGTGTTGAATGAGACTCATTTTCCTTCCATGGGTTCTTTACGATATTATGAATGATTGATTTCTTATAGAACATGTAAGTATGGATAAATGATGAGTAGAGTCCTCTATCACCCCCCCCCCCAATTCATTACTTAAAGGTTTTTATCTCATGATTAAAATTATCTAGGGGTATGTTTTAGTTGCTCATAAGCATGGTAATTGATGGTGTGACTCGTGAAAGTAATGTTCCCTATATTAATGTATGTTCCATTTTTAAAATATGTGCTACATTATTATCTTATGATCTCATGATTTGGATCCTAAAAGTAATATTCCTTGTACTAATTTATATTCTATATTTGAATGATGTTCTACATTCTTATCTTATTCTCTCATGGTGTTGTTCATTAAAGTAATGTTCCTTATACCAGTGTTTGTGTCACAGTTTTAATCTTAGTATTATGCTTATGTTATGCTCTCAAGAATCATGTTTATTAAATCATGTTTCCAAACTATTTTGATTCATGTATTATGTTATTATATTCCTTACATCATGTTTTATGATTTTTGTTTTTATGAATATGATTTTATTATGTATCTTGATTATACTCATATGCTCATTGTATGCTCACTTATGGCCATTAACTATTATCACTTATGTTTAACCTTACTGGGTGTTTGATCACAACCTTTATTATGGTTTAATTTCTCCAGCTTATGAATAAAATTAATACGTAAGTTTTTTCTAGAAGAATATCTTGTTTGAGGGATTTTTGGGAGATTTTGAAGACTTGTTATGGATTAAATAGTTACTTATATAGTAGAGAAAATGTTTATTTGATACAAAGAACATGGGTCCTACTGGTTAACTATTTTTCCTAATTATATAAAACTCTAAAACTAAAAAGGTCATTGGAATATAAATTTTACATTATGTTTTAATGATCTTTCAAATAAGGATGTGTGTCAAAGTTAGTGTCTAAAGAATGTTTTTTTAGCACCAAATCTAAGAGTACAGGTCTAGGGTACTATATAGACCATCAAAAACTGTCATCCCTTGGAAGGTTATTAAAGAATAAAAGCTACAAACTTCACTCATCGCTCATTAAGTATCTCAATAATCTAAAAGATACCCTCAATAATATCAATCCAATCCTTCACATCCTAAGGATCTTTATTACCTTGGAAGGTAAGAGGATGTTGCATCTAGAAATCCTGAGTGAAGACTACCTTGGTATCCACACCTCGTGGCACACCTCCACATTCAATAGGTATTATGAAAATCCCACCTTCTTGAAACATATTTGTTTACCACAATAAAAGAATAGTATCTGGTGCATGCTCAACTCATCTCTCCTGATTAGTTAGAGGTATAGTAGGGGGATTTTTAATTCCAGTGATACCCTTAACCCTGCCCTTGGGTGGCTCCATGGGACATCATTAAGGTTTTGTTTTCTAAATTCCATAACACTAATTCAAAAATGATTTATAATAATTTAAATCTTAATAAAATTTAAGAAAAAACAAACATATACTCAAACAACCATCTTACCTGGGCTCTAACTGAGAAACCAAACACAACTAATTTACCATAGGAGACATTCTATAAGGTCCCACTCTATGAAACACTTTAACACACCAACCCACTACTTACCCAAGGCCTAAGGTCTCATTGCTTGTACCTTATCATATTTCACTTTATATCAAATAAATAATCAGAAGAAAAAAAATTCACTATTTAAATTAATTATATGTCCCCAATAATGTATTTGGAGGGATACTTAATATATTATTATTAGAATTTAATTAATTAAAACCACATTTTTTCTATATTTGTTCACAGAAGCATATAAGAAATCACACGAAAAGTGAACCCACATTCAAACATGATGCATAAACTCACACTCTCTTGTTTCCCCAAACAAGTGTAAAATCAATAAACCATAAATTTTACAATATCACTTGAAAAAAAAACAAGAAATCATAACCATAAAACCAATAAAAATAATTCCACTATCTTGGAAACTTGATTTTCCACTATATTGGTATTATCCAGACACAAGCATAGCTTCAACCTAAGTTTGGGCTAAACAATCTCCAATGTACCAAGTCCCAAATAATATATCAAAAAATAATGGATTTGATTATATTTTTTAACACCATGGAATGGTTCACTGGGTCTGAGAAAGAGCACCACAAGACCCCATGTGTGTCTCTATATATGCAAGATATTGTTAACTAGCAGTGAGGGCCCAAACCATACATTAGAGAGACTATGCCCTCGATATCATATCATACAACATATATAAATAAAAGGAATAAATAAATAAATAAATAATATGTAATCATAGGTATATGCTAACCATATAAATAATATCACATGAAATAACAAAATGAACTTATGTTTTTCATACATCAATAGTCAAAAGATGATCCCCATTGGCAGTGGATCAGTACATTCAATGCACAAAATAATAATATAACGATGGATTTCATGCTACAAAATATTACAAAGTATGACTTGGTATCACCTTTATACACAACCAGATCCTCTAGATCAGTTACCTAACATGATGGGTTTCCCATTACCAAGATCATTCACAACAAATTATACATGCATACCAAAGTGTCTATGTGGGGTGTGAGTATATATGACTCAGTGTAACACCACTAAAAGGAAATTTTCATAAGTGAAAGAATATATGTGAGTGCATATAGTTTCAAAAAGTATATAAACAACAAGAACTCACTCATGTCAGGTCATCATGAACTAACCAAATGAACCCTAAACATACCTTATTTGGAAAATGTTGAAAGGAAAGAAATCATACCAAGTAACCATCACTGAAAATATTGGAATTGGAACAGAGGAGGGTGTGACATAGACAACCTCTCACAAAATATGAACCATCTTGGTACACATGGTAAGGTCTCATGACTATCTCATAAATAAAAAATGGATCTTGGGAAGTGAATAACATATACAACCACCTACATACATTGAGAAATATAGGAAGCAATGCTAAGGAGAGTGTAACATATCCAACATCCTACATGTGATGAACCATCCCATTACATAAGGAAAGTTTGAAGGTACCGGGGCACATAGTGGAATCTGATGGGTCGGGGATTTAAAATTTTTCACTGGTGATTGATATAACTATGTATTTTTTGGTGAATCACAACCATAGTAACAGCTCTAGGATATTCACATGATGAATTTTTAAGAACAAAATTATTTCATAAAATTATTTCTTTTGATCTAAAGTCATTTATTACATCTTCTCATCATCAGTGATTTTTTCTTAAAGGAACTAAATCAGATTCTATCTAGATCATCCACACATTCTTCAAAAGTATGTGGGAGCATCGATCATTGAATTTTAGGTGCTAGAGCAGAAATCCAATGACACCTTCAATGTACCAATGATCACCGTTATGTCGTTCCATCGATCTGTGAAGAACTATAATTGAGTGCTTGGAACATAAGCTCCTCACTCAATGAAGTAGGAGGAAGAAGAGAGAAGTTATCATTGATTGAGTAGTGAATGGTGAATCACATGAGAACCTCTCATTATTATATAGTGAAATATATATAATACTTGGAATTGGATCCCCAACCCCCGAATATATATTTCTCACTATATAAACCATAAAGACATTTTTATGACCAATTAAATAAGTCTTAAAAATAATTTATATTTTTATCAATTTCTTGTAATATAATAAATATATTATGTGATAATACCGAGCCATTAACTTAGCTCTACATTCTCAAAAATATCAAATGAATCATGGATATTAAAATGATATTTGTTCAAATAATATTCTCCCATGTATTTACTTTAATGTTTGTAAATAGATTCAATAATAAATCCAGTACCAATTAGTAAAAACTTGAATAATTATGGATTTATTTATTCCTTGATGATTGAACATCACTCGGGCCCCTGTGGTGGGTACCACCCTATCCTAAACTTCAATTCATCATATTAGGCTAGAGTTTTGAATATGCTTAGTTTGTAGAGCTCTAGAACCTTATCAGGATATCAATGAATATTATTTACAAAATAGTAGTGGATTCTAGAAACCCATCAAGGACCATAAATAGATAAGGAGTACTCAAATCAATGAAATCCTTCCTATGAACACATGTCATGTACTATGATCTCTTTTTTCTCATGATATCTCATAAAGTAT
Source organism: Viscum album (assembly GCA_963277665.1). Taxonomy (NCBI): domain Eukaryota; kingdom Viridiplantae; phylum Streptophyta; class Magnoliopsida; order Santalales; family Viscaceae; genus Viscum; species Viscum album. The sequence goes on along the minus strand of OY728132.1, from coordinate 323,046,379 downwards.
AGTGCATACATTGTGTCATCATCCTTTATTGATTTATTATTTGTTAACCTAACTGGAAGGACTTACCTTTCTTTTACCATATCCATGGATTTAGTGAAGGTACTATCTTCTTGATCAACTAGGCCCAAGGTATCACTTCCTTTCAAAAAAAACAAATTCTATCTTGATTATATAATCAATGTCATACCACCAATGACATGCCCAATGTATTATACCTCTCTACGAATTCAATGTCATAGTTTTTTCCTTACATCAAAGTACATGATCAAATAGTATACACTAATAATAATCTCAATTCAGGAGACCATTACACATGTTCATAGATAGGAACTACCAATGACACCTAAAACTTGTGGCGTTCCTATTGGAAATTCAGTCCTCATAATCTCATCTACTCGAGGTCAATAAGTATGAAATTCATAAGAAGTCTCAATGATTATGAGCCCCCAGCACATGATAGTTAGACATCATCTATGTCCATTTAGTATGATGTATCTTGACCATAGGACATATGTTTAAGATTAATGTCATAGTATCTCTAGGTTCTTGTTATAGCATGGGAACTTCTATAACCTTTGGATACGAAAAATAATCTATAGACATTACCATGAAAATAGTAGACACAGAAATATCAAAAATATTATAATAATAATACATCATTCATAACTCAATATATACATGATATAGTAATAAAATTAATGATAAAATTGGTTCTAGGGTACCCACTTTTAAAACACTCCCAATTTCACTAGATTCAATTTAGTAACAAACCATGTTAACTCTCACATGATAAGATCATGTTTCTACTGAGTTATGGATTTATTCATGGGCCTACCACATCCCCACTAAGTGCCTATTCTGCTATCTATAACTTCACCTCCTTTAGTAAGCATCCTCAAGAGATGATATACATGGGTATATTCCTTTTTTCCACTATCAAAACTTGATATCTTTCCTAGTAACAGTAGTAGAATTATTATAATTTATATTATGATAAAACTCTATTACTGGGTGTGATTCCAATAACTAGAAAAAATAATTATGCATTATGCATTTCTTCTTTAGCTGCCTCAGAATCCACAACACACTCAGTATTTTTAGATATGGATACCACTCAATTAAATGAGATTCACTTTCTCATTACCTTATATTAACTGTGCTATTAGATCATATTGATCTAAAGTAAGACTATTATGTGTCCCCTTAAAACTAGTTTCCCTTCCTCTCCACATACCAAGAACATATCACTTATACTCTCAAGTACAATTGGATAGTTCTAACAGCTTCCCATGTAGTTATCCTAGATATAATTGATATTTTTATTTAATTAAGTGTATGTTGGAAATATCATATATAGTACATAACATGGCATATATGATAGATCCATTATTGGAACTTATGGAATTCTACTCACCTCTTTAATCTCCTCCTATGCCCCATGCATGGATTCTTAGAGAGATGTATACCATGTGACACTGATAAAAATTATCTCTTGAATTGTTTCAACTTGTATTTTTAAATAACTTGTTAGTATATGTACTATTGACATGGTTTGAGAAACCACTAGATATAACTCAATGGATCTCATACCCTATAACATAGGTTTCTATGTTCAGTTTAAATCTTAAAAATTTCATTCATTCTGGTATTAACTAACTATAAGACCAATAATTGTTTTCCATATGTTGTCAAACATATTTTACTTGAAAATAGTGGCACTCCCACTAACCTATTCTAGACATATGGAAAAAATTCATTCTCGGTGAATATTCTATGATCTCATTGCTTACTTAAAACTAGATTTTAGTAACTTGAACCCTTTATTGGAATTATATGGTGTCACCAAACTTTTCTGGTTGTGTCGTACAAACACCTTTTAAGATTGATGGTCTTGAAATCCAATACCCAATTTTAACGATCATAGAAAGTAGTTATGACAAGTAAAATTCTAATGTATTGAGTCATAACACCTGGGTATTACTCATAAAGTCTTATAGGTACCATTATTGTACCACCCATGTATAGTATTACTTGAATACCCACCAGAGTATTAAAAATAATAATCCCATGTACTTAAATATATGGAATCCATTATTGAATTTTAATTGATCTTTTCAATCTTAGCATGTTTTCATCTATTGTTTACTTTCGGGATTCATTATTCTCAATGAATAATGTATCAACAGTCATGGTGAATATAAATCCATTAATGTGGTTTTATCCTTCAGATGTAGTATGTGTCTCTTGAACAATTCTTTTCCACAAGATCTTTTGGAACTTGTTCTTATGTCAACTAGTTGTGCATCTCTAACATTGACTAAATCCAAGTCAATATTTCTCCCACTATATCAAATAGAGATGTGTACCCTTTTATCGAAATATAGTCTAACACTTTAATAAAAAAAATTATCATAGTGATTTATGTAATATCCTTACAAACCTTTAGGATAATTATTATAGATACACAATGTGTTTTTCTTGATGCAAGTTTGTTTATATCCATAAAAAACTTTTTGCAAATAAATGAATGTTGTTATGACATAATTGATTTATATCATACTATAACGCATATTTCATCCATTTTTCATTATATTCAGTATATGATTATGGGATAATGCCACTATTTGTGGAGCATGTCTCAAAAATAATGTAAAATTTTCAACGCATGTGAATCTTAACATTTATTTTCCATTTACTTGTATCAAGACTTTGATGTGTATAGAAAATGTGTATTTAGGAATTACTTCATGATACATTTTAATGATCAATGTTTGGATGTAAGACTCACCATTGATCCTTCTTACCAATGTCATCGCTTTGATGTGTATAAGGAAATGTATATTTAGGAATTTCTCCACACTGTATTTTAATAATTAATGAATGCTTGGTCAAGATATTCTTCAACATGAAAGCCTGAATCAACTCATATCTTCTAACCATGAATATTTCATACTTCACTCTTAAATTCATTAAAACTTTTAAAAGAATCTAATGAAGTATATTTACCAATAGATTTAGCTTGGAATAGTTCACGCTCTTTAGCTGAACTAATTCTGAAAGCTTTGTGACTTACCTTTATTTTTAAAGGTTTCTTTTTCCAAAACTAAGTACATAAGTATGTTGATAAAACCTGTGGTCTTTAACTCCAAAGAGTCTAAACACATATTGTGTACATCCTTGAAAACTGCTTAGTTTTACCAAACAAAGAAGAATCTTTCCATAACTGGGTATAAATGAGTCTTATATTTTTATATATGTCAGGTATTATCATTGATGCAAGAATTACTGAACTATTGGTTGAGTATTAAAATCCACAAAAAACATTCATTCCAAAAATGGAATAATGTATCTTTGTTTCCAATGGACATGTGAGATAAATGTTTTGGTAATACTCTATAAAAGTTCTACTAGAGTCATTAATCTTGGAAATTAGAAGTTGTGTATTTATCACCACTAACTTAGGAATCACCATTTCTCAGCCACTTGGAGAATTCAACTTAATTCTTGTAATGTTTCTTTTCTTAATTGGTTACTATATTTTTAATACACATACCTAATATAAATATTGTATTTAATACCCAAGACGTATGATAGAAACATCACATACATTGATGAATATACCTGAAGAAGAAGAAACTATTTTCTTCTTAAATTCAGTTCATAGAAATTGAACATTTGTTGACTTATCTCATGAAATGTGAAGTAAATAATCTCTTGTATGATGATCAAGATCAGATCTTCAAAAAACATCGTGAAGTTGATCTTGGCATCACACTTTTCACTGGCCTTTTTTCCTTGTCTTTAAACTTTTTAACCATAATAACTAAAGATAAAACATTATTTAAGTTCTTATTTTCTTGTCAAACCTTACCCAAAAAGTAATGAATTGTTTTCTACACACTATTCATTTTGTGATCTTAAATGAAACTAGAGAAAGCTGGTGATAAAGAAATAAGAATACGATGTATTAAAATATCTCGATCTACATTTCAAATTATACATATCCAATGAAATCATCACTCATTCATATCTCACTTATTTTTCTCCTCTAAAGCTTCTCGACAATGAGACAACATGTGAAATAATCTATGTCCTGATGTTGTATTTATAACTCACATAGAAAATTAATGATAACATTATGATATAAACATCAAATGAATCATACATGAATCTCCTATAATCATTTTTATCACCCTCGCTTCATGATGTGTCTTAACATGTATTAGGTACACCAGCATCTTTAATTTCTATTATCATAGTACTTTTCACAAGTCCATGTATTAATCTTTAGAAACTCATTCCAGTTAGGACGTGTTCTATGTAAAAAATTAATCGTAGTGAACTTATGGTATTACTAACCATTATTCTAAAAAATAAAATTTTAGCTAAAAATTATTTATCTTGATTACTATTTAAACATTACAAATTAATTAAATTGTTAAATGTCTCCCACTATTTTATCGAACCATAGTAGTCCTCACTGTGAGACTCAGAATACTCAGTTGCTAGAGAATTATAGTGGAAATGATCACTGAAATATCTCCTAATAGTCCAAGTTATGGTTACTCCAATACTTGAATAGTTTCAAGGTAGGCATTATACTAGTCAACCAAATTAACTCACAGCTCCTTGAACTATTTAGTGAAGTTTTAACTTTGAAAATAGTAAACTTAATTTACTCAACACTTTGCCTCTAAAGATGAAACAAGCTAGATATTCCTACATATTTTTTTTCATATTTAGTTAAGTTTATCCATAATTTTAATAATAATTTCTTAGTAATAGAAGGAACCCTCAACTAGTGCTGACGAGCACCCCATACACCTGATTTTTTTCAAATTCAAACAATAGAATGCATTTGACTTAATATTACTTTGAGATGTTTTTTTTATTTCTCAATGATTGAAATCATTTTCTTTCTGATATTCATGTACTATGTGATTGTACTCACAAATAACTATGAAGTACATAGAAAAACATTCATCTCATAAAAATTTAATTTAATCTATGCATTTTTTTTATTATTTTATTTGATTGTATAAACTTGAATATTTTCTAAACAAAAATAAACAATGCATAAATTAAATAGAAGGTGTGACTGGTCTTGAGAATTTGGTATTGGTTGATCCATTAATTCTTAATGGATCAACCATGGCCTTAGGGATAAAGTATCGGAGTCATCTCTAACTCATATCTCAACTTGCACCCTGGTCCATCATAACACCATCTCGTCTGGAATATCGCCTCATCTCAGTGTGGTTCATGTCTTACAACGTCCTCTCTCATCTTCATCATAATAAAAAAAATACTCGTATGCAGGCGAGGGGATCTTGGGAGTGCATAATAAAAATAAATAACTTTTATCTAGGCACATAGACTCTTATACATATACAAGGTTAGTCTGGTAAATATGACTACTCAAGAACCATAGACAAAATTTTGCCCGTTTATTAATTTCAAAAACAAACATCAAAAATTTTCCAGTAAATGCATACCTAGGAGTGGGAGAGATCAGCTGTGGCTAGTCGGCAGTGGACCTTGATTGCGCATGATTTCCAATCAATAAATTTATGCTGAGAGGGATAAATGAAATAAAATAATTCATTTAATTTTCATTTTAATCATAATCTCTCAGTCCCATTTAATTTTTATTATTTCAAAAATTAATTTATTTTAAAATATATATCTATATATATATACACACACACGTAAAATTTTGATCCCAAATTTTATTGGGCATGGATTGGGTCTGTCAGGTCAAGCATAACTTGTCTTGGCCCCTTCTATATTAGGCAGGACTCGCATGGCCCATTCCACTTGGGTGGGGGATCATGCACGGTTCGAGTCTTCCAATCACAGTGGGATTAGCATGTGAGGGGGTGGATCTGAGGAAGTCTAATGGTGTTTGGGGTACAAGGAAGGTTGGCACTCAGTGGAGGGAGGCAACAGCCCAAATGAGATCAGACGGTGGGGACCAAATCTGACTGGTGAGCGGAATAATGTGTGAGAAAAGGCCAATGGCGGGCTGAATGGAGGGCGACTGCTCGAGAGCTTATGGGTGATGGACTATGATCCATTTTTCAATCATTTAGGTTTTTTTCCTGTTGCGTGACACCAAACACTTTGTTTAGTATATTATATATATATATATATTAGATAATGACATGATTACCCTTTTATTTTTTCTTCCTTTGCGCCGCCTACCCACTGCTCTCGTTTTAGAATTTTTTTTGTTATCCATTTTTCAAAACTTTATGTGTAGTAGGCTCTTTGAAATTTTTTAATTTTTTTTGTAAAAATACAAAAAATTTGTGGAACCACTACCCTGGTAGGAAATCCTATTCCAGCTAGTGAAATTTTGATCAGGGTTCGGGTTTATCATAATCTTCCACTAACGGCCGATTTTGGGTAAAATAAAATGACACACATACATAATTTTATCTGATTTCAAACTTCAGATTCCCACAACTTCGTCGTCCAATATCGTATTGACTTGTCATCTATGGCATTGAGACCATTGCGATGCCATATAAATTAATTTTTTACAGATTTAGTTTTTTTGTGGATTATAACATTACATAATCATCTTGATACCAATTGAAGGTGTTATGGGGTGCATCAAAAGCAGAAGGACCGGATATTTAAAAAATTTCACCCGTGATTAACACAACTACATCATCACTGGTTAAACACAGCCTCAGTGACAACCTGAGGATCTTCGCATGATGAATTTTTAAACACAAAATTAAATCATAAAATTACCTCTTTTAATCTGAAGTTACGCTCGACATCTGATCGTCACCAGAGATTTTTGCTCAAAGTAACTGAATTTTATTCCCTCTAGATCATCCACACATGATTCCAAAGTTTTTAGGAGTATCTATCGTCAAATTCAAGGTTCTAGCACAAAAATACAATGACTCCTTCGATGTACATATGATCACTACTATGTTGTTCCATTGATCCATTATGAACTGCTATCAAGCACTTGAAATGAGAGATACTCTCTCTAGGAATAGAGAGGGGGAGATAGAGGCTCTCATCGATTGAGAATTAGATAGTGAATCACATGGGAAATTCTCTTCCTTATATATTGAATTATATATAATACCCAAAATGGGCACCCATGACCCCGAATATATATTTCCCACTATATAAACCATAATCGACATGTTATGACCAACTAACAGGGTCATAAACATCATTTATATTTTTATCACTTTCTTATAATATAATAAATATATTACATGATAAAACTGAGCAATTAACTCATCTCTACGTTCTTGTAAATATTAAATGAATCTTTAATATTAAAATAATATTTATTTGAATAATATTCTTTCATGTATTTACTTTAATTCTTGTAAATAAATTTAGTGCTAATTATTTTAAACTCTAATAATTATGAATTTATTTATTCTTTGGTGATCACATATTCTTAAACATCACTCGAACCTCTATGGTGGGTCCATCATGTTATAAACTCATATTCATTATAATAGGTCATACTTTTGAGTATTCTTAGTGTGTGACCCTCTAATCATTTATCTCGATATAAGTGAATACTATTCACAGACCAGGAGTGGAGTATAGTAGCTTATCAAGGCCTCTAAATAGATAAAGAGTAGTCATAACAACGAAAACCTTCCTATGAACACATGCCATATTATATAATCTCTTTGTCGAATGATATATCATAAAGAGATATGAATACTTCATGTCATCATCCTTTATTACTTTATTATTCATTGACCTAACTAGACGTACTTACCTTCCTTCTACTATGACCATGAATTTAGTGAAGGTACTTTCATCCTGATCAACTATGACTAAGATATCACTTCTTTTCAGAAGTGACAAATTCTATCCTAATTATTCAATCAATATCATACCACCAATGACGAACTCAAAACAAACAACCTCACTACGACTTCAATGTCATAGTTATTTTCTTGAATCAAAGTACATGATCAAATAGTATACACTGATAATAATCTCATGTCAGAAGACCATTACACCAATTCTTAGATAAGAACTACTAATGAAACCTGAAAAATATGGTGTTCTTATTGATGGGTCAGACCTCATGATCTCATCTACTCAAGATCACCAAGTGTGGACTTCATGAGATGAAGTCTCAATGCTTATAATCCCCCAAAACCTGATAGTCATAAATCATCTGTTTTCAGAAATTATAATGTATCTAGATTATAGAACATATGTTTAAGATTAATGTTATAGTATCTTGGTGCTCTCATTATAGCCCAAGAATTGCTATAACCTTTTGATATAGCAAATAATTTATGGACATTAACATGAAAATATTGGACACAGAAATATCAACAGTATTATTGTAAGAATACATCTTTCATAAATCATTGTATACATGATATAGTAATCAAAATTATTGCCAAAATTTGTTTTAGATAACCCACTTTTACCATGAAGTTCTCGAGGGTAATCCCACATAGATTTCCCAAACCAACACAGAAGTTTACACATCACATAACCACTCACTATGCCACATCGTCTAAGATACATATTAATAATAAGTTATCTCATAGGATACACTCTCCACCCAACCCATTTATACCATCACTTGTTAGCCATTCTCAAGTATAAACCTATTCGCAATTGAAGATGGTTATAAATCATACCCATAAGCCAAGTCTCGCATTTCCTATCACCAAAACAAGAATAAACAACTCATCCTATTCCTAAACAATCAACGCAAGAAGATATATGCAAAAAACCATCCTCACTACAATTTGGTTGCACTCAAGTTAGAACACCCATAACTCCCATTTACAAAGAAAATTGTAACATTCAAGACCTAACTAACCACTTATTTACTTTAGGGTTTAATTTAGGGATAATAATTCCAAAAATACGTATGAACTTGCACGCATCATAGTCCATGTAATCTCATAAACACTAAAACATGGTAAGGACTTTCTAACTCAAACCTTGGAGAGTCAACTCACCAAGAGACGCTGCCCAATTCGAGCTCAATCAAATGTAACACCAAAACCTAGAAAACCCCATCTAATTTAGGGATTTGAAATAAAGCAAGAAGGGATAGTGATAGAAAACAAAACTTATGGATTAGAAGGGGTTATACATACCCAAGTAATAGGATCATAACTGACACCTCTTTAAACATGCAAGAAATGAGATTTGTAGGGTAATTGGAACTGAGGAGGGAAGCTAAAAGGGGGGGTCAATCATGGTTGGGTCTATGAAGGAAGGATAATGGGTTAAAAGGATTTTGGAGCAAAAATATGAAAATTTTCTTAATTGAATTCATCAAGGTAGAGCATAGAGTACCTAGTCTACCTCTACCAGGTACCCAGTGCTCCATCGGTCACCCATCACACCTCTACCAGTCAGTTGATGGGAATTCAGGCCCCCTAGAAATTCCACTAGGTACTCGATGCCTTTGCATCTAATATATGATTCCTTCCTGCTGCTAATTTCACTAAGAGAACCCAAATTACCCATATTTTTAACACCACCACCACCCAAACCCTTTATAAAATAACTTAAATCATCCATAAGAAAATAATTTAAATCCAAAATGATCCATGAATTATACCTTGAAATTTGAGTGTCATTACGGTGTTGATATGGTATTTTGATGAAATTAGAAGCTTATTTGTGAAGGTTATGGGAAGAGTGGAAGAGTGTGATAGGTCATTCCAAACTTTTCTTTTTATCAAGATCAATGATCAATCTGATATTTACACAATGATAAACATCACAATCAATGGAATTGAATAAAATAAAAAAAGACAAGGTATAGAATGCTGAAACCAAGCATAAGATTATCACATATTATTTATAATTAATTTAATTAATTAAGAATTACCTTGTGATAATTATTTCTTCATTGATGGATCTAACAACATATTTACATTGTGTTGTTGTTGCGTTGAAGGAATCAAAAGAAGATTCCCTCTAGTGGTGATCCACACGTGTTCCACAAATCTCCAAACGTTATTGTAGGAATCTTTAGGTGGTAGCATGATAGATCTTATCGCTTGTGTCATTCACCTTTGATCGCTACAATAATCATTTCCAAAGTGTTCTTCTTAATCTTCCTAGACTCAAGAATGGGTGGTGGAAGAATATCGCTCTCCATTTTTGGGAGCGTTCTTGAATAAGGGAAATCTATAAGGCTTCAAGAATATTCTCTGAATTCATTGTACACAACCAAACAACTGAATCAACTCTCTTTGAAAATAATATAATTAGGTTTATATATCTCTAGGGTTAAAAATAAATAACTACATAAGTACCATTTATTATTTATTTAATTCCTTGCATAACCCCATGTTTATGTTAATATTATTATTATTATTTCTCGATATGTGATTAACTTTCAAATTAAAATTAAATATTATTTATTCAAATAATATTCAATATATATTATTTCTCACTAGACCATTAAACTCGGTATGAAATTCCTCCATAATATGTATCGATAATTGAATAATGTCTATTTATTTATTAAATAAATATCACTAAATTATTCTCTAATAAATAAATAAATATTGTATTCACTAAATAATAAATAAATATGTATTAAATATTTCTCTCACGTAATATTATCTCGAATAACTGGTGATGGAATATATGTGATTAAGAAAACATTAATAATTATTAAACCACATGTGGGAATAATATTTATTCAACTTGTTCAATAATAAATAATAATATATTATTTAACTAAGATTCTGGATACACTTAGTATGTGACCCTCTAGGCCAATTTATTAGTGACATTAGGCGAAGCAGACTAAAGTCCAAGGATAGCATCTAGCAACATGCCAAGGAATCCATAGAGAAAGAATTTAATGCGGAATTGACATAATACCTCATACATACACTCACTATTTAATATAATCCATTTATCACAATATATCTGATCGAATAGGTTTCACGTTGGTTCCATCAACCTATATTCTCAATGTATCTTTCTTTGACTTTCAGAAAATCAAACTCACCTATAGAACATCATGATCATAGATTAATTTAGGCTATATCATTTCCATCGAAGGGCCTAAGATATAAACTTCCATTAAAGAACAGAAGGGACAAATTATTTCTCACATTATTCATTAAAGCAATATTACTCATGATGTACCCAGCATATCCTACCTCACCGTTAATATATGTCGTCACAGGTTTCATAAATAAATCAAATTATGGAAATCATAATACTCATTAATAATAATCTTAAAGTCTAAGGATCAATACACACATCCTCATATAAGAACATCCAATGACACGTATAAATGTGAAATTCCTACGGGCGGGTCTTGTTCTCATAATATCTTACACAGGATAATACCAAGGGCGTAAACCGTGATAAGGTGCCTCAAAGTCCTATGAGTATCAACCCCTAATAGTATGTGTCATTTGTGTCCCTCAAATGATATCATCTGACTATAGAATATATATTTAAGAATAATATAATGGAACTTATGGGTTCTCATCATAGTGGGGAACTACTATGACCTTTCAGTGTGATAGATAATATTAGGAAATTATCACATATTATGTTACATAGAAGAAAAATCATGATGTGATAAGGTGTTTAATAATATTAAAACTATGAATATATTTAATCATAAAGTACATAGAATTTTGTTCTAGGGCACCAGCTCTAACAAAATCCCACTTGCACTAGATCCAACAACTAACAAACTTCAATCCATTAGCTCTCACATGATACCTATGCTTCGGCTGACATAGGACTTTAGTTAAGTTTTAACATCCTAGTCCTGATGCCACTAAAATGGTGCCCCAATATGGTGGGTTACTAGGCCTCAAGAATGTCTCATGTACACCAGAGGCTGCTGACTAGTAGTGAGGGACTAGGATGTTATAGTGGGGAGACTATGCCCTCGTATCATAGTAAGAAAACAGAAAAAATAGCTATGTATCATACACAACAGAAAGTAAACAGAGTGTGGAAGAAATAAATAGAATAAAATATAACATGCTGTAATAATAAATGAAAATGTTATAAAAGCCCGAATAGTTATGCCATGCATACAAAACTAGTCATGTCATGAACCAAACTGGGTTTCCATCTGACCCGACGCCTAGCCCGGTCCATGACATGGCCCAAAGGGCATTCCCGATCCCCACGGGCTAGCACAAGTTCCCAGGTATAAAAATAACATGTGGGAATGATTTAACCAAAAATAAGCGACAGAAAAAACAACTAACAAGATAAATAAACAGAAGTTGTAAAACAAAACCAAACAAGCCCTTAACATTAGACCAAATTCAAAGTTTACAAGTTAAACCAAAACTCCAAGAAGACTTCAATATAAAGAAAACTAATACCTCTATCCACACCCTCATACAACATGAGGAGCCACCTCCTCAAACCACCATTGTCAGACCTACATGGGAAAATCATTGACAACCCGAACCACCATCACTAAGCATGATGCCTCAACCTAGAATACACAAAGAACGAGATATACATACACCCAAAGGTGTATGTAGGTTGTGAGCCAAATTCCTAGTAGGATACCACCCAATAAAAAGGTTCCATTCCACTACATCAAAGAGATAATTTAATATGCTTATATAAAAAACATGCTTTATAAAAATAATGTTAAGGAAAACATTTTCAAGATGAAAGTACAAAAGAAATGAATGTTTGAAGAGAAACCATTTCACAAATACTACTTTAAAGTGGATTAGAAAATACATAAGGAATACACACATGCTCAAGTGGTCCTCCGTATACCGATTGAAGGAACCAAGTTATGAATAGTAGAGCATTGTGGGTAAATCCCCTAAGGTATCTAGTATGCATGGGAAACTAGAGACATCATACCTTGGTGTAAATGTGGAATAGGAACCACAATAATCAACACTGTCATGAATGATCCACTAGTAGGGAAACCGATCCATAACCTAGTGGTCTTCGATCATCAAAAAAGTTTAGTTAGTGTTGTAATGTCAATCATACTAGATGAAACCGGGATGAACCAAATCTATAACATTTATTGTACTAATCCTAATCTTCCCACCTAGGTACTCAAGGTTCCCTTTTTGTGATCAAACAAATTTCACATTCACAAATCACTAACACAACACATTTACACCCACAAGTCAAGCCAAACAAGGTACACATAGTATGCCACCACTTGTACACCCAAACCCCACTCTAAAAACATACACATACCAAATCATTTGATAAACATGTCTCGCACCACTTATGAAATTTAATATCTCATAAAAAAGTTTCCAAAATAATTTCCAAAGGCACCACAAAACTTTACACCCGAAGACATGTTAAAAATCCCCCTTTTTAGACCAAACACACACCAAAACCATTTCACATCATAAATCACATCACATGCATGACTTCATAAATTATTTAAATAACTAATAAAACATTTCTAATTGGAACATAAAGGGTTGCACATGAAAGACACCTAATTTTCACACAATAACGACACCTAAAGTTTAACACATGTTTAACCCTATCACACACCACATTCACACATCACATTTAATTAAATAAATTCAAGTAAACAGTTTATAAAACATTTAAGATTAACACACGATATTTTACACCAAAAACACACTTGATCTCATGCCAAAACACCACTTTAAAACCGAATGTACAGCACAACCATTCCAAAACATGTTTTTTTCTAATCCAACTATTTAAAATTTAAATAAAAATGCGCTCAATAATTTTAACATTCAAAAATAAATAATTTTTCCTTTAAACCATTTTTTTATACACTTTCACCTTAAGTGATTTAGAAAATATTTTGCACTTTTAAGATAGGACCCAAACCCATTTTCAAGAAACACTACAATATGATATGCACGACACATAACCAATTATTTTCAAGAAAATACATTTCCAACTCAGATACGTATTATACTATTACCAAATCATATTTTTCACACTTAAAATAATTAATCGCATGTTTCCAAGAACTCTCAAAACAAGACCAATATGAAAGGTAGACCCAATATCACATGTGCATGTCAAAAATATTTCTGAGGACATTTCGCGCTACCCAAACAAATCCTAAAACCCATTTTTAAAAACATTGCATCAAAGAAAACAACAAAGCATAGCCAATCTCTATATTAGAAATCCAATTCCAACCTTTAAACACACAAACCATTTCAGAAACACCAAATGCACCACATAATAAAACCAAATAATACATTAATAAATTTAAACAAACATATTAAATAAATATAATGATATTAAGGCATGGAAACACCTACCTCGGTGTAGAAAACCTCAAAATTCAGTGTGCAACTCTAATCGTGTGCAATTTGCACCACATAAATCCTAGATTAAACCATAAAACAAGAATTGAAACCAAAAATACCCCATATTAAAACCCTAATTGATAGAAATCTAAAACCCCACATAAACAAGGATCAAAACCCTAGATATGAGGATGAGATTTTACCTGATGCGGAGAGGGAGAGGTGGCGGCACTAAGAGGGTTTGTCAGGGGTGGCGTGCGGCTGATGAGAAGACCGATGATGGTGGTGGTGCACTAGGGTGTGTCTTGGGAGAGGTAGGGGAGGAGTTCAAGGGGGTTGGGTCGCGAAATCGGGAGGCCGAGCGGCGGCTTGGAGGTGAAAAGGTCGTGCGGCGTGAGGGGGCCAGAGCGGTGCTGGTCGGATGGGGAAGGCCGGTGAGTTCGTTGGCTAGGAGGTAGAGCGGCTAGCCATGGGGGAAGCAGGGCGTGATGTCATGTAAGGTTGTGAGAGGAGGGTGAGGTCGCTCCTGGTAAGGGATTCTCCCTTCTTCATTCTTTTTTTTCTAATTAAATCATAATAAAAATATAAAATAAATGATAACAATAAAAAAACAATAGTAAAAGTTAATAGTTATAGTAATAATATTAATATTACTAGTACCAATAATAATATTTACATCCTTAACACTAATAATAATAATTAACACATTAATAATATTAAAAATAATAATAGAAATAAAAAAGAATTATAATAAAGAAAAAATTACCATTTCTATTATTATTAAAATAATTCTTTAAACTTCATTTGATTACTTTTATTTTTAAAGATTCGATCAACCGCGCGGTTACCCCGCGCGGTCCGTAAAAATTTTAATATAATAATGATTATAATAATAATAAACATAATAAAATGTTCATCCTTAACACCTCTTTTAATTTCAATCTTTTATTGATCATTACACTTAATTAATTATTCAATTAGTCATGCACTGGGCAGGTCGTGCGGTGAACTGGGTGAGGTCGCACGGTGATCCAGGCGAGGTCGCGCAGCTTTGACCGTGGTGCGCTGGATGCATTCAAGGCCAATACAAGTGTTTTTAAATAAGAAATCATTTTTTTTAATTTGGGCTTTAACCCAGACTACCCAAAGCCCATAAAAATTAATAAAATAAATAATTAAAAATGGAGGGTGTAAAAATTCTCCCCACCATAGCGCTTTCCGTCCCTGGAAATCCACAACTAAGATTGAGCCCCCAAAGTTGAAAAAAACATACCCCTTAATATTCAAAGGGGATACCCTAAAATAAAAACAAGTGGAAGAGTAAAATGCACCATGCTTAGGAAAAGTTACTTAAATTAAAACCTCAAGAAACTCGTAAAAAGACTTCCCGCTTTGTGTCACCCACCCCAAAGAGATAGAACACCTCCAGTTGATTGATTTAGGAAATGAACTCTTGCACCCACAGAAACCAACTTCACAAGATGAAACATATCATGCACTAGTAAACAAAAACCACACCATTTGGCTAGAATGAACAAACAAGGTCAAACCACATCCAAGTAACACTCTTATCACTCACCGTCAATCCATCTCTAGGAACAGAACTAAAATCCAACATGGGAAAGACCGAAGGGACTCCCCACCATTATAAACCTACCAACGCCCAAGATGAGACTCGAAAATCAGCATGGGGAGGCCTGAGTGGACTCCCCACCATTATGAAAAAGGCTAGCACCAATTCATTCTAGTGAAATTTGAGCGAGAACCATTGTGGGTCTCCCCGCCATTAGAACTACTGGAAGATATGAAACTTTGAGATTTCCTGTTAGTGACCAAACACCCCACCACAAGGGGAAGGGAGGTTCGGGCCCAACTACCGAGGCGTCAAAACCATGACCCAATAAAAACCAACTTCTTCACATACCTGGATGAGTACTATTCAAATTTGAGGCTGATTTACCCAATAAACCCCATAAGGACCACTAAAAGTGATTTTATTTGGTGGGACGCAACCCCCAGGACTTTAAGATAATGACACGATCGTGCTTCCTCATAGCCACAGGAAACCTCGCTCACCCAAACAGGTCGTTTGAAATGGAACAACCACAGAAAACTATTTTAACTTATTTGACTTTCAACACCGATGACAGAAATAAGGTCAGGTTCCCATACACTCTCAAGGTTTCTGACCACGCATCAACTTCACTCTGAGGCCTATGGATGGAGCCCTAATGTTTGAAGCATCCCCTGCCTCACAGTTAGGCATTGAAGACTCCCGAAAAGAGCTCCTTCTTTCCTAGGGTCGTAAGAAACTATACTACAATCGATACAACACCATCAAACACAACACACGATGACATACAACTACTCCCTCATGGAACACCCACCAAAACAGGGGTTTAGATGATACACATTCATCACATCTTCACCTTAACCAAGAAACTTAGGAAGGATAAACGTACAAAAAAACACTCCCCTATAAATAAAAAAATAGAACTCCCTAATAGGTGGACACACTCCAATGAAAACAGGGATTCTCAGAGGGTTTCATGAAATCCACCATTGCACTTCGATGAGAACTCACACTGCAAGGAATCACCAAATAGAACCCTTTCAGCCAATGAAATCACTACAAGCATTTTAATCCATCGGTCAACATTGATAACTCTGAACTACCTTCACCCTTCCCCATTGGAATTCCTTTCACCACTTCCAGTGGGAACCTTCAGACACAATGGTGTCAAACTTCATCCCCGACAACTCATACAATTCAAAGAGACCAAAACTCATGTCAACTCCCCTCGCGTTTATCATCTCGCTGCGAGAGGATCCTCTTAACCAAAAAGGAAAAATGGATAAACTTAGCACTATCACTCAAAAAGGAGAGTCCTTACTTTAATCAACTGGAGGGTTGGCCTACAATAAAATTGCCCATGGCCACACTTCAATCGTATGTTAACAGCTTTTTGGGGGTGTAAACTAGTCAACAAGGAGAACCATGGACCCAATCAAACTGGTCCAATGGACAATACATACCATAAGCAAACACTAAACGTGCAGGGGGAACCACTACAAGGGCTTCCCGAAGCACTTATAAAAATAATCCACTAACCACATGATTGCACACCAACTTACAAATAAAAATTCAAACTCACAAAATGAATCAGTAAAAAGGATTATCGGCTCAAAATTCCTCACGTACAAAATTCCAAAAATACCAGGACACACCACACAATTACCGGTCATTAAAACACCAAATTTTTCCTTTAACAAAACTTTTTGAAAATAAACGAAGCTAGTGGGTTTCACAAACACCAATCGTGTCCCATGGGCCTCACACATGCATGTTCCCATGCCACACCAGCACCCACCTCATGTCCATACAGGCACTCATCCACTCATGCCATTAGTCATTTCTCTTTCCATATACACTCATTCATGTAGTTTCCCATGAGAACACCAAGGATCAAAACCAGATCTTTCCATTTTTTTCAAAACCAAAACATTCAACCCCCACTTTTCAAACCTTACACATAATTTTCTTTTTAAATAACTTCATTTCAAAAGAAATCCAAGACCAAATCATTTTAACTTAAAAACCAGATTCCCATGAATCCAAAGCAAAGAGATGAGGAGCGATGCAAGAGGAGACTAGTGTCAGCAGGTGACTAAGACATATGGTTGGAAATCATATGCCAATCACGCCACCGCCACAGAGGGTATTCTAGGATAGCGTCCCCAGATCTACATGGATTTCCAGACCCTACGAGCTCACTGGGACTACTGGCCCTACTCCCTTTTCATTTCCCTTAAACAAGGCTAACCACAATGACCAACGACTCAGACAAACCTCAACTTATCCCGGTAACTCGAGTCCCACCACGAGGTGTGCTAGCCAAGAACCTTACTCATAGATAGTATGTCGAATCCTGACAACCTTAACTCCATTCTACTGTGACTCTTCCTAAAGGAACATGTCCCAAGTGATCAAACCTGCTCTGATACCATTTTGTCACGAACCAAACTGGGTCGCCATCTGACCCGGCGCCCAACCCAGTCCACGACATGGCCCAAAGGGTGTTCCTAATCCCCACGGGTTAGCACAAGTGCCCGGGTATAAAAATAACACATGGGAATGATTTACCCAAAAACAAGAGATAGAAAAAACAACTAACAAGATAAATAAATAGAAGCAAGAAAACAGGAAAAAAACAAGCCATTAACATTGGACCAAACTCAAAGTTTACAACTCAACCCAAAACTCCAAGAAGACCGTAATATAAAGAAAACTAATACCTCTATCCGCACCCTCATGAAACATGAGGAGCCACCTCCTCAAACCACCATCGTCAAAACTGCATGGGAAAATCATTGACAACCCGAACCACCATCACTAAGCACGATGCCTTAACCTGGAATACACAAATAAAAATATCTATATACACCCAAAGGTGTATATAGGGTGTGAGCCAAATTCCCAGTAGGATACCACCCAATAAAAAAGGTTCCATTACACAGCATCAAAGAGATAATTTAATATGCTTATATAAAAAAACAAGCTTTAAAAAAATAATGTTAATGAAAACATTTACAAGATGAAAGTAAAAATGGAAAAGAATGTTTCAAGAGAAACCATTTTAAAAATACTACTTTAAAGTGGATGAGAAAATACATAAGGAAGACACACACAATCAAGTGGTCCTCTGTATTCCGATGGAAGGCACCACATCATGAATAATAGAGTACTATGGGTAAATCCCCTAAGGTAGCTAGTATGCATGGGGCGCTAGAGACATCGTACCTCGGTGTAAACGTGGCATAGGAACCACAATAATCAATGCTCTCGTGTATGAGCCACTAGTATGGAAACACATTCATAACCCAGTGGTCTACAATCATCATAGAAGTTTAGTTAGTGTTGTAATGTCTATTGTGCTAGATGAAATCGGGACGAACCACTTCTGTAACATCTAGCGTACTGGTCCTAATCTGCCCACCTAGGTACCCGGGGTTCCCATTTTGTGCTCAAAAAAATTTCACATTCACAAATCACTAACACAACACATTTACACCTACAAGTCAATCCAATCAAGGTACACATAGTGTTCCACCACTTGAACACCCAAATTCCACTCTAGAAACATACACATACCAAATCATTTGATAAACATACCTCACACCACTTATGCAATTTAATAGTTCATAAAAAAATCCAAAACAATTTCCAAAGGCACCACAAACCTTTACACCCAAATACATGTTCAAAATCCCCCTTTTTAGAACACACGCACACCAAAACTATTTTACATCATAAATCACATCACATGCATGACTCCATAAATTATTTAAACAACTAATAAAGCATTTCTAATTGGCACATCAAGGGTTGCACATGAAAGACGCCTAATTTTCACACAATAACAACACCTAAAGTTTAACACATGTTTAAACTCATTAAACACCACATCCGCACATCACATTTAATTAAATAAATTCAAGTAAATAGTTTATAAAACATTTAAGATCAACACATGATAGTTTACACCAAAACACACTTGATCTCATGCCAAAACACCACTTTAAAACTAAATGTACAGAACAACCATTCCAAAACATGTTTTCTGCTAATAAAACTATTTAATATTTAAATAAAAAGGTACACAATAAGTTCAACATGCCAAAATAAATAATTTTTCCCTTAAACTATTTTTTTTATACACTCGCACCTTAAGTACTTTAGAAAATATTTTTCACTTTTAAGATAGGACCCGAAACTCTCTTCAAGAAACACTATAATATGATACGGATAACACACAACCAATTATTTTAAAGGAAAATATGTTTCTAACTCAGATACGTATTAAACTATTACCAAATCATATTTTTCACACCTAAAATAATTAATCACATGTTTACAAGAACTCTCACAACAAGACCCCTATGAAAGGTAGACCCAATATCACATGTGTGTGTCAAAAATATTTTTGAGGACATTTTGCGCCACCCAAACAACTCATAAAACCCATTTTAAAAAACATTGCATCAAAGCACACACCAAAGCATAGCCAATCTCTATATTAGAAACCCAATTCCAACCTTTAAACACATAAACCATTTTTAAAACACCAAATTAACCACATAATAAAACCAAATAATACATTATTAAATTTAAACAAACATATTAAATAAATCTAATGATGTTAAGGCACGGAAACACCTACCTCGGTGTAGAAAACCTCAAAATTCAGTGTGAAACTCCAATCTCATTCACACCATATAAATCCTAGATTAAACCATCAAACAAGAATTGAAACCAAAAATACCCCATATTAAAACGCTAATTGATGGAAACATAAAACCCCACATAAACAAGGATAAAAACCCTAGATATGAGGATGAGAGTTTACCTGGTGCAGAGAGGGAGAGGCAGAAGTTCTAAGAGGGTTCGGTAGGGGTGGTGTTCGACTGATGATAAGACCGGAGAGGGTGGAGGCACGCCGAGGTGTGTTTGGGGAGAGGTATGGGAGGGGTTCAAGGGGAATGGGTCACGAAACTAGGAGGCTGAGCAGCGTCTTGGCGGTGCGAAGGTCGTGCAGCGTGAGGGGGCCGGAGTGGTGCTGGTCGAATGGGGAAAGCTGGCAAGTTCATTGGTCAGGAGGCTGGCCATGGGGGAAGCAGGGCGTGACACCACGTAGGGTTGCAAGGAGAGGGTGAGATCACGCCTAGTAATGTATTCTCCCTTATTCATTTTTTTTCTTCTAATTAAATCATAATAATAATATAAAATAAATTATAACAATAAAAAACAATATTAAAAGGTTAATAGTTATAGTAATAATATTAATATTACTAGTACCAATAATAATATTCATATCCTTAACACTAATAATAATAATAATAATAATTAACACATTAATAATATTAAGAATAATAATAACAATAATAAGAATTATAATAAAGAAAAAATTACCATTTCTATTATTATTAAAATAATTCTTTAAACTTCAATTGATTACTTTTATTTTTATAGATTCGGGCAACCGCGCGGTTACCCCGCATGGCTCGTAAAAATTTTAATAGAATGATGATGATAATAATAATAAACATAATAAAATTCTCATCCTTAACACCTCTTTTAATTTCAATCGTTTATTGATCATTACACTTAATTAATTAATCAATTAGTCGTGCACCAGGAAGGTCGTGCAGTGAACCGGGCAGGTCGCACGACGACCCAGGCGAGGCCACATGGCTTCGACCGCGGTGCACTGGATGCAGTCAAGGCCAATAAAAGTGTTTTTAAATAAGAACTCAATTTTTTTAAATTTGATCTTTAACCCAGACTACCCAAAGCCTAGAAAAAATTAATAAAATAAATAATTAAAAATTGGGGGCCTGACAGGTCACCCACTGGGTCGACCATACAAATATATAGGTACAAAGGAAACTAAAATAAAAGTACAGGGATCTACTACTAACTCTATGACAGACCACATATCTAGTATCTAGACACTGTCGAACTACACCATCCCGAAAAAAAGATCCCACTCGAGCATCTCAACCTGACCATGCAACTCTGGGCCTCAGCCCAATCCACCATGCAATTGTGCTCAATCATAAAAGTTTGCACAAGATCTACATGTACACTGATGTGTAGTTTCTGGGGTGACAAATAATCTTGGTAGGACACCTCAGTATGTAAGCTATAAAATATGATGTTATAAGTGTAAGAAAAATCAATTGCTTAGCCTAGCTGAGACACAACTAAAAGATAGGTAAAACCACAACGTGAAACCATAGTTGAACCCCAAGTCCATAATCCCAGCCAACTGGGCAAGTGCCACCATGTATGTCCATATCTATATACGTATACATGTATAGTACCATACCTATACATATAAACATAAATATGAGTATTCATAAGTGAAGTAATAACATAAAACCAACAAAATTTGATCCTTGGGTCTGTAATCCTGATCTCCTGGACATCTTGTGTAAGGGAATTGAGCTAGATTTCATACCACTCAAGTCATGTATCATTAAGTTGATCTTTGGGTCCTTAATCTCAATTGACATGTAACCGCTTTGGCCAATGTCGAAAATGTATCTCAGCAAGATACGACACCACTGGGGGATACTCGTCCTACACCTAGGTTCACCCATACTAGCCTTTAATAACTAAAATAAAGGATACCATATACCAATGGTCAATCCAGTAAAAATTAACTACAACCAACAATGGCTTATGCTGAGTAATCACATGTCAGGCCCTAAGGGACGGATCCAAAGTATAAAGACAAAGGCATCCTCATCGGCCTACATCATGTAATTACATGTATAACATCTATCACAGCCACCCTGTATAATCAAGTTTCAAACCACGAAGGACCAGATACAAGGTGTAAAGACCAAATCATCCTCATCAAGTCCCAGGAGCATCTCAATGGAAACTTGGTAAATGCTTGGGTGGGGTCCAAGAAGCATGCTAATAGACCATGTCCAAATCCATACCAAGTAAGTTAGATCCAAGGGGTATCAAGGCACAAGGAATCCTATAGAATCAACTCCCAATGATAAATTCATCCAAGGAATCCACTACCATAATCAAGATCCATGGGAAAATATCCATGGAATCTAATAGAATCAGGATCCAAAGATCTCATCCAAGGAATCCACTACCATAATCAACTAGCCTATGAGTCTGTCCAAGGAAATTCTACAATGGGGAATCCAAGTATCACTCAAGTCATAAAAGTAATCAGGCATATGAGTCCATCCAAGGTATTCTTATAACAGGAATCCAAGTATCACTCAAGATATACAAAGTCATTAGGACTATGAGTCTATCCAAGGCATTCCTGCAACAGGAATCCAAGTGTCACTCAATGCGTACAAATTCATCAGGATCCAAGGATCTAGAAATGTCCAATGAATCATATATAAATCATGTAAGGCTCAACAACTGGATTCTATAAAAAATCTCTATAAATCACAAACAATCAGAATCAGAAGTCAGATCCTAGGAAGAAAGGTTGGACATCCCAAAGAGAGAGAAAAATGCCCCGTGATAGGCTTAACAGCCGCCAAATAGGAAGAACCACTGGTAACATCATTGCATCAACAATAAACATGTAAAATTATAAACAAAGAGTTATGGTGTTCAAATGTATACACCCAACAATACTGCTACAGCCCCATGGACTTACAAGTTCGGCATGAGTTCTGAGGTGACAATCGCTACCATCTCTACCCAAACTCAACGTACAGCTCAGGGTCGGTCAAACAATGGAACCCACTAGCTCCATTAATTCAAACACATAGAGGCATATGACTTAGGATCCTCAAGTTATAAACACAATTTAATTCATCCTACTTGTGATCCTTAGCTATAATGGTAAGGAGAAATCCTACATATGATCCTCAAACAATAAGAAAACGGAGGCATCTTACAAGGGATCAATGGAATAGTACACATGTACAGGGATCCTACAAGGGACTCCCTAGATTAAAAGATAATAAAAGTCATCCTATAAGGGATACTTGGTAACCATATAGAAGACAGAGTCATCTTTTATGGGATCCTCTAGGTCGAAACATAAATAGAGGCACCCTGCAGGAAATCCTTGATAACAACTGGTCTCACAGCCAAATAGGCCAGAAGAGCACATATCATAAGGGATATGTAATAAAAAGAAAATATACAAGGCATTGGTCAATATAAATAGCTTGTGGATCATCTCATAATAGCTCTCACTCTCAAGAGACACTAAATAGAACAACTAGGGGAAGAACCTCTTCGTTCATGAAAGGCCTGAAATTCCACTCATGAGTTCTCAAAACACCTCACAGGTCTTACCATTGAGATCCATGAACAAATATACTCAAAATGGACTAATCATGGGTCCAATTATGACTCCTTGGTGAAAAGATATGAAAAAACCAAGAAGGGTTACAAGGGACAGTACACTGCGTGTCCCCATAGGTACACAACATGTACTCCCAAAGCCCCACATGGGCATGTACTCATGTCAGCTTGCGAATGTAAATGCCACAGGTACATGACATGTTAAATGGATACAAAATGTGTACCTGAAAATGGGTACCTTCCTGTGTCCCTCATTCGCCTTGGCTGTTTACCTGGCCTGGCCGTGTACTTCTACACGGCGTGCAACCCACACGGGTTCTGGTTGTGTACTCTACATAGTCGTGTGCCTCTATATGAGCCACCTTGGTCAGGTACTTGGCTATATGTCCGAGACCCGGTACATGGTGTGTACACCCTAGTACATGGAATATACCTCAAAAACTTCATCTTATCTAAATAGGAAGAATCCATGGAATGTCACTCTAAACCACACGCTGTGTAGCCTAGTTATCCTGAACAGAAAACCTCAGGATCGCCTGAAACCCCCATTTCAACCCCTAATCAACAGATTGAGCCTCTATGTGGAATAATAAAGAATAATAAGGCTTTAAATTTATAATAAAAATATATATAAGGTTATACATCAAAAATGTAAAAATTACTACCTTTGAGCGGAAACCGCTGAAGCTTCGCTCAAATCTGTGGTCCACAGTTGTCACATGTCAATCCAACGTGTCAAGAGCTCTGCGATGGTACCCTCATCTCTCCCCCTCTCTCTTTATCTCTCCTTATACATTTCTATCTTACTTTGCAAAAAAAGAGGATCCACAAGAGTGGAATACATGATAATCAAGAGGAAAAGAGAGAAAAGAAAAAGAAAAGGAAAAGAAAGAAAAGAAGAAAAAGAAAACGAAAAGAAAAAAGGGGCCCAGGTCGAACCTAGATCCCAACTTGAGTTTATGCCCCAAATAGAAAAAACTCACTATTACAGACTCAACAGTAAAGATGGAATCTCAATCTGATGCTCTGTTTAAAAGATATGACCGAAAGAACCTGTGTGAATAAATTAATATTTATTTATCAAATATTATATATTAATTATTCTGATAAAATATAAATGGTTCAGAATCCTACCAAACTCCTATCCCTTGGTAAAACCCTAATTTGGGACCAACATAATGGTCAAAAAAATTATCCGAGATCATATGCTAGGAGAAAAAGACCATTTTACCCCTTATAAGCATCTGAAAGAAAAAAATTAAATTTCTGCTCAAAATTATAGTCTGAAAAAACATGGGTCCTTACAATATCTCCACCATAAACATTATCATCCCAAATAATCCTAGTGAAAATACCAGCATTCATGCTCTAAACACAATCATCTACACAACCAAGCTATCTGGACTATCCAACAACCAGCCTTATAGTGCCAACAACCATCTCCTACACAGAAGATGTTTAACTGCGACTGATCTGATACTATCCACCATATGAATACCCTTATCATCATCTCAAACCCAAAATTAAATCCCAACATCCTATGAAAAACATTTAAGATCAACATAAACGAGGTTCACCACCCTCAAATAGCCAACGGTGCAATCCCTGTCATATGTCTTACCTTACACTGCTCCTCGAGCACAACCTCAATAGGTTCCTCTTCCTAACCAGGAAGAACATTTAGAAAGAAAAGGAAATCAGTGTAGGAATGAATCTATCTCAACATACTCAAGATTAAGTCAAGATATATAATGATCATCTCTTATAGGAGTGCACTAAGATTCTACAAAAAGGGCATGTACAACTCCCTACGAGCCATGCTCACCATCATGTCAAAACCTGACCAGGATTCATCCACAGGTCAGCCATATTGTGGTACCCCATTTATTCTCGATGTCACCTATATCATGGAGGTACATTTTTCATTTAACCAAAACTCCAAAGAAACCATGCCCATGACAAGTCGTGAAAATATCGATCCTTAGCTCACAATCAGCCACTCACTGATTACAGTTCAAACGATACCACATGCAACAAGTGTGTACCTTTACCACCCAAATCATACTACAGTAAGTAATCCATTAAAAATATAGGTTTACCATGATATATGCCATGTCAGTCTCATTAATACTGAAGCTCCCTTGGAACTCCTATTCAAAATCAGGCACCTCACTTATGCTACAATTTACTCCACGGTCGCACGTCACTTGGCGTTGTTCCAATCATGAGCGTCTACCTGCACTCTGAAAACCTTAGCAATAGTATAAAACACTAGTCGAACAGGACATGCACCAGAACAGTCATGCCCATTAAATCCATTCTTGAAAAAAATAACCCTAGGTGCTTATCAAAAACTAAAGGCATCAAAATGCCTATATCACAAAACTATAGAACCTATCATGCCTCGATCTCAAAATGAGTGTAAAACCAAGTTCACTACCTAAAAAGGCATCTGAAAACATGAGATAACCTCTCTCATGCAGGCTACCCTCAAATGAAATGGACGTCAGCCTATAAGGGTATGAGTTAAAACTAAGGGTCTCTAGGTCTCCCACCTAGCCCTAAGAAAAAGTATCAACAATTGGGTCACAAGGTCCCACCACCTACCCCAAAAGATTAAACCTCTATGAAGAAGGTAAAGATCACAATGACCCACAAGGGTCAAAACTAAAAACACAACCTACAAGGGCTTGATCCTCATCAATAATCCTCATAAGAAACTACTCTCCAGAGATCACGATACCAATGCAGAAGAGATATTGAAATGAAACTCATCGGGCATCCATACATGGTAATACCCCCTAGAGGTCTGGTTCGCAAGAAAAGTTCTAATATCCATCAACATCATACATAGATATCTGACTAGATAACCACAACATGAGAAACAACACCCAAAATGGTTACAATAGAAAGGAATCACGTGCCACATCGACTTACTAAGGTCACTGCACCTCCTATGCATGAGGACCGAGTCATCAGCCTCTCAACAAAATGTCTCAATAAAGATCCACATAACTTGCCATCAGAATAATATATATATATATATATAAGTAAGCAGACCCAACTAAATAGGCCTCAATCATCTATAAAAACACACACTAGAAATCCTACATGATGTGAATCCTATGTGCCAAATATGATGCATGAGATGTATCTTGCCTTTGTTGACCAAGAGTCAGAATTCATCTTTGTCCTCTTGCCAATGGCCAAGATCCATAAATCCAAAATAGATCATAACATCCACACAACATGGGAATCACTCAAGGAAAAATTCATGTGCAATTATAACATCACAGATCATACAACAATCCCATACCCTGGAAATTAGAACTTCATACTAAAACAAGTGTTCTCAATGCACCGGTCTGATATCCATCACAAGTTCCAAAAAATTCCTAATACTCCAATATACCATATCTCAAATAGTAAATACTAGGAAAAGAATGGATCTGATACCACTTTGTAATGTACTGGCCCAGATGCCACTAAAACACTACCCGGATCTAGTGGGTTACTAGGCCTCAAGCGTGCCTCCTCATATGTCATAGGCTGTCGAATAGCCGCGAGAGCCTAGGGTGTGATAGTGGGGAGACCATGTATTCATATCAAATTAAGAAAATATTAGAAATAGCTAAGTATCATACACATCATAAATTAAATAGAGTGAGGAAATAGTAAATAGACTGAAATAGAACATGTTGTAATAATAAATGAAAAAGCTATAAAATCCCAAACAGCTATGTCATATATACAACACTAGTCACCCACTAGGTCAACCATATAGATACATAGGTACAAAAGAAACTGAAATAAAAGTATAGGGTTTTACTACAAACTATGATCTAGACCATATACCTAGTCTCCAAACACTGTCAAACTACACCAGCCCGAGAAAAAGATCCCACTCAAGCATCTCCACTCGACCATGCAACTCTGGGCTTCATCCCTATCCACCATGAAATTGTGTTCAACCTAAAAAAGAATATATAAGGTCTTGGCGTACACTGAGTTTCATGTGAAGGGGTGGAAAATAATCTCAGTAGTCCACCATGATGAGGAACCTATAAAATATAATGGTATAAGTGTAAGAAAAAATAGTAGCTCATCCTAACTGAGACACAATTGAAAGATAGGTAAAACCACAGTCGAACCCTGGGTTCGTAATCCCAGCCAATCAGTCAAATTTCATCATGGGTGTTCATATATATATATGTGTGTGTGTGTGTGTGTGTGTTTACATGTATAGTCTCATACCTATAAATATATACATAAATATGAATATTCATGAGTTAGTGAAGAAATAACATAAAATCAATAGTAGTTGATCCTTGGGTCTATAATCCCGAATGTTTGGACATCCTGTGCAAGAGAATTGAGCTAGATGTAGTACCACTCAAGTCATGTATCCTTAATTCAATCTCTAGGTCCATAATCCCAATCAACATATACATATTTCAGCCAATGCTGGGAATGTCTCTAAGCAAGCTATACCACCACAGGGGGATACTCATCCTACATTTTGGTTCACCCATACTCGCCTCCATTCACTAAAAAAATGGATATTGTAAACCAATGGTCAATCCTGTAAAAATTCACTACAACCAACAATGGCTTATGCTGATTAATGACATGTGAGACCCTAAGGGGTGGATCCAAGGTGTAAAGATCAAGGCATCCTCATCGGCCTACACCGTGTAATCACATGTATAACATCATTCACGGACACGCTGTATAATCAAGTGTTAAACCATGAAGAACCGGATCCAAGGTGTAAATGTAACACCCTAAGATTTTTAGGAAATATATTTTTAAATAATCTGATAGATTTAATTGCAAGATACACCATGTTAATCTTGTGCTATACGCAACATCAGCTTAGCTTGCGTTACACGCAACACTGAGTTTTTACAAAATATCTTTTTATTATTTTTTAAATAAGATAATGACCTAGTCATTAAATTAGCGGTTATGAATAGTAAAAACTAACTTATGAAAATATAGGGTTTATAATATGAATTTATTATTTACTAATTATTTAGAAATGAAAATACATACTAATTGAATATAAAGGCAATATTTTTTTTTATGCACCCAAAGTTATTCTTTATTTATAAATTAAATTAATTATAATTATTGAGTGATAATAATAAAATAAATATGTTATATATTCAATAAAAAAATTTATATTCATTCAATATATTTTATAGATATGATATGAGAATAAATCTAATTCTATGAATAAAAATATATATTTTTCAAATGGGTAATTTTATCGCCTTTTAATGATGAACCTATTTTAAATCTAATTTTTGACACTTTTAAAAAATTTATATGATAAGTTAAACTTCTTATTTGAAAGTGGGATATCATAATTTACTTTGCTTAAATTTTTAGTATTTTTTTTGGTTTTAATGAATAATGAAATGTATATTTTTATTAAAGAAACTATGTTTTTCTTTTAAAGTATTTACAAGGTCAAATTATGTTTTGAATTTTTTTTAAATATTTATTATTTAATTTTAATTTAAAATAGTATAATTAATGTTTCTAAAAAGGATTTTATACATTATTTTATTATAAAAACATTTTTTTTCGTTAAAAGGGTATTTTTTTAGAAAAATCATTTTTCATGAAATTTTACCAGCTTTATTTTAAATTAAATTCTATAACTTTTGTATGTTGAATTTTGAAAAAATGGATTCCAAATTTTGATTTATAATGTCCAAATTTAGTAAGTAGACCCCTTTTATTTTTGGCCAATATGAATAGTAACCATGGTAAATTTTGTTACCACAGTAAAGGGTAAATTAGGTTATTTAAGTTAAAAATAAAATTATAAAGACAATAAAATGAGCCTAAAAATACAAAAAGTTTATTGGATGAATGGAATTTGACCCTTAACACTAAGAATAAAAATCAAGTCATTTAATGGACACTTGTCCATGAAAATTAATTATATAATATTTAATTCAAAGAAAGACACAAAATGTCATTTTCTTTATCTTTATTTTCTCTTATGTATCCACATGGGAGAAAGTTTATGTTATAAATAAATATAAATGTAAATTTTTAACTTAAGAAACATATTTTCATGATAAAAATTTATTTTGGACGTTTTGAGTCACTTGGGTGAAATTATAATATTTATAATATTTTATTTAATGGAAATTTAAAGATGTTGCATTCATGTTTTAAATACTATATCATTTTAAATATAGGGTTAACCAAAATATATATATATTCAACTATAAATACTCTTTTAAAAGATAGAATATTTATCATCATCGTGGTATTTTAGTTTTAATTATTAGTGAACAAATAAGTATATTACATAATTATACAATGTTGATGTAGTAATTAATTTATTAATAGAAATATCAAATAAATGATATTAAAAATATTAAAATAAATATAATTTGAATTAATTATGGTGTTCCACAAATTTTCTAGGTGATTATACATGTTTTGTATTATAAGTCCAAATTATTCTTCATAGTTTATAATTATATCATTTCCAAAATGGTATTAAGGTAGTATATATCATATTTATTCATTCTATACATTTATAGAATCATTCTTGAAAGGTAAGAAAAATGAATCGCATCACGTTGTGGAGATGGTAGACCATACGCACACACGAGCAATGGTATCATTTTCTTAATAGTAAAAAGTATGGGTGTTGATGGTATATTTGTTATTACACAATCAATATCATGTTATAATCATCATATATAATTATTATTTCCATCAGTATACTCATCCAAGTAAATTAGAGATGAAAAACATATTACACCAGGGCGTGGAGACGGTAGGTTGTACGTATGCATGTGTGGTGATTTCTTTTTTCGTAGGATGGATTGAAGGTAGAATATGGTTGTTCCATAATCATAATAAAATCACATTATATATTTGATACTGGATTTATTACTTTATAAAGGAAACAACATAGAAAAAATAAGTAGAATAAGAAATGATCTTGAGAGAGTTGGTAAAGGAGGTTACCTCTTCTTCGGCACGCTCCCTCTAGATCTCCTCTAAGGGACACAAGAGTTAGCCTTTTGAGAAGACCAAAACCTCTAGAATGTAATTAGGGAAGTTGAGAAGAAAAATTGGAATGGGATGGTCCAGCTTCAAGGCTCAATGAGATATGAATAAGTGAAGGAGGAGGTGACCTTTTATAATTGAAGTGAGAGGCACTTTTGAAATTTCTGAAAGTATAAATTTATTATAATTTCAATCTCAATATAAATACCTCAAAAAGCACATGGATTCAAATCTAATATGAGATCATATTTTTAATCTTATCATCCAATTGATTTTTGACAAGTTTTTGTAATGTTTTAAACCATATCATTTTGATTAACACTTAGTTAACCCATTTTACTTTTAATTGCGGTAACAAATTCATTAATATTAAAACATTGTAATTTTTAATTATATAGTTTCAATTGTCCATAAATAGTCAATTTATGGAATTGTATAACTTATCATAATCACTTTGTATTTTTTAATGATTTTTATGATTTTTAAATAATTTAATAAAATATTAGTTTCATAAAATATCATGAGTTTCAATTTTAACATTATTCATTATATTGACTTTAATAAAAAACTAAACAAAAATATATCTTCAAAAAAATATTTTGATACACTATTAATATGTCATAATAACCTAGAAAATTCATTAAGCGCCTTAATTAAATCAAATTATATTTAATTTAATACTTTTAATATCATTTATTTGATATTTCCATTAATAAATTAATTACTACATCAGTGTTGTATAATTATTTAATATACTTATTTGTTTACTAAAAAATAAAAATTAAATTCCATGATGAATATAAATATTCTATCTTTCAGAAGAGTATTTATAATTCAATATATCTTTTAGTTAACCCTATATTTAAAATGATATAGTATTTAAAATCATGAATGTGACATCTTTAAATTCTTATTAAATAAAATATTATAAATTTCATAATATCACACAAGTGACCCAAAAAGTCAAACATAAATTTATATCATGAATATGTGTTTATCAAGTTAACAATTTACATTGATATTCATTCATATCATACTTTTATCTCTATGTGGACACATAAGAGATATTAATGACAAAGAAAATGACATTTTGTGTCTTTCTTTGATTTAAATATTATATAAGTCATTTTCAAGGAAAAGTTCCCATTAAATTACTTAATCTCAATCCCTAAGTGTTAATGGTTTAATTTCATTCATCCAATAAAATTTTATCATTTTTTAGAGTCATTTTATAGTCATTGTAATATTATTTTTAATCAAAATTTCTTAATTTACCCTTTACTGTGGTAACAAAATTTATCATGGTTACTATTCATATTGGCCAAAAATAAAAGGGGGATACTTACCAAATTTATACCTTATGAATTAAAATTTTAAAATAATTTTTTAAAATTAAAAACACAAAATTTATAGAATTTAATTTAATATAGTCGGTAAAATGTCATGAAAAACAGTTTTTCAAAAAAATGCTCTTTAATACATAAAATTTTTTTATAATAAAATCATATATAAAATACATTTAAAAACCATAATTGTACTATTTTAATTTAAAATAAACTAATTAAAATTTAAAACTAATCCATAACATAATTTGACCTTGTAGATACCTTAAAAAATACAGTTTTTAATAAAAATCGGTATTTCACTATTTATCAAAACATGAAACTTACCAGAAAAATACAAAAAACTAAACCAAAGTAAAATTTTATATTCAGATTTAAAATAATAATTTTATTTTTTTAATTATAATATATAAGTGTCAAAAATTTAATTTAAAATGGATTCTCCATTAAAAGGCGATAAAATTACTCTTTTGAATCTTTTTATTGATAGAATTAGATTTATTCTTATCTTATGAATATAAAATAT
This sequence comes from Viscum album, assembly GCA_963277665.1. Lineage (NCBI taxonomy): Eukaryota > Viridiplantae > Streptophyta > Magnoliopsida > Santalales > Viscaceae > Viscum > Viscum album. Next base: position 323,013,334 of record OY728132.1, on the reverse strand, counting down.
ATTATATGAATATATAAATTATATATTTCATTAATATCATTCACTAATTGTAATTTATTTAATCTATTAAGACAAAATGACTTTGGGAACATAAAAAATATTTCATTTATATTCAATTGGTGTATATTTTCATTTATAATTAATTGGTAACCAATGAATTCATCTTATGAACTATATATTTTTATATGTTAGTTAATAATAATCATAACCACTAATTTAATGGATATATTATTATCTTATTTAAATAATAATAAAATGATGTTTTGTAGAAACTTAGTGTTGCGTGCAAGAAATCAAAAAAATCTATCTCATAAAAATATAGGGGTGTTAAATTCTACCCCCCTTAAAATGAATTTCACCCTCAAAATTCACCCAGGTTATCAAAGGTTTATTACTTGAGAGTTTATTTCATAGAAACCCACATCTTAAAAATGAATACTAATACTTCCTTTTCAAAAGGAATGTTAGAAACATAATGGTTACTTCGAGTAACGCATAACTAAGTTTCAACGTAAGAGAACATAGGTGAAGATTTGGGCATGGAAGAAAAGCATAAATAATCATATATATTGACAAAGATCTCTAATCACAAGAAAGTGGGTGATCCGAAGAAAGTTAAAAATCACAAAACTAAAAACTAAAGAAGCATGAAAGAGGTCATTGATATCATCAATAGTGATGATAATAGCACAACATTTTATTTCAAGATCATTTTCCTAAAGTTGAAGAATTTTCACAAGGGGGTATACTTACTTGATTTCTGGACAACTTCACCCTTTGTTGTGTCATGATCAATTTCCACTTTATCTCTTATTCCAAGAAATGAAGTTTAATTTCTCATTCCTGAAGCATTAGCAGATCATGAGATCCATAAATAGAATGATAGGTCATTCCATCTGTCTTAATATCATAATAAAAAGGTTAACACAGATTTTCCAATATGCATAAATCCTCATATGGAGAGATAATATTGAATCTCAAAAACCTCATCCAAATTTCAATGTAAACAATTTCATAAATGTTTACCTTTGTGATCCTTCCAAAAAACTAAAATCCAAAAATTTCAAAGAATGTCACTTAATTTCCAAAATCAACTTATCATTAATCCCCAAAACAACTTGACGTAGCTCTTAATTTTCACACACCAAACATGTGAAAACTATTACCATGTATTCTATTAAAACATGGTAATAACCTAAATTACCATAAAACCTTAGTGAAAACATACATGCTTTCAAAATTTAACTCTTTTCATGTACCAAAAATTCTATAAACACAATCCATAATATCATAAACTACTATATGATCATATCAGTCCCAAGATCATCAATACTATCTCATTTATAATCAAACATCTCTTAATCTAATTATCCTAACATCATGAACGTATTAAGGGTTATCCTTCCCTTAATCACGTGTTCTACAAAATATCACCTTACCACCTCAATCACTTTTCATGGTTACCGGTATCATTCAACATATGCTCTCAAATCCTTAAGGAAAACTACAGTGGACCAATCCATAAACATTTCATTATTCCTTAATACCATAAAAGTGCATCTATAACATTATTCTTGAATTCCAATACATAAACACTCAATAATTGCACCACTTTGTTGTTATACACCACATCACCAATAGTGATCGCATGAGATTTCCGTTTATCTTTTACCTTATGAGGTTTTTGACGTCAATCATCATCATTAACCCTTGGATTTGGGAATTTATTGGCATAATACCCATTTTCCTTGTACTTGAAACACTGATTTGTGGGAGGTGCACTCATTGAAGCTTTCTTTTTATTCCCATTACTTTGGTATTAAAATGTATGATGACCTTCTTTCTCACACTTAAATCATTTATCAGTCCCCTTAAGACAATTTCCTTCATGTTTCCTTCCACACTTTGAGCATAAAGTAGATCTAATCTTTTTCTCACTATATTTTTTAAGTTTCCTTTTAATTCTATCTTTATTTTCTTATCATGACCATGAGATAGATGGGTAACTTCAATCTCCCTTTTTGTAAAAAGAATATGGGGAGGGTACATGCTAAAAAATAAGTTCTTGAAATTTTCTCAATCCATGGAGTTGATTTTATCTTATTGCCTCGTATTATTGATAAAGTTCCACCACTGATTCGCTTCACCTTCCAAGCAATAAGTGTCCAAATTAACTTTTTCATGTTCTAAACAACGAAGAATGAAAAATATATTTTCAATGGTACAGATCCATTTCTCAACAACTAGTGGATCTATCATTCTGCTAAAAGAAGGTGGATGTTGCCTTTAGAAGGATTCAAGAGAACTGTGTTCCCTCCTTTGGTCATTTGGAAGGCTATCGGGATTCATGTCTTAATAAGGTTTTGTGGTCATATAAACAAGATTCTGCATTCTAACTCCTATAACATTTGATTTATCAGGAGGATAATCATTGCATTACCCATCACATCCATCATTAACGTGGTTCCTTTGGGTCCCAACCATTGACTAAAACCAACATTATAAAGTGATCAACACAAATCATAGTGGGAAAACCTTATAATCAAGGTAAATAGCCTTCAATATATAATATCTTAGGTTTAATCCAAGGTTATTCATGATCGTTACCAAAATCTTAGGATTGTAACTTATACTTTGACTTATCCTTAGAGACATCCCTACACATATCCTTCGAAATATCTCTAGGGATATCACTAAATATTTCTCATCCTAGTTTCTAAAGTTTGACTAAACCTTGGATATAATAAAAACTATAATGACTCAAGCTTTACATACATAGATAATGCATCATTTTGGCAGAACACACATAATTTACACAAACACGCACTCAAAGACCGTATTAGTTTAGTGTCTTTGGAAACTTGGAATACAAACTTCTAGTCTAGTGAAAGATCTTCAATGTTTCTAACAAATATCTTCCCTTTTAGTACTCATACCTAAAACATTTTTTTATAATCTGGGGAAAATAAAACATAAGAAAAGGGTGAGATCATATGCTCAATAAGAGTAAACAATGGAGATATGAATCATAACATAAACATAAGGGTATAAGAATATGAAAATTATACCCTACATATCAAATATCATAATCTTGAGTCATAAAAATTCTTAAGACATAAATCATAAAAGAATAAATTTGATATAAAACATGAAATTGTGGTAACACATAAACATAGAAAATCATTTCCATATTAGTCAAGTCTCATTTCCAAAACCATCATAACGAAAAACGACTTTTACTGAACTGAGTTCACTCCTCATTCTAACCTTGTGTTACTGAATCAGGTTTACTTCCCATTCTAGCCCTATATTACTAAACCGATATCATTTCTCATTCCAACCCTATATTACTAAACCCAGATCATTTCTCGTTCCATCCTTGTATTACTGAACCGAGATCATTTCTCGTTCCAATCCTATAATACTGAACTGAGATCATTTCTCGTTCCAGCCCTGTCTATCTCATGAGATATAAATATTTAACTAATTCATTAGAGAGAGATATAGATCTATCTTATCACATAATGAAAACCATACATATGTTTGTTATAAAAACATAATTCATTCATCATATCAAAACCCATGAAATAAAATGGGTTTCATAAATATCATTTAATCATAACATAACCCATGGAAAATAAATGGGTACTATAAATATCATTCCATCATAAACATAATCCAACCATAGAAATAATAGAGATAATATCCTTAAAAATATCCCAATTAAAACATATATTACATCAAATAATATTATTTTAGATGGAAAATAATTTTGAGTGATTACTTGAAAATAATTATTGAGGAAAATATCCTTTCTTTTTTGAAAATGTTTTCTTTTTTTAAATGTCGTGAAACTTTAAAAGAAAACATTTTATTCAAAAATAACCTTATAAGATTGTAAGGGAAGCTCCAAGAAAATAATACGGTATGAAATTGTAAAAATCCATTCATGACTTATAAGTTAAAAGAAAACATTTTTCTCATACTTTTGTCAAATAAGTCAAAAAGTACTTCATAGGGACAATGACAAAAGATTCATTTCAAACCATATAATAAAAACTCACAAATGGGTAAAAATGAATTTAGAAAATTGTATAAGAATAGTAGGAATATTTTTGAATACATTTTTAAGTAACATGTATATGGATGATAAATATACTCATGTAAATACTTATATATAAACAATCTCGGATAATAATGAGATTGTAAAATTATCTCTTATCTTAGGTCTGGGTTCCTTTGTACGTATTAGAAACTCATGTATAATGGATTAAATAATGTTATTAATTTATTCCAGAACCATATTTATATTTATGATATCATATATGATAATATTATCACTCATTTAATAATATTTTATTATTATGCTTCTTTTGGGTGTTAATTGCTTCATTTTTTTCTATGCATGTTTTGTAGTATAAGTCTCAATTATTCTTCATAGGTTATAGTTATATCATTTCTAGAGTGGTATTAAAGTAGTATATATCATATTTATTAATTCAATATATTTATAGAATCATTTCTTAATGGTAAGGAAAATGAATCACATCGTGTTGTGGAGACAGCAGGTCGTACGTACACACGAATGATGATATCATTTCCTTAATAGTAAAAATTATGGAATTCAATGGTATATTTGTTGTTACAGAATCAATATCATGTTATAATAATCATATATAATTATTATTTCCATCATTATACTCATCCAAGTAAATTGGTGATGAAAAACATATTACACCACGGCGTTGAGACAGTAGGCCGTACGTACACATGCGTTGTGATTTTGTTTTTTGTGGAATGGATAGAAGGTGGAATATGGTTGTTCCATAATCATAATAACTTCTCATGATATAGTTGATACTATAGTTATTACTTTATAATGGAAACAACATGGGAAAAGGAAGTAGAAGAAGAAATGATCTTGAGAGAGTTGGTAAAGGAGATTACCTCTTCTTTGTCGAGCTCCCTCTAGATCTCCTCTAAGGGACACTAGAATTGGAATTTTGAGAAGACCAACACCACTAGAATGTAACTAGGGAAGTTGAGAAGAGAAATTTTTAGGGGATGGTCAAGCTTAAAAACTCAAAGGGCTGTGAAGAAGTGAGGGAGGTTGTGCCCTTTTATAATTGAAGTGAGGGGCTCTTGAAATTTCTAAAAGTATTAATTTATTATAATTTAAATCTCAATCCAAATAACTCCAAAATCCCATGGATTCAAAGCTAAGATGAGATAATATTGTAATCTCATCAACCAATATATTTTTTATAAGTTTTTGTAATGTTTTAAACCTTATCATTTTGATTAATACTTAGTTAACTCGTTTTACTTTTAATTACGGTAACAAACTCATTAGTATGAAAACATTGTAATTTTTAATTATATGGTGTCAATTGTCTATAAATAGTCAATTTATGGCATTGTAGAACTTATCATAATCACTTTTTATTTTTTAATGATACTTATGATTTTTAGATAATTTAATAAAATATTGTTTTCATAAAATATTGTTTTCATAAAATATCATGAGTGTCAATTTTAACATTATTCATTATATTGACTTTAAGAAAAATATAAACAAGATAACTTCAAACAAAATAATTTAATACACTCATAATATATCATAGTTGCCTAGAAAATTCGTGGATCACCTTAATTAATTCAAATTATATTTATTTTAAAAAATTTAATATTATTTATTTGATATTTTCATTAATAAAATAATTACTACATCAGCATTGTATAATTATTTAATATACATAATTATTCACTAAAAATTAAAAATAAAATATCATGATAAAGATAAATCTTCTAGATTTCAAAAGAGTATTTATAGTTGAATATATCTTTTGGTTAACCCTATATTTAAAATGATATAGTATTTTAAAGCATGAATGTGAAATCTTTAAATTCTTATTAAATAAAATATTATAAATTTCATAATATCACCCACGACCCAAAACATCAAAAAAAATATCATGAATATATTTTTATTAAGTTAATAATTTACATTGAGATTCGTTCATATCAAACTTTTGTCCCTATGTGGACACATAAGAGATATTAAAGACAAAGAAAATGATATTTTGTGCCTTTCTTTGATTTAAATATTATATAAGTCATTTCCTTGAAAAAGTGTCCATTAAATGAATTAATTTCAATCCATAAGTGTTAAGGGTCTAATTTCATTAATCCAATAAAATTTTAGCATTTGTTAGGGTCATTTTATAGTCTTTATAATATTATTTTTAATCTAAATTTCTTAATTTACCATTCACCGTAGCAACAAAATTTATTATGGTTGCTATTCATATTAGTCAAAAATAAAAGACCTACTTACCAAATTTGAAGCTTCTGAATTCAAACTTGATAATTATTTTTTAAAATTCAAAACACAGAAATTACATAATTTAATTTAATATAAAGTCAGTAAAATGTCATGAAAAATAGTTTTTCAGAAAAATATCCTTTTAATACAAAAAATGTTTTTATAATAAAATCATGTATAAAATCCATTTCAAAAACCATAATTGTACTATTTTAAATTAAAATGAACTAATTAAAATTTAAAACTAATCCAAAAAAATTTGACCTTGCAGATACCTTAAAAGAAAATACATTTTTTTAATAAAAAACTCTATTTCACTATTCATCAAAATATGAAACTTACCAGCAAAATAAAAATAAATAAACCAAAGTAAATTTTTATATTTGGATTTAAAAGAAGAAGTTTATTTTGTCAAATAGAATATATAAGTGTCAAAAATTGGATTTAAAATGGGTTCGCTGTTAAAAAGCGATAAAATTACCCATTTGAAAACTATATCTTTTTATTGATAGAATTCGATTATTCTTATCTTATTCCTATAAAATATATTGGATGAATATAAAAAATATTTGGTTGAATATATAACATATATATTTCATTAATATCATTCACTAATTGTAATTTATTTAATTTATTAGGACAAAACCACTTTGGAACATAAAAATAAAAAAAATCCTTTATATTTCATCCAACAGCCCGAAAGCCTTCAATTTTTTTATTATTTTCAACAGAAACATAAACCCCCTTTTAAGGTAAGAAGGGGGGAACCCAAGACATCATCTACTTAAAATGATTCACGACCTAAAGTTTAAGCGAGACAAAACAAACTGACACATGGAGCTACCCCTCCCTAATATATGAACATGGAAAAGCACTTCACCGCTGCAAGGCTTAACAGCAAGCAAGTGTCCTGTGTCAAAGCACAGACCCGATCTGATCACTGACGCCATACCCTCTCAAACATCCAAATCTGAAAAGCACCGCAACGATGAAGAGCAGCTCTAGAACCTCCTTTGGGGCCTGATCCACGGGTCGAGTCCGAGTGCATCACCATACCAACAGACCTCGCAATATAAAACCATTCGCCCTTCCAAAATGACCATTCCAAGCGCCACCATCAACGGTCATCTTGGACCAACTCCGCTGCCCTCCTCAAACACCCCTGTCACCACAGTCACATAAGCCCGAAAGACAACCCAAGAAGAGCGAGATCAGGTCGTGGCCCAACCCTGCACCAAGAGGGCGCCACTGATGAGGGGATCAGGTTCATCCTGAAATAGAAGAACCACTATGGGCATGAGTCTGCTCCAATCAGAACCACGGATGCACCCTTACCAGGTTCTGAAACCTCACAATAACAAGAATGGCAGTAGGAAAGGGCAGAGAAGAGCCAACGAGATCGAACCAGAACAGACAAAACTGGATCCATCCATATGAAATAAATCATAGCATACCAAAAAGAAAACCTCCAAAACCTAGAGAAGCCGCAACCCAAGACCTCCCCCCTCCAAAGCACTACATATTTGACTAGAGATCTGCACCTAATCGCACCGAATGAGCCAGGAAACCCAAGCCGCCCGACGAAGCGAAAGAGGCGAACACACACCGAACCACCGAGAAACCCTAGCCACCCGACGAAGCCGGACAATACGGAACCGAGCCTCAAAGCCGAGTGCACACCGATCCTCGTCGTCGACGGAAGGGGACGATCCATGCCAAGCATCACCGTCGAACCGCCGAGAAGGTCGTGCCAAACGAGAGACCCTGGCCGCACCACCAAAGCCGGAAGATGAACGCACATCGTCGACAAAGGGGGTGAGCCACGCCGGGTCGAACGCACAAAGCACGACGACACCCTTTCCAGACTAGAACCAGGTGAAAAATCCACAAGCAAAGCCAGGCTAGAGGGGGAAGGGGAGACCGAAACTTGGAGAAACCCTAGTCGTCGCGGTTTGGGAGAGCACGCCACTCAGAGGCCTCGAGAGCTTTACTATAAGTATAGGTATTCTATAGCAGATACCCTTTATATTCAATTGGTGTATATTTTCATTTTTAATTAATTGTTAACCAATTAATTCATCTTATGAAACATATATTTTCATAACTTAGTTAATAATAATCATAACCGCTAATTTAACAGCTAGGTTGTTATCTTATATAAATAATAATAATAAAATGATATTTTGTAGAAACTCAGTGTTGTGTGCAACGCAAGACATAAAAGAAATAAAAAATATATATATCTCATAAAAATATCAGGGTGTTACATTTTAAATAACTTGTTACCATAATTAAAAGTAAAATGGGTTAACTAAGTGTTAATCAAAATGATAATGTTTAAAACCTTACCAAAACTAGTCAAAAATCTATTGATTGACAAAATTACAACATTATCTCATCTTAACTTTGAATCCATGGGCTTTTGGAGGTATTTGGATTGAGATTATAATAAATTAATACTTTCATAAATTCCAAAAGTGTTTCTCACTTCAATTATAAAAGGGCACCTCCTCCCTCACTTCTTTACATCTCTTTGAGCATTGAAGATCGATCATCCCCTGACAATTTCTCTTTTCAACTTACCTAGACACATTCTAGAGGTGTTGGTCTTCTCAAAAGAACAACTCTAGTGTCCCTAAGAGGAAATCTAGAGAGAGATCGTCAAAGAAGAGGTAATCTCCTTTACCGACTCTTTCAAGATTGTTTCTTCTTCTACTTCCTCTTCCCATTTGTTTCCATTCTAAAGTAATAACTCAAGTATCACTCATATACTGAAATGTTATTATGATTATGGAACAACCAAATTTCACCTTTTATTCATCCTATAAAAAACAAAATCACCACACATGTGTATGTACGGTCTACCATCTCTACGTTGTAGTGTAATATATTTTTCATCACCAATTTACTTGGATGGGTATACAGATGGAAATAAAAAGTATATATGATTATTATAACATGATATTGATTCTAGAACAACAAATATATCATCCACTTCCATAGTTTTTACTATTAAGTAAATGATATCATCGCTCGTGCGTACGTACAGTCTACCGTCTCCACGACGCGACGTGATTCATTTTCCTTATTCAACATTCAAGAATGATTATATAAATGTATAGAATGAATAAATCTGATATATATAACCTTAATATCATTCTGGAAATGATATAACTATAACCCATGAAAAATAACTGGGACTTATATGACAAAATATGCAAAGAAAAAATGAAACAATTAACACTCGAAAGAAGAGTAATAATAAAATATTATTAGACGGGTGATAATATGATCATATATAATATCATAAATATAAATATGGTTATGGACTAAGTTAATAATATTGTTTAATCCATTATACAAGATTTTCTAATATGTATGAATGAACTCAGCTTTGAGGTAAGATATAATTTTGCAATCTCATTATTATCCGAAATTATTTATACGTAAGTATTTAGAAGGGTATATTTATCATCCATATCCATGTTACTTAAAAATGTATTAAAAATATTCTTATTATTCCTCAACAATTTTTTAAAGTCATTTTTACCCATTTGTGAGTTTTTACTAAATGGATTGAAAGGAATCTTTTGTCGTTTTACATATGAGGTACTTTTTGACTTATCTGGAAAAAGTACGAGAAGAATGTTTTCTTTTAACTTATATGGCATGAACAGATTTTTACGCTTTCATGTCACCTTATTTCCTTGAAGCTTCCCTTACAAGCTTATAAGATTATTTTCGAAGAAAATATTTTGTTTTAATGGTGTGCGGGATTTTAAGAAAAGAAAAACATTTTCAAAGAAGAAATAATATTTTCCTCAAGAATTATTTTTAAGTAATATCTCAAAATTATTTTCCATCTAAAATAATATTCTTTGATGTTACATATTCTTTAATAGAGATATTTTTCAAGGATATTCCCTCTATTATTTCTATGGTTGAATTAAATTTATGATGGAATGATATTTACAATACTCATTTCTTTTACATGGGTTATGTTATGATTGAATGATATTTATGAAACCCATTTTATTTCATGGGTTCTGATATGATGAATGAATTATGTTCATGTGACACACATATGTATGGTTTTCATTATGTGATTGGTGGAACCTATATCTTTCTCTAATGCATTAGATAAATATTTATATATCATGAGATAGACATGACTAGAACGAGAAATGATATCGGTTCATTAATAAAGGGTTGGAACGGGAAATGATCTCGGTTCAGTGATATAGAGCTAGAATGGAAAATGATATCAGTTCAGTAACACATGGCTGGAACAAGAAGTGAACTTGGTTCGATAAAGGACTTTGTCCACTATGATGATCTTGGCAATGAGTCTTGACTAATATAAAAATGATTTTCTATTTTTATGTGTTTTCCACAATTCCATGTTTTATGTGAAAATTATTCTTTTATGATTTATACATTATGAATTTTTATGACTCAAGATTATGATCTTTGATATGAAGGGTATAATCTATAAATTTTATGTTCATATTATTTTACTCTTATGTTTATGTAATGATTCATATCTCCTTTATTTACTCTTACGGAGCATCTGATCTCACCATTTTCATATGTTTCTTTTCTCCAGGTTAAGAGGAAAGATGTTAAATGAGTTTTGTCTAGAAAGATTTCACATGGAAGATGTTGATAACCTAATGTGAAATAATAAAAGTTGGACATAGTGGGAGATAATGTGTTTTTTTATAAACCAATTTTTTATGAACCCACGTTGTTAAAAGTTTTTCCTAGTTCTCTAAAACTCTAAACCTAAAAGGTTTTTGAGTATGTAAGTGATCCATTAATTCCTTTTGATGTTGTAAGCTTTGATGAAAACAATTGGGTCGCATTTGTAAAGTTTATGTCTTTAGAACTGAATTCGGAAGTGCGGATTCTAGGTTATTACAGTAAAGACCAAGGCATCCTCGTCAAGTCCTGAGAGCATCTCGATGGAAACTCAGTAAAGACTTGGGTGGGGTCTAAGGAGCATGTCAATAGATCATGTCCAAAGCAAGCTCAAGCAAGTCGAATTCAAGGGGTAGCAAGGCCCAAGGCATCCTACGGAATCAAGACCCAAGGAGCAAACTCATCCAAGGCATCCACTATTGTAATCAAGATCCATGGCATCTAATGGAATCAGGATCCAAGGAGCTCATCCAAGGCATTAACTGTCATAATCAACTAGCCTATGAGTTCGTCCATAGCATTCCTACAATGGGGAATCCAAGTATCACTCAAGGCATACAAGTCATCAGGCCTATGAGTCCGTCCAAGGAATTCCTACAACAGGAATCCAAGTATCACTCAAGGCGTACAAATTCATCAGGCATATGAGTCCTTCCAAGGCATTCCTACAACAAGAATCCAAGTATCACTCAAGGCGCACAAAGTCATCATGATCCAAGGGGCTAGAAATGTCCAAGGCATCCAATATACATCATGTAAGGCTCAACACCCGGATTCCAGAAAACACTTCTGGAAATCCCAAATAATCAAGCTCAGAAGCCATATCCTGAGAAGAACGTCTGGGCGTCCCAAAGAGAAAGAAAGACGCCCCTCACCAGGCTCAACAACCACCAACGAGGAAGCACCTCTGATAACATCGTTGCATCAACAGTAAACATGTGAAAGTATAAACAAAGAGTGAGGGTGGTCGAATGTCTACACCCAACACTACTATCACAGCCCCATGCGATTACAAGTTCGGCACAAGTTCTAAGGTGACACCCGCTACCATCTCTATCCAAATCCAACGTACATATCAAGGTTGTTCAAACAACGGCACTTGCTGAGTCCCTAAATTCAAACATAGAGAGGCATCCTACTTGGGATCGTTAAGGTCTAAACACAAGCAAATACATCCTACTTGGGATCCTTGGTTGTAATGGTAAGAAGGAATCCTATAAGGGATCCTCGAACGGCAAGCAAATCGAGGCATCCTACAAGGGATCCTCGGAACGGTATACAGGTATAGGGATCCTACAAAGGACTCCCTAAATTAGCATATAAGCAAAGGCATCCCACATGGGATCCTTGGTAACCAGATAAAAGACAGAGGCATCCTACATAGGATCCACTAGGTCGAAACATAAATAGAGGCATCCTACAAGGGATCATCGATAACTGGTCTCAAGGCCTCATAGGCCAAAGGGGAGCATCTCATAAGGGAGACATCCTCAAAAGAAAAGCTACAAGGCATCGGTGAGGAGAGATAGCTCATAGCTCATCTCAGAATAGTTCTCACTCTCAAAAGACACTGAATACAACAACTGGAGGAAGAACCTATTTGTTCATGAAAGGCTTGAAACACGACTCGGAAGTTCTTGAAACACCTCACATGTCTTACCATTGTGATCCACGTGAAAAGATACTCAGAATGGACTACTCATGGGTCCAATTCCGACTCTTCGGTGAAAATATACAAAAACCCCAAGAAGGGATACAGGGGGCAGTACATGGCGTGTCCCCATGGGTACACAGTGTGTACTCCCAAAGCCCCATATGAGTGTGTACTCCCACCGGTCTAGGCGTGTAAACGCCCCAAGTACATGTGGTGTTAAACGGGTACACAGTGTGTACCTGACACAGGGTACCTTCTTGTGTCCCTCAATCGATCTGGTTGTTTACATGGTCTGGTCGTGTACTTCTACATGACGTGCAACCAACACAGGGTCTGGTCATGTACTCTACACGATTGTGTGTCCCTACACGGGCAGTCTTGGTCGGGTACTCGGCTACACGACTGAGACCCAGTACACGGCGTGTACACCCTAGTACATGATGTGTACCTAGAAAACTTCATCTTCCCCGAACAAAAATAACACATGGCATGTCACCCTGAACCACACACCGTATAACCTGGTTTTCTCGAACGGAAGACCTCTGAATCACCCGAAACACCTTGTTTTCACCCCCAAATCAATAGATTAGGCCTCTATGGGCCATAAGAAAGTATAATAGGGATTTAAATTTAGAAAACAGCAGATCTACAGGGTTATACAGTGAAAACATAAAAAGGTCTACCTTTGGGTGGATACTGCCGAAGCTTCTCTCAAATATGCGGTCCACGGTTGTCACACATCGATCCAGCGCGTCGAGAGCTCCGCAGCGGTACCCTCTTCTCTCCCTCTCTCTCTCTCTCTCTCTTTCTCTCTCCCACTCCCTCTCCTTTTCTCTCTTAGGTCACGGTGAAGGTGGATCCATAGGAGGGGCGTACGTGAGAAGCAGGAGGAAAAGAGAGAAAAAGAAAGAAAAGAAAGAGAAGAAGAAAAAGAAAAAGGGTTTCGGCTCGGTCCTAGCGCCCAAATCGAGTTTATGCCCCGTCTAGGTAAAACTCATCGTTTCGGACTCAACGATGAAGACGGAATCTCAATCCAACACTCCGTTTAAAAAAATGACCAAACGAACCTACGTGAATAAATTAATATTTATTTTTAAAATATTAGATATTAATTCTTCTACTAAAATTCGAACGTCTCGGAATCTTACCAAACTCCTATCCTAGGGTAAACACCATATTCCGAGACCAACGGTGTGGTCAGAAAAATTTTCCAAGATCATATGCTAGGGGAAAAAGACCATTTTACCCCTTATAAGCATCTGAAAGCAAAAATTCAAATTTCTGCTCAAAACTGCAATCCGTAAAAACATAGGTCCTTACACTAGAGTCAACTGCTAACAACCTTCAGTCTACTAGCTCTCACATGATACTCGTGCTTCTGCTGAGATAGACCTTTAATTAAGGGATCCGCCACGTTTTCTTCTATGGGAACTCTTCTTACTATAACTTCAATTCTCTGATAAAAATCCCTTAAGAGGTGATACTTCCAGAGAATATGCTTTTTCTGTTGGTGTGACATTGGCTCTTTTGCAAGAATCACCGCTGCAGTATTATCACAATACAATGTGATGGGATATTTACTTCTAGGTACCACATCAACATTCTAAACAAAGTTTCGTATCCAAACGACTTCCTTGGCTACATCAGAAACCGCTATATACTCGGACTCTGCTGTAAAATCAGCAACTGACTGTTTTGAACTTTTCTAGATCACAACTCCTTTGTTGAGACAGAAAACATATCCTGACTACGACTTGAGATCATTCTGATCTATTTGGAAATTAGCATCAATATTACCTCTGATGACCAGTTCTTTGTCTCCTCCATACACCAGGAACTTATCCTTAATTCTTCTCAGATACTTGAGGATAGTCTTAACATCAGACCAATGTTATTCTCCTGGATCTTCTTGACAATGCATAGGTAATATCAAGTCTAGTAGATAACATGGCATACATGATTGATCCTATTGTTGAAGCATATGAGATCTTACTCATTCTCTCTTTCTCATGTTGTGTCTGAGGATACATTTTCTTAGAAAGATGTATACCATGTGACATTGGAACCAACACCCTCTTGGATTGTTTCATACTAAATTTCTTTAGTATCTTGTCAATGTATGTACTTTGACTTTGTCCATGCAGCCTCTTGGATCTATCATGAATTATCTTGGTCCTTAGAATATAGGATGTTTCACCTAATTCCTTCATGAAGAATCATTTGTTTAACCAGTCTTTAAGAGACTGTAAGACCGATATGTCTTTTCCAATAAGTAATATGTCATCAACATATACTACTAGGATAACGACTACATTTCCACTAAACCTCTTGTAAATACATGGCTCGCATTCATTCTTAATGAAACCAAATTCATTTATAGGATCATCGAATCGAATGTCCGTGACTTGGATGCTCGCTTCAATCCATAAATGGATCTCTGCAACTTGCAAATCTTTTTGGCATCACCTGTAGTCACAAACCCTTTTGGTGGTGACATATAGACATCTTCATGAAGGTTCCCATTAAGGAATGTAGTTTTGATATTCATCTACCAAATTTCGTAGTCATGGTAAGCTATTATAACAAGTAGAATTCTGATGGACATAAACATGAAAACTAGTGAAAATGATTCATCATAGTCAATTCCATGACGTTGTGTAAACCCATTAGCCACTAGATTTGCTTTATAAGTATTTATTTTACCTTCCATGTCCAGTTTTGTCTTCATTTCCCATTTGCACCATGTGGGCTTTACATTAACTAACACATCAATCAAAACTCAAACTTGGTTATGATACATGGATTCCATTTCAGAATTCATGGTTTCTTGTCATCTAGAAGTTTCTGAGATTTCTACAACCTCTTTATAAGAGAGAGGCTCATCATTGTCAATCAATAATGAGTCACCATCTTCGGTGACTAGAAAACCATAACCCACTGGTTCTTGTACCTCTCTTGTGCTCCTACGTGGTACTTGTGTTTCCAAAACTACTTCTTCCACGGGGACCTATGAAATCGGTTCTTGTACCAACTCTTGTGTATATTGAGCATCAACTTCATCGAAGTCAATCTTGTTTTCACTATCCTTTTTGAGGGTGTTCTCCCTCTTAAGAAAGTCATCTTGTCTGGTGACATTCACTTTCTTGTTTGAGGCGTTGTATAGGTAGTATCAGTTTGTTTCCTTGGGATACCCTATAAAGATATACTTTGTGCTCAGGGGTGTTAGTTTGTTGTCTGAGAATGCCTTAACAAACGCATCGCAACCTCATACACATGTATGCGATAAAACATGTTTCTTTTCACTCTATAACTTGAAGGGAATTTTGTTTGTCGCTTTAGTTGGTACTCGGTTTAATGTGTATTCCACGGTTTGTAATGTATATCCCCAAAAGGATAATGAAAAATCTGTATGACTCATCATCGATCTTACCATGTCTAACAAGGTACAATTCCTCCTTTCAATAATATCATTCCATTGTTGTGTGTAAGGTGGAGTGAGTTGAGATAGAATCTCAAACTCCCGTAGAAAGTCGATAAACTCTTGGTTTAGATATTCACCACCTCAATCTGATCGAAACATCTTCATCTTCTTTCCAAGTTGATTATCTACTTCATTCTTGAATTCCTTAAATTTCTCAAAGGACTCAGACTTATACCACATCAAGTAGACATAATCATATCTACTCAAGTCATCAGTAAAAGTTATGAAGTAAGAATACTCACCTCTAGTTTCTACTACAAATTGTCCACACACATCAGTGTGTGCCAATCCTAGAAGCTCTGTGCCTCTTTCACCCTGTCAACTGAATGATGATTTGGTCATTTTTTCTTGTAAACAAACATGACATCTTTCAAGTTGATTTAGCTCAGAAGAGTCTAAATAATCATATTGACAAAGCTTTGTCAAATATTTCTTGTTTACATGACCAAGACAGTGATGCCATAGTTAGATGTTATATGAGTCGTATAAACATGATTCATTATCAATTATCAATACTTGGTTTTTGTAATTTAATACATAAAGACCGTTATTTAAATATTTCATACCATAACATATATTGTCTTTATAAAAGAAACAACTTTTATTTCCAATTTTGAAAATAAACTCATCTGCATCTAGGCATGATACAGAAATTATGTTCTCAGAAACAGTTGGTGCATAATAAAAATATTTTAAAACCAAAGTCATTCTCGTGGGCATTGAAAGGTGGTAGTCACCAATGGCTAGAGCAACTAACCACGCACCATTAGCAGCTCTCAAATCCACATCTCCTCTAGCAATCTTTTGGAATTTATTTAGTTCATGCATTTGGATACAGATGTGAGCACCACAAGCAGTATCTAATACACAATGTGTAGATATTGAAAGATTACACTCAATAACAAACACACTTTAGCTTCCCCTTGCTTCTGGGTGCAGTTCTTCTTCTAGTGGTCTTGCTTGCCACATGCAAAATATATTGTCTCATTTTCCTTGCTCTGCCTCTAGATCTTCTTCTTGGAAGGATAGTGCTTAAGAGCTTTAGACTTGTTATGAGTTTTGGACCCTTTTGTCTTGTTCTTCCTTTTCTTATTCGCCATAATGATCGCAAGTTTATCACGCCCTATGTCTTTATCCCTTAGCGAATCAAAGTAAGAAGTTCCAAAAGACTCTTCTCATTATTGCACATATTGTAATTAACAATAAAACTAGAGAAGGTCTTGGGTAGTGATGAAAGTATGAGATTTGTGTGCAACTCATCTAAGAATTTAATCTCTAATATGTCTAAGTGTTCATGTAGCCAATAAGTTTGACAGTATGAGGTCAGCTGACGCGGACTCTCTAAACTTTATTGTAAACAAAGCATTGGAGATCTTGTATCTCTCTTGTCTCGCCTTCTCTTGATAGAGATCTTGAAGGCGATATATCATGTTATACGCATTCATATCTTCATGTTTCTTTAAAAGGTCATTGGTCAAGGATGATAGCATGAAACATTGAACATTTGTGGAATCGTTCAAATGTTTCTCATAGAAGGTTAACTCTTCATCACTAGCCTCATTTTTAGGCACGTCAGGAATAGCTTCTTTCAACACATATAATTTCCTTCCATGGCATAGGATAACGCGTAAGCGCCTTTGTCACTCTTGAAAATTTGTACCAATGAGAAGATTATTCTTCTCAAGTATGGATCGCAGTGATATGTTTGAAGTCATTTTTATTATTGTTTCTACAAATAAGATGAGCTGAATTTTAGAACTTTATCTGATAAAATTTAGACAAATAAATAAATATTATATTTATTAATCTCCCACTATTTTATCGAAACTCAATAGTCCTCACCATTGGCTTCGAAATATCATGTTGCTTGGACATTCTAGTGGCAATGATCCATATTCCCCTTCTTGTTACCCCAACTTTGGTTGATCAGACAACTTGAATGGTTTTAGATAGGCATTTCAAATGTCAACTGCATTAACTCACAATTCTTTAATTTGTTGAGTGGACTACCCAATCCCGAAATCCTTAAATTAGATTTCATCAACTTTTGCCTCTCAGTTACACCAAATTTTGCTTTAGCAGCCAAGACTTGATGTGAACTAAGTTAAGTCAACCCAAAACTTCATGTTAAATTTCCTCAATAATTAAAAGCACCCTAACTGTGGTCGGTCAAACGCTTTGAACTATGGTTCGATTATAACTTAAGTAGTGGAAGACTATTCTGACTTAATATATATATTATTGAGGGATTTTATCCTTTTATGCATAAATTGTCAATTATTATCTTTATTACGCATAAGCCAATTTATTTTAGTTCTATCTTGCATGTTTGTTAATTCATTAATTTATGTGATCACAACAAAACATTCATAATAAAATAATCATGCAACTTCACAAAAATAAAATAATAAAGCAGTATGATCATGAGTTTTTACTAATAGTTAGTTTATGGATGATAAACCAACTGTCGACCTAGGGGGAAAACACCTTGAATCAATTAAGGTTCGTGCTACAGCTTTCCACCTATGTATCTCTCTTGGATTGGTTTCACCTCAACTCCAAACTTGATCTGATTCCACTAACTTGGGAGTTTCATCCATTACATATGTTTTTACTCACACGCATGTGAGGGAAAGGGGTTTACATGAAATAAATCATGGGCATGCAGACTCATACATAGTGAGATGAGAGATGACACACAGGTCAACAATTTAATTTAAATTAAATGAAATCAATCACATACAAAGGTCTTTGTCTAAGATCATGATCATCCATTAGCATGCAACAAATTACACATTTAATAAAATTATCATTCAATTCCAATCATTCTCATTTAAGATAAATCGCGCTCAAAACAATTAATTATCATCTTTTAATTAATCAATTCTTTTATATTAATTCTCATCCATAATAATTTTAAACAAATTAAATAAATTTATTTAAAATTAATTGTGTACATAAATGTATCTTAGAGACAACGCGGTAAGTACACATCTGAACTACCCAACATGTATTATACTTGTATATTGTTTACACTTGCGACATGTGGCATACACGATTTATCACATACTTTCATGATGTGTACTATCAACTTAATGATTACACGTATTACATGATTTTTCGGTCACATGTTATGCTTCAATATACGCAGAGTAATAACCATAATAAGACTCATACATGATATGCAGATCTGAACATTACGCAGAAATTAATTAAAGATTTATATATATTAAAACTCATCACATGGCATGTCCTATCAACTTCATGATCACACGCAAGCACATGTTGATAAGGTTTACACATTATAATAAATCAATTTTAATTCTATGCAATTTGGTAGAAGTACACACCGTGTACAAGCCAGCTACACGACGTGTACGTTTCTCACCGTCTATCTGAGACACACGCCTAGGGACTCAGCGTGTATCCGTGCCTCCGAAAAATTGAAGTACATGGTGTGTGCTCTCTGAGTTACACGGTGTAAGTCGTGTAAGAAGATACACGACCGGCCTGTGACTAAAGGACTACACGCTGTGTACTTGGGCTACACGACATGCACTCAAGCTGACCGTGCATCAGGCTGTGGCCCGGTCAACACGCGATGTATAATTAAATGCACTGCATGTATTCAATGCACACTGTTTGAATTAATTCCGAATTAATTCTTGGTGCATTAAACACTAGTACACTGCATGTACCTCCAGGTACACGGTGTGCACTCTTGTGTTATCCGATCAGAATCATCGACATCTCCAGATGAGATCTTCAATTTTATTTCGTTCATAAAATTAATCGATTTGATTATATTTACGAGAAACGAAAGATGAAGAAGGTGATCTCGCAATTTGGATTAAAGAACCATTAAACTTGAATTAAAAACTAAATTACAAATATGTAAATCAATCAATGATCTTTTAAATAATTATAAATAATTATGTGACCGCTCTGATACCACTTGAAGGTTTCAGGCGCAGCAGAAGCGTGCGATGGATCGTGTCCAACTTTGTTTTTTGTCATGATCGATGATCAATCCAAGATTTACATAATGATAAACACCGTGATCAACAAAATTGAATCAAAGAAAAACAGATAAGGGATAGAATGCAAAAATCAAACACAGGATCATCGCATATTATTTTTAGTAATTTAATTAATTAAGAATTACCTTGTAAGAATTATTTCTCCGTTGATGGATTTGACATCAGATCTACATTGTGTCGTCGTTGTGTTGAAGGAATCAAGAGAATATTCCTTCTAACAGCGATCTACATGTGTTCCACAAATCTCTGAACGCCGTCGTGCGAATTTCTGGGTGGTAGCACGACAGATCTTATCGCTTGTGTTGTTCACCTTTGATCGACATGAGAATCACTTCCAAAGCATTCTTCTTGATCTCTCTAAACTCAAGAGTAAGAGGTGGTGGAAAATCGCTCTCCGTTCTTGGCAGCGTTTTTGGATAAGGGAGTTCTCTAGAGCTTTGAGGGGATTCTCCGGATTTGTTGTGCACAACCAAACAACGAAATTGGCTCTCTTTGAAAATAATATAATTGAGTTTATATATCGCTAGTGTTGGAAATAAATAATTGCACAAGTGCCCTTTATTATATATTTAATCTCATTTGGAACCTCATGTCTATAATAATAATATTATTATTATTTTTCGACATCGCTCATCTTGCGAATTAAAATTAAATATTATTTATTTAAATAATATTCAATATATATTATCTCACCAGACCATTAAACAAGGTCCATCATTGTTCCGCAATATTTATCGGATCTTGAATAATGTTTATTAATTTATTAAATAAATATCACTGCATTATTCACCAATAAATGAATATATATTATATTCACTAAATAACAAATAAATATTTATTAAATATTCCGCTCACATAATAATATATGTGATCAAGCAAACATGAATAATTATTAAACCAAGTACGGGAATAATATTTATTCAACTTGTTAAATAATAAATAATAATATATTATTTAACTGAGATTTTGAATACACTTAGTGTGTAACGCTCTAGGCCTCTTTCACAATGGCATTAAACGAAACAGCCTAAAGTTCAAGGTTAGCATATAGAAACACGATAAGGCACCTGTAGAGAAAGAAGTTAATGTTGCATTGACATAATACCTCATACAGACGCTCAATGTGTAATATAATCTCTTTATCACGATATCTCTAATCAAGCAGGTTGCACGCTGGTGTCATCAACCTATGTGCTCAATTTCTCTTTATTTGACTTACAGAAATCGAACTTGCCTATAGAACACCATGATCATAGATTTATTTAGGGTATATCATTTTCATCAAAGGACCTGATATATCAACTTCTATTAAAGAACAAAAAGGATAAATTTTTTCTCGTTCATTAATGCAATATTAATCGTGACGCACTCAATGTATCTTACATCACCGCGAACATATGTCGTCACGGTTTTTATCAATACATCAAAGTACGCGACTCATAATATTCATTAATAATAATCTTAAAGTCTAAGGATCAATACACACGTCCGCATATAGAAACATCCAATGACACATAAATATAGATTTCCTACTGACGGATCTCGTTCTCATAATATGATACACTAGATAATACCAATGGCGTACACCATGAGAAGGTGACTCAAAATCCTATGAGTCTCCATCCCTGATAGCTTGTATCATTTGTGTTCCTTAAATAATATCATCCGGCTATAGAACATATATTTAAGAATACTGTCGTGGGACTTCTGGATTTTCATCATAACAGGGAACTGCAATGATCTTTTATTGCGACAGCTACTCTTATGACATTATCACATACTATGTTACGCAAAAGAACAATCATAGTGTGATAAGGTGTATTAATATTCAAAACTATGAATACAGGTAATCATAAAATACACAGAAGTTGATTCTAGGACGTTAACTCCAACAAATTGCACTTATATATACATTTTCCTCTAACCACATGATCAGTTAAAATGACAAGAAAATCAATTGTTTTGGAACAACTCTAAAATCAAAACTAACCAAAAATATCTTGATTTAAGATTGCCAATGTGATAAATTTTCCAATATGAGGCTATTTACTAGGTCAAAATGAATATTTTCCCCTCAAACTTCAAAATGATCAAAATAACCTTCGATGCTCATTAACTCCCAACTAAGGATTATATGAGTCACTGTATGCAATGTCGCTAAGGGATTCATACTCAAAGGTCCTCATAATCAGTAATATATAGATGTCTCGTGCCCCATGCTCTAATGTTTTCACACAAAAAAACATTAGCCAATACCTCTCATACACCCACAAAGATGTCATGTTGAAACAGTTCAACATCATTATAATAGGATGGAAAATTGTGGCAAAAGAGTTATTGCCATACTTTTCCAAAACATGGTGGAAGCTCATGTCATCGCAACAAAACTATTAACATGATTTTTTTTATAAAAAAAATCATGACAATGGGTGTCCTACCACCATGGTTTCAGAACCATGGTAGTAGTTTGGATCTACTTCCACGATTTGAGGTGTAGCAATAACATGCCAACTTCCACAATTTTTGAACCATGGAACTAGGGTCAAACTACTTCCATGATTCTCAAACAGTGGTATTATATCTGACTTATGGCTGGGATCTAATCAAGCCTAACTCGATAAAAAATTAATGGCATTTTTCAGTTTATAAATTTTATATTTATATATATATTACATACATGCATTTTCTTTTTGAAAAATAATCAAATTAGTCAAAATGATAACATTTCATTCTAAAAAAATATACAAATGAAGGTAACATGAACACAACAAAATATAACAGTGATCATACATCAAGAAAGCTGTAAAAAATAATGATGAATAGGTAATAGAATAACCTATATATTTATAAAACTTTTTTCTTTCCAACCTACGCAAAGAAAGAAAACGCGCCCGGGGACTCGACCCCGCGATACACGCCACAAACCCCTCCCACCCCAACCACCCCGCTCGCCCGCGGGGGTCAATAACATATATATTTAGTCTACTGATTTAAAAAAAACACTTAGAACAGACAGCATAAAAGGCATGATACAGTTCATAAAGAGAACGAGACAGTACATCATACTGACCTCTTTTATGCCAAGAGTTTTTCTGTGCAATATAATAAATATGGTGCAAAAAAGGGCTAAAATTAAAGAATTCTATTAAATTATGATTCAAGCAGTTTATATCGTTAGCTTTGTGCATTTCATTCACTATTATTGGTAGCAGAATAGCCTGCCCTTACCTCCATGTAGTAAAAAGAACCTTAGTAATAAATCAATAAAAACATAACAAACCTTGCATCTTTACTATTTTCCTCATTGTTCCCTATAAATCATTTGATAAAAAAAAAACTGTGAGAAAACCAAGAAGCCCATCCAACAACCAGTCTTCAGCAAGCAAACTAAACCACAGCAACCAACCAATCTTCTTCCAGACTTTATAAAATTAAAAATTTGAACCAACAATTGTATTTGAATATATAGGCAATAAACATAATGTTTTGTGATGTTCTATGAACAAAGAAATATTTGTGTGTGTGTGTGTGATTCAACCAGTGTCATTAACTTCCAATATAAATGTTTTGATATCTTACTTGCCAAAAGAGACGAAATAGTTGTCCATTTTATATGGAAAATATCCTCTCAGGAACTGCAAGAGCTCTAAAATATTGCACCCCTAATGAGGTGAAATTGTATTGTGCCCCACCTTTCCTCCTGGCCTCCAATGCCTTGTGTTGGAACATTCTGAGTGTCAAGACAAGAGTATCACGCATCCGAACATCATTAAATGTGCGAAAAGGATGGGATGGTCCATCAGAGTGTGTTAGTACAAATTGTGTAGAGAGACCATAGGGAACTTTGATGGATAAGTCCTTTGAGAATTCCTTCATGATCACAACTTCTCCTGTTTTGTTGCTTATGACCCGGTAATCCAGCCGCCTTAAAACAAGGGTTGTGGGTTCCCAATCATCATATGAATCCATCAGGGTCTGCACACTAAACTTGGCTTGACCTTTGGAAATATATCTGTCAATCATGACCTGCATATCAGGGTCGCAGGTAACTTTGTTCTGGTCATTTGCGAAGTGCCTCACAAGTTCCCCCTGACGGCCACTTTCATCCATCGGTATGCAGTCCACGGCAATCAGTGTATTAACATCATCAGCTGTCACGAAATATTCCGGATTTGTGGCTCCTTCAATGGATTGTCTGGTGCCATCTTGAAGATGACGAACCCACTGAAACATACAAAGAGAGGTACCACGTACAGGGTATCCACACCCTTGAAGTGTGCCCCCAGGTTCAGCAACACCAATAATTTGAAAGTCCTCTATGCCAGGACCTTCTTTTGAAACAGAGGAAGCAATCTGCTCATGCCCCGTTTCCTCCATGCCAACATCATTATCAAATGCCCCACCTTTCCTCCTGGCTTCCAATGCCTTGCGTTGGAACATTCTCATAGTCAATACAAGAGTATCACGCATCTGAACATCATTAAATGTGCTAAAAGGATGGGATGATCCATCGGAGTGAGTGAGTACAAATTGTGTAGAGAGACCACAGGGAACTTTGATAGATAAGTCCTTTGAGAATTCCTTCATGATCACAACTTCTCCTGTTTTGTTGCTTATGACCCGGTAATCCAACCGCCTTAAAATAAGGGTTGTGGGTTCCCAATCATTGTATGAATCCATCAGGGTCTGTACACCAAACTTGGCTTGACCTTCGGAAATATATGTGTCAATCATGACCTGCATATCAGGGTCGCAGGTAACTTTGCTCTGGTCATTTGCGAAGTGCCTCACAAGTTCTCCCTGACGGCCACTTTCATCCATTGGTATGCAGTCAACGGCAATCAGTGTATCAACATCATCAGCTGTCACAAAATACTCCGGATTTGTGGCTCCTTCAATGGATTGTCTGGTGCCATCTTCAAGATGACGAACCCACTGAAACATGCAAAGAGAGGTACCACGTACAGGGTATCCACACCCTTGAAGTGTGCACCCAGGTTTAGCAACACCAATAATTTGAAAGTCCTCTATTCCAGGACCCTCTTTTGAAACAAAGCAAGAAATCTTCTCATGCCCAGTCTCCTCCATTCCAACAGCATTGTCAAATAACGTACCAGAAGCAGGAACATTTTCGTGCATATATCTAGACACATTGTTGGACGTTTGTGTATTCTGTTTTTCGAAAATAGAATTATATTGAGGATAACCATTCTCAATCATGTACATGTGGGGAGGACCCCCTTTGGATGTTGTCAAGTCAGGGATGCTTTTCTTATGAGATCCATGCCTAGCATCATTTTGCAATACAGAATTGACTTCATCAGCCCTAGCTAGTGAAATTTTAATCTTCCAATTGAGTTGGTCATGGAGCTGCTTTATGCTGTTGCAAATAGAAGAAGCATTTATAACACGAGGCCAAATACCAGATTCAGCTAACAAACCAAGCATGGATGATCTAAGGGCACATCTCTCACCTTCTACAATCTTCATTTCATGAGCCAGATGATAATTTCTTTCCAAATCAATTTTTCTTAAATTTAATTCCTTGAAAGAAGAAGCTATACCTTCATTTTGCTTCTCATCAGTCGCCAATCGTAGCTCAGAGAGTTTTCTTTCCAACGCATAATTCCCATTTAAAAGCTCCAATTCCTTAACAGAAGCAACGGCAGTTTGTCCTCGAAGAATTTGTATCTCTTCTAGCAGCCCCCTGGATCCTGAATTGAACGCCTGCATTCCAGTCTGCTTGACCAAGAAAATTATCGGCAGAGACGAACTGCTGCGGCACAAAATTAAGAGGCAGGCCCGAGAACCTCTGGAGATGACCGTTTCCAGTAGCTTGATCCGATGGCACGTCCCCAACAATCATCCCCTCTTTCGACGAACCAGCTCCATCACCCACGCTGCCTTTCGACGCAACTTCCCGATCACACTTCATATATATAACATTAATGTTATATATATACATATATTAGGTACATTACACCCGCCACTAACAATAAATCGTAGCTTGACCCCGCGACATGCCCATCACCCAACTCAAACTCTTACCACCACAACATCAACTATGAGACTTATATATATATATATATAATGTTATTAGAAAAGTTTCAATAAATGTTTAGCCAAATATAAACACATGATAACCATCATCATGGATTAGACCTTATCCCTCAAGGATTAGCTTACAACCAAATTAATCCATTACAATTTGATGACTTGAAGGCACCGCGAGGCCCATTTTTTTACCAAAAGGCCCCATTGGTGAATGGTGTCACTATAGTGCCGCCACCAATACAATATGTGTTATTGTACCCATCGTCGTTGTAGTATTACAATACATGTTAGAATGTTGTTACAAAACCCTACAAAATCCCTCCCTACCTCAAACTAGGGTCGTCAGGGGTTGAACCCTCAACTTTCTGGATGAGGAGCAACAATCTGTATCAGTCGTTTACACATAAAACATTGAGTGTGTAAATATTAACACGTCGGGGGTTGAACCCTCAACCTCTTGGATGTGGAGCGACAATCTATATCACTCGTTTGCACATAAAACATCGACTGTGTAAAATATTAACACATCAGGGGCTAATCTCTCAACTTCTTGGATGTGAAGTGACAATTTGTATCACTTGTTTACACATAAAACATTTAGTGTGTAAATATTAATAAAACATTTTTATTATTAACATGTTATTTAGAAACGTGATGTGAACATAGTGCATTATATATATATATATATATATATATATATATATTAAATATGATATTTTGTCTAATATTATAAAACAAAATTAATATCAATACCTTTTGGACTTCCATGGTCCATGACCGTGGGTATAGGTCCCATAACCGTGGGTATAGGTCCCCTAACCGTAGTCATAATCTGTGACCACAATCAAGCCGATCGTGGAGCTTATTGTCTTTGCAATAGCCTCCACGACTATAACCACGATAAAAAACTATGACTATAGTTTGTGGCCATAGCCACTGTGACTTAGAGTCAGTCCACATCACACCTATAGCCACGATCGTTGATCGTGACTATATAATTATTTAAAAAAATGTTGTGTCTGAGTTTTGATCTTCAGTCTCTTGCGTGTATCAAATGGTATTTTACCACCCTACTAAATTGCTTTGATGTATATATAGATACATACATACATACATACATACATATATATATATAATACTTTATAGATATATTTAAATATTGTTATTAAATATCATGGTCGTGGTTGATTGTAGTCATAACCCCTCTACGGCCACAGTCGACCTCTAACCATGGCCATAACCCACCGCCTCGAACTCTACGCCCTCGATCGAACTTGATTGCAACAATATCATGTTGGCCCAGGGGCTATGACCATGGTTAGAGGCCAATCATGGCAATAGAGTTCGGGGTTGGGGCTAGGGTCATGGTTAAAGGCCAACTGTGGTCACATGCTCATCTGCACTCCATTCATACATTAAAAAAATTACATGTGCATGCGCTTGTAAACCTATAGGCATGGTCAAAGCCAATCATAATAATAAACGCATGGTCGTAGGCAAAATTTTCACGAGTGATAATCATTGACATTTTTTATAGGATTTCAAAAAAAAATCAATATGCCAAAATTTATGACTTTTGAATGCTAATGATTGAATGATAATTATTGACAGTAATTATGAGATTCTATAAATTGGATGGTAGAAACCTTTTCTGGGTGTTTATCCAAGTGTTAAATCTTCTAAATAATTTCCTTCATCATAACGATGAAATATCACAACTTGTTGTTGTGGTACTTTATATCGGCGTTTCATGGAATCCTTGGGAAGTCCGAATTGCCCGCTAGCAACACGGTGTGGGGTGGACTAAATCCTTAAGGATAGTGCGCTCGCATGACTCGGTAGACAACCATATTCCTTTCCTATTTATCTCTCTCTTTTCTAAAAATCTTAAGGATTTAGACCAATTAAGAATGATTTCGAGTTTATGAAGTTCATAAATCAAAACATAGTCAAGCTTCACTGATTTGATGGTAACAACTTCTCTTAATGGTAAAACATGTTGAAGTTTCTCCTTACAGTGTTAAAGATTTTGTACATTTTTGGAACCAACCCTTCCTCACATACTTTATGAGCCCACTCTAAATCTTGATGACACTCCCACAGACGTGACACAAGTAGAACACATTCGTGAAATGAATAAAAAACATGGAGATGAAGTTTTGTATCAAAGACGTATTCTCAACACATTATCAAATCATATTTATGACTAATTTCATCAAATAAAATTCTCTTAAGAGGTATATGATGTACTCAAGTTCAAGTATAATGTTTAGAAAAATGCTACCAAAAAAATCTTATTATAGAATAACTTAACTTCCTGATGATTGATAACAAGCTAATGTTAGAGAAAGTTCATGAGCTTCAGGTCATCACAGACAAACTTGTTTCCCATAAAATTAAAATACCAAAAACATTCAAAGTGGGTGCAATTATTTCAAAGTTTCCACCTATATGGAAATAATTTGATAAATCACTCATTAAGAAAAGTGAGGGTATTTCCTCAGAACAATTGTAAAATCTTCTTCACATAGAAGAATAATTCATGTTGAGAGATGTGGTTATAGCTTTACAATTTGATTCCAAGTTTAATATCAATGAGGGAAATACACTATAGAATTATTTCTTACATTCCAAGGAGAAAATTTAACAATTCAAGAAGAAATAAAACCCTTACAAAAAGAATGAAGAATACTTTGTTTGTGGAAAGCTAGATCATTTTTTAGGAGAATGTCACTATCAAAAGAAAGCGAACAAACCCATGAAAAATATGCTGACTAATGAAAATATATTCAACTATCATCTCCTCAAAGGAGGTCACTTAGAAATTGAGATCCAAGGATCCATGAAAATATAGCTATGAGGATATACTAAGTCAAAATGACTTCGATAAATATGGAATGACAGATTGATTATAAAATTGTGGTGTATATGTGTAAGGGTTGTTCAATGTTCAAAACATTTGAAGAGAGTACTATCATAAAGGAAGTACACCTTGAAAAAAATGCATGCATAAATGTCACTGGTCAAGGAAGTGTGGGATTAGATTTTTCTTCCATGAAAAAGTTAGCTCTTATAAATGTATTTTATGTGCCCAAGATTAAAAATAATCTAGTCTCTGTTAATCTTTTGTGCAAGAAGGGATTTCGAGATTCATTTGAATTTGACAAGTTTATCTTGTTTAATGGAGGCATGTTTGTGGGGAAGAGGCACTCTAGTGATGAAATGTTTCAACTATCAATTAATTATATGATTGAATCTTCTAATAATTAAATTGAGTCCTCCAATTTATGACTCAAGGTTTCGGGTGCAATGGAAGTGCTAGTGGGGCTAGTCCAACACAGCTTTTTATCATAATCGATGATTAATTCAAGATGTATATTGACGAAGAACACCATAACCAATGGAATTGAATCAAAGATTAATTTACATGAGAATTCCAGAACCAAATGTAGGATCATCACATAATTAATTAAAAATTAATTTAAGCAATTAAAGAATTATCTTGTGATGAAGTATTTCTTCGTTAATGAATATGAAAATGTCTCAATGTCATATCGACATTGTGTCACAGGAAACAAGTGCAAATTCTCTCTATTAGTGATCTACATTTTTACCAAAAACCTATGATAATCTCTATAGGAATCTCCTGGTGCTAGCACGGTTGATCCTAACACTTGCATCGTTTGTCCTTGATTGCCACAAGAATCGCTTCCAAGAAGGATTCTCCTTGATCTCTCTAGGATAGAGAGGGGTGGTGGAGAAATATCTCTCTATTCTTGAGTGTGTTCATTGAGATATTATCTCTAAGGCTTAAGAGGAATCTCTATATTTGTTGTGCATAACCAAAACAAATGGAAACCCGTAGAATTGGAAATAATAAAATGGGGTTTAAATTGTGCTATGGTTAAAAAATTATAATTACTTATGTGCCCTTATCATTTCCTTAATCTCCGTGGAACCCCATGTCTATAATAATAATAATATTATTATTATTATTATTTCTTGGCATGTGAAAATTAGGGAATTAATTAAATATTATTTTTTGAATAAATTGTTTAACATTTATTCAAATAATATTTAATATATATTATTTCTCACCGAACCTTTAAACTCGATCCACCATTCATACACAATATATATCAAGCCCTAAATAATGAATATTTATTTAATAAATAAATATCATTATATTATTCATCAATAGATAAATAAATATTATATTCACTAAATAACAAATACATATTTATTAAATAATCCGCTCACAAAATATTCTCTCAAATAACTAGTGACTAAATATTTGCGATCAAGCAAACATGAATAATTATTAAACCACACATGATAATAATATCTATTCAACATGTTAAATATTAAATAATATTTAATATTTAATTGAGGTTCTGGATACACTCAGCATGTGACCCTCTATGCCTCTTTCTTAGTGTCATTAGACAGAGTCATCCTACGTCCAAGGTTAGTGTCCAACAACACGCCAAGACACCCATAATGAAAGAAGTTAATGTTGCAATGACATACAACCTCATACTGAAGCTTATAATGTAATATAATTTCTTTATAATGATATTTATAATCAAGCTGGTTGTATGCTGGTATCATCAACACATGTGCTCGATATCTCTTTCTTTGATTTTCTAGAAATGAACATGCCCATATAACACCATGACCATGGATTTATTTAGGCTATTCTATTCCTATAAAAGGGCATGAGATATCAACTTACGTTAAATAACAAAAGGGAAAAATCATTTCTTGTATTATTCATTAGTGCAATATTACTCATGATACACCCAACGTATCTTACCTTGTCACAAATATATATCATCATGATTTTTGTCAATACATCCAAGTACGCGACTAATAATATTCATTCATAATAATATTAAATACTAAGGTCCAATACACATATCCACATATTGGAATATATAATTACTCATATATATATATATATATATGTGGGTTTCTTATTGGCGGTTCATATTCTCATAGTCCCTTATATTGGAAATTACCAAGTTTGTACACTATGGGAAGGTGCCTCAAAGTCATATGAGACTCCACCCCTGTTAGCCTATATAATTTGTCACTTAAATGATATCATATGGATATAGAACAAATATTTATGTAACACGCAAAAATTATAAAAGAATTTCATTATATTTTGATATCATATGTGACATGCAACACCGAGCTTAAGCAACCTACAAAATATATTTATTTAAATTTAATCTCTTTGATAGCTTGTAGAATATGCAACCCCAAGTCAAAATTAACCCCAATATAGTATACCGTTATAACCTAACTATTAAATTTATGGGTAAAAATAGTACTAATTAAATTATGAATATTATGGTTATCTATTTATTATATGTAAAATAAAATTCATTTAAAATAAAATAATTTTTTTCTAAAAAACTGTATTTTTTCTAAAAGACAGTTTAGTTGTGCTTTGCACACATAATTTAAAATTAATTTTTAACACTTTTAGATAATTTATTTAATAAAATTAAATTCACTTTATAAATCAACATATCAAAATTATCTTAGGTTTAATTTTTTGGACTTTTCTAAAAAGTTTCATTTTTTGATGAATAGTGAAAAATACTAATTTTTTAACTCTATTTTTGTTTAAATAACTTATCAGGTTAAATTATATTTTAAATTAGTTTTAAAATAAAATTAGTTCAATTATATTACAATTTAACTAATTTAGTTCATTGGAATAAATTTTATACTGAATTTTGATATTAAAACATTTTATACATATGATAATTGTCTCTTTGGAAAGCCGTTTTTCCATCACGTTTGCAGGAATAATTTTAAATTGAATTCTTCCACTCATGTGAACTAAATTTGGAAAAATAGATTACATATTTGGAATCAAAATAGTTTATATTATATAATTGGTTCGAATTAATTTTTTACCAAAATGAATAGAGACAACAATAAAAAGTAATTACCGTGGTTATGGTAAAAATGAGTTTACCAGGGGTTAAACCACTACCACAAAACAGGGCAAGGGAAGCGCTTCCCTTTATCAGCACTAAACAGAAAGCACTGATAAAGGGATATGCCTTTATAAGCTCTAGTTAAAAGCACTGATAAATATAACCTTTATCAGCGCTAAAATAAGTGCTGATAAAGGTATACCCTTTATCAGTGCATTTTTTAGCGTTGATAAAAGGGAACATTTATCAGTGCTTATTTTAGCGCTGATAAAAGTTTTTATTATTAATTTATATAAAATTATAATATTTATCAGCGCTAAAATAAAATCGCTGATAAAACATACCTTTATCAGCGCTTTTAATGAGCACTGATAATGGTTCCAACAGTTTCTATTTAATAACCCTAACAGGCCCTCCTCTCTCACACACGATAAAGATTTTGCAGAAGCTGAACCAGGACCCTCTTCTGCCGCGACTTCTCCTCCTCATCTATGTCACGTCCTCGTCTTCCTCCTCCTCCTCATCCTACTCCTCCTCTTCCTCCTCCTCTGCCACCACCGCCGTTGGGTTTTGCTCCTACACCATTGCCTCCGCGCCATTGGTTTTGCTCTTTCGCTGCGACCACCGTTGTCTCCTCCGCCGTGACTGCCACCGTGACCGCCGCTGCCTCTGACACCGCGACCACTGCTCCCTCCGCCGCCGCTGCCTCCACCGCTGCCGCCTCTGCCTCCGCCTCCACTGGTCAGTGTAGGAGTATATATAATCATTAAATACAAATAATATTTATTCAATTTGAGGATTATACTATTACAAACATAAGATTGTTTTCTATAGTTGGATTTTGATGATGAACCTCTTAGGGATGAGGATTCAGTGTAGGGAATTGGTCTTGAGGTGGTACCTCTGGGTGGTTTTCCAATCCATCTGCTACCCATTGAGTAGAAGGTTATGATGACATTACAAGATGAGGATGTGAACAAGCTTATTGTTCTACATGTGTTTTAGAGGAAGATTTCTCCCTTGTATTGGTGTGAGCTAGACCCCAGGAAGTTCATGGTTGGCTTGATAGAGTCACATATGTTCCACACCTTGTGATGAAACCTCTAAATAAAATGGTGGTCTTAACGATAATTCTTTTTCTAGTATTAGCTAGTCGATGGTTAATTCTGGTGATGAATAACCATAATGAGATGATACTCACTTGGATGAATATTAAGTTATTTTTTTGGGTAAAGTCTTATCTAGACATGTAGTGCTCAGTCTGTATCTAAGAGATTCTGCACCTTCGGAAGAATATCATGACCTTCATAGAGATTTCTCTGAGGTTAAAAAATCTTTCATAGTATAAAATGGATATAGTTTGATAGCGAATGAATGGTCATGACTTGGATTTGTATAAGGGAAGCACTCTCTATTCTTGAGTTTTGGTGTTATGAATGGGTTGAGGGACATGATCATTTGGATTCCTAACCTTATTGATTTATAGCATGGTTTTAATGTGACCATCACTATTGAACCCAGATGGATGGGTTTAGGGTAATGAAGCATGAATATATTCCTTTGGTTTTGTAATAATGTTGGGTAACTGGTGATCGTGTGGTGAGTTTTGGCATGGTGTGATGTTAAGATTAGAAAAGAGTACCAGGGGTGTCCCATTGGAAATATGTACGTTCCCCCTAATTTTTGTCAAGATGTACGGGTAGGATCATTGAGTTTGAATAGGGATATGATCCTACTCACTAGATACCACATGTTGTGTTGAAAAGATTGTACCATGACATTTAAATTCATGTGATTAGGATGTATGCGTCGTGAAAGGTGTGATAACAGAGGATTGATCAGGGCTTACTCATTTGGGATATGCTATCTAGAATAAAATTGGGGATTATACCTATTAAGGAGGACCTATTGGTCAGGGCTTACCCATTGTATGTTCATCTTTTATATTTTAAAAAGTCTGTTGAACTCGTTCTATCGAAGGTGGGTTCTATAATTTCTTGTTATCTTAAGGTGTGTTTAACCATGGTGTGGGTTGACTTCGGTTTTAGTGGGTTCTTGGGGTTTGTGGGATGTGGTAAATGGTGTACCTGGTTTTAGATTATTTTATTCTCATGAGTTTCCCCTATTTTATGTTTTCTTTTCAGTTGGAAATCTCCTCTGTTGTGCGCCTCTCCTCTTCCACGAACGCATCTCTGTCGTGTGCTTAACGACACCTTCATGGTGAGTTTTCTCCTATTACTCATTGATTTCCTATTGTTCGCATGTTATTACTATTTTATATTAATGGTTATAATGTGAAATGTACGGGCTAAACACTCTGCTGAAAATCATGGTCGTTGGTGGTCCTTGTTTGCGCACTAAATGAATTGCATGTTGGTTGGTTCTTGTTGAACATTTGTATATAAAAATTGGTAATTTACGTATACTTGACTTATGAATGAACGCCCCAGGATGATAAAACTTCTTTGATAACCCCTTAATTAACAAAAAAAATTGAATAAGGGATGCTTTGTAAAATCTAAAATTGTGATTGTTTGGTTTGTATCTAAAGTACACACCTTTAGCTCAAGTTGTTCTATATGTCATGTATTTTCAAAGGCATCATGTAGTCTTTGTAAGAATAAATTGGAATTAATTTGATATATGTCAGATTAAATCAGGTATCTTATCCATATATGATGTTCACCCTACTGGACACACCATGTATATGTATTTCACATGATTTTAGAAATGGTAGTATATAACCAACCTTGACTGAGAACCCTACACATTGTGTATCCATTGAACAAATTGTGTGCTACGTTAATTTCATTATTATTATTTATTTTTCACTTAGATGATAATATTTCATGTATGAGTAGCCCATTATAAATATATTCTCATGTAGATCACAATATTATGATTCCCTCATTCATTGGAAATTGCACACGATGTGGTTTGGATATTTTAATTATCTTCACTCTGCTTGAGAGTTGACAAGTGAAAAGTGAGATGTTTGGAGAAAATATGAAGTATGGTACTCCCCCATGTTTTGGTGAAGAGTCCTCCATGTATAGGTTTTAGGTACTCCATGGATATATACAAAAGACAGGGCACAATCCCCCGTATATAGATAGAGTTCAAGTACTATCACATGTTTTGGGGTAGGTTCCTCTATTTCATTGTAGAGGCATTTGTACCATGATTTTTTTTATAAAACCCAAACAATGCTACTTGATTAATTAAAACATAATATTAGGCATGTTCGAGATCGAACCCATAAAGACGATGAATATGAATAAAGAATGGATGAATGCCAATCGATTGACAAAAGAGTATGAAGATGGCGTGAAAGAGTTTATCAAGTTT
This sequence comes from Viscum album, assembly GCA_963277665.1. NCBI lineage: Eukaryota > Viridiplantae > Streptophyta > Magnoliopsida > Santalales > Viscaceae > Viscum > Viscum album. The sequence continues at coordinate 322,977,774 of OY728132.1, read as the reverse complement.
GCAGTAGATCATGCATGTGACCCTTCTCAAATCCTCTGTCTGTGTTTACGCTGTTGTTATTCAAGACAAATTAGTCCAGAGGAGTTGCAAGAACACCTGATTTTTCACAGAATAGATCGAAGTTATACATGTTGGAATAAACACGGGAAAAAACGAATGTAGGTAGTAGCTCAGATAACACGACATTTTATGGAATATCTGATATGATTACAAGCATGAACAGTGAAGACGATCGTATGGAGGGTGTGATTATAGATGTGAATGATGATAAAGATTGTATTGAGGAAATGACAAGGACAATTGAAGATGAACTTCGTGATTGCCCAAAATTGTTTGGGAAGTTAAAGAGTTGTGAAAAAACGCCATTGTATGCTGGTTTCAATAAATATACAGCATTGTTAGCCGTACTGAAGCTATATAATTTGAAAGCAGGCAACGGGTGGAGTGAAGCCAGTTTTACGGAACTACTTGTTCTCTTGAATGACATGCTCCCAAAAGATAATGAACTTCCAAGCTGAACATACAAAGCCAAACGAATGCTACGATCGATGGGTATGATCTCTGAAAGAATACACGCCTTCCCGAATGAATGTATATTGTTTCACAAGGACCACAAATCACTTAAATAATGCCCAAAGTGTGGTGATTCTCAATACAAGAAATATGATTCTAGTCCTACGAAATTTGTATGGTACTTTCCAATCATTCCAAGGTTTAGGTGCCTATATGGAAGTGAGGAGACTACAAGACAATTGACATGGCATGAAGATACAAGAATTAAAGATGGGAAACTATGTCACTCGACAGACTCTCCTCAGTGGAAGATAATTGATCACGAGTATCCTGAATTTGGAAACGAGCCGAGAAACCTTCGTCTGACGTTATCTATAGATGGGGTGAATCCTTTTGGTTTTCAAAGCAGTAGTTACAGTACATGGCCGGTTATGTTGGTAAATTATAACTTACCACCGTGGTTATGCATGAAATGAAAATACATCATGTTATCTATGCTTATATTAGGACCAAAACAACCGGGTAATGATATTGATGTTTATTTGGATCCATTGATCGAGGATTTGAAAATATTGTGGGATTCATGTGTTACGTTGTATGATGCTTACAAAAAAGAATATTTCACTTTGAAATCCATGTTGTACGGGATGATAAATGACTTTCCTGCTTATGGAAATTTGTCAGGATATAGCATTAAAGTAACTCAAGGGTGCCCCGTTTGCGAACAAGGTACATAGTCAATTAGGTTGAAACATTCATCAAAAACTGTGTTTTTAGGACATCGCAGATTTCTACCCCGACGACATAAGTACCGATCTTGGATGAAATCATTCGATGGATGTTCAAAAGAATGTAAAACACCGTCTCCACTAACATGTGATCAATTGTTTGAGAAGGTAAAAGATTTGAGCACTAATTTTGGTAAACCGTTTTCGAAAAACCTTACGAAAACTAGTTGGAAAAAAAGATCATTTTTTTTGAATTACCATACTAGAATTGTCTGTATGTTAGACATTTTCTTGATGTTATGCATATTGACAAAAATTTATGTGATAGTGTTATCGACACATTGCTAAATGAACCCGGCAAAACGAAGGATGGAATTAAGGCTAGATTGGACATGGTTGAGATGGGAATACGAGAAGAGTTGGCACTAGTGAAGGGTGAAAACAAACATTTCTTCCTCCTACTGCTTACACTCTTTCCAGGCAGGAGAGATATCAGTTTTGCAACTTCTTGAATGATGTAAAGGTTCCAGAGGGGTATTCATCAAATATCAAGAACATCGTGTCAATGAACGATTTAAAATTAAAGGGTCTGAAATCACATGACTGCCATGTTTTGATACAAGATCTAATTCCTATAGCTTTACGTTTCATTTTTTCCAAGAATGTTCGCCATACATTAACGAAGATATGTTTCTTCTTCAAAGCTATATGCAACAAAGTTATAGACCCGACGAAATTGCCAACTATGGAAAGAGAAATTTTCGTCATATTATGTGAATTGGAAATGTTCTTCCCGCTGAATTTTTTTGATATGATGGTTCATTTGGTGAGATATATTTGACTATGTGGTCCTGTATATTATAGATGGATGTACCCCATTGAACGGTATATGAAGATTTTGAAAGGGTATGTCAAAAATCGAAGTCGGCCAGAGGGTTGTATTGTGAAGCAATATATTGTTGAGGAAGCTGTTGAATTTTGTACTGAATACCTGTCTGGTGTGGAAAACATTAGCCTACTGAAATCTCATCACACTGAACGACTTGAGGGTGAAGGAATTTCTGGAAGAGAGGTTGTCACAATCAATATTATAGATCGGGAGCAGGCTCACCTTTACATTTTTCATAATAGTTTCGATGTTTACCCATATGTTCAAACCCACAAAGAAATTATTAGGCATTTTAATCCATCTAGGTCTAAAAAATGGATACCAGATACACATAATCGACAGTTTATAGGATGGTTTCAGGACCATATTTTGAAGCAGTTAGAAGAAAATCCAGACTCAATTTCAGAATGACTTCGATGGCTAGCTAGAGAAGAAAGTGTGTATGTATTATCTTACAATTCTTATGCAGTTAATGGTTATACATTCTATACTAATGAACATGATGAAGATAGTACCATGCAGAATAGTGGGGTTACACTTGTGGCTGAGGCGATTCATGTTTCCGGTGCTAAGGACAAAAATCCAATTTATGAGAATATGTCATACTTTGGCATCATCAAACGAATATGGGAGTTGGATTATACAAAATTCGAAGTGCCAATTTTTTAATGAAAGTGGGTTGATAACAGGAGTGCTGTTAAAATAGATGAATTAGGATTCATGAAAGTTGATTTCAGTAAGGAAGGGGAGAAAGATGAACCATTTATAATGGCATCACAGGAAGTACAAGTATTTTATGTTCTAGACCCCGCAAACAGAAATTGGTCAATTGTTCTGTTATCGACCAAAACAACTGAAGGGTCAGATGAAAGTTCAATGGAGGATGACCCTTTTATAGGGACTTCACAATCATTTTGCAATGATCCAAATGTAGACAACATTTTTTATGTTAGAGGAGACCACAATGAAGGGATTTACATAGTCGATAGAAGATTCAAATCTCTTCAGCCTTTAAAGAAAAAAGAGAGAGTACAATAATCATGTTATTTGTTTATTGTAATATACATTGTGTTACGTTATATTATTATCTGTCCACTGCTGCTTTTATGTAATCTAAATTAAATGTTAAACCACTTATGTAGATAATGACTTCTACACCTGCTGATGTGCCTAATCCCGAGGCACAAAAGGTCTCTCAACCACCTACTGGTGGTCCCAGTGCAGAGCAACAACAGGTTTCTCAACCAGCTGCTGGTGGTCCCAGTGCAGAGCAGTATCAAGTTTCTCAACCTGTTGTTGCTGGTCCCAGTGCAGAGCAACAACAAGTTTCTCAACCTGTTACTACTGGTCCCAGTGATGATGCTAGTGCTCTAGAGAAAGATATTGATGATACTTCTGAGGAAATGGTAGGAAATGAAACCCTAAAAGTGCAAAAAAAAACAAGAGCGTCATAGTTTGAAAATGTTAGCCAAAATCCTTAAGGCAAAAGAAAAAGGCATCAAATTTGAGGTGGGATGGAATAAGTGAGGCCAACATGCTAACCCCAAAAAATCCATCTTTAGTAGTTACATTGGAATCGTCACTCGGAAATGCGTGCCGATTGATATACAGTCGTGGCACCATGTTGTCACCAGTCTTAAGACACTAATGTGGGAATAGATTACGGTAACATTATGATATCGTTTTTTTAATTTATTAAAATAAAATACCAAAACATTGACTTACTCTTCTTCATCCATTGCAAAGTGCATTTATAGTAGATGTCTCACACAAGGAATATGTATTAAGAGTTTCAAGAAGGATTCATAGAGGTTTCCACACAATTTTAATGAAATATCATCTTAAAGATGCTGAAGGGAAAATCAAGCCGCACCAACCTCCTCTTTATGCACACTTGATATCCCAAAGAGTGTGGGGAGTGTTTATCAGCCATCATGGGGACCAGACTTTTCAAGTACATTGTGTGGGGTAATACGTTGTTTGACATTTCTTGTATTCATCACTTTGATTGAATTTTTTTTATTTATGAAACAACAACTGAGTGATGAAAATAAAAAATGTGTAGCAGAACCAGCATACCCTTACTGTAAAGCAAGGTTGGGGTACGCTTCACTTGAGAAAAAATTGGTACGTCTTTTAAATCTACCGTACTACTTATATGTGACATAAAACAACACCATAACCATGTTTCTCTGTTTATATGTAGATTGATGAATCTAAATCGAAATCCAAATCCATCCCACGCCATGTGCTATGGAAGGAGGCTCATGTAAATAAAGAGGGGATACTGATAGATGAAAACACACAAAAGGTGTGGGAAACATGTGTAAGTATGACATAATATAAATTTGATTTGTTTTAAATCGCTATTACATTACAATGACTACTTATTTTTCTATATTTTCTATCTGACATAGTCACAGGAATCAGCAACACCCGCACCAGATGTAGACATACTTTCAGCAGCCTTGAAGTGGCCAGACCAGTATGGCCACATCAGAGGTGCGGGTTTTGGGGTGACACCATGAACATATTTTCAAAAAAAAAACAAGCGGACGATGAAAATGAAAAAATGGAAAAGCTGCAAGAAAAATTATCTATTTTTCAAGAAGAATTACAATACCAGAGAGAGATGATAACAACATTGACGGGGGATAGGAAAAGAGAAGAAACAACTCAAAAACCACATGTGCATGACGATCCTACCCCACCCCCACCAGCTTTGAGGCAAGCCATTCCCCTAAAAAACCTGACTTAGCTGAGGTAATCAATGTTTTAATAATTGTTTCTGTGAAATGTGATTCACATAGACACTGATACATTTCCTGTACTAATATTCTACTGTGTGAAAATGACTGTGATTTATATCTAGCAACTCCCACATATCGCCTTGTAGTGAGGGCTACGGTGTTCAATATGCAGAAAGACATGCTACACAACAGACAACTTCCAATAGATCATTTCAGAGTGTTAATTAAAGTAGCTAATGAGCCGAGTGCCGAGCTACATGTTCTAAATGACGATTATGGCATTCATACGGTTGAACAAGCTGTTGGAACATTCATCGTATGGCCGTCAGTTCTTATAAAAAAACATTTCGACAAGGACGTATCCATTTCCATGTTATTTTTTAAGCTAGAACTTTAACATTTAATGAAAAAAGGTCTGAACTGATGAATGTTATTACAGAATGACAAATTTAATGGGGTGAAATGAAATATCATCTCAAAACTATCTCAAGGATCAACCAACTGATTGAAATGGTCTACTGAGAGCACCTTTACCCTTCCCATTCTATATCCACAGTTAATATCATTACAGGATCATGTGGATACAAAGTTGATAGACAACAATGCTCACACAGTTGTTTTTGAAAAAAATATGTATGACGAGGAAACATCATATTTCATTAGTGCTGAAAATGTAAATGAAATCCTAAAGTATGAATGGCTAGGTGCCTCAGTTGTAAATGTATACATGAGTTATGTTTTCATGATTTTATTTTACAAAAGCTGATATACTCTGATAATAATGACTAAATACATTTTATATTTTTCATAGGCGTATATATGAAAAACAATTGAATGGATTTCCCCATAAACAAAAATTTGGACTCATTAGTCCTCACACCACCTCTTTAAAGAAAGAAATAGATTCTGATAAAGAGGCTGCAATAATGTCATCCCTGCTCAAATCGTTTAAAAACAAAATTACGAATGATAAACTCTTTTTAATACCAACGATGCAGGGGTAAAACTCTACAATTTAATCATATCAACTATATTTTCATTTATTTCTTTACTTATTTCTTTTTGTATTTTTAGGGAGCATTGGATGCTGATTGTAGTCAATTTGGATACTCCAAAGATTTATTTTCTAGATTCAACTCATGGATATCCAACAAACTGACCACGCATGAAGACATTTTTTAATTTGTAATACACTATATCCAGCATTTTATAACTAAACATCTAGTTATATAATTTATGTTATCTTTTAATGAGGATTATGTTATGATAGGGTGGTGCATCAATATCGTCTAATGCATGGAATGAATCCAGGGCATAAGGATGAGCAAGCCTACAAGATCTACAACTGAAAAAGTATCCGGGTATATATAATAATATTGCACTATCAAAACACATATCAAAACAAATTACTTATTTTTTTGGATGTTTCTTCAGGGTCCAAAACAAACAAACGGAAAGGACTGTGGTTGTTATGTTTGTAAATTTATGAAAGAGATCGTATTTCATCAATTAACTAGCATCCCTGATGAGGTATTTTCGAAAATAATTATGAGTTCATTTAAAATATTTATTAATCATTTATGTGTTTATATTTTTTTAGTATTACCATGACTGTCGCAAAAACTCATATTCAGAAGATGATATAGATGTGTTTAGAAATGAATGGGCAACATACCTGATGGAAGATTGTACAAAAATAGGATGAAGGTGAATTCCTACTAATTTTATCCATATATGATCATTGATATCTCCCTTTTTTACACTTATTGAGCATATATGATCACCCTTTATTATGATTTATATCCTTAGGTTATGAATAATGGTTTTAGATATGATTTTTATTTCTAGTAAAGCATAACTCATTGGCTAAAAGTGTATGATACCAGTTTCAAATTGACATTAAGTTTAGAAAACAACACAAATGACATACGAAATACCGAGAAAACACGTTTGGATTGTTTTGATACTTTAGAAAAATGATCCATGAGTCATTTGTGAGGTGTACAAATCGACCACACCTCAATTCAACGCACAGTGTGAACAGTATGTCTAAAAGTGTCTGATACCAGTTTCAAATTGATATTAAGTTTAGAAAACAACACAAATAACATACGGAATACCAAACAAATGTGTTTGTATTGTTTTTATACTTTAGGAAAATGATCCATGAGTCATTTTTGAAGTGTACAAATCGACCGCACCTCAATCCGATGCACGGTGTGACCGGTATGGATAAAAGTGTCTGATACCAGTTTCAAATTGACATTAAGTTTAGAAAACAACACAAATGACATAAAGAATACTGAGAAAATGTGGTTGGATTGTTTTTATAAATTATGACAATAATAAATGAGTCATTTGTGAGGTGAAAAAATCAACTTCACCTCAATCCGATGCATGGTGTGACCGGTATGGCTAAAAGTGTCTGATACGAGTTTGAAATTGACATTAACTTTAGAAAAAAACACTATTGACATATGGAAAACTGAAAAAATGAATTTTTATTATTTTTATACTTTAGGAAAATGATCCATGAGTCATTTTTGAGGTGTACGAATCGACCATACTTCAATCCGACGCACGGTGTGACCAGTATGGATAAAAGTGTCTGATAACAGTTTCAAATTGACATTAATTTTAGAAAACAACACTACTAACATACGGAAAACCAAGAAAACATGTTTGAATTGTTTTGATACTTTAGGAAAACAATCAACGAGTCATTTTTGAGGTGTACGAATTGACTTCACCTCAATCCGACGCACGGTGTGACCGGTATGGCTAAAAGTGTTTGATACCAGTTTCAAATTGACATTAAGTTTAGAAAACAACACAAATGACATACGGAATACCAATAAAATGTGTTCGTATTGTTTTGATACTTTTGGAAAATGATCCTGAGTCATTTTTGAGGTGTAATAATTGACCTCACTTCAATTTGACGCACGGTGTGACCGGTATGGATAAAAGTGTCTGATACCAATTTGAAATTGACATTAACTTTAGAAAACAACACTACTGACATACGGAAAACTGACAAAATGCAATTCGGATTGTTTTGATACTTTATTAAAATGATCCACGAGTCATTTGTGAGGAGTAAGAATCGACCGAACCTCAATCCGACGCACAGTGTGACCGGTATGGTTAAAAGTGTCTGATAACAGTTTCAAATTGACATTAATTTTAGAAAACAACACCACTGACATACGGAATACTGAGAAAACGCGTTCGGATTATTTTGATACTTTAGGAAAACGATCCATGAGTCATTTTTGAGGTGTACGAATTGACCTCACCTTAATCCGACGCACGGTGTGACCGGTATGGCTAAAAGTGTCTGATAATAGTTTCAAATTGACATTAATTTTAGAAAACAACACTACTGACATACGGAATATTAAGAAACATGTTCGGGTTGTTTTGATACTTTAGGAAAACAATCCATGAGTCATTTTTGAGGTGTACGAATTGACCGCACCTCAATCTGACGCACGGTGTGACCGGTATGGCTAAAAGTGTCTGATAAAAGTTTCAAATTAACATTAACTTTAGAAAACAACACAAATGACAAATGGAAAACTAAGGAAACATGTTTTTATTGTTTTGATACTTTAGTAAAACAATCCATGATTCATTTGTGACGTGTAAGAATTGACCTCACATTAATACGATTCACGGTGTGACCGGTATGGCTAAAAGTGTCTGATATCGATTTCAAATTGACATTAACTTTAGAAAACAACACTACTAACATACGGAATACCAAGAAAACACATTTGGATTGTTTTGATACTTTAGGAAAATGATCCATGAGTCATTTTTGAGGTGTAATAATCGACCTCACCTCAATCTGACGCATGGTGTGACTAGTATGGCTAAAAGTGTCTGATACCAGTTTCAAATTGACATTAACTTTAGAAAACAACACAGCTGACATATGGAATACCGAGAAAACGCGTTCAGATTATTTTGATACTTTAGGAAAACAATACATGAGTCATTTTTGAAGTTTAAAAATTGACTTCACCTCAATACGACGCACGATGTGACCGGTATGGCTAAAAGTGTCTGATAACAGTTTCAAATTGACATTAATTTTAGAAAACAACACAAATGACAAATGGAATACTGAGAAAACTCATTTGGATTGTTTTTATACTTTAGGAAAACTATCCATGAGTCATTTGTGAGGTGTAAGAATTGATCGCACCTCAATCCGACACACGGTGTGACCGGTATGGCTAAAAGTGTCTGATACCAGTTTCAAATTGACATTAACTTTAGAAAACAACACTAATGATTTAAGGAAAACCGAGAAAACGCGTTCGGATTGTTTTGATACTTTAGTAAAATGATCCATGAGTTATTTTTGAGGTGTAATAATTGACCGTACCTCAATACGATGCACGGTGTGACCGGTATGACTAAAAGTGTCTGATAAAAGTTTTAAATTGACATTAATTTTAGAAAACAACACAAATGACATATGGAAAACTAATTAAACGCATTCAGATTGTTTTTATACTTTAGGAAAACGATCCATGATTCATTTGTGATGTGTACGAATCAACCACACCTCAATCCGACGCACGATGTGACCAGTATGGATAAAAGTGTCTAATACTAGTTTCAAATTGAAATTAACTTTAGAAGACAACACTACTAACATACGGAATACCGAGAAAACACATTTTGTTTGTTTTGATACTTTAGTAAAACTATCCATGATTCATTGTTGAGGTGTACTAATCAACCACACCTCAATCTGACGCACAATATGACCAGTATGACTAAAAGTGTCTGATACCAGTTTCAAATTGACATAAAATTTAGTAAAAAACACTACTGATATACGAAATACCAAGAAAAAACATTCGGATTGTTTTGATACTTTAGGAAAATGATCCATGAGTCATTTTTGAGGTGCAAGAATTGACCGCACCTCAATCCGATGCACAGTGTGACCGGTATGACTAAAAGTGTCTGATAACAGTTTCAAATTGACATTAACTTTAGAAAACAACAAAAATGACATACAAAAAACTAAGAAAACACATTCAGATTGTATTGATACTTTAGGAAAACGATCCATGATTCATTTGTGATGTGTAAGAATTGACCGCACCTCAATCTGATGCACGATGTTACCGGTATGGCTAAAAGTGTCTGATACCAGTTTCAAATTGAAATTAACTTTAGAAAACAACACTACTGACATGCGGAATTCCAAGAAAACGCGTTTGGATTGTTTTGATACTTTATGAAAAAGATCCATGAGTCATTTTTGAGGTGTATGAATCAACCTCACCTCAATCCGATGCATGGTGTGACCAGTATGACTAAAAGCGTCTGATAACAATTTCAAATTGACATTAATTTTAGAAAAAAACACAAATGACATATGGAATACCGAACAAACTAGTTCAGATTGTTTTGATACTTTATTAAAACGATCCATTATTCATTTTTGACATGTACGAATCGACCACACCTCAATCCGACGCACGGTGTGACCGATATGGATAAAAGTGTTTGATACCAGTTTCAAATTGACTTTAACTTTAGAAAACAACACCACTGACATACATAAAACCAAGAAAACATGTTCGGATTGTTTTTATACTTTAGGACAACGATCCATGATTCATTTGTGAGGTGTAATAATCGACCGCACCTCAATCCAACGCACAGTGTGACCGGTATGGCTAAACATTTCTGATAACATTTTCAAATTGGCATTAATTTTAGAAAACAACACAAATGACATACGGAAAACCATGAAAAATCGTTCATATTGTTTTGATAATTTAGACCAATGATCCATGATTCATTTTTGATGTGTACTAATTGACCTAACCTCAATCTAATGTACGGTGTGACCGGTATGACTAAAAGTGTCTGATACCAGTTTCAAATTGACATTAACTTTAGAAAACAACACTAATGTCATACGGAATACAGATAAAACACATTTATATTATTTTTATACTTTAGTAAAAAGATCCATGAGTCATTTGTGAGATGTAAGAATTGACCGCACCTCAATACGATGCATGGTGTGACCGGTATGGCTAAAAGTGTCTGATCCCAGTTTCAAATTGACATTAACTTTAGAAAACAACACTACTGACATATGGAATACCGACCAAACACATTCGGATTGTTTTGAAACTTTAGAAGAACGATCTATGAGTCATTTTTGAGGTGTACTAATTGATATCACCTCAATCCGATGCACGGTGTGACTGGTATGGCTAAAAGTGTCTGATAACAGTTTCAAATTGACATTAACTTTAGAAAACAACACAAATGACATATGGAAAAGCAAGTAAACACATTCAGATTGTTTTGATACTTTAGGACAACGATTCATGATTCATTTGTGATGTGTAAAAATCTACCGCACCTCAATCTGACACATAGTGTGACCGGTATGGGTAAAAGTGTCTGATACCAGTTTCAAATTAACATTAACTTTAGAAAACAACACTATTGACATACGGAATACCAAGAAAACACATTCAGATTGTTTTGATACTTTAGGAAAATGATCTATGAGTCATTTTTGAGGTGTAAAAATTGACCACACCTCAATCCAACGCATGATGTGACCAGTATGGTTAAAAGTGTCTGATAATAATTTCAAATTAACATAAATTTTAGAAAACCACACAAATGACATATGGAATACTGAGAGAACGCATTCAGATTGTTTTGATAATTTAGGAAAATGATCCATGAGTCATTTTTGATGTGTAAGAATCAACCGCGCCTCAATCCGATGCACGATGTGACTGGTATGGCTAAAAGTGTCTAATACCAGTTTCAAATTGATATTAACTTTAGAAAACAACACTACTGGCATACGGAAAACTGAGAAAATGTGTTTGTATTGTTTTGATACTTTAGTAAAATGGTCCATGAGTCATTTTTGAGGTGTAATAATCAACCTCACCTCAATTCGACGCATGGTGTGACCGGTATGGCTAAAAGTGTCTGATAACAGTTTCAAATTGACATTAATTTTAGAAAACAACACTACTGCCATATGGAATACTGAGAAAACACGTTCGTATTGTTTTGATACTTTAGGAAAACGATCCATGAGTCATTTTTGAGGTGTACAAATTGACCGCACCTCAATCCAACGCACGGTGTGACCGGTATGGCTAAAAGTGTCTGATAACAATTTCAAATTGACATTAACTTTAGAAAACAACACAAATGACATACGAAATACTGAGAAAATTCATTCAGATTGTTTTGATACTTTAGTAAAACGATCCATGATTCATTTGTGACGTGTACGAATTGACCGCACCTCAATCTGACGCACAGTGTGACCGGTATGGCTGAAAGTGTCTGATACCATTTTCTAATTGACATTAACTTTAGAAAACAACACTACTGACATACAGAATACCGAGAAAATGCGTTCATATTGTTTTGATACTTTAGGAAAATGATCCATGAGTCATTTTTGAGGTGTAAGAATCAAACGCACCTCAATCCAACACACGATGTGAACAGTATGGATAAAAGTGTATGATAACAGTTTCAAATTGACATTATTTTTAGAAAACAACACAAATGACATACGGAATACCGAGAAAAAACGTTCGGATTGTTTTGATACTTTAGGAAAATGATCCATGAGTCATTTGTGAGGTGTACGAATTGACCGCACCTCAATCCGACACACAATGTGACCATTAAATCTTTTCATTAGATAAAGAATCAGTATTTATTAAATGAGATAAATCATCCAAAAACATATTGATTTTACATTATTCCCTTTCATTGTTATCAGAATGAAAACATTTGAGTTTATCATTTCCATATTTTAGTTTCACATTTCCATATTAATGTATTCTTTCATATTAATGTTTTAATTTATTTAATTATTGTATTACTAACATAATATTTGTTTTCTTATATAGGTGAATTCTTTTCCTTGAGTTCGGATGATTTGTTCGGCAAAAAATACCATGGACGACAATTTTTTAGAGAGGATCACAAATATCAAAGGATGAAACATTAATGTTTATAACAGTTGTTGGATAATTGTAATTGTAACCATGCAAAACATTGTTTGAAATGTGTATAGTAGTGTGTTTTTTTTATTCATGATGTTAAGTAAATGTATATAGGATTGTTTGTCAAAATATTGTGTGTGGGTGCTGTTTTGTACAGGTGCAGGTGCTGGTTTGTGCAGGTGTTGGTTCTAAAGGTGAAACTAAAGGAGCCTTTATCAGCACTATATTGAGCGCTGATAAAGGACACCTTTATCAGTGCTATCTTGAGCGCTGATAATAGGGCCCTTTATCAGCGCTATCTTGAGCACTGATAATATGGCCCTTTATCAGTGCTCAAGATAGCACTGAGAAATGATCCTCTTTAACAGAGGTAGAAAATTGCTGTAAATGATGGATAAGATAAGGGGGGGGTCCCCTTTATCTTCGCCGGCATTTACAGTGCTTTTCTAGCACTGTTAATGTCAGTTTTTAGCACTGATAAAGGGCCAATTTGTAGTAGTGAACTAAAAAGATAAGGGTTAAAATAACCTAAACACTTGTCTAAAATATATTTTATGGAAATATTTAAACATTATAATGTATAATAATCAATAATAATTCATTTTTGACCCTTTTTCATGTGAAAAATGTGGGTAAAACTTTTTCTTTTAAAAAATTACAAGTGCGTCACTTAGCTCACTTATAAAAGGCCACCCCCTATCCTCTATTATTCACACCTTAAAACACTTTTTTGTCCAATAACTATAGAAATAACTTCCCAACTTCCATAACATTATCACAAAAACCTTTTTTTTCATAAATCTCTTCTAGGAATACTTTAGGTATAATCCTAAATAGGTGGTCCGAGAAGAGGTAAAATTCTTAACCATGCATTTTTATTTTAATTCTTCATCCACATCATTAAAATATTATTAATTTATGATTATATAATAACACCAGTATATATAATATAATGATATTTTATTATGTTAAGGGAATGACCATTATCTATCCCCTCTTCCCTCAAATCGGAAATGGTGACCTTGCTCCTGTGTACGGCGAACTACCGCCTTACGAACCGATGTGACACGTTTTCCATCAACACCTTTCACGGTTGGGTATGATGATGGATTTAAAGTATATATATGATATTTATAACATAATTATACCCATGTAGTAATTATATCATATATACCTTTTTTACTTTCTATTCTGTAGGGGATATGATAATTTCACTCATGTGTATGGCAGACTACCGCCTCATGAAAATATGTGATTCGTTTTTCACAAATTCTTTATATAGAAGGTAAGAAGGATAAAATTAATGAATATATATTATATAAATGGAATAATTATGATATTAATGACATATTTATCATTATTAAAATATAATATATCATTTTATTTATTCCATTTTCACTCATTGAAAGATGATAACGTCGTTCGTGTATGTGTGGACTACCACCTTCATGAAGAGATGTGACTCTATTTTCATCACCACACCACATAAATGATATATATAAGTATATTTAATGAAAAAATATGGTAATTATGATATTATGATGATTCTATAAAGATAAAATATTACTTCACTCCTTTCCATAAATATTGTTTAAAAATGGAAATGTTGCTCCTGCATATATACGACCTACCGTCTCCATGATCGTAACATACTTCATTTATCAAAAAAATATTTAAATATTAGTATTAAAAGTATAATTGATTTATAAATATGATAATTTTTTCATGATTATTAATATTTATATGTATAAATAATGACCTCTTAGACCAATATTCAACCTACCAAAGTCATTTTTGACACATAAGTCGAATATCATCGAAACACCTGATATAAACTTAATTGATTAAGAAATTTTATATAAAATGGTAATAATTGAAATAAAATGAATAATAAACTTCAAAAAAATTATTAATAAATTAAATAATTAATATAAGTTTATTATTCAGGAATATAAATAACATACATGATGATTCAGACTTAAGGTAAGAGACTTCATCTCAATTTCCCTTCATTGAAGCATATTGCAATGCTATGCACATAATTTTTTCATATGGAATATATACCACCTCTTTGACATGTAATATCATGATTCATTAATAATTCATAGTATTTTAAGTTTAAATTTTAATTATTTCATCCAAAGGTATTTTGAATTAAAAGATACCTTGTGGTAAGAGAATTTAATATCTCAATTTCTTTTCATTGGGTTATATTACTTCTTCATTATCTTTCGCATTATAAGATTATGTGTTTAATGAATTTTGAATATATTATGTTGTATTTACACTTTTTTATGTGTATTTTCATTTGATACACATAATTGATTCATTGATTAGTCCTCACTTCAACATTATGATATTTGTAAGGGTTTATTTGACAATCTTATTTTAATCAAGATTATTTATACTTGAATTTACATTGAAGGAAATTATTTGATCATTATCAAATAAAACCCTTTAATTTTCTTATATTATGGTTATTCATGAACTTTTTCAAGCAATTGTACCATTTTTACACTATTTGGAACTTAAAATGACTGAGAAAATGATTTTAAGAAAATCTGACTTTATTTCTCTCTTTGGTTGAAAGTCCTTTTTCATCAAAAATCATGTTTTCTAAAAAAATTGAAAATATTTTCTAAAATTATAAAAATTATTTATTAAAGTAATTTTTACCCATATTTGGATTTTTATAAAATGTTTTTAAAGGAATATTAATGTTATTTTCTAAACAATTCTTATTTGGATTTTACCAAAAAAGTGAAAGGAATATTTATTTTAACATGTAAAAAATGTATGAAATTTCCTTCTATCATGAACACTCAATGTTTCAAATCTTCCTTTATAAGTTTCATAGGTTATTTTAAAATAGAATTATTTTCAAAATGTTTTGTGACCTTTTTGTTTTAAAAGGTGATTTTCAAAATAAAAAAGGATATTTTAATTAAGAATGTTTTTAAAGATATTTTTATGGTATTTATATTTATCAATGAAAAAAATATTTATTTTAAATATACTCTACTAGGGATATGTTGTATTGGTATCATACTTATTCTTCATCTAGATGGTTTATGATTATTTTGACCAAGGATAGCATTGAAATTCACTTCCTTGATTTATTTTTGTAGTCATTAATTTTCCCTTGAAATATTCACTTTCTTGGGATCATTGGACATTAAATTTACCCTAAATATACATGTTATTTTTCATGGATATGTTTATTACATAAACCATTTATCATGTTTACATATGGTGTTCTACATTGAAAGTTATTTGTTTATCTGGGGAAATATTGATAAATTTGTATTCTTTAATCAATATGGACATTTGATGATAAATCACATTGTTCATGAATTAAATTGATTATTAGATATATAAGGAATTCTTGGTACATGAAGTGAAGGGTGGTGCCTAGAATTATATAGCCCCTTGATGCATCAGTAGTATCATGAGGTGAATCTGTAAGCTAATATTAAATGAGTTTTACCTGTAGTTTTAAACCATCTTGTAAAAGGTATTTATAGTAGAGGTATCATGTAACTTATATCATGACATCCAATAATTAAACATTTTATTCACTAAGAATTTAGTTATTATTATCCATAATATTTTCATAATGATATTATCTCTAGATGCATTTCATTCTCAGTTTATTGATTAAATGTCATGTGTTTGTAGCTATTTACCTTGCCATTTTAATTTTTCCTTATATAGTTATGATAGTAAAGATATTAATTAAATGGAAAGTGTTTTAAATTATTTACTTTTATATATTGATTATAATATTCAAGTTATTTAAATGGCATGTGTTTTCAGTTATTTACCTTTCCATGTTGATTATACTTATTGATTCATGATATATTTCACTATACTTAACCCTTACTGAGCATTTGAGATCACCCATATTTTGTTTCCTTTCCTAGGAATTTATGAAGTGTACAATGATTGATATGCAAGGATATTTTAGAGGGAATAATGTTATTCTTAAAAAAATTATGTAGTAATTTTTGTTTTCAAATGTAACATGGGAATCATGTATGTATGTAGTTTACCAAGACTACTAAACTATTCAGTCTTTTAGGATGTGATTCCTTGTATCTTATGCCAAAGTAATAAAGTAATACATCAGATTTGGGTTTTTGGAGTTGGATTCATTATAGTTGGTATCATAAGATGTTTAGTATAAACCTTGATAACTAGATTTAAGAAAATATAGATTAGATATTATAACCTTATGATAGACTTTGAGCATAAGCATATAAGAACATCCTAAAGTTTTGTTAAGGTTTATATTATGTGTTTTTTCCTATAAATACATCAGTTTCTGGATACTACAAGTGGATACGATTCTTGAATTTTTTTACCTAGGGGTAGTAACTCCAAAAAGGGTGCATTGGTCTTGACTCGATTGTACCTTGGTGCATGAAAACGGTTCATACTGCACAACTGGTTTGAAACTCCTAGGGGATATGCTTAGGATAATTCACATGATATTTATAAACCATTATGAATGATTTTAATAGATGATGAAAATGAATAACCTAGGTCAAACCTAAGGAGTATTAGATTAAAAAAATGTGTCATGATCTAAACTTCCTATAAATGATTATATAGTTTTTCTGCTACGATTATAGTTTCTCACACTATGTTTTTTTATTTTATTCAATAATTAGAACTTGAAGGAATCTTGTTAACATTGAACATTAAGGAAAATGTGTTGACTATGAATGACTAAATGGGATGATTAAAGTACAAAAAGATATCATGATTATCAATAATCAGTTATCCTGAAATATAATTAAAAACCTATACCTTAACCAACTCCTAGACACACCGAATAAGAGAAGGATAAAGTTTAAAAATAGATTAAGTGGTGGAGACCATGGAGTAAAGAAGTCTTAATTTACTTCATGTAAAAAATGTGTAAATAAACACATATGAATGTGTCTCAAAGTAATGGGAAAATTATTTACATGTGGAAAAGAAGGACATAAAACAAATAATTTTTGATGAAAAATGAAAAGTATAATGGAAGGAAATAAATATCATCTTGAGGGATCCATTTATATTTTGTTGTATTAAATGTTGGGAACCTGGGAATTATCTAAGTAAATTACATATTCTAAAGGTTAACCCCTAGAACAAGTAAGGACTTATGTTGAAATAAAATGGATGAATTATTTATGTATTTTGATTCAATAATTAAATTGTAGAAGCATTTTACCAATGGTATTTTGGTTATAAGAATCATGAAACATATAAGGATTATGTTAAATTCTAAAAGCATATGTGTCTTTGTTAAATTAAGATTTATGGATTCCATCATGGGTTTATGTGTTTAAGTTTGATCATAAGTAAAAATTTTTAAGCACCCCTTTTGAAATTTTGTGTGGTAGGAATATAACATGATTAAGGATATTTTTGGAGACATTTATAGTAATACAACCCGTCGATTTAGTATATGTTTTAGTAAAAAATTTATTTAAGGAAAAATTACTTTAAATTTTGTGGGAATAAGTTTAAAGTTATTGGTAACCTTTAAGATTTATCTTATCTTTATACCAAAGTAATTATGGGTATCATAATTTTGGAACATCATTAGAATTATATTAATATAGTATTTGAAAAAGGACAACCAGCATACCGGGTGACAACCTGTCACGTTCGGAAAGGACATAAATCTTGAACCCACAACCAAAGTATGATAAGGGTTTAACACTTACCATTGACCTATGTGATTTTCTAGTTAATATATCATTGTTTCTAGATAAATGATTTAACAAATGAATATTAAGGATGAACCAGTGGTGTTACTGTTAAGTTTTATATATTCATGTATTATATTAGATATCTTTTTCTAACCATATTGGTTTTGGAAAATAGTTAAAGATAGATGGAAAAAATTATCACTTTTTATGGATATTATGACCAATTAAAATTGAATTTTAGTGCTTCACGCATAAAAAATTTATTTTTGGATATTAATTTCTTGGAGTAAGTGATGAATTGTAAATTGATCAAAGCACAACCAAAGGATGAAATTGTGATTATGAAATATACATGTATTAAGTGACTATATTTACTTAATAATAAAATAATTAATCAACATAAGGAAAAAGATATTGAAACAAAAATGTGATCATGTTACCTCAATATCTAAGGAATAAAAAGTAATTTTAAATCATCACATATTTATGGTTTGTGGTCCTTAAATTTCCATTGACCATTCATTTTCTTGTGATCAATGATGTCTATCACTCTCTATAGTTATTTATGATTTTCTTCCATACCCATATATTCACTTTCCACCAATGTTATCCTACTTGGAAACCTATTTACACATTATTTCATATGTCCTTTTCACTTCCCTTTATCTCTTATTACGATGATATTTTATTAGGCCTTTTTACAATATAGGTTTTCAACAAAGGAATTTTCAAATATCAAACCCTTAATTTCTGAGCGCAAGATCAAATTGAGAGGATGAAATTTATTTATGGTTGGGATAATGGAACACCCTAAAATTCTAAAATAATAACATTACATTAAATAGAGTATTATACATGCAACATCAAGCTTATACAACCCACAAAATATATTTCTTTAATTTTAATATCTTCGAAATCTTAAAGAACACGCACCCACGGGTCTAAATGAACTATAATATAGTATACCACTATAACCTAGCTATTAAATTAGAAGGTATGAATAGTACCAACTAAATTATGAAAATTATGTTTATTTATTAATTATAAATAAAATAATAATCATTTAAAATAAAGATAAATGTTTTTTGAAAAACTGTATTTTTTCTATAAGGCGGTTTAGTCGCGCTTTGTGCACAAAATTTAAAACTAATTTTTACCACCATTAGAAAATTTATTTGATAAAATGAAAATAATTTTTGAAATAATCATTTAAAAATTATCTTAGGGTGAATTTTTTCGGACTTTTCTGAACAGTTTCATTTTTGATAAATAGTGAAAATACTGATTTGTATTGAAAAATATCTTTTAATTTAAATAATTTACAAGGTTAAATTAAATTTTAAATTGGTTTTAAAGTAAAATAAGTTAAATTATATTAAAATTTAACTAATTTAGGTCATTTTAATTAATTTTATATTTAATTTTGATATTAAAATCTTTTATACTTCTCTTTTCAAACAAGCTTTTTTGTCACTTCTGCGGGTATAATTTTAAATTGGATTATACCACTTTTGTGAATTGAATTTGAAAAAAATGGATTCCATATTTAGATCGGTATAATTTTTATCGTATAATAATTCCAAATTATTTTTTGACCAAAATGAATACTGAAAATAGTAAAAATTAATTATTGTGGTTAAGGTAAAAATGGGTTTACCTGGGGTTAAACTGAAAAGACAAGGGTTAAAATGAATTAAAAACTTGTATAAAATCTATTTTTTGGACATATTTAGACCTTATAATGTCCAATTATTTATAATACTCTATTTTTTACCTTTTTGGAATATGAAAAACATGGGTTTACCTTTTTTTTTAAAACTACAAATGTGTCACTCACCTCACTTATTAAAGGCCACCCCTCCTCTATTTTTCATACCTTCAAGAACTTTTTGTTCTGATAAGACCTACAAAATAACTTTCCAAATTCCATCCCCACATCATAGAATCATTTTTTGGGTCAAAAATTCATTCTATGAATACTATAGGTATAATCCTAAAGAGCTTATCCGAGAAGAGGTAAAATTTCTAACTATGCATTTTTGTTTTATTTATTCTTCCACCTCATTCAAATATTATTAATTTATTCCTATATAATAACTCTAGTATCATCCATATACTATTATTTTATTATGTTAAGATAATTACCTATATCCATATCCTCTTCCCTCAAATGGGATGCGATAACGTCGCTCATGTGTACAACGGACTACCACCTCACGAACCTATGTGACATGTTTTCCATCAACACATATCATAGTTGAGTATGATGATGGATATAAATTATATATATGATATTTATAAAATAATTATACCTATAGATTAATTATATCATATATAATTTTTTTTACCTTCAATTCCATAGGGGATATGATAACATCGCTCGCATGTACGGTAGAATATTTCCTTGCAAAGCGATGTGATTCATTTTCCACTAACGATTTACATGGAAGGTAATAAGGATAAATTTAATGAATATATGTGATATAAATGACATAATTATGATATTAATGAAATATTTATAATTCTTAAAAGATAATATATCATTTTATTTCTACCCTTTTCTCTCACTGAAAGATGATAACGTCATTTGTGTACGTGTGGAATGCCACCTTCATGAAGTGATGTGACTCTCTTTTCATCACCACACTACATGGATGATATATATAAGTATATTTAAAGAAATAATATGGTAATCATTATATTATTATCATTCTATAAATATAAAATATTACTTACCTCTTTTCCATAATGATCGTTGAAAAATGGAAACATTACTCATGCGTACGTACGATCTACCATCTCCATGATCATAACATACTTCATTTCTCAAAAAATATATTTCATGATAGGTATTAAAATTATAATTTATGTATAAATATTATAATTATTTCATGATTATTATTCTGTATATGTTGAAATAATAACCTCTTAGACCAATAGTCAATAAAAGTCATTTTTGACACATAAGTCAAATATCATTGAAACACCTGTTGTAAACATAATTGATTAAGTAATTGTATATAACATGGTAATAATTGGAATAAAATGAATAATAAACTTGAAAAAATTTATTAATCAAGTAAATAATTAACAAAAGTTTATTATTTAGGAAGACAAAGAGCGTACACAATGATTCAAACTCAAGGTAAGAGACTTTGTCTCAATTTCCCTTTATTGAGACATATTGTAATGTTATGAGTCTAATTAATTTTATATGGTGTATATACTACCCATTTTATATGTAATATCACGATTCAATAATAATTCATGGAATTTTAAGTTTTAATTTGAATTATTTCATCCAAAGTGATTTTGTCTTAAAAGATACCAAGTGGTAAAAGAATTTTATAACTCAATTTCTTTTCATTGGGTTATATTAGATCTTCATTATCTTTGACATTATAAGATTATGTGTGTAAATAACATTTATTATTTTATATTGTATTTACACTTTTTTTATTTTAATTAACATATGATATACGTAATCTATTCATTGATTAATCCTCACTTCAACGTTATGATCATTGTAAGGGTTTATTTCACAATCTCATTTTAATTGGGATTATTTATAGATGAATTTATATTAAAGGAAATTATTTGATAATTGTTTAATAAAAATATTTATTTTTATTATCCTTTTATTATTCATAAATTTTTTTATGTAATAGTACACTTTTTTTACTCTTTGGTACTTAAAATGATTGAGAACAGGTTTTTAAGAAAATTTGGCTTTATTTCTCTCTTCAGTCAAAAATCATTTTTCATCAAAATCCATTTTTTCTAAAAAAAAATTCAAAAATTTTGTTTATAATTCTCAAAATGATTTATTAAAGACATTTTTAACCATGTTTTATTTTTTTACAAAATGTTTTTAAGGAAATCTTCATGTCATTTTCCAAACAATCCCTATCTGGTTTTTACTAAAAAAGTGAAAAGAATATTTGTTTTAATATGTATAACATATATGTAATTTACTTCCATCATGAACACTCTATGTTTTAAACCTTCCTTTATAAGTTTAAAAGTTTATTTTAAAATAAAATAATTTTCAATTTTTTTGTGAACATTTAGTTTTAAAAGGTGATTTTCAAAATGAAAAGAATATTTTCCTCAAGAATGTTTCTAAATATCTTTTTATGGTATTTCTATTCTCTAATGGAAAAAACCCTTTATTTTACATATAATCCACTAGGTATATTCTATATTGATACAATCATTAGTCATCCTATGGATTTTTATGATTATTTTGACCTAGGAAAATATTTAAATTCACTTCCTTGATCCATTTTTGTATTCATTAACTTTCCCTTGAAATATTCACTTTCCTGTGATCATTGGACATTAAATTACCTCTAAATATCTATATTATTTATCAAGGATATTCTTATTTCTTAAACTATATATCATTTTTACATAGAGTTTTATACATTTAAAGTTATTTGTTTATCTGGGGAAATATTGACAAATCCATATTATTTACTCAATATAGATATTTGATGAAAATGAACATTGTTCAAGAATTAAATTGATTATTCAATATATAAGGAATGATTTGGAAACATAGTGATGGGCGGGGCTTGGAATTATATATCCCCTTTAACTCATCAGTAGTCTCATGAGGCAAATTAATAATCTACCATTAAACAGGATTCAACTTATAGTTTTAAACCATCTTGAAAAATGTCTTGATGGTAGAGGTATTATGTGCTTGAGAATATTATGTCCAATAATTAAGAATTTACTTTATCAAGAATTCAGTTATTATTATCCATGATATTTTCACAATGATATTATCTCTAGATGAATTTCATTCATATTTTATTAATTAAATGACACGTGTTTTCAAATATTTACTTTTCCATATTGATTTTTCCAGATCCAGTTATAATAGTCATGATATTGATTAAATGACATGTGTTTTAAGTTATTTACCTTAATATTTTGATTATGATAGTCATGTTATTTAACCATTACTAAGAATTTGATCTCACCATTATTTTTTTCATTTTCTAGAAATCCATTAAGTGTATTATGATTGATATGAAAGGATATTCTAGTGGGAATAATAGTATTATTGCAAAAAATTATGTTGTAGTTTTTGTTTTCAAATATAATATAGAAATAATGTGTATATATATATATTACAAATACTACTAAGCTATTCAATACTTTGGGTTGTGATTCCTTATATATTATACTAATGTAATAAAGTAAGATACTGGCTCTGAGTTTATGGAGTTGGGGTTGTTATAATATTAGAATATTGTCATGGAACTTATGGGTTTTCATCATAGTGGGGAACTGTTATAAAATTTCAGTACGATAATTACTCATTGGAAATAATAATATACTACGTCACACAGAAGAAAAATCACGATGTGATAATAATTTTATTAATATTCAAAACAATGGTTACAAGTAATCATAAAGTACATGGAAGTTGGTTCTAGGGCACCAACTCTAACAGACTCCCACTTGCAGTAGATCCAACTGCTCACAAACATTATTCCTTTAGCTATCACATAATAATGATGATTTTTCTAAGATATGTTTTTTTTCAAGTGGATTTCTATGTTTTCTTACATAGAAACTATACTCACTACAACCTCACCCCTCAGAGAAAAATCCAGTAAGAGGTGAAAATTATGGTGTATGTTTTTTGTCTGTTGGTGTGACCTTAGATATTTTACAAGAGACACCAGTGTATTATTATCACAATATACTATTATGGGGTCTTTTATTCTACCCATCACATCAATATCCTCGACAAAGTTTCATATCAAAACAACTTCTTTGGCGGAATCGAAAACCACTATATACTCAGAATCCGCTATAGAATCAGTGAGAAATATATTCTTTGAACTCTTTCATCTCACATCTCTTCTATTGATATTGAAAAAATATCTTGGTTGTGACTTCATATCATTATAATCTAGTTAAAAACTATCACCATTATAACCCCTGATGAATGGTTCCTTTTCTCCTCCATACACTATGAACATATCCTTAGTTCTTCTCAGATACTTAAGGTTATCCATAATAGTAGACCAATATTGTTCAACTAGATCATCTTGATACCTATTTACCATGATCAAGGCATAGACATCATCAAGTATAGTACGTAACATGACATTAATTATTAATACTATCACATAAGTATATGAGATCTTACACATTATCTATTTCTCTTCTTGTGTACAAGGACACATTTTCTTAGAACGATTTACACCATGTGAAATTAGAAAAAAAATCCTCTCTTGGACTATTCTATACTAAATCTCTTTAGTATCTGGTCAATGTATGTACCTTGACTTTGTCTAAGTATCCTATTGAATCTATCATGAATGATCTTGATCTCTAGATTGTAGTCCGCTTCACCTAAGTCCTTCACAAAGAATCACTTATTTAACCAGTCCTTAACTGAATATAATACTAGAACATCATTTCCAATAAATAATATTTCATCTACATATACTAATAGGATAATGGACTTACTTACACTAAACCACTTGTAAACACATGGATCATATATTGTATTTGGTGCCCTAGAATGGAATTTCTTAGTATTTTATTACATGTTTTCTTATTAAATAAGTCTTATTATCAAATCATGATTATTATTATAAATAATATTTATATGTCATAATATCCTTAAAATATATGTTTCACTGAAAGGTTATAACAGTTCCTCACTATGATGAGAACCTATATATGCCAAAGTATTATTCTTAAACCTTATTCTATAGATAGTTGATATTGTCATACGGTACACAAAAAATACAAGATATTAGGGAAATGATCTCATAAGGCATTAAGACACCTTCTCATGGTGTTTTACCTTTATAATATCCAATATAGGAGGTTATGATAAGATACATGTTAATAGAAAATCCACATTTCCATGTTTCATTAGATGTTTCTATCTGTAGATGTGTGTATTGGTCCTTAGATTTTAATATTATCATTAATGGGTATCATGATTTGAGTAATTTGGTATTGATGAAAACCATGATGACATATGTTCACATTGAAGTAATATGGTTTGGGTGAATCACGAGTGATATTGCATCATTGGATAATGTGAGAAAGGATTTATCCCTTCTTTCCCTAGATGAAATTTGATCTCTTAGGCCCTTTTATGGGAATAGAAATTCTTGCATAAATCCATGGCCATGGTGTTAGTTGGGTGGGTTTTTTTAGAAAGTCAAATAAAGAGACATCGTGTATATAGGTTGATGGAATCAGCATGAAACCTGATTGATTAAGGATATACCTATAAATGGATTGTATTACATGGAAATCATTCATAGTAGGTTTGATATCATTGAAACATCAACTACTTTCTCAATAGTATACTTGGTTAATTTCTAGACACTAACATTGGAATTTAGGCGGTTATACCAAATTCCACTGAGAAAACGGACTATTGGGTCACACACATAGTGTATCCACAATCTCAATTAAATTAAAATAACAAATTTAATAAGCTAGAATAAATAATATTTTTTTTAGTTTTGTATGATCGCTATAATCTAATCACAGGTTATTAGAAATAATGATCAAGTTAAATAATAATAATAAATATTATTTTTCATGTTTAGAAAATATAACATTTTTTATATTTATCATAGAATTGTTGGGACCACTTTGTGTATAAGGTTGTATTTGTTGTCAATAGTTGTCAATAAATATCAAAATAAAGGAGATCAAGAAGTAATCCAATGAAATGGAGGAATTAGAATTCATATGATTGTTGTACTGATCATAAGTTCAAAGAACATGTGTCAAAGGTAACACATTGTTTACAATAGTAAATAATGGTGAGGTATAATCCATATGAGGATGATTAAAGAAGAATGGGGTTTTGGTGAAGACCATGCAATTCTTCATAATTGCATGATAACCATGCAAGAGACTTCTTGAAGAATAGAATTGTATGATTTGCATGAAGTAGAGAATGACGATTGAAGAAGAAGACAGTGTGGAAGGGATTAGAATTCTAAGATGGCCATGCACTTCACATTGTCTCAAAATTGGAATTATGATATGGCTATGCACTTTACATTGTCTCAAAATATGATGATGCTAAAGCTGTTCTATCAAAGGATATATATCACGATAGTGGAGTTTGTGATGAAAGCAGAAGAGTTGTTGAAGAAGCCAAATCACAGAAAAGAAGCATTCTTGAAGTGTTGTGATTGTTGAAAACGCAAAAAATGACATACAACTTTGTTAACAAAGGGTATTTCATGGTAGAATGTCAAGTTTAAGGGTTTTAGTTAATGATACATGTTTGATTAAAGAACATCGACAAAGGAATGGATGATCTGGAGATGGTTCAAAAAGATCAGATATAAGGTGGCGCTGTTTTCCAGTGTTTGCCAAATTTTTGGGCTTGGAAATCGACAAATGAAGAAAAGTGGTTTTTGGAAAATGGAATTGCACGCCGTGTACTTGAAGGATAGGAAACTTGCACACCATATGTTTTTCAAGATCAAAACATCAAAATATGGAAAAGGGATAAGGGTCGCGCAAGTATTGGGTTGGTCGCGTAAGTGACTTGCACGCCGTGAAAGGACTTGTACGCTGGTGCCTAGGAGGATTGGAACTTGCGTGCCTATTGTTTCTCAAGAACAAAACTTCAAAATATGGAAAAGGAAAGAGGTTCGCACAAGTATTGGTTTGGTCACGCAAGTGAGTTACATGACAAAGGCCAAGGCGAATGGAGTTGCGCGCTGAGACTTGCGCGCCAAAACTTGTGCGCCGTAACACAGGGTGTCCAAATGCCTATAAATACAGGTCGACCCCTCCTCATTCGGTACGATCTCAACACTTAGAAGAAAATCAGATCTCTCGTCGCGCAGGTGTGGTGGTCACACAAGTGAAGGGTGGTCACACAAGTGGTGTGTGGTCGCGCAAGTAGAAGTTGCGCGCCGGTTGTTGGCTGCGCGCCCAAGGCGGTTTGGGAGAGAAAGGAAGTGAGTCGCGCAGGTTTGAATTTGAAGTAGTTGGAGTCACACAGGTGGTTTGGTGATACTTGCACACAAGTTTGGACTTTTGAGCCGAAGACTTGCGCGCCGTATTGTGAATTGCACACCGGGCTTAGAGAAGAGCGCCAGGTGCTGTTGGAGTACGCCCATTCTTTTAGAGCTTCACGAAAACTAGAAGATTGCTTGATACCTTCAGTGTAGTAGGTGATGTATTAATTTGAGAAGACGGAAGAAAAAATGAACAATTTGGGTTTATGAATAGAAGTGGTACCACAAACACATGACTGGTGTTTAACACCCTCGTTGTGCTTTGAGAAGAGAAGAAGAACGGTTCGTGCAACTAAACTCAGATCAGCACAAAAATAGGGGAATATATCAGTACACTCAGGTGTCAGTATTGGGAATGAAAGGAAGAGAAGAAGAAGATTTAGTGCATTCAATTATTGCACTAAGGAAGAAGATTGAATACAAAAGAGCATCCAATCAGTACTCTGATGCAAGCATTGTCTCATGCTTAACAGGAGACAAAGACTTCAATGCAAATCTATTGAAGAGACCTTCACGTCTATAAATTGAGTGGGACTTCACCAAAGGCAGTGAGCCAGGGGGAGTCAATGGTAGTGACCTGAGGGAAGCAGTGAGCTATCCCTGAACCTTTTGTAAAGGCAGTGAGCCTGGGACGGAGTGACTGTGACCTAACCATTATAATCCACAGCTAGTGAAGTATAGTGGAATTTGATACGACCGGCAACTTCTCGGCGTATAATCTTTGGATGTAGCCCTTAGTGGTGAACCAAGTAAAAATTTCCGTGTCATCTCTTTGCATGTGAATGTCTCATTGTTGATAATATCCATCATACAGGTTTAACTATTTCCTACCAATATGGGAACAAGATCCAAAAATTTAAAAAGAAAAAGTTGACACCCTAATTCATCCCTCTCCTCTCAGGGTGTCCTGGGGTCCTACAAGAATAATGCAGTGACTTTTATTTAATTAAATATTCATTATTCGAGAATCGATAAATGTAAAAAAGGGAAAGAAAACCAAGATTAACGACCTAATTAGAAATAAATGATATTTATTTAAATTCTTAATGTGTTTCACATGTCATTATATTATTATTATTATTAATATTATTAATGGAAATGAGTTCAACTATGAATATTAAAGATGGATAGGGGTTTGTGTGCGATTTTCCAACCCTAAACCCGCCATATTAAATATCTAATTATATCTCTTTCATAAATCACTTTTTTGTGTGAACAAAAAATAGAGAGTGACTTGATCAATCCCTAGAGTGAATTATCTCTTCTTACCCTCTCAAGACTTTGAAATATCACCAAGAGTTCTTCCTCCTTCAAGAAGAATACTATTGTGATCAACCAAGAACAACATAAGTGATCAGGATCAGTCATGATAGTACATGACAATTCTACAACATTGTTCATATATTTTGGTGCACATGTGGATCAACACTAGATAGATTATACACTTGGATACTATAGCGCAATGATATTATGATAAGATCTATTTATCCAGATCATCAATGAAACAAAAATTACAAGTTGGGGTAATTTTATATCTACTCATAAATTAATTTCAAATTACATGTGAAGATCCTTTTCTTTTGGTTCTGACATTTTAATTGAGTTATGTAACATACAATTTTAGTTGTACATGATGTTCTGATAATGTGAAGAAAAAATTACGCATGATTTATTAATAAAATCTGAGTTGTTCATACATTCAAAGGATGCTTCCTCTTCACTCAAAGCCTACAAGTGGTATCAGAACAATCATATGTTTAAGTTATAATTATTCATTAATCATTGATTGGTTGTATGTTTTTTTTGTTTTATTTTACTTAGATTGATTCTTTTTTATATACAAAATCAACATATCTTCCATTTCTTCATTCTTGATAATATAACCAATAAATGGTTAGTGATAAAATATGAAGATTAATAGAAGGACACCATCTGGGGATGCTAGAGGTTCTACCTAGACAAAACCAGAATACATGGTGTGTAATTTAAGTATACACACCTTGTAATTTTTCCCCATCCTTATCTTACTATATTAGGCCAGACTCGACAAAATCGGATCTAAGATCCGAATAGGTCAAATCAGCATGTAGATTCGAATAGGCTAGTAAAAGGCATGAAGAACTACACACCATGTAACCACTATACATGACATGTAGTCCTTGTTATCTTACATCCGAGTACACAGGGTGTCCCAAGCATGTCATGTATAAGATACATTAAATGAGGACTGTAATTTCATGAAAAATTAGGTCACATGCCATATATATTGGACTACACACCATGTACCAAAATTTTGTCTATGACAGGGAATATGACCAGACCCAAGGCGTGTGCTATAGAAATGGGAAGAAGACAATTACACACTATGTACTTTTTTAAATATTGTGTAGTCTACTAGTGACAGTGTTATAAAATTTTCAAAAAAAGAAGAATTAAATATATAATTAAACCTATTTCTTATGTTTTTTGTGTGTCATTAATTTGATAGTACACACCATTCCATATGATTAAAAATAATATACTAAATTAATTTTCATGTTAAATTTTTTTATGAAGACACGAGTTTTCCTCCAAGTACACTTGTGTACTGCATTAATTTCAAATGAAGTTATTTTTTTTAATTATAGATGATGTTGAGTTAAGGATGGTTGGATGGATTTAAGATAAATTGAATTAAATGGATTAATTCACAGTGCATTATCTTAATTAAATAATTAATCGAATTAATAAATAAGTAGATTGAAAATATATTAATGTTTCTTGATGTGTGGATGATCACGAGATTAAAACATCACTTGTATGTGTTTGGTTAAATTATTACTGATGGTCGGTGTGTCATCCCCTATTAATTATCTAAGGGATGACATTCCCATGGTGTTCTTTTTATATAAACATCATTTATCTAATCCATTGGATCCTATCACCTATATGTGAGTAAAATATTATGTAAGGGTGGATATTTCATATGAGAGGATATGGTCAGAGTCAAGGAGCCAAGACAAAACCAATCAAGGCGATACATATGATCCAAGGTGGAATTCTACAACACGAACCACATTAGGGTTCAAGGGGTTTTCCCCTAGGGTAGAGGGTTATTTTATCATCCACTAGATAAACTAACCATTAGAGAAACCCCTGATCATGCCACTTATGTTTAATTTTAGTCAGTTTCATTGTTAATTATTCATGTTTGTGGATGTTGTGTGATCACCTAATAAATGAATTAATAAGAATGCAAGATGTAATAAAACATAACCATATTATATGTAAATATTTTATCAAACATGGGTAATCACTTAAGTAAAATACACTTAATATTAACAAAGCATGTGAAAATATAAAATGAGATTTATGCATAAGGAAAAAAGTACCTCAAACTAAAATATTAAGTTGACTTAGCCTTCCACTACTTAATTTTGAATCAACCTCATAGTTCAAAGTGCTTGAACAACCCAAGTTGGGGTGCTTTGAATTATTGTTGAAATTTTAGATTGATTTTTTGGGTTGACTAAAGTTAGTTTAAATCAAGGGTTGACCTCCCAAGAAGAACATGGTGTAACTAAGTGGAAAAGGTTGAGGAAACCCTAAAAAAGGATTTTAGGATTTGGGAGTCCACTAAATAGATCAATAAACTATGAGTTAATGTAGGTGGCAAGTTAAGGCTACCTAAAACCCTTCAAAGAGATTGTAAGGTCCATGTATATGTTATGATAAGGAGTATGAAGATCCTTACCACTAAAATATCTCAGTGATAAGATATTCCAAACCTAATGGTGAGGGCTGTTGGGTTTTGAAAAATAGTGGGAGATTAATGGATTTTAATTAAATTAAAATTTATTAATATGTTTTATAATCAAATTAAAGTACTAATTATCTACTCTTAATTTATAGAAATGGAAAATCAAACCAATTCAATAATATCAATGTGATCTATACTTTATAAGGATAACCTTATCACCAGCATAAATTTCTATGAATCGTATAGGCTCTTGTGCATTATAATATGCCATAAATAAAAATTATACATGCTGTAAGATCCACTACCTAAGTTCATTTTCAAAGATCCTAATGAGGAAGAAGTATCTATCCATTTGAAGCATGTGGATGACGCTATAAATATCTGTTGTTTTATTCTATCCATCATGTCCAATGATATACTACGGGAAAAATGGGTATTTGCGACGGGGATAAATCCCGTCGCAAATAGTCCCGTTAGAAACTTATTTGCGATGGGCAAATTCCCCCGTCGCAAATAAGTAGTTATTTGCGACGGGTTAGCTTTCCCCGTCGCAAAAGGACTGGCGCGCTTTGCGCGCCAAATCACGGGAAAGTTATTTGCGACGGGCGGTAACCGCCCGTCGCAAATAATCGGCGGCAGTAAAAGATATTTGCGACGGAAATATACCCCCGTCACAAATCGTATGTCGGCAGGTTATTATTTGCGACGGGACTCGTCGCAAATAACTATTTAACCGTTGACCGTAATAAATGCGGGCTAAGGTATTTGCGACGGGTACCGTCGCAAATAATACTATTTATGACGGGTATCTCGTCGCAAATACACCCATCGCAAATAATCTAACCTATAAATACCCCCATCGTTTTTTTTCATTCATTCTCAATCTCCATCTTCTACTTCTCTCAAAACTGTTTTTTTAGAGTTCAGCGTTTCTTAAGTTTAATTTTTTTTTTCCGGAGTTGATATTGAAGTTTTCAACAATGATCAGAGATCAACCTCAGATCAATTTTAAAGGTATTTATGTTCATTTTAATTTAATATTTATTTTAAATTTTTTATTAGTTTCAATTATTCTTAATTAGTTTTAATTTAATTATGTTTAGATAGTTTTGTTACTTAATAAATTTAAATTATTAGTATTCATTGTTCATAGTTAATGGTAATTAGGAATAATTAGTAATAATTACCAATAATTAAGATTAAATACTAATAATTAGTAATAAATACCAATAATTAGGAATAATTAGTAATAATTACCAATAATTAGTAATAATTAGTAATAATTACTAATAATTAGTAATAATTACCAATAATTAGTAATAATTTCTAATAATTACCAATAATTTGTAATAATTAGTAATAATTACTAATAATTAGCAATAATTAGTAATAATTACCAATAATTAGTAATAATTTCCAATAATTAGTAATAATTACCAATATTTAGTACTAAATAGTAATAATGAGTAATAATTACCAATAATTAGGAATAATTAGTAATAATTACCAATAATTACCAATAATTAGTAATAATTAATAATAATCACCAATAATTAGCAATAATTACCAATAATTAGTAATATTTAAAAATAATTACCAATAATTAGTAATAATTATCAATAATTATCCATAATTAGTAATAATTACCAATAATTATCCATAATTAGTAATAATTACCAATAATTACCAATAATTACCAATAATTAGTAATAATTGGTAATAATTACCAATAATTACCACTAATTAGTAATAATTAATAATAATTACCAATAATTAGTAATAATTAGTAATAATTACCAATAATTAGTAATAATTAGTAATAATTAGTAATAATTACCAATAATTAGTAATAATTACCAATAATTAGTAATAATTACCAATAATTGGTAATAATTAGTAATAATTAGTAATAATTAGTAATAATTAGTAATAATTAGTAATAATTAGTAATAATTAGTAATAATTACCAATAATTAGTAATAATTTCCAATAATTAGTAATAATTACCAATAATTAGTAATAATTACCAATAATTAGTAATAATTACCAATAATTAGTAATAATTACCAATAATTAGTAATTTTTACCAATAATTAGTAATAACTACCAATAATTAGTAATAATTACCAATAATTAGTAATAATTACCAATAATTAGTAATAATTACCAATAATTAGTAATAATTACCAATAATTAGTAATAATTACCAATAATTAGTAATAATTACCAATAATTAGTAATAATTACCAATAATTAGTAATAATTACCAATAATTAGTAATAATTACCAATAATTAGTAATAATTACCAATAATTAGTAATAATTCGTAATAATTACCAATAATTAGTAATAATTACCAATAATTAGTAATACTTACCAATAATTAGTAATAATTACCAATAATTACCAATAATTAGTAATAATTAGTAATAATTAGTAATAATTACCAATAATTAGTAATAATTACCAATAATTAGTAATAATTACCAATAATTAGTAATAATTACCAATAATTAGTAATAATTACCAATAATTAGTAATAATTAGGAATAATTACCAATAATTAGTAATAATTACCAATAATTAGTAATAATTACCAATAATTAGTAATAATTACCAATAATTAGTAATAATTAGGAATAATTAGTAATAATTACCAATAATTAGTAATAATTACCAATAATTAGTAATAATTACCAATAATTACCAATAATTACCAATAATTACCAATAATTACCAATAATTACCAATAATTACCAATAATTACCAATAATTAGGAATAATTACCAATAATTACCAATAATTACCAATAATTACCAATAATTACCAATAATTACCAATAATTAGTAATAATTACCAATAATTCATAATAATTACCAATAATTCGTAATAATTACCAATAATTAGTAATAATTACCAATAATTAGTAATAATTACCAATAATTAGTAATAATTACCAATAATTAGTAATAATTACCAATAATTAGTAATAATTACCAATAATTAGTAATAATTACCAATAATTAGTAATAATTAGTAATAATTACCAATAATTAGTAATAATTACCAATAATTAGTAATAATTAGTATTAATTAGTAATAATTACCAATATTTACCAATAATTACCAATAATTACCAATATTTACCAATAATTACCAATATTTACCAATAATTAGGAATAATTACCAATAATTAGGAATAATTACCAATAATTTGGAATAATTACCAATAATTTGGAATAATTACCAATAATTAGGAATAATAACATTATTACATTATTTGTATATTTTATTATTAATATTAAAATAATATAATTTTCTATATTATATACAATTCTCTTTTCATCTGTGTGTTTTCTGTCTCCACATGTAATATTTGCATTCTTTTTCAAAATTATCAACCTGCTCGCCAATGGAGAGGTGAAAGTGAATGAAAATATTACATGTGGAGACAGAATGTTAAACACACAGATTAAATAAGAATTGTATATAATATAGAAAATTATATTATTTTAATATTAATAATAAAATATACTAATAATGTAATAATGTTATTATTATATAATTAATATTTATGAAAAAATTATATTAGTATTATTAAAAAATAAAAAATCAATATAATATTAAAATTATCAATATTTGTAACAGGTTTTGCTTTATTCTCAACATATTAAATCCTTTCTTGAGTGTTTTTTCTAAAAAATTATTCCAAACCAGTAATGCTTTTATATTTTATAGAAAAATATGGAACAACGAGGTCGTCAACAGTCATTATTAGATGACCGCATATGGATAAATCAACGTAGAAATGCAAACGGTTCTGGTTTAAATCCAGTATATATAGAGGGTGTGGAGAATTGTTTTATCATTTGTGATATCAAATCCAGAATTTGTTTCAAAAGGCAAAATAAAATGCCCTTGTAGAAAATGTGCATTGAGAATGTTTGGCACGTTTGACAAAGTGGGGGGACATCTTTTGTGTTTTGGTTTTCAACCAGATTATGTTTTTTGGTATCAACAAGGTGAATGCAGTTCCAGAGTAGGTGATACCAACTTGATTCCGGATCCATCCCGGTTTCAAGATTTAGTACATGATGTTGCAGGTTCATCTGTTCAACATATATAAACTTCGGCTGATATAGATTCAAATCCTGAGTTGGCACCGTCTGAATTTTATGAGTTGTTGAGGTCTGCTGAGGATGCATTATATCCTGGCTGCAAGGTGAGCAAATTAGAAGCAGTTGAAAAATTTATGGCTATCAAATCAGATAACGGAATGTCAAACACCTGTTTTGACCAGATATTTTCTTTGCTTAAATCACTGTTACCCGAAGGAAATGTTTTTCCTACAAATTACTATGAGAGTAAGAGGCTGGTTCGAAATTTGGGACTTGATTTTCAGAAGATTCATGCATGTTCAAATGACTGCATTTTATATTCTAGGGAAAATGAGTCGTTGGATAGTTGTCCCATATGTGGGCAATTGAGATATAAAGAAAGGCAACATGGGAAGTCTGGTTTGATTCCTGTAAAATAGTTGAGATATTTTCTGCGCACATCCAGACTTCAGCGTTTATTCATGTCTAAGAATACAGTGACAATGATGTCATGGCATAAAGTGAATATTTCAACCGATAAAAGCTTGAATCATCCAGCCGATGGTGATTCATGGAAACATTTTGATAGAGTGCATCCATCCTTTGCTTTAGAAGCTAGAAATGTTCGATTGGGCCTTTCGGGGGATGAGCCCGTAAGGGGCGACGCAGTGCGAGGGTTTTCTCTCCCGGCGCCGCCTCCTGGTTCCACCCTGGTCAGGCACCGCTTCCTCCCCTTCCTTGTTTGTGGTTAGCGGTGGGGATTTCCTTGGCTCGGTCGCCATGACGGTGCGCTTGATTCATCCTTCTTTCACGATGGCGCAGGCGTCGAACGACCGAGTCCCAGAGTCCGCGGGTTGAGGGAGTCTTACCGTTCATGGTCATAGGCATCTGGTGAGGGGCGTGGCTTCCGGGGGTCTGAAGGTTGGTGGCATTGGGTTTCGGAACTAGATCTGGTTTTTACTGGGTCCTTTTCTGGTTTTGTTCGTTTTTCTGTTCTTTTCTTTCTGTTCTTCCTGCTTCTGGTTCCTGGATGGGTGAATTTGTGTTGCCGTTTCATGGATGGATCTAGAGGTTTCATGCCGCAGTTTTAGATGTTCATGTGTCTTCATGAGCATGGGATGATTCTGTTCCTCTTTGTTTCGAGGATAATGTTTTTGTGTGAGTGGATGTTTCCGTTTTTTGTGATTTCTTCAGCCTCCACTGATGATCTGGTGTGAGCCACTGATGTTTGTACTGGTGAGTTCGATGGTTGCTGAAGGTCTGATGTTGGTGACGACGACGGTCGACGGTAGACAACGACGGTCAACGGTGGCCGACGACGGTCGCCAGTGATGGAGTCAACAGGAGCCGGTGAACCTCGCCGGTGTCCCGGTGAAAGTGGGTTTTCCGGTCGCATCGGGGGTGTATCTCGAGGATGATGAGGTGGTGGCAGGTGATCCCAGGTTTCGAGGCGGCACGTGGGCTCGCGGCTCGAGGAGTTACGCGGTTTCCTTTGATGGGTGGTTTTTTTGAATTTTGCAATGGTTTGATTGTATCCTTGGGTCCCGGCAACCCCTATAAACTGGCTTTCTGATAATGGAAAAAATGATTTTCGGGTTCGATTGGGCCTTTCCACTGATGGATTCTGTCCGTTCGGATCTTATGGTAGTCAATATTCATGTTGGCCTGTTTTTTTTACTCCGTACAATTTACCTCCATGGATGTTGATGAAGGAGCCATATATATTTTTGACTTTACTAATTCCAGGACATCTGAAGAAAAATATTGATGTTTATTTGAAACCATTGATTGATGAATTAAATTTATTGTGGAGTACTGGTGTCAGTACATATGATGTTGCTAGGAAACAGAATTTCATACTGAGAGCAGCATTGATGTGGACAATTAGTGAATTCCCGGCTTATAGGATGTTATCTGGCTAGAGTACACATGGTTAGAAATCATGTCCTTATTGTATGGGAGAGAACAAAGCATTTATGCTCATTCATGGAAAGAAACCTTGTTATTTTGACTGTCATCACATATTTCTTCCAGCTGATCATCCTTTTCGCAGAAACAGATCTCATTTTAGAAAAGGAACAATTGAAATGGATGGACCACCAAAAATGCTATCAGGTTCGAAGTTAAAATCAGTTGTATTTTCATTACCTCCCATAACTTTTGGTCCCACAATAAACCAACAGAAAATTTCTGGTTTTGGGAAAGAACACAATTGGATTAAACGTAGCATATTTTGGGATTTTCCATATTGGTCTGATTTGTTGGTCCGCCACATGTTGGATGTCATGCATATTGAGAAGAACTATTTTGATAATTTGTTTCATACAGTTTTGGATACACCAGGAAAGAGCAAAGACAATGTAAATGCACGTTTAGATCTTGCCCAAATTTGTAGGCGTCCAGAACTGGAACTGTTTGAGAATGTCAGAACAGAAAGGTTACTGAAACCAAAAGCAGATTATACACTATCTAAAGAAAACCGTTTATTATTTTGTCAGTGGATTGCAGATTTTAGACTTCCAGATGGTTGTGCTTCCAATTTGGGTAGATGTGTAAATAATGGTCATATTACTGGATTAAAAAGTCATGATTTTCATGTTATAATGGAAATACTTCTACCCATTGGATTAAGAGGTCTGTTGAATTCTATGATTTGGGATTCCATAACAGACATGTCTCATTTTTTTCGGGAAATTTGTGTGGCTACAGCAGATTATGATGCTCTATGCAAACTTGAAGAAGATGTTGTTGTAATTATATGTAAACTGGAAAAAATATTTCTGCCGTCTTTCTTCGACTCAATGGAACATTTGATGTTACATTTTCCATATGAAGCCAAATGTGGAGGTCCAGTACAGTTTTGATGGATGTACCCATTTGAAAGATGCATGCAAAAATTGAAAAGAAAAGTACGTAACAAAGAATCTGTTGAAGGATCTATTGCAAAAGCTTATTTGCAAGAGGAAATATCTTTTTTCTGCTCCCATTATTTTGAATCTGAGTATCCTTCAAAACACAACTGAATGAGACGGAACGAGAGGAATATTGATGAAATTGACAATCAATTATCTGTTTTCAACCAGCCAGAGCTTGGTTTTGGTGGAGTTTATGAACGCTGGATTTCGGATGATGAACATCACAGAGCTCATACGTATGTTCTGCTCAACTGTGAAGAGATGACATCAGTTGTACTGTAAGTGTTTATATCACTTATTCTATCATTTATGTTATAGTAAATAACTTTGTTTTTTATAGGTTGTATGATAATCATATCAAGAAACAAATTCCACAAATTAAAGCAGCTGCTCTCGAAGAACGCCGACAGCAAAATTTCTCTCAGTGGTTTCAAAAACTGGTAACATAAATTCTTTCTCTTTTAGCAACTCATTCAATGTATAGCTTACTATATTGATAATTATTTCACAAATTTTTAGGTGTCTCGACATGCTGATAAAATTGAAAAACGGCTGTGTATATTGAGTAACCCACCTTCCAAACTTGTTAAAACTTATAATGAATATGTGGTGAATGGATTTCAATTGCACACACATGCATATGGGGAATCAAAAAAAAAACAATGAATAGTGGAGTTAGCTTGAGAGGATCTCATCATCAAGAAAATGAAGTTGAATTTTATGGCATACTTGATGAAATCATTGAACTCTGTTATCTTGGACAACATTACATAACCATGTTCAAATGTCGGTGGTTGGATACAGAGAGAGGCATGCGTGTTCATCCGACTCATGGAATCATCGATATTAAATGTAAAAGTGTTCTAGCAGTAAATGAACCATTCTTATTGGCTCAACATGCACATCAAGTTTATTAC
Organism: Viscum album; assembly: GCA_963277665.1. Lineage (NCBI taxonomy): Eukaryota > Viridiplantae > Streptophyta > Magnoliopsida > Santalales > Viscaceae > Viscum > Viscum album. Next base: position 322,938,441 of record OY728132.1, on the reverse strand, counting down.
GCAAAGTACTGTGCTACATCAAGAGACTTGACTGATTGGTGGAGTGTAATAAAAAACAAAATTCGAGACAATCAGTTTAGTCAAAGTGAATGTGCTTTCACTGATGTGAAAAGAATTGAAGTTTTTCAAGAGAGTACTCAAAATCAATCTTTTTTACAAAGAGACATGAGTATCGATGACGACACCCCACATTTAAGAGTCGGTGATGACGATGATGTTAATGATGTCACATATGAATTTGAAATGGTAAGAGATGAAGCAACTGGAACTCAAATGGATATCGATGATGTTGAGGAGGAATATGAAGATGACATTGACATATATGAAGATGAACACTGATATAATTCCATGGTAGTTATATAAAATCATAATATATATATATATATATAATAGTAATTATCAATTATTTGCTAACAACATTAACATTTTCTGTTTCAGATGGACGACGACACATTTCATGCGTTGGCGGATGCTGACCTGCCTTTCGATGCGGATGAGTTGCTGGTAGATGACCCTCAGCCTGCAGGCACTCCAAGGAGTACACGGAGGGGGCGCGATCTTGCACGATTGATGATTCCTGACCCCGTCCCCGAGCGACGTCCACGTCTTGGGTTTGATCCACGCACACAGAGGTGTGATAACCTGTGTGATAACCTGTGGATTTGACTAATATTTCATTAATCTATTCACATAATAAATGTTTATTATTTTTACAGTTTTTCGCATATAGCAGTTGGACAGGGCAACGCTATTTTGCGCAACTATTTCTCTCAGTCGTGGACCACATGGGAGCAGATTCCCATTGATGTGCAGCAGACCATGTTCGGCCATTGGTTGGTACGTACGTAAATAAATAATTTTTATTTTGAAAATTATTTCATTTCTAACTTGATATTTTGATTTATTTGTAGGGTCTATGGTATCCGATCGAGGATACCATGCGTGATGCCATCCACGAGGCATGGGAGGTGGCCATGCGTGATCGCTTTCGTTAGTTTTTGCACAATTTAAGAAAAGCTGCCATGAAGAAAGCAGGAGTGTCAGATTTTGACGAGTCATGTAGAGCACACCGACCAGAGTACATTTCATCCCATGTATGGGATGAATTATGTGCGCACTGGTTGAGTGGTGCCTTTTAGAGGAGATCATCGGTGGGGAGGCAGAATCGGGGGAGACAGGAGGTGACTCATCGAGCTGGGAGTCATTCTTCAGTACTCATAGACAGCATCTGGTACGTACATTATTTATAAATATTTTATATAACTATAAATATTAACAGTTTATTTTTTATTCTTATAGGCTGTCGAGCACCCTGATATTACGGAGTACGACGTATATCGGAGGATGTATAGTGATCCTGCTACTGGGGAGCTTAGAGGTGATAGTCGGCATCACATCGTGGTCAGTATTATTTGTTTTCAAGTTTAAAAATTAACTGCATATAATATATTCACAATTTTAATTTTAAATTACAACTACAGGAGTCATATGAGGCTGCAACGTCACAGACCCGGCCTGAGAGTCAGGCCGAGTCATCAGATCAGACAAATGACCGTCAGTTTGATGAGGCGGCATGGATGCAGGCCACCCAGTATGCCTTCGAGAAGGGCCGGGTAGTTGGTATCAGCTCTCGACTAACTCCCGGAGATTATTATGGCAGTGCTGCGATGTCGGCGTCCAGCTCGAGAGGAGCTCGTGCATCTTCTTCTGCTACACAGTATGAGGATCAGTTGTGATCTTAGACTGCGCTGATAGAGAGTCTCCGACAGGAGTAGGAGCAGATGCGTCAGCAGCAGCAGCAGCATGAGGAAAAGCGTCGACGCCAGCAGCAGCTGTACGAGGAGAAGATGAGTCGGTGGCAGCAGCAGCAGCAGGAGCAGATGGAGTACATGCGCCGACTCACTCATGCTTTAGGGATGGAGTTTCCTTTACCAGCATCTGCATATCCCCCTCCCCCCTCCTTCAGATTAGAGTTTGTTTTTATGTTATAAAGTTTGTTAAATCAAAATATGATTTTTTTTTCTATTCGTAGTTTCTGTCTCATTATAAAATATTAATAATATTATATTTTGAAATAACAATATTAATATGAATAATAATATTATTTATATTTTATAATATTAAATTATATATATATGTATTAAAATTTTATAATATTAAAATTTAATTATATTTTTTTGTAATATTTGAATTATTTTAATATTTGAATGTAAAATAATTCTATTATTTTTATATTAATTAAAATAACTTATTAATATTTTTTTATTTATGAATTATAATTCTAATATTATTATATTAATTAAATCATTTATTAATATTCTATTATTTTTTATTTTTGAATTATAATTCTATTATTATTATATTAATTAAAATAATTCATTAATAATTTATTATTTTTATTTGTGAATTATAATTATATTATTATATTAATTAAAAGCATTTATTAATATTTTATTATTTTTTATTTTTGAATTATAATTGGATTATTATTATATTAATTAAAATAATTTATTAATAATTTATTTTTTTATTTTTTTATAGTATTTGGAACGAGATACTATGCCCGTCACAAATAGTGCTATTATTATATTCATTAAAATAATTTATTAATAGTTTTTAATTTTTTTTAAAAATAGTAATTGTGACGGGCCCCGTCGCAATTACCATTTTAAAAGTTTTTACAAATATACGGAGTAATATTTGCGACGGGAAGGATCCCCATTGCAAATAACATCTTTAGCGACAGGCCCGTCGCAAATAATTGTTGTAGCGACACCGTTTTCCGCAACTGGCTATTTGCGACGGGATCCCGTCGCAAATGGCCCCTCGCAAATACCTGTTTTTCTAGTAGTGGTGGTCGCGCAAGTAGAAGTTGCGCGCTGGTTGTTGGCTGCGCGCCCAAGGCGGTTTGGGCAAGAAATGAAGTGAGTCGCACAGGTTTGAAGTTGAAGGAGTTAGAGTCGCGCAAGTGGTTTGGTGATACTTGCATGCCAGTTTGGACTTTTGCGCCGAAGACTTGTGCGCCGTATTGTGACTTGCACACCAGGCTTAGAGAAGAGCGCCAGTTGCTGTTGGAGTACGCCCATTCTTTTAGAGCTTCACTAAAACTAGAAGATTTCTTGATACCTTCAGTGTAGTAGGTGAATGATTCATTTGCGAAGATGGAAGAACAATGAACAATTTGGGTTTATGAATAGAAGTGGTACCACAGACACATGACTGGTGTTTAACACCCTCGTTGTGCTTTGCAAAGAGAAGAAGAACGGTTCATGCAACTAAACTTAGATCAGCACAGAAATAGGGGAATATATCAGTACACTCAGGTGTCAGTATTGGGAATTAAATGAAGAGAAGAAGAAGATTTAGTGCATTCAATTATTACACTAAGGAAGAAGATTGAATACAAAAGAGCATCAACTCAGTACTCTGATGCAAGCATTGTCTCATGCTGAACAGAAGACAAAGACTTCAATGCAAATCTATTGAAGAGACCTTCACGTCTATAAACTGAGTGGGACTTCACCAAAGGCAGTGAGCCAGGGGGAGTCAATGGGAGTGACCTGAGGGAAGTAGTGAGCTATCCCTAAACCTTTTGTAAAGGCAGTGAGCCTGGGATGGAGTGACTGTGACCTAACCTTTATAATCCACAACTAGTGAAGTATAGTGGAATTTGATACGACCGACAACTTGTCGGCGTATGATCCTTGGATGTAGCCCTTAGTGGTGAACCAAGTAAAAATTTATGTGTCATCTCTTTGCATGTGAATGTCTCATTGCTGATCATATCCATCATACAATTTTAACTAGTTCCTACCAACATGGGAACAAGATCCAAAAATTTAAAAAGAAAAATTTGACACCCTAATTCATCTCTCCCCTCTCAGGGTGTCCTGGGGTCCTACAAGAATAATGTAGTGACTTTTATTTAATTAAATATTCATTATTCAAGAATCAATAAATGTAAAAAAGGGAAAGAAAATCAAGATTAACGACCTAATTAGAAATAAATGATATTTATTTATATTCTTAATGTGTTTCACATGTCATTGTATTATTATTATTATTAATATTATTAATGTAAATGAGTTTAACTATGAATATTAAAGATGGATAGGGGTTTGTGTGCGATTTTCCAACCCTAAACCCGCCATAATAAATATCTAATTATATCTCTTTCATAAATCAATTTTTGGTGTGAACAAAAAATAGAGAGTGACTTGATCAATCCCTAGAGTGAATTATCTCTTCTTACCCTCTCAAGACTTTGAAATATCACCAAGAGTTCTTCCTCCTTCAAGAAGAATACTATTGTGATCAACCAAGAACAACATAAGTGATCAGGATCAGTCATGATAGTACATGACAATTCTACAACATTGTTCATATATTTTGGTGCACATGTGGATCAACACTAGATAGATTATACACTTGGATACTATAGCGCAATGATATTATTACAAGATCTATTTATCCAGATCACCAATGAAAGAGAAATTACAAGTTGGGGTAATTTTATATCTACTCATAAATTAATTTTAAATTACATGTGAATATCCTTTTCTTTTGGTTCTGACATTTTAATTGAGTTATGTAACATACAATTTTAGTTGTACATGATGTTCTGATAATGTGAAGAAAAAATTACGCATGATTTATTACTAAAATCTAAGTTGTTCATACATTCAAAGGATGCTTCCTCTTCACTCAAATCCTACAAGTGGTATCAGAACAATCATATGTTTAAGTTATAATTATTCATTAATAATTGATTGGTTGTATGTTTTTTTGTTTTATTTTACTTAGATTGATTCTTTTTTATATCTAAAATCAACATATCTTCCATTTCTTCATTCTTGATAATATAACCAATAAATTGTTAGTGATAAAATATGAAGAATAATAGAAGGACACCATCTGGGGATGCTAGAGGTTCTACCTGGACAAAAACAGAATACATGGTGTGTAATTTAAGTATACACACCTTGTAATTTTTCCCCATCCTTATCTTACTATATTAGGCCAGACTCGACAAAATCGGATCTAAGATCCGAATAGGTCAAATCAGCATGTAGATTCGAATAGGCTAGTAAAAGGCATGAAGAACTACACACCATGTAACCACTATACATGACATGTAGTCCTTGTTATCTTACATCCGAGTACACAGGGTGTCCCAAGCATGTCGTGTATAAGATACATTAAATGAGGACTGGAATTTCATGAAAAATTAGGTCACATGCCATATATATTGGACTACACACCATATACCTAAATTTTGTCTGTGACAGGGAATATGACCAGACCCAAGGCGTGTGCTATAGAAATGGGAAGAAGACAATTACACACTAAGTAATTTTTTAAATATTGTGTAGTCTACTAGTGACAGTGTTATAAAATTTTCAAAAAAAGTAGAATTAAATATATAATTAAACCTATTTCTTATGTTTTTTGTGTGTCATTAATTTGATAGTACACACCATTCCATATGATTAAAAATAATATATTAAATTAATTTTCATGTTAAATGTTTTTGATGAAGACACGAGTTTTCCGCCAAGTACACTTGTGTACTGCATTAATTTCAAATGAAGTTATTTTTTTTAAGTATAGATGATGTTGAGTTAAGGATGGTTGGATGGATTTAGGATAAATTGAATTAAATGGATTAATTCACAGTGCATTATCTTAATTAAATAATTAATCGAATTAATAAATAAGTATATTGAAAATATATTAATGTTTCTTGATGTGTGGATGATCATGAGATTAAAACATCACTTGTATGTGTTTGGTTAAATTATTACTGATGGTCGGTGTGTCATCCCCTATTAATTATATAAGGGCTGACATTCCCATGGGGTTCTTTTTATATAAACATAATTTATCTAATCCATTGGATCCTATCACCTATATGTGAGTAAAATATTATGTAAGGGTGGAGATTTCATATGAGAGGATATGTTTAGAGTCAAGGAGCCAAGACAAAACCAATCAAGGCGATACATATGATCCAAGGTGGAATTCTACAACACGAACCACATTAGGGTTCAAGGGGTTTTCCCCTAGGGTAGAGGGTTATTTTATCATCCACTAGATAAACTAACCATTAGAGAAACCCCTTATCATGCCACTTATGTTTAATTTTAGTCAGTTTCATTGTTAATTATTCATGTTTGTGGATGTTGTGTGATCACCTAATAAATGAATTAACAAGAATGCAAGATGTAATAAAACATAACCATATTATATGTAAATATTTTATCAAACATGGGTAATCACTTAAGTAAAATACACTTAATATTAACAAAGCATGTGAAAATATAAAATGAGATTTATGCATAAGGAAAAAAGTACCTCAAACTAAAATATTAAGTTGACTTAGCCTTCCACTACTTAATTTTGAATCAACCTCATAGTTCAAAGTGCTTGAACAACCCAAGTTGGGGTGCTTTGAATTATTGTTGAAATTTTAGATTGATTTTTTGGGTTGACTAAACCTAGTTTATATCAAGGGTTGACCTCCCAAGAAGAACATGGTGTAACTAAGTGGAAAAGTTTGAGGAAACCCTAAAAAAGGATTTTAGGATTTGGGAGTCCAATAAATAGATCAATAAACTGTGAGTTAATGTAGGTGGTAAGTTAAGTCTACCTAAAACCCTTCAAAGAGATTGTAAAGTCCATGTATATGTTATGATAAGGAGTATGAAGATCCTTACCACTAAAATATCTAAGTGATAAGATATTCCAAATCTAATGGTGAGGGCTGTTGGGTTTTGAAAAATAGTGGGAGATTAATGGATTTTAATTAAATTAAAATTTATTAATATTTTTTATAATCAAATTAAAGTACTAATTATCTACTCTTAATTTATAGAAATGGAAAATCAAACCAATTCAATAATATCACTGTGATCCATAATTTATAAGGATAACCTTATCACCAGCATAAATTTCTAGGAATGGTATAGGCTCTTGTGCATTATAATATGCCATAAATAAAAATTATACATGCTGTAAGATCCACTACCTAAGTTCATTTTCAAAGATCCTAATGAGGAAGAAGTATCTATCCATTTAAAGCATGTGGATGACGCTATAAATATCTGTTGTTTTATTCTATCCATCATGTCCAATGATATTCATCTAAAATATGAGGATATGGATGCATATAAAATCATTTCTCACATTAAGGATATCTATCAAAAGAAGGCGAGATCAGAGAGATATGAGTTCTCTAATTCACAATTCATATGCAAGCTTGGAGAGTTGACACTTGTTGGGGCTCATGTAGTTAAGATGATTGGCTATATTGAGCATATGGACATCTTGGATTTTAAGATCCCTGATGAGATGCACACATATCTCATTATGTTCTCACTACATAAAATATTCTCTAGTTTTATTATGAATTATAATATGAGTAATAATAAGAAGAAACTTTTAGAAATTCTTAAACTTATTCACCAAGTTTATTGATCACATTTTCCTTGAGAACATATTAAATTTAATTATTTTTAAAACTAAAAAACTACTAGTAGAGAAGTAAGAAAGAGTATCGAATTACAAAGGGAACGTAGAAGAAAATTATAACTAAAACAAACAAAAACAAACAAAAAGTAACAATAAAAAACAAGGAAAATATTAGTGAAAATATGGAAGAGAGAAAATGATGAGTGCAGAAGTGAGATGATGTAGTGGAGATAAAATGTAGAGAAAATTTGATTGGAAGAAAGGGAAGACAAGATAAATTTAGGGTAAATTGTATATATTGAGTTCTTAAAATATCACTACCCATGATAAAAATAAACGCAGAGGTAACAAATTTTGTGTTAAAGATGTGTTGTCCAGTGACTTTCCCCAAGGAATGACATGTCTGTATAACACTCGAGAAGAAAAATAAACTCTTATTAGATAATAAATAACCACAACATTTTCTAATTGAAGTAATTTAGTTGAAGTTAATGAGAAATAAAAATTTCATACTCTTCACATGTTAGTACTTGAATTAGGGAAGTAATGATTCTTAAGAATAATTGAAACAATGGAAAAGACACATAGTGAACTTTTAGAAAAACTCCCTCTAATCTATTGATTTAAAGAGAAGTGGAAATTGATTTTCAACCACCAAAAAAATTTGACTTTAAATTCACTACCAATTCATCACCAGAGAAGGATGAAATTGCTAGCGAATAAATAAAGGAAGAACAAAAACATCTAAAAAATAAACTAATAATTAAAATAGAAAATTATTCAACTCATTCTATTCATATCCCCCTAAAAATATTCATTTACACATTTTTAAATAAAAAAACAATTTATTTGAAGAAAAACATTACAGATATCAAAGAAAATAAGAAGTGATAAAATAGAGAGTGAAATATTCTCTACTGGAGTATATTTACTCCCCATTATGAGCACCTACTAATTCATCATTCCTATTATCCCACTCCTGTCATGACTCTTATCTCTATAAGATTGTGTATCCCTAAATTATACAGAGTGTTCCCCTTTTATTTCTACTCTATATTACTGAAAAAATCCTCTGATTCCTTTGGTGAATGTCAATAGTAATAATTACTTTGTATGACCTTTATTCATAGTTGTAGCGACTTAAGAAATCCTTCACTAACTCAATCAGGTTCCCATGTAATAAAATGACACTAGTAAAATTATTAAATTCCTACTTTTTCAAAATCCACATATCACCCAACAAACTTCCATGACTACAACCATTTTTTTCAATCTGATGAATATCTCTCTGTGTTTTCAGTTATCAACAACCATTATCATTATGGATATAGTATCAACATTGCTATTTATCCATTCTTGGACAATTATCCATAAATAGAACCTTATATGATCCCATCTCAATGTTCTAAAAATCATCAAAAAATGCATGGACACAAGATTGGTACTCAATATGATAGCCTTCAATGCTTCATCAAAATTAAAGATCCAAACACAAATCATGACCTACATATCCTTCAACAAAAAACTTTCATAAAATAGGTTACAAGAGTTGAAAAAAAATTAACAACCACAATGAATAAGAATACAAACTTCCTATAGCCTTCATCAATCAAGAACCTACAACCAAGCATCAACAACCGACAAACATGAAAATCGACACCAAACTAACTCAAGTATGAAAATATAACAAATGTGAAGAACAACAAATGGTATAGAACAACACTAGTTTTCACCCTCTTGGAAGATTTAGATCCCAGTTCATACCTAAGTTCATCTTCTTTGATGATTGAACAAATATCATTCAAATATCTAGCTTGGTCCAATGGTCGTCTTCAAACTTGAGCTCATCCAAATCTCAATTTGTATTGGGAGAATCTTCATATTCACCCTTTGTAGACTCACAAGGATTAAATGGGAGTGTGAGTAAACTCATATCTATCTATATCACTTATTGTACCCATGATTGGGTAGAATAACTTTAATCAGTCAACACTGTTCGGCCTGGGAAGAATGATTCGGCCTGGTTGGAATCTAAGATTCATTAGTATTTTTGAATTGTATCAATATCAAACTTGGTCATTGGATTCAGTAAGATATTGACATGGTTCATTCAAAAAAACTTTTATTTAAACAAACTCCATCAATGGTGGAAACTTCCAAAAAAGCATCGACGACATCCAACTCAAATAGCTCAAAAATGGGTGTTCCACTTTCACAATCTGTTTTGTTCACTGAAAAACAAGCACCTCCAAACTTCGTTCAGTTTATTCTTCAGAGCTCGGATTTGAATCTTCAAAAAGCTTCAGTCGATTTTCCATCAGCCAACCTTAGGTGGAGATTGGCCTCATATTGGATTGGGAAGCTTGAGTTCTTCAGGGAGAAATCGGCTACATGAGTTCATGTAGCTGATTAAATGGATACATGGTGGATAGGATTTGGCTATGTGATAAATTGGTCATACGAATGGCTTCAAAATAGCTATGTGAAGCCTGTGGGAAATTAGATATGTGGATGCCAATTTTAATTGGCTATGTGGCCATTTGAAATTCCAAAACCAAATAATGTTGCAACCAAAGCAAGCATAAAAATCCTTGAATTTCCAATTAATCAAAAAAATCAAAAATCAAAAACAAAAGAAAATTAAATTAAAAATTAAAAATTAAAAATTAAAAATAGATAAATAATTTCAAGTTAAATTAAAAAATTAACTAATTAATTAAAAATAAAGGATGCTAATTTTTTTAAAATAATTAAAATTTACTAAAAATTAAATCATTAAAGTCATTGAATTATAAATGAAATTAAACTTCAATTAACTATTTAATTAATTAAAAACAAAAATAATGAAATAAAATAATGAAATTCAAAAAATTAAATTTAAATAAAAATAATATAACTCAATAAAAATTATAATATAAACAAAAAACATAAATTAAACATTAAATTCATTAATTTATCAATTAAACAACCAAATGGACAAAACACCATAATTAACCAAATAAAAGCACAAATCATCATTAAATATACACTAAATCCCTGAAAACAGATCTAGAAAAAACATGAAATTAGGGCCACATAAAATTAATCCACACTTAAGACATTTCTTTTCCTCAAGCAACCCTTTAGTTACATTCAATGGTAGAAAATTAATCTCAAAATGGAAGAGCTAAAATGACATAATGAATTTATTTTCATATTAATTTTCCCTCATGGATTCTCTCAAGTAGTAAAAAATGAATTCCCTATCGAATTAAATTTCTTTAGTACAAAATCAGTTACAATTTTACAAAAAAAATTATAATTTTAAAGTGAATTTAACAAACTTCAATTTATATCCAACTAAAATTTCAAATTTCTCTTTACTTCCAAGTGAACAGGCTCACATAATTTAAGAGTTCATAATAAATATATTACCCACTAGTTGGGGTGGAGTTTAAATTTATTTATGGAATAAATAACCCATACACCAATTTGATGAATAAATAATGAAAGGAATGAAATAATTATTTCAACCTGGATTATGATTTTCATTTCATAATCTATTTGGATGTATATCTTATGAGTTAAATTCTAATAAAAAAGTTCAAAGTGAATTATTATCATATAACACTATCCAAAAATATTTCCAAAATAAATTTTTTAAAAGGGAAGTAAAAATGATTTACCCAATTAAATCCAAGAGGTATTAAGGATTAACCTCTACAAAGTGGCTTCACAACTTTCAAACTTGAGAAAATAATTTAGCCACTAAAAATTCCTAAGTAATGCTTAAAAACTCAAAATTTCAACAACAAAAAATTAAGGGATTTTAATGGGATCACAAAGAATTAATTTTTATCCCAAATTAGACCCATCACCCACACTTAAAACTTAATATTGTCCATAATGTTGAAATCAAGGTGGAAGAATAATTAAGATAGTAAAAGTTCAAAAATATTTTCAATGCATTAGTGAATGTTTCATGTTTAGGGTCACAATAAAGTTTAAAAATTACTTTTATACACAAAAATCAGTTATCACAACATTAATAAGAACACCTATTGGTTACTACTAAAAAATTAAACCATATTAGTATATATTTTTAGAGAGGTTGTAGGCCAACACTTTGAATTCAAAAAAGGTAACCATTAAAGCATTTATATGAGCATGCAAAGAAAAAATTCAATATTTAATGATTTTTAAAATATAATACATGACCATTACGTGAATCATGATTAATTTCATCATGAAAAATCACTTAAATATGAACTATACAATAATTTATTTCACCAATCATCAAGCAGTTTTTTAACTAAAAATAGAAAATAAAGTGCATAATTTGAATTTTATCTCCCTTTAAATAGAGCTTCAACACTTGAATTTAAGCATGAGACACCTCCCTTTTATAAAATTTAATAATTACCTACAGTATCCCAATATTAATCTATTACAATATGATAAATATACACATTAATTTATAGAATTTAAAGTTCAATAAAAATTATGTTAGAGAGAAGTGTTAGAGAAGTTTAATCCAATTTTTCTTCAAAAGGAAACTCCTTTATCAATGATGCACACTCGACCTCTTCATGGAAGTAAAAAAATAAAATAATAAAGATCATTAAATTCAATCTTGAAAAGTCAACAAAATAATTCCAAGTATAAGGTGGGAGTTTGGTGCAAAATAGGAGGGAGGCACACAACCAAGTATGAGAATTTTATTCAAACAAACATAAAAAGATAAATCTAAGAAAAACATGGGTTTATTCCGATGAAACACTAAATTTAAATTCTTCATACAGACTTTACCCCCTATAGTGTTCTATTTGTAAACATTCAAAGTGTATGATTCACCATTGATTTTCAAGTCTTTGATTGATGTGAAAATTTTAGCTTTTTATCTCAAGGTTTTAAACATTCCATCTTCCCATAACACTCTTCCCAAATACTCTAGGGTTATATTATTTAACATCATACAACCAACAAATTCAGGGTAAAATAATTAAAACAATGAATGAAGTATGAAAATAAGTACCCTAGACTGATCAACCAAAAATCTAGATTCACTTCCCAAACCCCCACACTTGAGTGATTCAATAAGTTAGAATTAGGCACAACAATCACTGAAACCATCTCCATTTTAACCTCAGAATGATGCTAAAAAACAACTTCCTTAGGTGGAGTAGAGAACGAGTCTTCAATATCATCTATGAAATTCTTAAAGTTATGAAAAAAATATAATCATTTATGTTTTGTAATGAAGAAGGTTCAGAGAATGTCTCAAAAGTATGAGCTTATTTTGCACTATAAATGTAATTCTCTGATTCATCCCCCTTTTTTGTTGGAGGTGAAACCTCATAAAGATTCCCTAAAATTTTTCTAATATTTAGAATATAAAAATCATAAAAAAATTTAAATTAGCAGCAACAAATTTTTTATCCAGATCTAGGAAACAGTCTAGATTCCCACTTGTTACACTCTGAACAGACTTGGTTGACTCATTTTTAGTTAATAAAGGATCAAAACTCACCCAAAAAATTTATCTAACCTTAAAACAATCACTTTTAGTAGAAGAAATTAAAACAAACTCACACTTCTCAACATGATGGGAACATGAAGAAGCTACCAAGTTTGAAATAAGAGAAGGCTGTAAACTTTGAACATTAGTATGAGAAACCCTTTCAACTTCAAAGTTTGGGTGTAGATGGATCACTTCATGGACCTAATAAATGAAATTACGAATATGAATCGCAAGCTTCCCTAACCATTCTAGCTCAAGTGTGGATTCCTATTTGATAAAATTTGCTTGAAAATGTTCATTAACAGATATTTCAATTACCTCATCAAAAGTAAAATGATTATCCTTCCCAATATCTACTCTAAAAAATTACTTAGCCACATTAATCAAATTAAAACTCACCAAAAGTGGTGAATATTTGAAGTCATAGAATTTATCTTGATCATTACCAGCCTAAAGGGTTACTTTACCTTTTGAAATATCAATTAAAGCTCTAGATGTAGCTAAAAATGGTCAAACTAAGATGATTGGAACATTTTTATCACATTCCATTTCAAGAATAAGGAATTAAGTGGACAAAGTTAGTTTCCATATATCAACTAACAGGTTATCCACCCTCCCATAAGGATAGGAAAGTGTCCCATTATCCAGTTTCAAAGAAAAAAATATTGGTTTCACTTCCCTAAGACCTAAATTTTTGAGTAAGGAGTTGGGAATAAGGTTAATGCTCTCACCTAACCCAAAAATGTACATAATATCCCCGTTCCCACTAATTCAACAAGTGATGAAAAAGGGTCTAGGTTCCTTTAGTTTGGGAGGAATATGTTTCTGAATAATGGAACAAAACTTCTCATTAAGGTTTATTTTTAACACTCATACCAAAACCTCTTGTTTGAAAAAAATATTTTGAAGAATCTAAACCAAGATGAAACTTTATTCAAAGACTAAACAAAGGGAATATTAAAATTAAAGATTATAATTTTTTTAAGGAATTTAAGGCAATATGATTCATTGTTCCTTTTAAGTATTTATAAAAAAGGTATGAGAGGGGTATATTTCTTCAAAACTTGTTGATTACTCTCCTCATCCTCTAACCTCACTTTATTCATACCATCCTTGATAAGTTCCCACTTTATTTTATTTTTTATTTAAATATTTCACTTGAATATTCAGTATTTTGTTCATTTTTTACACTGATGTCCAGATTTAAATATTTGCTGACATCTAATTTTACATTTTTAGGTTTATCATAAATTTCAGGTTCAACTTTCTTGGGCTTATCACTAACTTATTCTTGAGTTTTCAGACATGATATTACAGTGATAACCATCAAATTTTCTTGGGGATTCAATTCAGTTTTTCTAGATAATTTCCCTTTGTCTCTTCCTCCTATGTCCCTTACAAGTTGGCCTATTTGTTACTCAAGATTATAGATTTTGTATTTTTTTCAGCCCTATCTGAATTAAGTCTAGCCTTTTTGGAATATAATTCAAAATTTTGAGAATAAAATATCCCTATTCAAACATTCCCCTAACATCCACTTGGGAATTTTATGATTAAAAAATAAATTGGTTCTGAAAAGAAGGTCTAAGTTGTTGTGGGTAAACATGAGCAGTAGATTATTTCATCACACCTTGTTCTCTCTAAGAAATATTGGGGTAGTTTTTGTATCCAGAATTAAACTAATTTGAGAATGGATCATAAAACCCTTGATTCCTAGCACTATAATCAACAAATTGTGCACTCTCTTTAGACTACACAAATAGATCAAATTTGGGACAATAGTTTTGAGAATTTCCAAACATCCCACAATGATAACATTTCTCCCAAAGTGAATTTTCATTAATTACAATAGCTTGTGAATTAAGTTTATCCCTACAAAAAAATATCATAATTTTAATTTTGTGTTGGGATTTTGTGAAATTTTGTTAAATAATTTTTGGAGATCATCCACTATCATGTGTGATAAATCACAACCACAAGATTGATCCACTATATTATTGTAAGGAGTGAGACCATTATAGAATGTGTCCATCAAGATATGAGAGATAAGTTGGTGATTGGGAAATTATCTAATAATTCACCTAAACTGGTCCCAAATCCCATGGAGAAGTTCATACTCATTTTTAATTAAACCAATGATTTTATTTATCACTTTAGTGGTAGTGATCCTAGGACAAAATTTCCCAATAAATGAATTAAGTACCTGATCCCATGTGTCAAAAATTTCCTCATCTAATTTTTGGAACCAACTCATATTCAAATACAATGGGAAGACTCTCAACCTATTATCTTCCCCAAAAATCCCACACAAAGGTAGTTGTTCAACCATTTCATAAAAATATAGAATTAATTCAAGATAATCCTCATTAGGTTGATCAATAAATGAGGGCAACATGGAGAGATAAGATTGCTTCATCTTGTAATTTCTAGACCTAAGGGATAGCTGTATTCATGAAGGATTATTTGAATTAGTGGGAAGATGGAAATACCTATGTATAGGCCAATAAGTATTACCATTATTAGGTTGACGTGCAACCATATTTTCATTTCCCCCCTCAACTCTATGAATTTCTAGATTTGGATTTTGAATAAGATTCTCCATTTTAGCTTTGTTCTTTTTTCTTAAGGCTTGAAAAATATATGTTTATTTCAAGAATTAATGGTTCAAGTTTGAAATTATCCCCTTATCTTGTGTGAATAAGATTTAAAGTTCATAATGGTTAAAAACAACACATAGTAGAAGAAGTTCAAACAATTTTTAGACCAATTTTTTTTGAAACAGTTTAAATGTTTTATTTATTTTTTTATTGGCTGCATGCACCTTCCTCACCAACAGTGTCAAAATTTGATCATGATATCATTTAGAATGTGCCAAATTGAATTATTTTAAAAACCATGAACTAGTATTAGAGTGGTAAGCCCAATTATCTATCCACAAGGAATACTTAATAATTGTACAACCAAAACAAAGAAAAACAAAAAAAGAAAACAAACTAAAATAACAGACGAGATGTGGTGATGAAAGATGTGAAATAATGTGATGAGAGAGAGAGAGAGAATAAATAGATTGTAATGAAGTCATACAAAGATTATTTCATGGGAAATTGGATAGTTTTAGTTGGAAATAGAACATTATTCATGTTTAAGATAAATCTCAGAGGTACCAAAGGATGTTTTAAAGAAGTGTTGTCCAGTGACCAATCCCAAGGACTGCCCTCTGTCTAGCACTCAAGAATAAAGAGAAACTCTTATTGTATAATAAATAACTACAACTTTTTCCAATTGGATTACTTTAGTTGAAGTTAATGAAGCTTAATAAATCCATAATATTCATCTTTCAGTACTTGAATTAGGGTAGAAAATATGCTCAAGAAGAATTAAAATGAAGTACATTAGATAAAGAAATCACACTATAGAATTACAAAAAAAATCACTCTAATCGATCGATTTAAAGAGAAGTAGGAAATTATTTTCAATCGTCTAAGAAATTTGAATCTAACTTTATCATTCGATCCATCGTTAGAGAAGAAAGAAATTGGAAGTGAAAAAAGTAGTAAGAACACAAAACTCCAAGAAATAAACTAAAAATGAATGTGGAAAATTATTCACCTCATTCTATTCCTATACCCATTATGATATTTGGTTATACATTTTTGGATAAAAAATAATAATTGATTTGAAGAAATACATTGTAGAGAAATAATAAAAGAAGAAGAAAGAAAAGAGAAAAAAATATTCTATATTGAAGTATATTTTCACCCCATTACGAGATTTCCTATTCATTGTTGTCATTCTCCCACTCACTCATCAAAAAATATTCTCACCCTGAACATAGTAGAAACATTACTATTTATCCATTCTTATAAAATAATCCATCAGCAGAACCTCAGTCAATCCCAGATCAAAGTTCAAAATATCATAAAAAACGCACAAACATAAGAATGATATTCAATCTAAAAGCCTTAAATGTTGTATCCAATTCCAAGAACCAAACAAAAATCATGACCTACATATCCTTAAACAAAAAACCTTTCATTGAATAGGTTATAGGTGTTGTAATCCAAATTAACAACCGTAATGAAGGAGAAGAAAAACTCCACATCATCGTCGTCAATCAAGAACCTGCAACCAAGAATATACAACCAGCGAACACGAAAATTGAGACCAAAAAAACTCAAGTATGCAAATAGAACAAACATGAATCACATCGAATGGTCAAGGAAGACACTAGTTTCCACCTACTCGACTGATTCAGATCCTGGTTCATAACTGAGTTTGTATTCTTCGACAATCAACCAAAGCTCAGTCGAATCTCTAACCTCATCCTATGGTCATCACCAACCTTGAGCTATGCCAGATCTTAGTTTGGATCAGTAGCATCATCACCTTCACCCTTCATATACTTTATAATCTTAAACAAGATCATTATTCGACTCATCTACATCTCTATCTCTTAGGATACCCACGGTTGGGTGGAAATCCTTCAATCGGTAGACGCGGCTCAACCCAGGATGAACGATTTGGCTCGATCGGGATCTAAGAATCATAAACATCACTAGATTGCATCGATATCAACCTTGATCTTCAGTTTCAACAATATATTAGTTTACTTGAAAATGGGTGTTACTCTTCCTCAATCAGTTTTGGTCACTGACAAACAAGCATCTCCAACCTTCAATTGGTTTCTTCTTCATCTCTCAGATTTGAAGCTTTAACAAGCTTCGGTCTATTCTGCATCGACCAACCTCAGGTGGAGATAGACCCCAGACTGGATGGGGGTAGCTCTATTTAAGAAAAAATAAATAAAAAAATTATTTTAATTATAAATATATAGGTTCATATATTATGATATATATATATTGTGTATTTTATTTTTTTAGAATTATGTTATTAATATTTGAAATTAAAAATGATATGTTTTTAAACAATAAATTTTGTAACATGTAAATTAAATTTTACTTATTATATTTATGATTTTTTTTATTTCAATTATGTTCTTAGATGCATCGTTACTTGCTAATCAAGCTAATCTAATAATTTTGGTTACAATATATCTTGTTAAAAACCACTTATACAGGGTTTTATTCTACATTTCATTTACTTAAATACTATTTTTTTTGTAATTATTAAATAACTATAATATTATTATTCATTATAAATATATACATTATAAATATATACATTATAAATATATAAATTATATATATTATTTTGTTATATACTTTATTGTTTTATTTCAATCTTTTAATTCATTTCTTTCAATGAAACTCATAAGAACGTGGGGATATTTATGAATAAAAAATGACTATTCATTATTCTCTAATTGAATAAATTTCATATTGATTTATCATATAATTATATTATCTTATGGTAAAACTTCATTTGAAATGATGTGGAAGAAAGAAATGTGTGACTTGAATGAAGGACATGTGAACTGTTGATTTTTTATACATCCACCATTTCAACAGGGCTGAAAGTGATCTTAGATAGACATATTTTTTTTATTCAGTTCATGAATATTATTATGTTATATTACTCCCTTTTTTGGATTTTATAAGTCAGACTATTCTATAGAATTAGAATATACCAGTAAATGGTGAAGCTCGAGTAGAAAGTATTCATTTTAGCGGGGTTCAATATCTAGGGTTAGTTTGAATCTATAATGTTCCAACTTCATCAATATTTTTTTAAAATTAATTTTACTACCACAATATATTTTTGTTTTAAACCATTATAGTTGTATTTATAATATATTTTTTACATTACTTTCATTTTCAATTATTTATTATATTTATGAAATTATTTTTATTTTCAATAACTTTTTAGATGGTTAGGATATGTTTTAAGTTTTATTTAGATTGTTTTTATGGTTTATATTTTATAAGATTTTAAAGTTACCTACTTGAAATTTAATAATTTTTCCTATGTTTCAAGTAGTCTACTTTGAAAGCTTATAAAATACAAACTATGACTAAAATATAAATCAAAATTGAAATAGTGTCTAAACATGTAAAAATGGTTTATAGTAAACAGAATTCATTCATTTTAATAGAAAAAAACATATACATGAATGATTATAGTAACTATCTATGGAATGTTTTAGTCCCATATGGTGGCGTGTGAATGAGACGCCCGTATCGAGATCACCGACCTCATCACTGTGGTGGAGTATGATGATCTAGAGAGGGATAATCCCCAAGTGATGAAACCTCGACTATTAGATGCTCTATATATGTTTGAATGGGAGGAGGTGTCAACTAGATATCATCATGAACACCCAATCCTTCTCCCACTAGGGTGGTCAAAGGACCTACCATTATCATAGGGGGAATTATATAGCCTGTGAAGGATCCGACACAACAGTTGGAGGCAAGGGAAATGAACCCTGATATAAGCTCGAATAATACGCATCTAGAGAAAACTATGAATATCCTACCAATACAGATGGATCTCATGCCTCCTGATGCACATAACCAATCAGTTGAGGATCGAATTCTAGAGGGATGACCTCTGCCTGTATAATAAGTGATACCTCATATGAATCATGATTCGGTCTATGTCATCGTCATCGTGGCTCCTCAGCATAAGTAGCTGCTGGAGGAGGTTCTTGAGTAGGAACCTCCACTCCCAGGACAGTAAAGTCATCTCCCTGAGGTTGAAGATCAAAGATACTATTGTAAACTACATGATAAGATGGAATCATCCCCTAATCTACAACATGGATCACTGCTAGGCTAGCAACCTCCTCCTCCTCTAGATCAGACGTGCAGATAATCTACTGTACTTGAGTATTATATAAAGATATTCAAAATGAATTAGAAAAAATAGTACAATAAACAAACTAATGAAAATTTATTAACTTACCATATCCTAAAGCCTTATTCCATGTTGAGTAAGATACATTATAGAATTCAGTCTATACCATGGCTCATACTTGACCTACTGTGAAAGATGGAATTGCATCATACATACACCCTTGATATGAAGCGATGATTGTCTACCCCATAGTTAGAGATACCAAGCATGTCGTCAGCACTAGTCGACATCCTACCTCCCAATCATCTTCATGAAATGAAGCTCATGTGAATGTCTTGGTGGAAATGGAATGTGCAAAACACAGAAAAACTGGCGCATGACTCTATCAGGCTGGTGTCGCTCAATAATATGAAAGTGAATGAGTGACACTACAACCATAACATCATGAAGTTCAACAGTACAATATACAAACAACTGGTCCAATAAAACCCAATATAGAATCCATGAAATCTGAAATGACATATGAGATTTGTTAAAAAAGTTTCTTACTAGTAACAAAAAATGAAAATATTATGAAATTTTTTATTCAATGGAAGATTGTATATACTTACCTTGTTGGGTGGGAGACTATCCAACATGAGACGATATGCACCCAAATGGTGTGTTAGAGTGATGATGAAGCAGTGTTTCTAACTCCACCTATAAAATACAACATCAAAAGTGATAAATAATAATATATTAAATTCAATAACTCCTACTAGTAGTATAAACTAATAGAGATGAGTGATTATACTAGCGCCCACATAGAGTGTCATGTAACACATCTATAGGCAGCTACTGAACAAAAATAATAGGGTAGAGGGATGGGATGAAATCTCATGTCCACAGTTGAAGAAGTACAACACATCCCCCAAGATCCGTGTGATCTAAGCGGCATGCTGCACATAAATGCTCTGTAAGTGTAATCCAAACAGGCAGATCCTTATATGTATGTATCAGCCTGATCAAAATACTCTAGTAGCCCCAGATACATCATGTGTAGATGAATAAATCAGTGATTAGTTCATAGTGTTCCTTCAATGATCCATAAGATATAAGCATGATCATGATGCATGATAGTCTGCTCATCAGCATCATCAGGTAAATGTGAAAAGTGCATCTCAAGTATCAACCCACCATCTATAGTAGCATCATAAACCAAAATTTAGATGCCTAACAATCTATATATAAGATCAGGTCAATCTTCATGGGTGGTTCTAATAATCGCATTGCCATGGATAGGAAGACTGAGCAGGATTACCACATCCTCAATGGTGATGGTCATCTCTCCCTCAGGCAGGAGGAATGTGTGTCTCTAGTCTCCATATATCTAGAAGGGTAGCAAGAAGGTGACGATAAATGAATATGAAATCGAATACCATAATGTTGTAGAAGTTTGTATGGTGCATGTATGGTATAATGGAGGCTAGAGGTAGCATGTGATGATGATGGTGCACTCAACACACCCTGATCCTTTGAACCAGATGAACCTCTATCACGACACAGGAAACATGCCTATCCTACTCAGTGTGAAGTATAATATCCTCCATCTATATTTAAAAAAATTAAATAATTCTTAAGTGTAAAATATAAATATGACTTTATGGTCAACATAATGTTATGACTAGTAGAATGTAAGACCTGACATGTTTATTCTCATTGTTTTGTGAAGTTTTTTTAACAAAAGAAAAAGGAATGTATTCATGTTTCTCAAAGCATATTTCTAAAGTGTTTTTAGATATGTTTTTACCTAGAAAAAGGTGTTTTGTAAGATATGGTTTTATAAATTTATATATATAAACATTTTTTCTTTGTTATCTAAAAGTTTATTAAAAAATGGTGTGCTTTGTAATTTATGTATGATTTCTCACATGATGGTATGTTTCATGATTATTTTCTCACGTGATTTATTTATAGTTTAGCGATGGATAGTTTTATTATGGTTTCATATAACATCACATGTTCTTTTCATATTCCTTTTAATGTTAATATTAAAGGCTTATTGTTATTTGATAGTAAAAGTATTCATAAATTTCATACATTTATAAAAAATAAAGGATCTTATATTAACACCATATAATTAACAATATGAAAAAATCACATTGGAAACAATACATCATTGTGGTTGAGAGTGTGAACTCGATCCAAAAATGTTAGGGAATCATTTCTGATTATGACCTTCTTAATGAAATATACTGCATCTCAAACTTTTCCCTTGTTCTTGAGGCCACTCCATCTCATTCCGTATCCTGCTGGAATTTGGTCTCCCTTGTTGATGCAACATGTTGATGTTATGTATCAATATCAACTAGTATTTGGGAACTGGGAAATATCAAAACTCCCCAATAGGAATCCATGGTGCAGTATAGCATTTAGAAATGGTGTCTAGATTGTACACTGGATCAATATATGCTTCCCATGATATGTTCATAGAGGAACATGTTGTGATGGTGTGTGCTCATGGAAACCATAATGCTTGGAAGTTTCCACATTGTAATTTCCTTGCTTCTAATAATACCACCATTTTTCACCACAACTATTTGTGATGGGGTATGAACAATATTAAACTTCAAATCGAGAGTCTGATCAGCGGAATAGGAACACCTGATAACTAGAAGCTTCTTCAATATTCATTTCAATATCTTGTTAAAAGTGTCTTTTGTACCTTATCCCCTACCAAATCCTATCTGAGGATAGTTTTTGTTTATAAATGAATTACTTCATGTAATGATAAAATTTCTCCTGAACTATGGAAATTATAAGTAACTTTTGAATCCTCTTAAAGACACCTATAATGCACTCCACAATGTTTATGGTCATGTGTCTGTACCTCTTCCCCCCAACATATACTAATTTCCATTTTTCTTTTAGAATATACATCATATAATCATATACTCCTTGATTAGCCTTGTGGATTTCATTAAAATGTTCTTCAAACCTTTATTGATCTAGCTCATATGTTACACAGAAGTGATCATATTTCACATTAATTGATTTTATCTTTACGTTGAAAGAGTAAAAAATAATGAAGACATTGCATACCAATCCTCTTGATAACCTTTTTCATAGGTTCATTATGGAATGTTTTTCACATGTTGCTAGAAATGTGTCTGATGCAGTACTGATGATGTGTATTTTGGGGTCTCTATCTATCAGGATCCTCATCGATTGCCTCATTGATTTCTCGATTCCAATTATATATCATTCAGAGACCCTTAATGTGGTTAAAATGATTGATGATACATTCTAAAAACCAACTTCACGATTCATAGTTTTCCTTCTCATAATGGAAAATACAAGAGGAATAGGTGAACAATTTCCATCTTGGGTTTCCGCAATCAACAATATGCCCTTGTATTTTACATATAGAAACATTATATAAATCTATATGAATTGTTTGCTGAAATGAAATGTGGAAATATAGGGGAGGAATTCCCATAACAACTGATGAAATTGAACATTATATGGATCAATTCAGTTATCTTGAGACATGTATTTGTTCATATGAAGATAAAATACAACTTGGTTATTGTGTCTCAGTATGGCTAGAAATAGTAGCGACACCCGATATAAGTCATCCCAATCACCATAGACCATCATAATTGCCTTTTATTTCACCATCCATGCCTTATTAGAGGAAATCTTATAACTGCAATTTTTTCGTATCCTCTCTTTCAAAAGGGACACCAACACATCTTAGAAGGTCCTAATCATCTCGATGATAATAGATGACACAAATTCAACATCCAATGATGTATGATCTTGTGTTAGGTTTGGATGAACTCAAGTATGACCTGCCTCAATCTTCAAAATTCTCCAACCTCTAAATGAAATGTACGAAATCACCCTCAAGAAGAATCTATAATCATCCCCATACTTGTCACACTGTATGATGTATTTTTTATAGCTTGATTATTGAACTAAATAACTATAGTTCCTATCAATATGAAATCTTTTTAGTATGTTTTTCAATGAATATTTACTTGTAAAATACCTTCTAACATATAAAGTTTTTTCCAGATCACTAAACCTATCCACTAAAACTCTAGAAAACTCAGTTGTAGGTGCGAGAACATTGCATTTGAATTCAGGAAAATGTTCCATTACTTTTAAATAATATATAAAGAGTGTTGGATGATTTATTATGGGTCGAGGCTACTGTATAACTAGTATATTTCTAGAAACTTCCTCCCTAACTTATGATGCTCCCTCGTCATGAACACTGTTGTCTCCGTCTATTCCATCATTAAAAAATTTCTCATCAGAATTTTGATTTAACTGTATATATGAGAGATAATATAGGTTGTCCTCTTCTGCATCATAGGTAGGAGCCTCAATTTCTTGGGACAAACCTTCTCCAAATACTCTTGTAATTCTACATCTTCATAAAATTGCATGTTTTTTTGTATAGTATAAACCTCAATATATAACTCCATCATGGAACTATCTAACCATTAGGAAAATGAATTTATTTCTTGGAACTACTACTCATCAAAAACCAATGGAAAAACTAGATTCTATAGTGTAGTTGGTAATTGAAAATTTCTATAGCTAATAAACTTGATCTATTGATTAGGTCCCAGATTTATGCAACTGAGAATTATGTCTTGAAGTTAACTTATGGTACACAATCATATATCCTAACCATTTTCGTTGGTTGTGTTCTATAAGAATCTCCATGCTTATTTTGAATAACCTCCCTATAACAGTAGACTCAAGCAAACATGACTCTCTATGTTAAAAATGTTTTTTGATAAAGATTCTGATAGTGTAAATAATATTGACAATGAGGGTTGACCATATAATATTTATTATACTAAAATTTTAGAACATGTTTTTATAGCCTAAAATATGATACTAATGTTTCTTTATATAAAAGTTTATTATAAAAAAGCTACATAATGTTTTGAAAATCGAGGTAAAAAGAAGAGAAAACATCAAATCGGTTTATTTATCTATGATAAAATGATAATTATGATCATATGAAGTGAAATGGACAAGAAAAATCACATTAAATAATACATTAATGCTTTAAAACAGATAATAAATACCTTGAAAATTTTTAACAGAATAGAGTTTGGATGAGATGAGCCTGAATTTAGAAGTAAATTAAAATATAGCTTATTTTCAATTGGTATCTTAATAACATCTTCTAAATGGATGTACTTAAATTTTTAATTTTCAAAAGATTTTGGCCTTCTAATAAAATCATCCCTATATGAAAAGGATTATCATTAGAAGCTCGAAAGATTTTGAAAATTGAAAAGTTATGTACATCACTTTGGAAGATTTTATTAAGCCACCACTTGAAAATAAGCTGGATTTTACTTCAATTCCAAAGTCAGGATCATCTCATCCAAAATATATTCTGTTGAAAAATTCCAAGATATTTCTTATCTGTTGTGAATCATTCATGTGTTATTTAATGTGTTTGTTCTTTTCCATTGAGAGAACCAGTTTAGGATATTCCTAACACTAAGAGGGGTGAATCAGTGTTGGGTACTTTTTAAACTAATTCCAACTATTTATCCCTGTACCTCTTGACCTGTTAGGATCTTGGTTCTCTTATATCTTTTCCCTATCGCATACAATAATATAAAGTAGTAAAAATATGCGCACAATATTTTTACAATGTTCACTACTAAATAAGAGTATATACATCCTTTCCATGTATGGTGATGACCAATACTTGGGTTCTCCATTATAATGTAGTAACTGTTATAGTGGTTTGACTAGGAAAAAAAATACTCTAGTCGGTGTGAGTCCCCACACTTTGGAGGGGGAAGGGAAAAAATACTATCTTCCTAAACTGGTGATGAATTAGTCTAACTTACAACCTCTATCTAGTTCTTTAGAATTCCTATGGAGACATTATTCTTCTTTATTGAAAAGGGTTTGCAACACCAATAGAGTCTTCAATATTTTGAGCCCTATTGGATGTCACTTTTTTGCTTTGTTCTTCCTTTTCTTCTTCTTCTTATTACTTGATTAGCATCATGAAGGTAACCAACCTCTTCTTCTCTCTTCTTCAATGCAAGACCAATGGTACACTTCTTCTTCTTCTTTCTTCTTCTTAGTGCAAAACCAATTGCACTAAAAATTATTCTTCCTTCTTCTTATTTAGTGAAAAAACCAACTACACTAAAACTTTTTCTTACTTTATCTTATTTAGTGAAAAAAACAAATTCACTAAAACTCCTTCTTCTTCTTGGATAGAATAATAAACACCAATGTGATTATTCAAGCAATGAGGATTAGCTTACAAGGAAACATCAGAATTGAATTATTCTCTTTGATTCTTTTCATGTATGCAGGAAATCATGACTATAGCATTTAGATGAACTCTTCATTTTATTTCACTTATTCTTATTCTTCACACATATGAACCCACTTATACTATTCTCTTTGAATACACATGAATCATAAAGAAATACCAACCCGAATGGGTGTAGGACTTTGGAAAAGTTATTCCTCCTTCTTTACATGTGCACACACAATGCCTTGGGCTTCTTAAAATCATGCATATGAATGCATGAAAGAACATACTTACCTTCTTCATGTAATATCCTTCTTCACCAAAACTGAATGAGTAAATCCCCTTGGCGCACACACCCACTACCTTATTTTTTTCTTTCAGTTTTGTGTGTTAATTATTTTCTTATGCATGTATGTTAATCAAAGTTCTTTGCACACAAATGCTTCCTTGGGTTTTTTTCTTCATATTCATGCAAATGTTTCATGGTTATTCTACTCATAGAGTGTGTTAATCTTCTTTAAAGAACTAGGATGGTTCGTGATTCCTCCTCACGAACTCAGAACGGTTCATGGTTTCTCCTCACGAATCCAGAATGGTTTTTAGTTCTCCTCTTCATGAACCATGATGGTTCATGGATACTCCTCTTCAAGAAAAGATATTGGTTCAAGATTTTACTTCAAAAACCAATAATGGTTTTCAAATCCTCTCTTCGCAAACTAATAATGGTTTGCAGTTTGTGCTTTCCATTCGCGAACTGAAAGCACGAAGAGACTCTATTTTTGAAAATAGCAGCTCTTATGTAGTGATGGTAGAAACTCTCTTTGGATCGGGGGATTCTCTTTTTAGATGAGAATAATACTTCATTTCCTTGTTCAAATATCCACGTGATATTCTCCTCAAATTCTACCTTGAATAACTGATATTTTTGGTTCTTTAAATTTTAAAACCGTGTGTAAAGATATACCAGATATTTTAGTTGTTTCATTTTTCAAACAAGCACCCCTCTAATATTGTTCATGAATTTGAGATTGCATAAATCTCATTTTAATTTCATTCTCGAATCCATGTGGCCTCGACAACTCCGTTTTCCTCGGTCGATCCTTCTTCATCAAGATATTGCATGTATGCAAGACATTAGTTGCATCATGGTATCGGTACGATCCATTAGCCCTTACCATGTCGATATGATATTTCTGTGATTCCCTGAGATCATCCATGGTGGTTCAGTCATCTTCTCTAGTGAATGGCAACATTGGTGTTGAGCAGCGGCGGAGGAGGATGACGACATGGTTTAACTAGAAACCATAGGAGTATCAAACGACTCGCGTTCAAACATATGCGGCGCAGGTTGGATGAGTGGCTATGATTATATCCATATTTCATGGGTGATCAGATGGTTGAGAGATATGCATTATTAAATGGAAGGTGGAGATCTCATCTATGTTTTTAAATTGTGAACAGTAACCGCATATGTTGTCCCACATCAAAACTGAAATGCGCCTGTCATGCGATATATCAACCAAAGTGCTCCAACCACTACTCAGATTACTCCCTATCTTTCCACAATACTTCCGCATACCATGTTCTCTATGGGCACACTCTTTTCCCACCCTCTGTGTGGCCTTCGACCCAACCATTCACATGCCTTGCCCCATGCGCTCCTACGAGCCTATACATGGCACTGCCACTCACAGGCTCACCTGGATGGCCTCCCTTTGGAAATGGTTGACCCCTATGGTCCTGCATGTTCCTCGGGTTGAGGTTTCCTGGCTAGCTCAAGGGTTGGACCAATTTTTTTAAGTAAGTCCCATAAAAAATACTTCCCAAGTATAACATGCATGGATACCTTCAATCAATAATCATGCATGGACACCCTTCTTATCTACTTCATTCTCTCATATTCTACACTTAATGAAAATCACATAATTCTTTTACTTTTTTCATGATCACACTTAGAATTTTCAATAATCCTCAATGGATGATACTTTAATGTTGTAAACACTATGTCACCTTTGAAAAAAGTTCTTTGAACTTAATATTAGTGCATCAATTGTCTGATTTTCCATTCTCCATCAACTTTGACTTAGGAGTGCTCATTCTTCATATTGATCATCATTAACAAACTCATTTACATATCTGAATATAAATACAACTCAATATACTAAAGTTCCCCCTAAAATATCCATCTTTGTATTTGTTGGCAATACCCAAAGTTTTATTTCAAATGAATGTGTCAATGTGAGTCTTCTCTCTCCCATTCACTTCTTTCTCTCCCCCAAACTTTCATTTCACTTATCTACCCATTAATGATAAGAAATAAAAAGTTCATGGGAAAAGGGTA
Source organism: Viscum album (assembly GCA_963277665.1). Taxonomy (NCBI): domain Eukaryota; kingdom Viridiplantae; phylum Streptophyta; class Magnoliopsida; order Santalales; family Viscaceae; genus Viscum; species Viscum album. Next base: position 322,910,079 of record OY728132.1, on the reverse strand, counting down.
TCAATTCATACTTAAGCAGTATGCCATCCATCATGTCACTCTAAGTTTACTTGAGAAATGCTTGGTGTAGAAAACATGAGGATTTTATTTATACAACAAAGCTATCCATTACCCATGAATATGATACCTTATGAGACGAGAACTCATATTCATGACTTCAAGGGTTTTCCACTTTCATTCCAGGATGAGGATAATAAATATGAGATGAATCTTTCTAGAAATAGTCAACCAGAAACTCTTACACTCACTTAAACAAATAGATCAAAAACATTCAAGTGCAATAGGAATGATAAGTGACCTTGGGGAACTTCCATTCTTCTTATGTCATTGATTAATTTTGTTAATACCCCTGTGTAGAATGATATTTATTTTGAGTAACCAAGGATGAGAGATTAATAACATACCTTTTCCAGTGACATGATATTCATACAATATTTAGAATAATTTAATTTGATACCAACCGAAGTTGATACTAATTGAAATAATAACTCTGGAAACTTCTTCATTTGTCTCCCCCTAAAGGGGAACACTTCTCATCACCATTTCTCAGGTTCTCCCCCTGAGAAATTTCTTCACCTTAAATTACTTGTACTATCAGATCAAATAAAATACACAAAAATTTAATGGAATATGGTGGATACTACTTGATTAATCAATGTGAATAGCAAGGTTGAGATGATTTTATCAACCAAAATGCTCTATTTTATCCACTCTTAACACTTTCAAATTTGATCTTCAATTCTGATTGTGATTTTGTGGATCTTAATACTTATTCCATTTCTTTGTGTGTGAGCCTTCTTTTTTGAAGAGCTTTCAAAGCACTAGAATATTCTGGTGAAACTTTCGTCTTCTTAAGAAATTCTTCTTGAGCTGGAATAAATGGAATGAAATTTTTAAAAGTGTGTAAAACCTTGTTATACCTCACACACAAGACCTCTTTATCTTTATGTGAAATCTTCTTAATTTCTATTACACTAGCCTTAGTTTTTTTTATCTTCCAATTTTCTCATTCTTTCCAAATATTCTCTCCAGATAACCAATAAATCATTATGAATTGAGGAATCAAGATTGGATCTTACACATGGATTCTTCTGAGTGTCATCCTTCTTAGGAGTTCTTTTGGATTCACCACCCTTCATTTTCTTGGAATTAGAATCCAAGTACTTCTCTCCTTTCCTTCTTGGAGTTTTCTTGGGAGACTTTTCTTTTGTAACATTATTTTTATTTCTTCCCAAGGATGATTCTTATTTCTTAGCTAGATTCTATGATCTTGTTTTCTTATCAGTTTTGGGTACCTGTTGAGATGAACATGTACCAACCTTGTGACCACTCCCACTACATACATCATAGATACTGTCTAGCATTCAAAATCTGTTTGTAGTATACAGATGCTTCTAGATCTATGGATGTTGCTTCTTCTTTTTTGGATTTATCCCCCTTGATATAGGCTTTCTCTGTGCTTTTTCATTTAAGGGATTGAACCAAAAATCCAATTCAAAATTCCAAAATCTATTGTAGCACCAACATTGACCAACAAACCTTGTCTTATTGATATCTTCTATATAGGGTTACTGAGACTTTTTCTTGATTTTTTGTGCTCTCTGTGGGGAACCACATTCCACATTCTTCTTCCTATCCACCCTAGCCATGGTGGTAGGTATCTCATCACCTTTCCTCATCCATATTTTTTTAGAATTTTTATTACACCCTACACTTTTTGTAGAATAAAATTTAGAAACATTAGTACAAGATGGTATGTATGCTACATGTTCTTTCTTAGCTGCTTGTGATAGATCATTGAGTGAAGTCATGATATTCTAATCACATTTTTGAGTTCTTTCAACCTTAGAATCCTCCAAGGAACATTGAGTACCATTAGAAACTATTTTAATATTTTGTGAAGTCTCAATATGCGTCTTCTCAAGTTTGGTCAAATAAGTTTCCATTTCTAGACATTTCATATTGAGGATGACTTTCTTATCTTCAATCATAATAATCTTCTCTTCATAAGCTTTATTCATTCCTTCAACTTAATCTTTATGAAACTTCACTTTGTTTTGTAACCAAGAGTCAAGTTATTTGATCTTCTTGGAATTTTCTTCCAAATATAACTCCTTGAAATCAGTGATATTATTCAGTTTATCTTCAAGTACATGGGTCTTTTCTTCTAGAGTATTTTTGAATCCCCTTTCTCTTCAACATATTTGAGCCATTTTGAGGAACTCATTTCAAGTTCCCTCTTTGTTGATTCAAAGGCTCTAACCTATTTGGAGAGATTTAAATATTTGCAAATTTTTTCTTGTAATAACTTCTCCAAAACATAATTTTCTTATTCCAGTTAGGTGATATCTTCTTGATTACATTTAAATACTCCACAAATAAGTGAGACACTTTCCTTAGGAATACTATGCCAAATAATTTTTAACCCATCAACTAATAACTCTTGAGAGTTTGTAGATTGATCATCAAAACTTGTGCTAGAATTTTCATCATGAGAATAATTTCAAAATGTACTAATGCATACCTCCTGATCACTTGATGTAGGAAGGTTATTCATATTATTGGTGGGAACTTGATACACTTACTCATTACTTTCCAAGCCTGATGTTTCTTCGAGGTCATCAAGGTATGAAGAACTAGATAATTCATCTTCTTTAGATAATAGGGAATTCTTCTTAAATTTTTTCTTATCATTCCTTTTCTTATTCATCATGGTATTGGTATATATGTTCTTCTTTTCAAAGACAACTAAATCTTCACTGAAACTACACTTCATTGATTAATTAGGAAAGAAACTCAACTCTTTAAAATAGAATAACTTCACTATAGAGAATCCAACAAAGGCGTGACTACCTATGATACCAATTGAGAGGACTATTTTGGGATATTACTAACACTTAGAGTGGGTGAATCAATGTTGGGGAATTTTTAAACCAATTCTAACTTTTTATCCCTGTACCTCTTGAACCGTTTGGATCTTGATTATCGTATTCTATTTTCCATACGACATGAAATAATAAAAATCGGTAAAAATATGCTCCTGATATTTTTATAAGGTTCACTACTTAATAATAGTTTCTACATCCTTTTCATGTATAGTGATGACCAATACATGGATTCTACACTATAATTTAGTAACTTTTATAGTGGTTTGACTAGGAAAACAATCCTTTAGTCAGTGTGAGTCCCTATAATTTGGAGGGGGAAGGGAAAAATTACTATCTTCTTGAACTGGTGATGACCTAGTACAACTTGTAGCCTCTATTTGGTTTGTGGAGATAATATTATTCCTTATTGAAAAGGGTTTTCAACACTAATAGAGTCTTTAATTTTTTGAGACATATTGGATGTCACACTTCTGAGTTGTTATTAATCTTATTATTCTCCACATTACTTGCTTATCAGTATGCAAGTAACCAACCTCTTCTTATCTCCTCTTCAGTGAAAGACCAATTTCACACTTCTTTTTCTTCTGTCTTCTTCTTTAGTGCAAAACAAACTACACTAAAACTTCTTCTTACTTATTCTTATTTTGTTCAAAAACCAACTAAACTAAAACTTATTCTTCCTTATTCTTATTTAGTGAAAAACAAAATGCACTAAAACTCCTTATTCTTCTAGGATAGAATCACAAACACCAATGTGATTATTCAAGAAATGAGGATAAGCTTACTGTGCATCATCAGAACCAGATTCTTCTCTTTTCTTATTTTTATTTATGAATGAAATCATGCATGTAGAATTTATATGAACTCCTCCTTTTCTTTCAATTATTCTTATTCTTCTTCACACACATGAACCCACTTATTCTATTCTCTTTATATGCACATGAATCATAAAGAAATACCAACTTGAATGGGTGTAGGAATTTGGAAAATTTCTTCCTCCTTCTTTACATATACACAAACAATGCCTCAGGATTCTTCAAATCATGCATATGAATGCATTAAAGCACATACTTCCCTTATTCATGAAATCTCCTTCTTCACCAAAATTGAATGGGTAAAGCCCTTTAGCACACACACCCTCTTTCTTATTTGTTTCTTTCAGTTTTGTGTGTTAATTATTTTCTTATGCATATATATTAATAAAAGTTCTTTGAAAACACACACTACCTTGGGTTTTTTCTTCTTATTCATGCAAAGGGTTCATTTTTCTTCTATGCATAAAGTGTGTGTGTCTTATTCATAGAACCGGGATGGTTTGAGGTTCCTCCTCATGAACCCGAAATGGTTCACAGTTCTCCACTTCATGAACTGTGATGGTTTGTAAATCCTCATTATGAACCAAGAGTGGTTTATGATTCTACTTCACAAACCAAGAATGGTTCATGGATCCTCTATTCACAAATTGAGAATGGTTCATAGTTCATGCTTTCCCTTCATGAACTGAAATTATGGAGAGGCTCTGTTTTTTTAAAACAGGAGCTCTTGGGCAACGATAATAGCAACTCTCTTTGGCTCAAGGGATTCTCTTTTTATAGGAGAGTAATAATTCATTTACTCATTCAAATACACACACGATATACTCCTCAAATAATACCTTGAATAACTGAGATCTTCATTTATTTAAAATTTTCAAACCACGTGTGAAGATATGTCAGATATCACAAATGTTTCTTTTTTAAAACGAGCAGCCCTCTGATCTTGTTCATGCATGAAGGATTTCATGAATCTTGTTTTAAGTTCATGCTCGAATCCTCATGGCCTTAGAAACTCTATTTTTCTTGGCTGATCCTTCTTCATCGAGATATCTCATGCATGCAAGATGTTAATTATATGCATGGTCTCAGTATAATCCAGTATCCCTCACCATGTCGAGATGATCTTCCTATGATGCCCCAAGATCATCCATGGTGGTTTGATCATCTTATCTGGAGAATGGAAGCAGTGGAGTTGAGTAGAAATAAAGGAGGATGACGATGCAGTTTAACTAGAAACCATAGGAGTATCGAACGACTCATGTTCAAATGCATGCATCGTGGATTGGATGAGCAACTAAAATTAGATCCATCTACCATAGGTGATCAGATGGTCAAGCGAGATACAATATTATGTGGACAATGGAGATCTCATCTGTGTTTTTAAACTGTGAACAATAACTGCATATGTTATCCCACATAGAAACCAAAATGTGGATGGTGTGTGGTATATCAACCAAAGTGCTCCAAACACTACCCAGATTACTCCCTATCCCTCCATGGTATTTCCACTACCGTGTTCTTTGCAGGCGCACTCTGCGCCCACCCTCTGTGTGGGTTTCGACCCAACTATGCACATAACTTGACCCATGTTCTCATATGGGCATATACACAACCCTTCCACTCGCAGGCTGGCTTGGATGGCCTCCCTTTAGGCACGTTTGACCCATGCAGTCCCGTATGTGTCTTAGGTTGATGTTGGATGGCTAGCTCGAGGGTTGGCCCGATTTTTAAGTAAGTCCCATAAAAAATACTTTCCAATTATAATACGCATGGATACATTCAATCAATAATCATGCATCGCCACCCTTCTTCTCCACTTCATTCTCTCATCTTCTCCACTTCATGAAAATCACATAATTCCTTTACTTTTTGCATGATCACACTTAGAATCTTCAATCATCCTCAATGTATGATACTTCAATGTTTTAAACACTACGTCACCTTTGACACAAGTTCTTTGAAAATAAGATCAATGCATCAATCATCTGATTTTCTATTCTCTATCAACTTTGACTTAGGAGTGATCATTCTTCATATTTATCATAAATAACAACCTCATTGAAATATTTGACAACAAATACAACTCAATATAATAAATTGGTCCCAACAACTATTTCACTTCATATCATCATAATCATCATTTTATCATAGAATATAAATATATTTGACATTTTTCTCTTCTTTTTACCTCATTTTCCAAAAAATTATGTGAATACTATTGACAATGAGGGTTGACCATATAATCTTTATGATACTAAAATTTTTAAACATCTTCTTATATAATAAAATTGATACTAATGTTTCATAGTATAATTTTTAATCTTCCTAAATAGATTTAAATAGTTTATGAAGAAAATATAAATCATATAAATCATATTCCTCGAGAGTGTCAAACCAGGTGTACAAAAATGCCCATTTTTGTGCACTAGTTCCCGATCGAGTCTAACTCAATCTGGTGTTTTTAGGTTTTACCCCTAAATATATCTATTCTAGAGCTACATTCACTTAAAGTATCCATAAAGAGATTTGATTTCTTAGATAACCGCATAATATTTATGCTTCCTGGATTTTAGAATGTTTTCTTATATCCTAAAAGATGACACTAATGTTTTTAGAATAATTTTTAACATTACTAAAGGTTTGTTCAATGGGTTATAAATAGAATTTGATTCCTCTAAAACATATCCATCGACACTAACAAAACAGGCATGCAATAAGGTATGAATCATCTAAATCATATGAGTAACAAATCATGCATGCAATTAAGCCTCCTTGACATCTAGTTTGTGATCTTTCATCTTATGTTTATTCTATGTTATTCTAAATTTAATCAATATTAAATCAGTAATTAATCACTCCTTCTTTAATCATTAGTTAATAATTCTTTAATCAATAGTTAATCATTCATTAAACATTAGTTAATCATTAATTAATCATTATTTAATCATTGGTTAGTCATTAATGAATCATTAGTTAATCATTCCTTAATAATTACTTGATCATTCCTTAATAATTATTTAATCACTCTTTAATCATTACTTAATCACTAATTAATCAATCTTTAATCATTACTTAAATCAATCTTTAATCATTATTTAATCATTAGTTAATCATTCTTTATTCATTCTTTAATTATTCCTTAATCATTCCTTAATCATTAATTAATAATTACTTAATCAATAGTTAGTCATTAGTTAATAATTAGTTGATCATTACTTAATCATTATTAATCATTAGTTAACCATTAGTTAACCATTAGTTAATCATTAGTTAATAATTCCGTAATAATTCTTTAATAATTCCATAATCATTCTTTAATCAGTCCTTAATCATTCTTTAATCATTCTTTAATAATTCTTTAATCATTCCTTAATCATTATTTAATCATTATTTAATCATTACTTAATCATTAGTAAATCAATATTTAATAATTAGTTAATCATTAGTTAATACTTACTAAATAAATATTTAATCATAATTAATCATAATTAATCATTATTTAATCATTAGTTAGTCATTAGTTGATCATTAGTTAATCATTACTAAATCATTAGTTAATCATTAGTTAATCATTAGTTAATCATTCTATAATAATTACTTAATCATTAGTTAAATATTCTTTAATCATTTTTTATTCATTACCTAATAATTTGTTAAACATTACTTAATCCTTAATTAATTATGCCTTAATAATTAGTTAATCATATGGTATTCATTATTTAATTATTATTATATAATCATTATATGTAATCATTCTTTAATCCTAAGTTATTCATTAGTTAATATATACTTAATAATTACTAATAAAAAGTATTATTTCTAAAATATATAAAAATAACTAAATTATTATATAACTAACATATTTTGAACTAACTAAAAACAAATCAACTAAATAAATACATAAATTTAAAATAAATAATAAAAAATACCTCTAAATGATGCTTCAAAAAATATTGGAACTTCTTTTAGGCCACTGGAACCACCACACACAAAAAAACCTCATTTTAGAGAGAAGGGGGAATTTAGAGAGATGGAGGATTTTTGAAGTGGGGGGGGGGGGTTCCCTTTTATAGGGACTTAAGGGGAAGGTGATAGGGGGTGTTTTCTTTCACTTTATTTTAGGCAAAATGTGTCAGCCCCACGCCTGCCTTTTCTATATCATCGACCCGCATCGATGACAGGGAAAGGCGGAAAGGGGCCTATCTCTTTTTAATAAATAATGAAGGTGGAAGTGGACCTACAACATTTCTCATGCATAATTAATTTTTTTAACCTAATATTATTTATAATTTTTTTTTTAAAAAATAGAAAAAAACTCCACAGATGACTCTTCGAAATAGCTAGGTGACGCCTAGGAGGAATTGGCTATATGGCTGCCAATTGTAATTGGTTAGGTGGACATTTTAAATTCTAGAACCAACTACTGTTGCCACCTAACCAAGCATAAATAAATTACCAATTAATCAAAAAAATAAAAATAAAAAACCAAATAAAATAAAATTAAAAATTAAAAATATATAAATAAATTCAAGTTAAATTAAACAATTAATTAATTACTTAAAAATAGTGGATGATAAAAACATAGAAAAATAATTAAAAGTTACTAAAAATTAAATCATTAAATTAATTATATTATAAATTAAATTAAACTTCAATTAATTATTTAATTAATTAAAAATAAAAACAATTACATTTAAAAATTAATTTTAAATAAAAATAAGATAACTCGACACAAATTATAATATAAAAAAACATAAATTAAAAATTAAATTAATTAATTTATCAATTAAACAACCAAATGAATAAAACACCACAATTAATCAAATAATATCACAAATCATCATTAAATATACACTAAATTACTAAAAACGGATGTGAAAAACACATGAAATTAAGGCCACATCATTGGCAAAGACCTGGGGTATGAAAAACCCATTGTAAGTATAATGAATAAAAATAGGAAGAACATAACAAAGGAACTTAAGACTTATAATAAGTCTAAGGCTCTGGATCACCATCCTTCAAAGAAGAAGAATATCCAAAGTTAAGGAAAGGAACAAGATGTGGTATGTTTTTCATGTGGCAAGTAGGGCCACTAGAAGAGGAATTTCATCCAACCAAAGACGCAAGGGGAAACTTCATGTGTGTTAGTTATTGAGTGTAATATTTATATAGCTACAAGTTGGGTATTAGATACTACATGTTGTTCTTACATTTATATCCAAATATAGGAACCAAGTATATTTCATATGATTACCAGAGATGAGGTGGATGTACGATCTACCATTGAAGCAAGGATGGTTGCTCTAGGCATTTTAGAAATACCATATCACATTGCCAAAATGATTGATTTTGGTTTTAAAGAACTATTATTATGCACCTAGTGTTACCAAGAACATTATTTCCATTTCTTGTTTAGATACAGATGGATTTATTTTCAACTTTGGAAAAAAAGGTTGCTACTTTTATAAATATAACATATGTTATGGTATGAAACAATTGAATAATGGTATTTATGTATTATTTATGAAAACCAAATATTGAAAATTGATATTGAAACAAATATGCATGACCCATATAACACACAGTTATGTCATCACTATCTTGGTCATATAAATGAGAAGAATTTGAAAATGTTCTATCAAGATTGCTGGTTAGACTCTTTTGAGCTTAAGCCACTAGAAATATGACACAATTTTTTACAATTTAAGATGACCAAACCACCATTCGGTGGTTAAGGTTAAAGGTACATAAATATTATATATTTGGTACATAGTAATGTGTGTGGACCTTTTCAAGTATAATATAAAGGTTTATACTCATATTTTATTACTTTTACAGAATAATTGAGTAGGTATTGTTATATCTACTTAATTAGGCACAAGTTTGAATCCTTTTAGAAGTAAAAAGAGTTCAAGAATGTGGTTGATAATATTCTTGGTAAGAATATAAATAAACTTTTATTAGATTGAGGTGGTCAATATATTAACTAAGACTTCATTGAATTTTTATAGGAGTATGTTATTTTATCTCAACTCACTCCACCTTATACGTCATAGTAGAATGTTGTTAGTGAAAGGAGAAACCATAAATTATTAGACATGATAAGTTATATGATGAGTCATGAAATCCTTTCATTATACTTTGGGGGATATTCATTATAGACAGTACTATACTTATTAATCAGAGTACCAACTAAAGAGGAAAACATTATTCCCTTTGAGTTATGGAGAGGAAAGAAACTTGTTTTGTCACATGTTAATGCATGGGGTTGCGATTCATTTTTTAAGGATAGATCAAGAAACAAACTAGAACCTATAGTCACAAAGTGTATCTTTATAGGGTATCCTAAGGAAACAAGGGGATAATATCTATACAACCCTTCAGATAAGAAAGTTACTATTGCAAGACACGTTGTTTTTATTAAGAGAGAGAACATCCTCAAGGAGGATAGTGGGAGAAGGGCTGACTTTGATGATGATGATGCTCAATATACATAAGAGTTAGTACAGGAATTGATTCCATCAATCCCTAGGGAAGAAAATTTTACTTAAACACAAGTTCCACTTAGGAGTACTAGAGCGGTAAGAGAATCAGAGAGATATGATTTTCTAGTTACTGATGATAGTGAATAGTTATTGGTTTATAATAATGATCCTCTCTCATATAAAGAGGTAGTGAAGATATTAGAAGATACAATATGGAAAGAAGACATGAATTCTAAGATAGATTCTATATATTAAAAGGAATTTTGTGTTCTGATCAATACACCGGTTGATTTAAATCCTTTTGATTGTAAATGGGTATTCAATACAAAGTTGGGCGTGTAAGGTAAAGAGAATACCTTCAAAACATGAATAGTAGTTAAAGGGTATAGACAACATCGAGTCATTGATTATGATGGAAACTTTTCTCTAGTTTTCATGTTTAAACACATCATAATTTTATTTTCTATAACTTATTACCATGAATATGTGTTTTTCGAAATGGATATTAAAACTACATTCCTTAACGGGAACCTTGAAGAGGGTGTATATGGCATGACCAAAAGGGTTTGTGACTATGGGAAATTCCAAAAAGGTATGCAACTTACAAAGATCCATTTATGGATTAAACCAAGCATCCAAGTCATAAAACATTCAATTTGATAAATCTATAAAATAATTTGGTTTCATTAATAATTAATGTGATCTATATGTTTTCAAGTGGGTTAGTGGGAGTACGGTTGTTTTCATAGTAGTATATATTATTGGCATATTACTAATTATAAATTATATACTATCATTACAAGAGGTTAAGGCATGGTTAAGAAAGTTATTCTCCATGAAGGACTTAGATGAAGAAACCTACATTCTAGGGATTAAGATCATGCGTGATAGATCCAAGAGGCTACTTGGGCTAAGTCAAGGTACATACATTGACCAGATACAGAAGTGGTTAAATATAGAAAAATTCAAGAGGGGGTTGGTTCCAATGTCACATGGTTTACATATTTCCAAGAAAATATATCCTAAAAAAGGAAAGAGAGAGAATAAGAAATTTATCATATTATTCTTTGATACGATCAATAATGTATTCCATGTTATGTAAAAGGATTGATATTACCTATGCATTAAGCATGGTATTTAGATATCAAAAAGATCTAGGGGAACAATATTGGACCATTTTTAAAGATATCCTTAAGTATCTAAGGCACACTAAAGATATGTTCCTAGTGTATGGAGTAGATAAAGAGATAATTATTAGGGTTAATTTAAATTCTAGATTTAAGATTGATTAGAATGATATGAAGTCACAATATGGATATATTTTTTTGTCTCAACAGAGGAGCTATGAGCCAGAAGAGTTAAAAGAATCAATTTTTCACCGATTCTATAGTATTTTCCAATTATATTATATCTTATGATACAACAAAGAAAGTAGTTTGTATTCATAACTTTGTCTAATAGCTTGATTTTGTACCTAACAGTGAAGATCCTATCACAATTTACTATGATAACACTATAGTGGTGGCTCTCTCCAAAGAGTTAAGGTCACACCAAAGGAAAAAAAACATACTTATGAAGTTTCATATATTGAGGGATTTTTATCAATGAGGTGAAGTTACATTGAGTAGAATATCCACATAGGAAAACATGGAAGACCCCTTAACAAATGATTTATCTCAGTGGAAGTATGAGCATCATGTGAGAGCTAGTGTACTAAAAGCTGTTGTTAATTGACTCCAGTGCAAGTCCAAGTATGTTTGAGTTAGTGCCCTATAACCAACTTTTTTAGTACTTGATAACATGTTTTTATTATTAAATAAGTTTTCATACCACATAATGATTATTTTTCTTCATAATATTTTTATATGATAATGTTCTTATAATATATTTCACGCTAAAAGGTCATAGTAGTTCCCTACTATTATGAGAACCTAGAGGGGACACAACATTATTCTTGAACTATGTTCTATGGATAGATGATATCATCTAATGAGATATATAAAATACAGGCTATAAGTGGTAGGAGGATTGTAATACATTGGGAAACCTTCTCATGGTGTTCACTATTGGTAATCTCTAAGATAAGAGGTTATGAGAGTATACCCATTAATAGGAAATCCACATTTCCATGTGTCATTAGATGTTACTATATGAAAATATGTATATTGATCCTTATAATTTATGATTATCATGAATTTAATACTTTTATATTGATGAAAACCATGAATACATATGTTCATAGTGAATTAGGATGCATTGGGTGCATCACAAGAGATATTATATTAATGGATAATGTGAGAAAGGATTTATCCCTTCTATCCCTAGATGAAAGTAGATATCCCAAGCCCTTTGGTGAGAATATAAATTCCTTCATAAATACATGTCTATAGTGTTAGGTGGGTAGGTTAATTTCCATAAGTATAAATAAAGAGTCATAGAGCATATATTTTGATGGCATCGACATGCAACTTGATTGATTAAGGATATCACGATAAAAGGATTATATTACACGATAAGTATTTGTAGGAGGTTGGATACCAATGAAATATTATCTAATTTCTCTATGGGATCCTTGGCTTGTTATTAGATTCTAACCTTGGACTTTTGGAGGTTATTCCTAATGAAACTAAGAAAATGGCCTATAGGGTCACACACTTAGTGTATCCAAAATATCAGTTAAATTGAAGCAATGAATTTAATAATTTAGAATAAATAATATTTATTTATGTTTGGTTGATAGCCATAATTTAATCATAGGTTATTTAAAATAATAAATGAGTTAAATAATAATAATAAATATTAGATTAAAATTTTGAAAAATATAACATTTTTTATATTTATCATAGAATAATTCAGTGACATATATTTAATTAAATAGTTATTATTTGAGAATCAGTAAATTTCGATGAGGGAAATTAGATCGAGTTTAATGGTCCAATTATAAAATAAATGATATTTATTTTTATTATTAATGTGTTTCAAATTTCAAGAGATTAATAATAATAATAATATTATTAGTGGACATGGGGCCAACTTAGAATATTAATGATGGTTAGAGGCTTGTGTGTGATTTTCCAACCGTAAAACTACCATAATAAATATCTAATTATATCTCTTATCTAAATCACTTTTTGGTGTACACAATGGATAAAGAGAAAATTAGTCAATCCTTAGAGTGAATTATCTCTTCCTCCTCTCTCAAGCATTCAAGATATCACAAAGAGTTCTTTCCCATTTGAGAAGAATAATTCTACAATCAACCACAAACAATGCAAGAAATCAGGATCAACTGTGCTAGCACCTATCAATCTACAACATCATTTAGAGATTGCATTTCATGTGTGGGTCACCTCTAGATGTATTATAAACTTGTATATTTTAGTGTAATAATTGTATGACAATAACTATTTATCCAGATCATCAATGAAAGTGTAATTAAAAGCTAAGGTAATTCCATACCTTCTTATAAACTAATTATAAATCACATGTGAAGAAACTTTGCATCAGGTTTTTATGTTTTAATATAGTCAAGTAATCTGCTGTTTTTATTGGACATGTCATTTTTATCATGTAAAGTAATGATTACATGTGATTTATGACTCAAAATTGAGTTGTTCATACATTTAAAGGATGGTTTTGCTGTGCCTAAAACCTACATCATATTCATTCTTAATGAAACCAAATTATTTTATAGCTTCATTGAGCCAAATGTCCAATGAAATGGATTCTTTATTTAATCCATAAATGGATATTTACAATTTGAAAAACATTTGAAATTATTTAGAGTCACAAACTATTCTGGTTGTGTCATATAGATTAAAGTTCCCAATGGATCACACACATACACTAGGAGGGGGGGGGGGGGGGGTGAATCAGTATATATATACTGATTTATTTTCTTTTACTTTTTACCCCATTTTAAAATTCAAACCTCTTCACTTATTAGAGTGAATATATATGCCATGTTAACAAACAAAATCACACTACATGCAAGAAAAAAAGTAAATTAAGAAAAACACATGATATTTTTACAAGGTTCACCCCAAATGTGGGTTACTACATCCTTGTTGTGTTCAGGATGATCTGAGATGCATATTCTCTACTATTAAATCAAAGTTATTAAAATTAATTACAATCTCTTGAAATTACTAAAAAATAAACTTTTGTAATGCCTAATCACTAATGATTATAGTAGACTGTCTCCCAATATGATCTTTATAATTACATCCCACTAGTGTTCTTTATAACGACTCCAACTATTTGAGTTATCTTCTAAAAATATTCAATTGTTTATATAGGAATCCCCTAGTTATTTAATGGTATTTCCAACCTCTTTTGAATAGGTATTCAACTGATTCTATCTACTGATGAAATGTGATTGTTTCCCTTGTTTTGTTTCAAGACCACATAGTCAAATATTATTTTGAATCACTTTTGTACTTGCTCACCTTCAACTATCAAAACTTGTTAGCTTCTGATATCTCATGAAACACCCTGACCCAAACCACCAGGTTTAAGCTGGAGGATCATGTGACCACATGCGTGCCTCTCCATATGCATGAGGCTGCCAACTATTAGAGAGCGTCTAAGTCTGTCGGTGGAGACATAACACTATACCCTCAGCATCATTCCATAGGATGACTAATAATAATAATAAACAATACAATAAATAATTAGAGTATAATGAAGAAACTAAAAGGATGACATACATGTCAAAAGATCTCCTAAAGTGGTAAGACAACCAGAGTAAATTAATGCAGTTAGATAAATAAACCACGAGTCCACCAGAGTCCATCCCCGTCCACCACCAATTCCTTACTCCTCTAATTATCCACCCACCATAAGTCCCTTACCTTTTTCCGGATCTCTAGTCATGAAATCTATAAGAACACCAAAATGACCAAGTAGGGTGTGATTACAAGACTCATTAGAACACTACCATGCATCCTCAACCTATTGTGCTTAATTATAACAAGTGCATTCCATAATAATAATAAATGCGTATAAGCATAAACACACAATCGAAAACCAAGCGATCATGTTCTAACCAAGCCTCCACAAACCCCCATCCATAACTGATTCAGCTCAATGATAGAACTATAATGAGAGGTATCAATATTAACCTAACTATCTAGAATATAGTGAATCTAGATATCAGATATCTCACAATTTCTTACATACCTGATAACTGGAATCCTCTATTCATGAAGTGTATCATGCCACCTAGTGTCCCCTAGTTATCTACTAGGATACCTTGATCACATGGAACTAGATGTATACCAGGATACCTTGAGTACATCCACAACACAGTCACAATGGATTCCTTGTAGCTCTACCCTTTACTTAGGGACCTAATCACCAATGTCGTAGGTCAAGTGCACTTCCCCTTTAAGGCAATGGTGACCATCTCAATTACCAAACACAACCTCTAAGGAAATGGTAACACACATCACATAGTAAAGAATGATAATAAGTATGACATCATGAGATAAAAAATAGCACCAAATAAAAATGTGAATCAAACATCAAACATGGAATCTAAATATTCTAACAAGTCTCCTAGAAAACATATTATAATGGGTCTCACGGGCTATGTACACACACCCACATGTGAACAAAATCAATCATGGTCACTATTTATTCCAATATAAACAATTATATCATGGAAATATTTGTAGATGAGTGCCCAAGATGGTAAGGAACTTCCTACATCAAAATCATTGGTGTCAATGAAAAACATAAACCACCTTATGTGGTTCAAAATCTAGAGTAAAAACCTCAACAATCATGAAACCTCATCATGGGACTTATTATCATAGTTTCTGATATATCAATGCTCTTGGTTCATCAAAGTCTCCTAAAACCAAAACAAGCCTTTTTATTTCAAGGATAAATAATATATTACATGTGATAATAATTTCTATATCCTGGATAATTTCTGAATTATCATTTTAGGCCAACACATGCACTCACAATATTCTCCTCAAGAATAATTATAAAACCACACATGGTAATATTAATATCTCTTTAGACTAGTCCAAGATCATACATGGTTATTAATTATAATTATTCTTGATAATAATATATAATTATCCTAGATAATTTTAATAATTATCCTCTAATAATTTGATATCTCTATCACATGATAATTCCCTTATAATTATCCTTGGATAATTTTTATTATTATATTTTGAAAATTTCTTTATAAATTATCCAATGTAATTTGGTGTAATTATCTTTTTTATAAACTTTCATAATTATATTTTGATAATTATAATAATTATCCTATGATAATTTAAAGTAATTATCATCCAATAATTTCAATAAATTATCCCTCGATAATTCCATGTGATTTTCCTTTGAAAATTTAGGTTAATCTATAATAATAATTCAAGGTAATTATCATCTATAAATTTCAATAAATTATCTCCTGATAATTCCATAAAATTATCCTATGATAATTTTTGGTTTCTCTATAATAAAAATTGAACCATTTTTTTAGAATTTGAGGAGTAAGGAAAAATAAAATTGAATAAAAAAAATTAAAATTAAAATAAAAAATAAAAAGAAACTAACTCTTCTTTAACCCAGGCATAGCACATATGGAAACAACTAGTGGGAGTTGCGTTCCTGAATCAAGAAACAAAAACCCAGGGTTGGATCGATGAGATTCATCAAATGCATGCAAGAGAGATTCAAGGTCTGTAAGACTCAATTGGAAGATCCAACATGAAAAAAAATGAAATATTCAGATATTTTAAAGACTAAAAATGTACATACCTTTATAAAATCCCCAAACCTCAATTTAATCTACCATTTCAACCAAAAATTTAAGACAAAGTCATTAATTAATACCCAATAAGTCAATGGAAACTGAAATGGGTCAAAATGGTGCTGATTGATTTTTTTTAAATCAACCACATGAAGGAGGGTGAGTGATGTGGAGGATATGAACATATGATATAAAAATGAATTTAATAATTAAAAAATAATAATAATATAATAAAAATATTAAAAATTTATCCTCACCTGTGATTTGACCAAAGAAACAATGCACACAAATGTTATATCATGCCTAGGGTAAACACCACATTAAAAACCTAATGAAGGTCTCATATTTCTCATATGAGACACTATTTGGGAGATATTCCATTATTTTAGAAAAATCACATGGTTTCATTATAATATATTTACCCTCATGTGCAATCTAACAAAACACCCTATACGCATATTGATTGTATCGTGTCTAGGGTAAATACCACATTCCATATTTAATAGAAGTCTCAGATTTCTCATCTGAGTTACCATTTTGAAAATATTCCATTATTTCAGAAAATTGCATGCTTGTGACAATATATATTTAATATTTTTATTATATCATTATCGGGGCTCAACGAGCCTTATAATATCACACTGACTCAACACCTAACTCCAAAAATATTTCATATAATATTACAAAGTGTTAACAGAACTTTTACCCTTATGTGATTCCACTTCAAAAGAAATCATTTATAATGTGTTTTTATTGAAAAATTTATTTTTCACATAAAAACTCTCATAAATTATTAAAAAATAAGATTTTATTATAATTAAAAATTAAGGATATTACATATCACTTATGATAAGATTTTTATATCTCATTGATATTAATAATACACTAAATTTATGGTCTCACTCTCTAGAAATAATTCAATATGTATTCTCTAATCTACTCTAAAAAACAACTACACAATTCAGTTCACACATAACTGCACCGATAATCCTGGTTATTTGAAAATTGTCAACTCATGTAACATGCATGTATTTAGTATGTAAAATTCATGGAATTTTAACTTTTAAATTTACACAAATCAAATAAATTCAACTCAATATTTCCTCCAATTCGATTCAATTTATTACTGCATGTACTGGCCACTATTCTTCTCGAAGCCTCAACACTTCCTTGCATATTTTTCACAAAGCCTCAAGATCTTGGTGCAATTTTACTTCTCCTTTGAAATACTTTAGCATAACGAGGCTTTCTCACTTCCTTCATGCATGTATATTACATTCATGTAATACTCTTATATTTTCCAAATATTAAAAAATCTTCATCCAATACTACAAAAAGATAATACTTCTTTGTGCAATGTCTCACTAATCTTGATGAATGCATATAATCATATACATGTAACTCAAAATATTTGCATAAGTGAGGTTAAAAATGTTCTTTTTTTATTCTTCTTCTTCTTCATGAATTAGTGAGGTTAAAGTTTTCTTACGTAACTCAATACATCACAAATCTATTAATCCCATGGAATACAAAAAACTTATTCACATAAGGTTTTATATACATAACTATTTTCCTTCACATAAAATACTGTGATTGTATTAAAAAAACAATAGCTCATGGAATCAAAATTTATGCATTTTTGAATATTAATCCATATAATGACGATGCACAGAACCCTCTTTATGAATACATAAAGTTTTATCTATTCTTTTTCTCTCTCAAGCTTATCCCTAACTTACATTTATCTCATAGAAGAATATGAGTTCATTCAGGGGTATTTATAGATAACCCCCACCAAATCAGTCCACCACCTCAATGTTGTATATACACCACCTAATTTTTTCATGTATGTAATGGCTTCATGCAATAAAGAATAACATTTTCATCAGTACAAAAAGTGAATTTTCCTTTGCATCATCTCAGTTTGGACTTCATTAATCTATGCAAAAAAAGTTTCATGGAAGTATCGATCATTTTAAAATCATCAAGTCAATCAAATTCCAATAGAATTATTTGGATTTGTCATTGGACATCACAAAATGAATAAATCCTCAAGGAACATAGAACCCTTGAGTCAAGGTTAAAGATGAAACTTTAGGATTGATTGAACAACCCATAGAAAATGGATGATGGTAACTTATCTTTATGTAACTTTTTAATATATAGGAATAATACCCAACATTGGCCATGTCCCGCATCAGTATAATGAATGGCTTCACTCTCCTTAATAATACATGTGCTTCCACTAATATCTTGATTCAACACTAGGGTTAGCACCTGGAAACACATCACAAACACATTATTTATGGGCCATGCCTCTTTGAGTATGACCACCCAGCCACTTTATGAATGTTTACCTACATGAATCCCTATAGTCTCTTTGTACACCATGTCATGTGCTTTATATAGTTATATACAACCTCACTACCACCATGGTTTGGTCAAGTAGACTTCCACCCATGTGGTTGACCAACATGGTCCCAAATTTGGTTGAGCCGGTCCTTGGTTGTCTTAGGCCAAGATCATTTTTTAAGTATCATCATAAAATACTTAGATTAATTCTAAGTAACGAACAGAATTTCAAGCCATATCTCACCATAAATGATAAACCACTTAAATGACATTACTTATCAACATCATCTTCCTCAAATATTATTCATGTAAAAAAAGAATCTTTTGGATGACCTTCAAATCTATTCTTCTCAAATTCTCAACTTCAATAACATTATCCAAATGTTATTATAATTCACTCAAATCCACTTCACATTCTCCTTATACAATGATAAGAATTTTTCATGGACCAAAATTTATCTTATCTCTTCACATCATACTATTATAGAAAATGTGTCATATCCATTTTCAATTAATATATTCCTTTTATCTCTTAAATAATAGTACAACAATCATAATATTTAAATAAATTTACCTTTCTAACTTCAAACTTATTAAAAAAAATTCAATATTAACATAATTACAAAATCAATAAACCAAATGGGTTTTTTAACCCCCCTTATATTTTTTGTCAAGAACCATTTCATTTCTAAGGTCAATGTTTTTTCTCCCCCTTATTAATAATAAAACCAAATATATAAGTATGGGAAGGAATTCCTAGATACGTCATTAAATTTTACGAACATCTTCTCCTCTTATAACACTTATAGTATGATTTACTCTTGAGAATTATGGACTCAAAAAAAACTTATAAAAGAGAAAAAATTAACCAAATATAAATCTATGTGATCCATACTTAATGTAGAAAAAAAGAGTGATAAATTTCACCATCAATGTTACCAATTACACTTCAACATGTGATTCCAACAATAAAACCTTATTTCAGGGGTTATTCAAAAGATTTTTTCAACTAATATCCTACATTAATCTCTACAAATAGATTAATAAAATTCAATTTAAAAAATTTACCTTCCCTTTATCAATCCATTTTACTTTTTTCATCAAATAATCAATTTCTTCACTTCTGATTTATAATTATTTTTCACATAATGATTGTAAAACATACTTCTTCAATAAAATATTCAATTTCCAAAGTTTGAAAATTTGAAACTATCAGATAAAAATAATACCATAACTTTAAGTATTCATGTGATACCAATTAATATATTCAAATAATGTGGTTTTTTTATCTTCATTCCCCTCGAAGGATGAACTTCATTCAACTTATTTAGCATGGTTGGATTTCTTCAAGAATGAACTCCAAGAAAGTTTTTAACACCAATTTAAATAAAGTACTTCATGATGGATAAAATATTAGATACTATATAATTTTTCATATAATTAATTTATTTTGGACTCCCATTGAATATATATATTACCTTCAATTTCATGTATATAAAAACAAAAACAAAATATACATGGGAATAAGGAGGCTATTCAATACTTTTAAGTTTGAGCAGTAATGATGAGATTTATTTTTCAACCCCATAACTCCTTTAAATTCATCACTATATTTATGGAAAGTATTAATGATTTATAATTATTTAACTCTTCAGATTTTATAATTTAAGGACAACATGGACTTCTTGATCTATCTACCTTTCATCTTGGATGGAATAGACGTCTTTACTATATAAAGCAAATCAATTTCATTTTTTTGCACCTACTATGACTTCTTAGATAATTCAAACTACTCTGGATATATTAATAAGAATTATTTTGGTACATGATCAGTTATATTATTACATATAGACTCCTTCATAGTAGTATTTTTATCAAAAAAATTCATTGGTTCTTTCCATTTGATCTTTATTAGTTATTTTTGTCCAAGAAACCAGGTCATGAATTTTCAAGAAATATTCTTAGACATTTTGAACCTTCCACACAAATATATAGAAGTCATAGGGATGTCTATTTTAGAAAAACTCTCATGAAATTTGAATTTTTCATCTTGAATGTGATACATCAAATCACCCCTTTTATTTATTTCTGAGATTGATTCCTATTTCTACTTTAGATTATTTACACTAACAATGGTGTTTATGGTGTGTTTTCAAAGGTTTATGATATGACCTATTCTTACATAATATAATCATAATTTCTTTGGTGTGACACCCATCTTATCATTCTTATTAGGTGTATCGTTCTTTATAGTTTTCTTGACTACCTTATTTTTCTTATACCCCAAGGATGACTTTTCTCATTTTTTTTGCCTATGAATTTGTTATGGTATTTTATTATAGTAAACATATATATAGTGCATAGTTGGTACATACCAGCACTCATCATAATTGTGACCACTTCAATTGAAATACTCATATAAGTCTTCAATACACCAAAATATATTCATGATAGATAAATTCTTCTTTATCTGTATATTCTACTTTAGTTTTATAGGATCAATTTCCACATCAAATATGAACCACATTAATATTAGACTTATATAGTTTTCTTATATTGAAACATTATGCCAACAATAAATGGAATGATACCCAAATTTCCATCAGCACCAATAATAGCCAACAAATATTGATTTTTTTCTTTGTTTTTCAATCTAGCTAGCTTTGAAATATTGTTATTTTCATATAATATGGTTCTTTATTTGATATTTTTATAGGGGAAAATAATTCCTAATATTCTTAACATCCACCTTTGATGATATGGTGGGTTTAAAATTAGTATTATTCACTCATTTTTTACTAGTTCTTTTTTTGAAACCTATACTAGCAGACAAAACAATATTATTAAAAATAAAAAATTCTGGAATAAGGGTTACCTCTTTCAATGAGCGAGAAACATATTTATATTTAGATAATATTAAGCTCTTTTTACCACCAGAATGATTATTTTTTGAAGTAAGACTCTTATCAGGAATATTCTTAACTACCTTTATTATTTTATTACTTTCTAAAGATTCATCTTGGGTGTTCTCTATATTTATGAACTTTGCCTCCAAATCAAGACATTTTATATTTAGATAGTTCTTTTGGTATTAAAGTAATTTAACCATATATTGATATTCCTTTTGACAAGTCTTCAATCATGCCACCTTCAAAATTTTCAAATTTACTTCCATTTCAGGACAATTCTTGTTGAGGAAATGTTTCTCATCATCAACAACTTTTAGTCCATATTCCCATTGACTCTTCATTTTCTAAAATTGATCATCATGAATTTAATTTTCCAATAGTAGAGAATTATTAAAATCTTTAATTATCTTTTCTTTAAACTAAAATTGAGTTTCTTTAACATTCATAGAGGTTCTATATAGTGTCTCAAATGTCTGGATCACACTATTAAAATCTTTTACAATCACATCCTTCTCACAAATAGTCCTTTATAATTAATCTTCAATAAAATTGTACCTTTAATTATAATGTGATATAGATTTTTATTTTTATTCTTCATCCACGATGAATGTATCATCCTTTTATTTTATTTAAAACAAAGATTTATTAACATTCATGGAATCTTTATGATATTCTTCAATCTTATAGAAAATCTCACTAAGAAATTTTTCAATCACTACTTTCTCACACACATTTAATTAAATCTATTCTTAAACTTGGGAAAGATTTTCATTGCAAAGTAATATAGTTTATTATTTGGCTTTAATAAGTTATGTGAGAGGTTTGAATCCTTGAAATTTATTATCTAAGTATTTCTCCATATCCTCATATTCCTATTCAAGATGTGAATATTTATCATATAGCCCCTTGATAAATTTAAATATATAAGTGAAAACTTTGATAGGAATTTTTTTTAGATAATCACTGAATTATAAATAAAAATCACTGAGTGATTCAATACACTCTTCTTTATCACTTATTGAACCAGAATCATAAAAAGGACCATTATCAACTAATTTAATAGATTTTACTGATAGACCACCCCTCTAACTACATTTAATTTTCTGGTACACCCTCTTTCTTCTTCAAAATATTTCTCAACTTTCTTACCTCTTTATTCTGTTAGTTATTTAAGGTTTTTGAAGAAACCTCCTTATTGTAACTAATGTAAATAGGTGTTATAATTTTCATTTGAGGTAAATATAATGCTTCTCCAAATTCAAGTATTCACTTTATATAAGTTTGATACAAAAAACTGGGATATTAAGGTAAATCCAATCATAGGTGGAACCTTCACTCTGATACCAATTGATGTTTCCAATAGATTGTGCACATACACTAGGGGGGGGGGGGGTGAATCAGTGTACACAATTTTTACTTTTTTTTAAATTTTACCCATTTTCAAATTCAATCCTATGCACCTGTTAGAGTGAATATATCTTCCCCCTATTAACAAAAAAATAACACCACAGGCAAGACAAAAAGTAAATAAATCACAATACATGGTATTTTTACAAGGTTCACCCCTAATGTGGGTGAATATGTATTTTCTATGTCTGGGATGATCTGAGGCATATACTATTCACTAGTAAATTAATGTGATTACAAGTACATACAATCTCCTAAAATTATTGACCGACAAAATCCTGTAATGTCTGTTCACTAATGATTATAGTGGAATATCTCCCAATGGGATCTTTAGATTGACATCCCATCAATGTTATTTATACTGAATCCCATCAATTTAACTATCTCCCCAAAAGATATAGTTATTTATAATGTCATACCTTGAGTTATTCAATATAATTTTCAATATCTTGTGCATTTGTATTCAAATACTTATGCCTACAAAAGTTGTATGAATGTTGGCCTATTTTTTTAATACCACACAGTAAAATATTCTTCCGAAACACTACTATACTTGCTCATATTTATCTATAAAATTTTTTCATCTTTTGATATCCCACTTATTCTTAGATTATGATATCTCACATATATTACCATTATAATAAATGTCTGGTCTCACTCCCTAGAAATAATGAAATATGTCTTCTATGACTATATCTGAACAAATGAATACACAATTCATTTCACACACAAATGCATTGATAATTTTGTTTCTTTTCAACTACTCAACTCATCTCATATTCATGTATTTAGTTTGTCACATTCATGGAATTTTAAATTTCAACTTTTCATAACTCAGATAAGTGAAACTTACTTTTTGTTCTTCTAATTACATGCAATTTATCACTGAATGTATTTTTCACTATTCTTCTGGAAGCCTCGTTACTGCCTTATATATTTTTCACAAATCCTCAGGTTCTTAGTATAGTTTCACTTCTCCTTATAAAAGCTTCAACTTCACAAGGATTTCTCACTTACTTCATGATTCTATATCACACACATGGCATACTCTTCTATTTTCCAAATAATCAACATTCTTCACACAATACTACACAAATATACTGCTTGTTCATATAACATATCACCAAGCTAGATGCATGCATACAATCAAATCAATTTAAATCAAAATCTTTTTATAAGTGAGGTTACACATGTTCCCTATTTATTATTATTCTTTCTGTATTAGTATATACATGTTCTATTTATTTACATAACTCAATACATCACAAAGCTCTTAAGGCCATGGAATACAAAAAGATTCTTCATGTATGGTTTTATACATGAAATTAATTTAAATCATATAACATAATGTGATTTTATTAAAAAACACTAACTCATAGAATTAAAAAACATGAGTTTTTGAAGAGTACTATATAACATGATGATTAATGAAACCATATTCATGAATACAAAGAGTTTTTTCTACTCTGTTTTCACTCAAGTTTCTCTCTAACTCACATTCATTTCAATTGGAAAATGAACTCATACATAGGTATTTATAGACAACCCCCACTGACTCATTTCACCAAATCAATTTTTTATGTGCACCTCATCATTTTTTTTCATGTGCACAATGCCTTTACGCAATAAAAAATAACACTGTAATAAATTAGTACAACGAATTTCCATTTGCACCATCTCAGTTTGGACTTCATTTATCCATGAAAAAAAGTTTCATAAATGTATTAATCATGTTATAATCATAAATTTGATCAAATTACAATCAAAATATTTGGTTTGATCATTGGATATCACAACATGAAGAAATCCTAAACATGCATAGAACCCTTAGGTTGAGGTTAAAGATAAAACTACTATATTGATTGAACTGCCCAAAGGCAAAAGATAAGATGATGGCTAATCTTTATATAAATTTTTGATCTAGAAGAATAGTACCTAAAATTGGATATGTTCCACGTAGATCTTGTGAACAATTTCAATATCTTTAATAAGAAAATCGATTCCACTGATCTCTCGAGACACATCACACACACGGGCTTCATGGGCCGTACCTCCCTACGTAGGACCACTAAGAAACTCCATGTGTACTCACTCATGTGAATCCCAATATGCTCTATGTCCACCATGCCATGTGCTCCCTATGGATGATATGCAACCTCACTA
This sequence comes from Viscum album, assembly GCA_963277665.1. NCBI lineage: Eukaryota > Viridiplantae > Streptophyta > Magnoliopsida > Santalales > Viscaceae > Viscum > Viscum album. Next base: position 322,884,285 of record OY728132.1, on the reverse strand, counting down.
CAACCATGGACTAGATGATTAGACTGCCTCCCAAATGGTTGACCACCTAGGCCCCACATGTGGTTGAGGAAGTCCTGGTTGGATTATGGTGGGTACATTTTTTAATTAAGTATGATCATAAAATACTTAGATTAATTCTAAGTAAATAATATAATTTCAAGCCATCTCTTACCAAACATGCCGAACCACTTAAATTCCTTCACTTCTCAACATCAACTTCCTCATATATCCATTATGTGAAAAATAATACTTTTGTATCCCTTTTAATAAATTCTTCTCAAAGTATAAAATTTAATAACATTATTCAAATGTTATTCTAATTCACTTAAATCCAATTCACATAATCCACATAAAATAATATAAATGTTTCATATAATTAAATTCATATTATTTCTTCACATAATACTATTATATACAATGTGTCATTTCTATTTTTAATTAACACATGACTTTGAGCTCTTAAATAATAGTGCAACAATCATCACATTTAAACACCATTATTTTTAAAACTTCTCAACTTATTGACAAAAAATTCAACATTAGCACAATTAAAATAAAAATAAACCACTTGATTTCTTTATAGAAATCATATTAAAGGTTCTAAATAAGGAAGGATATTTTTTAAATCCATCTTCCAAACTTCATAGTAATGGTAAGATTCTATATCAAGTAGAATTATAATGGATTTAATCATGAAAACTAGAGAAAAGGTTTCATCGTAGTCAATTCCTTGATATTATTTAAACCCTTTATCCACTAGTCATGATTTATAGGTATTTACTATACCTTCTATATAAAATTTTTCTCTAGAATTCCTATTTAATTCCAAAAGTATTTACATCAAATGGAAGATTGACCAGAACCCAAACATGGTTATGATACATGGAATACATCTCAGAATTCATGACTTCTTTACCTATTGCAACTTCTAAGATCTCTACTGCCTCTTTAAAGGATAGAGTTTCATTATTGTCTACTAATAATGATTCACCATCATTGGTTACTAGAAAACCATATCTTTCTATTTCTCTTACCTTTCTAGTGATCCTATATAGTACTTGTGTTTCTGGAATAACTTCTTCCATTGGGACTTATAGAATTTGTTCATGTACCAACTCTTGTGTATTTTGAGCATAAACTTCATTGAAGTAAATAATTCTTGTACTATCCTCCATGAGGATGTTCTCCCTCTAAAGAAACATTCCATGTCTTGTGATAGTAACTTTCTTGTATAATGGGTTGTATAGATAATATCCCCCTATTTACTTAGGATACACTATAAAGATACACTTCATGACTCGGGGTGATAGTTTTTTACCTAATAAGGCCTTAAAAATGATTCAAATCCCCATAAATGAGTTTGTGACAACACAAATTTCTTTCCAAACATTAACTCATATGGTATTCCATTTTATGCCTTAATTAGTACTTAATTTAGAATGTGTGTTGTAGTATGTTGTGCATATACCCAAAAAGATAATTGAATATCTTCATGAATTGTCATCAACCTTACCATGTTAAGAAAGGTATAGTAACTCTTTTCACTAACACCATTCCACTGTGGTGTATAATTTTAATTGATTTTGGATAGAATACCAAATTTCTATAGAAATATTATAAAATCTAGGTTAAGATATTCACCACCTCAATTGTAATGACCTGTCTTTTCTCAAAGGTATGTATCAATTGTTTTTGGTTTAAATTCCTTAATGTGGACCTTATAACATTCCTAATGGATTCACAAAAGACATTATGGTTTTTGAGGATTTTTCGAATCCTGGAACCCTGATAATTTGGCAAGAATACCAAACCACACGGTTAGGAGAAAACATGCAGCCTAGCCTGTACAGTTTCTCTAACAAGGTGGGGCACTTCAATAGGGAGTGGGGGGCACATAGTTTGTCCACAACCATGTGATCCTAGGATAATGCCTATGTGGGTTGTAGAGGGGTTTGAGATAGTAACATGCACATGGATTGCACACTATTAGGGAAACCGTCCACCTATTCCATGTGAGGTTCTCCTTAGGTAGTGTTATGGCGCACGATTGGTGCACAGTTTGGCCAATTGTGTGGCCAAACTGTGTGCCCTTGTCAGGATGGGTGAAATTTTAGATTTTACCTTAATAAACCTATAATATAAAAACTCCTCTTTCTCCACTCATTTCTAGTAGATGAACTTCTCTCCCATCTCTCGTGAGCTCTCCCTCCATCTAACCTAGGTAATTTGATGACTCCTTCATCCAGACTCCAAATCAAGTGTCATCTAAAGCATTAGATCTGCATCAATAAGCAACATAATCCTATTTCTTCTTATTTCAGTTTATATTCCCATCCCTTTCACAATTTTGGTGAAAGTTCATTCTCTATATTTTTAGGGTATTGGATCATTTATTTTATTTCTTCCATTATACATAAAATATGAATTTGATATTGGATTAGGAGTTGTCTATGACCATAAGGTATGTGGTATACATATTTTCCATAAATGTTGAGTTTTTTTATAGATCCCTCATGGTGCTACACATTTTACTTTGCCTTACATTTCCATAAAATGAGTTCTTTGATTCTAAATTGATATACGCAAAATGTTACACTCTTCTTGAGGCTTTATAGGTAATTAAAGTATGTTTACCTCAATCATAGCCACACCTTGGGTGTACTAGCTTAAAATTTCCCTTTATATTTAATTAATTAAATCACCAGAATACCTTTTAAGTGTTTGAATTAGATTATAAGTGGATTTCACACTATTATAATTTATTAGTTTCCAAAACACCTAAGTGATTGGATCACCATAAAATGGTTTTACCTTACCTTTGTAATTGAATGGATTAACTTCAAGGTGATTTTATTTACTTAAATGAATTAAATAGATTAATTAAAAATGAATACTAAGGGGTGGTAAGGAAAAACCAATTATATATGAATTATGTGAATTGTGACACCCTTTTATATATTGGGCTTGATAATTATGATGCATATGAGGTAATAACTCAATTTATTATTATTATTATGATTATTTAATTGATATTGGATATGGAATGATGGTTAAAGGACCTTTTGATCATAGCGTTTCACTCTCCCTTACATTGGGTGTTCAGTATGACCTCTCCCACCATCATACTGTTATCTGGGTGATGAGAATGACATTCCACGTTCCTCTATATTAGGTGTTGGGAATGATGATTCCCCCCAAATATCTCAAGTGTTGAGCATGATGTTTCACATTCACTATGAGATTTAGGACATGTACCCTTTTCTAGAGCCTATAGGTCGTTAGACTAGTTATGAATGCTTGAGTTATACCCCAGGTCCAGCTAGCACCTAGTATTTACATATATGCCTACTTACATCTGTTGAGCAATGTATTGTTTTCAAACAATTCAAAATAATGTTTTTTAAAGGGGGAGATTATTTTAAATAATACTCTGTCTATTTATGATGATTTTGATGCTCACAAATATCCTTAATTATTTACTAATTATTTCGTTGAGTATTTTGCAGGAATTTATTTTATTTATTTATTTCATATAACGAGATTTCATACTTCATTTATTCCGAGATCAATTTTAGCGCGTTCTGGAATCACTGTAGCGCGAGATCAATTTTAGCGCGTACTGGAATCACTGTTCATACCCTACGTTGATGAACGTAACGTATGGATGAAAAGTTTACTTTTTATGTTAAAAGAAACGCATGGTTAAGGAACCTTACGTTATTTTGAAACGTATGGTTAATGAACCTTACGTTGTTGAAAAGTATGGAAGAAGAACATTACGTTTGGAAGGAACCTTACATTTTTGTTGTTGTACAAGTATGGAAGAGAAACCGTACGTTAGTTTTCAGTGTTGAGTTTGTTTCTCAAAAGTATGGATCATCAACCTTACTTTTATAATCAACCGTATGTTCTTTGGAGAGTTGAAGCAAGACAAAGTATGGATGATCAACCCTACGTTTGAATGCTGAAGAGAAAGTATGTATGTTCAACCTTACGTTCTGAACCTTACGTTTGTGAACCTTACGTTTGTGAACCCTATGTTTGGAGCCACGTCATCAACCCTACGTTTGGCGTCAGGATATTTTTGACAGACGATATTTCCTTTTGCATTGGTCAAACAGGCGGATTATTAAGCGGATTTCGAGCCGATTCTTAAGTACGACTTTGACTGAATTAAAGACGATTTTCAACGGATTAATGATTGATTTAAACGGAGCTTTTTATGCCGATTCTTCAGGGGAGTTACAACGGCTCTGTTATTTCATTTAATATCGCGAATCTAAAGGATATTTTCATGGATCTATTTATGCGGAATATTTTCTCAGATTTGAATATATATGTTCTATCTTGGAAACTTCGGATATATATATATACACAGGAAAGTGTATGAAATATATAGATTGATCTTTTAACGAGCAAGAAACAGAGACTGTGTGAAGGCGTTCTTTTCTGGTGATCAAGAAGAAGTGTAAAACCTTTATTACCGAAGGAAGATCTTGATAGCAGATTCACGTGTTCTACATCGACTATCTGTTGTGAATCTACTACTGCTGAAGTTGTGAAGTTTCTTGTAATATCTATTGCAACTGGATCGACTCAGAACTGTTTTGATTACAGATCTTTATTTTCTGAAGACGACGATCTATCTACTGTCAATTGCATTCTGTTGCAATTGTGAAGAACAACTGGAGAAGTGTTTTCTTTATCGAAACCCTTTTTATTTTTGAGTGATCAGCTTCTCGTTCTAAGCTGTGTGGGTTCGTGTTTGAACCAGGAAGGCTGTGTTTGCCTGAAACTTGTAAAGGTGTCAACTGCCTGTACTCAGTTGTGAACAGGTCTGTGGAAACGAGGACCAGATAGTGAAAATCGCCAAGCTCGTGGATGTGAGCGTTGGTGGAGTGGACTAGGGGCCTTCTGTTCCCCGAACCACTATACATCCGTGTGTTCATGCTTTTACTTTTTCCGCTGCATATTTAATCGTGCTAAAGCATAGTGGACATAATTTGTCTAAATTGAAGAGATTGTAATAATTTTGAAAAGACACAATTCACCCCCCCTCTTGTGTGTAATCCGTAGATTCAGATCCAACAATTGGTATCAGAGGAGGAGCTTCTTATTTTTAAAGTCTTATCAAGCTAGAAGTATTTAAAGATTATACATAGTGTATCATGGCTGATACGAGAGAGGTAATGTCAATGGTCAGAGCACCTTACTTTAATGGAGATAATTATGGCTACTGGAAATCACGTATGATTATTTATCTGAAAAATCTTGGTTACAAGGTCTATTCAAAGATTCTGACTCCCTATGAAATTCCTGAAAATCCCGATACATGGAGTGCTGCTACAGAGGTTGAGTATGACATGAATTCAAAAGCTATGAATGCAATCATCTGTGGTCTAGGACCGGATGAATTTAACAGAGTATCTCAATGCCCGACTGCATATGAAATGTGGCAAACAATAGCTGTTGCTTATGAAGGAACAGATAATGTAAGACAGATGAGATATGCAACTGCTAAATTAAAATTCGATACTTTCAGAATGATTGAAGGAGAGAGCATCACTCAGATGAATGGAAGATTGACAGAAATTGTCAATAATATAACAGCTCTAGGAGAACCAATCAAGCAGGCTGATCAAGCGTTAAAGGTACTGAGAGTACTTCCTACTCGATGGAATGGAATCTCTGCAGCAATCAGACAATCAACTTCTGTTAAAGATCTAACTATGAGAGAGCTGATTGGTACATTGATGATGTACGAGGCTGAAATGAAAGATGAGGTAAATGAGCATAAAGTCTACATAAAAAGGGAAAATACTGCTTTGAAAGTGACTTCTCAACAAAAGGATAGAAAGATGAAGAACAGAGAAGTAAGTGCTAAATCAGAAAGCTCTGATTCTTCAAATTCGGATGAAGAACTGGCTCAGCTAGCCAGAAAATTCAGAAAGTTCTACAGTAAGAAGAAAGACTTCAAGAAATCCTTCAAGAAGGATAGCAAGGAAGTGAGATGTTATGAATGCAAAAAGATGGGACATATCAGACCAGATTGCCCAAAATTGAAAGATGCAAAGAAGAAGAAATTCTTCAAAATAGATGATTATGAGCAGAAAGACAAGAAAGCTATGAAAGCTACTTGGAGTGTTTCTGAAGACTCAAGTAATTCTTCTGAATCAAGCTCAGAGAAGGAGGAAGCCAATTTAAAAGCAAATATGTGTTTCATGGCTGAAACTGATGAGGTACACTCATACTACTCCTCTGACTCAAATAATGAATCAAACTCTGAAACAAGCTTCTCAAATAAAAAACTTGCAGCTTACTGCAATATGCTTGAAGAAAGGTATGACTCATTATTTAAAAAATATAAATCTATAAAGAACTTGCATAAAGCTATTTCAGATGACAGAAATACTTTGCTAAAACAACATAAGGAATTAATTGAAAAATACAACTCTGCTGACTCAAATAAAATTAATTTTGAATCAAAAATAAAAACTCTACAGGATGAAGTAGAATCTTATAAAAAGGCTGCATTAGTTTTTACAAAAGGAGAAAACGCCTTAAATGAGATACTTGGAAAAACTGTAATTAAAAAGGAAAGGTTTGGAATTGGAAGTAAAGGAGAAAAACCTAAGTTATACAAAAATTATTTTGTTCCTAGCACTAAACAGGTTATTTGTAACTTCTGTGGAACAAAAGGTCATATAGCTAAAAACTGTTTTCTAAGACAACCTCAAATATGTGGAATTAAGAAAGCTTATATTTCCAATGATCTATATGATTCAATAAATTTTAAGAAAACAAAGCAAATCTGGATACCCAGATCACTGCTTGCTAACACTCCTGGACCCAACAAAATATGGGTACCAAAGCAATTTGTTTGAATGTCTTTGCAGGTAGCAGGTCACCAAAGAAAGAAAGAAATATGGTATATGGAAAGTGGCTGCTCAAGACACATGAGTGGAACTTCAGCTAATTTCTCTTCTCTTACTCGAAAGGAAGGAGGACTTGTCACCTTTGGTGACAATACCAAAGGAAAGATTATTGGTATTGGAACAGTTGGAGATCCAGAGATAGTCTCAATCAACAAAGTACTTTATGTACAAGGGTTAAAACACAATCTGATAAGTATCTCTCAACTCTGTGATGATGGATACACTGTTGATTTTACTAACAATAGTTGTACTGTTTCTAAAGATAAACTGTTTAAGTTTAGAGCACCCAGAACTGATAATGTTTATACTTTGGATTTGTATTCCTTGTATAAACAACAAGTAAACTGCTTAACTGCTAATATAAGTGAATCCTGGATCTGGCATAGAAGACTTGGTCATTGCAATATATATGCTTTACATAAATTATCTAAGAAACATCTAGTTTCTGATTTGCCTAGTCTCAAATTTGAAAATGACAGATTCTGTGATGCATGTCAGCTTGGCAAGCAACACAAATCATCATTCAAATCTGTTAATAAAGTTGCTACAACTAAACCTCTAGAACTTATCCATATGGATTTGTTTGGACCTTCAAGAGTAGCAAGTTTAGCTGGTAAATTATATGTTTATGTATTAGTTGATGATTATTCTAGATTTACTTGGATTTTCTTTTTGAAATTTAAAAGTGAAGCTTTTAGTTTATTTGAAGGTTTTTGTAAATCTATTCAAAATGAAAAAGGTTTTAATATAATCTCATTGAGAAGTGATCATGGTGGAGAATTTGAGAACCAGGAATTTAATTCCTTTTGCTCAAACATGGGTATTAAACACACCTTCTCTGCTCCAAGAACACCTCAACAGAATGGGATTGTAGAAAGAAGAAATAGAACTATTCAAGAAATGGCTAGAACTATGTTAAATGAATATAGCCTACCTATATATTTCTGGGCAGAAGCTGTTAATACAGCTTGTTATATAATGAATAGAATTTTAATAAGACCTATTTTGAAAAAGACACCCTATGAACTATGGAATAACAGAAAACCTAAAGTAAATTACTTTAAAGTTTTTGGATGCAAGGTTTACATCTTGAATACCAAAGATAATCTTGGTAAATTTGATCCAAAATCTGATAAAGGTATTTTCTTAGGATATTCTGCAACCTCCAAAGCTTATAGAGTCTATAATAAAAAGTCAAGGATTGTTGAAGAATCAGTTCATGTGAAATTTGATGAATCTGATCCTTTTGAGAAAAGGATAGAACAAATAGATGAACCTGATTCTAATGAAAACATGAGACTTGAGAATTTAAAGAATGATTTTGAAAATGATATAAAAGAAATTCAGTCCAGTTCAGAAGAACATGACACTGAAGAACCTTTGAATGTAATGCCTAGACAGTCTAGAACCTTAAAGAATCACCCTTTAGAATCTGTGATAGGTGACTTAGAGACTGGTATTCAAACTAGAAGAAACCTTGGAAACATAGTTGAATTCTCTGCTTTCCTATCCCAACAAGAACCTAAGACCATAGAAGAAGCCTTAGATGATGAGAGCTGGGTAATAGCAATGCAGGATGAATTGAACCAGTTCAAGAGAAATAAGGTTTGAGAATTAGTTGAAAGACCACATGATTATCCAGTAATAGGAACTAAATGGGTCTTTAGGAATAAACAGGATGATCAAGGGATAATAACTAGAAATAAAGCAAGATTAGTAGCTAAAGGATATAATCAAGAAGAAGGAATAGATTATGATGAGACCTTTGCACCTGTAGCCAGGTTAGAAGCCATTAGAATCCTTTTAGCCTATGCATCTTATATGAATTTTAAATTATTTCAGATGAATGTTAAATCTGCCTTTTTAAATGGTTATTTAATGGAGGAAGTTTATGTTGAGCAACCTCCTGGTTTTGAAAATTCTCAAAAACCAGATTCTGTTTTCAAACTTACTAAAGCTCTTTATGGCCTTAAACAAGCACCTAGAGCTTGGTATGAAAGACTAAGTTCTTTTCTTTTGAAAAATGATTTTACTGTTGGACTGGCAGATCCAACACTCTTTAAGAAAACTGTGAAAAATAATGTTTTGTTGGTTCAAATTTATGTTGATGATGTAATTTTTGGATCAACCAATAAAATTCTTTGTCATGAATTTTCAGAATTAATGCAAAAAGAATTTTAAATGAGTATGATGGGAGAATTAAATTTCTTTTTGGGTCATCAAATATTTCAAAAAGATTTTAGAAATGTTTTAAATCAATGCAAATACATTACTGATTTACTTAAGAAATTTGGACTTGAAAACAGCAAGCCATTTACAACTCCTATGTGTACTAATATAAAACTTGATTTGGATGAAACTGGAAAATCAGTGGACAACAAGTTATATAGAGGTATGATTGGTAGTTTGTTATATCTTACTGCTAGTAGACCAGATATAATGTATTCAGTATGTCTTTGTGCTCGATTTCAATCAAATCCCAAAGAATCCCATTTAACTGCTGTTAAAAGAATTTTTAGATATTTAAAAGGTACTATTTATCAATCTCTGCTTTATCCAAAAACCTCTGATTTTAATTTAATTTCATATTCAGATGCTGACTTTGGAAGCTGTAGATTAGATAGGAAGAGTACTTCAGGAACATGTCACTTTTTAGGGAAGTCTTTAGTATCATGGTCTAGTAAGAAACAACACTCAGTTGCCCTGTCAACAGCCGAGGCAGAATATGTGTCTACAGGTAGTTGCTGTGCACAGGTGTTGTGGATGAAAAACACTCTTATGGACTTTGGATTAAATTTCAATAATACACCTATTTTATGTGATAATACTAGTGCAATTAATATTTCAAAAAATCCTATTAGTCATTCTAGAACTAAGCACATTGATATAAGACATCACTTTTTAAGAGATCATGTGTTTAAAAGGATATATTTTTAGAATTTGTAAATACAGAAAATCAATTAGCAGATATTTTTACTAAACCACTTCCCACGGCAAGGTTTGAATTTATTAAGGGGGAGTTAGGTTTATTTAATTTTAAATAGTTTTTTTTTAAAAAAAAAAAATCTTATTCTGTTTTCGAATTCTGCTTAATTTCTGTTTCCCGCTATAAGTAATTTTATTTTGTTTTAAATAAAAGTAATGATTAGTGATTACACGGGAATCAAGGCTGTCAGAACCGTTTCACCTTCTAAACTGCTTCACCTTTTTCGGAAACCCTTTCGAAAACCTAAAACCGCACATCTGCTCCAAAACCCTTTTCTGAATCTTCAAACCCTAAACTTACAAACCTTCAGAAATCGTTGTTGGAATGGCAAAGACTAAGCGTCCAGATGAAGCCGAGAGCAGTGCTGCAAAGAAACCTAAGGTAGTTAGTCGGAAAATACTGCAAGGTAAAGTCATAGATTTAGAGTGGCTGTTTGAAACTAATTTACTGTTGAAGAAAGCGTTGTCGTTTCAAAGCCTTGAGCAAGCTTTTAATAGTGAAAATTCTGAGTTTCTATATGAGGCAGAAATGAGACATTTCTTTATAACTGTTCAGTTTAGCCTTGGAGATACAGAGGATAGTTTATTGGCTCAAATAGAGGATAAGGACTTTTCAATATCATCTGTAGAGATAAGTCAAATTCTTAACTGCCCTCATGAAGGAGTTTTTCATTTCGATTTACGGAATATTGGAGATTCTGTACATAATTCTGAAGACATTATGTCTTTTCTGTTTGGAACCAGAGTGATAAAGAAGATGTTTATTAAGGATTTGGAGCCCGATCAGAAAATTTTGGTAAAATTTGTTCAGACTGGTTTAGCACCAAGAATGGCTGAGATGGAGAAAATCCTATACCCTGACATGTACATAATGTATCTTCTGATGTGTGATATTAAGTTTAATTTTCCTCGGTTTATGATAAGATATCTGAGTTACTGCTATCAGAGTGAAGCAAGAATGACCTTTTTCCCTTATGGAAGGTTCATTTCTTTGTTTTTGTTTAAAAGAGGAATGATCAGATTGGTAGATGCTGGGGTGAAATGTCACCACAGTAATGTTTTTAATGCTGGAACTTTGAGGAAAGTAGGATACTTCTGGAGCACAATTAAAGGTAAACTCTTACCTGTTGGAGCTGAGGAAAACTCGGAGAGTGCTCAGGCTCAACCGGCTAAGTCCAAGGAGGGAAAAGCAGAATCAAGAGTTAGTACAGTGGCAAGGAGAATTCGTTTTGAGATGGAGGAAGTTGAGGAAGAGAGAAGTCAAGAAGGACTTCAATCTAGAAGGAAGAGGTCAATTGATGAAGAAATTATCTCTCCTGCCTTGAAATCCTCTGAACCGTTATCTTATTCATTTGTGAGAGAAGCTGTTGTGGAGCAGACTGCACCGATAGAGGAACCAGCAGCTCAAACAGAAACTCAAAAAGAACCTCAATCTGCTGCTGTGGCTGTTGAAAAAGTAATTCAACAAGAAAAACTTATGGGGGCAGTGCCTGGTGAAGAAGTGGCCCGACCTCAAGATTTAAATGACAATATTGTTCTTGACCAATCAGTAGAAGTCAGAGAGACTACTGTTCATGATGAACATACTTCTGAAGCTAATACAGAGGTACTTCAAGAAGATTTTTCAGTAGAAGAGTTTCAGGCTTCAAAAGATAGTTCAGTGGATCAACCTTGTCAGGACAAGGACAAAGAACAGTCAGATGCAGATTTCTTACCACTTGCCCTGCTTCATCAACCTAATTCTGGTCATGAGAATCGAGCACAGGGTGCCCCTGATTCGAGAAAAGAAGAAGTTGTTGAGTTGTACAAGCGTATCTCTCAGTTAGAATCTGAGAATGTTAGTCTCAGAAATTCTTTGAACTTAGAGCAGTTGAAGTTTCAGAAGCTGAAAGAATGTACTGTTTCAAGACAGGAAGTAGATTTGTTTAAGACTGATATGCTGCATGCTGTTGATCAGTTAAAATCAGAGATGGTAAAGAATGATGATTTGTCTGAGTTAAAGATTTACATGGAGAATAAATTTGAGTCTGTTGCAAACAGTGCTGTGAGTGGATCAGGCTCTTCACCTGATTTGATTCGGAGATTTCAAGCAATTACTGCAGCAATGAGCAATATGAGTGAAAGATTACATGATCTTCAGTGTAATAGTGCCCCTTTGTCAGTTTTGCTAGATAATCAGAAATTTTTAGTGGATCAGTTGACATCTGGAGAGCAACCGATTAGGATTCTTTTGAATCAGTTATCAGAAAAACTGGCTCTTTTTGTTGAAAAAGAAGAAAGAATGCATGAGTTTTTCAGAGTTAATTTGATTGAAGATATTCATATGACTTAAGAGAACATAGATCTTATTATCAAGTTAGGAGATGGGATGATGAAGAGGCTCAGAGAACAGTTTACAGAGATAAAGACCGCGATTCAAAGGAGATAGACACCTTTTTCCCTGTCTTATCTATGAACCTTGATTCCTCTGTATATCACAATCGTTTATATATAACAGCTTGTGAATGAAAATTCTTTTCTTATTTCTTTTTTTGTTTTGTTGTTTATTGATTTATGATTGAGTTAGCCAGTATAACAAATTCACTTATTCATACACAGTTAATTATAGCATTTACTTATAGTTCAGTGCAATATTGAATGTGTTCAAATCCGTAATTTTTCATTCTTTTTGATATCACAAAAAGGGGGAGAATTTGGATAAACACAACATTTAAATTCATTTGTTTCCTATGAAGAAATTTGGATATATGGGAGAATTTGGATATATACGACATTTATCTTTTATCTATTTTTAGCTGAAAATTTATTTTTATGGGGGAGAAATTTTATTATAGTTAAATATTGTTTTAATCCTTTCAAAATTATAAAATTTTATAAAACTAATTTTTCAATAAAGATTGCAATTAAATTAGTTCTATTATTTTATGGGTTTTGTGATCATCAAAAAGGGGGAGATTGTTGAGCAATGTATTGTTTTCAAACAATTCAAAATAATGTTTTTTAAAGGGGGAGATTATTTTAAATAATAATCTGTCTCTTTATGATGATTTTGATGCTCACAAATACCCTTAATTATTTACTAATTATTTCGTTGAGTATTTTGCAGGAATTTATTTTATTTATTTATTTCATATAACGAGATTTCATACTTCATTTATTCTGAGATCAATTTTAGCGCGTTCTGGAATCACTGTAGCGCGAGATCAGTTTTAGCGCGTACTGGAATCACTGTTCATACCCTACGTTGATGAACGTAACGTATGGATGAAAATTTTACTTTTTATGTTAAAAGAAATGTATGGTTAAGGAACCTTACGTTATTTTGAAACGTATGGTTAATGAACCTTATGTTGTTGAAAAATATGGAAGAAGAACATTACGTTTGGAAGGAACCTTACGTTTTTGTTGTTGGACAAGTATGGAAGAGAAACCGTACGTTAGTTTTCAGTGTTGAGTTTGTTTCTCAAAAGTATGGATCATCAACCTTACTTTTATAATCAACCGTACGTTCTTTGGAGAGTTGAAGCAAGACAAAGTATGGATGATCAACCCTACGTTTGAATGCTGAAGAGAAAGTATGTATGTTCAACCTTACGTTCTGAACCTTACGTTTGTGAACCTTACGTTTGTGAACCCTACGTTTGGAGCCACGTCATCAACCCTACGTTTGGCGTCGGGATATTTTTGACAGACGATATTTCCTTTTGCATTGGTCAAACAGGCGGATTATTAAGCGGATTTCGAGCCGATTCTTAAGTACGACTTTGACTGAATTAAAGACGATTTTCAACGGATTAATGATTGATTTAAACGGAGCTTTTTATGCCGATTCTTCAGGGGAGTTACAACGGCTCTGTTATTTCATTTAATATCGCGAATCTAAAGGAGATTTTCATGGATCTATTTATGCGGAAGATTTTCTCAGATTTGAATATATATGTTCTATCTTGGAAACTTCGGATATATATATATACACAGGAAAGTGTATGAAATATATAGATTGATCTTTTAACGAGCAAGAAACAGAGACTGTGTGAAGGCGTTCTTTTCTGGTGATCAAGAAGAAGTGTAAAACCTTTATTACCGAAGGAAGATCTTGATAGCAGATTCACGTGTTCTACATCGACTATCTGTTGTGAATCTACTGCTGCTGAAGTTGTGAAGTTTCTTGTAATATCTATTGCAACTGGATCGACTCAGAACTGTTTTGATTACAGATCTTTATTTTCTGAAGACGACGATCTATCTACTATCAATTGCATTCTGTTTCAATTGTGAAGAACAACTGGAGAAGTGTTTTCTTTATCGAAACCCTTTTTATTTTTGAGTGATCAGCTTCTCGTTCTAAGTTGTGTGGGTTCGTGTTTGAACCAGGAAGGCTGTGTTTGCCTGAAACTTGTAAAGGTGTCAACTGCCTGTACTCAGTTGTGAACAGGTCTGTGGAAACGAGGACCAGATAGTGAAAATCGCCAAGCTCGTGGATGTGAGCGTTGGTGGAGTGGACTAGGGGCCTTCTGTTCCCCGAACCACTATACATCCGTGTGTTCATGCTTTTACTTTTTCCGCTGCATATTTAATCGTGCTAAAGCATAGTGGACAGAATTTGTCTAAATTGAAGAGATTGTAATAATTTTGAAAAGACACAATTCACCCCCCCCTCTTGTGTGTAATCCGTAGATTCAGATCCAACAACATCCTCATTTAATTATTATATATAGGTGTATAAAATATATAACTATATATATATATTATGATTACTTATATATATATGGTTACCGATCAGACCCTTATTCTGGCTTATGCCAAAGAAGGTAGATTCACCAGATGTCCTGTAAGAACCTGAGATGACCAATGTTATTTATTACTTATTTTTTATTATTCTTATTACCTACACACTACTGTTTCTATTTACACTACTTGGATTAAATATAGACACCATTGGTGGTGGCCTACTGGGATTTTATCTCACACCCTACTTGGGCTACCTTTGGTACATAATTAGATTACTTGACTATAGGAATGGATAAGGGAAAGTATCCTACTACAAATGTTTGACTATTTTTACTATTAGTATGGATTATGGGATTAGAGGATTGATAATATGCTTGATATTCCAGTGGAATAGTCTTTTTTTACTTTTTGTATTTTTTATAGCATGTTATATATGCCTATCCCCCATTTCCCATTTTTGAATATCAACAGGCCATGAAATCATTGTATATGACTCATCCATTCAGATTTTTGATATTATTATAATTAATTGGTTATTTATGCTTCCACAGTTTATCATATTTATTTTCGATGTGCCTTTCTGTTATATCTTGCTTCCTCTATTTTGGGTTACTGGTCCTATCATTATAGTGTCTATTTATATATGATTTTCTATTTTCTGCTTATTAATCTATCCTCAATGCCACTATGACATGAGGGTATAGTCTCCATACCATACCACAATAGACCCTCACTAATAGCCTGCAACCTCTGGTCTATGGGGAGGTACACTTGAGGCCATGTAACCCATCAGCTCGAGCATGGGTTAAGTGGATCCCAGGTTGGAACATTACAAAGTGGTACCAGAGAATTAAATTTTCCTTTTTTTATTACTATTTTGATTTTATATAGGATACTAGGAGATAATAAAATTTGGTAATGAGCCTATTCCTGGGAGTATCTAACCCATGTATCGGGGAAAACCAAATTAGACGGGATGAGTTAATGTTGTTGTAATTTGTGTCTGTTATAGTTGATATGACTTCATCATTGGGTGACACACATTTTTTGGGATGCTACTACTATTGGTATTATTAGAATGATATTTTTTCTACATTTTCCCAATGAAATTAGGGAATTTATTACATACATCATTATAGGAACTTCAGGACTAATATTCCGTGAATTTTTCCATGCCACATTTAGTTTCTGTGTGCATTTTCCCATTGCATATAGTTATTTCCTGATTATAATTAATTGAAATGTGTTTAAATTTCTTATAGGGTAAATATAATTGGACTAATTAAAGTGACTACATCAATCTAAATGGTGTTTTCCTACATATATTGGCGATGAAACCTTAATTAGATGATTATACCGTATTGTGGGTTCTAAACCTACTAGATCTAGACCATGATATATATATTTATATGAAAGAGATTACCAACTTGATAAAATTTAAACTTTCAAATTAAAATGGTTAACACAAAATGGGGATTCCAATTTCGAGGTTAAGGGTGTTTTCCTCTATACCTTGAAATTGACACTCCATATATTGAAACCCCTACTGTTTGATATGATACCTAGACCCAAAAATAACCTTAGTAGTGGGTAGTTGGGAGTGTCTCTTATGTCCTTATATTCTATTATGGTTTTTACCACATAGACATGTATTTTTTAGTAGGTAGAGAGGTGTGATATTTTCACAGGAAGGTTATGTGTCGGTCCTAATTACTTATCTGGGATCTTTCCTACTGTTAAAATCTCTTCTGAGGAATGAATTTTGTATTATAGAATCATGACACCATGAAAAACTTAAGTCATATGCCATGAAGGCGGTGAAGACCATGCACTGGAGGTGGTGGGCTATAAGACACCAATGATTCCTCATATACTTCCACCTATAGAATCACATATTGTTCCTGATATGGGAACCAACACCTAGTTTCGTGAGGTATTTTTCCTTATGATGCAAAGTATGCAAGGTGTTACTCGACCTTCCCCAACTTTGGAAGAGCTAACCGGGGAGTGAAAAAAATAGTATCCACCCACCTTTTTAGGGGATGGTAGGCCACATGTTGTTGAGTAATTGATGGAGTCTATGATTTCTATATTTTATCATCTGGAGATTCCTCTAGAGCCAAGGTTCAAGATTGCTGCTTATATACTACATGATTCTACCAAGCGATGGTGGGATGTTATTACCTAGAAAAACTAATATAGTGATATGATCTAGTCAGACTTTTAGATGATCTGTTATGACTATTTTTTTCCATAGACTCTAAGGGATAACCTGGATAGAGGTATTATGAACCTGCAATAAGGATCCATGTTTTTCATGGAGTATTCTTATCACTTTACTGAGCTGAAGCGATTCACACCGACTCTAGAAGGTGATGATCTTATGACCATGAGGTGATTTGAGGATGGGATGGTATACACCATCCAATAATAGGTCAACATTTTTGTTTGATGACTATTTTTGAGATCGTCAACCATACCCTCATTATAGTTAGGAATCCGAGGGAAGAATATAGTGCGATCTAGGGTGGTTCAACACCTAGATCTATCAGTATTTCTTCTAGAAGATGCAAGCATCACTTTGAGGCTACTCATGGTGGTAGTAAAAGTTAGAAAAAATGTATTGATAGTTTTTTTATTTGTCACCAGTGTGGGAAACCGAGACATATGAAACCTTAGTGAATTTGAGATCTAGTGGAATGAAGAGGCTGCAACAAGATGGGGCATATCTAGAACTTATACAGGACCTTTCTACCAGTGTCTAGTGAGTGGAGATCTACACCTACCCCATGTTATATAGTGGGAACAGTAGTATCACACTAGGAATGTAGCTAGAATACTATTTTACACTTAGGCCGAGGTGGTGGTTGAGGCAGAGGTAACCAAACTCATCATTATCAACACTAGTAGAGAGAGACTGCTTAGGGAAGTCAAGATGTGACTCAGAACTACGGTACATGATATTTACATGTAGTACAACCTATGACAGAGGAGTATAGTGTCATAAATTCTATAGTTCGAGGTACTATTATAGTAACATCTACCTTAGTGTCTACTTTATTTGACACATGTGAATATCACTCTTTTTTATATGAATAAATCATGGAGAGTATGGGCCTCTAGATAGAACATTTCTATGGAATAATGACTCTCAATACCCTATTAGGTATCCCAAAGAGTGATTTCCATTGTAAATATTTCCCCCTTGAGATAGGTAGATATCTATATGTATAGAATATTTTCATCCTCAACATGATGAGCTTTGAATTAATCATTAGGATGGACTAGTTAGTTCCCTATCAATCCCATATTGAATTCTATCATCATAGGGTGATTTATACATCACTATAGGGTGTTAGGAATGTGAATAAGGGAGAATGGAATATCTAGGCTACACGATTAGTACCTGAGCATCAGGGGATGGGTAAAGTGACAACCTAGGTTTCTAGTATTTTTTTAGATGACCAGGGATTACAAAACACTATTTTACCTCATGTAGTGGATTGTTTCAGGTATATCTTCCTTGATGATTTTTTTGGGCTAACTCAAGTGTGATAGGTATAATTTACCACTGAGGTTATTCTAGGAGCATCAATAGTGACCATTCCTCCTTATAGGATGACACTTATGGATCTTCTAGAGCTTAAGAAATAGTTTGAGGATTTGGAGGCTAAAGGATTTATACACCCAAAAAATTCTCCTTGGGGTTCACCAGTTCTTTTTTTCCAAGAAGGCATATGGTACTCTCTGGATTTGAATTGATTATCATCGATTAAGCCAAATCATGATAAATAATTGGTATCCATTACCTAGAACATATGACTTATTTTATCAACTCTTAGGATCGAGAGTATTTTCAAATATTTATTTGAGGTTGGGATATCATCAAGAAGGTGTCAACACTTCATACATACCTATCATAGCTTTCAGAAGTAGGTATGGTCTATATGAGTACCTCTTCATGCCATTCAGTATCACAAATGCACCTGCTGTCTTCATGGATCTTATAAGTCAGGTTTTCCACCCATATTTGGATTCATTCATGGTAGTCTTTTTTGATGATATCTTAGTGTATTATAATTCTCTACATAACCATGCTAACCATATTGAGATCATGCTAAATACACTAAGAGATCACCAAATTTATGCTAAGCTCAGTAAATTCCATTTTTGGATTGATATAGTCCAGTTATTGGGTCACATCATCTCGGAGTCAGGAGTATTAGTAAACCTAGAGAAATTGAGAGCTTTAATATCATGGGATTATCCTAAGAACATATTTGATATACAAAGTTTCTTAGGGTTATACATATATTACAGACACTTCATCCAAGATTTCTCATGCTTTGTAGCACTCCTTACTAGTTTGACTAAAAAGGGTGTGAAATTTGTATGGTCAGAATCATATGAAGCGTCCCTTCAAGATTTGAAGGAAATATTGAATTCAGCACTGATTCTAATTCTACCTGAGCTAGGTAGGAGTTATATTATTTAATTTGATAGTTTAGGTATCAGGTTTTGAGTAGTTCTGATGTAGGATGATTGATTCATAGTGTACGAGTCTTGTTAGTTGAGGCCTCATGAGCAAAATTACCTGACACATGACCTAGAGCTAGCTATTGTTGTTCATGATCTATTTTATCAAAGACACCATTTTACTTGGAGATTAATTTTTGGTATTCATTGATCATGAAAACCTCAAGTACATATTTACACAGCGTGATATGAATCTCAGACAGCTTATATGGGTTGGGTGCCTACAATAACTTGATTTTGAGATTGCTTATATGTCTAGGAAGGGAAATTATGTAGCTGATTATCTGATCCATCTGACTCAAACACAGAAAATTCAGGAGGCCACTAACGAGTGGAAGCTCATGGATTTGTTTTTAGAGATTCATTTTGAGGTTCAGGAGGTTCATGGGAAGAATATTATATTAGCTTTGGAAGTGAACTCCACCCTTCTAGAACATGTGATAATGATGGAACTATCTGATCTCAAAGGCATATTCATAAGGTAAATTATCTCAGATGATGATTCATCTTCTGGTTGGACCATGGATTAGGATGAGACCCTAAACTTTAATGGGTGTGTATGGGTCTCATCATACATCAGAGAGGAGATGATACATTAATTTAATGTGTTAGGTTGGGAAGTACAAACCGGTGTCACCAAGATGTATCAAGACTTACATCGCTAGTATTGGTGCCCTAATATGAAATGGTATATTTCATACTTTATCACTTGGTGTTCCACTTGTCAGTAGGTGAAGGTAGAACATCAGCTATTGATAAGACTTTTACAACCATTGTCTATTTCAGAGTGAAAATGGGACGATGTCTCTAAGGAATTCATGATTGGTTTACCTAGATAAACTCATGGAAATGATACAGTTTGGGTAGTTTCTGACCGTTTTATTAAGGTCACACATTTCTTACATGTTCAAGAGACCATCTCGATATACGATCTTGGAAGGTTATACATTAAGGAGGTAATATATCTTCATGGAGATCCTTTTTCTATCATACCTGATAGGTAATGTCATTTCACATATCAGTTCTAGAAGGGGTTGCAAAAGGACATTGGTATATAGGTGATTTTGAGCACAACCTATCACCCTCAGACCAATGGACAGATATAGCATATGATTTAGGTGTTAGAGGACATGATACATGCATGTGTCCTACTTAGAGGTTTCCTAATAGAAACACATACCCCTTATTGTGTTCACTTATAATAATAGATTTTAGGATACCATTTAGATGGATCCTTATAAATCCATATATAGTAGGTGTTTCTAATCACCTATGTGCTTGATAGAGGTAGGGGATGAAACTTTTCTTGGAATTCATCTTATCCAGGAGACTATAGAGCATTTCAAATTGATCATAAAGTTAACGATGATAGATCAATCTAGATAGAAATTATATAAAAACTGACACTAAATTCCTATTGAGTTCGAGGTCGAAGATCAGGTTTTCTCATGAGTTTCTCCCAGGTTGGGCCATTAACATATTTATAGGTAGGCTAAGCTTTCACCTTTATTCATTGGACCCTTTGAGGTTGTGAAGAAAATATTATAATTAGCTTACCAAATAACACTCCCTCAGAGATACCGGTCAATTCATGATGTCTTTCAAATATCTCAGCTTCACTTGTATTATCCAGAAATGTCATATGTATTACAACCTAATGAGGTTGAGTTAGATGATGATTCTTCCTTTGAGGAGTATCCAATTCCTATTGTGGGTCAGAGTGTGAAGACACTCCAAGGTAGGTTATCTTTTTTAGTATGGGTTCTATGGAAACATGATCGAGTATAGGATGAGACCTAGGAGTGGGAAGCTGATATAAAAGCTCAGTGGTTGGATCTTTTCTTAGATGGCACCTCTTTATCCTTAGAAGGCCAACTCGAGGATGAGCTGTAATAAGGAAGGTAGGTTGTAGCATATTGACTTTTCTAAAAGATACAAATCATTTTTTTTGGTTTAAGTTACTTGACGTGGACCTTATAATGTTACCTAATGGATTCACATATAAAATTAGTGTGTTTGGGGATTTTTTAGAGCCTATAACCATAGGAATTTGGAAAGCGACTGGTCTGCATGGTTAGAAGAAACCATTCTGCCCTGCCCACACAGTTTCTCTAACTGTGTGGGGAACTTCAGAAGGGAGCAGGGGGCCGTACAATTTTTCTGAAACCATGCGATACTATGTGCGCACCTATGTGGGTTACAAAGGGGTTTATGATAGTTACATGCACATGGATTGTTCATGGTTAAGAACACTATGCACCTAGCACATGTGGGGACCTCCTTATTCAGCATTATGGTGCATGGTTGGCACATAGTTTTCTAAACATGTGTCCAAACCATGCACCCCTATCAGGATGAGTGAAATTAAAACTTTTATCTTAATAAACCTAAAATCTAAACCCTCTTATTTCTCTTCTCATTTTTAGCAGATGAAATCCTCTCACATCTCCCATGAGCTCTCCCTCCACCTAACCTAGGAAATTTGATAACTCCTTCATCCAGACTCTAAATTAAGTTCCATCAGAAGCATTGTATCCACTTCGTTAAGAACTTGAATCCTTTTTCTTCCTATTTCAGTTTCTCTTCCCATCTCTCGCACTATTTTGGTGTGATATCATTTTCCCTATTTTTAGGTAGTTGGACCATTACTCCAATTTCATCCGTTATACATCAAATATGAAGCTGATATTGGACAAGGAGTCATCTAAATCCCTAAGGTAGGTGGTATAGATGTTTTTCCTAAAATTTGAGTTGTTTTTGTAGCTTCATTATGGTGCTGCACACCAGCCTTTTCCACATGTTTCCTTAAAATTATTTATTTGATTCTAAATTGATATATGAGAAATGTTACACTCCCATTGAGCCTTAATAGGAAATTTTATGATTTCTACCTCAATCATATACACACCTTGGGTGTTATGCCTTGAAAAACCCCTCTATATTTAATCGATTAAATGTATGGAACACCTTCTAAGTGTTCATATTATATTATAAGTGGATTTCCCACTTTTATACTTTCTTAGTTTCAAAAGTACCTTCTAAGTGCTTCGATCATCATAAAATGGTTTTAACTTACCTTTTTAATTTAATGTTTTGTCTTCAAGGTGATTTTATTTTCATAAATGAATTAAATGGATTAATTAAAAAGGAATACAAATCGGTGGCAAGGCCATGCCAACTATTACATGCTTTTATATATGTATTATATAAAATGTGTCACCATTTTATATAGTTTTCTTAATGATTATGATTCTTATGAGGTAATCCCTCAAATTATTATTATTATTATGATTATTCCATTGATATTGACTATGGAATGATGGTTAAGGGACTTGTTGAGTATGGATTTTCACTCTCCCTCACATTGGGTGTTGAACCTGATGTCTCCCACCATTATAATTTTATCTGGGTGATGGGAATGATGTTCCACATTCCTCCATATTAGGTGCTAGGTATCAAAAGTCACCCCAATCATCATGAGTGTTGAGCATGATGTCTCACATTAATTATGATATTCAAGGAATTTACCCTTTTCTAGAGCTTATAACTTGTTAGACTAGTTATGGACACTTGAGTTATGCCCTAGGTCTAGCTAGCACCTAGTATCTAGGTATATTCCTTCTTAAATCCTCACATACTTAGTGAATATAGGTGTATATAATATATAACTATATATTTATATATAATGATTACTTATATATATATATGTGGTTACTAATCAAACCCTTATTCAGACCTATACTAAAGTAATTAGAGTTTCTAGGTGTCCTATAGGAACCTGAGTTGGCTGTGTTATTTATTTATCATTATTTATTATTCTTATTACTTGAACACTTCTATCGATACATATATTTCTTGGATTACTTCTAGATACCATTGGTGGTGGCCTAATGATATTTTATCTCACACCCTAATCATGCCGCATTTGTTACCCGAGTAGATTACATGGCTGTAGGAATAGATAAGGGCAAGAACCCTACTATAGAAGTATGACTATTTTTTACTATTAGTATGAATCATGGGAGTAGAGGACTGAGCATATACTTGAGATGGTAGTGGATAAGTCTTTTTTCCTTTTTGTAGTTTTGTATAACATGTTGTATATGCTTGTCCCCTATTTCCCATTTTTGTATATCATCATGCCATGACATCATTTCATATGAATTAGTTAGTTGGATTTTGATATTATTATAGTTACTTAGTTATTTACACTTATCATATTTGTTTCTCCTCTGAATTTCCATTATATCATGCTTCCGCTATGACAGGTTATTGGTCCTATCATTATAGTGTCTATTTATACATGCTTCCATTATGATATACTTATTTATCTTATCTGATATGATACTATTACATGAAGTTATAGTCTCTCTACCATACCACCTTAGACTCTCGCTTCTAGTCAACAACTTCTGGAATACGAGGAGGCACACTTGAGTTTATGTGACCCACCGACCCAAGCATGAGTTAAGTGGGTCCCTAGTCAGGATGTTACATCGATCATATCAAAGTTTCTTTATCTTATTACCAAGTTGATTCTCTACTTCATTCTTTATTTTTTTTTAATTTATAAAAGGCCTTAGACTTATACCTCATAAATTACACATATTCATATCTACTCAAGTCATTAATAAAAGTTATGAATTAAGAATATACAACTTTAGATTCAACTAGAAATGGTTTATATAAATTAGTGTGCACCAATACTAGAAGCTATGTATCCCTTTCACCCTATCCATTTAATGGTGGTTTGGTAAATTTTCCTTGCAAACAAGAATGACGTATTTCAAGTGGTTTTAGCTCAGAAGAGTCTAAATATCTATCTTGATAGAGCTTTTCCAAATGATTCTTGTTTTTGTGACTAAGACTATTATTCTATAACTAGGTATTATATGAGTTGTATGAATATGATTCATTATTTATTGATAATATTTGGATTTTTTTAATTTAATACATAAATACTATTATTTAGTTGTGTCATACCATAACAAATGCTATCTTTTTAGAAGAATCATTATTTATTTCCAAATTTAAAAATAAATCCATCAATGTTAAGGAAAGAAATATATATTATGTTCTTAGTAACACTTATCACAAAATAAAATTTCTTTAAAACCATAATCACACTAGTTGGGAATGGAATGTGGTAGTCTTCTATAGCCAAAGTAGTAAGTTTTGATCTATTGGTTTCTCGAATATCTACTTCTCCTATGAAAATATTTCAAAATACAATATCTTTATACATTTTGATATATATATATATATATATATGTGAGAAACAAAAGATGTATCTAATACCTAATGTGTAGATATTTAAAGATCACAATCAATAAAAAATACACCTTTAGCTTCTCCTTGATTATAGGTGCATTTCCTCTTCTAGTGGCCTATCCCACCACATACAAAACACACTGCTTCCTTTCCTTTCCCTTTCCTTTGGATATTATTCTTCTTAGAAGGATTATTCTCAGGATATTTAGTCTTATAGTGAGTCTTGGGGCCCTTTTACTTATTCTACCTCTTATTATTCTTCATGAGGATTGTGGGTTTATCATTCCCCATGTCCTTTTCAACTTGGAAAACAAGTGTAAGAAGTTATGAAAGAATTTTATCACAATTTATAATGATTTATTCATAATAAAATTGGAGAAGGATTTAAGTAGTGATTATAGAATTATATCTATGTAAATATCATTAGGGAATTTAATTCCCAATATTTCCAAGATTATTATGTATACAATCATCTTGACTATATGAGGTCCAATAGGTTCTAACTCTCCAAACATGCATGTAAATAGTGCATTGGAGATCTCAAATCTCTCTTGTATCACCTTATCTTGATATATTTCATGAAGTTGAGACAACATTCTATACACATCCATGTCCTCATGTTCCTTTAGAATCTCATTTTTCATGAAATATAGAATGAAACAATGGAAATCTATGGCATCATCCAAATATTTCTTATAGAGAGATAATTCTTACTCACTATACTCTTATTCATGTGCTTTAGGAATATGATTTTACAACATATATAATTTCCTTTAATAGTATATAATAACATGTAAGAACCTTTTACATTATTGAAAATTAGTGCCGGTGATAAGGTTATCCTTATCAAGTATGTATCAATGATATATGGTTGAATTCATAGTTTTAGTTTCTATTACTAAAAAGAGAATAATTTTTATACTTTATCTAATTTATTAAATTAGATAATAAATATTTGAATTTATTAATCTATCACTATTTTATTTAAACCTAATAAACCTCACCATTAGTTTCAAAATATCCTATTTATTGGATATTTTAGGGGAAATGATCCATATTCCGATTCTTATAACCCATACAGAGGCCTGTCAAACTATTTGATGGTATTTAGGTTGGAATAACTTCCAAAATGAATTAACTTGTAGTTTCTTGATCTATTGAGTGTACTTACCAATCCTAAAATCCTTAATTTTTATTTCCTCAACACTTTTCAAACTATTTTCACTAAGTCTTTTGGAGGTGATCAACCGTTAATGTGAACTGGGTTAAGTTGACCCAAAATCTAGATAGAAATTTCTTGATAATTTAATGCACCCCAATAGAGGTTGGTTAAACACTTTGAACTATGGTTCGATTATTACCCAAATAGTGGAAGACTATGATTTCTTAATATATATGATTGATGGATTTTAATATTTATGCATAAATTTCCCATTTTATCTTTACTATATGCTTGTTAATAATATTTGGATTAACTTAAGTGATTAAACATGCCTTAGATAATTTTTAGGTATAATCCAATTTATATATTTATATCTCACATGATTGTTAATTCATTAATTCACGCGCATAAGATAAAAAATACATAATTAAATTAACCATACAACTTGATAGAAATAAAATAATAATATTGGTATTATAATGAGATTTTTATAATGGTTAGTTTATCTAGATGATAATAAACTAACCATCAACCCAAGGGAAGAAAACCTTGGACCATGACTTGGTTTGTGTTGCATATTTCCACATATCCTCCCATGCATCTCTTGGATTGGTTTCTCCTCAACTTTAAACTTGAAGAACCTCTATTTTTATGGGAGATCCATCCATTACATAATCTTTTAATCACATGATGGTGAGGGGAACTAAATGATTGGTTAAGGGGGGTTTACATAAAAGGAAACTATGGATACACACGATCTTATATAATGATACGAGGTATGACACATAGATCATAAATTTAATTTAATAATAAATTAAAAATAAACCAATTATATACAATGTTCTATTATATGATCATGATCAGCCACATTAATGAAATAAATTACACATTTAATAAAACAACATTCAATCCAAATCATTCTTATTTAAGATAAATCATGATCGAATCAATTAAATATCTTTTTTAATTAGTCAATTATTTTATCTTAAATATCGTTAAATATTTCTTGAGATTATCATCCATCACAATTTTAAAAAAATTAAATAAATTTATTTAAATTTTATTATTAACAAAACATTTCCTTGGAGGCAACACGGTGAGTACCCATCTGAACTGCCTTGTGTGTATGATATTCATATACCATTTACTCATATGATATATAGTATACATGTCTTATCATGTAATTTCTTGGTGTGTATGAGTCAATTGAATGACACATGGAAGACATGTTACTTATCTAGAATGTTATGTTTTAATTATTATGGAGTAATTGTTGTATTATGACTTATACATGATTTGAAATTTCAAATATTGCAAATAAAATAATTAGAGATTTAATATATCTAAAACTCACCACATGGAGTGTATGAGTCAACTAAATGGATAAGGATTTAATGTTATAATAAATAAATTTTTAATTCTATATAAACATGTAATTTACATGGTGGGTACAAGCCAACTACACATTGTATATAAATCTTCACCATCTATTAGTGGCACATGCATTGGGAATAGGCATGTGTCCTACCATGAAAATTATTTGAGCACATGGAATGTACGTGGGATACTAATCATGTGGTATTTGAGTTATATGGTCACCAGTTATGTAGTTCGTGTAAGAAAATACACAACCCATCTTTGATTAATGGACTAAACATCACGTATGCAAGTTACACACTATATAGTTTGACTAACCATGTACCAAGCTGACCTATTCAACATTAATTGTATTAAATACATTTTTCATATAATAAATTAACATGTTCCAAATTGATTACAAATAAATTCATGAGTAGTCATGGTGTATTAAAAATGAGTACATGTCAAATACCAATAAACTAAATGAAATTTACTCTTGTTATATCCATCCATAATCCTTCAGATGAGTTATTTTAATGTTCATCATTAAACAATTAATCCATTTATTGATTATATTTGTGAGAATGAAGAGGAAGAAGAAAATACGTCATGATTCAGATTAAATAATAATTAAACAATATTTGAAAACCAATGATAAATGCATAAATCAATCAATCATCTTTAAATAATTATAAATTATTATTCGACCACTCTGATGCCACTTATTGGTTCCAAGAGCAGCGAAAGCACTAGTGGGGCATGCCCAACTTGACTTTTTTGACATAATTTACGATTAATACGAGATATAAATTAACAAATAATTACATATCCAATATAATTTATTAAAATATTAATTTACATGATAACACCAAAAAAACACAAGATCATCACATAATTAATTTATAATTTTTTTAAGTAATCAAAGAATTACCTTGTTATGAATTATTTATTCATTGATGAATTTGGTGACATATCTATATCATATCATCATTGCATTATAGAAAACAAGTGTAGAATACCTCTATAAGTGATTCAAACATGTACCACAAACCTCTGAGCATCCCTATAGTAATCTCCAAGTGTTATCATAGTAGATCCTAATGCTTACATTATTCATCCTTGATCTCTAAAAGAATCACTTCTAATAAAAATTATCCTTGATCTCTCTAGGACTAATAGGGGTAGTGGGGAAAGATAACTCCCCATTATTGAGTTTGTTATTGGAGAGGTAATCTGTAGGGATTGAGTGGATTATCTGGAGTCATTGTGCACAACCAAAAAGAATGGAAATCCTTAGGGTTAAAAATAATATAATTGGGTTTAAATAGTGTTAGGGATAGAAAATAATAATTTCTTATTTTACATTATTATTTCCTTAATCCCCATGAAACCCCACAACTATAATAATAATAATAATATTTATTAACATAAAAAACCAAAAAAATTATTAAATATTATTTCTTGAATAATTTTTTTTAATTTATTCAAATAAAATTTAATATATATTATTTTTATTTTAACCTTTAAACTTAGTCCGAAATTACTTTACAATGTTTATTGGGACCTAAATAATGAATATATATTTAATAAATAAATATCACTACATTATTCTTCAATAAATAAGTTAATATTATATTCACTAAATGAAAAATAAATATTTATTAAATAATCTGCTCATAAAATATTCTCTAAAATAACTAGTGATTGAATGTTTAAGATCAATAAAACATTAATAATTGTTAAACCACATATGATAATAATATTTATTCAACATGTTAAATAATAAATAATATTTAATATTTAACTGAGGTTCTAGATACACTTAGTGTGTGACCCTCAAGACTTCTTTCACAGTGGCATTAAGTGGAGCTATCCAAAGTAAGGTTAGTGTCTAACAACATACCGAGACACCTATAGAGAAAAAAGTTAATGTTGAAATGATTTAAAACCTCATATGGATAATTAATATGTAATATAATCCATTTATCATGATATCTCTAATCAACCAAGTTGCATGGTGGTGTCGTTAACCTATGTGCTTGATGTATCTTTCTTTGAATTTCCAAAAATAAACATGCCCACAAAACACTATATACATGGATTTATTTAGGCTGTTTAGTTCCTATAAAAGGGCATGATATATCAACATCCATGAATGAAAATAAGGGAAAAAAATCCTTTCTCTCATTATTCATTAATGCAATATTACTCATGATGTACCTAACACATATCACCTCACCATGAACATATGTAATCATATTTTTTGAAAATACATCAAAGTACGTGACTAATAACATCCATTAATAATAATAATAAAGTCTAAGGAACAATACACATGTAAAAACATATAAGAATCAGATGAATCATATAAATGTATATTTCCTACTGGTGGGCCATATTCTCATAGTCTCCTGCATTGGAAATTACTAAGGGCATACACCATGAGAAGGTGCCTCAAATTCATACGAGTCTTCACCCCCAATAGCCTATATCATTTATTTCCTTAAAATGATTTCATCAATCTATTGAACATATATTTAAGAATGTTTTCATGGAAATTATAGGTTTTTATAATAGTATAGAACTACTATGACCTTTTAGTGCTAAAGTTAATCTTTGTAAATTATCACATTCTATGCCATGAAGAATAAAAATAATGATATGATAAAAATATATTAATATTAAAAAAACGAATTAAAGTAATCATAAAGTACATGGAAGATGGTTATAGGTCACCACATCCAAAAATGACATGAAAGTTTGGAATATGTTAATTATAATTCATTAAAATTAATGAATAAATTGAATCTCATTGATCTTGAAAATGAATTAGATAATAGTGAAACTGTTGGGAATCCCTTTGTCACACCTTCTGATCAAACCCTCAGAAGATGACCAATTTGACCAATTGAAGTACCCCATCGAAATAAGACCACTTGATGATGTGCAATAGAGATAAATTATCTAGAAGATATCCCTTAACTAAGTGTATAATAAGTAGGAAGTACTTAAAACATACTCACCTCACAAATTCAACCTTCACAAACATATACAACAATCAATGGAAATGAAAGTAAATAGAAGAATACAAGAGTTTTATATGTTTATGAAAATGGTCCCTATATGCATGAAATAAAAAATTCAGCTACCTTTCCCATTATAATAAAAAATATAGATACAAGAACAAGGATTTCAAAAATAAAATAAAAATAAGTATAAGTAACCTTCCTGAGCTATTCCCCTCTCCTTGATCTTCAATTGAATGATAATCAACTCATCATACTTTACCCCAAGGACCACTCACTTTTATAGTAAGTTCCATCTAGTTGAAAAGTTAAACCTAGTCCCATAAAATTACATTATAATTTACATTACTACCTCAACTTGGATATCAAATTGGAAACCCTTTAGCTTTGATGAACTTTTGGACCTCAATTTCTTCACTATAACATAAGTTATGATCGTCCTTCCACCCATGTAGATATCCTAATACCATTTTATACACATTTATTTGAAAAATTTACACTATCCAATTTCTAGTGAACAAAATTATGATGAAACAAAATTAGGCTTCATCTTCCAACAATCTCCCACTTGAATATTTTTTCAAGGAACATTCAACAACCCACTAATATTTGATAAAAACACTTCCATTTTTCATAGAATACAATGTTTCTCCACCATACTTCCATTAATCCAAGTCCCATTGAGTCCCAATGCTACCTCAAACATTATTAATCTAAAACATTGGCAAAAATATCCAATGGATTTTAGCTTCTGGTTATATTTCATTTCCTTCAATAAGTTTTGAATAAAATTATATTTCAGGTCAATATGATTTATATGTGAATAGAAAATCATATTTCAATCCAAGTGGATTTCACTCTGATTATCATAGAATATAACTCCATCATATTGAATTTTTTCAAGCTCCTTAAATAATCAAATCAACCAAACCATTTCCTTCCCAAATTTCATTAAATCTATATATTCTACTTTCATTTTAATCAGATTAATAATCCATTTTCCATGACATCCAACTGATAATTGTTACTCTATATATAAACACAATACTATTTTTTTCATTTGGGTTTCTGGATCTCCAGTGAAATCAATATCAACATATCTATGAAAAGGGTTATTTTTCCCAATTCACAAGACCCTATATACCATTCCTTTCAAGTAACAGATGATCCACTTCACAACCTCCTAGTTTTTGTTTATCATATGCAACATGAATAGACTTATAACTCTCACTAAAAATGATATATCTAGCTGATTAAAAATCATTTAATTCATTTAACTTCTAACCACTAATGCATATGACACTTTATCCATGTACTGGCTCCCATATTCCATTGTTGGTGCCTAAACCTTGGATAATTTGAAGTGTCCAACAATAAAGGGTTGATACTGGTATACATATAATCATCTCATATATTTCAATGATCTTCCAAATGTATTTTTTGAGATAACACTAGGGTTACATCTCTCATATCTCTCACAATACTCATTCCAAAAATCTTTTTAAAATGTATGGGATTCTTTATTTTGAATCTTGTGAACAACATACACTCCATATCTTGAATCCATGAGCCATAAAAAACATGTTATCAATATAGAGTAGAAGTATGATGAATGTTCCATCTTATCATTACTTATAGTAACAATAATGATCCACATTTTACCTTTTGAATCCTTCTTACAACATAAATTAATAAAACTCTTGATTCCATTTCTGTTGTGCTTACTTCAGTACATAAAAACTTTGATTAAATTTATAGATCAAATTATAGTTATTATATTACATGAAACCCATTGGTTTCTTGATATAAATCTCTTCTTCCAACTAAACATGAATAAAGACCATATTTACATCCATATATTATAAGTATAGATCTTCTATTTCTACTATTCTCAAAACTTTCTAGATAGTTGTATATTTAACTACCAATGAGAATATTTTCAAGAAATAAAATATTTCTTTTTATTGAAATCCATTTCCACCAACCAAACCATGAACCTCTTATTTCCATCAACCTATACTTTCAATTGAAAAATACAATTATTTTTAAGTGATTTCTTTCCATGTGGTAACTCCATCACATCCAAAGATCCATTGAATTTCAATGAATGCATTTATTCATCCATCACTGACTACAAATATTTGGAATCATTAATCATTTCTGTTTATTTCATTCATTCTGTTTCTTCAAAGTTTGTTATAAGTATAAAATTTATGTTAGTACAAACCTTTGAAATGGTTTTTTTAACTCTTGTTGGTATCCTTAACCCAATTTATTGTACTATACTAGTCATATATATTATGACTTCTAAATACATAAATTTATACAATCCCACTCAATTTCCAGACACCCTTGAACTTGGAATATATTCCCCTAACCTCACCTCTATAATTCTGATGATTCCATTCGAGTACTATAGAACTTAATACCTTTTAGCATTCTTACCCAGATCAACTTGGAATTCAATTGTTGATTTATTTACTCCAACTCATTTCACTACCAAGTTCTAGTTTTACTATAGAACCTCTTTATTGAAGTGAAAATATCATCACATGATGACTTTACAATTGTAATCATCTCATAGTAGATAGTATATTTTTTCATCACCATACACAATGAAAAAGAATTCATTGGATTTTAGATCAATCTTTTATCGATCCTTAGCATCAATATTCACATGCACTAAACTTATAAAGACTTTATAGTGGAAAAATTATGATCATTTACTAGAACATAGATTCTCTAGAAATTATTTATCAACCATCGATTCTGGAATTATAATAAAAAGGTATGAAACTGTGTTGAGCGACTCCACCTAAATTCTCATAGGTATTAAAAAATGCAACCTCATGCTTAGAGACTTCTCCATAATATTATAATTCATCTATTAAATCACACCATTTGTTTGTGGTGTGAGAGTCCCAATGGATCATACAGTCACCCTGAGAGTGGGGAGAATCAAGTGTGATCAAATTTAACTGATTAAGTTCAACTTAAACTTTTTCTTCCTTTATAAGTTGATCAAAAATCTATGATCAGTTCATATATGAGAATATTTGATATTTTCCCTCAATAATTACTAAGTCGTGCAATGTAAATAAAATAAATGAAAAAACAAATTATATTTTATAAGGTTTGGACCCAATGTGATAAAACTTCTTCTTACCATGATCAATTATTCTACCCAATCATGGATTCCTAACTAATAATTTTATTATAAATTAAAAGTGGTGCGGGATATTTTTATACTAACCCAAAGTACTTCACAAAACAACATTTATTCAAATAGTATTATAATTTATAGATTCTCACTAAACTTCCCAAATTATAGTCATACTTATCTTCTCTCAGCTAGAGTCCCACTGACCATAAAAATTTGGATCCATAAACAGGAAAGACCTTTATCTTCAACTTGAGGTAGATATTACTTTAAAGAAACAATGGATCAATAGTCTTCTAATGTAAAATATTTCAAGAACATCAAAACTTGACGATCTTGATCAAAACTACTAGTCTTGAATACTAACTTCAATATATGGTCATTGACATCCACAATATATTCATTGGATCCACCTTCTTTTTGGCCTTCCTCAAAATATAAAGAACTCAACTGCCTATAAATACTTTTTAGGATTTTATGCACGTCAACCCTAACTTAATTCCTTCTACTTTATTTCTTTCTCAAACAAATTTTACACTCACTAGAGTATTCAATATCTTCCTCCTCCTCTGATTTTTCTTTTACTCCTCCTCCTCCTCCTCCTCCTATTCTTTCCACTATTAGGATTCTTCATCGTGGTAAGACTCTTTTCAAATGTTTTTGTGGTAGTAATTATTTTCTCAACTATTTAGGAAGACTCAAGTTTTGTAGAATCTATATTTATTAGTATTATTTCTAGCTCAAGGAACCTCAGGTTGAGTTTTTTCTTCTCATCCATCACTGATCCCAACCAATATTCCCATTCTTTATTAATTTTCTAAATGTGATCATCATTCATTTGGTTATCGAGGATTTTCTCCCTAACCTATAGGGGGATACACTAGATAAGAAGTTGTAGAGGACCAAAACCTAAGCTAATTGGGGGTTCCACTCTATAGGTTGAGGACTCATGACCTGGTGTGAAAGGGGGTTCCAATATGATAATTGAGGACCCGCACCTTATCTGATAGGGGGTTACACTCAGTAAAAATCTATAGAGGACCCACAACCAAGATGATTGGGGTTTTTACTCTAGTGTCTATGGTGATCCTCTGCCTGACCACTATTGTTGTTGGGCATCACCTCAATAAGCATCGTGATCAGAACATTTCACATCATAACTTGCAATCCACAAGAAAGGGAACCATAGTGTTATACAGGAAAAAACACACAGGATAGACTACTTATGGGAAAAAATCCGAGTTCAAACAAAGGAGATAGTGATGATTGAAGTTTCCTAAAAAGGAGTCAAGGGTTCCATGGCATGTGAGGGGACCCACATGTCATGTGGTCCCACTCCTTTACGTGCACTACGGGAAAAATGAGCAATTGCGACGGGTTATTTGCGACGGGATTAAATCCCGTCGCAAATAGTCATGTTAAAAAAGTATTTGCGACGGGGGTACATCCCCGTCGCAAATAATGAGGCATTTGCGACGGGATTGCTTTCCCCGTCGCAAATAGTTTTCCCGCGATGCGCGCCAAATCGCGGGAAACGTATTTGCGACGGGGAAATATTCCCGTCGCAAATAGCCGGCGGCGGTAAATGGTATTTGCGACGGGAATATTTCCCCGTCGCAAATACTATGTCGGCAGAGGGTTATTTGCGACGGGTCCCGTCGCAAATAACTATTTACCGGTTGACCGTAATAAATGTTGGCGAAGGTATTTGCGACGGGACCCGTCGCAAATAATACTATTTGCGACGGGAATCCCGTCGCAAATGGACCCGTCGCAACTAATCTAACCTATAAATACCCCCATCCGTTTTTTTCATTTCATTCTCATTCTTTATCTTCTCTCTCTCTCAGAATCATATTTCTAGAGTTTAGTTTTTCTCCAGTTTAAGTTTTTTCTCCGGAGCTGATATTAAAGTTTTGAAGAACGATCAGAACAGATCAATTTTCAAGGTATTTATCTTCATTTTAATTTTTTATTTATTTTTAATTTTTTATTAGTTTTTATTATTATTAATTAGTTGTAATTTAATTTTGTTTACATTGTTTTATTACTTAATAAATTTAAATTATTAGTATTGTTTATATGGTAATTAGGAATAATTAGTAATAATTTTTAATAATTAAGAATAAATATTAATAACTAGTAATAAATACCAATAATTAGGAATAAGAACATTATTACATTATTAGTTTATTTTATTATTAATATTAAAATAATATAATTTTTTATATATATACAGTTCTTTTTTCATCTGTGTGTTTGCTGTCTTCACATGTATTATTTGTATGTGGAGATAGAAAACGCACAGATGAAAAAAGAACTGTATATAAATTAGAAAATTATATTATTTTAATATTAATAATAAAATATATTAATAATGTTATTATTTGTAATTATTGGTAATTATTTCTAATTATTGATAATTATTCATTTTATTACTAATAATTATCAATAATTAAGAATAATTAGTAATAATTACCAATAATTAACAATAATTAGTATTAATTACCTATAATTAGTATTAATTACCATTAATTAGTATTAATTACCAATAATTAGTATTAATTACCAATAATTCGTAATAATTAGGAATAATTAACAATAATTACTAATAATTAGGAATAATTAACAATAATTACGAATAATTAACAATAATTAGTAATAATTAGGAATAATTAGGAATAATTAGTAATAATTAAGAATAATTAGGAATAATTAGTATTAATTAGGAATAATTAGGAATAATTAGTATTAATTAGGAATAATTAGTAATAATTACCAATAATTAGGAATAATTAGGAATAATTAGTATTAATTACAAATAATTAGTATTAATTAGGAATAATTAGTATTAATTACAAATAATTAGTATTAATTACAAATAATTAGTCTTAATTACCAATAAGTAGTATTAATTACCAATAATTAGTATTAATTACCAATAATTCGTAATAATTAGTATTAATTACCAATAATTCGTAATAATTAGGAATAATTAACAATAATTAGTAATAATTAGGAATAATTAACAATAATTAGGAATAATTAGTAATAATTAGGAATAATTAGGAATAATTAGTAATAATTAGGAATAATTAGTAATAATTAGGAATAATTAGTAATAATTAGGAATAATTAGTAATAATTAGGAATAATTAGGAATAATTAGTATTAATTAGGAATAATTAGTATTAATTACCAATAATTAGTATTAATTACCAATAATTAGTAATAATTACCAATAATTAGTTTTAATTACAAATAATTCGTATTAATTACAAATAATTAGTATTAATTAGGAATAATTAGTATTAATTACCAATAATTAGTATTAATTACCAATAATTAGTATTAATTACCAATAATTAGTATTAATTACCAATAATTAGTATTAATTACCAATAATTAGTATTAATTACCAATAATTAGTAATAATTAGGAATAATTAACAATAATTAGTAATAATTAGGAATAATTAACAATAAGTAGGAATAATTACGAATAATTAGTATTAATTAGGAATAATTAGTAATAATTACCAATAATTAGTATTAATTACCAATAATTAGTATTAATTACCAATAATTAGTAATAATTAGGAATAATTAACAATAATTAGTAATAATTAGGAATAATTAACAATAATTAGTAATAATTAGGACTAATTAACAATAATTAGGAATAATTAGTATTAATTAGGAATAATTAGTAATAATTACCAATAATTAGTAATAATTACCAATAATTAGTAATAATTACCAATAATTAGTATTAATTAGGAATAATTAACAATAATTAGTAATAACTAGGAATAATTAACAATAATTAGTAATAATTAGGAATAATTAACAATAATTAGTAATAATTAGTATTAATTAGGAATAATTAACAATAATTAGTAATAATTAGTATTAATTAGGAATAATTAGTAATAATTACCAATAATTAGTATTAATTAGGAATAATTAGTAATAATTACCAATAATTAGTATTAATTACCAATAATTAGTAATAATTAGGAATAATTAACAATAATTAGTAATAATTAGGAATAATTAACAATAATTAGTAATAATTAGGACTAATTAACAATAATTGTCCTTGCATGGTCGATCACTTCAAAAGTAATGTTGCAATCAGACAAACCAAGTCATTCCCTTCTTATCTATAAGAATCATCTCACATGAACCTTTACATAGACCATTCTTCCTTGAAAATTTAAGGGAAAAATAATGATATCCCCTCAAATTTTTAAGGAAGAATGATCTATGTAAAGGTTCATGTGAGATGATTCTTATAGTTAAGAAGGGAATGACTTGGTTTGTCTGATTGCAACATTACTTGCGAAGTGATCAACCATGCAAGGACAATTATAGAGTTTACATTAGACATGACTGACACAAACTTTTTATTGCGCATGACCTGACAATTGACGACCCTTTAAGATTTGAACATGTTAATAATAGAACAAAGTTTGTTCTGAATATTGATAATTTTAATATTTTTTAATTTTTTTTATTATTTTAATAATATTAATATTGTTTTTTCGTAAATATTGATAATATTTTTTTTATTACTAATAATTAGTAAACGAAATCTGCTTGGATAATGAAGGGAAAATTTATAACCATCTCCACAACGATGATTATCAAATTTCCTTTCATTATTCAAGCAGTTTTCCTTTTGCTAAGTATTGCTAAGTATTGCTAAATTAGTAATAAATAGTAATAATTAGCAATAAATTGTAATAATTAGTAATAAATTGTAATAATTAGTAATCCTTGCTTGAGTGTTTTTTCTAACAAATTATTCAAAACCAGTAATGCTTTTATATTTTATAGAAAAATATGGAACAGCGAGGTCGTCAACAGTCATTATTAGATGACCGCATATGGATAAATCAACGCAGAAATCCAAATGGTTCTGGTTTAAATCCAGTATATATAGAGGGTGTGGAGATTTTTTTATCATTTGCGGCATCAAATTCAGAATTTGTTTCAGAAGGAAAGATAAAATGCCCTTGCAGAAAATGTGCATTGAGAACGTTTGACACGTTTGACAAAGTGGGGGAACATCTCTTGCGTTTTGGTTTTCAAGCTGATTATGTTTTTTGGTATCAACACGGTGAACGCAGTTCCAGAGCAGCTGATACCAACTTGATTCCGGATCCATCCCAGTTTCAAGATTTAGTACATGATGTTGCAGGTTCATCTGTTCAACATACAGAAACTCCGGCTGATATAGCTTCAAATCCTGAGTTGGGACCGTCTGAATTTTATGAGTTGTTGAAGTCTGCTGAGGATGCATTATATCCTGGCTGCAAGATGAGCAAATTAGAAGCAGTTGCAAAATTTATGGCTATCAAATCAGATAACGGAATGTCAAACACATGTTTTGACCAGATATTTTCTTTGCTGAAAACACTGTTACCCGAAGGAAATGTTTTACCTGCAAATTACTATGAAAGTAAGAGGTTGGTTCGAAATTTGGGGCTTACTTGTCAGAAGATTCATGCATGTTCAAATGACTGCATTTTATATTCAGGGGAAAATGAGTCGTTGGATAGTTGTCCCACATGTGGGCAACAGAGATATAAAGAAGGACAACACGGGAAGTCTGGTTTGATTCCTGTAAAACAGTTGAGATATTTTCCGCTTACATCCAGACTTCAGCGTTTATTCATGTCTAAGAATACAGCGACAATGATGTCATGGCATAAAGAGAATATTTCAACCGATAAAAGCTTGAATCATCCAGCCGATGGTGATTCATGGAAACATTTTGATAGAGTGCATCCATCATTTGCTTTAGAAGCTAGAAATGTTCGACTGGGCCTTTCCACTGATGGTTTCTGTCCGTTTGGATCTTATGGTAGTCAATATTCATGTTGGCCTGTTTTTTTAACTCCGTATAATTTACCTCCATGGATGTTGATGAAGGAGCCATATATCTTTTTGACTTTACTAATTCCAGGACATCCGAAGAAAAATATTGATGTTTATTTGAAGCCATTGATTGATGAATTAAATTTATTGTGGAGTACTGGTGTCAGTACATATGATGTTGCAACGAAACAGAATTTCATACTGAGAGCAGCATTGATGTGGACAATAAGTGACTTCCCGGCTTATGGGATGTTATCTGGCTGGAGTACACATGGTCAGAAATCATGTCCTTACTGTATGGGAGAGAACAAAGCATTTATGCTCATTCATGGAAAGAAACCTTGTTATTTTGACTGTCATCGCAGATTTCTTCCAGCTGATCATCCTTTTCGCAGAAACAGATCTCATTTCAGAAAAGGAACAGTTGAAAGGGATGGACCTCCAAAAATGCTATCAGGTTCGGAGTTAAAATCGGTTGTATTTTCATTACCTCCCATCACTTTTGGTCCCACAATAAACCAACAGAAAATTTCTGGTTTTGGGAAAGAACACAATTGGATTAAACGTAGCATATTTTGGGATTTGCCATATTGGTCTGATTTGTTGGTCCGACACATGTTAGATGTCATGCATATTGAGAAGAACTGTTTTGATAATTTGTTTCATACAGTTTTGGATACGCCAGGAAAGAGCAAAGACAATGTAAATGCACGTTTAGATCTTGCCCAAATTTGCAGACGTCCAGAATTGGAACTATTTGAGAATGTCAGAACAGAAAGGTTACTGAAACCAAAAGCAGCTTATACACTGTCTAAAGAAAACCGTTTATTATTTTGTCAGTGGATTGCAGATTTGAGACTTCCAGATGGCTGTGCTTCCAATTTGGGTAGATGTGTAAAGAATGGTCATATTACTGGATTGAAAAGTCATGATTGTCATGTTATAATGGAGATACTTCTACCAATTGGATTAAGAGGTCTGTTGAATTCTGTGATTTGGGATTCCATAACAGACATGTCTCATTTTTTTCGGGAAATTTGTGCGGCTACGGCAGATTATGATGCTCTAGGCAAACTTGAAAAAGATGTTGTTGTAATTATATGTAAACTGGAAAAAATATTCCCGCCGTCTTTCTTCGACTCAATGGAACATTTGATGTTACATTTGCCATATGAAGCCAAATGTGGAGGTCCGGTACAGTTTCGATGGATGTACCCATTTGAAAGATGCATGCAAAAATTGAAAAGAAAAGTACGCAACAAAGCATCTGTTGAAGGATCTATTGCAGAAGCTTATTTGCAAGAGGAAATATCTTTTTTCTGCTCCCATTATTTTGAATCTGAGTATCCTTCAAAACACAACCGAATGGGACGGAATGAGAGGAATATTGATGAAATCGACAATCAATTATCTGTTTTCAACCAGTCAGAGCTTGGTTTTGGTGGAGTTTCTGAACGCTGGCTTTCAGATGATGAACATCATAGAGCTCATACGTATGTTCTGCTCAACTGTGAAGAGATGACATCAGTTGTACTGTAAGTGTTTATATCACTTATTCTATCATTTATGTTACAGTAAATAACTTTGGTTTTTATAGGTTGTATGATAATCATATCAAGAAACAAATTCCACAAATTACAGCAGCTGCTCTCGAAGAACGGCGACTGAAAAATTTCTCTCAGTGGTTTCAAAAACTGGTAACATAAATTCTTTATCATTTAGCAACTCATTCAATGTATAGTTTACTATATTGATAATTATTTCACAAATCTTCAGGTGTCTCGACATGCTGATAAAATTGACAAACGGCTCTGTGTATTGAGTAACCCACCTTCCAAACTTGTTAAAACTTATAATGCATATGTGGTGAATGGATTTCGATTCCACACGCATGCATATGGGGAATCGAAAAAAACAATGAACAGTGGAGTTAGCTTGAGAGGATCTCATCATCGAGAAAATGAAGTTGACTTTTATGGCATGCTTGATGAAATCATTGAACTCTGTTATCTTGGACAACATTACATAACCATGTTCAAATGTCGGTGGTTGGATACAGAGAGAGGCGTGCGTGTTCATCCGACTCATGGAATCATCGATATTAAATGTAAAAGTGTTCTCGCAGTAAATGAACCATTCTTATTGGCTCAACAGGCATATCAAGTTTATTATGCAAAGTACTGTGCAACATCAAGAGACTTGACTGATTGGTGGAGTGTAATAAAAATCAAAATTCGAGACAATCAGTTTAGTCAAAGTGAATGTGCTTTCACTGATGTGCAAAGAATTGAAGTTTTTCAAGAAAGTACTCAAAATCAATCTTTTTTACAAAGAGATATGAGTATCGATGACGACACCCCACATTTAAGAGTCGGTGATGACGATGATGTTAATGATGTCACACATGAATTTGAAATGGTAAGAGATGAAGCAACTGCAACTCGAATGGATATCGATGATGTTGAGGAGGAATATGAAGATGACATTGACATATATGAAGATGATGATGAAGATGAACACTTATAGAATTCCATGGTATTTATATACAATCATAATATGTATATATATGTATATATAATAGTAATTATCAATTATTTGCTAATATTAACATTTTCTGTTTCAGATGGACGAGGCCACATTTCGTGAGTTGACGGAGGCTGACCTGCCTTTCGATGCGGATGAGTTGTTGGCAGATGACCCTCAGCCTG
This sequence comes from Viscum album, assembly GCA_963277665.1. Lineage (NCBI taxonomy): Eukaryota > Viridiplantae > Streptophyta > Magnoliopsida > Santalales > Viscaceae > Viscum > Viscum album. The sequence goes on along the minus strand of OY728132.1, from coordinate 322,842,527 downwards.
CAGGCGCTTCAGGGAGTACGCGGAGGGGGCGCGGTCTTGCACGATTGATGATTCCTGACCCCGTCCCCGAGCGACGTCCACGTCTTGGGTTTGATCCGCGCACCCGGAGGTGTGATAACCTGTGTAATAACCTGTGAATTTGACTAAGATTTCATTAATCTATTCACATAATAAATGTTTATTATTTTTTCAGTTTTCCGCATATAGCAGTCGGACAGGGCAGCGCTATTTTGCGCAACTATTTTTCTCAGCCGTGGACCACATGGGAGCAGATTCCCATTGATGTGCAGCAGGCCATGTTCGGCCATTGGTTGGTACGTACGTAAATAAATAATTTTTATTTTGAAAATTATTTCATTTCTAACTTGATATTTTGATTTATTTGTAGGGTTTATGGTATCCGATCGAGGATACCATGCGTGACGCCATCCACGAGGCATGGGAGGTGGCCATGCGTGATCGCCTTCGTCAGTTTTTGCACAATTTAAGAAAAGCTGCGATGAAGAAATCAGGAGTGTCAGATTTTGAGGAGTCATGTAGAGCACACCGACCAGAGTACATTTCATCCCATGTATGGGATGGATTATGTGCGCACTGGTTGAGTGGTGCCTTTCAGAGGAGATCATCGGTGGGGAGGCAGAATCGGGGGAGGCAGGAGGTGACTCATCGAGCTGGGAGTCGTTCTTTCAGTACTCATAGACAGCATCTGGTACGTACATTATTTATAAATATTTTATATAACTATAAATATTAACAGTTTATTTTTTATTCTTATAGGCTGTCGAGCACCCCGATATTACAGAGTACGACGTATATCGGAGGATGTATAGTGATCCTGCTACTGGGGAGCTTAGAGGTGATCGTCAGCATCACATCATGGTCAGTATTATTTGTTTTCAAGTTTAAAAATTAACTGCATATAATATATTCACAATTTTAATTTTAAATTGCAACTGTAGGAGTCATATGAGGCCGCAGCGGCACAGGCCCGGCCTGAGAGTCAGGCCGAGTCATCAGATCAGACCACTGCCCGTCAGTTTGATGAGGCGGCATGGATGCAGGCCACCCAGTATGCCTTCGAGAAGGGCCGGGTAGTTGGTATCGGCTCTCGACTGACTCCCGGAGATTATTATGGCAGTGCTGCGATGTCGGCGTCCAGCTCGAGGGGAGCTCGTGCATCTTCTTCTACACAGTATGAGGAGCAGTTGCGATCTCAGACTGCACAGATAGAGAGTCTCCGACAGGAGCAGGAGCAGATACGTCAGCAGCATGAGGAGGAGCGTCGACGCCAGCAGCAGCTGTACGAGGAGCAGACGAGTCGGTGGCAGCAGCAGCATCAGGAGCAGATGGAGTACATGCGCCGACTCACTCATGCTTTAGGGATGGAGTTTCCTCCACCACCATCTGCAGATCCCCCACCTCCCCCCCCTCCTACAGATTAGAGTTTGTATTTCTGTTATAAAATTTGTGAAATCAAAATATTTTTTTTTTCTATTCGTAGTTTCTGTCTCATTATAAAATATTAATAATATTATATTTTTAAATAACAATATTAATATGAATAATAATAATATTTATATTTTATAATATTAAATTTTATATATATATTAAAATTTTATATATATATTAAAATTTTATAATATTATAATTTAATTATTTTTTGGTAATACTTGAATTATTTTAATATTTGAATGTAAAATAATTCTATTATTTTTATATTAATTAAAATAACTTATTAATATTTTTTTATTTATGAATTATAATTATAATATTATTATATTAATTAAATTATTTATTAGTATTCTATTATTTTTATTTTTGAATTATAATTCTACTATTATTATATTAATTAAAATAATTTATTATTTTCATTTGTAAATTATAATTCTATTATTATATTAATTAAAATAATTTATTAATAATTTTTTTTTATTTTTTTTATAGTATTTGCGACGGGATACTATGCCCGTCGCAAATACTAGTATTATTAATATTTTTTTATTTTTTTTTAAAAAGAGTATTTGCGACGGGACCCGTCGCAAATACTATTCATAGTAATTGCGACGGGTCCCGGTTCCCGTCGCAAATACTAGTATTATTATTTTTTTTATTTTTTAAAAAAAAACGTTATTGCGACGGGCCCGTCGCAAAAACAATTTGCGACGGGAACCGTCGCAAAAGGTATTTGCGACGGGCCCGTCGCAATAACTGTTTAAAAAGTTTTTTACAAAAAACGGAATACTATTTGCGACGGGGAGAATGCCCGTCGCAAAAAAGGGCTTTAGCGACGGTCCCGTCGCAAATAAGTTTAGTTGCGACGGCGTTTTCCGCAACGGGCTATTTGCGACGGGACCCCGTCGCAAATGGCTATTTGCGACGGGATCCCGTCGCAAATAGCCCGTCGCAAATACCTGGTTTTCCAGTAGTGGTGGCTATGTCCCTAGGAGGTAAACTGATCAACAACCATGTAGAAGTACATGAAATTTCCATGCCACTCGAGGTCCCACCCGTTTTATTGTCCGTATCCATGCATGAAACCCATGTTCATGTAATTTAACCCATGTCTATGTACTTTAGTACACGATGTGCCTATCCACACAGGGTGCTGCTTGTGTGCTCTGGTGGTGTCCGTGTACTCGGGCACATGGAGTGTGCCTATCTCTGTTCTATACCACACAAATCAGACACATGGGGAAGGGGTTACTTGGTGTGTTGAGAGTGTACATGTAATTCCATACTGATGAAAACCTGAAACCCTAGATACTGTAGCTAAGGGGCCACACACTATGTGTTCATCAAGGTACATGACGTGTAGTCACATTTTTCACAGTTTATCAAATTTGAGATCTGTGTTCCTAATTTGGTCTTAAACCTTTAGATCCATCCAAAAATCTACACAAAAATAGTGTACCTATTTGTGGTTCATACGTTTTGGACATCATTTGCTGGAAATTAGATCCCATCAATCTGTGGGGGGGGGGGGGGCTGTGTCACATGAACCATTCACCTAGGATCCTTCCACCTTCAATTATTTGGATAACAATCATTCAAAAGATAATACACAACCCAAAACCATTATATATTTGTGACTGATTCATTGATCTATACCTCACTCATGAATCCTTCATGATTATGGGGGTTCAATCGGGCTCAGTACCTCCCAGTAACATCGAACCGGGTCTGTGAGGTCCAACCAATGAAGAACGTGAAGAAGTTGAGGGGTAAAGGCATAAGAACAATGTTTAACCATTGTTGGAAATTATTTCTTATCCAATGATCAATAATAGATATATTAGAGTTATAAAGCATCAAAATAATCAATTTAATTGTTACATGGGTGCTTTTTATGGTCCAACAATTTGTGCAGATCATAAATAGGATGATTTTGCACAATAAATTTAATTAAAGATGGAATAAAACAAAAATTTATGACTCCTACCAAGATATTGGATCATTCTTCATCAAATAATGCTCTCTCCAATGATTTAAGGACATCGTTGTGTTCACTACACTCTAATCTGCTTCGATCCAACATTTCATCATCGTATAAGGTGATTCTACCAATGGAAGGTGGGGAAGAAGCTATGGAATCCTCATAGGGTTTATGAAGCTAACTTTAGAGGATTCTCTATATCGATGCATTTTTAAGAATCTCATTAGGTCAAATGAATGAATGAATGTATGAATTAATTAATTAATCCACTAAACATACCACCAATAGATGAGATGTTCAAACACCCCACACCAACTTATTTTAGGTTTCACCTAGGAAAAATACCATGTTATAGACTCAACCATGGTCTCAAATTTTTGATCCAAGATTTGTTTGAGATTTATCCCATTTTATTTAAGAAACCATGTGCGTGTGATATAAAATCTATTTAATATTTTTAAAAAACTAATTACAGGAACACTGGGCCTCAGAATCACACACCGTCTCAGCGCTTGGCTCTAGAAATATATATTGAAATATTTTAAAGTCTTATAAGAAAAAAAAAGTCTCTATAGCATTCTATAATTCAATATTTTCATCCTAAAAATGAAAAACTAAACAAAAAAATTGGGATACTGAGCCTGTACTTGGATCTACCACTCCCAAGAGTTCTCCTACACATTCCAATTCTTTTACAACACACAAATCAAGGGGATGGTCTATCCATGAAGGGTACTATCCTATCAATCCTTGATCTCCACCAGGTGCTCTACAAAGGTGGGTCCATCATCGATGTCTAAATTAAACTATTAGATAACATTCTTATGGTCATGCACGTATCTCTTCATCTATGACACATGGAATACATCGTGCACCCACTCCAGCTATGGGGGTAGGGTAAGGTGGTAAGAAACCTTTAAAAACCTATACACGATCAAGAATGGCTAGATGAACCTCGTGGATAGATTACCTCTATGACCAAACATCGGTAATACTCATCATGGGAAGAATATTAGGAAAATATGGTCTCCCTGATCAAACTATAAGGGACTACTATAGTGATTTGTGTAAGATTTATACCTGAAACAGGCCATCCTCATTCATTCAAGGATGACCCGGACCTTCTCTGTAATTGCCTGCACCAACTATGGACCCACAAGATATGTCTCACCAATACCAATCTAGCATAAGGTTGACCTGAACGGTCTCCCATAGAGGGTCTCAAAAGGTTCCATACTGATAGTAGAGTGGTAGATGTTTTTATATGGAAACTCTACCAATGGAAAGTGATCCTCCCAACTTCGACCAAAGTATAGCATGTAAGACCTCCACATATCCTCTAACACCTTGATAGTGCATTGAGTCTGTCCACCGGTTTGGGGTGAAAGGCATAACTTTTTCTCATTTAGGTCCCAAATGACTTCTACAGGCCTCTCCAAAATCATTATGCAAACCACATGTCACAATTGGAGATAATCATCTAGGGAACCCCATGAAGGAGAACAATCTCTCATACATACATTTCCCCAAACTCTCCACTGAAATCATCTCCTTAATAATAAGGAATTGTGCCAACTTCATGAGTTAGAGAACTGTCACCCATATGAAACCATGAATGTTCACTGTGCACAGAAGACCTGTCACAAAGTCCATGGATATTCTGTACCACTTATACTTAAGGATCTCAAGGGGCTACAAAAATCTTTTCAGAACTTGGTTTTCAACCTTCACATACTGACAGGTGAGGTGATAAGAGATGAACTCAATGATACTATATCTGATGCTGGACCACCAAAACTTCCACTAAAAGTATCTATATATCTTACTCACTTTGGGATGTACAAACATGGGAGAAGTTTGGAAATCTTGCATCACCTCCTCCCACATCATGAATGGAACCATCATCCATCCTGGAAAAAAGATGGCGTGATTCCCTTCTTCAGAATATTTATCTTGTGCATCCACCATGTATATCTAGTCACAAAAGACCTTAAAATTGATTTCTCCTATCTGGGAATCTCTCAAATGATCAAGAAGTGGAGAATTCAACACCATCAACTGCCAAAAATATATACCCTCCCTCTACACTAGGGTCATTTGCAAGGAATCCAACTACTCTAAAGTCTTCTGTACTAAGAGATCTTGAGACTTCCTACTAAGGGAATATTCTACTATGCTGGAGTATAGACTATCTCAAAGTAATAGTACTATAATAACTCAAACTAGGACCAATTCCCTAGGTTAAAATATCTCAACATGAAGACATAATTGAGACGTTGATGGTCTGAGTAAACCACATAGAGCTCTCCTAGAATATAGTGCCTCCACACCCCAGGGAGAAGACTACAACTACCAGCTCTTGGTTGTGAGTTATGTAGTTCTGATCATGGGATCTAAAATTCCTCGACCCATATGCTATAACTTCCTTCTGCTACATTAACACATATTCAATCCTAGATCATAATACATCACAATACAATACATATTCCATTCCCTCCTTCGATAGTCTCAACATAGGAGTACTCATTAGCCTCAACCTCAACTCCTTGAGGGATCTCTGGTTTTACTTAGTACATGTAAACAACTACTCTTTCCATGTTAGGGTGGTCAAAGAGGATACAATTCTGAATATGTATTCCACAAACCTTCTATAGTACCCCTAAAAGCCAGGAAAGCTACAAAAATATTAAATTCTCTTAGGTGGATCCCAAAAAATACTGCATCGATCTTCGCTGGGTCCATGACTAAAACATGATAAAAAATGACATGTCCCAAAAATTTAACCTCATGAATCCAGAATTGGAACTTTGAGAGATTTCCATAAAGCTGGTGATATCAAGGAAAATATATAACCAACCTTAAGTTCTCTATATTCTACTCCTCTGATATAGAGTCGATGAGTATTTCATTGATGAAGAAAATCATAAACTGGTCCAAGTATAGTTGAAAAAACTAGTTCATCAATGCCATAAATATGGTTAAGGAATTTTTCACACCAAAGGGCATCACTAGGAACTCATAGTTTCCACAGTGATATCAAAATTCCATATTTGAAATATCAGCCTCATGAAACCTCAACTGGTGGTAGCTAGACCAGAGATCAATCTTCGAGAACCATCTCACGACTCACAACTGGTCAAAGAGACCATCAATACTAGAAGGGGTATTTGTTATTTATCATGGTCTAGTTTAGGATATAATAATCCATGAAAAGTTGTAAGATCCATCCACCTTTTTCACGAACGACACTGGAGCTTCTTAGGGGGATACACTAGGCCATATGAAACCATTATCTTGAAGGTCATCTAACTACAAACATAGCTCCTAGAGCCCGGTAAAGTATATTCAATATTCCATAAAAGATATCTAAGTGGTAATAGGATTCATGTTGATGAAAAACTCGATATCCTGCCTCATAAGTATTCCTAGAATGTCCTCAAGGATGATGTCTATATAATCCTCCACAACTGAAGGAATACAGATTCCTGAAGATCCTACTTCACCAAGGGATATTCTATCCAACTGATGAGTGATGTGATATAGATTCCTACTCATAGAACCCACTCATCCTTCAGTGAGATATCTCTCACCAGAATAGGATAATCCTGTCCCATTAGTGCATAAAAATATGACTCATCTACGGTGACAATTAATTTGGGCTTGAACCATTGAAAAAAAATCCATACCCAAGATAACATCATAGGGTTCCATCATGCCAACTATAAGATCCCACATGAACCTCTCTCTACCAAGAGATAACTCACACTTCCATAAGATAAAATATACACAAGAAGTGTTCCTTATAAAAACCTCAAGATAAAGATGATGGGATAACACCTCAACTAGGAGATCTAGATCTTTCACTAGGAGTATAGAGATGAAGGAATTATTTACACCTGTATCTACTAATACTAAATCAATAGTATAATAAATACATATCGTACTTATAATATTCCCGTGCACTACAGGGTCATAATCCTCCAAATCCTATAGCTGTCACGGACCCAACCGCTAGCTCCTTGGGAATTATGTGGTTTTCCTAGTGGTGGTGGTGGAATGATCTTATAGAGTCATCCACCAACCATAGCTCCTCTTGCTCCTTTTATAGCTCGGTCTCCCTAGGGACCACCTTTCCCTCACCTAGGAGATCCATGATCATGGAGCTACCTATACTATGGTGGTATATTAGCTATATTCCTACACTCCTCAGCCCGTCTAGTTGGATAGTCTCACACCATGTGACCCCTCCCATCACAAGAAAAGAACCACCCCTCTCTGGGCTCCCCTGGTCCTCTACACTACCCCTAACAATGTGCCTGATTCTGATCAAAGGGAGGTCTCCTTCATCGAGATCATGTCATCTATCACCTACTAGCTACTATAGATAACTCAAATCTATGACACCCACTTCTAGATTCAGCTGCCTAGTGTCCCTTTAGAAGAAGTATCTCTATCACTAGTGCCCGATCCAACACCCCGACATAGGTGGGGATTCATAAGGGTACCGTGCTGAAACATATCTCTATGTGGAGTCCCTAATAAAACTTCTATGCTCAGAATTAGACATCCCAGATCATATCAAGAGAGTACTATATAAGGTATGTGAACCTCACTGCATACCCAGCCATCATCATCCCTCCTTTATTCCACTCCAGAAGCTCTTGAATCCAAATTTATCACAAAAAGGAAGAGTAATACTCCTCACGGAACAAATGCTTGATGTCAATCCATGAGAGTGTCAACCCATCATGCATTTGGGTAATAAGACTCCATCAGTTCCCAACCCCCAATGGAAAAGTCTAGCTACTAGTGAAACCACCTGATTAATTTGTGTTCAGATGACCATGAAAACAAGGATCACTGACTCTATCCAATCCTTTATTTCTTGTCGCAAAACCTCAATGGTCTTTAGTTTTAGAAATCACAAAGTGTGATGATCCTATATGCATCATCAGCCTGATCGGCTAGTATAATCTACTGCTCAATAGGTGGAGGTGTTGTTACCTTCCCACCTAGAGGAATAAGATCATGGGATGGACCCTAAACTGTAGCATCATATTTCATAGAGTCATCATCACTATCTGGAACTAGTATCCTAGCTGGTTTTCATCATTGATGAATCTTGAAATTTTAATCAAGACGTACCATGGTTATATGATCACATATATATGAAAAAAATGTGAAGATGAATCAATAAGTATATTCAAAGACTCAATCTTATACAATTCATGTACCATTAATCCCTATGACCAATGTATATATATGTCAAGTTGACAATCTGGTCGTCAAGGTCCTGGTGAATGGATACGTCAGCGGCCCATACCATCACTGGATTTCCTGTCTTGAGAGACACAATCGAGACACTCTGAAACTATTTCCCTAATCCCAACCAAATCCACATAAGGGGACTACTCTAAACAATATCCCATGGAATGAACTTCTTTGATAATAACTTTTCATGAACCGATCCTAACATGGGATCAAGCCGAAACTACCCGAAGCCCGCCTCCGTAGGCTAGGGGGTGGAGACAAGCCCCAAAAGGCACAACCTAAATGGGAGGAATTTTTTCTAATTTACCTATACACACACAACTGACCATATCAATAAAGAATTTTAGAGGAATAATAATAGAAATATCCAAAAAATAGAAAGTAAACCAAGCATTAAAAACCTCTAGGGTGTATAAGAGCATGACAGTGAAAACTGAAATGTAAAGGGGAGAAATACACACCCAACCAAAAATATGTACCAACCTGAAAAAACTAGAATAGTAAACTGTAGAGAGATCCGAGATCCTGATCTCCAAGCCGTGACCACCTTACGCAATCCAAAGTACCAGGTATCCCTAAGCTCCTCTAAATTCACCGCCAACCTATCTGTCATTTTCATAAGACACAACTTATGCGGAAAAATACCATGTAGGGGTGAGTATATACATACCCATTAGGATTCCCCAAAATATAAAAGGGGATCAATAAGAGATACAATAGGAATAAAATAGACAGTAAATAGGATGAAAGATATAATGAAAGAGAAAAAATCAATCCAAACTAAGAGAGAGTAACCTCATCCAAGAAAAAGGGGCTTAACACGGTGAGTTGGTGAACTACACATTGAGTATTTTCCACCTAGATAAGGAGAGTAGAATCATCCACCCATGAGAATCTAAACATGGAAAGCATGTGGCATACCCCGTGTATCTTCACAACTCATGACAGGGGATTAGCCAAATCCAAAGGTATGGATACATATGTATATATATGTATGATCACTCAAAAGAAACCTAATCAAGAGATAAAGTGGATCCTCATATCATAGCTCAACCCAGAAATAAGAGTCTCTAATAGATCCAAAAGTCCATCAATAATTCCCATCATCTCACATGTCTTCTCAAGTAACCATGTGAAGGACACTTGACTCACCACTGTGATGCATATTTGAGGGGGACCAAACTATAAGTAGATGAAACACACCTGAGTGTGTCAGGGGGTTCCACTACGATATTATCTATAGAGGACCTGCACCCATGCTGATGGGGGATTCCAATATAGTGTCATGAGGACCCACGTCCTATCTGATAAGGGGGGGGGGGGGGTTGCAATCAATAGGTAGAGGACCCACACCCAAGATGTTGTGGGGTTCCACTCTATAGATTGATGACCCGTGGCCAGGTGTGATAGGGTGTTCCAATCTAGTCATCAAGGACCTAAACCCTATCCGAAGGGGGGTTTTACTCAGTAATAAGTTGTAGAGGATCCATTCCCAAGTTAATAGGGGGTGGGGGGGTGGGGGGTTCACCCTGGACATCGAAGACCCAAAACCTATACGATTGGGGGTTACACTTGGCAAGAAGTTGTAGAGGACCTACACCCAAGATGATGGGGGTTTCAATATAGTGTCTCTAGTGATCCTCTTCCTGAACACTGCCATTATTGGGCATCACCTCAATAAGCTTCATGCTTGGAACATTTCACAATGTATCTCAAAATCCACAACCAAGGGAACCATCACATTCTATGTGAAAAAAACTCAGTATAGGCTACTCACGGTCCACAATCCAAGTTTAAACAAAGTATATATAGAGGATTTATGTTTCCCCAAATATATACACGGGGTACACGATGTGTGAGGAGGCCCACACGACTTGTGGTCCCGCTCCTTCAACCGGCCATGTCCCTAGAAGGTACACGGATCAACAACCATGTAGGAGTACATTATGTGTGGGGGATATGCATAGTGTGTCCATGCCACTAGGGGTCTCATCTGTGTTCTTGGATGTGTATGTGAATCCCACTCATGTCAGTGTACTTTACCCCATGTATGTGTAATTTAGTACATGATATTCCTATCAACATGGGGTGTTGACCATGTGCTCTGGCCGTGTCTATATACATGGACACATGGAGTGTGCCTAGTCGTGTGCTCCGCAAAATATCTCATCCACATGGGGAAGGGGGTACATGAATTATAGAGAGTCTACACGACATTCCGTCCTTATGAAAACTCAAAACCCTAGCCGCCTATCCAAGGGGAGGTACATGGCATGTATTCATTGTTTTCACAGTTTCTCGTATGCATAATCCACACACCTAATTTGGTCTTATGCCTTTATATATGGTCTTTAATCTTTCAAAAAATTTTAGATCTAGATGTGGTTCATATTTTCCTAGAATCATTCAATAGAAATAGGATCCTGTCATTCCATGGGGGGTGTGTCAGATGAAATATTAACCTTGCATCCTCCCGCCTTAAATGATTCAGATACTGATCATCAAAAAAATCATAAAAAACCTAAAACCATCTAATATATATTCCCAATTAGTTTATCCATCCCTCGCTTGAAAATCTGTTGTGATTCCGGGGGTCCATTTAGGCTCACACATGACAACATCAAACCAGGACCGCAGGGTCCAACTAGCAAATAATGAAAAGAAATCGGGGGAGTATAGTCATAATTACAATTGTTTAACTATCATTGGAAAAGAGTTCTTTTCCATCAATCAAGAAGGGGTATATTCAAGTTATAAAGAATAAAAATAATCAATTTAATTGTTACATGGGTGTATGTTATGGTCTAACAATTGGAGAAGATCTTAAATAGAATTATTTTTCTCAATAAATTTAATCAAAGAGGGTGTAGAACAAAAATTGACGAGTACTACCTAGAGATTATATCATTATTTTTTAAAGAACACACTCACTAATGATTGAAGGACATTGTTTCATTCACTGTGATTCAATCTACTCCAACCTGACATTTTGTCGTTGTCTGAGGTGATTCCACCAACGGATGGAGGGGAAGAAGCTCTGGAATCCTCACAAGATTTATGTGGATAACCCTAGAGGATTCTCCATGGTGATGCATTTGTGGGAATTTAATTAGATAAAATGAATTAATGAATGAATTAATGAATGAATCCACTTAACATACCCCCAATGAGTGAGATGTCCAAATGACCTATGCTGACCTATTTTAGGTCATTCCTAGGGTAAACACCATGTTCTAGACTCAATTGTAGTCTCATATGTTTGATACAATATTCCTTTTAAGATTTATCCCATTTTATTTAAGAAATTTCATGTGTGTGATATAAAATATATTTAATATTTTTATAAAATTAATTTCGTCCACACCGGGCCTCGAAATCACACATCTTCTCAGCACCTAGATCGGGAAATATATATATAAATATTTCAAAGTATTACATGAAAAAAACCAGGAATAAAAAATATTCTTTTATAAATTTTAAAAAAACTATGATAGTGGTACAACCTATCATATTTTCATCCAATGAATCCTCTATAGCATCAACCTTAATATCTAAATGTGACTTTTCATCCTGTATCCCTTTTATATAAATAAATATACATGTGGTAGCTTCCAAAGTGAGATTATTAAAGTGATACTTGAATCAAAAATAAAAATCACTTAGTGATTCATCAAATTCAACTTCTATATAACTTGACATATCATCACTATTAGAATAGTTGTCATCAAATTCAAAAATACATATACCACCATGATTGCCTTTAGATGATGGTTGTTCCTCTTTCTTTCTAATTGGTTTTCTGTTCTTTTTGGATTTATTTTTCTTCTATTTTTGGAGTGACTTGGAAGAGACCACCAAGTATATTTTAATATTAATGGAATCTAATTTTTCCATTGAAGGATATTTTGAATTATCTTAAAAGATAACCTCAAATCTATACTTTATAAATTCAATTGAAAACACACCAAGGTAAGAAAATTTTAGTTCTAATAAGAGATAAAACCTTATGATATAATTTTATTTATGATAGAAAATAGATAAAATTAGAGGGAAATTACACTTTGATTCCAATTGACTGTCCCAGTGGATCATGCAGTCACATTGAGGGCAGGAGGGATGAATTAGGGGTGACTAACTTTTACCGATTAATTTCAACTTAGAATTTTGATTCCATTAGGTTGACTTAACCAATTTCATTAATTAGGATGTGTGGGTATTTGATATGCACCATCAATAATTACTCTCTCATGAAATATAGATAAAGTAAAGGTAACAACATAAGTATTTTTATGAGTTTCATCCCCAATGTGGAAAACACTCTCCTTTTCATGATTGGTTAGTCCCCTAAATCATGGGTTCTACACTAATAATCTTATTATTAGATACAAGTGGTGTGCGATGTTTTTATCCAAATGAAATGTTATTAAAAAACGAACACCAAGTAACATAGTTTTGTGATTGATATCTTCTCACTAGAAATCCCGAATTAGAGTTGCGCTGATATTCTCTTAGTTAGAGTCCCACTGACCATAACAAGTTGGATCCAAAAATAGGAAAGACTGAATTATTATGCTAGAGGTAGATATTTACCTATGGAAACACTATATCTTCTTATATACACTACTTAACTAAGTTTAAAAACTGATTATCTTGATCAGAACTACTGGTCTTGAATACTCACTTCAATATAAGGATTTTGATATCTATAAGATATTCATTGGATCCTCCAGCTCATCCTCCTTCCTTAAAATATTAAGAACTTTAATACATGCAGATACTTTTTAGGATATTTTTCATGTTTTCCTTGAATTAGTTATTTTTTATTTATTTCTTTCTCAAATGGATTCAATACTCACTAGCGTAGTTAGTATCTTCTTTGTCCTCATCTTTTTCGAAAACCAACTAGTTTTCTATTCAGAACTAGTTTGATAAATCCTTCTATTCTTCCTCAAGAGTATCGGTTATCTCTAAACTATCTCAATACTATTTATTCACTCCCAATTTTTATATTTTTATTTCAATAGACTCTCAAATTTTTAGTATAGTAACTTTATCTTTTTGATGGGGTCTTCTCATATGTCTATAAATGGAAATCTCTAGAAGATATATACAAGTAAAATAAATTAGATCAATTTTTTTTAATTATCCCATGAAATCCTTTAGATTTTTTCTCAATAAATTTACATAGGAGTTTTCCCCTCATCCATTTTTCTTAACTCAAATATTATTTAAAAAATACCCTTATTTATTTTTCTCATTTTCCTCAAATATTTGTATCGATCGAATGTATCATCATTTCTAATACAATAAGATCAAAATATTATTCATTATAAACACTTGTATATAGTCAAAAAATAACACATTTAAATAATTATTCCTTAGATATAAAAAATAAAATAGTAATGGTAGTTTGAGTCATGGACAACTCTCGTAGTAGGAGAGCTTATTAGGAATTGGTACAACTTCCATATCAGGCATGCATACTTCTGCTAGAATCTCAACTCACACAAATTCATTATCTTTATTGGATCATAAATGTTTTTTGATATTAAACACTATAGCATAACTTGATCATATCCTGATTCCATTTTCATTAGAATATTCAATTCTTGAGATTAAATTTCAGACTTTAAGAAAGTCTCTCTAATTCTTCTTATTGATTTGATCTTCTTCTCCAAGATTTAAGATTAGATTCTCAAAATTAATTGGATTGAGTCAAAAAACCTTTTAGGAGTTTTTTTATGTTTAATACAGTAAATAAATTCCTTTTCATCATCACAATATTATTTAACTTCATATTGTTTAATCTAAAAGCTTTATTTTTTAGTCTATAATATTATCAAAATTTGACCAAGGATGAAGCTTATATAGATTGGTTAATCGTACTCATTTAAACCAACTATATAATAAATATATATTTATTATTAATATTTTTTAGAACCATATTATTATATCTAATAACATATATGATTTTATTACAATATTATATTACCTTCTTGTTAATCATCCTATGTTAAGGTTTCACTTTGGGTAATATTTGCTTTGTTCTTCATATGTGTCTTAATTGGTTATACTGTTGATCCTTATACTTATATAATGATTACATAATATAAAAAATTATATAAATATTATATATATCCATTATATTTTTATTATAATAATACATAGAATATATAAGTATGAAATGGAATACACCATTCATGGAGACGATAAGTCGTACGTACGCATGAACGTTGTTTCTATTTTTATTATCATATTGCAAGAAAGAAGGTAAATGACATATGTATATATATATATATATCATTATTACAGTAGAATTATTATAGAATATATATAATATAATTTAACTAAACCCATCCTTAATACATTCCATGTAGTGTGTGAATGAATCACATCGCTTTGAGAGGGCGATAGTCTACACTTCCTCAAATGAAATTATCTTATTTACACCAAATGGAAAGTAAAAAGATATGTGTTGTAAAAGTAATACATAAGATTAAATACATAATAAATAATATATATAAACCCTGGGTCCTCTGCCCAGTCTTCAAACTCAAAATCCACTGAAACATTGCCAAAACTGGTTGGATGCTCCCCCTCAACTGGTGCATTCTCTTGGATAGCAATGACATCCTCAACAAATCTTTATTCCTTATAATAATCTTTCACAACCATCTCCATTTCTACAACAGCAGGAGGTTCCTATAGAATAGGTAAAGGTCTATCAACTTCATCAAATTCATAAGCAGGCATTAGAGAATGTCCAATCAGTGGACTAAGGCTCAAGCTGACAGAAACAGATGCTTCACTTGCATGAACTTATTATTCATTCTCTCGAGAATCCTCTTCTTGATTTGATCTTTTCTGGTCTTCCTCATCCATAGGTGCCTCTTCATTTCTTACACCCAAAATAGTTTATGTACTCGGTAGGTTCAAAGAAGCACTTTCCTTTTCTTGGGATACAACTTCAGGAGTTGGGCTAGGAGGCAAGTCAGGATCTCCTCCATTTGTTGCAGATGAATCTTCCTCTTCTGAATCATCATGATACTGTGGCTCTTCTTCATCAGGTCCCAGACCTGGATCCCTCACATCCTTAGGCCTTGAAGGATGATCCACAGGATTGAACTTATCATATAGCTTCTTATCATCAGTAACCCATTCTATTCTCTATGGGTTCCAGTTTATCTTCATGTACTTACATACTGTGCTTGTGATATAGAAGTTGTTTCTTGCCACTAATGTCTCATCCTGAGACTCAACTTCTCCTTTTACCTTAGTCATCACTAAGATTAACTTGGAAAAGAATAAGGCATTGGTCTTTGATTTTGGCCTGGTCATATCCTCCATTTGAATCATTAGCAGCCTGCAAAGATTCACCTTCACACCATGTCTCAAGAGATATAATAGATAGATATCTTGATATCTCAAATTTTAAAAGTCCCCTCTCCTTGGACTTATCACATGTTACACAAATTTGAACAACAATCTGTTTTCTCCATCTATTTCAGCAGCCACCACCTTTCTCTGCTTGCCACTACCAGTGAGCTCCTCTAAGGTAGTCTCATAATAAAATATGTCACTTGTAGGTGGTACTATCTTTGATGAATATATAAAACCTCCTTCATGTGGTACTCTCAGGTACCCAACCCACTCAACAGATGAAAAGGCTATTTCCTTACAATTTACCCATGAAACCATTCTGTTTTCTTCATCGGATTTCTCAAAACTCACAAACTCATAGAACTATTTTACCAGCTTCGGATAGTAGGGGCCATTATTGTTTGAAAATAATTCTACCCACTTATGATCTTCCAGAACCTCTAGAACTAACTATTTACTAGACAACAGCCATTCCACGCATAGCTATTTTTCGATCACAATATCTCTATTTTGTAAATGTGGGTTCACTAGTCGCCTCTCCAACCTTGTTCTACAAACACTGCTACTTGCTTCTGGCTCTGTATTCTGCTTCTTCACATTCGTATCATTAATTTCATCTCTAACATTAGGGAGTTTGGTTTTTTCCATCTCTAGTTCGAGGAACTTAGGGTTTTCTAGAGATTCGAGAGCTAAGGCTCGATGGTAAAGAAAAAGTTCGTTGGATTGATAAGTAGATAGGACTTCATTTTATCATTTAGTAATCATAAAATAAATAATTAAAATATAATAAGTAAAGTATAAATGATATAGATTCTGACGGCTAGATAGAAGTTTAAAACAGAGCATACTTAACGGTAGGGTATACCGGTGAGAATTCCTAACGGTGAGGTCCACTAATCAGTGAGGTATATCAGTGAGGTCCATACAGGTGAGGTATAATGGTGAGGTTTCATACCGGTGGGTATAACAGTGAGGTTTCTAATGGTGAGGTATAATAGTGAAATTTCTAACGGTGAGGTATAACAGTGAGGTTTCATACCGGTGAGGTATAACAGTGAGGTTTCTAACGGTGATCTATCATTCCTAACTCATGTCTAATGTAACTTAACCTATCCGAACTTAAAGGATTTGTGAAAATATCAGCTAATTGATGTTCAGTACCTATAAATTCAAGAGTAATATCATCTTTTGGGTAATGATCTCTTAAAAATTGGTTCCTTACATCAATATGTTTGGTCCAAGAGTGAGACACAGGGTTCTTTGAAATATTAATTTCACTCGTGTTATCAAAGTTAATATATACATGTCTAAATTGATATCCACATTCCAAAAGAGTGTGTTTCATCCACATAATTTGTGCACAGCAACTACCAGCAGCTATATACTCTGCTTAAGCAGTAGACAAAGCTATATAATTCTGTTTCTTACAACACCAAGATACTAAGGATTTTCCCAATAAATGACATGTTCCAGATGTGCTTTTTATATCCAACTTGCAACCAGAAAAGTCAGCATCTGAATAACTCATTAAGTCAAAAATATTTTCCTTTTGGATAAAACAAACCCAAATTTGCATTATGTTTAAGATATTTAAAAATTCTTTTAACAGTAAGAAAATACAATTATTTAGGATTAGCTTTAAACCTTTCACACATACACACACTAAACATAATATCTGGTCGACTAGCAGTAAGGTAAAGTAGACTTCCAATCATACCTCTGTATTTGGTTTGATCCACTGGTTTCCCAGTTTCATATGCATCCAATTTACAGACAGTACTCATAGGTGTATCATTTTCCTTAATACTATTCGAACCAAAACATTTTAAAAGATCCTTTTTATATTTACTTTGATTCAAAAATAATACCATTTTCATTTTGAAAAACCTGAAATACAAGAAAATATTTGAGTTCTCCCATTAAACTCATTTCAAATTTATTTTCCATACTCTTTGAAAAATCATTACATAAAGAATTGTTTATAAGATCCAAAAATAATATCATCAACATAGATTTGTACTATCAAAACATCTTTATAAATTCTTTTAATAAAAAGAGTTGGATCAGAAATTCCTTTAGTAAAACCTTTTGAAATAAGAAAATTACTAAGTCTATCATACCAAGCTCTTGGTGCTTGTTTCAAACCATATAAATCTTTAGATAGCTTAAAAAGTCGATTTGGAAAATGAGGATTAGTAAATCCAGGTGGTTGTTCAACAAAAACATCTTCAATTATAAAACCATTTAGAAAATCACTTTTAACATCCATTTGATATAACTTGAAATTCAGATGAGCATTATAGGCATGTAAGATCCTAATGGCTTCTAATCTAGCTACTAGTGAAAAGGTTTCTTCATAGTCTATACCGTCCTCTTGACTATACCCTTGTGCAACTAGCCCTGCTTTATTTCTAACTATATTTCCTGATTCATCAACTTTATTTCTAAAAACCCATTTAGTGCCTATGGTAAAAGTGTCCTTAAGTCTGTCAACTAATTCCTAGACTCTGTTTCTTTCAAATTTATTTAATTCTTCTTGCATAGCCATTACCCAAAATTCATCATTGATTGCATCATTGACATTTTTAGGTTCTAACTGTGAAAGAAAGGCTTGATGTTCAACCTGGTTTCTTAGAGAATCTCTAGTCTATGTACCTCTATCAAGATTACCAACAACAGTATCCAAAGGATGATTCTTTAGAATCCTAGTTGATCTAGTAAAGGTGGGACTAGAAATTTTAGGCTCTTATCTAAGTTCAAGTTATACAGAAGCAGATTGTGGAATATGTCTAGAACTGGTTTTCTTTACATCAGGTTCATTTATTTTATCATTAAGGTCCATAATAGACAGATATTCTTCAAGATTTTCAAGAGAAGACTTAGGTTCATGTGGATCAGTTTCATCAAACTTGATATGAACAGATACTTCCACACATTTGGTTCTTTTATTGAAAACTCTATAGGATTTTCTAGAGATTTAATATCCTAAAAATATTCCTTTATCACTCTTGGATGCAAACTTGTCAAGATTATATTTTTTATTGAGAATAAAGACTTTGCAACCAAAAACTCTAAAGTAATTAACCTTAGGTTTCCTATTGTTCCACAACTCATAATGGGTCTTCTTGAGAATGGGTCTAATTAATACTCTATTGATAATATAACAAGCTATATTTACAGCTTCATTCCAAAAATAAATAGGAAGGTCATATTCATTAAGCATAGTTCTTGCAATTTCTTGAAGGGTTCTGTTTCTTATTTCTACTACACCATTCTACTGAGGTGTTCTAGGGGCAGAAAACTTGTGACTATAGCCAATGTGTGAGCAATAAGATTCAAACTCATGATTTTCAAACTCACAACCATGATCACTTCTCAAAGTCTTAATATTAAGTCCGCTAAGGTTTTCTATAGACTTGGATTATTTAACAAAATAAGAACAAGCTTAACTTTTGTGAGATAAGAAGTATACCCAAGTATATCTAGAAAAGTCATCTACTAAGACATAGACATAGTGCTTCACATTTAAACTTGAAACTCTAGAAGGTCCGAACAAATCCATGTGAACCAAATCAAGAGGTTGAGAAGTTGAAACTTATTTCTTTGATTTAAAAGAAACTTTATGTTGCTTTCCCTTTTTATAGGGATTACAAACTTTATCAGTTAGGAATTCAAGCTTAGGTAGGACTTTAAATAAGTTATTCCTAGTCAATTTTCTAAGTGAATGAATGTTGCAGTGTCCTAATCTTCTATTCCATAGCCAAGACTCTTTATGAAAATAATTTAATCAAGTAATGTTTTGTTTAGCTAATGAATTCAAATCAATAGCATAGACATTTTCATTTCTCAAAGTAGAAAATACTAAAACATTTTTAGAATTAAAAACATTACAAGAATAATTTTCAAATTTAATATTGAAACCATCATCGCACAACTTATAAATACTTAATAGGTTATACTTAAGTCCATTAATAAATAAAACTTTGGAAATTAAAATTGAATCAATGTTACCAATCTGGCCTAGGCCAATGATCTTTCCTTTAGAGTTAACACCAAAGGTGACATGGCCTCCATCAACTTTGATTAAACTTTTGAAGCATGATTAATCTCCATTCATATGCCTAGAACATCCAATGTACAAGTACCATACTTTCTTATGAGAACTCTTCATGAAAGTCTCTTACAAAATAGGTTTATATAGAAAATGATTTTGGTACCTAGATCTTCTTGGGTCCAGACAGATTAGCAAACAAAGCTTTAGGTACCCAGATTTGTCTTATGGGTCTCAAATAATTTAAAGAATTGATAGATTTTGAAAGAAAAACTTTATTTGATCTATAACTAGATGAATAACTAGTTGAAGCATATGAATTTCCAGAACTAGAACGAGCAGCATTCTGTCCAGATTTAGGAATAAATCTAGTTTTAGCAATCTGTATCTTTCCAGGCTGATAGACAATTCCAGTGGTATATTTTGGTGCCACTTGTTTTCCTAAAATTTGTGTAAGTGTATCTTTTCCATTTTTGAATTTCTCTAAGTCCTTCCTTAATTGATCATTAGATAATTTTAGTTCAGTATTTTCCTTAAGTAATTGAGCATTCTTTTCTTTCTCTATATCAAGGGAGGATTTAGTAGAACTAGTTAGAGCATGCTGTTTCTTTAAAACTTTATACTTGTCCTTTAATTCATTACAGGTTTCTTCTAGCATATTAAAATATTCAAATAACTCTTCACTAGACATATTTTCAGATTCAAAATCAGAATCAACTCCAGAATAATATGAATTTAAAGGAGTGTCCAATGTTACCTCTGATGTGTTTGCCATAAAACACATGTTAGCTTTTTGAGATTTTTCATCCTGAGTAGAATTAGAATCACTTGATCTATCTTCTGAAGCGCTCCAAGTTTCTTTCATAGCTTTCTTATACTTATTTTCCTTGTAGTCATGTTTCTTATTGAACTTTATCTTTAGACAGTCTGCTTTCACATGTCCTTTCCTTTTGCATTAATAGCAGACAATTTCACCACTCTTATCAGATTTCTTCCAATTTTTCTTCTAGTGACCTTTGTTGTCATATTTACCTTTGTAGTTTGATTTTCTGAAGAATATATTATTACTATAGAACTTATTAAATCTCATGGCTATCTGATCCATCTCTGCATCCCTGTCAGAATCTGAACTTTCACGTGTTGAGCTTTCAGTAGGTATGTGAGCTTTCTCCTTGTCCTCTCCTTTTGAGGCAGTAGACTTAAATGCCACTAACTTCCTTTTTGGTTCATCATCTTCTTACTTATTCACATTAAGTTCTTCTTCATACATCATAAGCTTACCAATTAATTCCTTAACAGGTAAAGCACCAATATCATAGGATTCTCTAACTGAAACTGATGTGCCTCTCCATATGTCAGGCAGACATCTTAATATTCTCATGATCTGTTCTTTTGTTGGAACAAATTTTCTAAGTGAGATCATAGTGTTGACAATCTCATTGAACCTGAGATACATGTCAGAGATAGGTTCATCAGGCTTCATTTTAAAATTATCATACTTAATTGTATAGGTATTCAATCTCATTTCCTTAACATTGGTTGTTTCTTCATGAGAAACACCCAAGGTATCCCAAATTTCATAAGCTGTTTTGCAAGCACATATGCGATTAAATTCTTCATCTCCTAAAGCACAATATAGGGCATTCATTGCTTTACAATTATTATTATAAGCTGTTTTAGTAGGTTCATCCCAAGTAGTTCTTTCAGATTCTGGAATATTATATTGAGTCTCTATAGCAGATATCAAATCCTATACTCTCTAAATGAATTTTCATTTTAAGCTTCCACTGAGCATAATTTACACCATTGAAGAAAGGTGGCCTGTTGGTAGCAACACCTTCCAATCTATTATCCATAACTATATTTTAGCAAATATATTTAGAGAGATAAAATTTAGAACTAACAGAAATTTAAGATCTTTAATATACAACTAAAATCACAGTTGAAAAACAGAGTGTTCGAAAATCCTTTATAAATACTTTAATCCTCTGATACCAAATGTTGTTCAGAGTGGATAATCAAGAGGGGGGGGGGGGTGAATTGAGTACCAAATACAATTTCTGTTAAAAATATTTCTATAAAAATTCCCCAATTAAAAAATAATTTAAACTGTAGTGAATTTTTAAAACTGTAAGGGTTCAATTAGGTTATCAAAGATTGATTAGGTCTCAGTTAATTTAATCATAAGATTAAATTATATATTGAAACTAACCTACTGATTTACAATAGTTACAAAAAATTTCTAGATTAACTATCAAAGTAACTTTAAAAAAATTGCATTTAAAAGTAATTAGAAGTTGAAAATAAAATATTTAATATACTTTAGAATTAATCTAAGATGCACAACAGATATAACCAAGTGGTTCAGTCTCAATCCAAGACTTAGTCCTCTCAAACAATTTATATAAATTTGATCCACACCCTGGATTGGGGTAAACTACAGTGCAAAGACTGTCCAGGTACTAAGACCTCTACCACAGTTCTTCGTGGGAAAACAAAACAACAGCACACTGGCTGTCCAGGTCCTACTTGACCTCTACCACTATTCACGGTGGGATACAAGAGAGAGTTATAGAAGGTTTGTGTGAGGATTTAGAAATCCTCCAGTTTAGCATAGGAGATAGTGGGTATATAAAATATATAGAGTATGCACACTGCTCAAAATGTAAATAAAAGAATCACTACGAGAGTAGATATGAGTTTAGAATGCTATAGTGATTTTAAGTGCAGCTAAGGACTGCTTTTCATTAATCAAAAATGCTTCTGAGTCTTCTCTGGTTTCCGTCTAGAAAACAGAGTGTCGTTTGCTTCCTTGGTTTTCAGGTTCAACTTGATCAGCTTGAGTGTATGAGTAGCTCATTGTAGTTCTTCACTCCTAAGATAAAGTTCATCTTGTGTTATTTTCTTGTATGAATGGCTCATGAATTTCCAGTGTTCTTTTAGTATGGATGTATCCTTCACACATCTTCTTATATTTTTTTCCCGGTCTTTGTCCTTCCTTTCATAGATTTCAGCTCCAGCAATGGGAATGATTACCTTTTTATAGGTACGAGGTATGGTTCCCTGACATGCAAACAACTATAATTAAATAACACTAATTGCATTAAAATTATCAAATATGATAGCTGCTTAATAAATAAAAAATATTGAGAGTTTAGAGTTTAAGTAGTAGTGACTGGTAAGTCTTTCATCAGTATCCTTCTATCGGTAGATATGTAACATTGGACTTTATATAGCAGT
Source organism: Viscum album (assembly GCA_963277665.1). Lineage (NCBI taxonomy): Eukaryota > Viridiplantae > Streptophyta > Magnoliopsida > Santalales > Viscaceae > Viscum > Viscum album. The sequence goes on along the minus strand of OY728132.1, from coordinate 322,819,152 downwards.
GAGCTCCTATCGGTATCTCTTTGTTCTTATACCGGTAGCTCCTTGTATCAGTAGCAGTTACTCCGTGTATCAGTAGCTCTATGTACCAGTGACTCCTTCTATCGGTAGCTTTGGTCTATCAGTAGCTCGTCTGTATCGGTAGCTCATTTGTATCGGTAGCTCATGAATATCGGTAGCTCCATTTTGTTCCACTGATAAAGTGAATATCGGTGGACTTGTGCATCAGTGACCTTTATGTAATGGTATACTTGCATATTGGTAGACTTTGTATGAGAAGCTTGTGCATACCGATATCTCGTTTGTACCAGTAGCGGTAGCTCCATTCTGTACCAGTGATTGTGTACTATCGGTAGCTTGTGTATATCGGTAGCTCTGTTCTAGTGACTGTCTATTCAGTCTATCGGTAACCTTTATCTATCGGTAGACTAATTACCAGTAGGTCTCTATTTGTCTGTATCAGTATCTATGTGCATACCAGTGGACTTAACACTTATCTCTTCTATGCAACACATATGCCAATTGAGTTAGAAATATTTCAAAGTTCATATAAACATAGATAAACATTGATTAACATATTTCAAGGATTATTTTAATATTATTATCAAATTTATAATAGAATGTCATAGATTGAAAGAATTAATATATAGATAAACATTATTTGGGATTATCAAAGTATGTGAAAGCATAATTGGGATTATCAAAACAGGTGAGGTCAACATATTCAAACAAAATAAAATGATTGATTATTATTACACTTAAACTCTAATGGCTAGCATGAAACCAATAAAGATTTTATTTCATTATATTTCATCCATCATTTACATGTTCAAAAAATGGATAAAATAGCATTTTTAAATATAAATTTATATGATGAAATTTACATGGAACAACCTGATGGATTTTTTTACTTGGAAATGGGCATAAGGTTTGTAAATTGGTGAAATATCTCTATGTTATTAAACAATCACCAAAATAGTGGCATGAAAAATTTGATTATGTTATTTTATCTAATGGTTTCAAACACAATAATACCGATAAGTGTATATACTCAAATTTTAAAATATATTATAGAGTTTTGGTTGGTCACTATATAGATGATTTGTTAATCTTTGGAACTAATATTATTGGTATAAGTTATAAAAAGAATATAATTATTATATGTTTAAGATCTAGGATCTTAATTAATTGATAATATTCTGAGAATCAAAGTTAGGAAACATAATGGAGGATATTCCTTGATTTGATCTAAGTATATCAGTACAATGTTGAATAAATTCAATCATCTTGGTTTAAAAGATGTGAATAATCTATTTAACTCAAGTGTAAAGTTGACTGATAATACAAATTGAGCTATAGAACGACTTTAATTTTCTAGTGTAATTTCCTATCTCATGTATGAAATGCATTTCACCAGGCATGATATTGATTTTATAGTATATAAACTTAGTAGATATACCAGTAATCCAAGTTTTACCTATTATAGGTGCGTGATTAGATTTCTTTGTTATTTAGAGAAGACTAAAGATATATGTTTATTTTATAATGGATATACGAATGTATTATAAGGATAAATTTATGAGAGTTGGATTAAAAATTTGTGAGATAACCAATCCAAATTTGTTTGGTTATTAACTCTTAGAGGAGGTACAATTTCTTGGGTGAGCAAGAAACAAACATGCATTTCACATTCAACCATGGATTCAAAATTTATTACCTTTAAAAAATCTTGTAAAGAGGTCGAATGGATTATGAATCTATTATTAGATATTAAATTATGTATTAATATGATTCTTTCTATTTCCATTCACTATGATAGTTAAATAACACTTTAAAAATCATACATTCATATGTATAATGGTAAGTTTAGACACATCATAATAAGACATGATTATGTGAGTTAGCTACTGTAAAATGGTATCATAATAATTAGTCATGTAAAATTGTGTAAGAACATAGCTGATCCATTTAAAAAGTATCTAATGATAGATATTTTACATGTAAATAATAGAAAAATGTTATTGAAACCCATTGATTAATCATTTGGTAATGGTAATCCAACACCCTTTATAGGTTGATCCTAATTAAGTTGTTAATGGGTAAAAAAGTAACTATAATGAATGTTCATTTTGATAGTTTTGTCCCAATATATTTATGTCAATATCAATCATTATTATTTTTGGTCGAGCGGTAGATATTAATGAAACATTACGAATCTTATAGTTGTGTGGCAATAATAATAGGGCCTCAATGTAATGTTTCACCTATATAAATTTTGAAGTGTTGTTTATTATTATTGAATTTTATGGGTTTATCTTATAAGAGAGTTAATGAAAGGATCAATGCACATGAACATAATGGTTCTATGAATTTGTTATGATACAATTAATGAGAAATTTTTATATGTGTGATGTCACGAATATTTATAGTTTAACGTGTAGGTTCTGAGTGTAGCAGAACCATCCTGTTATGGTATAACCAAATCGTCTTTTAGTCCTAATTTATGTGTAATAATTAACAAACATGATCAAAGAATAATGTCTAATGAAAAATTTATATTACTTGACTAGATTAAAATGTCATAACAAGAAGAGTAGGATCTTTACATGTAATTTATAATTAATTTATTCAGAAGATATAGAATTACCTCAACTTGCGATTCAATTTTTTTGATGATTCGGTGGAATAGATATAATCACACCATCATTTTTTATGAAGGATCCAAGTATAAAATACATCTATTGGTTATCCACACACACACCACAATCTATGAACATCACCATATAATCAATGGGTGATAGAACAAATGATCTTGATCTCTTGTGTTGTTCGTGGTTGATTGCAATAATATTTTTTTTGAAGGAAGAAGAACTCATCTCAAAGGATTTATATAGGATGAAGATAGAGTTAATTATAGATCTCCAGATCACTCTATAGGTCTTGATAGAGTCTCTCTCGATCCTTTGTGCACACCAAAAATGATTTATTAAAGAGATATAATTAGAAATTTATTATGGAAGGTTTAGGGTTAGAAAATCACACACAATCCCCTAAATATATTTAATATTCTTATTTGACCCCATGCACACTAATAATAATAATAACATTATTAATCACTTGAAATGTGCAATGAATTAAGAATATAAATGAATATCATTTATACCATTTCTAATCGGACCATTAAGCTCGGTCCTCTTCCCCTCATCGATATTCATCGATCATAAAATAATGACTATTTATTTAATATATATTACTATATTATTCTATGATAAATATAATAAATATTATATTCTCAAAACATGAAAATAAATATTTATTATTATTATTTTAACTCACTTATTATTTCTAATAACATGTGATTAAATTATGGTGATCAACCAAACCGAATAAATCATATTTATTCCAACTTGTTAAATTTATTACTTGAATTTAATTTAGATTGTAGATATAATTAGTGTGTGACCCTCTAGGAATATTTCCTAGTGGAATTAGGAATTTCCACTAAAAGTACAAGGTTATCATTTAGAAATATTCCAAGGATACTATAGATAATTAAGATAATGTCTCTATGACATTCAACCTCCAAACAATTCATACTATGTAATATAATCCCTTTATCGTGATATCTTGAATCAAATAGGTTACATGATGGTTCCATCAACCTATATGCTAAAAGTCTCTTTATTTGAATTTATATAAATGAACTTTCCTACCAAACACTGTGGTCATGTATTTATATAGGAAGATCTATTCCCATCAAAGGGCCCAAGATATCAACTTCTATCAAGGGATAAAAGGGATAAATCCTTTATTTCATTATCCATTAATGTTATATCATTCAGGATGAACCTAATGTATCTTACCTCTCCAAACTCATATTTAGTCATGTTTTTTTTCAATAAATCAAAGTATATGAGTAATGTTATCTATTAAAAATTTTATTAATATATATAGATCAATACACATGTTTATATATAGGAACTTACAATGAAACATGCAAATATGGATTTCTTATTGACAGGTCTATTCTTATAATATACTATCTTGGATATTACCAAAGGAAAACTCTATGATAATGTGCATCAATATCTTATGAGACTCTTACCTCTACTAGATTTTATTTTCTATGTCCCATCAAATAATTTCATTCAGACATAGAATATATATTCAAGAATGACATTGTGATTGCCTCATAGATCTATCATGCATGATCTAGATCCCTAGAATGTAGGCTGCTTCACCTAAGTCCATCACGAAGAAGAAATTCCTCAACAATGCCTTAACCCCTTATAAGGATGGTATATCATTTACAATTAGTAATATGTGATAAACATATACTACTATAAAAACAACTTTACTTCTACTAAACTACTTATAAACTCATGGATCACATTTATTATTAATGAAATAAAATTATTTTATGGCTTCATCGAATCAAATATTCCAGGACATGGATGATTTCTTTAATACATAAATGTATCTCTATAACTTGTATAATTTTTATAAATTACCTATCGTCACAAACCCTTATGGTTGTGTCATATATACATCATCTTTAAGGTTCCCATTAAAGAAATAATTTTGAGATCTATTTTCAAAATCTCACAGTCATGGTAAGATGACATGACCAACAAAATTATAATGGATTTAAACATTGATACTGGAGAAATTTTTTCATCATAGTCAATTACTTGATGTTTTATAAACCCTTCATCTCTTAACCATTCTTTATAAGTATTTACTTTACATTTCATGTCCATATTTCTCTATAATATCCATTTACACCTAATAGGCTTTACATAAATTGGTGGATCGATCAGAACAAAAAATTGGTTTTGATATATGGAATTCATCTCATAATTCATGGTTTATTTCCATATTATAGCTTCTGAGATCTCTGCTACCTCATTTAATGAGAGTAGATCATTATTTCCACCAATAACGAGTCACCATAATTAGTGACTAGAAAACCATCTCTCTCTGGTACTTTTTTCTTCCCTAGAACTCCTATGAACCACTTGTGATTTAGGAACACTTTATTCCATGAGGAAATATGGAATCAGTTACTATACCAACTATTTTATATATTTACAATCAAATTCATCAAAGTCAATATTACTCCCACTATCCTCCCAGAGGATGTGCTCCCTCTCAAAAAAAATTCCCTATCTTGTAATAATCACTTTTTTTTCTGAAGAGATATATAGGTAGTATCCCCTTGTTTCCTTAGGATACCCTATAAAGATATATTTCATGCCTTAGTATAAGGCCCCATCCTTAAAACTTACTTAATCTTGAGTTATTAAATGATTACACATTGAGGATCTTTTCAGGTTTATAGTTTTAGAGAATTAGATCATAAAACTTGCATTACATTCCACATTTAAACAAAGTGGTTACATAAAAGATAGTATTCATTTTTCCCATCAACGGAAAAATATTTAAAATAAAACATGGATTATTTCTTGACACTTCCTTGACACTATAATCATATCATGTACCCTTCCCTTGACCTGTGAAAAACATTTCAAAAACTTGGAATGAGCATAAAAAGATCAGTAAAGGATATAAAAATATGGAAAGGAAACATGAGTACATGTATACACAAGAATCAATGAAATCATACACTACTCATTAAACATAATAAATTTAACATACCTCATCAAATCATGAATAAATCATAGAAATCATAAGACATAAAGGTAACTTGAGGCATTCATAACATTCTTACGTAGGGAGTAACCCTCTTGGTTACGTTTGGAATACCCATCACAGTATATTCCCTAAATCTCTTTGGATAAACCTTAACGTTTCACTCCTTCGTATCACCAAATTCATTGGAGAGCTATATCGGGCTCACCCGCCCTTAGTTTATCACGGAACCACCCATCTTCATAATAATGCCCAAGAACCACAACATAATCGTATCACATAAAACATGCATAAATAAAAAATAATATTTCCACATTTCAATCACAAGATATCAATAAAACACATTGATATAATAAAAAAATTATGAAAACCATTTTCAATACCAAAAGAAAAGAAAAGTAAAACAGGGTATTTATTTTTCTTTTAAAAAAATGTATGGCTTGTAGAGTAAGCCGAAAATCAAATAATGGTCACGGCGGCGGAGAAGTCGTTGTCACCGCATATGTATGACAAAAACATTCCCTTTTGTCATTTAGTAAATGCTTCATATAAAAAATATTCCTTTTGAATAAACGTAAAAGTCAAAGGGGTTTATACACCGTATAAAAGAAGGTTGTGTATAAAACAAAATATGCCTCAATGAATGGAGATTGAGACGAAGTCCTATACCTCGGGTCCGACTTGACTCGATCGTTCTTTAACCTCCTGAATAATAAACTTGAGTTAATTTATACTTTCTTAAGAACCTTTTTAAAGTTCATTATTCCTTTTATATCACTTATTACCATGTCATGAACACTATGTAATTATTTAAGTTATTAACGGTCGTTTTAACGATCATTGGTACTTGATTCAAAAATAAACTCTTTATAATTACAAGTTGTTCATGTATCCATTATATCCAGAGTTATACTCATGATTTAGATATAATATATATCATATATATCCAGTATATACATGCATTTATAATATTACATAACGTTTAGAGATAAGAAATGAAATGCACCGTTCATGGAGACAGTAAGCCGTACGTACGCATGAACGCTACTTTTATTTCTATTTCGTATTTTATGAAATGGAATCATAATTATATAATGGTATATTATAATTATAGTATAATATCATATATAAAATCATTAATTACATCCTTTATACGTCCCACATATGGCATTAACGAATCAAATCACTTTGAGGGGGCAGTAGTCCGCACTTCCTAAAATGAAGATATCGCGTTTACCCATAATGGAAACCATAAAGGTATGCCATAAATGAAAAATAAAGAAGCTTAAGTAAAACATAAACATATTATATATCATATATAAATATAGTTACTTCTTAATGGCCACCTTTTAAGGTGTTAAAAGAATGTTGAACAATCATCGTTTTGGGAGGCATAAATTCGCCATCCATGGAAACAATATGTTCTTTAACCATTAGATATAGGTGTGTGTAAGTGTATCTCAAATCCTTCTTATAAAAACATCCTATTATATTTATGATACTGTATTTGTTACAAAATAAATGAATAAAAATAGTTTAGGGGGTTGGAGAATCAAAATAAAACAAAAGAACTCAAGTGAAGACATTACCTTAAAATCGGGTAACTCCCTTTGGTTTGAGCTCAAAGGCTTCCTTGGGAAGACATATGCCCAAAGTGAGGCTTATAAGAGTTATAGAGGATGTGGAGAGACAAAATGGGCAGGGGTTGGCCGAGCCAAAGGCTTTGGAAGTGTGGGTAAGGAGGTAGAGGTGAGGTCCTTTTATAAGAGGAGAGGAGGGCACTCTTGGAAATTAAAGAAATGTTACTTTATTTTAAAATGAGTTTCGGATTTAAAAGGTCCCACATTGATATAATTATAGGATAAGGTTATAAGGGTTATAAATATACCCAACCAATAGGTTTTTTACAAGTGTAGGTCTTATATTTTACATTATCTTTTCATTTTATTTAAATCGTCAAATAATGAGGTAATCGATGCATCATCATGATGTCATAAATAATTTAATTTATTTAATGTCTAAAAATTATAAAAAAATACTATGATGTAGGAAATATTTTTATCTTTAAAATGACTATTTATAGTAAAAAATATGACTTGTATAACCCCATGTAAAAATTGTTTTAGTAAAATAACTCATGTTTGTGACATTTTTACTTTAACATTGAATTAAAAGATATTAATGTCATTTTCCTTCCAAAGTGGCTCCATGGGGTCCCCAAGTTGACCCATGGATTGTCTTGGTCGGACATGACACATACAATAAGGGTAGGACATGTGTCAAGCTCATCTCATATTATTAAAACATTATTTTTACCTTAAACTACACTAATTACCTCTAATCGTGATTAAGAACTTAAAAGTTACTATTCACCAAAAAATTATTTTAATCTCATTGAACCACATTTTAATTATTAATGACAACCATGTATATCGGATTTTTGAAAATCAAATCACAGAAGTGACAAAGTTTCATTTAAACAAAAAATCAGTTTTTTAAGTACCACTTAGTGGTTTCACTATTCATCAAAAATTGAAGTTTTTCAGAAAAATACCAAAACATTACCCTAAGATATATTTGATATTCCGAATTCAAAAATGATGTCTATTTTACAAAATTCAAAACATATAAGTTACATTAATTAATTTAATAATTAATTCCCGCTGTCATGACAAATAGCGTGTTTTTATGAAACAATAAGTATCAAAAGATTGACACTAGTTTAAGTCCAATTTCAAAGTAAAATTGATTCCAACGACCACTATTGGATTAAATGGTAAAAATATATTATATGTACACTTTAAAACCAATTAAAAAGATAATCTAACCATATAATTAAATTAGATGAAAAAGCAGTTTTGATGTAAAATGCAGTATTTTTCACTATTCATTAAAAAATGAACATTGTCAGAAAAATACCAAAAATTTACCCAAAGTAAATTTCAATGTCCCAATCATAAATCATAAGTTTATTTTGAAAAATAGAGCTTATAAAATTGTCAAAAGTTTGATTTAAAAATTCTTTGCCATCAAAAGGCAGTAAAAAAATCTTTTAAAAATATTAGTGTATTCCATGCTTAAGATTGGATTTATTCTCATTTTAAGCCTCTAAAACACTATCTAATTCATTAATAGACATAGATAAAAATATATATTATTAATTACTTACTTGGGATGTTACATCCTTCCCCCCTTTAGAAAATTGCGTCCCCGCAATTTATTTACTTATTGAATAAATGTGGGTATTTAGCCCTAATTTCATTTTCAGATTCCCATGTTACCTCTTCAATCATGTGGTTTTTACACAAAAACTTTACCTAATGAATCACCTTATTCCGTAAAACTTGCTACCTGTAGTCAAGAATCTGGATCGGTTGTTCCTCATAAGATAGGTTCTCTTCCAGCTGAACTACCTCTGGACTCAAAACATGAGATGGATCTGGCATATACTTTCTCAACATCGAAACATGAAAAACATTGTGTACCTGAGATAAACTCGGAGGTAATGCCACTCGGTAAGCAACCGATCCAACTCTCTCCATAATTTCATATGGTCCAATGAACCTTGGACTCAACTTTCCTTTCTTACCAAATCGCAACACACTTTTCCATGGTGAGACTTTGAGAAAAACATGATCACCTACCTCAAAGGATAGATCCTTCCTCCAGTTATCCGCATAACTCTTCTACCTGCTCTGAGCTATTCTCATGTGTTTTTGTATCAACTGAACTTTTTCTGCCAAATCTTCTACCAATTCTGGTCCCATCAGCTTCCTTTCACCCACTTCATCCCAGAAAGTTGTAGTTTGACACCGCTTCCCATATAATGCCTCAAATGGTGCCATCTGTATACTAGAATGAAAACCGTTATTATAAGAAAACTCAACCAAAGAAAGATGTTGGTCCCAACTTCCCTGATAATCCATCGAACAAACACGTAGCATATCCTCCAAAGTCTGAATTGTTCTTTCTGACTGTCCATCTGACTGAGGATGAAAAGCTGTACTAAAATTTAATTCAATACCCAACGACTTCTGAAGGCCTTTACAAAAGTTAGAAGTGAACTTGGGATCACGGTCAGATACAATGGAGAGAGGAACTCCATGTAACCTGACTATCTCTTTAAGATACAAACAGGAAAGTTGATCTAGGGAAAAATTATCTCGTATAGCAAGGAAATGAGCAGATTTAGTTAAGCGATCAACAATAACCCAGATTTCATTATTACCTTGAGGTGTCTTCGACAATCCCACAACGAAGTCCATGGATATATTCTCCCATTTCCACTCTGGCACTGGTAAAGGCTGAACCATCCCTTTCGGTAACTACCGCTCTGCTTTAACCTATTGACAAGTCAAAAACTTCACTGTAAAATCAGCAATATCTCTTTTCATTCCATCCCACCAGTAATACTCCCGCAGATCTCTGTACATCTTAGTACTTCCAGGATGAACTGAAAACAAAGAATTATGAGCTTCACATAACAAATCTCTCTTCAACTATGAATCACAAGGCACACACAATCTCTTCCCAAATCTCAAAACACAATCATTATCAATGATGAATTCAGGCAACTTACCCTTCTGAACCAGCTCTACCTTTTTCTGCAACTCACTGTCTTGCTTCTGTGCTTTCTTGATTCTATTTGATAGAGAAGATTTCACTGATACCTGAAACAAAACAGAAGAACATAATACACCAAAAACTTCTATGCCAAATTTTCATCAAATCCTTAACCAAAGGATCACGTTCCTAATACAACATTGCTAATGAAGCATTACTTTTTCGACTCAAAGCATCAGCCACTTTATTTGCTTTTCTCGGATGGTAATGAATTGTGCAATCATAATTCTTGATTAATTCTAGCCATCTCCTCTGTCTCATGTTCAATTATTTATGAGGGAATATATACTTTAAACTTTTGTGATCGGTATATATTTCACACTTTACTCCATACAAATGATGCCTCCAAATTTTTAAAGCGAAAACAATAGCAGCTAATTCCAAATCATGTGTAGGGTAATTTACCTCATAAGTTTTCAACTGTCATGAAGCATAAGCAATTACCTGATCATTCTACATTAGGAAACAACCAAGTCCTTTCAATGAAGCATCACTGTAGATAACAAACTCACCATTCCTGGAAGGTAGTGCCAAAAATGAAGCATTCACCAATCTTATTTTCAGTTCTTAAAAACAATCATCACATTCTTTTGTCGAGATAAACTTAACACCCTTCCGAGTTAGCTTAGTCATTGGACTAGATAACCGTGAAAAATTTCTAACAAACCTTTGGTAATAGCCTTCCAAACCAAGGAAGCTACGAATCTCGGTTACATTTGTGGGTCTTGTCCATTATTCAACAACCTTTTTTTTTCCGGATCAATCGTTTTCCCATCTTTAGAAACAATGTGACCAAGGAAAGAATTTTTTTGCAACCAAAACTCAGACTTTCTGAATTTTCCATACAATTTCTTTTCTTTTAAGGTTTTCAAAATAACCGTTAAATGTCTTTCATGCTCCTCTTTACTTTTAGAAAACACCAAAATATCATCAATGAAAACCAACACAAACTTATCCAAGAACTCATGGAAAATTATATTCATTAAGTCCATGAATACAGCAGGTGCATTGGTTAGCCCAAAAGGCATTACTAAAAATTCATAATGGCCATATGTTGTATAAAACACAGTCTTCGGAATGTCTGCTTCCTTTACCTTCAGCTGATGGTACCCCGATCTCAAGTCAATCTTTGAAAAATACTGAGCTCCCTGGAGCTGATCAAACAAATCATCGATATGAGGAAAAAGATATTTGTTCTTAATAGTGATATTATTCAAGGCTCTATAATCAATTCAAAGTCTCATTGAACCATCTTTCTTTTTTAACAAATAAAACAGGAGCACCCCATGGTGATGTGCTAGGTCGAATGAAACCTTTCTCTAATAAATCTTTCAATTGATCCTTCAACTCTAAAAGTTCAATTTGAGCCATTCGATAAGGGGTTTTTGAAATTGTCTTAGCATCAGGAACTAAGTCAACAGTATACTCAACTTCCCGATCTGGTACTATTTGAGGAAACTCATCAGGGAAAACATCAGGATACTCATTTACCACTGGCACATCATTAATCTATACAGTTCCCTTGTTTTCAACGATGTGTGCAAGGTAACATTCATTTCCATCTTTTACAAGTTTCTCAGCCTCTTGATATATTATCAACACTAAGGGTTAATTCTTGTACACAAACTGAAAGTCTTTCTGAAAAGAAACTTCTTTAGCTCTACAGTCAATCTTAGCATGGTAAACAGAGAGCCAATCCATACCCAGGATAACAGCAAACTCTACTAGAGGTAAAACAATAAGGTTCGCAAGTCGGTTTTTTCCACAGATAAGGATAAGAAGATTCTTATAAATTATTTTTTCCTCAACATTTCCCCCATGTGTTTTTACCACAAGTTTAGGAGTCATTTCTTGAGATGGTATTCCCATTTTACTAGAAAAGGTTTCAGAGATGAAAGAATGTGTAGACCCTGAATCAAACAACACACTGGCATAATCTGAAAAAACAAACAAATTACCTGATAAAACTTCAATTGATGGACCGACATCTGCTGAAGTAGTTGCAAAGGATTTCACCACCCCTTTCTACTTGTAGTCTAACTGCTTCCCATCACTCAAGCTCTTTGTCGGACACTCGTTTGCATAGTGACCCATCTCATTGCACTTAAAACATTTCACTAACTGTAAATCAAATTTGGACTTACCATCACCTTGATCTTTTTCAGTGCAATCACGAGCCTTATGTCCCATCTTACCACATCAGTAGCACTTTCCAGAATTCAGAATACATTCCCCAGCATGCCTTTTCCCACATTTATCACAAACTGGAAACTTAGTTTTCTTACCATCAGACCTTTTTGAAGAATTCTTTCCTTTCTCCTGCCACCTCGGTCTCTTCTTCTGCTGGTTGTTATAGAACACTTGATCATCGGAAAACTCCATTTCCACCTTCTCACTACATCAAACAAGCTTTTCATAACTTTTTAACTCACGAGAAGCCAATGCCCTTAGATATTTTGGCTTTAATCCTGAGTAAAAAAGATTGATTTTACTATCAAGGCCTCAGATAAAATTTGGAGCATACCTTGCCAATCGAGTGAACCTTTCTTCATAGGCAGCCACTGAGTCTTCCTCTTGCCTCAATTCCAAGAATTGATTTTCCATCCTAAGTCGAACAACCTTAGGAAAATACTTCTCAGGAAACATAACTTTAAATTCATCCCAGTCGAGAGAATCAATCTCATCAGCATCCCTGATATTTTTAACTATCGACCACCACTGATCTGCTTCACCCTCCAAACGGTAAATAACAAGACTAAACTTTTGATTGTCTGAACACCCCATGAAATTGAAAATCTTCTCCAGTGCTTTAATCCACCCTTCAGCTAGCACATGGTTAGATGATCCTCTGAATGATGGGGGATGTTGCCTCATGAAATGTTCCACCACTGACATGTTCCTCTGTGGTTGATCTGGCTGATCTCATGCATGGAAACCACCACCATTTATCGCTTGAGTCAACTGCGCCATTACTGCAACAAACTATTCAGTTCCAATTCTGACCATCTTAGGATGCTGATTCGAAAGGTTATTTCCCTTTTTATGCCTTCCTAGAACTGCTTCCCTGTTTCCTCTGCGGAAAACCATTCTGAACAAACATGTCTTAGATGTAGCAACATGGTAATCTTCAAATGCCATATCATTTCAATTTGACCATAAAAAAAATATTTTTGGATAATCATTTAATAGAATTATAACTCCTAAATTTATCTAAACCAACCTTTGATACCAATTATAAGGCCCCAACCTTAAACCTTACTTAATCTTGAGTTATTACAAGATTACACATTGAGGATCTTTTCAGGTTTAGAATTTTAGAGAATTAGATCATAAAACATGCATTACATTCCACATTTAAACAAAGTGGTTACATAAAAGATAGTATTCATTTTTCACATCAACGGAAACATATTTAAAATAAAACATTGATTTTTTCTTGACACTTAATTGACACTATCATCATATCATGTACCCTTCCCTTGACCTGTGAAAAACATTTCAAAAACCCGGGATGAGCATAAAAAGCTCAGTAAGGGATATACAAATATGGAAAGAAAACATGAGTACATGTATACACAAGAATCAATGAAATCATACACTACTCATTAAACATAAGCACTTTAACATACCTCATCAAATCATGAATAAATCATAGAAATCATAAGACATAAAGGTAACTTGAGGCATTCATAACATTCTTACGTAGGGAGTAACCCTCTTGGTTACGTTTGGAATACCCATCACAGTATATTCCCTAAATCTCTTTGGAGAAACCTTAACGTTTCAATCCTTCACGTTACCCAATGCATTGGAGAGCTATATCGGGCTCACCTGCCCTTAGTTTATCATGAAACCACCTGTCTTCATAATAATTCACAAGAACCACAACATAATCGTATCACATAAAACATGCAAAAAGGAAACATAACATTTACACATTTCAATCACAAGATATCAATACAACACATTGATATAATAAAAACATTATGAAAACCATTTTCAATACCAAAATAAAAGAAAAGTAAAACAGGGTATTTATTTTTCTTTTAAAAAATGTATGGCTTGTAGAGGAAGCCGAAACTCAAATAATGGTCACGGCGGCAGAGAAGTCGTTGTCGCCGCATACGTACGACAAAAACATTCCCTTTTTTTGTTTAGTAAACTCTTCGTATAAAAAAGATTTCTTTTGAATAAAAATAAAAGTCAAATGGGTTTATACACTATATAAAATAAGGCTGTGTATAAAACAAAATATGCCTCAATGAATGGAGATTGAGATGAAGTCCCATACCTCGGGTCCGAATTGACTCGATCGTTCTTTAACCTCCTAAATAATAAACTTGAGTTAATTTATACTTGATTAAGAACTTTTTTCAAGTTCATTATTCCTTTTATATCACTTATTACCATGTCATGAACACTATGTAATTATTTAAGTTATTAACGGTCGTTTTAACGATCATTGGTACTTGAGTCAAAAATAAACTCTTTATAATTACAAGTTGTTCATGTATCCATTATATCAAGAGTTAAAATAATGATTTAGATATCATATATATTATATATATCTAGTATATACATGCATTTATAATATTACATAACGTTTAGAGGTAAGAAATGAAATGCACCGTTCATGGAGACGGTAAGCCGTACGTACGCATAAACGTTACTTTCATTTCTATTTCGTATTTTATGAAATAGAATCATAATGATATAATGGTATATTATAATTCCAGTATAATATCATATATAAAATTATTAATTACATCCTTTATACGTCCCACATATGGCATTAACGAATCAAATCACTTTGAGGGGGTAGTAGTCCACACTTCCTAAAATGAAGATATCGCTTTTACCCATAATAGAAACCATGAAGGTATGCCATAAATGAAAAATAAAGAAGCTTAAGTAAAACATAAACATATTATATATCATATATAAATATAGTGACATCTTAATGGCTACCTTTTAAGGTGTTAAAATAATGTTGAACAATCATCGTTTCGGGAGGCAGAAATTCACAATCCACAGAAACCGTATGTTCTTTAACCATTAGATGTAGGTGTGTGTAAGTTTAGCTCGAATAATTCTTATAACAACATCCTAGTATGTTTAAGATACTGGAGTTGTTACAAAATAAATGAATAAAAAGAGTTTAGGGGGTTGGAGAAGCAAAATAAAACAAAAGGACTCAAGTGAAGACATTACCTTAAAATCGGGTAACTCCCTTTGGTTTGAGCTCAAAGGCTTCCATGGGAAGACCTCTGCCCAATGTGAGGATTCTAAGAGTTATAGAGGGATGTGGAGAGAAAAAATGGGCAGGGTTTTGCTGATCCAAAGGCTTTGGAAGTGTGGGTAATGAGGTAGAGGTGGGGGCCTTTTATAAGAGGAGAGGAGGGAACTCTTGGAAAGTAAAGAAATGTTACTTTATTTTAAAATGAGTTTCGGATTTAAAAGGTCCCACATTGATATAATTCGAGGATAAGGTGATAATGGTTCTAAATATATCCAACCAATAGGTTTTTGACAAGTTTAGGTCTTATATTTTACATTATCTTTTCATTTTATTTAAATCGTTAAATAATGAGGTAATTGATGCATCATCATGATGTCATAAATAATTTAATTTATTTAATGTCTAAAAATTATAAAAAAAATAATATGATGTAGGAAATATTTTTATCTTTCTAATTAATATTTATAGTCAAAAATATGACTTGTATAACCCCATGTAAAAATAGTTTTAGTAAAATAACTCATGTTTGTGACATTTTTTTACTTTAACATTGAATTAAAAGATATTAATGTCATTTTCCTTCCAAAGTGGCTCCATGGGGTCCCCAATTTGAACCATGGATTTTCTGGGTTGGTAATGACACATCCAATAAGGGTATGACATGTGTCAATCTCATCTCATATTATTAAAACATTATTTTTACCTTAAACTACACTAATTACCTCTAATCGCGATTAAGAACTTAAAAGTTACTATTCACCAAAAAATTATTTTAATCTCATTGAACCACATTTTACTTCTTAATGACAATCATGTATGTCAGATTTTTGAAAATCAAATCACAGAAGTGGCAAAGTTTCATTTAAACTAAAAATCAGTTTTCTAAGTACCACTTAGTGGTTTCACTATTCATCAAAAATTGAAGTTTTTTCAGAAAAATACCAAAACATCACCCTAAGCTATATTTGATATTATGAATTCAAAAATGATGTCTATTTTACAAAATTCAAAACATATAAGTTACATTAATTAATTTAATAATTAATCCCCGCTGTCATGACAAATAGCATGTTTTTATGAAACAATAAGTATCAAAAGATTGACACTAGTTTAAGTCCAATTTCAAAGTGAAATTAATTCCAACGACCACTATTGGATTAAATGGTAAAAATATATTATATGTACACTTTAAAACCAATTAGAAAGATAATCTAACCATATAATTAAATTAGATGAAAAATCAGTTTTGATGTAAAATGCAGTATTTTTCACTATTCATTAAAAAATGAACATTGTCTGAAAAATACCAAAAATTTACCCAAAGTAAATTTCAATGTCCCAATCATAAATAATAATTTTATTTTGACAAATATAGCTTATAAAATTTTCAAAAGTTTGATTTAAAAATGGTTTTCCATCAAAAGGTAGTAAAACAATCTTTTAAAAATATTAGTGTATTCCATGCTTAAGATTGGATTTATTCTCATTTTAAGCCTCTAAAACACTATCTAATTCATTAATAGACATAGATAAAAATATCTATTATTCATTACTTACTAGGAATGTTACACTCATAGTGCTATTTTGTTTCTTGATCTAGCCTTAACAAACACCTCACAATCGTATACATGAACATCTGAAAAAATAGGTTTCATTTAACACCATAACTCGAAGGGAAGGCTATTTTCCACTTTAGTTGGTACTCGGTTTAGTAATTATATCTCTTTCTATAATTTATATCCCAAAAAGATAATCTAAGGATTTCATGACTCATAATTGATCTTAATATGTCCAAGAAGACATGGTTATTCCTTTCACTAACACCACTCCTCCGTGGTGTATAGAATACCAAAATATCATAGAAATTTGATAAAGTATTGGTTATGATATTCACCACCTTGATCTGATAGAAATTTATTTATCTTATTACCAAGATAATTCTCAACCTCATTCTTGAACTCCTTGAACTTATCAAATTATTAATATTTATACCTCAGAAAGTAGATATAACCATACCTACTCATGTCATCGATAAAAGTAATAAAGTATGAGAATCCACATCTAGCCTCTACTTGAAAAGGTTTGTACACATCAACGTGTACCAAATCTAGAAGCTCTGTGGTCCTTTCACCATGACCACCGAATAGTGATTTATCCATCTTACCTTGTAAACATGTGTGTAATATTTCAAGTTGTTTAAGATCAAAAGAGTCTAAAGAACCATATTTATTAATCTTTTTTTTAAATAAAACTAATTTACATAACTAATATGGAAATGAAATAACTGAGTTTCATATGAGTCATGCGTGTTTGTTTTATTATCAATTGAAAATATTTTGTTTTCATGATTTAATAAATAAAAATTGTTATTCAAATTTTCAATACCATAACATATTATATCTTAATAAAAATAGAAATTCTTATTTATAAAGCTAAAAATAAATCCATACATATCTAAAAAAGAAATGGATATAATGTTCTTGGAAAAAATATGCACATAATAACAATTCCTTAAACCAAAATCAATCTTATCAAAAATGTTAGATGTTAGTCTCTAATTACTAGAGCAACCATCCTCGCTCCATTGGTTCCTGTAGATCCACCTCATCTTTGGTAATCTTCAAAAATCTAATTGGTTCTTATATTTGGATAAAAATGTGTGAACAAAAGGTAATATCTAAAAACAAATTTTATATATGTAAAATTTACACTCAATAATAAAATAACCTAAATATTCCCCTTGATTCTTTAGATGACTAAAATTCCTTTTTCAGTGGCCCTGCTTTCCACATGCACAACATACTACATCCTATTTCCTTTTTTGATTCTAGATCTTTTCATTATTGGAAGGATGATGTTCTAAATCCTTAGACTTAGAACGAGTCTTAAATTCCATTTCCTTGTTCATCCTCTTATTATTCACTATAAGGATATAAGTTTTGTCACACCCCATGTATTTATCATCTTAGAGAATAAGCATAAGACGTTTCAAAAGTTAATTCTCTCTATTTCCCATACTATAATTTAAAATAAAACCGGGCAAGTTTTTGGGTAGTGAATATATAATTATATCTATGCACATATCATATGGTATCTTAAAACCCAAGTTGTTCAGGTGCTCAATGTAGCCAATCTTCTTGACTACATGTGCCCTAGATGGGGCTGACTCACCAAGACTGCATGTGAAAAATGTGTTTGAGATCACATATCTCTCTGATATCACTTTCCCTTGATAGAGATCCTTATGAAGAGATACAATGATATTCAAATCCATATCCACATACTGATTTTGAATCTCATTGGATATGGAAGATAACATAAAACATTGGACATCCATATCATTTTCCACATGATTCAAATAGAGTGATACTTATTTCTTATTAGAATATATGGAAATAAACTCAGGAAGTGGAGTCTCTAGCACATACAATTTCTGTTCTTGGTGTAGTATAACATGAAAGAGCCTATACCATTCCTAGAAATTAATTCTAGTGAGAAGGTTATCCTTATATAGTATGGATCATAGTGATATTTTCAAAGTCATTTGATTTTACATTTCTATTAATTAAGAGGAGATCATTAGTACTTATTTTGATTATAAAATAGATTAATAAATTTAAATATAATTAAATCACATTAATCTCCCACTATTTTTGGAAACCTAATAGCCCTCACCATTAGTTTTGAAATATCTTATCGCTTAGATATTATAGTGGAAAGGATCCATCTTCCCCTTCTTATAACCAAGACTTGGGAATGACAAGATATTCAAAGAGTTTTACGTTGGAATAACTTACCAACTACATGAAGTCGTATTTCCTTGAACCATTGAGTAGACCCCCCAATATTGAAATCCTGTTTTAAGGATTTCCTCAATACTTGCCTCTTAGTTACACCAATTCTTGTTTGGACAGTCAAAACTTTTTTTAAACTAAGCTAATTCAACCCAAAACTCCATGATAAAAGTCTCAAAATAATTAAAATCACCATAGCTTGGGAAGTTTAATCAATTTGAACTATTAGGTCAATTTTAACTTATGTAGTGGAAGGCCATGCAGACTTAATATTTTAGTTTATGAGATATTTATCATCATAAGTAAATAAAATTTTACCCTTTCATGTTCCATGTTAATATTAAGTTTAGTTTATTTAGGTTATTAACCATATATGATAAAATATTTATGCACAATCTAGTTGTATTTTTTTCTATCTTTCATGTTTGTTAATTCATTTATTTCATTGATTGTGCAATATTCCCAAACATAAATAATTAACCATGAAACTATCAGAAATAAAATATAAGTGACATAATTATGAGATTATTTAATTGTTATCTTATATAGAAAATGATAAACCAATCCTCAACCTGAGGGGAAAACACACCTTGAATCGTAACTTGGTCCATCTTGCAGCAGTCCACCTTGGTTGCTATGTATTTCCTCGATTGGTTTCACTTTAGTTACCTAACTTGGACTGAATCCTCTAGCTTGGGAGCTCCATCCTTACATACTATTTTACTCACATATAGGTGAGGGGATCCAATGGATTTGATAAAGGGAGTTTACATAAAATAAACCATGGGAACACATGCCCTTACATTATAAGGGGGAGGGGATAGCCCATAGGCCATAATTTTAATTTAATAAAAATAAGTTAAAATAAAACTAATCACATACAAATGGATGTATTAATATCATGATCATCCACACAACATACAATGAGAATACATTTTTAATCTTGTTGTCAATTACTCATATTAGTCCTTTAATTTAGATAATTCACCAAAAATTAATATAATTAATTCAATTTATCATAATTCTATCTGATCATCCTAAACTCACCATCATCTATAATTTTAAATAATATTAATTTCATTAAAATTAAAAAAGTACACAAGTTAACTTTGGAGGAAACAATGGTGTTATTATCCAAATTTTAACATGAAAATAGATTTAATGTATATAATTATAAATCATAATCCATGGAGAGTACTATTAAATAATTAACACATGGAACAAATAAAAATATGTTTAAGTTTTCTCCGTGAAAAAAAACTGGGCACACTTTTTGCAGAAGACTTCATAGTGTGTACTGTCTTTTTCCCATGTATGCAGCACATGCCTTGGGTCTATCCATGTTACCTGTAATGGATGAGATCAATGTACATTATGCGTAGTCCAATATTAATAGCACATAACCTCGAAGTTGTATGACGTTTCTATCCCTATGTCATATATATGATTCACGACATGATGGTAAACCCCGTGTTCTTGTCCATAATAAAATAGGTACTACACATCATGTACAGTGGATACACAACATGTAGTTCTTCAAGTTGTGTTCTAGTCTATCTGAATCTACATGTTGACCCACTTTTATCAGATATGAAATCTTATTTCATCATATCTATCTGACTTTATCATATAATAAGTATTAATAAACAAAATTCAAGGCATGTATGTAGTTCATACACACCGTGTTCTCTAGTTTTATCCAGGAAGAGCCTTTATTACCTCTAGATGGTGTGAATCAAATGCTTCTTAATTTTTAATCATTAAAGGATCACTAGTTATATTATCAAGAATAAATAAAGGAAGATATGAAGATGTTAAAATATTCAAATGAATTTATATAATTAAGTGAAAATGAAATCACATGTAATCAATCAATAAATAATGAATAATTATAAATTAAACATGTGACCAATATGATCCTCTTATTGGTTCTAGGAACATCAGACACATCCTATGATGGAATGATCAAATCATATTCTAGTATTAATTTACATGTAATCCTTTCCAAATATGATCAAATCATCATTCCCAATGAAAAATGTATATTACTTGACTAGATTAAAATTATAGAAATAGAAGAGGAGGATTTTCACATGTATTTTATAATTAATTAATTTAGTATGTATAGAATCACATCAACTTGTAATTTAAATTTAGTTAATTATGAATTGGAATATATTTCATCGCACTATCATTATTATGTAATATCCAAGTGTATAATCCCTTTAGAACTGATCTACACAAACACCAAAAGCTTTGCGTGTTACCGTAGAATCACTAGGTGCTAGAACAACTGATCCTAATCTCTTTTATTGTTTATGGTTGATCATAGTAGTATTCTTCTCAAAAAAGGAAGAACACTTGGTGTTATCTTAAGGTCTTGATAGAGGAGGAAGAAACATATCATTATTGATCTTTATTTCTCTCTCTAGGGCTTGAGATAGTCTCTCTCTATCTGTTGTGGACACCAAAAATTATTTAGGAAATAGTTATAATTAGATATTTATTATGGAAATTTTATGGTTGGAAAATCACATAAAATCCCCTAACCATATTTAATATTCTTAGTTTACCCCATTTCCATTAATAATAATAAAAATATTATCAATATCTTGACATATGAAATTCATTTTTAATATAAATAAATATCATTTAAACCATTTCTAATCAGACCATTAATCTTGGTTATCTTTCTCTTGTCAACATTTATCGATCCTCAAATAATGAATATTTAATAAATAAATATCATTAAATTATTCTATGATAAATATAATAAGTATCATATTCTATAAACGTGAAAAAAATAATAATAATTATTTAACTCACTTATTATTTTAAATAACTTGTGATTAAATTATGGAGATCAACTAAATTGAATAAATATTATTTATTATAACTTGTTAAATTCATTATGTGAATTTAATTGAGATTTTGGATACAAATAGTGTGTGATCCTTTAGACCTCTTTCTCAGTGTCATCGGGCATAACCACCTAAAGTCCAAGGTTAGCATCAAATAAAACCCCAAGGCTCCCAAAGCAAAATGATTTAATCTCATAATGGCATTAAACCACACATGAATTCTTACCATGTATTATAATTCATTTATCATAATATATTGAATAAAAAAGGTTGCATTATGGTTCCATAAACCTATATTATCGATGTCTCTTTCTTTTAATTTTTGGAAATAAACTTTCTCACTGAACACCATATCCATGATTTTATGTAGGAAGTTACATTACTATCAAAGGGTCAGATATATTAACTTCTATTAAGGGATATAAGGTATAAATCCTTTCTCACTTTATCTATTAATGCTATATCATTTGTAATGTATCCATCTTATCCTACCTCACCATGATCATATGAAATCATGATTTTTTGTCAATACATCAAAGTATGTGAGTCATGTTATCCATTTATGATAGTCTTAAAGTTAAAGGATCAATACAAATGTACTCATATAGGAACATCCAATGAAACATGGAAATATAGATTTCCTATTGATTGGCTTGTTCCCATAACCTCTTATCTTGGATATTACCAAATGTGAACATCATGATAAGGTGTCACAATATCTTATAAGCAACCTAACTTTGATATCCTATATTTTTTGTGTCCCATCAGACAATAGCATCCATCCATAGAACATATATTCAAGAATGATGTTGTGGAACCTCCAAGTTCTCATCATAGCAGGGAGATTCTATAACCTTTCAATGAGACATATATTCTTAGGACATCATCACTTACAAGTTTCATGAAAATAAATAATCATGATATGATATGAAAAACTCATTAATAATAAAAACCTATAATCAAGTACTAATAAGTTCGGGTTTAGGGCACCAACTCCAATATAATGCTTATTCAACTTCAAACTGACATCACTTTGATATTTTTACACTATGTATGAGTTTAAATTGAATAATACCCATATTATGTATAACAATTTGTTCTAAAATATATAAATTTAATGATTTTATAATATTATTCAAAATTAGGGAAATTTCACATTTTAAATGTATTATTTAATTTTATATTTTAAATATATTATTTTGTATAATAATATAAAACAAAATTAATTCTAGGACCTTTTGAACTACCAAGATTAATTATTTATAATAATTATGGAACCTAAAAAGTCCCTTATATTTCCAAAAGTTATGAATTTTGAATATTAAATATTGACTGATAATTATTGAAAATAATTATGGGATTAAAAAACGTCCTTGGTATGACATAATTTAAAACCTTTTAATACTAAAGATTAAATGATAATTATTGGAAATAATTATGGGATTATTTAAATTGGATGGTAGAAAATTTTTCTAGGTGTTAATCCCAATGTGAAATCTTCTAAATATTTTCCTCCATCATAATAGTGAAATATCATAACTTGTTATCATGATGATTAACATTGGTGTTTCATGGAATCCTTGAGGAAGTTCAGATTTCCCATTAGTAATATGATGTGTTGTAGACTAAATCCTTATTTATAGTGCACTCCCACGACTCATAACACAATAATATTCTTTATCCTTATCTTTTTCTCCAACACACACACACACATAATGTTTTATGTGCACAAAAAATTTATGCATAGATCATTATATATGTAAATATTAATAAAAAATTATAATATTAACATATCATTTAATTTATTAACATAACAAAAAACATTTAATGTAGATTTATAAAAATATTAATAGAACTTTTCTAATGAATTATAAACTCTGAAATATTAATGTAATTTAATAAAAAAATATTTATATGTTCAAAAAAGTATTATATATATATACATGTTCACATAACATATAATATTAAGGTGCTCACAAAACATTTCTTATATACATGTATCACTTCAAAAAATATGATATATACTAATAGACATATACTAATTATTTAGATGAATCATTAGTATAACTCCTAAGAATTAGGGGAACCTGCACCAATAATTTTTAAGGACCATTGGTATAGGGGATTTATACCAATAGTTCACATAAACCATTGATATAGGTCCCTAAAATTTTAAAAACCCATACCAATGGTTTTCAGAATCATTGGTATAGGTTCAAAAATTATTTATGTATTTTTATGTCAAATAATAATAAGTACTTCACAATTTATAATTATATATATATATATATAATAATGTTCATAATAGTAATTTTAATTTAGTGTTCAAGTATTTAAATAATTAGAAGGGGTTTATGTGTTTGAAACATGCATATGTTTTTTACATTACCTATAATAACGAAGGATATACCAATGGTTCTAAATAGTTGGCACAACCTTTATTTATAGTAGTATATATATATTAATGTTATATAACATCGTATTAATAAAAAATAAAATAAATAATTCATATAATATATGATATGTGCATTATTTTTATATATTATCAATATATTGTCTATTAAATTTTACTTATTATGAAGTTTAAATAAAAAAATAATGCACAATCCATTCTATGAATTATTTTTATAAATTTTCACTATATTCTCTAATATTTTTTTTGTTCTTATAAAAATTAAATAAATTAAATAATGCATAGAACATATGTTGTGTGCATTACATTATATTCATTAAATATATTTTATAAACATGTATGTGAATTATATTAATATGTTATGTAAAATTTATTACAAAATATTTTATAAAAATTTATTTAAAATGGTTCTATGTAAATTTATAAAATGTTAGGCCTATAAAATGTATAGTTAAATTTATTATGAAATGTCTACGGAAACCTATAAATTTTTATATGGAAAATTTTATCTCTACAAATATAATGAATATTTTGTGTAAAACACAGAGGGATATAAAGGTGTTCTTTATGTTATATAAAATAATTTTTTATATAATAATTTTTATTGGTTTTTTATATAAATTTCCCAATTTTTTTTTATATATAATAAATACAAGTTTATAGATCATTTATATGTTTTTTGAGATAAATATTTAATTTAAATATATATTTTTAAAAATTGGTCTTGAGCAGAAGGACCAATTATCTAAGAAGTTCAACTCAAGTTACCAAGGACTTTGGTCAACCTAAACATGTAAAAATACTCAAGGGATAAGTATGAAATATATCAAAAACCACTTATAGATACATTTAAGGAAATTAATTCAAATATATTGAGATATAATTGAGGATTTCTTCTCTATCCGATGGAGGAAAAAAATCATAACAAGAACACAAATTTGACATATTACCATGGTTTAAAACTTTGTCAATAAGACATAAAACATGATAATATAAAATCTCAACTTTTTTATGGTCTTCGATGATAAATTTATCTGTGTAGTTAATTTTTCCATGGTTTTGAAAAAAATGAAAAAAAAATTATTATTTCCATGGATTTGAAACTTTTGTTATATGTTTTCAAAACCATGGTCATATCTTGAAACATAAAAAAATACGTGATATTTGAAAATGAGACCACTCTATTGTATATCTGAAACCACAATTGATGAGTTTCTAAGGATCGATTAACACTTAACAAAAATAGGTAAAATAGTAAGGGACCTGAATCCAAGATCCACCTTGCATGAAACTAAAACCATGCTATATATAAAATGAATAACTCTATCACACACCTTTCATCAAAGATAACTACTAGAATGTATTCCATCATGTGAATTATGATGATCTAAAAGAGTTAGTTGAATGAATCCATCCTCCATGGTGTATCCATGGGTTGAAAGAATCACCTGATGCTTGAGGGATACTCTCTTTCATCCCACAACATGTTAGTGTCTTGGGTGGTAAAGGGAAGAAGAGAAAGAGAGATTCATGGATAGAGATAATCCAAAAAAATGATTCAAATTTCAATGGTTATGGACTATAAATATAATCCTTGATAAGTTCTCAAATATTTATGGAATTTACTTGAATGTTATAAAATGTTTGAGTAAAGCCTTTGGATATTACATGCATTCATCATATGAATACATCAATCCTCCCATGAATTTTATCATGTGAAACATTCATAAGAATGATAAACATTAGTGGAAGAGATATAAATGAAAATAGTTATCACTCTTCTACCCAAAAAATCATAGGATGTATAATGGATCATACAATATGATATACTGCATTATGATATGGATAATCCTACAATATAATTTAGCAATGTAAATGGCATGAAAACATATAATACACCTTATTATATAGCTATATCATACCATACGACATAGATGAAACTCAACATACGATGTTTAAAGATTTAGGGAATAACCCCTTCAACATCACACTAGAATTAAAGCCTCATATACCTTAGTCCATTTCACTTTATATTGTATCATATACAAAAAACTATGAAGATATATCCAAAAAAAATTTAGATATATTTAAAAACACTTTTTGAATGTTTTCATTAACTCAACCTTGTATCACATCATAAGAAATACCCCTTGAATACCCATCCAAATCACATTTTGAATAAAATATGAAACACTTTTAGAATAGCTATCCAAGTGAAACTAAATCCCTATTCATACAATCAAAAAGTGTGACCCCATGGGACTTTGTGGCATTGAAAAAAATATGATTTCCTAAATCATTAAATTTTACCAAAGAGAGGCCCCTAACAAAGCATCAAGGCTATATAATCTACAAAGGGATCTAGCATGATCTCTATTAAACACATGTATATCTATACTTGTTTCCATAGACTGTATCATATGTAAGTATTCAGTTTTATATGATCCCTTTGTATAATACATAGAGTAAACATGGGACACAAAGTATTTGAATCTCATGTAACCACTTCATACATACTTGATTCTTCAAATATAGACTGACCAAGTCAATGAATATATAACATTTCATTAAATTTTATGGATGATCACATCATATTAACCTCATTTGATAGATAAGAATATCATATTCCATATCTAGGTATATTCATACACTTCCCTATCCTATCTTAATCAAGGGACCAAATGTCATTGATTCTGAAAATCCTTGCTCCCATGTGTTTTGAGTTAGCAAAGAACTACTTTCTAAAGGAATGTGGTTGCTGGGATATAATAACACTTTAGGATTAATATTGGTTGATAGTATAAGTGGTTGGATCATACCTAAATGGGGTTTTATACCTATTCTAGGACTCTATTATCGATTTAAGACATGTTCATGAATCCTTCCCAGTAATAATACTGGTTACCCTTAAGAAATTGATTGAATAATAACATGAAATTAAGAGGCCACTATACATGATAATTATACTATCTCACATTGGATCTGATTATTAGTTCACTTTATAGTTTATATCCATATATTTAGGCACTCTATAGTTTATCTCCATCCAAAGAGGCATTGGGAACTTGTGAAAATAGGTAGGAGGAATTGTGGTATTTGAATCGGGACCATGAAAGGGGATTCTTATGTATCACTATAAAGGGAATCCAAAACCACATAGTTCAGTGATACTCAATAGGAAATTTCATACATTTTAAGGTCATGTGACAAGGACCACCATGGTTCCTTTTAAGGATGTGCATCCATGAACATTTATAAGTAATTTAATATCATGTGGAGTAGACTACTTAGTGAAAGAAACCTGGTGATAGTTTTTATGGGATGTACACATACGAGAACCTTTCTAGTTTATCCTATTCATTGGTAACTACATAATAGAAGGTATATTTAAGGATTACACCTAGTAGGAATCCATTTTATATTCCCCATTACAGGCCATGAGGGAATATTTTTTTCATCATATAAGGAATTATGGGTCATCCAATGCTCATCACATAAGAAACGATGGGTCATCCTATGCTCATCACATAGTGAATGTTATTATCATCACATAAGGTTATTGGTTTCTTATATTTTTTATATAAGAGGCATGGTAAAGTTTGGGAGATACCACTTCTTAAGGGTGATATGGTATTTTAATGGTACTGGGATTGAACCTCAAGGAGGAATCCTATATATTCTATTGGAACATGAATCAGAACCCATGTTGTTTTGGTTACACAATTTAATATCATGTGATAGGAATTATTCATGATGTTTAACATCACATAGTAAAGGCTATGTGATATGTAGCTTACATTCATGAAACTAGGACTACTAAGTGAAAGGTACCTAGAAATGGGCCAATGTGGGACTTATGCATGGGTGGCCCTTTCCGGTTTAACCTAACATAAGAATTAGGTGAGGGTGTTTCTTATTACCAAATGAAGAATCTTTACTCAAATAATTTGAAGAAACCAAAAGGAGTATCTTGACTCGAGGAATTTGTAGGGGGATTATGAATGAGAATTCCTTAACGATTAATCTTGTATGTTGTAAGATATATATGAGTGGGTGGGTGGGTATTACACCTAGTAAGAGACCCATGTAAAGGTTCATAACTCATTAAATGGATTAGGGATAAAGTCCTCAATGAGGATATTATTTTTTCATATACCTAAAAAAGAGGCCCATAGAGAGGTATGTGGCTCATTGAGTGGACCTAAGAGGCCAAATGAATGCTTAGGCTACTGAGATGAGTATCATGAGTAAGGTTATTTTTCTTTAATCACTCAATGATAAAGAACCTCACTACGAAATGAATACATGATTGTTTTCACCATGAGGGCCCTATTAGTTATAGAAAAAACCCGAAGAAAAGTCTCTTTTGGAAAGAATAATCCATTTATCAAGGGAATAAATAACCGAAGGGGAGAGCTTCGGGATGCACGACCTAGTCATATACTTTGAGATAATGTGTAGGAGTCCTAGACAATTATAAAAACATCTTTTACCAAGAGGGTCACCCTATACTTAATCTTATATTATTGTGAACTTTTGAAAAGGGGACAATGTGTGCAATAAGTTTCTAGAGTCCTGCAGAATATTTGGTTCATATGAAAGGATGTTTTTACATAGAACAAGGTCTAAAAACCTATGAATGGAATATTTCATGAAGTTGGTCACCCTTGGTTAAATATTACATGGAATTGAACCATGGTAAAGAGGTCAAAATTTAATTTAGGAAACCTTAATTTTACATAATATTTGGGTTTTATGAAATTTGGTAAAGTTCACTAAATACATGATTTTTAAGGCTATATGATAATGAAAGAGTCATACATTAATGACCATTCCTAAATGACTTTCACAGGATTAATTTGTCAAAAACTTTCATGGGAGTCATTCAAAATTTATTATTATAGGATTTAATTACAAAGGACCATATGAGGGAGTTTTCACAAAATTTATACTAATGGTAGAAATTACCACAAAGATCTTTTTTAGTACCATCCCCATATGTAGATTTAATTTAAAAGTTACCTTAGGTGATTTATTTAAAGGTATGTATGAAGGAAAAAACCTATAGATAATTAAATTTATCCCAAAATAAGAGAACTCCTTGAATTTTTTGTATCCACATTTTTTTATTATTGCGTGTGATGGGCATTTATAGGAAATGATTCATAATTATATTCTCAAATATGCAATCACATAGGATTCCCACGGTTGTGAAGGTGTTATGTGTCCATATAAGATCACCATAAGGATTCTAAAAAGTGATCATATTAGGATACTATAAAGGATCAACATTCCAATGTTGCAAAGCAATGCACAACCGTGAAGATGGCATACATCCATGAAGGATTCTCATTACCTTATTGCAAAGTGATACCCAACGATAAGGATTTTACATGGATGTAAATAAATTACAATATTATACTATAAATTATTATTTTCTAATAAAATATCATGCATCCTAAAAGGGATTTTGTGAAATATTTTTTCATAGGAAATTTCCCTTTACCATTTTTATTTTGTGCTGAAATGAATTCCAACATAAAACAACCATAAATTTTAATTTTTAGTATATTTTGAATACATGAGTAGTAAAATTGAAGATTATGAAATGAACTATGACATTAGATATGGGGTTTCATATAAAATATGTTTTATATGGGAAAAAAGTGTCTAGAAGACCATAATAAATAGTTTTTATGGTTTTGATAACCCTTTTCACCAGAAATGAACAACATATATAACCTAAGATAAGTGGGAGGTTATCACCACCAAATTAATAGATTGATTAATTTTTTTATAGAAATTCATCTCTCAGAATGTGATAAATCATTTTTTCACATGAAAATCCTGTTGGTTTTTTCCTTATTGAGCATGAAACTTCTTCATCTTTATCACTGGAAAGTGCATGATGAACCATTTTTGGTTCCAATAAAATGACCCCTTAGAATTGGATTAATTTGGTATGAAAAAACCAATTCTAAGGTAACAAAAGGAACTTTTTCATATTCATTGAACACCCATTAGGATTTTGGAGATTACCCCAACTAGGAGAATGTTATCCAAGTGGAGGATATCAATTTAAGGATTTTGGTTTTTCCAATAAGAAAAATATAATCAAGTATTTTAGTATCATAAAACATGGTTCATAGAGTAAAACTTGGTGTGAATTGGGGGGGATCATATACTAGTAACTCTACGTAGATATGAATTATGCATAAGTAAATCAAGTCATATAAGAGAGACCACTCTAAAAAGATTATGGTCTCGCATGATAGACCATTGTGTCATGCAGTTTAAGGTCAAGTGATGAAGACAATATAACAAAAAATGGATCATCTAAACCAATATATATGAGGAATAAAATAGTTTTCTAAATTTTTTCTAGGTTGATAGAGCTAGTGTTCAAAGCATGGCCTTTTCCAGGGCTGGATGATGGTCCCTAAAAACATCGTGTCTTTTTTATGTTTTTGCCTTAACTTTTTACAAGGCCATTGATGGAGACGTTTAATGGAAAGGAACTAAGATTTTTCTTAGTCATACTATTTTTTTTCAAACTAAAAAGTTTTATGAATTGTCCCTTTTTTCAAATGTTAAGAATTTTTATTAAGAAATGTTAGGTGCATGCCTAGTGAGCAGAGACTCGAATTTTTACCATGATTAACTTTATAGGTTTTCCACTTGAAAAGTACTATTTATATTTAATTTGGCCATTTACAGTCATAAAAGTGATACTTATGAGGCTAATGTTTAAAGTTAGATTTCTTTAACCAATAAATGAGGTAATCTGGAGAGTAATAAGAGTGAGTTAAACCTGATGTGAATGAGAGCCCAATGCCATAATAGGCCACCTCAGGGAAAATTGCATATAGTTTATGTTCAGGATTCCTAGAACATTATGTCATGTTGTTTAAGGTCACATAATGAGGAACATGTAACTGGTAGTAATTTTATAAGAGGATAATCTCATACTAATGATTTGGGATTACCAATATGAGTATTTTAACTCTCAACAATTTATTATTCCCCACATAGTGTGTTCACCTTTTAAAGGGGGTTCATTTAGATCAGTTAAGAAACCCTTTTCCAATTTCTGTGAAATGAAAGACAAAGAGAAAATGATCAAGGTTTTGGGTTTTAATGAGAAGAACACAAACTCAAGACTTTGGGTTGGTAATGATTGAGTCATAAAAGGTATGAATTAGGTTTATAGAGATAATGGAATTCAAGAAGTAATAAAGTAGACTAAAGGTTACACCACTATGTATTGTCAACATTATCAGGGAAAAGGGATATAATATGAAATTTATTCAGTAAACAATAATTTTAAAGGGATATTATACTAATTTTTAAGAGGTTTCCCTACCATTAATGAAAATATACCCATGACATAGTTCAATTTCACATGCATAGGGAAAAAGAGATCTTCTCTAACTTTTTCCTAGACTAGTGGTTCCAATGAACATAACTTGACATTTTATAGGTCCTAGTGTTGATCAGTAAAATATTTGTTCCATTTTTATTTATTCTCTAACTCTTTCCTAATACATGAAGTGTAATGTATTAACAAGTATAAAATTTAATTTTTCTTTGGATTCCATTTGTGAGTTTTTCTATTGGAAAGTCTTTGGGTATCTTTATTTTTCAGGTGAACGATCAAATTTTTTTCCCAATCCATAATCAAGAAATGAATTAGTGATCATTAGGACACCTTTTATAGGGTTTTAACTTGATAAGACTTTGTGTCCCTATGATTTTAATTTTAAGGTTTTTAAATTTGGATAAAAATTAAGGGACTAATGTTTAAGTCCATACATATTTGATTGAAAGTTAAGGCAGTATATATAGAAATAAGGGAAAGGAACACCTGACATGAATTATATAACCCATTTATGATATAAAAAACCTCTATTATAGGTGAACATATTTTAAGGTCATGGTTCTCAAACCAAATTTATAATTAGGCCTATAATACAAGATCTATACATCACTATGTATCTTATGATAATAAAAATCATTCAATATGTAGTTCTAGTGGAAAATATTTCATCCCAATATCTAGTGAAACATAGAAATACCCAATGTAAATTAGGATTCCATATGCATAGAGGGAGCTTTCATAGTGATGAAATTTACAACTGGGCCTAGATTGGAAAATCCGGGAATCATTATATATCCTATGGTAATAGGAATCAATCCATATAGAGTTCTTGATTGGGGGACTCTATAAATATTTAGACCATATATGAGAGAAGTGGTAGTGAAATGGATGATTATCTGGGTTCAAGAAGGGAGAAAACCCAATGTGAATGAGATATAAACACTAAGATAAATTGAAATGATTCAATCCTAATGCATGAATATAGGAATAACTGATGTGAGTTGGTTCCAGTAACATATTTTGTGTGATATTAGGCATGGAGATGTAATCTATGGTAGGTCCTGGGATAAATGATCCAAGAATCACTATGTATTCCATGATAACATGAATCAATCCATATTTAGTTCTAGTTAGGGTTTTTTTTCTTATGTTAAGGAGACCATGACACTAGGACATGTGTGTGATGCCTCAGCCAGCAGGTGCCAGCCAAACGGTCCATGGAACATTCAGAATACTGGGGGAAACCTCCACCCCAGGTGTCGACTAGTGCAGAACCCACCATGAAGGACCACCCAACCAAGCAGGCCGCACCGCACCATGCCACAGCCAGCATGCAATGCCTCAGCAGGTCGCACCCAGCGGGCGGCGCCGTAACGGGCCGCACTTCCCCCTTCGCGGGCTGATCTAGACCATGGCACAGAGGTCCAGGACCGCCGTATCCCAAACCATATAGTCTGGACCCGGATCGAGTCTGGTTGGACCATGCTGGGTTGGGTTGGGTCAGACCGGACCCGGGCCCATCTGGACTCAGATACGCCTTTATGGCCATATCTTGAGAAACAGACGTCTTTTTGACGAACCGTCTACGGCACTAGAATCCTTGGATAGAGAAGGTCATTTTTGTATGATCTACTTGAGTTTTGGATAAAGTTTTATTACAATCGGGATGGATCGAACCCGAATCCAATCGGGACCTCGGAACAGAAACGCTAATAACTCACAGACCAGACATCTGATTGACGCACCGTCTATCACGTATGAACCCTTATGACATAACAATCCTTTGGGTTACTCATTTTTGTAGCTTTGTGGTGGTCTACATATGGACAATATCTCAAGAGGTAGATTCTACGAAACTCGAGCGCACTGGGTGTGAGGAATCCTATGGCAGGCTGTAACATGAAGGAAGAACATCAATCCTATGTGGGTTAGCGCTCAGGGATCCTATGTGGGTCAGTGCATACTAATCCTGTGTGGGTTAGATCCTGTGTGGGTCAGCGGGGGTTAGTTATTGATCCTGTGTAGGTCAGAAGCTCTACTACTTAACAAAATAAGATGATATAGCCATACGTCTAATCATATGTATTTCTATACTTAAGTTATACCTGGTGTGAGTTGAGTCTTTACCCTTGTGGTACTTTCCTATGTGGTGATACCTTTGTGGTAATATTCTTTGTGGTGTTACCTTCGTGGCACTTGAATTTGTGGTGATACCTATGTGGTATTCTTCTATGTGGTGTTAAGTCTGTGGTACTTAACTTTGTGGTGTTACCTTCATGGTATTCTTTCCTTCATGGAGCAGTTGTGATTTTGGATAAAGAGTTGGGCCTTATTTTTCCTCAATAATGAGATGGGTATACTTGATAACTTAGGTATATATATGGTCATATACCTAAGTAGGGATAACTGTTGTTTCCATTATTTGTGGTTTATCCTTTGTAGATTTTGAGAGACCTTCAGGGGTCTCTTGGTCCCTACTGAGTATTGTTATACTCATCCATTCATGGTCGATGCCCGCACCTTGTTATGTCTTATGCAGATGATGGACGCCGCTGATTGAGGATGAGAGTACTAGGACCAGAGGCAGATTGGAGGTGGACATTAGATGGGATGATCCGTAGGGACGACTGTTCAAGAGCTGTACCTACCCTTCAGGTAGGATCCTTGGAAGGGTGTTCCCTGGAGCTGTTTTTAGTTTTACTTGTACTTTTTATTTGGGCTTGTATTCTAGGCCCCTTTACTTACTTCACACACTCTTTTTACTACATAGTTTACTTTGTGCTCATATCTTGATGTGTGCTTGGTTGTGTGAGTTTACAGGTTATAGAGGAATTGCCTTTCCGGTTTTAGGGATATGCCTTTATGGTGCTAGTCTCCAACACCTGGCCTATGGAAGACGGGCTTGGGGTAGCACGACATGGGCCCTTGAGGATGGGTCGTGACAAATTGGTATCAGAGTAGTTCAGTTCTACTAAAGAACTAGGACTCTGATCTTTTTTTTTGTGTGTAAATAGTGTTAAGTGTGATGAGTGTGGTTTTTAGTTTGGGGGAATACAATGTTGGTGCAACGTCTGATGTATCCATACACCAGGACCCTGAGTTATGATTTCTGACTCAGTACATGAAATAACTGATTGTGTGTGTGTTTTTGAAAAATTTTCTTTGCGATCTCTTTGAGTTAGCTCACCAGGTATAACTTATTGACCATGGAGTGCCTGTTTCTTTCCGGTTTCCTCCACGTAGATATCTATCCAGGGTTCCAGGTAGAGTACGTGATGATATCCCACCAAGTGATGAGGCTTTGGTGTAGGGACCCCTTACGACAGTTGTACCATTGGGTGGTGTACCAGTAGCACCACTACCCACTGGGAAGCCGATTCCACCAGCCACAACAGCAGAGGGTACACGCCGCTTGAGCACATTGCACGAGTTCCAACACTAGAGGCCACCGAGGTTCCGGGGTGTGACGGATCCACAGGAGGCTGAGGACTAGATGAAGGCTGTGGTTAGAGTTTTTCAACTGGTAGGGACACTAGGTGATCTCATGGTGATCCCTGCCACCAGTCTTCTTCAGAAAGTAGTGGGAAGATGGTGGATCTTGATGCTCCAGGTTCATGACAAGGTCACTCTCATATGGACAGACTTTGAGAGCCTTTTTAGGGTAGAGTTCGTCCCAGCAACCTTACACTCAGTGCGTATACAGAAGCTTCTCCACTTGCAACACGGTAGCATGATTTTGGCTCAATATCCAGCAAGGTTCACCGACCTCTCATGCTACTCCACTAACATGGTGAGATACCCTTTCTTCAAGGCCCAGACCTTTGAGCAGAGGATCATATGGGAGATGAGATATTCGATGATTTTTCTCAGCATCCCGACGCAGGAGGTGGTGTTAGAGAGAGCACTCATAGTGGAGAGATTCCTTGCTGAGTAGTCACCGGTAGTGAGAACCACCACTAGATGCTATGTAGCAGAGACATCTACAGCTAGCAGTAGAAAAATGACATAGAGTTCCAAGAGGACCAGGACTACAAGTGGATGAATGCTAGATATAGGGTCGGTGTTGTGGGGATCTTGAGATAGAGTAGGACAGGTGATGAACATGCAGTGTTACTCATGCGGTGGGCCAGGTCACATGGATCGTGACTGCCCGACCCGCCGTACGAACGACTAGAAGACGGCCGAAGGAACTCCTAGGTAGAGGAGAAGATTCGATCGAGGAGGTCCATAGGCAGAAGACAGATTTGGTAGAGGAGAAGGCTGTGCAATAGGCAGTGGGCGGCGATTCGAGGTTCTATCGCCACCACCCCAGGTGGTGCACCCTGACCACAGGGAGCAGGTGGACAGGGATGAGATCAGCTTCAAGAAAATGAGGCCTATGACCACGGTGCTCCAGAGATGATACGAGGTACAATTTGTGTCTACTCCACCTTATCTGCAGTACTTATAGACATGGGTGCCAGTCACTCTTTTATTACTACAACCCTCATTCGGATCTTTAAGATTCCGGTGGATCCATTGGCTCGATACTTATGGCTAGAGACTCCTAAGAGAGAAGATTCGATGACTACGCACTAGTTCCAGCAATGCGCGATTACTCTAGGAGGCTAGAGATTTAGTTGGGATCTTCTAGTAGCAGCATCGAGGACTTACGATGTCATCTTGGGTATGGAATGGTTATCCACAGTCCATGCTCAGATCAACTGTATTAGCCAAAAAGTGTGGTGTGTCCGCAAGGATGGGACCGAGTTTTCCTTCACCGGAGAGAAGGGAACCTTTACAGAATAGGATGGACTTACCTAGAGGAGGGTGCAGCCGATCACACATCAGTTGGATAACCTTAACCTGAGAGTAGTTAATGTTGAGAGTCTGAGCTATCCTATAGTGGTGGACCAGTACACTGATGTTTTCCCTGATGATGTTCCAGGTATACCTCCTCATAGAGAGGTGGGCTTTTATATTGACTTGTATCCCGGGACGACACCAATATCTACACTAGCATATCTGATGGCTCGCACGGAGCTTCGAGAGCTGCGATTATAGCTAGAGGACTTGTAGAGAAAGGGGTTCATTAGGCCCAATGTTTCTCCTTAGGTAGCCCCGATTTTGTTTTCCAAGAAGGCGGATGGGAGTTTGAGACTCTGTGTGGACTATCGACGCCTAGACCAGGTGACCAAGAAGAACAAGTACCCACTACCGAGGATTGACAACCTCTTTGATCAGCTGAAGGGAGAACGATGATTTTTGAAGATAGACCTCAAATCAGGCTATCACCAGCTCATGGTATGAGATGAGGATGTGTAGAAGACCACCTTCAGATGTCAGTATGGCCATTATGGGTTCTTGGTTATGCCATTAGGCATGACCAACGCCCTAGTAGTGTTCATGGGACTCATGAACATGATCTTCCAACCACACCTCGATCTATTTGTGGTAGTATTCATTGGAGACATCTTGATATACTAAGATATAGAGGAGGAGCATTCCTATCATCTGTAGATAGTTCTGAATACAATCTGAGAGCACCAGCATTATGGTAAGCTCTCTAAGTGACAGTTCTGGATATGAGAGGTTCACTTCTTAGGACATGTCATCTCAAAAGTTGGAGTTGCGGTGGATCCAGAAAATATTGAGGATGTGATTTCTTGGGATCCAACCAGGAGTGTGACGGAGGTGTGAAGTTTCCTGGGTTTGGATAGTTACTACGGGAGGTTTGTGCCTAACTTTTCCAAAGTTGTGGAAAACTTATCAAAGTTGAAGAAGGGGAAACCCTTCTTGTGGTCGGTGAGATACCAGGGGAGTTTCCATAAGCTAAGGCAGATACTGAAGAGTTCCCCCATCTTGAGGTTATCGGAGGAGGGTGTTGGGTATGTAGTCTACTACGATGTATCAGGTACTGGGCTTGGATGTGTCCTCATGTAGGAGCGAGCAGTGATCATGTATGGTTATCGACAGCTGAGACAACATGAGAAGAACTACACTACCCATGGCCAACAGTTAGTAGCAGCAGTCTTAAACTTGAAGATGTGGAGACATTACTTGATGGGCGAACATTTTACAGTCTACTCTGGTCATAATAGTCTCAGATATATCTTCTCTCAGAAGGACATGAACATGAGACAATGGTGTTGGCTGGAGTTCTTCCAGGAATATGAATTCAAGATAGTCTATACTCATGGTAAGGGGAACGTAGTAGCAGATGCACTCAATAGAAGATATGGTATACAATTGCTAAGTGAGGTGACAAAATAGCTAGCCACTTTGCGGATATCCTATGTGGATTGAGATGGAGCAGATTATCTTCAGTCTCTGATAGTCACTCTGCCACTCCTTCAACAAGTCAGGGAGGCACAACTTGGGGACACTGACTGAGAGGCTCAAAGTGCTCAGATATCCACATGACATGCACCTGATGGATTTTTTGAAGGTGGGGAGCACTTCATACTCTTCAGAGGATGTACTATGGTACCAATGGATCTTTAGGAGGAAGTGTTGATGGATTTCCATATGCCCCCTCTAGTAGTACATCCAGGAGTGGAAAAGATGTACCAGGACCTTTGATGTCAGCACTGGTGGCTGGGAAAGAAGAAAGAAGTTGCAGAGTTTGTCACTCAGTGCCTCACTTTTCAGCAAGTAAAGGAAGAGCACTGGGTTTCAGCAGGCTTAGTTCAGCCACTAGAGGTTCCAGAGTGGAAGTGGGATGAAATTTCCATGGACTTTGTGACAGGACTTCCACACACATCCATGATTCATGATCCTATCTGGGTGATCGTTGACCGAATCACAAAGTCGGACCACTTCCTATATATTAGAGAGCATGTATCAGTAGAGGGCTTGGGACGCATATACATACAGGAGATTTTACAACTTCATGGGGGTGCCATCTACGATTGTCTCCAATCATGATGCACATTTTACTTCCAGGATATGAATGGGATTGCAGGAGGCGTTGAGGATACAACATCGATTGAGCACCACCTTCCACCCTCAGATGGATGGTCAGACAGAGCGGACCATACAGACCCTTGAAGACATGTTGAATGATTGCATCCTTGATTTCATCCATAGTTGGGAGGATCAATTGCCCTTGGTGGAGTTCGCGTACAACAACATATATCACTCCACCATCAGTATGGCACCATTAGAGGCATTGTATAGTCGTACTTGCAGATCACGTCTGTGCTGGACTGACCCAAGGGAGTCAAAACTCATGGGACTAGAGATGGTACAGACTACCACAGAGAAGGTGCGGATCATACAGGAGCGGATGAAGACTGCACAGAGCTGGCAGAAGTCTTATGATGATAGGAGACAAAGACCTATGAAGTTCGAGGATGGTGACCATTTCTTTCTACAGGTATCACCTCAAAGAGGTTTGTGGAGATTTGGCCCGGGATGCAAGTTATCTTTGAGGTTCATCAGACCCTTCTAGTTCCACAACAGAGTTGACGAGGTGGCGTACCGCCTAGCTCTTCTCCCTCAGTTGCACCAGGTGCACAAAGTTTTCCATGTATCCTAGATGAGAAGATACGTACATGATCCTTCACACATAATTTAATGGGGAGAGTTGGACATCAATGATGAGGCGATGTTTTCGGAGGTTACAGTAGAGATTTAGAGTCTTCAAGAGAGAGTCCATCATGGGTGGTCGATACCTCTGGTGCGCATTCATTGGAAGCACAAGAACCTATAGGAGAGAACATGGGAGCGGGAGGCTCAGATTAGTGTACATTACCCCGACTTGTTTCCCTAGTTTGTCTTGTGGATTTCGGGGACGCAAAGCCCTGAGGTGGGGAGAATGTAAAGACCCAAATTTTTCCCTGTAATTTTGTTTATATATCGGAATATTATGAGTTTATGAAAATTGAAAGCGCGTGATTTTGAGGCCCGGTGTGCCCAGAATGAATTTCTAAACTTTTTTAGGTATGTTTAGTAAACGCGCGAGTGACGTTTTGTAACTTTTGAACCGGTTCTCGGAATTAAAATCCGAGGAC
This sequence comes from Viscum album, assembly GCA_963277665.1. Taxonomy (NCBI): domain Eukaryota; kingdom Viridiplantae; phylum Streptophyta; class Magnoliopsida; order Santalales; family Viscaceae; genus Viscum; species Viscum album. Next base: position 322,779,201 of record OY728132.1, on the reverse strand, counting down.
ACCGTTGAACTCGAAGCGCCAATATTATCTTAAGAATACCTTCACATTGATCGCAGTTGGTTGAGGGTGGAAGTTAGTTTTCAAGAATTTTGTGGGAGAGTTAAAATAATAAAAATAAAATAAAACAACAACTTTTATTTTATTTTTAAAACTAACCATTAGAATCATAAAGGTGGGGACCACATGAGGGTGTTCGGGAATTTAATGTTGGGCATTAAATTCCTGGTTACACGGGTTCATTAAATCTAAATTAATGAAACAACTTAATTAAGAGTTATTTTATTAACTCTTCTGGGGGGAATTGAGGGTTGTTTTTTTTTGTTGGAGAAAGGGATATGAGCCCTTTGCTGGAGAATACTCCAACAAAGAAGATCCTCCAATGAAGAAGCACCCCTAATAAAGAACAAGGACAATGCTTGAGCCCAGATCGGAAGAATCTTGCGGGAGAAACGAACGTCGAAGTCACCATCATCGTCTTCCTCCTCATGACACCTCCAACAGACAATCAAGGTAGGGGCGCGTTTATGATTGTTCTTCGTATTTTCACATTGATTCCATCCTCTTGAACCTCCTGCTATCGGTCTAATAAGGAGGCTGTGGTCCAAACAAACACGGCCCAATCCCTCCACAATTCTTCGTGGTTTGATGTGTTCTTTGTGGGCGGAGCGATGGGTTGAGAGGAACCCAACCACGATGCCGAAGACCAACACCGGAAGGGAACGAGGTGGCGGCTGGCACGCCGGCTGGCCACGATGGCGGTGGTGGAACAACCGCGCCATCGGAGGACGCTACAACCCATCAGCCACGACGGAGGAGGACGGCGGCCGGCTGGCCGCGTGAAGGTGGGGCGGCCCGCATCTGAAACGCCAGTAGAGGATGAAGCCATGACCCGTAGGCCATGGTGGTGCACCAAGGCGGCTAGTAACTGGACGACCGTGGAAGACCAGCGGCGCCGTCACGCTGCTGGGAGGAGGACAAGCCAGGAATCCATCCGGCCACATCACACTGAGCGAGACCACTCCGAAAGGTCCCACATGCTAGTAGGCGCCAACCGAACGGTCCACAGACCGTTCAGAATACCAAGGGGTGCCTCCCCCCGAGTGTTGTCTAGGGCGGACCCCACCACAACAGACCACCCAACTGAGCGGGCCACACCCAGCGGGCCGGGCCGCCCACTTCGTGGGCCTTTCCAGACCATGGCCTAGTAGGTCAGGCCCGCTACAGCCCAGCCCATTCGGGCCGGACTTGGACTGGGTCTGGTTGGCCCAGGCCGGGTCGGGCCGAGTCGGTCTGACTGGGTGGGACCGGCCCCGGGCCCATTTGGACCCAAATACTCCTTTGTGTCCATATCTTGAGAACAAGGTGTCTATTTGATGAACCATCTACGACACCAGAATATTTGAATTAAGACGGTCCTTTTTTGTATACTCTGCTTGAGTTTTGGATAAATTTGGAGTACATATGGGTTGGATCGAAACCGAATCCAACCGGGCACTTGGAACAGAAACACTAATAACTCACAGACCGAGCGTCCAATTGATGCATCGTCTGTCGCGTAGGAACCCTTAGGACATGGTGGTACTTTGGGTTACTCCTTTATTGAGCTTAGTGGTAGTTGAGGTATGACAGATATCACTAGAGGCAGATTCTATGTAACTCGAGTGCACTGGGTGTGAGGAATCCTGTATCAGGCTGTAACGTGAAGGAAGAGCATCGATCCTGTGTGGGTCAGTGATCAGTGATCCTATTTGGGTCAGTGCATACCGATTTTTTTGGGTCAGATACTATGTGGGTCAGTGGGGGTCAGTTACCTATCGATCCTATGTGGGTCCACGGGGGTTAGTTACCTATCGATACTATGTGGGTCAGAAGCAGTGCTACTTAATATAATAATATGATCTATCCATATGACTAATCATATGTACTTCAGTACTTAAGTTATACCTATTGTGAGCTGAGTATTTACCCTTGTGGTACTTTTCTATGTGGTGATACCATTGTGGTAATCTTCTGTGTGGAGTTACCTTTATGGTACATAACTTCATGGTGATACCTATGTGGTATTCTTCTGTGTGGTGTTACCTTTGTGGTACTTACCTTTGTGGCGTTACATTCGTGGTATTATTTCCTTCGTGGAGCTGTTGTGCCTTTGGATAAAGAGTTGGGCCTTGTGTTTCCTCAGGAATGATATGGGTATACTTGATAACTTAGGTATATGTATCGGCATATACCTAAGTAGGGTTGACCGTTGTTTCCATGCATTTTGGTTTATCCTTTGTGGATTTTGAGAGACCTTTGGGGGTCTCGAGGTCCCTACTGAGTATTTTTATACTCACCCCTACATGGGCTACGCCCACACATTGTTGTTTCTTATACAGAAGACGAAAAAAGATGACTGAGGATGAGGGTAACAGGATGGGAGGCTTCTCGGAGGTGGACATTAGACGAGATGATCCATATGGATGAACGTTCAAGAGTTGTACCTACCCTTCATGTAGGATCCTTGGCAATGTGTTCACTGAATCTTTTTTCAGTTTTACTTGTACTTTTCAGTTGATCTTGTATTCTGGCCCCCTTTACTTACTGTACACACTCTTTTTACTACACAGTTTACTTTGTGCTCGTATCTTGCAGTGTGCTTGGTTTTGTGAGTTTACAGGTTATAGAGGCAATGACTTCTTGGTTTTAGGGATATGCCTTTTCAATGCTAGTTGCCAGCCCCTGGCCTATGGAAGGTGGACTTAGGGTAGTCACGACATGGGGCCCAGGAGACGGGTCGTGACATTCTCTTTGAATCTATAAGACTTGTATAATTATTTATCTATCTTGATACTACATGATACTATGTCCTCATATGATGATAAAATTTGGGAGACTAGTTCCCTTTGAATAATTGGATTAGTCTCATCAAAGAAATAGTCAATATTGATCTTTTGATTATATACATAGTATGTATAATTCCTTGATAACATTGTAAATTTGGATTAATACTTATAAACATTTTCATCTTAGTTTTGTCTTAGAATCATCAATTGTCACTCCATATATTCTCACTGCTCTTGAGGAAAATAATTTTCCCAGAAAATTACATTACAATACTCTCATTACATGTTTGATAGTTATTCTTCATCCTTAGTGTTTTGAATCAATTAACACCTTTGATCTACATCTCTAGAGAGATGATAAACTACCATGAAAACTTTCTTCATTTCACTGCATCCCAAAGAGAGAAATATCTTTTCTAAGGAACTTATCCATTACTTAGCTACAAATGGATTTGTAGTCCCATTAAATGATGTAGGTTTCTAAGGAATAAAGTGATATAAAATTGTTACACCACATGGTGGGTCATCAAGATACTCTATATAATCAATGTTATTTCTCATAACCTGAGTCAACTTCCCCAATATGGTTATAATTTTACCAGTTCTACTTGTAGCTCCAGCTCAAGCTTCATTATCTTTCCCAGGTGGGAAATCCCTATATGAGGTATGCTAATTGATATAGTTTACATTTCTTTTCCTAGACTCTAGTTTTAAATATCAAAATACACTAGATTATATCATAAAATTATGAAACATAATGTATAATTCAAAAAATAGTGAAACACTTAACATAAATTGAAAACATTATCTGTGGACAATCTCATAATCATAAACATGGTTTCTTTAGGAAATTTTTCAAATAATAAAAATATTTTCAAATCCTTTATAATGGTTTATAAATAAAATATGAAGTAATATAAGTATATCCCCTAGGAGTGTCAAACCTCGTGTGTAATAAGTCTCATTTTTGCGTACTGAGTAATGCTTGAATCAAGCCTGATGCACCATTTTCAGATTTATTACTCGTAAGTACATATGTTCTATAACCACATCCACTTATAATACCCCAAAAGGGATGTATTTCTAGAAATACCACATAATATCCAACTTACCAAAACATTAGGATGTTATCCTATATATATACTTATCCTTAAAGTATGTCATATGGTTATATCACTTAATTTATATTTTCCTAAATATAGTTCCAAATAATTATACTAAACTTTTTTGATACCAACAATAAAGACCCCAACCCAATTAGAATTGATCTAGTGGCTACTTTATTACATTGGCAATAGATACAAGAAATCACATCCCAAAGGACCTAATAGTTTTGTAGTATTTCTAAACTAGATACATAATTTAAATGCACATTACACTTTAAAAAATTAAATATATATAGTTTTTTATTTGAGAGCTCCAATATTTCCCCTATAATATCCATTTATATCAATGAAAAACACTTCCTAGTATCCTGGGGAAAATAGAACATAAGAAAGGGGTGAGATCAGATGATTAGTAAGGTTATGTAAACATAATAAGATATCATGAATAAATATTCCTAATAAATATGTAAAGTAAAATAACATAATTACATTCCATTTAAATAATAACTTTAAAATAATATGGTAGGAATAATGGATGATCAAATAACGCTATATAAATAATCACATAAGTTTGAAAATTATATGTTGATATCATAAATAATTGAATAATCACATGGAAATAAATAAATGATATCATAATTTGTTAATTCATAATTACAAGAATCATAAACATACTTTCAAGACCATTCACAAGATAGTTTAAAAATATGGGTAAACACACACTTAAAATTTCCTACCGATTTATCTCAGGAGACCTACTGATGCATTGAGGGGATATGTAATTATAGTCCCCACCCATCACTTAATAATTCCAATTCATTCCACATATTAAAGGGTTGAAACATAATAAATAAAAAAATTCATCTTTAAAAAATAATATTAATACTATCCCCAATCAATAATCATAAACAATCTAGAGTAATATCATGAATGATAAGAAAAGAGTACATAACTAGTTAGAATTATGTTAAACCATATATAGAAATAATAATTATGTTTTCATTAAAACATATAACTAGTTAATCATAATTAGAATAATTTTTTTTCTCATTGGTGAATAGAAATTCCCTGAAAATATACTTAAAAACATTCTTGAGGAAAATAAACTTTTCATTTTAAAATAGCATTTTAAAACTAAAAGTTAAAAAAAATGATTTTTTTTTTCAAAATAAAATTGTAATATTTTGAAATATTATTTAAAACATTTTGTCGTCACGATGATAGGAAATTTTTTATATGTCATATAAGTTAAAAAAATTCCTTTCACACTGTTGAAAAAGGGTAAAAATTACCATTTTTAGAAGAGGAAAATAAGATTCCTTTGAAACCATTTTATAAAAAGTAAAACATTAGTAAAAATTTAATTAATAGATATTTTTTTAAATGTTAATTTTTTTAAAAAACATTTTTATAAAACACGATTTTTGAAGAATCATAATTTTTGACCAAATATAGAAATGGAGTTAGCTTTTATTAAAAGAAATTTCTCAAAAATTTTAAGAAACAATAAAAAAAACAAGTAATATTACTTTTAAAGTTCATAAATAACTAGAGTATAATGAACAAATTGGTTTTAATATATAAATAAAAAATAATTCCCCTAAGGGAGACATAAATATAAATAATCTCGAATAATGATGAGATTGTGAAATAAACCCTTAATACTTTGGTAACTTTTGAATCATAAGCCCCATTAAAGTAATATATTTAAATGAATATATAAGTAATATGAATATAAATACATCATGGTATAAAATATCAAAAGGGGAAGTATATACACCATATAAATGAATAAGTGGTGAATATGACATATGTCTCATAGAATTAAAAGTGAGATGAGAAAACCTTACCTTAGGTTCAAATTCATTTTTATGTGTTCAAAAATACTATATAATAAATGTGGTTTTATTATATAGAACAATAATAATATTTATCATACCATATATGAATTAATTATAGTATTTTATCACCTTTTTATTAACAATTATTTGTTAAAATCACCATTTTGTGTGATAATTGCTTCATTTTTCATGTATATTTTGGTTTTTTAATTTTGGTAATTTTACTTTTATCATGGTTAAATAATATCTACAAGTTTAAAAATGATATAAATATCCTATATATTCATTATATATTTATTTAGAGTAATCTATAAAAGTTAGATATAGAAAATGGATTATACTATTCATGAAGATGGTAGGCCGTATGTATGTATGAACACTGTTTCCATTTTTATTGATAGATGAAAAAAAAGGAAGGTAAAAAATATATAAAATTTTATAGATTCATTATAATTCCTTATATATCACATATATTAATTAAAATTATCCTTATTACATTCAATGTAAAGCATTATTGAAAAATGAGTCACATCACTTCGTGAGGCAGTAGTCCGCTGTACACTCAAGCGACATTATCGTACCTCCCCAAATGGAAAGTAAGAAGGTATATGTGATATAATAATTAAATAGGAATAATTATTTTACTAATATAATATGCATATATTTAACCTATCCTTATTACCGTCAACGTAAAATAGAAATGGGAAAAACACATCACATCGGTTCGTGAGGCGGTAGTCCGTCGTACACATGATAAATGTTATTGTTTTCCAACAGGTTGGAAGGTAAAAAGTTATATTTGATATTATAATTAAATAATTATAATAATTTCATAAATATTAAAAAAATATTTTAAATCCATCATTATATCCAACCATTATAGGTGGTGATGAAAAAACAGTTATATTGGTTTGCGAGGCAGGAGTCCTCCGTACACAAGATCGACAGTTTTGTTTCACATTTGATGGAAGATGAGATAGATATAGTTTATTAACTTAACATAATAAAATATAAGTATATATAATATAATAATTTTATTATATAATCATGTTTCAATAATATTTTAAGTGTTTTGAAGAAGAAACAAAAAAAATGCTTGTTTAAGAATGTTACATCTCCTTCAAACAACTTCTTGAAGGTTGCATGAAATTTTTTCCTAGGTCAGATTTATGATAAAACCAATTAATATAGGATTTTGAGAGGTATTTAAGGAATATATTTTGGTATATATTAAAAAATTTTGATTTGGGAGTGTTAAGAGGAGAGGATAGTGGGTGTCCTTTTATAAGTGGGGGAGAGGACACACTTGGAATTTTTGGAAAGAAAAAGTGATAAACACATATTTCTCATTCCATAATCCTAAAAAATGGTTCATTATAAAACCATGGAATATATAAGTTCTAAATATGTCCATAAAATATTATTTAGACATTTTTTGTGTCATTTTTAACCCTTATATTTTAGCTTAACCCCCTTGTAAACCTAATTTAACCCAAACCGTCATAAAGAATTTTTACTATTTTTACTATTCATTATGACAAAAAATTAAGTTGAGATTATTAAATAATATTTATTATATTTATTCAAAATATGGAATAAATTCTTCTAAATTACATTCACATAAATGGTAAAATTAAATTTAAAATTAAACCCATAGATGTGTCCAAAAATCCATTTTTCCAAAGAAAAATTTTCAAAACATTAAAAAGTTTTTATATCAAAATTCATTATGAAATTGATTCAAGTGACATAAATTAGTTAAATTATAATATAATTTAACTAATTTTAATTTAAAAACAATTTAAAATACAATTTATCTTTTTAAATAATTTAAACGAAAATGCAGTGTTCAATAAAAAATAGTATTTTTCACTATTCATAAAAAAAATTAATATTTTCAAAAAATTATCAAAAAGTCACACAAATATAATTTTAACATTTATATATAAAAAATAAAGTCTATTTTTTAAAATAAAAATTATGAAATTTTTAAAAATTAAATTTAAATTATATTCCCATTGCATGACTAAACTTCCTTTTAGAAAAATATAGTTTTTTTCAGAAAACATTTCCTTTTCTTTCAAATGGTTCTTATATTATTTATAATAAATAGATAACCATTGAAGTTAATTTATACATGTGTAAACTGTATTATTTTCATAATTTAGTTAGTTCTATTCATACCCACTAACTTAATGGCTAGGTTATAATTGTCATGATTAAATAAAAATATTTTAATAGAGTATCAAATTTTGTTTAAACCTGGTGTTGTGTACATCACAAGATTTCATAAATATTTAATTTATTTTTAAAAAAATATATTATAAGGTATTGGGGTGTTATTTTATCTTATAATCTTGATTTTTCATGTCATATATGCTATTAAAATGATGTTCCTCTTTTAAAATAGCTGGGTGTTACATAAAGGATAATTATTTTATGGTTTAGAAGTGATGCATGGATGTGAAGATGGAATGTGGCCATAGAGTATTCTAATCACCCTACTATAAAGTGATGCCCGACTAGGAAGTTTATTTGTGACCATAAATTATTCTTGTCACCCTGTCTCAAAGAGATGCTTTACCACACGGATTTTACATGGTCACAAAATAAGTTCACCATTCTTGAAAAATCTATTTCTCATCTATGATAAACTCATATGTTTAAAAAGGGATTTCTAGTAAAATTCCTTTACTATAATGTTCTCTTTTCCATTTTTCTTTCACATTAAAATGAATCATAAATTAATATGGCCATAAATTTTGATCTTTTTGTCTATTTTTTCTCTATGAGTAGTCAAATTAAAACCTAGAACCCAAAATACACCCTTAGACAGAGGGTTTCACACATAATATGCATTTTAAAAGGACAAAAAGTGTCCATAAGATACTTAAAAATGAGGTTTATGGTTTTGATAACCTTTTTCATCAGCAAAGGACAACATAAATATCCAAATCCTAGTTAGATATTTTCACCTCTATGTCACTAGATTGGTCATTTTTTTGAAGGAACTCCATCTATAGATATATAAGAAATCATGGAACACATGAATATTCCACTAGTGAATTATTAATTAAGTGGGAAACTCATTAAACTTTATCATATAAAAGTGCATGTGGAACCATTTTCATTTCCAATAAAATGAACCCATCAAAATTATATCCATTTAGGATGAAAAGAAACCATTTCTACTATAGTATGGGTCATTTTTCCATATTACTTAGACAAATAATAGGATTCTATAGTTGACTCAACAATGAGAGGATATTCAACAAGAGAAGGATCTCAACCCAAGACTTTTAGTTTCTCAAAAATTAATAATTAACTCAAGTTTTTTTTAATTTTAGTATAGGATTAATGAAGGAAACCCCTATCTGAATTTGGGGAGGCCTGTACACTAGGAACTCTTATATAGATATGACTCACTCATAAGATAATCAATTCATATAGAATAAAACACTATAAGAATATTATATTCAAGGAGGATAAACCATTTACTGTGAAATTTAAGGTCATGTGATGAGGAACATGTACCCTTGGTTGGGTAATCTAAACCAATATACAAAAGGGATAAAATGGTGATATAACTTCTTATGTTGATGGAACTAGTGAAAATAACTTTACTCTTACCTAGGTCAGATATTAGTCCTTAAAATCATTATGTATTTTTATGTTTTTTCCCTAACATTTTCCTAGTCCATTGATAGAGAGGCTTAGTGGGTGGGAACTCACTTTTTTTTAGGATCCCCTTCATGGGTTTTGAACCTGAAATGTTTTGTGACATATCTTGTTTTTCTTCAAATTCTTATAAATTGACTTATTTTATGTGAGATACATTCCTAGAGATCAATGACTATGATTTTTACAAGTATTACCTTTATGGGTTTTCAACATAGTGAGTACTATGTCACTTTCCTTTTTTAGTTTAAGGTCTTGAAATTAGGTTTCATGAGGATGGTGTTAAAATTCATATATATTTGACCAAAATATGAGGTAACATTCATATAAATAAAGGAGAGGTAAAATCAATGTGAATGAGAGTCCAATTCCACTGCATACCACCTCAGGGATTGGTACATGATGTTCAGGGTAATGATACCTAAACTATTATGTCATATGGTTTAAGGTTACACAATGAGGACCATATACCTAGTAGGATTTCTAATAGGATTATTTCAACTTAAATAATTTTATTATTCATAGAAAATTAATACCTAGATATAAAATATTATAGGACTTGGATTTCATAATACTACATTTAAAATGGAGATAAAGTAAAAATGCACAACATCAATCATATTTTAATTATAATTGAATAGTTGGGTTATGAAAAGGGTAAATCATAATATAAGAATGTCTAATTCAATAGGAAATAAATACATAAAGTAATAAGTTGACCATTAGTAAGGAAGATACTATCATTGCACCATCATGAAATAACATATGGAGTTAAGGGGGGGAATTTCCTATAGGACTAATAAAATCCCACATTAGTGTCTTAAAGGAAACTACTGTATTGAAAATTAAAAGGGAGGGGGGTGGGGGTTCATTTAGATTAGTTAAGAAACCTATTAGTAATTTCTAGGAATGGGGAAACCAAGAGGATACTCTCATGGTTTTTTTCATGAAGTGAATCTCAACTCAAGACTTTAGGTTGGTGAATATTCAGACATCATAGGTATAAAGTAGCTTAATAGAGAAAAAATATTCAAGAAGGGTTATATCACCCTAAATTTTATGCCACCATGTAATGAACACATTCTCATGGTGAAGGGTTATAACATAAAATTTCTCGAGTACACAATCATCTAAAAGAGATGAATTTCTCACTATTAAAAAGTGTTCCCTCTATGAGTGATAATATACCCATGGAATATTTTAATATCACGTGCATGGGGAAAAATAGATCTGATTAAAATTTTTCCTAGGCCACTGGGTCTAGTGAACATAGTTTAACTTTTAATAGGGCCTAGTTTTGGTTACTAAAAGTCTTGTGAATTTTTCATTTTCACTTTAACTTTTTCCAACTAAATGAAAGGGAACAACTTAATGAGTGAAAAATCAACTTTTACCCATGATACCCTTTATAGGTTTTCATCTTGAGATTTATTTATATATATTTAATTTTTAGTTTAATTCTATAATTTTTTTCATAAGACATAATTAATAAATTACCTAGTGTAAAAATACTTGAATTTTTCTCAGGCCATTGTTTATGGGGTTTTAACTTGACAAGTATTTGTATCTATTACATTTTTAGTTTTTCAATATGTACTAAAAATAAAGTGACTAAATTATTAGTTCATAAAAATTTGACTAAAAGTTTAGGTAGTCTATATGGTAGCACGGGCAAGGAACACCCAACATGAATTAGAGAACCCAATGCTAATATAGACAATATCAATGATAAATGAACACAATTTAATGTCATGGTGCTTCGACCAAATTTATGGTTGGGCATATGATAAGTGATCTAGGCATCACTATATATCTTGTGGTAATAGTATTCAAGCCGCATATTGTTTTGGTGGAAAATATATTGTCCCAACATAGATTCTAATGTATAAAGACCTACTATGAACGAGGAGTCCATACACTTGGAGGAGGATTTAATAGTGGTAAAATTTATATCTATGACTAGAATGGAAAACCCCAGAATCACTAATATATTTTGGTAATAGAAATCAATATATATGTATTTCTTGATAGGAATACTCTATGGCTAGGAGACATGGTAGTGAAATGGATTATTATCTTAGAGAGATAGGGGAGGAAACCCAACATGAGTGAGGTCTCAAAACAAAGATAAAAATAAATGGTTTCATCATAATGAAAAACCATGATAAGACCCAATATGATCTAGTGTAGGTGTCATATATTGGGTAATATAAGGTAAGAAGATATAATCTGGAGCTGGTTCTATGATAAGGGATCCAAGCATCACTACACATCCCATGATAATGGGAATTAATCCTCACATAGTTCATTTTAGGGAAATTATTATCATAGGTTATGTAAACCATGACATTAGGGAAAGTTTATATTTCCATACCCATTTAAATCTCTTTATATATAGAACCATTACATATATTGATATCTTACATGGTGTGTGTGGGGAGAATTTAATAATTTAAGGTCCCATGGAATAGACCAATCTGAGCATTTTATGGTTATGAAAGATTGACCAAGTAACATACAATTTATGCTTATGTGGTAAAGACCATGTGTCATAAAGTTTATGGTCTGATGAAAAGTACCCCATGTCATGATTTTAATGTAATGTGATAAGGAAGTTTTGTTATTCATTTTAGAGTAATGCAGTAAGAACATTATTCTATGTGGTTTACATTCTTGTGGTGAGGACTTTCATGACTTGCTGTTTATATGACTATGACCATATCCAAGTATTTTAGAGTATTCATAATATAATTTACTTATCTAATGTGATTTTTCAATAAATATAATTCTACATTGGAGTGATAATGAATCACATATATATTTCATGGTTATCATGATTCTATAACTCTATCAGGCCTTTTACAATCTTATTATGGACCCAATATTTAAAGAAAAATCATCCCTTAATTTTATGTCCCAAAATTTAGTGGTAAGGAAAATAATTGTGATAAAATTTCATGGCTTCATATTTGGGTATCTTGATCTTTAGAAGATAATTATAGTTATTTTATTATGAATAGGTAAAGTATTCATCCACATACTTAGGGATAAAGGAATATAACGTTTTTTGTTTATCATTGAGAGATAGATGGCGACATTGTTTCCCATGATTTCCTTGTATGCCTTTATTTCTATGGGAACATGGTTGAATTTGAGATCTAGGTAGAAGATCCTTAATCTTGATCAATTCAGGGTAAGATTTTGAAGTTATTGATGACCAGAACATAGACAAAGACACCTCTATAATGAATAATTTTTAATATCTTGGGGATAATTTTCTGATTAGATAGGTCAAACAATGTTTATAATACACCCGATGCATGGATGAATAATATTAAAAATGAAATAATTTTAAGGAGAATAATTGTAGTAATATTTTATCATTTTACCAGAGGGAAAATACCCCTAGATATAATTTTTAGTTATTTTGTAGATATTTTCATTTCCTCACTACAATTAATTAATATATTATTCTATAGAGATGACCTTGTTAACTTCAGAGGGATGACAAGAAAAATACATAATGATTCCATTTCCTTTCTCATTGTCTAGATGGTTAGTTGATGATACAAGTCTAAGCATAGACTCTATTGATTATATCTTCCACTTTTACTTGGTATATTTTTTATCAACATTTCATTGTGAAGAATTAATAAGGCTGAAGCTATATTCTTTAGAGTAAAGTAGGAAATAACCAATAACTTCTTCACTAATGATATGAGTAAAATATGGGAAAACCTATTGGGCCTTAGATGATTGTACTAATGTGAGATTATCTCTATCAATAGTGAAATCATTAGAACAAGGTGAAAATTACTTACACCCATCTAATACCATGTTTAGGGAAATCTAGGAATCCATTTCATAAAACTATTATTTCTCAGCATGCTTGTTCAACATTATAATAACATTGAATGAGGAAAACTAGTTCTTGTATTCATAAGATTATCTCACATGGTGGGATAGTTCCAAGTTAGCTTATTAGGTGGGATAATACCCATTCTTCCATTTTGTGGGAAGGTTCTCATTCTCTTAATGATGGGGGTAATAAATCCATATGATTATAGAATAATTTTGGAATCCTTGGGGACCCATATTTCTATTTTTGATTATATCAGATATTAAGAGGCTATGAAGCTAAAAGTATTGTAGTAAAAGTTATAAAGTTAATTGGCACATGAATGGTTGATTCATTCATTCCCTAATGATTCAATGCACACAATCCACTATATTCTAGACTATATAGTCATCAAAAATTTGTGAATTCCCATACACTTCTCATTATTCTTCTTATTTGGGAAGAATGAAAAAAAATTCATAGGGACCACATGACTATCTAATATTACTTGAAAATAATCATCCACATTTTACAATAGATCCTGGAAGATAAATCATTCATAGATCATGTAATAAAACATATAATGGTAAGGGAAGTAATTTGTATAATCATTCTACCTTGATTCATCTAGATTCTTAATTTATATCAATTTGATATTGTTGTTCTCTAAGGTAGAGATGATTTACCCTGGAACCTGATCATTATAGAAGAAATAAATTTCATTTTTCCTACTCTCAAAGTCTCATCACCTCAACCGTATTATAAAGAGGGTGATAAAAATATTTTTTAATTTCATATAATTACTTATCTCTAAAGTCAGTTCTTGATGATCTCAGCATCCGATTCTAAAAATATCATCCACTATAATTTTTTCTATAGTTTCAAACTCTTAGAACCCTACAAGGTAATTTATAAGGATGAGTGTGTTTAAAAAATCATCCTACAGGTTCCCCATATAGATATCTAGTAATTATTTTTGGGGAACCTATATTTTCAAGGAGTATGTTAAAACCTTACATCTTGTAATTAAATACATTAATATAAAATTCTATTGCTGGATGAAATTATATTGGTCAAGGATAATTGGTTTCCTCAGTATAGAAGCTGAATTTTTATAGGAATTATTGATAATGATATTTTTATCTTGAAAAAAACTCAACTATAAGGTTATGGTACCAAAAAAATGTAGGGATTTCTATGGTATACATGAAAAATATTAGTTTGGAATCCTCTTATTATTCTAGGGTCCCTGATATTGGGCCATACCAAGGAGTAAAATTGGTGATATATTGTCTAGATTTATAATTCTATCAAATTTTTAGAATTTTGGATTCTTGAAGTTGGGTTTAGTAATAATAAAATAACCCTACTTAGGATATGACTTACTATCTGATTTTACTAGTGAACTTTAACCTTCCATAACATCCATTAGAGTAATAAGAGAATCCAAAAATTATTGGGATATCATCACTTGAGTTAGCTTTAGGTTATTTTTTTTGAACTGGTGATTTCCATGTTAGAGGTAACTCTTGATAATCAATTAGAAATTCATTCAAATATTCCAATTGGTGTTAGATTATGTTGATAGGGTAGCTTGATTATAACTTCGTGGGTTGAGAAATCCCCACCATTTAATAGTGAAAGAGGTAGGATGGATTCAAATTGAAGATAACACTTAGTGGTTATGCTTACCATAAGCAAATCATCATTAATCTACTCAAGATTCTCCATTCTAGCCTTGAACCAAGAAATTGGTTATTTTTTTGAGATAGTCTCATCATATTTGGGTAGTGGGTGGGATATTGAACTGGAAAAATCCTTTACCTTTTTATTATAATTAGTCTATCGAGTGACAATCTCTATATATTACTCCCCCTTTTTATATTCTTTCAAGGTATCATGGTCTGCAACATTAATCTGGTCAATAGTTATGACATTTACTTATGTGAAACCTACAACAGGAAAAATAAAATTCCTTAGAGATGGTATATCCATAATATTGGAATGTTTCTTCCCAATGTAAGATGTTTTAGATGACTTTGAGGGAAAAAATCCCCCTAGTCCTATAAATGGGGTTTCTTCTTGGATATTACAACAATATGTAGAGTTATCATTGCTTCTGAGGTGGATATTTTATCGAGTTATAAATGTGGTGGGATACTACTGTGAAATCCTTTATGTTGGAAAATTCTCTACATAATTAGTGAGAGTTTTATTTAATATGTCACCATTTCTATATTTGATTAAGTTTGATTCTTATGGTTAATGATGATATAGAATTGGCCCCATTACACTATTGTGATTTTCCAGTGATCCTTAGGAGTGTTGGAAGCAGTGGGGATGCAGACCCATTTTCAATTCATAGTGTTTGGCTATCCCCAATGGTATTTCTTTCTGGGTGAATAGTTTATATGATCAAGGATAACACAACATCCTCTATATCTTCTTGTATAAGTGATGTCGCAGGTCAATGGTGATATCCATGGTGAATTAGATCCTTCCCAAAAAAATCATGGGTGGTTTCTTAGACATGTTGGTCATTTTCTTTGACCTACCTAAGATAAGAAAGATAAGAATTTACTTACTCCAGGGTGAGACTATCAAAGTGATTTGATATTGATATGGTGGTCAGTTTCCCCTATTGATTTTTTTCGTGGTATTGGTTTTTGTGGATTTAACCCCTCTAGATTAGGGAAACTTTTTCGACGGATTTTTTATCCCATGACAAAGGTATTCTTACACCATTTGATTCACCATATGTTTTTAAGCACTGGGTAGGTGATATTGTATATTTTTTTCTTTAGATACGAGGTAGATTTAGAAACAACATCAACATAGGTTTAAGGTTTTATTGGGTGGTGGTTCATGATAACGCTTTCTAATATGCAATTATGGAAAAAATAGTTGAAGATCATAAATCCATGTGGTATTTTCATCACATATTCCATTTGAATTATAAAGGAAAATATGAAACCCATAAGTGTATTATCACTAATATTAATGAATACTCAATCAACTTATTTTCTGAGTAAGGATTCTTGTTATGTTCACTTGAATGCTAATGATGCTCAGGTGAAAGGGACTTCTAAACTACAGGTTACCTCATGGTTAATATAACTACAAAACTATTTTAATTCTCTAAATGGTAATAGAGAGGAGGAAAAAGAGTCTAAAATATGGAAAAAGGTCGTTCCAAAATGGAAAATAAAGTAGTGTGGTTCAATGTAAGAGGTGAATTATGAGATGAGTGACAAAGATACTAACTCTATTCTATCCTCAAACTGTGAATAGGACCACCAGGGGTTATTGAATGTCATGCCTATCTCAAGGAATGAGAATAAAGTCAATTATAATTCTGGTCATTTTATAGTTAATAAGGGGAAAATAATAAGGAAAAAATAATACTAAAGTTTATAGAATCCCATGGTCACCCAATCAGTGGAAAAAAAACCCAAGTAATATGTAAAGTAGGTTGCTATAACACCTATTAAAGGAGATATATAAGAGCACATTTATAAGGACACGTGCATTCCAACTCCTTGTGTTGGAACTGAGGAGGATAAAGGGGGTAGAATGGTGGAACCAATATAGATACTCGAAAGTGAGTTAACTGATGGTGTACTAGTGGATGGTGGAAGGAAGGTAGTTGACATAGAAAAAGACTTGGTTCTTCTCCCTCACTCCAAATAATAGATATTGGAGGAGTCTTTCAACATCAAGGTCCCAAATGAGGAGTTTGATAGAATGTTTGAGAGGAGGACCCAAGTTGACCTGAATGATTAGAAAAAAATTTTAGATTAGAAAATATGATCGTATCTTGGATTATATAATTAATGAGGAGAATATTAACCTAGAGGAATATATTCAGTCTTGGGAAAATATGGCATATGAATTCAAGAATCTCATCAAGGAATATCTATAATTGGAGGTAACCTCTATCAATTGAAGTTTATATTGGGTAAAAGACCCACCCTCTTTCCAATTTTTCTATAATGGATTTGTTATTTCTTATATAGTTGAGTTTAGGGTGGGTTTATTTTTTTAGGGTTCTAACTCCACCCTTAAAAGTGTTTTTTGTAATAAAAAATTAAATTTTCATAAGTTCACCTTTATATTTTCAACATTACCTATATGCTACACATTTTGATTTAGTACATAAAAATATTCAAAGGTAGGATGTCTCTAAGATATACCATCAAAACTTTAGGTTGTGCATTGGTTGAGAGGAAAAGTGGTTGACTCATCCCTTAAGGGGTTTTGAGGTCTATTTTGGGGCTCGATTATTGATTTAATAAATTTTCATGAATCTTTCCTTGTTATAATAACTTTTACCCTTAAAAATTTATTGATATATAATATGAATTTAATAGGAAATTTCACATGAGAATTATACTATCTCACATTTAATTTCAATACTCAGTCACTCTATAGTTTGAACCCATATAGTTAGGTACTCTAGAGTATATCACCTTCGTAGGAGGAATTGGGATACTGTGAAATGTGGTAGGAGGTGTTGTGGACTTGGGATTATGACCATGAAAAGGGATTTGTACATATACTTATGAAGGGAATTAGAACTCACATAGTTCACATGACACAATGAGACACATCATACCTTTTAAGGTTTTTTTATAAGGACCATAGTGGTTCCTTTTAAATTCATGCATCCTTGATTTCTTCTAAGTAGTTTAATGTCATTTTAAGCATACTATTATATGAAAAGTACCTAGAAATGGTTTGTGTGGGACTTTTGTATAAGCATCCCTTTTTGGATCGTCCTTACTTTTGGTAACTAGATAGATTAAGGTATAGTTTAGGCGTACACCTGCTAGGAGGCCATTTTATCTTCCTCATGTTAGGACATGATGTAATTTTATTCTCATCGTATAAGGAATGATATTTTATCCTATAATCCTCACATAGGACAGGTCATCCTATAATCATTACATAGAGAATCTTATTCTTGTTATATAAGTTAGTTGGTTTATTATGATCAACACATAATAATGATAGTTAAATTTGGGTGATAGCACTTCCCAAGGAAGAGATAGGATAGTAATGGTACTGGGATTGAACCTCAATGAGTAATCCTATGTATCTTATTAGTACATAAATCAAAACCCATATAGTTCAAGTTGTGAAATTTAATGTTATGTGATAAGATCTATCCATGAAATACAATGTAATATTGTAAGGAAAATTCCATGAAGTTTAATGTCATGCAAATAAGACTTGGTGATAAATAACTAGAAATGGGATGGCAAGGAATTATACATGGAGGGGGGATTTTTGGTTTAACCTAACATGTAAATCACATGTGGGTGTTTATAGTTTCCAAAAGGAGAATATTTTCTATATTTGAAGAAGATAAGAGAAGTATCTCAAATCAATGACCTTGTGCTGGGATTATACATGAGATTCCCTCTCTAATTCATCATATCATCTGGTAACTATATAGGAGAGGGTGATTAGGACTTACACTTAGTAGGGGGACCATGTAGTGGTATGTGGCACATTGAGTGGACTGTGGGTGAGGTCATAAATGATGATATTATTAGGGATTACACATATTAGGAGGCCCATATAGAGGAATGTGGCTCATTGAGTGGACTCATGAGTCCAACTAGATGCTTATGAATCCAATATGAGAATCATGAGATGGGGGATGTTTCCTTAATCACATAATGATAGGGATCCTCATAAACAAAGGAATACATGATTGTTTTTACCTTGAGGGACATATCATTTAAGGAAAAAATCAAGGAAATGTCTCTTATTAGAGGAAAAATCCCAATTATCAAAGGAATACATGATCTGATGGGAGAACTCTAATATGATAAACCCATTCATGTACCACAAGAGGTTGTGTAGGAGGCCTAGAAACTTGTAAATGGAATATTTCATGAGGTAGGTCACCCTACATTCAATCTTATGCAGTGGTGGAATTTTGAAAAGGGGGAAGATTAACTACAAGATAATATATTCATGTGAATTATTTGGTTCCTAAAAGGAGGCCCATACACTCAAAAATGTAATCTTTCATAGAGTGGGACACCCTTTATCAAATATTACATAGATATTAACCATTATAAATATGGTGAAATGTACTTTAAGAAACCCTAACTTCATATAATATTGGTATTTTATGTAATTTGGTAAATTTCTATAAAAGCATGGGTTTTAATTTTATTAGTACCTAGAGGATTATTACATGAATTACCCTATGTAAAAGGATTTTTTTGTATTCCATTACAAATAAACTTATGCGAGAGACTTTCTGAACATATTACAAAGGGTATACATTAACATGAAGATATTTTGTGGTACCTTATCCCTCTCATTGTCTTAAACTTCAATTTTACCATAGGTTATTTATTTGAAGGATCATATGATGGAAATGACCCACATATGAAGAAATTTATTATAGAATATGTGAACTCATCTAATTAAAGTTTTACATGTTTTTTTTCTTAAAGAATGTGTTAGATATTTTTAGTAAATTCTTCATAATTTCCTTCCTAGAAGAATACCCACAAATATGGAGTTAAACTACTCTAGAATATCATTGTAAAGAGACCACAAAAAAATAATATCAGACAACTGAGAAGGATCTTCCAAGGTTAAAAAATGACACACAAATATGAAAATGGAATACATCCATGAAAGATTCTTGTTATTCTATCACAAAGTGACACCTGGCCACAAAGATAATTCATGTTTGTAAAAAATTCCCAACACCCTATCATAAAGTGACACTGATTTGTATGGATTTTACATAGATGTGGATGAAGTTTTATATCATTCCAGAAATGACATCTCATCTGTGAAAAAAATAAATGACCAAAAAGTTCTTTAAAAAAAGCTTCCTTCACATGAATTTTTCCTTTGATATTTTTTTCCATGCTAAAATGAATCCCAACTTAAAATGGCTAAAAAATTTGAATCGTAAGTCCATTTTAGATCTAATAAAAGCGAAATCAAAGATTGTGAAATGAAATATGCCTCTAATTAATGGATTTTTCCTATACAATGTGTTTTATAAGGCCAAAAAGTGTTCAAAAAACCCTCAAAAATGTGTTTTATGGTTTCAACACCCTTTTCATCAACAATGGACAAGATACCTTGCCTACTCCCAAATGGGAGATTCTCACCATTGTATAACCAAATTGGGAAATGTTTTAGGAGAAAATCCATCCCTAATTATGTGATAAATTATGTGGCACATAAAGAGACCATTGGTTCCTTCTTCATTTAGTGTAAAACTCTATATTGATTATAGTTGTGTATGGTGAAAAATTTTCAATTCCAATATTCATAGTCATAATTTGAGAGGAAAAATATCATATTGATTATGTGCTAACTGACAACATAATTAGACTTATATTCAACCACCCCTAGTAAGCTAAGCCTTAAGGATTTTTTAATAAATGTGTTAAAGTATAAAGGTTCTTATATTAGGTATCTCACCAACCTATATTATAGAGAAATAAAAATATGAACCATTCACCACTAGTATACCAAATACATATTTTATGTCACTATATGTGGTATAATTTCTAGGTCATTTAGTATACAAGTTTCATTTTAACCTCATGGTCATATTTTGTATCGTGATATAAGAATCCTACTCATATCAGCCTTAACATTTCTCCACAACCTACAATACTTATTGAAAAACATCAGTAAGTGATAACTCAAAGTTATATTTTGATAAGTAAATTAACATTTCACTTAATATATATATATATATATATATATATATATATATATTATTGGGACCAAATTGAATGTAATAACCCTGATAGGTGGGGTGAATTAGGGTGCAAACTTGATTAAAAATTTTCACATATTTGAAATACCTAGGCTGTGTAGATCTTATCACATTATTAAAAGGAAGATATTTAATATCTTCTTATATTTCCACAGATCACACAAAACTTTAAACATGAAAATTCAAGAAAGTAATGAACATAAGTCAAAAATGATTTTAATTGTTTCACCAATAATTCTTAATCTAAATAGTATACACATGAAGACATAACAATGTACTATAGTCCACTATCATGTACTATTTACTGGATATGAGCTTTCAGGTCATGGTAATTCCATTCCAAGGTGAACTTACCTTATAAGGTTTAGAAAAGAGTAAATATTAATATACAGTCCACTCCTTCTCCTCCTCCTACATGAATATCTTTGGTGAAGTAAAATTTTGTTTATATATGAGAGGGTATCTTAACTAGTTTATAGACATGGAGGTTTATTCCATATCAATATAAGGTTATGAAACTTCTTACATTTTCAAGTCTACATTTGATGTGATATTAATATTAACTTCACTAAACTACCAATTCTTAAAACATGGATGTGATATACTTTAAAATGAGTGAGATAAATCTTATTCTTTCATACATGAACATAATAAAAACACTTCTTCCTATTGATGAAGAATAATCCAACAAGGTAATTATTCTTATTATATCCTATATTCTTCTTCAACGTCTAGATGTAGCAATGAAAATATATTTCCTTTGAGACTTATTCCTTCAAATGAAAATGATATGATCAATAGAACTAAATTTTCAATGTATCTTCCTTATTATTAATTTATTTAAAACCATATGAATCATTGAAGTTATATCTTTTTGGCACAATCCATATATTTGATATTTCTTCACACTCTTCTCGAACTTCTACAAGTAGTTTTTATGAATTATTCAATCATCCAACCCTTGATCCAATGGTTGGGATCAATTATATTAATCTAATTCAATGATATTAATAAAATTTTTCCATATAATTAAATTTCACAAAATAAATCCCACTATATTGATTCAATTAATTAAATCTCAAGTTAAAACTTCATATTTTTAAATTCAAACAAAATATTTAAGATATTATAGTAATAACCTGATTAAATAATAAATTTATTCACTATAGTGAAGACACTTTTAATTTATCCATATTTTTTCATGATATCATCTTATATAACTTGATCTATGGTTAATAACTAGATCCATAAAATTTGATAAAATATCATTTTAAATCCCTTCAATGAATATGATGGGATAATCTAAATATTATAAAATATTAATACTTTTTTGAAGTGATAACCATTTCTATAGCACAAATAATCATTTCCTAATACAACTAGATTTATTAATTTCATCTAAATACACATCTATCATGGTGAAACTGCTATATCATAGTGCCGTCTTTCTTAGCTCTCCACCAGTTGTTCTATGACCTACCAATTATTTCATGACCTTCAACCTATTATATTCCAATACCATGATTATTTCACCCAAATTCTCATTATGGTATCAATTTATCCCACAATATTTACTTCACAATTCTATTTAATCTTCTATATTATATATTATATCATTTTTATGAGCTTCAAGATGTAATTTATTATTTATATTCACAATATAATCTCACATACCAGTTGAGTTTATCTAACAAAGATTTTAGAAACTTAAATATTATTCTAATGTGAGACCACTTATAGTGTGATATTTTGATTCATGAAGTATCATCCTTCTGGTATTTCTAGATTAATATGATGTAGAAAAGATTTCAGAGTGGTCCATTACTTCTACAACATGGGCTCCCAAGCTACTATAAAGTTAATATTATGTTATAGAAATACTATTATTATTCAAAACCTCTTGTATTGTGGTAAAATATTACATAACACAACCATATAACCTTATCCTAATTTATCCTTATACATAATCTATTTAATCTCACATACGATGGTATTGTGGTATAGTTACTGTGGTTGTGTCATGATTTGTTTTCATAATAAAAATACTTCCAACCATATCTAAATTACTTTATGCATGATCCTACTTCACATAACATGTCATTAGATTATAATAGTCATGATATACCTCAATGATCTCATTTTAATTAATTACTTACAAAATATGGTTCCCATGTAAGGTAAGAAACTTCAATTCATCCAAGCATCTCAAAAATCCATGTCTTTTAATATAAACCTTCATTCATTTTGAAAAAATCCAAAAACTATTTTTAAACATACAATACACAAACACTTGGTTGTAGCATTATAACCCTTTGAATTTTATTTACCATGACACCCCTTGGGTCAATAGTACATATTTATTTTGGTTATTTATTTTATTTAATTTTTTAGAAGTTTTGGGAATTGAACACTTGAATGTTTAAAAATGGTGAAAATTGTATGGGGTTAATTATTAGAGCATAGTTAGTGATAACCAAGAACCAAAACCACACGCAGTGGAAGGAAGTGTTTCTACGCTATTTTTATAGTTAAAATAAGGTTCTTCAAACTATAAAACTTTCCAAGAATACCATATGTCCTAATTTGATATATATGTGTTAGGGTACATGATTAGTGAATAGTTTGGAGAATCCATATGGAAAACCATACACATGGGGGGGGGGGGGGTAAATCTAGTTAAAAACATGTGGTTAAAATCAATTTCCCATACCATGTGAAAAAACTATGTGAATTTCCATATTTCTTAAAAAACATGGAATTTACCATTATTACTATGCTAATTATTAACCTCTTCCTACCCCCTTTTCCAAATTAATTTTCCCTAAATACCCCTTTTCAATATAAAGATCCTACTCTACACTCATTGGTTATTATCCATCGATTCTAGTGAGTTTCTTCAAGGTAAACTCTCGATTCCTTATGTATTACTTCTCTTCTCTTCTTCAAGTTCCTTATTATTCCATTTTATTCTGATGCCTTTTCTCTAATTGGCCATAGTAGCCATTATATTGACTTAGGATGGTCTTATAAGTGGTATCTATTGCTTTCTAGGATTATGAGGGTCTATTTATTCCTTATCTTACCATATTTAAAGAATAAAACGATTTTTCATTAGATTTAAGGTAGGTGTATCTACATAATTGAACATTACTTTTGAATACCTTAAACACTTGAGTTTTTATATATTCTATTATCATATTATGATTGAATTGAATTATTGGGAAATTATTTAAGTTTTTATTAAATGTGTTTATTGACTTTATATTTTATAAAGTGATGTTTTACTTAGTTTTCATTATAAAACCATAATTGTTCCTACAAAGCATTTGATAAAATGTTTTAAAGAGCCTTGATACTCTAAATAGATTTTTAAAGAAGTTTTTAAAGGAACATGTATTATTAAATATATTTCCATAATTTATAATCCTTTTGTTTAAGTGAGGTCTTGTTTATTATGTGTTTATTTGATGTTTTTAAGTTTCTTGAAATGTTTATATAATGTTATCCATGTTTTTTTATTTTAATTTCAGAGGATGATCCTAAAAATATTCTTGAATATCAAACCTATTGTGACATGATAACCATTTACATGATGAATATTCATACTTCCTCATACAAATATGTTTATACCTTTCTTCTAATTATACATCCTCTATGGTGAAACCTCTATATCACAAAAAAGTACTTCACAGATCTATTCTAATTACAAAATGATATGCTGATTGTGGAATCAACCTCTAATATATTATATTCCAATATCCAACATAATTTTTCCATCTTATCACTATGTCATTGATTATTCCCATAGTCTTTAATTAAAAATTAAATTTATTCTTATATATCTTACGTTACAGTGTGGTTATCAGGTTCATGGTGTAATTAATTATCTACTTTCACAATATATTCTCATGTATCAGCTGAGTTAATTTTATATATCTTATAGAAGTTTTCAGATAATTCGGATGTGAGACCTCTTTATGTGTGATCATTTGATTCCTAGTGTACAATTCTTCCAACACACCCATATTAATCTAATGTAAAAAATATTTCCTCACGGCCTATTTCTTTTATATAATGGCCTCCCATGATTCTATAGAGTATATCTAAAATAATAGTATGTTTATTCTTAAAAAAACACCTCTTTTAGTGTGATAAAATATACCAAAATACAACCATCCAATAATCTATTAATTTATCCTTACATAGAATATATTTAATCTCAGGAAAGATTATATTATTACATGGTTAATTCTATTGCAGATGGATTTTTCTTTCTTAAAAAAACATTTCCACTCTACTCTAAATGAATTAATTCAAAATCTTACTTCTTTTAACACCTTAGTAGACCAAAATAGTCATAGTATGCCTCTGATATCACCTATCAATGAATTCTTCACTATATATGGTTTCCATGTATGGAAACTAACTTTACTTCATCCAAGAATCTGAAATCTCTAATTATTTTAATTTCAAACTACATTAAATATAAAAAAATAAAAGACATAACCTCGTTGTTGCAACACAAACACACATGAAACCAACATGAAAGAATGATAAAGTGGACATTTCTTTTCTTTATAACATGATATAATTTATATTCTTAAAATAATTTAATAATTTTTAACAAAACTATAAATATGAATTAATTAAATAATATCATATATAATAGAATACTATATTATCCTTTTGTTTACTTCACTTTTAGGGTTTTGTTAAACTCATTACATCTATATATAATTCCTATCATATATCTATGTGACCATCATATAAAACTATCTAATTAAATTCTTCTGTTGTGAAAAATCTATGAAGAAATTTAGTTTGAATGTGTTGTGACTTCATAATCATATTCCCAATGTTAAAATATTTGAAAAAATTATTTAAACTTCATTACTTCACAACCTTCAATGTTACAGGATCAATTACTTCTATTATCTACTCATATTTCTTTCTATGTTCATTTTAATAATCATTCTTGGAACCCTTTCCATCAAAACATTCCTTTGAAACAATTTTTTAACTGATGTATATATTTACATTAATATATTTACTGAAATACCTTATACTCATTTAGGATATTAAGTTACATTCACTTTATAGTTTTACTTGATTTTTTTATTTTTTAACCTTTGAACTTCTTAAGGACTAAATAAACTCCCATTGGCCTCTTGGACACTATATTCTCTTTCAAATATCATTACAATATACTCAAAATCCTTTATGATAGAAAATAACTCTTACTTACTTTTAGTATTATTATTTTAAAAATAGAAAATTAATATCTATATATTATATGATGTTCTATGTTTTTTGATCATTATTCTAATGACAAGGCCCTATTCATTAAAATATTATACTTTTGGTGGGATACAATTCCACATATTTTAACAAATAGTAGGACAAATTTTTTTATATTAGATAATTTTTTTATATTTAGCTTGATATCAAAATTTTAATAGAATATTATGAATCATAAAGACGATCGGGGTTAGCTTAGTGGTATCATGTAAGTCGGCCACTCCTCGGCAATGGAACTGGGGCAGGTTCGAGTCTCGCCACGCTCAAATTTAGCTGGGGATGAGCGGCGCACAGGTGGTGAATGGGGCCCAAAATAAGTGTGGTGTGGCAATCGCCTATACCTCGTTACCCACAACTCGTTTTCCCTTGATTTATCCATATTTCGAAGGTGTATTATTTGGTAGTTTTGGTGGTCTCATATTTACCGGACTCATGCTGTTGATTTTTGTTGGTGCAAATGATTTGATTATGAATCATAAACCATGATTATTGATTATATTATCTCACATAGTTCTTAACAACAAATTTTTAATAAAAAAATTCCCTTATCATATTAGAGAAATAATATAAAAACACACATCCTTCATTTTCAACCGAGATTTAAATATTCCTTTACATTAAACATTATGAATTAAAAAAATACTTTCTTCATCATATAAATACAGACTACAATATATATCAATTATTACCTTGATTTTTAACTCTTTTATATTTATAAAAATATAAAAAAAAATTTAGTATCATATACCCTTCAAAATAGAATAATTGATTTCTTTAAAATTAATAACTGACATGGGAATTCCATGGATTTTCCAAACTCCTTTAGGCATCCCAAAAAATTATATTATATAGAAACAATGTCCTTCCGTCCCAAATTTTCATTTTGGTTTTAATGACCTTGACATTATACTTGAAGAAACACTTATTGGACTCTCCTACTATGTTTTTCTCTTATGGTTTGAAAATTTACCCATTTTACTATCTATACAACACTAAATCTTAGATATCACAGGTCTTGATCAATTCTTCTCAACATTATTTGAAAAAAAGGGCAAAAATTTATTGAAATCATTAATCTTATTAGGAAATTTCCAATAGAATGTGATTCATAACTATAAAAGTCCTTAGGGAATCCTCAAACCTCTCCAAGCCAAAAATAGACCCAATCAAATTGAGTATATATAAGTCGAGTATAAAGTTTATTTTTTTATATTATATATAATTCCTTTAAAACCTAATTGAATCTATCTATAATTCTTATAAACATCTATTTGATCCTCCTGTTGAACTAATTCAACATGTTGTTACTTAGGAAAAGGTTTCCCTAACACATATAATTTCCATTCTTGCTTAATAAATATTATTAATTATCTATACCAATCTAAGTAGTTTACTATAATAATATCACCCTTTTCATGGAATGATATCAAGTTTAATTAAAATGAAGATGTTTTTATTTATATACAATAGATGATTTCATTAAATGAGTATCATGTTTAGAATACATTTAAAATAACAACCCTGTTCTTTATTACATACTTAAACATGATTTAGTACATAAAACCTTCAATTGATACAAAATAGAATATAGAAAGGTCTAGTGTCTTCGAGTCATAAGAACATTACATAACATCTTAAAGTATATAACACAACATCTTATTGAAAAATTTCTTTACATGATTACTACATTCCCTCGTACTTAGCATTTCATAGTATAACCTGAGGACATGTATAAGAATAGAGTACATGTGAAGGGTCTGGTATATTATCAATGGTCACAATTATTAATGGTATTTTAAAATCCAAAACATAAAACCAAATAATTTCACATGTTTTACATAACCATAAGAAGACATTTAAATAAACCAGTAGGATTTTTTATTAATGAATTTTTGGGTCATTACAATATTTATCCCTTAAGAAATTTCTCCCTCGAAATTTTTTCCCACACTAAAATAGATGTGGGTAACTCTTCTTCATCACTTTTTCTGATTCCCACGTCACTTCTTCAAACTTGTGATTTTTCCACAACACCTTGATGAGGGTCATTATCTTATTTCCTAGAACATTTTCTCTACGATCTAAGATCTTCACTAGTTTCTCCTCGTAAGAAAGATCATCCTCTAGCTGTACTACATTTTAAGAGAGTACATGTGAAGGGTCTGGTATGTACTTACTTAAGAGGGATACATGAAAGACATCATGTACTTTGACTATGGTAGGTGGAAGTGCTAGTCAACAGGCTACATCCCTAACACGATCAAGAATCTCAAAGGGGCCGATGTACCTAGGACTTAACTTCCCCTTATTTACAAACCTCATGACCTTATTCCATGGAGAAATGCATAGAAATACCATGTCTCCAACTTTAAACTCAAGGTCTCATCAATGGTTACCTATAAAAATCTTCTGTCGACGCTGGGATGCCTTGATAAGCTGATGAAATGTTTTCATGTTCTCCACCATTTCTTAGACCATTTCTTCTCCTAGCATCTTACGCTCATCGACTTCATCCCAACATGCCAATGTTCTGCACCTATTCCCATATAGGGCTTCATAAGGTGCCATTTGGATGCTCGAGTATAAACTGATATTATAGGAGAATTCAAATAGGGGAATATGTTGATCCCATCCTTCTTTAAAGTACATTGAACATGATATTAACATATCTTCTAGTGTCTGAATAGTTTGATTAGATTGGCCATCAGTTTGAGGATGATAGGTCATACTAAAGTTCAGTTCAGTATCCATAGCACGTAGAAGACTATTTCGAAACATAGAGGTGAATCTTGGATCTCGGTCTGATATAATAGATAGTGGTACTCCCTGAGACCTTACCACTTCCCTAATATATATCTGTGCCAGTTGATCTAAGGAGAAATCCTCCTGAATTGCAATAAAGTGTGTATACTTTGTAAGATGATCCACAAAAACCCATATTGCATTGTTTCCTTTGGATCTCTTTGGAAGCCTGGTGACAAAGTCCATGGTGATGTTCTACCATTTCCATGATGGTATAAGTAATGGTTTCATCATCCCCTTAGACTTCTATCTCCCAGCCTTCACTTACTGACACACCAAGAAATTTGATTTATATTCAGTGATATCCTTCTTCATATTATCCCACCAATAATGATCTCAGAGATCTCGATACATCTTTGTGTTTCCGAGGAGAATAGAGTAATTTTAACTATGTGAATAATTCAAAAGTTCCTTCTTCAGCTTCAGATTTGATGGAACACATAGTCTTTTCCTAAATCTCACAATTCCTTCTTCATTAACATTAAACTCCAAGGATTTCCCTTTTCTGATAGCTTCCACTTTCTTCTGAATTCCCACAACATCCTTTTGAGCATCCGTCACCTTTTTAAAAGAGATGGTTGAGTAATAATTTGTGAAAGTATTGATGATTTTATCTTCTTTATGATTCCCATTTCTATATTCATCAAATCTAAGAAGATTGGATCCTTCTCAATTCTCATCAATGATAGAATAGATTATTCCTTTATACTTAGGGAATCTTCCACATTGTTCACTTTCCCAGAGTGGTAATGGATTGAGCAGTCATAGTCTTTGATCAGATCTAACCATCTTCATTGGCGTATGTTCAACTATTTCTATGTTAATATATACTTGAGGATTTTGTGGTCCGTATATATTTCACACTTCTCCCCAAAGAGATAATTCTTCCAAAATTTTAAAGAGAATATCACCGCATCCAACTCCAGATCATCTGTTGGATAATTATTCTCACAAACTTTCAATTTCCTTGAAGCATATACAATGGATTTGTCATTTTGCATCAACATATAACCCATGACCTTCTTTGAAGCATCACTGAATACCACAAAAATTTCTCCACTTGTGGGTAAAGTGAGAACGAGAGCAGTAATAACCCTCTTTTTCAACTCCTTGAATCTTTCTTCGCATTCATCACTACAATAAAACTTTACTCCCTTCTGAGTTAGCTTGGTAAGAGGGTTGGACAATCGTGATAAATTTATCACAAATCATCTATAATATCCAGCTAACCCCAAGAAGCTACGAATATACATTATTGATGTTGGCCTCAACCATCCCTCTATTGAAGTTGTCTTGGAAGGATCCACAAATATCCCATTGCTTGTGATGATATGGCCCAAGAATGAGACCTCCTTCAACCAGAACTCACACTTTCTGTTCTTTGAATAGAGCTTCTCCTTTCGCAAGGTCTCTAGTATATTTCTTAGATGATCCTCATGATCCTCATTGGTTTTGGAGTATATTATAATATCATCTATAAAGACTACCAAAAATTTGTTGAGGTAATCTCTAAATATTCTATTCATCAAGTCCATGAAGATTACTGGATCATTAGTGATTCAGAAAGGCATTACTATGAATTCATAGTGCCAATATCTTGTACGAAAAGCAGTCTTGGGGATATCTTCCTTATTCACCCTTACTTGATAATATCCCGACCGAAAATCTACCTTGGAGAATTATTCTTCTCCACACAGATGATCGAAAAAGTCATCAATTCATGGGAGAGGATACTTGTTCTTTATCATGATTTTGTTAAGCTCACGATAATCGATGCAAAGGCGCATTGACCCATTCTTCTTCTTGATGAAGAAGACTGGTGCAACCCATAGTGAAACACTTGGGTATATAAACCCTTTATTCAGATTCTCTTGTAGTTGTTTCTTCAACTCCTCAATCTCCACAACATCCATTCTATACAGAGTTTTGATATTGTCAACACCCCAGGTATAAGATCAATTGAGAATTCGACATCTATTCTAGGAGGAAGACCAAGCAATTCCTCTGGAAACACTTCATCAAATTCCCTCACAATAAGCATGTCTTCAAGGATGGTTTCCTCCTTAGACTCAATCATTTGAGTTAGATACACATGCTCATAGGGTAGTAATATTCATTCTTGAGATGATGGAGCTAAAGAAGTTTCATCTTCCTCCTTTCACTTGTACATAATTGAGGGTCGATTCTCCGCATGGAGAGTGATTTACCTCTCATGGAAATTTATGTTTTCTCTTTATAGGTAAATCCAATCCATGTCAAGAATTGCATCAAATTCCACCAGAGGGAGTATGATGAGGTTCACTAGGAAGTTCAATCTACCAATTCTGATAGGGGAGGAGTTATATTCATGGGATGCAATGATTTCCCCATTTTCTGTACTCACTGACATCTTTAATTCCATGATTTTTGGTGGTGTTGGGATTGTTCTACTAAACTTTCAGGATATAAAAGAATGTGTAGAACCTGAATCAAAAATTACGTTTGCTATTATTTAATGAATAACTAGTGTAGCTATCACCACTTCATTTTTGGGGTTCACTTCGGTGGTAGTGATGGGAAAATCCCACCCTTTCTACCTTGGAGGTTTTTGGTTGCCTCAAAAAACCCTTAGCTTAGGGCACCGATTTGAAAGATTCCCTGGTTATTTGCAGTTGAAACAATAAAAAATGCATTGATAGTCGAACGAAGTGTTCCACTCCTCTGTCTAAGTTATGGGTTTTTCTTGTCGACAGTTAATAGCTAGGTTTCCTTCTCTTCAACACCTAAATCATTTCATTGTCCTCTTCATGAAATTTCCTGGGTGCTTCTTTCCACACCTTTGGAAAGTGGGTTACTAGATCTTTTTAGCACTGTTTGATTTATCCATCAGAATACCAGAATTGAAGACCACCTTTCCTTCTTATCCCCATGATACCCCTGAGATTCCCTGATCTCCATTTCAACCTTGAGGGAACATCATAAAATTTTCTCATAGTTGTCAAAGTCACGGATCTCCAGGGCTTTCCGTAGGCTAGATTTCAACCCACCAAAAAAGTGGTCAACCATGAATTCAGGGGTAACAACAAAGATGGAGGCATATATTTCAAGGCTTGTGAAGTTTTCCTCGTACGCGCCAATTGATTTGTCATCTTTTTTCTTGAGGGAAAGTAAGTCTCTTTCCATATTAAGCATGAGGGTTCATGGAAAATATTTATCAAAAAACATCTTCCAGAAATCCTTCCATTCCAATGCCTCGATCTCCTCCCCAGGCTTCATATTTTTGATCAATGTACACCATTAATCAGCTTCACCCTCCATATGATAAGCAGTCCAGAGAACCTTCTCTTGTTTGGAACATTGTAGGATGGATAATATCTTTTCAATGGAGTTGATCTATTGTTCTACAATTAAGGGATCAGATGATCCATTAAAAGCAGGAGGCCTTTGTCTCATGAAGCTCTTGATAGAAACTTGTTCTTTCTTGGGGGAGGGGGGGGGGGGGGGGGGGGTTGAACATTACTCTTGACCCATATTTCTATTCAAATATTGAGTTAACTAATATAGAATCGTGACAAAGTTAGTGATTCCCACTCCAATAGGATTGGTAATCTCATTAGCACAATCATCACATTGATCTTCACATCGGTTGTTAGCCCAAGTCCTCATATTACCGGCCATTGGATGGAATAAAATTAAAGTTAGGGGTATCATATAAAGGGTAATCCAAGGACAAAACATATGACTTATAAATAGCTTTTATTTCCTTAACTTATGAATCTATTGTCTTCAATCTATGTTATCCATGATTTACTTTCTAACATATATTCTTAGGGGATTATTTTTAATTACCTTAATAATGGTTCATAATAAACCAGTGAATTTACCAATTCATATACCCTGATAGTGTCATAACCAATAATGCAGCAATGCCCATTTTCTTGTACTAGGATACCCCGGGTCAAGCCCAAAACTCATTGTCGAGGTTTTTACCCCTAGGTACATCTATGCCAGAGCCGCCTCTACCTGCTCGTATCTAGACATAGATGTATTTTATTGATAAACCACTTACCAAATACCCACCAAAACTTAGGGATGTTTTTATTATACTTATTCTTGTCTCTTAGTCTTCACTAGGGTTTTCTAATCCTAATCCCAAAAATAAATAAACCTATCCTCTGATACGAACATATAACAACCCTGTTATTTATTATATACTTAAACATGATTTATTACATAAAACCTTCACTTGATACAAAATAGAAGATAGAGGGTATAGTGTATTTGGGGCTTAGGAACATTACATAACAACTTAAATCATATAATGGAACTTCTTATTGAAAACTTCCTTTACATGACCACTACATTCTCTCATACTTAGCATTGCATAGGATAATCTGAGGACATGCATAAGAAAATGGTGAGCTATAAAGCCCAGTAAGGGAATAAACATGGAATAACACAAGGAATACAATACATCTTAGACAATAGTCATATCAATGGAGCACAAGAGAATCATGAACATAAAGGCATGATAAATCATGATAATCATAACATGGAAATGTGGCAACAACACTTAACATGGAATTATCATGAGCTAATGATCATTGCACATGAAGCACAAGTAAACCCTCATTGCACATGAAGCATGAGTAAAACCTCATTGCACTTGAATTATAATGATCCAACACTCATTTCACATGATGTATTATGATACTATACTTTACCCAATGCATTGTAGTGCCATTAGGGCGCACACTTCTTAAGCATTTCATTTGATGCATAAGTGTGCCACATGGATCATAAAACATTGATTCATTAAACATAATAATTTATTACATGATAAAAGAATATGGAATTAATACATGAAACTCTATAATACATAAGTAAATGTTCATAACGGTTAATACCCTTGACAAAGAAATGGACATGGTATTCACTACACAATGACTTTGGCTTGGAAAAAAATGGTGTAATTTCGGCAGCATAACGACGTGACATTAGAATTCATAAAACAAGGTTGATGAGAGAGAAAGAAGCATATAATAATATGAAAATGAAATGTACAGTAAGGGGGGGTCATATAGATACATTTCCAAATAATTGTAATGGAATTTAGATTCATGATACAAAAGAATTTCTTGAATGTAAATGAGGAGAGAGAAATTACTTTCAGAATTTTGGCACAGTAATGGGTGTACATGAGAGGAACTTAATAAGATAGAAAAGGGTATATCATCATTAAAAAATAAATAGAAAAGTATGGGTTAGGTTAGAAATCATACCCCAACATTTATAATTGAAAATAAAAGGACATACCAATATTAAGAAACATGGATAAAATGAGAAAGGAAAGAATCCCTTAATTGGAAGTCAGATCCCAAAGGATTGGGAGAGGATTGAGAGAGGATTCTTGGGATATTGGGGAGAATTTGGAGGATTATAGTTATATGAGGGAATATTTTGGACAATCTTCAAAGTCTTTGAGTGAAGAATAAGTGGGATCTTGGGTGGGTTTATATAGGAAAGGAGAGGGAATTCTTTATTTTTTAGGTTTGAGACACCACACATTAAACTAATCAAAACCAAAAACCAAACCATAGTTTTTGCCCATGTTTCATGCCAAAGGGGAGTTGAAAACAATATTTTATAATGATAATGGTAGAAATTCTTCAAATAATAGGGTTGCTTATGTGGAGGTGAGTCACACTCTCAAGGAAAACAATTTAAAAAGACAAAATGTTTTATAAGCCTTGAAGGGTCCACTAAAGCTTTGTAAAATAAATCAAAAAAACCCAAAATCACATTATATTAATGGTAAAATATATATTTTATTAACATAATGTTTATAGTGTTTTATAACATCACTATTGGGTCATTATGATGTCATAAAACACATTATATATTTAAACAGTATTTAATTTTTACCCTAAAATTCGACTGTCTTAGAAAAATATGAAAAATCCACCATTGTATAATTTTGATGTATTGATTAAAAAAATAATATTAATTTTATCTAAATTTTTTTCTAAATATGTGTATTTTTACTTTTGAAATAAAAACTGACATTTATAAAAAATTCATGGGTTTTGACAAAACAACTTTCAAACCTTAATAAAAATTACAATTGTATTCATAACATTATATGATCATTTATATTTAATAAAAATTAATTTAATAATAATAATATTTTATTAAAATATTATTTAATTCAAAAATCCATTAATTCATCAAAACAGATTTCTTAGTTGAATATTAACTAAAAATACTATTTGTGCATTAAAAAATATTTACAAAGTAACAATATTAAAAAGAATGTATATTATATATAAAAGAATAATGTACATAATCATAGTACTAGGGTATTGTTACATAACCCTTTAAAACACCCTCATAAGATTTTAGGGAATGGTTCGCGATGGTGACAGACTCTTGGGGTGGCTCGGATAACATTGCTCGAGTGGTAATCTCTATCAACTTCCACTTCTCTCGTAGGTGATTTCGCTCGAGCTTAACATATTCAAGATCGGCTTGGTCTTGGTCAAGAGATAATCCCAATGACACCACCTCCTTTACGAGATCCAAAAAATGGGATTTTTTTGGGGAAAGTCTACTGTATGAGGCCATCACTTCCTTTTTTTGAGTAAATTGGATTTGTTAAAGCCCTATATTTATACTAATCATGTGATCACTGTTCAAAAACTAAATTAGAAACGATCACAATTCTTAACGGTATTTTAAAATCCAAAACATAGAACCAAATAAGTTTACATGTTTTACATAACCATAAGAATACATTTAAATATATCAAGAGGAATTTTCATTAATGATTTTTTTGGGTCGTTACATTTAACATAGAATTTAATTCAATGTTCTCCCTTTAAAATGATGACCCATTTTAAATTCATCATATTAATTAATAGGGTAATCTCTATATTTCAATGAAGAATGATTCCACTATAGTATTCCTCTCACCACTTATTTATTTAGATAGGTAATCATCCCAATAATATCATATATAACTCTTGGATAGTTGAGTAGAAACTCATTGTAAAACCCATCATATGGATAAAATCAACACTATTCCTCTGGTATCCATTATAAGGGTTTCCTAGTTATGTGTAACCTAAATAAAACACAATAAATGATACACCTAACTATGATTCTCACCTCATAACTTTATTACCCTACGTAAGATAATATAAGGTACCCTTATTTGATATAATCTACTTAGTTGAATGATTTAGGTTGTAAAGACCCATGGATCATATAGGAAAACTAGAGGGGGGGGGGGTGAATCACTATACCCAAATTTTACTTAGTTTTGATTTCTTCTTAATTAACCCCAATTACACTCAAACCAATTCCCTATTTAATAGGAATGGATCAACTAATTCACACTCCAAATTCACATTACCATGAAATGAAAAATAGATGAGACCAACAACAAACAATATTTATAATCATTATACTCAATGTGAGAGTCTCATCCTTACTATGTTAAACTCTTATCGAGCACATAGATATTATTACTTTTATAAATTCATAGTGATCAAAACTACATTTCAATTCGCACATAATGGTTAGATAAGTATCATCCACTTCGCTAATATGATTATTTATACTGGTACCATTAGTATTTCAATGGAGTTATTTATACTAAGATCATTAGCTCTTAAAAGGTCCTCCAAAAACCAATGTACATGTCTTAAACCATCAATTCATGATCAACACATACACATATAGGATATCATCATTCTACACTCATAAAAACTATGATTATTTAATCATATATGTTCTTCAAGAGTCTCAATTCCCGATATTGATAGAAACCACAATGCAAGTATCTTCTCCCCAAATGCCTTCCATGATATGAGAATATTATAAAATCTATATTCTTATTATACTTCTTCTTCAACATATATGAATTA
Organism: Viscum album; assembly: GCA_963277665.1. Lineage (NCBI taxonomy): Eukaryota > Viridiplantae > Streptophyta > Magnoliopsida > Santalales > Viscaceae > Viscum > Viscum album. The sequence continues at coordinate 322,742,135 of OY728132.1, read as the reverse complement.
TCTGTAGTATTTGTAGGAACACTTATTTATCTTCTTTTATATATTATATATTTTCTTGGTTTTAACAATTAAAGACTTATCTATTTTATTATCACATAGTGTGCACAACATTAACATCATAGGTGGTATATCCTCATATGTTCTTCAACTCACAATGAATGAATTAATTATGTTAGAGTCAATAATCATATATTCATTCTTGTTCATTACTTATTTATATTCATTTATGTGTTGATATATTTATTTTGGTCTTGAAAAATATTAACATTTCTTAATTACCTAAAATTTGAAAATTTAAAGATTAGGATCTTTGACATATTACGACATATGTATTTTGAATATCTAAGCCTGATAAAATCACTAATGTAGACTTAGAGTTTACATTTTTTTATTGATAATATTTGACAAATATTGTGGCCTTATCTTCCTTAAACATCCTTCGAGGAAATCATTTTTAATTAAAATATAATCATAATTAGATATAAGTATATAGATAAATCTTATGGATATTCTTCCATTGATCATGATATCTTTCTTGGAATATAATTATTCATTCTATAAATCTCACAAATTTAAAAACCATTCCATAATAGTATTAATAATAGATATAATTTTTATGAAATATTATTACAATATGGAAAATTCATTGTGACATTGAACTTATTTTTAGTGTGAATCCTTCACGGATCTTCTTCTACTTTTCATCTTAACATTGAAAATTTTCTTACATTCAATTATTTTTTTGTGAAATTATCTTAACCTGATACAAATATCATATGTATATAATTTATTACCCTGATATTTCTTATGAGGAAGATAATTTTCTTACAAAAAAAATCATAATCTCATAATAATTTTCTTTTGAACTCAAAATATATTACAAGCATAATAATTTTCTTACACACATGAATTTTACTTCATTTCATGAGTATTATCTTTTAAATAATGTGATAGTTAAATTTTTTTTGAATAAAAACATTCATCTATAGTGATATTATCTCATTTAATGAGAGAAAATAATTTTATTTGTTATATTGTCTTCTCAATCTTCATAACCATCTTCTTTCAATATATTTAAATTATATATACACAAACTTAAATTAAAATTAACCTAGGGTAATATATTTCTTCTTCCTATAATATATAATTTAGATATATATTTCTTTCAAAATACTATAACTGATGAATATATGTACTTTTAAAGATATTAAAAAGATTCTATAGATTCCACACACTATTTTCCACTCATAACTTCAAAAATCTACAAGTAATTCCTTTTGTAACTTCATATTTACTAGAAGATGGTATGAGAGTAATCATATCTAAATCATGATCATAGTTAAATACTTTAATTTAATCCTAACAAAATCATAATTCATGTATATTTTTAAACATAATTTATGTATTTTTGAAGGATTTTAAAGAATAATTCCTATGCATATCAATATTTTACTGAAATATGGTAAATTTTAAATTTGGAATTAAAACGATCTAAAATGAGTAATTTGTTATAGATTTGAAGTTTGTTATTTATTTGAACAATACATTTAGCTGATATTAAGTCTGTTTTGTAATTTTTAATTATTTTCATGAAAAAATAATCCCATTGTACATCCCCCAACCAAGGGCCCCATAATCCACTTAGCAGGGCCCAAGAGGGATCGACTGGCCATATAGAGCCCAAGAGAAGGTTTCTAAATCATGTATGAGGCCACATGGGGGGGGGGGGTACTAGGACCATGCATCATGAATCTGAGAAAAATAATGGGTCGGATGAAACATGATACCACCAAAATGTGATGGTTAGGATCACACGACAATGAGAGGAGTGTATCACTGGGATGGGTTAGTCTTTGGTGGTGGTGGGTGTCCTCCAACCCATATCTGACTTTACTTCCCATATTATTCCATGGATTGATACTTATACAAGAATTGAGTGCCTACAATTTTTTGATGTGGGATGAATTCTCCAAGAACTATTCATTTTTTAAATCAAATGGGCTAGTCCTACTTAATTTTCACACTCATTGCCTTAAAGAGAATCCTCACCATCCTCTGCCATTCTCCTAGCCTTCATCCTCAACTTCTGCCACCTGTTATCACTGGAACCACCATGGAAGAACTACTAGAAAATTGAACGTGATCCCTTTTCCACTACTGAGGCCTAACAACACCATTAATTATCTTAGGATCTTGTTTGGACCTCCATGATGACCATATCGATGCTCCATCTAGCCACTGTGATGGATATATGAAGGAGGATCTTCCACTTTCCATGGGAGATTAAACATGAGCTTTACTTCCACCCCGAAATCCCTATTCCAATATAGATCCCATCTAGGGCCTTGAATGACCACATCTATTTCAATTTCAAAGAATACCGAATTCAATATCACAAGGATGATCTAGATGAGGTTATTTTTACCAGACCATCACACCACTCACTAGAGAACCACCATGTCAGCCTTCCACAAACCTCAAGATCATGCCATCTCATCATTATGAAGTGTAGTAGAACCACAGATCATCTCCTAGACTCCACATGATAAACATGAATCCCATTTAGAAGATGATCAATGACATATTTACTACTGGATCTCCCTCCATCCACTATAAAGGCTAGAGGGAGTGATAAAGACTACTACTATACTGCCACCTTGCATCTACACTATCTAACCTACTAAAAACTGCGATGAAACATGCCACCAAGCCCTGAAATTCCATGAAAATTAAATAGGGAGATTGCGCAATACACACCCTTTATGCCATTTTCTCAATGCGGACAATGATATTTTTTATGATGCGTGATCTACCCTTGGTGTGATGGTAGATGTGATATAACATTGGTGCAATGGTATATGTAACCTACTATGAAGGAAATGGTATACATGATCTTCCATTGAATCATTGGTAGATCTGGAGGCATTACCGGATGACATTCATTCAACCATGTAGGAGGCCAAATCACTTGAAGAGGTACGCTGAGTACATATCAGCACCAAAGTGAAGAGTTTCATCCCAAACTGAACATGATTATATGGCCAAGGATATTCTTCCACATCCAACTATCAATGATAGATATGATATACCATTGATCCAGTGGTTAATCTGGAGGATTCACCCCTTTCAAAACCTACGAGTTGATGAACCATTGTGAATAAGGCTGGGGCAATGGATTCAATGAAAGAACCTATGGTAGATTATGGTAATAGTAGATGAAATCTACCATCGTGACAATGTGAAATGACCAATGATATATGCTTCTAGCATCACTTTGGAATTGCAACTCAACACTAAAATTTTGAAAAACCCTATAACATAGAATATTCAATGAAAAACATCTTTAAAAAATACATATTCACATATGCGAAGGTATAGAAAGATACAATGAGAGAGATAAAGAGGTTTCTTCCCTCTATAAATACAAGGATTCTATACCACTAGATTAGCATTGAAGAATTAGAGGATTAGGAGTGGAATACTACTGGATGCTCTATTTTTATTGATTTTATTTTCTTGGATTTTATCATTAATTATATCCCTTATACATCTATTATTTCCATTTTAATGGAGGGGTATAACATTTTGTGATTGGTTAAAGGGGAGACGACCACATGCGATGCTTAAAACCTAGTTTTTATCAAATTATATTATTTATTTTTTTTTAAAATGGTTTTCATTTCATGAGTTTTTCATTTTAATGCAATATTATTTTATTTTTTATTTAAAATATGAATATTTTAAATTACCTTTATTAAGTCATTTTTCTCCCTCTTCTTGGTTTTTAATCACACCAATTGGGTGATCTAAGGTCAAGTGGAGAAGTGTATGGGGATTACTAAACACATTTGGAAGAAATAGTGCACTAATTTGGACACTTGGAAAACTCAATACCTAATATGTTATTCTAATGTACTAGTTTTTACATGTAATACTTCTTAATAATTCTAATAATATTTTCAGATCTAGGCGTTGAGACAACATGAGATTCTGAGGCCCAGTTTTCCCAGAATTAATTTTTGAAATATATTAAGTATATTAAATACCATGTATGTGATGTTTTCTATAAAAAGTGGAATAACTCTAAGATGGAGTCCTAGATCATAAATCCTATGAAACCATTGAGTTCATAGTGTGATTTTTACCTTAGGTGTGACATAACCTTTGTCGGAACAGGTTGTTTGTGAAAAAGTCATCACGAGTATAAAATAAATAAAATAAATAAATAAAATAAATTAATTTATTTTGAAATGACATAGGAACCTAATACTATTATTTAAATACACATTTATGTAAAATTTTCAGTATTAGATACTTAACCTTAAAAATCATTGAGATCCATTGGAGAGATTTGTAGAAGATTCGTTGGAGGGTGACATCTGGATCGAGGTTACATGATCGGTGTGCGGTGGAATTAGAGGATCTCACCGATGACAATGAAAAAACTTCATTCTTCACCACAAATCAATCCAAATCGAGGTAGGATGTTTTAATTATGTATTTATGATCATTTATTATCCCAAAGAGAATTAATATCAATCAAATAACAAATTGATTTGCAGATCAATTATTTTGTAGGCATAAGTTTATTTTTTGGATTTGGGGATAATAATTTATTTATTTTTAATTGATTTTTATAACTATTTAATATTCTTCCCCATGACAATGGATTGAGGATGAAATGAAAAAATTAGGAGGTTTATTCTTCAGTCTTATGTTTTACGGTTTTCTATCCCCATTCTACATGAATTCATTGTTGGAAATTATGTTGGCCTACAATTCGAATAATACCTGGTGAATGATCATTTCACATTTGATATTTTGTGAAAGGGATCATTAACATGGGTAAAGGATGGATATTCAATGTTGTGATTACATGATTTGACTATAGAAGCAAATCTATGGATGAATCAAAACCCATTCATTGTTATTGTGGCATGAGCCTTCATGAGGCGCTACGACATGTATTCCCACACTTCGGATATGGATGGATCCCAGACATAAATGGTAAGGAGGTCCAGTAAAACTCATATCCATGACCTAAAACATAATTTAGGGTGGAATTAGTGGTTGTGGGTTTTTAGATGAAGACGTTTGAAGATTTCCATGGGTTCTATGAAAAACCAGACTACAGAACATGTATTCCTATAAACACATGCCATGTAGCCTCTTTTATACGGTGATGGGGTTTTATCACGGGGATAAATATCACCTTCCATGTGACCCATGTCACATTACATATGACCCTAATATGAGTAGATCAGTGTGTACAAGGAGTACACACTTAGGAGGCTAGGTGGAGTTACACTTCATGTGTTCCATGATACACGCCATGTACACCCTGGTAGGCGACTCGACATGTAAAATGAATACACGAATAGGAGATCATGTGGGTACTACACACTGTGTATCAGAATCCACACACTATCTACTTGGTAAAGTACATAGCCATGTGAAATACATCACGTAATGTGTCGAGACAACTCCTACACACTGTGTACCATAAGGAAATTCCATTTATTGAGGAAACGTACAAGACATGTGAGTTTGAGACACAAGTAGTACCAGAATTAGTTTGACATGTCATGTACCCCTAAGGACACACCATGTACTCCTTTGAGGACTATTTTTATTCCACATTCTTCTTAAATAAACATTATCGAGAGCATGTGTGAGGTTCCCTGGACCAGTATTGATTGAGTGTGTTCCCTTGGTCTATTACTATTAGAGTTCGGTGTGTCATCACATTCCCATCATAGAGGTTGATCCCACTACAACTTCATGTGATTAGTGTAGTGTGGTTGAGTTCCCTAATTCTATAGTGAGTTGACTGATATCGATTTGACCACTAACTCAGTGGCTTGGAGAATGTATCCATCTAAGAGGCATTGAGCAATCCTCATTTCCATTAGTGTTACCTTCAATGGGTTTTTTGGAATTAGCATAACCAATATTTACACAGGTGTTGATACCATATCTTGGAGGATGTTTCCAGTAGAGTCTGGTGTCCACCAGTGATCCCTTGGCATTGAACCCCCATCTGTGTATCAAGATCTAATCTTTCCAATGTGGTGTAGTCTGTTCAAGTGTTTATCATGGATGAAACCTCTCAGTTTACATTGTTTCAATACATAAAAATTGTCAACTCTATGATGATTGACATCAGTGGCAGTATATCTCATGGAATGTGTTCTCCTAGATGGGTATTATATGGAAATTTCAAGCATGAATCCTTGGCTGGATTTATAAGTGTGATCTTACCTTGAGATTGTATGTCTACTTCAAGTATATAGAGATGTTTTTATGTATTTTTCACATTATTATTAACATATTTTGTGATGATATGACTACTATTTATGCTTTGTGTTAGGTTTTTTCATGGTGTCCTACTGAATACTATTATACTAACTCCTACGTGGGCTCTACCCACATCTATCTTGTCCTATGCAAATGAAAAACCATTTTGTGGAGTCCTTAGTGGACTAAGAGAATATGGAAATACTTTAGGATAGATAGACTAAGTTTTATAATGGTTCTTAATTTGATAGTATTCCCATCATTTTTATGTGGTCGAACTTTACTTCCCAGTTTTATTTGGGCTTGTATTTGGACCCTTTTACTCTTTCTATTACTTTTTTTCATACTCTAGTTTTGGGATTATAGATATTTGAATGCATTTTTTTATTTGTTTTACATTTCATCATTTTATTGTCTTGGAGAAGTGTGTGTGCATATAATTTATTTTGGATAATTCATCCCATGTGTGCGATATGCCTTCTTGGCGCTAGTCTCCAACCGAAGGCCTACTGGGGGTGAGATTGGGGTAGTTTCTCCTCATTCCCCATTGGGTTTGGTTGTGATAGAATATAATTAGTTAAATAACCAACCTAATGTATTATGAAACTTCATGGGTTTAGGATTAGAGTTTGGAGTTTTTTTTCTAGCTGTGAAGTTTGGTTTGGGAATAAAGGAAACTATATTAAAGTGTTTTGAGGTTGGATATCAGGCTAGGGTGTCCAATGTTATTGTGGAGGCCAACATATCCATTTAATAGGACCTTGATAACCTTCTTGTTGACTCAGTATATGTAGGAACTATTTTCATAGAAAAATTTGGTACATGCATCATATTGGAATGGTTTGTGGTTTCTATGTCCTTGATTCATCTTCGAAAATATATTCATTGATTGCGGTACATATTTATTATCTTCAAGATACCTCTACGATGATAGCTATCAATGATTCTGAGATAGTTTCATGATAAAGGCCAGATGAGTGATGAGGTTTCAATTTGGATACCTACTCATGAATTTCTATTCTTCAGCTAGGCACCGAGTAGTTCTACCACATATTGAGTAGTGTATGGATCCTTTTGTGGACCAGGAAGATGACCACCTACGTGTTGAGAAGTTGATATCTTTAGTAGGATGATAAAATTATAAGTATAGTCTTAGCATGTTTCATGAGTTCCAGTGATGGGGATCATTGAGGTTACAAAATAAGACAGACCCTTAGATGGTTGAGGTTTGACTCAATATAGTGGTCTGAATTTTTAGTATGTACATGACTTGAATGATCAAATGGTTACAATTGAAACCCATTTTCTCCATGGAGAAACAGTTGGATTCTATAGTACTGGAAGATAACACACCTATTCTATGTGTGTATAATGAGTTCTAGATTTTGAGATCACCTAGGTTACATGGTTATCTAGACCCCCTTATGAAGCAGTGGAGTACTGGTGTGATCCTGTGGTTTGAATGTTTTGCATGGATGTGAGCCCTCTTTGATGGTGGTATTGGTGGAGAGACTTATTTAGGGTGACACATGGTGTTGATAAAGCCCCATTATGGTATTTTTTATTTTAATTTCATCATTCAAGGAAGAGGTAAAAATCCCCCACTGAGACATGTTCTTGAGACACAATCCAATACTGTGTGGGAGAGTCAGTGCCACCCAAAGCAGATGGTGTTGAAGTGTGGTGAATGAGTTTCTATGACTTGTTTGATTGAGGTTGTTAGTTGTTCTATGGTGTTGGAGAAATACTTGATGGTGGTAAACAAATATTATAGGAAAATAATATGTTCCAAGCATTGGGATCTTGTAGAGGCTTGATTGCAGTTTGAGGTATGACATGTGTCATCAATGCCTGTAACGACCCAAAGTTTCATTAATGGAAATCCCTCTTGATCTAATTAAATGTCTCTTTATGTTTATATAAAATTTCAACTTCATTGGTTTTATGTTAATAATTTTTACCATTGCTAATATAGTCATTGAATAGTGATCACATGATTAGTATAAATATAGGGATTTAATAAATCCAAATTTACTCAGACAAAGGAAGCGATGGCCTCATCCAGTATAATTTCCCCATACAAATCCCATTTGTGGGAGCTTGGAAAATAGGTGGCATCCTTGGGATTTTCTCTTGACAAAGCCCAAGCTGAGCTTCATCATGTCAAGCTCGAACAGGACCATCTACGGGAAAGGTGGAAGTTGATAGAGATTACCACTCGAGCGATGTTATCCGAGCCACCCCAAGAGTCTGTCACCATCACAAACCTTACCCTTAGGTATTATGCGGCTGTTTTAAGGGGTTATGTAACAAATAAATAGTACTATTTTCATGTACATTTTTATTTTTATATAATAATGAATATAATTTCTAGTAATTATTGATACAATGTAAATAGTTTTTAAAGTACAAATAGTGGTTTTAGTTAATATTTAATTAAGAATTATATTTTTTTAAATTAAGGGATTTTTGAATTCAATAATATTTTAATAAAATATTATTATTATTATTAAATTAATTTTTATTAAATATAAATTATCTTATAATTGTATGAATGCAATTATAATTTTTATTAAAGTTTGAAAGCCATTTCTGTCAAAACCCGTGAATTTTCGATAAATGTAGGTTTTTATTTTAAAAGTGAAAATTAACATATATAGAAAATTATTTAGATAAAATTAATGTTATTTCTGGAATCAGGATGTTGAAATTATCCAACGGTGAATTTTTCATAATTTTTTGAGACAGTCAAATTTTTGGGTAAAAATTAAATACCGTTTAAATATATAATGTGTTTAATGACATCATAATGACCCAATAGTGATGTAAGAAGAGAATATAATCTTTATGTTCGGACAATATATGTTTTACCATTAAAATAATGAGATTTTGGGTTTGTTTGACTTACTTTTCAAAGCATTAATGGACCCCTCAAGACTTATTAAACACCTTGTCTTTTTAAATTAATTTCCATGGGAGTGTGACTCACCTCCACATAATCCACCCTATTATTTTAAGAATTTCGGACTTTGGCCTTATAAAATATTGTTTTCCTCATCCCTTTTCCTAAAACCATGGGAAAAAACCATGGTATGGTTTATGGTTTGGATTAATTTAATGTAAGAGGACCCAAACCTAAATAATAAAGAATTCCCTCACCTTTCCTATATAAACCCACCCAAGCTCCCACTTCCTCCTCACTCAAAACCTTTGGGGTTCGTCCAAACACTGACCTACTATCTCTAGAATCCTCCTAAGGTTCCCCAAGCTCCCAAGAAGCCTCTCACAAGCCTCTCTCTAGCCTTTGGAAGCACACTTCCAAGTAAGGGTTTTTTCCGCCTTTCTCATTTTTGTCCAATTTTCAATAAGTTGTTTTCCCCATTTAATTTCAATTATGAATGTTGGGGTATGGTTTTTAACCTCCCTCATACTTCCCTCTCTATTTTTAAATGATTAGAGACCCCTTTCTCTCTCATCAGATGCCTCCCATGTACACCCGTTACTAAGCTGAAATTCAGAAAGGAACTTCTCTCTCCTCATTTACATTCAAGCAATACTTTTGTATCATGAATATAAATTCCATTACAATTGTTGGGAAATGTATCTATATAAAACCATTAATTTCCATTAAATTTAAATATTATGAGGAACCCCTTTCTCTCTCATGAACCATTTTTATGAATTCTTATGTCACGCCATTATGCTGCCGAAATCCCACCGATTTTCTAAGCCAATGTCATTGTGTAGTGAATACCATGCCCATTTATCCATCAAGGGTATTCACCTTTATGCACATTTACTTATTGATTATAAATTTTCATGTATTAATTACACATTCCTTCATCATGGAATAAATTATTATGTTTTATGAATCCATGTTTTATGATCCATGTGGCGCACTTATGCATGAAATGAAATGTTTAAGAAGGGTGCGCCCTTATAGCACTCCAATGCATTGGGTAAAGTATAGTATCATGATACGTCATGTGCAATGAGTTTTGAATCATGATAATTCAATTGCAACGAGGCTATACTCTTGATTTATGTGCAATTAGGATTTACTCATGCTCCATGTACAATGAGCCTTGGCTCATGCTAATTCCATGTTAAGTGTTGTTTCCACAATTCCATGTTATGATTATCATGATTTATCACACCTTTATGTTCATGTTTCTCTTGTGCTCTATTGATATGCCTAATGTCTAACATGTATTGTACTCCTCATGTTATTCTATGTGTATTCCCTTACTGGGATTTATAACTCACCCTTTTCTTATACATGTCCTCAGGTTATCCCATGCAATGCTAAGTACGAGGGAATGTAATGGTCATGTAAAGGAAGTTTTCAATAAAGATGTTGTTTTTCATGTTTTAAGTTTTTATGTAATGATCCTAATCCCCAAAGACACTAAACCTATCGATCTTCTTTGTTGTATCAAGTGAATTTTTATGTAATAAATCACGTTGAAGTTTGTAATAAAAGCAGGGTTGTCATAGTTGGTATCAGAGGATAGGTTAGTTATTTTTTGGGATTAGGATTTGAAAAACCTAGTAAAGCCTTAGATACAAGACTAAGTACAATAAATACGTCCCTAAGTTTTGGTGAGTATTGATTAAGTGGGTTATCAAGAAAATATATCCCTGTCTGGATACGAGCAGGTAGAGGCGGCTCTGGCACAGATGTATCCTAGGGGTAAAACCTGAAAACACCGCTTTGAGATAGACTCGAATGAGAACTGGTGCACGACAACGGACCTTGCTGAAATCTTGGTTACGACACTCTCGGGGGATATGATTTGGTAAATTCACAAGCTTAGTATGAACCCTTATTAAGAGAATAAAAAAAATCCCTAAGAATATATGTTATAAAGTAGATCATGAAAATCCAAGCCTATAGACTCATGAGTTAAGGAAATAAAAGTTTATTTACAAGTCATCAACTTTGGTCTTTGGATTACCATTTATGTGTTTCCCATAACTTTCCTTTTATTCTATCCAATGGTCGGTAATAGTAGGACTCGAGCTAACAACCGTTGTGAAGATCAGTGTGATGACTGTACTAATGAGATGCCCAATCCAATGGGAGTGGGAATCGCAAACTTTGGCACGCTTCTCTCTCAGCTAACTCAAGTTTTGAATAGAAACACAGGTCAAGAGGAACATTCAAACCCCCCCTAATAAAGAACAAGTCACTATTGAGAGCTTCATGAGACAAAGGCCTCCTACTTTTAGTGGATCATCCGATTCCACGATCGCTGAACAATAGATCAATTCCATTGAAAAGATCTTCTCCATCCTTCAATGTTCTGAACAAGAGAAGGTTCTTATGGAGGCTTATCGTATGGAGGGTGACGTTGATCAATAGTGGACGTTGATCAAAAATACGAAGCCTGAGGAAGAGATCGAGGCGTTGGAATGGAAGGATTTCTGGAAGATGTTTTTCGATAAATATTTTCCGCGCACCCTCCGACTTAAGATGGAAAGGGACTTTCTTTCCCTCAAGAAAAAAGATGAAGAATCAGTTGGAGTGTACTAGGCAAAATTCACAAGGCTTGCACGATATGATTTCGGCTATGTTGTTACCCCCGAATGAAAAGTTGACCACTTCTTTGTTGGGCTGAAGCCTAGCCTATGGGAAGCATTAGCGATCCGTGACTTCGACAGCTATGAGGAAATTGTCTGATGTGCCCTCAAGGTCTAAATGGAGATCGGGGAATCACAGGGGTATCATGGAGATAAGAATCATAAGGTGGAATTCAATACTGGCTGTCCAATGGATAAATCCAATGGTGATAAGAAGATCCAGCACCCCACTTGCCAAAAGTGTGGAAAGAAGCACCCTGGAAATTTCCTTAAGGGGATGAGGAAATGCTTCCGGTGTGGAAGAGAAGGGAACCTAGCTATTAACTATCGGCAAGAAAGACCCACGGCTGCGATAGAGGAGAGGAACGCTCCGTTCGAACCTCAACGCATTGTTCAATACTAAAAATGAAAAGAACCGGGTCATTTTGCAAATCAGTTCCCTAATACAAGGGTTTTTGGAGGCAACCAAAAACCTCTAAGGCAGCAAGGAAGAGATTTTTCCATCACTTCTGTTGAAGTGAACCCCGAAAACGAAGTGGTGACAGGTACGCTAGTTATTCATTCGATAATAGCGAACGTCCTTTTTGATTCAGGTTCTACCCATTCTTTTATATCTTGAAAGTTTAGTAGAACAATCCCAGCACCACTAAAAATCATGGAAGTGAAGATGTCGATGAGTACAACAAATGGGGCAATCATTGCATCCCATGAATATAAGTCCTCCCTTGTTATAATCTGTGGATTGAATTTCCCAATGAACCTCGTCATACTCCCTCTGGTGGAATTTGATGCAATTCTTGGAATGGATTGACTTTCCTTATATAGAGCCAACATAAATTGTCGGGAGAGGGAAATAACACTCCATATAGAGAATTGACCCCCGATTATTTACAAGTGTAATGAGGAAGATGAATCTCCTTTAGATTCATCATCTAAAGCATGGATATTACTGCCTTTTGAGCACGCGTATCTGGCTCAGATGATTGAGTCCAAGGAAGAAACCATCCTTGAAGAAATGCCTATTGTGAAAGAATTCATGGAAGTGTTTCCTGAGGAACTGCCTGGTCTTCCTCCTAGAAGAGATGTTAAATTCTCAATTGAACTTATACCCGGGGCTTTACCAATATCCAAGACTCCATATAATATGGATGTTGTAGATCTTGAAGAGCTGAAGAAACAACTACAGGAGAATCTGTATAAAGGGTTTATACACCCAAGTGCTTCACCATGGGGTGAACCAGTCCTCTTCGTCAAGAAGAAGGATTTGTCAATGCGGATTTTCATCTATTATCGTGAACTTAATAAAATCACGATAAAGAACAAGTATCCTCTCCCAAGAATTGATGACTTGTTTGATCAGCTGCATGGAGCACAATAATTTTCCAAGGTGGACTTGCGGTCAGGATATTATCATGTAAGGGTGAAGAAGGAAGATATCCCCAAGACTGCTTTTCGCACAAGATATGGGCACTATGGATTCATAGTAATTCCTTTCAGACTCACTAATGCTCCAGAAATCTTCATGGACTTAATGAATAGAGTCTTTAGAGATTACCTAGACAAATTTGTGGTAGTATTTATATATGATATTATAATATACTCCAAAACCAAGGAGGATCATGAGGAGCATTTAAGAACTACACTGGAGACTTTGCGCAAGGAGAAGCTCTATGCAAAGCACAACAAGTGTGAGTTCTGGTTGAAGGAAGTCTCATTATTGGGCCATATCATCACAAGCAATGGGATATCTGTGGATCCCTCCAAAATAGATGCAATTAAGGGATGGCTGAGGCCAACATCGGTAACGGATATCCATAGATTCTTGGGGTTAGATGGGTATTATCGACAATTTGGGAGGAATTTCTCACAATTTCCCAACCCTCTTACCAAGATAACTCGGAAGGTAGTAAATTTTTCTTGGAGTGATGAATGCGAAGAAAGCTTCAAGGAGTTGGAAAGGAGGCTTATCACTGTGCCCGTGATCACTTTACCCACAAGTGGGGAATTTTTTGTGGTATTTAGTGATGCTTTATAGAAGGGCTTAAGTTGTGTGCTGATGAAGAATGATAAAGTGATATCCTATGCCTCAAGGTAGTTGAGAATCCATGAGAGAAACTATCCAACACATGATCTGGAGTTGGCGGCAGTGATCTTTTCCTTGAAAATCTAGCGGCATTATCTCTATAGAGAGAAATATGAGATATATACTGACCACAAGAGTCTTAAATATATATTCACACAGAAAGAGATTAATAAGCGCCAGAGAAGATGGATAGATCTCATTAAGGATTATGACTGTTCAATACATTACCACCCTGAGAAAGAGAACAAGGTGGCAGATACCCTAAGTCGAAAGGACCCATCAATTCTATCAATGATGAGAATTGAGATGGATCCAATCTTCTTATACTTGATGAATATAGACATGGGAATCATAATTAAGGGAACATCATAAATACTTTCACAAATGATTGCTCAACCATATCTTTTGGAAATCTTAAAGGATGCTCAAAAGGATGATGTGGGAATTAAAGAAAAAGTGGAAGCTATCAAAAAAGGGAAATACTTGGAGTTTAATGTCAATGAAGAAGGAATTGTGCCATTTGGGAAAAGGCTATGTGTTCCATCAAGTCCGGAGCTGAAGAAGGAACTTTTGGATGATGCACATAGTTCAAATTTCTCTATTCACCCAGGGAGCACAAAGATGTATCGAGATCTCCAAGAAAACTTTTGGTGGGATAATATGAAGAAGGAGACCGCTGAATATACATCAAAGTGCCTGGTGTGTTAGTAAGTGAAGGTATAGAGTCAGAAGTATAAGGGGATGATGCAACAATTGCCCATACTAGAATGGAAATGGGAGAACATCACCATAGACTTTGTCAACAAACTTCCAAGGAAATACAAAGGAAATAATGCAATCTGGGTTGTTGTGGATCATCTTACAAAGACTGCACACTTCATTGCTATTTAGGAGGATTTCTCTTTGGATCAACTGGCACAAATATATATCAGGGAAGTGGTAAGGTTTCATGGAGTACCACTATCTATTGTGTCTGACTGAGATCCAAGATTCGCCTCTGAGTTTTGGAAGAGTGTTCAACATGCTCTGAATACTGAACTGAACTTCAGTACGACCTATCATCCTCAAAATGATGGCCAATCCGAGTGAAATATCCAAACACTTGAGGACATGTTGATAGCATTCTTAATGGACTTTAAAGGAGGATAGGATCAACATCTTCCTTTGGTTGAGTTCTCTTATAACAATAGTTTCCACTTGAGCATACAAATGGCACCATATGAAGCCCTATATGGGTAAAGGTGCAGAAAACCAGCATGTTGGGATGAGGTCGGTGAACGTAAGCTTCTTGGACCAAAAATGGTTGAGGAAATGGTGGATAAGGTGAAAACCATTCAGCATCATATCAAGGAAGCCCAGAGTCGACATAAGAGTTATGTAGATAATCGTCAATGAGACCTTGAGTTTAAAGTTGGAGAAAAGGTTTTTCTACACATATCTCCATGGAAGAAGGTCATGAGGTTTGGAAAGAAAGGGAAGTTAAGTCCAAGGTACATCGGCCCCTTCAATATTCTTGATCGTGTCGGGGATGTGGCCTATCGACTATCACTTCCACCTACTATGGACAAAGTACATGATGTCTTCCATGTATCCCTCTTAAGGACGTACATACCAGAACCTTAACATGTACTCTCTTCTGAGGTGGTACAATTGGTAGATGATCTTTCTTATGAGGAGAAACCAGTGAAGATATTAGATCATAGAGAAAAAGTTCTACGAAATAAGACAATGTCTCTCGTCAAGGTGTTGTGGAGAAACCAAAAGTTTGAAGAAGCGACTTGGAAATCAGAGGAAATGATGAATCTGAGTTACCCACATCTGTTTTAGTGTGGGAAAAGGAAAATTTCAAGGGAGAAATTACTTAAGGGGGGAATATTGTAACGACCCAAAGTTTCATTAATGGAAATCCCTCTTGATATAATTAAATGTCTCTTTATGTTTATATAAAATGTCAACTTCTTTGGTTTTATGTTAAGAATTTTGACTGTTGCTAATATATCCGTTGAACAATGATCACATGATTAGTATAAATATAGGGCTTTAACAAATCCAAATTTACTCAGACAAAAGAAGAGATGGCCTCATCTAGTAGAATTTCCCCATACAAAGCCCATTTGTCAGAGCTCAGAAAAAAGGTGGCATCCTTGGGCTTCGCTCTTGACCAATCCCAAGATGAGCTTCATCCTGTCAAGCTCGAACGAGACCATCTACGGGAAAAGTGGAAATTGACAGAGATTACCACTCATGCGATGTTATCCGAGCCACCCCAAGAGTCTGTCACCATCACACACCTTACCCTTAGGTCTTATGCGGCTGTTTTAAGGGGTTATGTAACAAATAAATAATACTATTTTCATGTACATTATTTTTTTTATATAATAATGAATATAATTTCTAGTCATTATTGATACAATGTAAATATTTTTTAAAGTAAAAATAGTGTTTTTAGTTATTATTTAATTTAGAATTCTGTTTTTTTTAAATTAAGGTATTTTTGAATTAAATAATATTTTAATAAATTATTATTATTATTATTAAATTAATTTTTATTAAATATAAATGATCATATAATTTTATGAATGCAATTATAATTTTTATTAAGGTTTGAAAGCCATTTCTGTCAAAACCCGTGAATTTTCGATAAATGTCGGTTTTTATTTTAAAAGTGAAAATTAACATATTTAGAAAATTATTTATATAAAATAAATGTTATTTCTGTAATCAGGATGTTGAAATTATCCAACCTTGAATTTTTCATAATTTTCTGAGAGAGTCAATTTTTTGGGTAAAAATTAAATACCGTTTAAATATATAATGTGTTTTATGACATCATAATAACCAAATAGTGATGTAATAAAATACTATAATCTTTATTTTAGTCTAATATATGTTTTAACATAAAAAATGTGATTTTGGGTTTGTTTGACTTACTTTTCAAAGCATTAATGGACCCCTCAAGACTTATTAAACACCTTGTCTTTTTAAATTAATTTCCATGGGAGTGTGACTCACCTTCACATAAGTAACCCTATTATTTTAAGAAGTTCGGACTTTGGCCTTATAAAATATTTTTTTCCTCTTCCCTTTTCCAAAAACCATGGGCAAAAACCATGGGATGGTTTGCGGTTTGGATTAATTTAATGTAAGGGGACCCAAACCTAAATAATAAAGAATTATCTCACCTTTCCTATATAAACCCACCCAAGATCACACTTTATCCTCACTTAAAGCATTTGGAGTTCGTCCAAACTCTGCCCTACTCTCTCTAGAATCCTCTCAAGGTTCCCCAAGCTACCAAGAAGCCTCTCACAAGCCTCTCTCTAGCCTTTAGAAGCACACTTCCAATAAAGGGTTTTTTCTTCCTTTCTCATTTTTGTCCAATTTTCATTAAGTTGTTTTTCCCATTTAATTTTAATTATGAATGTTGGGGTATGGTTTCACACCTCCCTCATACTTCCCTCTTTATGTTTTAATGATGGGATACCCCTTTCTATCTCATTATATGCCTCCCATGTACACCTGTTACTATGTCAAAATTCTGAAAGGAACTCTCTCCTCATTTACATTCAAGCAATACTTTTGTATCATGAATCTAAATTCAATTACAATTGTTGGGACATGTATCTATATAAACTACTTACTATCCATTACATTTAAATATGATTAGGAACCCATTTCTCTCTCATCAATTGTTTTTATGAATTCTTATGTCACGCCGTTACGCTGCCGAAATCCCACCGATTTTATAATCCAATGTCATTGTGTAGTTAATACCATGCCCATTTATCCATCAAGGGTATTCAACTTTATTCACATTTAATTATTGATTATAAAGTTTAATTTATGAATTCCACATTCCTTCATCTTGTAATAAATGATTTTGTTTTATGAATCTATGTTTTATGATCCATGTGGCACACTTATGCATGAAATGAAATGTTTAAGAAGGGTGCGCCGTTATAGCGCTCCAATGCATTGGGTAAAGTATAGTATCATGATACTTCATGCGAAATGAGTGTTGAATCATGCTAATTCAAGTGCAATGAGGTTTTACTTGTGCTTTATGTGCAATGAGGATTTACTCATGCTCCATGTACAATGAGCCTTGGCTCATGCTAATTCCATGTTAAGTGTTGTTGCCACATTTCCATGTTATGATTATCATGCTTTATCATGACTTTATGTTCATGTTTCTCTTGTGATATATTGATATGCCTAATTTCTAACATGTATTGTACTCCTCATGTTATTCCATGTGTATTCCCTTACTGGGCTTTATAACTCACCCTTTTCTTATGCATGTCCTCAGGTTATCCCATGCAATGCTAAGTAAGAGGGAATGTAGTGGTAAGGTAAAGGAAGTTTTCAATAAAGATGTTGTTTTTCATGTTTTAAGTTTAAATTTAATGATATTAAGCCCCAAATATGCTAAACCTCTTGATATTCATTGTTGTATCAAGTGATGTTTTATGTAATAAATCATGTTTAAGTTTATAATAAAAGTAGGGTTGTCATAATGGCTCTGTTGTAGTTTTCACATGGATTTATAAGAAAATTTTCCCTTAGTGTATCCCCTATTTTAGACCTAGTGATACTAATAGATCCCTTATTTCATGACCCTTGTTTTGGACGATTTTGAAAATAGGATCTATGATTGCATGCTTCTACCGATAGTGTGACTTGACTCTAGGAGGAGAGAGAGAGAGAGAGCCTCACATGAAAATCTTTCCATAGTGGAAGTGGGAACCTATGATTTTTTCCTCAGCATGGATTGGTTTCCTACTATCCATGCTCAGATGACTGCTACTATGGGGTATAGAAGTGCTCCAGTTTTATGGGATGGAGTTTTCCGCCTTTGATAATGAGTGATCCCAGTCATGGCAGGATGAGATCATTCATAGAAGGTTATAGACAGTTCCCTATCATTTTAATAGTATTACCCTTATATAATAGGATTCTATGAGCTTTTAGTTCATGCAATATTGGTGAAGTAAATTGACGTCCTTCTTGAGGATGTTCCAGGTTGACCTCCCATAAAGATGTTGCTTTCAACATAGACTTTCACTAGGGATGACCTAATATCTACAAAAGTATATGAGATGAAACCTGGTATATATAAGAGCTAAAGGTGTAGTTTTAGAAATATGTAGAGATTAGAGATTTGTAAGGCTTAGTGTTTTTTTCTTGGGTATCCCTATGTTTTTCTCCTATAGGCTGATAAGATTTTGAGGTTGGATATGGATTGGTGTCACTTGGGCCAAGTGACATGAGGGTACGTATCTACTCTTGAGAATTGATGACCCCTTCACCCATTAGATATAGGCTAGGTGTATCTTAGATCCTACCTTAATAAGGATAATCACCTTCTCTAGTTGGGAAGATATATATACCAAAAGTAGCTTTCTAAATTTTCTATAGTTGTTTTGAACCTTTGGTGATTTGTGTTCCATAGTGAAATTGAGACACTTATGGAATGGATCCTTAACCCTTTTTGTATCAATTCACGGTATTCTTCATTGGTGGAATCCATGTGTCCTACGAATCAGAGTTAGGGCACAAGAGGCACATGAGGATGGTTCTAGACATGATCCAGAAGTGATAGTCACATAAAATATCCCATGGATACAGTTCTAGATTCAATGTTCCACTTCTTGAGATACGTACTATTAGATATGGGAGTGATAATGGACCCTTTATATTTTTATATAGTGTGAGATAGAGGGCCACCCATGGTGTGGCCATTGCATAAGATGACCACAATGAGGTTTTCTGTCCATTATTATGGAGCAAGGTGATAGAATAGTTGACCTCTTTACAATTGAACATTTTTGGATGAGGATGGAGAAGTGTAACTCCAATAGATGGTTAATACCCCTTAACGTATTCATAAAGTTAGGGTGTAATGAATTTGAATATCAACTGGTAGATCTTTCATGATTAGTTATCCAATGGATACATTCCATATGGAAATTCCTTTAAGGAGGGAATCATGTCATGATTTTTTAAGGAACATATGGTGATTCAGGTCATGATCTCATAATATGTTATAAAGAGGCTGTTTTCCTTTATTAGTACATCTATTTAATGTGAATATGTAATGGGATCTCTTATCATTGATTCAGAATCCAAGGGAGTTCTAATGAGTTACTAAGTTAAACTCTTTTTGTTTCATTTGTCTGTGGGTGATGACCAATAGATATTTGTGGAGAGGTGGGACACTTTTACAAATAGGAGGAAGTCTATATTTGTGGGAATTCTATTGATGGTTGTCATTGGCTATGTTTTTTTACTTCAGATCATAATTAGGGAGAGGATGCGAGAATCCTTTGGGGACTTAGTTGCAGTTGGGAATAGTTTTTTACCCCAGATAGCTAGCAAGGTGGAGTGGAATGTTCAGGTTTTGGTGAACATGCTTTAGGTTTGAATGTTGATTTTAAGCCATACTTGGGATGATCATCTACCATTGGTGGGGTTTGTGCATCATGATTTTTACCACTCCACCACCAGTGTAACACCTTTTCAAGTCCATTCATAACGGGCCTTATAAGATACTATTATACTAGTTAGAGTAAGTGGGTAACATCACTTGGGTCCTTATTTTGGTGCATGTGTTAGTTATAAAAGGGTATAGTTCATCCAATGGAGGATGAGGAATGTCTGGTAAACATTATGAGTCCTAAATGGACTAATGACATAGGCCTTTGTAGTTAGAGAGTTTCAGAATTTAACCAAGGTGGTAGGGCATCTACGAGAATCTAAGGCACATTATTTTCTTACTACTGTTTCGAGTTATAAAGGTGGTGTGAAACTTAACCCCAATGCTACAATAGTTTCTGGTTTTTTTGTGTTCTCCACATATCACAGCCGAGGGGGTATGTTCACAATTCATTGTATGATACCAGCCTGGGTGAGTTGGACCGTGGGTGTGGACTTTTCTTTTAAAGAGTTGATAAAGTTGAGGAACATTAAGAGAAAGACTCTTCATGAGTAAGTGTTTTACTTGTGTGCACATTTTTTACAGCATTTGTAAATTTTGGTAGAGATCATGAGAGTGAGAGACTGAGTTGAGAGTTCATTATCTCCAACTTTTTCTTAGTTTGTGCTTTTTGGGGATAAAAATATTTGAAGGAGGGAATAATATAATGTCCCAATTTTTTCAATTTAATACTTTAAAATATTTATAGGAATATTTCAAAAGACATGAACTGAGACGACATGATATTCTGATGCTCTATGTTCATAAAATTAATATTTAAAGCATATTAAGTATATTAAATTTCACGTGCGTTATTTTCTTCTAAAAAATAGGAATAAATTTTAAATGGATATCTGGATCAGAAATACGAGGGTACCTTTGAGTTCATAGGGTGGGTTTTACCTTAGGTATGAAATAACATTTTTCATTGTGGGTTATTTGTGAAAAAGTAACCACATACATTAAATGAATAAAATAATTAAATTCAATTAATTTATTTTGAAACGATGCATATATATAATCCTCTTATTTAAATACACACTTATGGAAAATTTTTAGGGTTAAATATATATCCCTATTAATCATTAAGAAACGTTGGAGGGCATTGGAGGAACTCTGTTGGTGGACAAAAATCAGATCGAGGTTCCATGATCGGTGCATGACAGAATTAGGGGATCTCACCAATGACAATATTGGAATTTCATTATTCATCAATTATCGATACAAATAGAGGTAGGATGTTTTATTTGTTGATTTATCCCTATTTATTATCCCATGATGAACATGAATCAATCGACTAATGGAATTATTCAGGGATCAATCATTTTTTGGGTATGGGTTTATTTGAGGGATTTGAGGATAATAATTTATTTATTTGTTTATTGATTTCTATACTATTAATTAATCTTATATATGAAATTGATCGAGTTATAATTGAAAAAAGTCAAAGGTTTGTTCCTCACTCTTTTGTTTTATTTTTTTCTCTTCACATTCTATGTGCATTCATCGTAGGAAATTTTGTTGGCCTACGATTCGACGAATACCTAGTTAATGATTATTTTGCATTCGATGTTTGGCACAGCAGATCATTATCACAAGTTAGGGATGGAGATTGGATGAAATAATTTTGGTATATGACTAAGGTAGTGGATCCATATATGGATTAAGAACCATTATTCATGATTGTGGCATATGGATATGTGAGGCGTGATGGTGGGTATTCCCGAGAACTGGATACGACCAAATTCTAGACATCGGTGGAAAAGAGGTCCAACCAACCTCAAATATATGACCTATGATGTGATTTAGGGAGAATTGAAACTTACGGGGTTATGAATGAATACACGTGAAGCTTTCTGATGGTTCTTTAATAAACTATACTATAAGACATTTAGTTCTATGAACACACGCCGTGTAACCTCTTTTGTGCCGAACTAGGGTTTCAACATAGAGATAGATATCACATGCCTTGTAACCCACATCCCACATCATATAACCCTAAATCAAGTAGATTTATGTGTTTAGGGAGTACATGCCGAGGAGGCTGGGTGGAGTTTCATTCCATGTGGTCCATGCCACATGCTTTGTACAACTTGATAGGTGGCTCAACATGTACAAAAAATACATGACCAAGAGATCACATGGGTACTACACATTGTGTATGGAAATCCAAATTCCACGTACTTGGGAAAGTATATGGGAATGGGTAATATGAAATGTTGAGTGTCGAGGAAACTCCTACAAGACGTGTACCATAAGGACATGCTGTGTATTGAGGAAAACTACATTCCATGTAAGGGTGAGACATGATCATTACCAGGCTTACAAAGACATTCCATGCATATTGTTCCCAGGTAGGATCAATACCACTAGGGGGGGGGGGGTGAATCAATGGTTCCTTTTCTTTTATAATAACGTTTCTTAACTTCTTTATTAAAATTTAATAAAATCTAAAACCTATTAAAGATATTATCTAATCAAAAAAAAATCTCAACTACACCTTTTTTATACAACAAATATAAAGAGAAGTAAGTAGAAAATATTTATATTGTTTGGTATAAAGACCTGCTCTTTTCCATATTGGACAGTCCCAACAACATGGATTCTTTCATTATTTTCTACTATAGTTGGTTATACCCCCAAATATCCTTTTCAATATCCACTTTCCCACAGATGGTTATACACTCCAGCAAAACAATCAAGAATTATTAGTAACTGGTAAGTATCCATAGTTACAAGATTCAATTTCCTTATTATTTTCTAATCCACTTAAGAATGTATTCACTTACTACATAATTAATTTGAATCAAACTTTACCTGTATACAATCTTTAATAACTTCAATAATTCTCTAAGGAAATTTTTGGTCTTGAATCTTCTTATAGGAACTTGTTCTGGAAAACTTCTTCAATAGAGTCAGTATGATATTCCTTAGTCTGATAACCTATGTCTGATTATATCCATATGATTGTCTTTAGTTTGATTCTCCTTCTACTCTTCCTTCTTCAAATGAGTAAAAAATGAATTAGTAACTCATAATTCCTCCATCCAATGGAACTCGTTCTAATGAACCTCACTATGATGGATGTCACTATGATAGGATCACTCCGATGGACTTTGTTTGATGAATTATAATCGATTGGAACTTGATCAGATGACCAGATTGAACCTCACTTTGTTAGAATCATTCCTATAGAACTTCCTCAACATCTACCATAAAAACAAACCCCATTTAGAAACTCAATACCTGAAAAAAAAAATTCCGAGATTTCAATGCACATTAAAAATTCAAGTTTCACACCCTTTATGAATTTATTATGATCTCCTTTTATAGGAACCCCATAATGGAAAAGGAATGAAAACCAATTTCACTTCCATCTCAATGAAATTCATAAATCCTAAATTTATTGTTCATTTATTTCTTTATCTTTGACTTCTTAAACTATCTATTATACTTTTGGGAGATTCTCAAATCTTATCAAAAATTGAAACTTCTTTAAGTTAACAAATATTTCTACTATTCTATTTTTCATTTTTATTCTTCATTACGATGAAGAAATATGCAAGACTTAAGATGGGCCATTACGATAACCTCTTGTAAACATTAAAAGTATTCTCATACTAATGATCCATACCAACTGTTAAATATAATACATTGAAAACCTCTATGAAATATCTTCAAATTATATATCCTTTTATTCAATTCATCGGACTGATGATCTCATATCTTATGATTTTATTGTTGTTAGTATGTATCTGATTGATCGGTCTCTGCCTTACTCTGATGAACATTGTCAACACCAGTCCGATGAGTCTACACCTCTTCTTGAAAAACTATCAATAATTTTTTTTCTTTTTCTCTCAACCCAATCATAAGAGAAAAAATTATGACTTCCTATTTTATTGAAACAATTGAAATACAATTCAACCTGAGGAATATGAATGACCACATTGTTGATTTTCATCTGGTTTATTAGTTTCAATAACTTAACCGATCAATTTTTCCTCCAATAGAACTATGTATCTGATGTCTTAGAGATGCCAAAATATCATAAAATTAATCTCTTTCAGAATAAATTATGTTGGTTAGTGTAATACCATGTCACATGGACCAATGTCAACAGTGAATTATTTACTTTAGCAAGATCAATCATCCGGTATCTTGTTATTATCACACTGATTATTCTCATATTGATGATATTACTCCTTTTGTGTCTAGTGTTCCTCACACAGATGAGAAGAATCCAAAATACTTCATATCTCCCAAATTTGTTCTTATATCATGACCTCCTCATGACTTTGAATATGTTTAAGATTGGAATAGAATCTTCTAACTTTCATTGAGAATTATCATAACTCCCCAAAATTCCAGAAAATTCTTTTGTTCCAATAGATTATCAATACTATTGGAAACACCATATATACCCTTTTCTTCATAAGTATTATATCATATGTTTTCCTTATAACTTATTGTATTTTTGTAATATAAAATAGAAAATCATCATTTGATTTAATTCTTGGAAGTTCTATTACTTCCCAACCTTTCAGTATCACTCAACATCTTCTAAGGCCGATTATTCTTAAGACAGATTCCTGGCTGCCTATGACTTCTCATTATAATAAAATATTTCATTATATACTCAATACTATTTCTAGAATATTCTAAATTTTGATCAGGATCCTAATATGATTGATTTTATTGACTTATGTCGATGTGTTGTATCTGATTATCATGCTGATAGTCTAGATTCGATTCTCATACTGGTAGTCTGGATATGATTGACAACTTCACATACACACATCTTCAACCCATATTTCCATTAACTTATCAACATAATTTATATCTTCAACATAATAAATATATTGATCTATTGACAAAAAATATAAGCAAAGCACAACTTGGGTCTAACAATACCCCCTTTATTTTTATTATCAATACTCACTTCAATCACTTCAAAACAATACCACTTTTTTGTTTTATTTTCTCACATTTTCTTCTCCCAATTCCTTTATTACTCCCCCTTTTTCTCATGTCTCCCCCTTTTTTGTATTTCTACCCATTATTGACAATCAAATTCAAAGGTTCCACCATGAAATTTTTTCCCCTAATTGAAAAATGATCTCATTTCCCTGGGTAAAAGATTTTAATCTCAAAAAATTGAAAATCTTATTTAGGAGAACATAATTATCACATGAGTTTTTAACAAATAGCCTTTAACTAAATAACTATAAGTCTATGTGGGAAAACCTAGTGTAGAAAAAAGACTGAATTATCCAGGTTGTCAATGTTGTACATTGCACAACTTTCATGTAATACCCATTTCATGTTTCTATCGACAATATCATTTCTTGGGAAAATATTCAAAGGATTTTTTTAAAGATAAAAGAAACCTTCAAACATCTCAAAAAAAATATCATAATGTTTGGGTTTACAAAAAATACTTTCAAAAACTCATATTTTGATACCTCATTACTTTATTTTTAACAAAAGTAGAAGACTTGGATAAAAACTATTTTTATTCAACTCCTTAAATTTCCTACAGGTTAGTTAAAATAAAAATATTTTTGGAATAAGGAGGAACCTTAGTAGGTTTTTAGAAGCATATTTTGGACATATTTTCCTTTCTCAACCTTTCCTTTTTCATCTTATTCTTTGATTTTTCATTGGATGTATTTTATTCCTTCTATTCATCCTTCAAAAATATTACAACAAGTTTATTTTAATCTGTATATTCTTCTAATAATGATTACAAATTCTTTTATTCTTTAGAAACCTTTCTGTTACAATGAGTTTGCAAAAATTATTTCACGTGTTCCAATTATTTAGGCAGGATAGTCAAACAAATTTTAGTAACATACCCTTCTTGATCAAATCTCATTCATCTTTTCTAAAATTTAAAACCAAAATACATTGATATATTTTTATCAACATTTCTCACATATTCAACCAACTTTTTCTTACCCTTTATTTTAGCTTATTTTTGTGCTTCTTATAACATTATAGCCATGTTAACTTGTTATAGACAAATAAAAAAGCACTCATTTTTTTCAGACTCAGTATGTTTGTTTTTATCCACTTTTTAACATACTCATTTTTTTATCATCTATGTTTACCTTTTTGAATCCACATAATTTTTAGGAACATTTGATATTCTTTTCTCATCATAGCCTCCTTTGATTCATACCTGTTTCTTGGTAAAGACATGTTATGCCAATATGAATATGCTAGGTATCCAAAAACTCTATAACACCAATAGTGACCTATGAATTCTCATTTTTCAAACTGATAGTGAACTTTTTCTTAACTTTGTTATTTTTGTTTTTTCAAAAAATTTATACCACTTTTCTTAGGTAGATAATTTTCTAAATAATTATTATATTTCTTAGTTAAAGATGTATTTTCATAGACCTAAATTTATAATCCTTTTTTCCAACTTCTTTAAATGTTTAAAAATTAACATCAACTACCTTGTTGATTTTTTATCTAATATTTCTTATCTTATATTGAATTGTAAGAAAAATTTATTGTGTTTCTAACAACTCCTGTTCTTTCTCAGCTAGCCTAACTTTCAAAACATCTATCATCTTTTTAGATTCAGCTATCTTCAAATTGTTCTGCTTATTTTCTTCAACAATTATAAACTCTTTCATCTAGAGGTTCTCATTCCCAATTGATTTTTCTTCATATATTTTTATTTTTATTTCAAGATAATCAATATTCATACTCCAAGATCTGATAACATTGATAATTTTCTCTTATTTCTTTATCTGATCATTATTCTCCAAATTTATTATTTTAACATATTTTTTTAGCTTCTTTATTTTTTTATTGAGTTGATTATTCTTCCCAATTTATTTTTCAGAATTATATTTTATAATCCATTCCATTTATATATTTCGTAATTACTATCATCATCATCATCTGCTAAATTACTTCCATTTCTAAATTGCGGAATGAAGTTGAGTTGATGATCTGTTTCATAAATAGATGAGGAATCATTATTATCTCTTTTTCTCAGATAAATTTTATTATTATTGTCATAAGTAAATATTTCCTTATGTTTTTACACTTTTTTATGATTTTTCTCATCATCTTACTTAGACTCATATTATTAAAGTTTCTTCCTTGTAAAATTCTGTAAAAAATGTCCTTTTTCATAAAAAATTACAATATTTGAGGGTCTTACATTTCCACTTTACATTTTTATATTTCTTAGAAAGGAGGGAAACAATTGTATTGAAATGTTTATGTTCTTCCTCTACTTCTGAATCACTTTATTCTTCTTTAATTTATTTACCTTTGTTTTTTCCCTTTAATAAATATTTGAAGGAAATTTATAAATTAACCTTTTATTATATTTTTGTAACATTATCTATTCTCATTTTATATGTAACAAGAGTACTATGTATATTACCCAAATATAGAGTTTCAGGATCTCTATATTCTAAAGATGAAAATTTGGAATTAAACATATCAATAATAATTCTAAATATATTTTCAACAACCATTGATTCTTACAATTTATCCCCAAGCTATCTTATGGTGATAATAATATCATTAACCCTTATAGAGAAGTCACAGAAATATTCCTACTCATCCATTTTTATATATTCATAGTTTATCCTATAGAGTTTTGACTTTTCCTTCTTCACCATTTTATTGTCTTCATAAATGTTTTTCAACTTATCCTAGATAAATTTGTAAATTTTGACTCCCTTTACTCTAAGAAACTCACTTTCAATTAGTGATGAGAGTAAATCATATTTATATATTCCATAATTAGCAATATTTTTCTTATCAGAAGCAGTAAGAGGAGAATTCTCAATACAAGGAGAAAATACATATGTAGTAGATTACAAAACATCATACTTAATAGACAAGAGATATGACAACATTCTATCTTTCCAGATATGATAGTTCTTACCATTGAAAAATGGAATCCCATTATAGTTCATAGAATTGAAATTATCCATTCTTAGAGATGTTTCTTTCATAGGGAACCCAGGCTATGATACCAATTTTTGTTCCTAGGTAGGATCAAGACCACTGAGAGGGAGGGTAGGGGGTATCAGTAGTTCCCTTTTCTTTATAATAAAGATTCTTAACATCTTTAATAAAATTTCTTAACCTATGAAACCTATTAAAGTTATGATCCACTCAAAAAAAAATTCTCAAACTCACCTTTAGAAAGAAACAAATATAATGAGAAGGAAACACATAAAATTTATAAGGTTTGGAACAAATACCTACTACTTTACATGTTGTATTATCCCACCAACATGTATTATTTCACTGTCTTATTTTCGGAATAAAAAGACACAAGTAGTGAACAATTATACAATCCTAGTAGAAAATTTCCTACTATAGTTGGTTATACCCTATAACTATAATTTTTAGTATCCACTTTCCCATAGTTGGTTATAAACCTTAGAAAAAAAATCAAGCCTTTTCAGCAATTGGTAAGTATCCATAGTTACAAGATTCAATTTCCTTCTTATTTTATGATCCACTTCATAAAGTCTTTACTTCCTCCATAAGTAAGATGAATCAAACTTTACCAATATAAAATATTCATGAACTTGAAAAATTGTATAATCAAATTATTGGTATTGAAACTTATTCCAAAATATTAGTCCAAAAAACATATTCAACAAAGTTAGTCTGATCTACCTCATTCTGGTAACCACTTTTTGATGGTCTTAATCTGATTCTACTACTAATATTTATTCTTCAATAGAGTAAAAGATCAATTGGTAGCTCAAAATTCCTCTATCTGATGAAACTCAATCTGATGAACCTCGCTTCTATGGATGTCACTTTGATGTGTTCACTCTGATGGAATTTCTCCAATGAAGAATAATTTGTTGGAACTTACTCTAATGATCGAATTGAACCTCACTTCGATGGACTCATTCCTATGGAACTTTATCAGCATCAACTTCAAAAAAACTATGATTGGAAACTCAATACCTAAAAAACAAATGTCAGAGATCTCAGTGCACATTAACAATTCAAGTCTCTCACCCTTTATGAATTTATTATGCTCTACATTTATAAGCACCCCAAAATAGTAAAGTCTGTAAAACCAATTTCACTTGTTTCTCAACGAAATTTGAAAATTCAAAATTTATCATTCATTTAAGTCTTCACCTTTAACTTCTTAAACTCTTTAAAATAATTCCGGTAGATTCTCAAATCTTCTCAAAAAAGTATACTTCTTTAAGTTAACAATCATTTCTTCTGTATAAAGTTTCATTATAATTCTTCATTATGATGAATACATATACAATACTGAAGATAAACCATTATGAATACCTCTTGTTAAAACTAAAAGTATTCTCATAAAAATTATCCATACCAACTGTTAAATATAAGACAATGAAAAAAATTGTGAAATATCTTCAAAGTATTTATCATTTTTTTCAATTCATAAAATTAATGATCTTGCATTTGATGATTTTATCAGTGTCAGTCTATGTTTAATTGATCAGTCCTTAATTACTCCGATTAATTTTGTTAGTCCCAGTCTTATGATTCTGCACCTCTTCTGGATTTTTTTTTTAATAATTTTGTTCTTTTTATCTTGACACAATATTAAGAGAACAAAGTAAGACTTCTTGTTTTATTCACCCAATTGAAATATAATTCAACTTGATGAAAATAGATGACTACATTGATTATTTTCATATAGTTGATTAATATCAATAACTTAACTACTCAATTCTACCTCAAATATAACTATATATATAATGTCTTATAGATACTAGAAATTTATAAAATGAATCGGTGTTATAATCCATTATAATGGATCAGTGGAATACCATATCCAATGGACCAGTGTTGGTAGTGAATCTTTTACATCAGTAATATCAATATTCTAGCCTCCTATTATTTTTACACCAATTATTCTCATACCGATGATATTCATCCTTATGTGTTCGGTGTTCCTCACACTAATGATCAGAATATAGAATATTTCATATCGTATTCTCCTGTCTTCTAAAAGATTTTGCTGGTATCATGAATTTGAAAATATTTAGGATTGGTATAGCATCATTTGACTTTAATCAGGAAGTATTATAACTCCCTAAACTTCCATCATCTTATTTCTTTTCAATAGATCCTCAATATGATTATAATCACAAGCTCTACTCCTTTATTTATAAGGCTTGCATCATAAGTTTTCCAAATAACTTATGGTATTTGTGAAATATAAAACTAAAATGCACCATCTGGTTTAATAATCGGAAGTTCTATTACTTCCCAACCTTCTAGTCTCAATCATCATCTTATGAGGTCGATTCTTCTTGAGACTGATTCCCAACAATCTATAACTTCTCATTACAATCAAAGCTTTAATTCCACACTAAATATGATTTGTATTTTCTTCTAATTTTTTTTCAACATCCCAATATAATGGATCATACTAACTTATGCCAATGTGTTGAATCCAATTATCATATTGATAGTATTGATCCAATTTTCATGCTATTAGTCTGGATCAGACTGAAAAATTCACATATATACTTCATTAATCCAGATTTCCATTACCTTCTTAACATAATTTTTTTATTTAAAATAATAAATATATTGATCTATCGACAATAAATACAACCAAAACAAAACTTTGTCCTAATAGTGTACCTCTAGGGACACGCCATGTAGTCTTTTTAGGACAAACTTGATTCCTCATTCTTCTCTGTTCAACTTCATCAAGATCTTGTATGATCTTCCCTAGACCAGTATTAGTTGAATGTGTTCCCTTGGTCTATTACTCTGAGGGTTCAGTGTGAAATCACGTTCCCATCATAGAGGGTGATCCCACTATAGATTCCTATGATTAGTGAAGTGTGGGTGTGTTCCATTATTCTGGAGTGAGTTGAATCACACCGCTTTGACTACCAACTCAGTGGTTTGGAGCATGTATCCCTCCTAGAGGTCGAGGGTGATCCCCATTTAACTTCATGTTTCCTTAGATGGGGTTGTTTGGATTTTCATGACCAATATTTATAAGAGCACTAATCCCCTATCTAGTAAGATGTTTCTAGTAGGTTAGGGTGTCCCTTAGTGGGCTCTAAGAATTAACCCCCTATCTGTGTATTAAGATATAATATTTCTTATTAGGTGTAGTCTGATCAAGTGTGTATCTCTGGTAAACCCTCTTAGTTTCCTTTTTGTCGAGGCCAAACGAGCATGAACTCAAGGATGAGTGTCTTTAGTGGAAGTATTGATCATAGAGTGTGTTCTCCTAGATGAGTGCTGTATGATATTTTTGCTCAATAATCCTAGGCTAGATATATAGTTATGTTATTACCTTGAGTCTATGTGTCTATTGTGAGTGTACTAGGATATTTTTTTGTATGTCTCACATTATTATTGACATATCCATTGATGATCTGAAAACTCTTGATGCTTTTTGGTTATTTTGGTGTGTCCTATTGGGTATTATTATACTAACCCTTACATGGGATCTGCCCACACGTGTTGTGTCTTATGAAGATGGTGGAACTTTTTGCAAAGTCCTTGGTGGACTAGGAGGAGGTTAAGTTACTTTGGTATAGACAGATTGAGGTGTATACTAGTGTTTCATTTTACAATAGTCTCCTCCTTCTCAGTAGGCTAGACTTTACTTTAAAATTTTGTATGGGCTTGTATTTGGACCCTTTTATGATTTCAAGTACTTTTTTTTTCATACTCTGGTTGTGGTATTATAGATATATGATTGTGTTTTTTGTTAATTGTTTTACATTTCATCATTTTATTGGCTTGGAGATGTGTATGTGTGCATAGGTACTCAAGGATAATTCATCCCATGCATGTGACATCCCTTCTTAGCGCTAGTCACCATCCCCTAGCCTATTAGAGGTGGGCTTGGGGTAGTTACATATCGGGACCCATTAGGTCCGGTTGTGAAAGGTATGACTTAAGTGATTTAAAGAAGACCCATTGTGACTTTCATACATTGGAAGGATAATGGTCCAACCAATGAAATTGTGTGGATTATTTTCATTTTCTATTAGCCTTAATCAAGGGTGAAAAAGGAGAAAAAATTGTTAATCCATTCATTAAACTAATTAATAACTAAAAAGATTAAATTTATAGAACCATGATAGTATTACAAAAAAGGTATCCAAGCCCAAGCCCAATCAATATTCTCTCATCTGAATTTTAAAATCCAATTTTCATCACTTCATAGTCATCAAAATCCTATTCTTTCATTTATTTTTTCACTCATAACAACTTGATTAAATCAATTCACTCTAGAGAAAAATTTGGTAACTACTATTACTACACCCTAAAGAGGAAGATAAATATATTTTTCCACAAACCATGACTAATTCATGTCAAAACTTGGCACTGTTTCCAGGGATTAGGTACTAATCAAACCCATAACATATATGACTAGGACCTCTAATGAGAAACTACTTGATCATGACCCTAAGATATAGAAGAATTTGACAACTAGGATTAGGAATCTTAATCATAAAAACCAATTTGAAAAAATAAAATTAGAAGTCTCGAGTGAAACATCAAGTTTTTACTCTGATCTAACAAACATAGAAATTAACCCACAACATACCCTAATAGAACATCATTCCCTATAATTTACTAAATAAAATAATAAATTAACTATTCCTATAGAACAAAATTATTTTGAACAGTGTGCCAATATGATTCTTGTATTACCTAAATTTAATAGACTTGTATGAGAAGATCCAAACCAACACATTCTGGAGTTCAACTATGTTTCTTTAAGTTTCAATCCAAGAGGAGTATACAAGGAGCATGTCAAGTCTAGGGAATTCCACTTTTCACTTGAGGGAGATACCAAAGAGTGGTTGTACAACTTATAACCTGGATATATACATGAATGGGATGATATCTAAATAAGTTTCATGAAAATTTTCTTACCAATATCCCAGAGCACAATAATAAGGATGTATATCTACATCATCATACAAGAAACTGAAAAAACCCTCTAATAATATTGTGAAAGATTAAAAAATACGTGTCTAAGATATCTTTATCAAGATATATAATATCACCATTTCCTAGACTTTTTCTACCAAGGGATATGATAAAATGATAGGAACCTGCTAGATACATCAACTAGAGGATATTTGATTGATAATTCACCTGTAGAATCTAGGAGCCTAATTAAGAAGATAGAACAAAATTTAAAATTGTTTGGAATAAGGGAAATCTATGAGGTAAAAAATTCTGACTTATTACCCTTCATTGAAACCAAAATTGATGAATTAATAAACTTATTAAGATAAATGGTTGTAAAATAAGTTAATGAAAAACTTTCCCCACCTCAGGTATGTGGTCTATGTTCATTACTCGATCACTTGACTGATCAATGTGCTGAGGTACGTGGAATGGAAAGCTATGAAGATACATTCCAGTAAAGAAAATTTCAACAAAACTAACCATGGACTCAAGGGAAATCCCAATTTGGGTTTAGAGTCCAATTAAGTGAGGATAAACCCCATTTCTAGAAGAAATTCCAAAATCCACCCCTTTCTATCAACCATACAAGAAACAATACCAATAATAATCTTACGAAACACCTTTATTTCAAAAAAAAATCCTTTGAAAAACCCTCATATAATGCACCGATAGTAAAAAAAAGGCAAGGAATAATTATTAAGGAGATTAAAAATATATTTAAGTATTTATTAAATAAATATGAGAATATCATGGACATACTGTCCAAAAAACCAGTTAAAATTTTATCTCAGGAAATCCCAAAACCAAAGGATAGTGTAAAAATAATCATCACAAGGAGTGTAATAAAGATTCAACCACCATAAACTAATAAATATCAAGCTGAAATAGAATAAGTGATGAATATTAATTCTAGAAATTCTTTAAAAATTATGGAAGAGTAAACCACTTCATCTAGACAAGAAAACTGAGGGAGGACCTAGGAAAATATTTAGTAAGGAAAGACCTAAAAATCCATTAAAAAGTTAGAAAAGGGAGAATAAATACATACCCCTTCCTATCCCTTCATTTTTTATGGAATCTAAGAAGTTTGAGGATTAACAACTTTAAATAGATATCTAAAATACATTTCAAAATGTTGAAATTAGCATACCTATATTGGAATACATCTGATATATTAACAAATAATCTAAATAACTCAATAAAATTTTTACCAAAAGAAAGAGTCTTGATGGGAATGATAGGATCAACCCAAAGAGAACTGTTTCAGCCATGATCACACTACCATTACCAAAAAAATATAAAGATGAGAGGAAAATCTTTATTCCCCACACCATTGGTTATTTGAAATTTGTTTATACCTTGTGTGATCTTGGAGATGCCATTAATTTAATGTCTAACTATATCTTTAAATATTTGGAAATAGGTAAACTAAATCCCAAAATAGTTTTTGTCTAACTGGAAAATAGTTCCACTATATTTACAGCTGGAGTTTTGGAAAATGTGGTAGTGGTTGTTCAAGGATGAGTTTTCCCAGAAGAATTTTATGTGATCACCATAAAGGAAGATAATGTACTAGGTAATTCACCCATTATTTTGAGAATACCATTCATAAAGATAACCAAGATGATCATTAATGTACGTGAAGTTTCCCTCACCATGGAGCTAGAAGATATCAAGGTTTATTTCAATGTTATTGACTCCAATAGAAAACCTCCAGATAATCATTCACTCTTTGAAATTTTCTACAAAGAAGGTATTAATCTCATTGATGAATAAGGTATACATAGAGAATTTGTAGCCTTAAGAGATCACCTTTATATTTAAAACACCAAGGAATAAGTGGGTACTCAAAAATCTAGAAATTCATCTCAATAATAAATAACATCTGAATTGTTTGATAATTTGTCAGAATAAACTGACATGAAAACCTTTACTAAGGAGAATTAATATTTTTAAGTATAAAATTGGAATGTAATCCCATATCTAAAGAAACCCCAAAATATTGAATTAAAACCCCTCTAATGTGACTTAAAATATGTGTATCTTATGGAAGGAGAAAAATTTCATGTAATCATAACTAACTACCTATCACAAGACCAAGTGAAAATTTTCCTTTAACTTTTGAAAACAAACTTTCCAGCCATAGAGTGGTTCCTTGGAGGCATCATTGGAATTAACCAAAAGGTCCATTCCCATAAAATTTTTCTAGAGGGGGACTCCAGAACTGTTAGGAAACCCTAGAGAAGGCTTAACCCCTCCATTATGGAAGTTGTTAAAAAAGAGATTGAAAAAATATTGGAAGTCAACATAATATACCAAATTTTTGATTTACAATGGTTTATACCCATCCATGTGGTTCCAAAGAAAAATGGTTTGAAAATAGTGAAAAATGAGAATAATGAATTAATTCCCATGAAAGTTCAAAAACTTTGGAGGGTGTGCATTGACTATATAATGCTGAACCAAGTCACATGAAAAGATCCCTTCCACATCCCATTCATAGACCAAATGAAAGAACGACTAGAAATAATGACACATTATTATTTAATGGATGGATTTTCAGGTTATTTTTAGCTACTAATTCCCCCATAGGACCAAGAGAAGACAACATTAACCTACCGTTTAGGTTATTTTTATTATAAAAGGATACCTTTCGGGTAATGAAATTCCCGAGATAAATTTCAGTGGTGTATGGTATGCATTTTATCAGATCCCATTGAGGAATTACTTGAGGTATTTCTGGATGAATTTAATGTTTTTGGAAACTCATTTGATCATTACATAGTGAATTTGTAATTTTTTTAAAAACCTTCATAGAGAAAAATAATGTTTGGAACATTGAGAAGTGTCACTTTATGGTTGAAAAATGGGATAGTTTTAGGTCATATCATTTAAAAAAAGGAATTGATATTTATAAGTATAAAGTTTAATTAATCAATTCTTGACCATACCTTGACTGTGTGAGACATATTAGATCTTTTTTGGGCCAGTTTATATTTTATAGAAGATTCATTAAATAATTTAGTAATATTACTATCCTATTTCAATAATACTTTTAAAAGAAGCTAACTTTGTTTCAAATGATAACTGTAGGGATTAATTTGATGAACTAAAGGAAAATTTGATTACCCCACCAATTATACAACCCCCAGATTACAAGCACCCATTTGAGTTGCTTTGGGATTCATCAACCCAAGCTATAGGAGTGGTCCTGTCCCAAAGGATTAAAGGAATACCAAAAGTCATAACTTCTGACTCAAGAAACTTTTATTCAAATTATCTAAGTTATACAACTATTGAAAAATCATTCCTTGATATTGTATTTTCATTGGATAAATTTATATATTAATGGGAACTAAAGAGGTTGTATTTTCTGATCATGGAATAATTAGGTACTTGATGAAGAAGGATGGTTCCAAACAAAATCTAGTGAGATGGATAATAACCTTTCAAGAGTTCAATCTAGAGATCAAGGATAATAAGGGAGCTAAAAATAAAGTGGATAGTCACCTCACAAGACTCCCAAAACCTATTGAAATAGAAATTCTAGAACTAAACCAACTTAATGATCACATGCCTAGAGAAAAAATGTAGAGACCCGAAGCTTGACGTACATGGATATTACATTACTTTAGAGGAATACTTAATACATAACAATAACAGACACACCAGGATCGTAATAGTTTAGTGTCTTTGGAAACTTGGAACGTAATCTTCTAATCATGGTGAAAGATCTTCAACATCTCCCATAAAGATCTTCCCCTTTTTTTTCTTACCTAAAACCTTTCTTTATATCCTGGGGAAAAGAAAACATAAAAAGGGTGAGCTCAAATTCTCAGTAAGGGTAAGAATGGATAAAATAAAACATACCATATACATTTGAACTTAAAAACATGAACATAATGATTAAACATAAAAAGCTTGAGCAATGACATAAAACATGGAAGTATGTAAGGCATAGATCATAAAGAAACATTAAGAATGATAAAATAGAATGGGAATAAAACATGTAATTGTGGAAACCATTAAGCACATGATATGATTTTCATAGTAGCCAAGGCATTGCTGCCAAGAACATCTTAGTGGACAAAGTCCCTTTCTGAATCGAGTTCACTCCTCGTTCCAGTCCTGTATTACAAAACCGGTTTAACTTTCCATTCCATCCATGTATATCTCATGAGATATAAATCTTTACCCAATGCATTGGAGGGAGATATAGGTCCCAACCATCTCATAATGAAATCATTCTTTCGTGTGCCACAAAATCATAAATCAGACATCATAGCATAACCCCTGAAATAAAATGGGATTCTTAAACATCATGCCATCATAACATAATCCATAAACAATTGATATCATTTCATCATAAGAAAATTGAAACCATTTAAATCATAGATAAATTTTACTTGAAACATACACATATGAAATAATGTCATCTTAGATGGAAAATAGTTTTGACAAACCACTTGAAATGAATTCTTGAGGAAAATATCTTTTCTTCTTTAAAATCATTTTCTTTTTACAAAATTCCATGAAATTTTAAAATATAAGGGTTTTGTTGAAAATAATCATGAAATCTTGTAGAGGAATATTCTTGAAAATGAGGCGTTATGAAACCCTAAAAATCTGTTCACGCCGTATAAGTTAAAATTAACATTCTCCTCGTACTTTTGTCGGAAAAGTCAAAAAGTACCTTATATGGTAACCAAAGGAAAGATTCCATTCATACAATGTGGTAAAAATTCCATAAAGGGTAAAAATGATGTTAACCATCCATGGAAGAATGATAAACATTTTATGAAAGCATTTTTAGAAAACATGGTCATGGATGATAAACGTAACCCCAGTAAATACTTACGTATAAGCAATCTCGGATAAAAATGAGATTGAAAATTTATCCCTTACCTTAAGTCCGATTTGCTTCGTAAGTGTCCAAACATCCTGTATAATGATTTAAATAATTTCAATTACTTATTCCAGAATCATACTCATTGTTATGATATCATATATGGTTCACTTATGGCTTTATATTACCCGTTCTTTTGTAAATTCCATGTTAAAGAGCGTTTTGGGTAAAATCGTTTCATTTGTCGTCCGTGTTTTGACTTGTAATTATTCATATGATTACTTAGATCAGGATTAATTAATTACAGAATATAAAACATTATTTATATATAATATATGTTCAGAATATATAATAGATCAGTAAATGGAAAGAAATACACCGTTCATGGAGACGGTAGACCGTACGTACGCATGAACGCTGTTTTCTTTTCCTTATTGAGTTGAAAGGAATTAAGTAGATGACATACATATATATACACATAAATCCAGTATCATTATTATGTCATATATTTCATTATTACTTATTATATATACTTTATAATCATTCATGAATGGTTAACGTGGAGAATGAATCTCATCGAGTCGTGGAGACGGTAGTCCGTACGTACGCACGAGCGATGATATCATTCACATGATCGTGGAATTGTATTGGAGTGTATGTATACTATTTCAGAATCAATATCACTTTACAATAATCATATATAGTTATTATGTACACCATTATACCCATCCATGTAAGGTGGTGGTGGAAAATAGATTACACCACGGCGTGGAGACGGTATACCGTACGTACGCACGCACAATGATTTCATTTTCTGTAGGATGGATAGATAGTGAAATAAGGTTGTTTCATACTTATAATAACATATCAGTATATGATTTATACTTATTTTATTACTTCATAATGAATAAACCTAAGAAGAAGAAGTGGAAGAAGAAATAAAGTTGAAAGAATTGGTAACAGACATTACCTCTTCTTTGAAGTGCCTCTTTGAGATCTCCTTTTAGGGCACTAAAATTGGTCTTTGAGGAAGACCAGAACCTCTAGGGTGTTTCTAGGGAAGTTGAGAAGAGAATTTGGAAGGGGATGGAGGATCTTGAAGGCGAAAAGTGGTGTGAGGAAGAGAGGGAGGAGGTGCCCTTTTATAAGGGAGGAGAGGGGCACCTTTGGAATAACAAAACATATTATTTTATTATAAAGCCAAATTCGGTTTTAAATAGCTCAAAATTGATTTATTTTAAATCTAAGGTTGGGATGAGTTGAAATACTCTCATCCAATAGAATTTAGACAATTTTAGGTTCCTATTTTAACCTTATCATTTATATTTAACTTTATGTTAGATAATTTTACTTTTACCGTGTCTTTTTGTGGTCTTACACTATAAGGTTAATAAACATACTATAACAAGCCAAACGAACCCCAATTTGTTTATTATTAATATATATAACCATATATAAGTCATTTTGCCTAACCTTAGATTTTTAGGAATAAAATAACAATTAATAATATAATATTTGTTTTAAAAACTATTTTCTGTCAATTTTGACACTATTTAGTAATTGATTTTTGTGAAAATTATAACAGAATTATTAGTTCATACAATGTTAATTAAATATATAAAAACATGTCATATTAACCTAGAAAATTATTTTAATTCATAAAAAGTCTCAAATTACATTTATTTGGGTATTTATAACATCAATTATGTCAATATTTCATTAATAAGATAATTACTGTATCATCATTGTGTCATAAATAAATAAAATTATTTAAGGTCTAAAAATTACAAATAAAATACCATTATGTAGGAAATATTTTTTTATTTTTAGTGAATATTTATAGTCTAATTTATCTTTTGTATAAACCTATATTAAAAATTATTTAGTTATTAAACTTTGATTTTAACTATTTTAACCCTTCTTTAAATAAATTAATAATAAATGTCCTAATCTAATCCATGTGGGCCTAAATGGTCATATTTTATTCCTAAGGTTGTTTTTTGTCGAATTACACTTATCCAATAGAATTATAACATGTGTTAGGGTAATAATAATAACATTTTTACCCTTAATTACCCTATTTACTTTTAACCGTGGTAAAAAAAAGTAAAAAGTTAATATTCACCAAAAATTATTTTCATCCCATTGAACCACATTTTACTTACTGACATCAACCGTGTTTCTTAGATTTTTGAAATTCCATTCACAGAAGTGGTAAAATTAAGTTTTATGAAAAAATCATTTTTTTTAACTACCACTTAGTGGTTTCACTATTCATCAAAAAATGAAAGTTTCCAGAAAAATACCAAAAATTATGCCTAAGCTATATTTGATATTATGAACTCAAAAAAAATGTCTATTTTACCAAATTAAAAAAATATCAGTTGCATTAATTAATTTAAAAATTAATTCCCGTCGTCAAAACAAATAGCGTGTTCTTAAGAGATAATAACTATCAAAAGATTGACACTTGTTTATGTCTGGTTTAAATGTGAAATTACATCCAATGACCAACATTGTATTAAATTGTAAAAATATATTCTAAATATACTTTAAAAACACTCAAATTAATAATTTATCACTATTAATTATTTCGATTAAAAAGGTTGTTTTTAATTAAAATTTAGTAATTTTCACTATTCATCAGAAAATGAAAGTTATCCGAAAAGTACCAAATTTTCACCCTAAGCTAATTTTGATATTCCAAATCCAAAAATGAAGTCCATTTTCAAAAATAAAATTTACAAAATTTCAAAAAGTGGTTATTACTATTCATAACGGTTAGTTTTAATAATATTTTAATAGCATATTGTTGTTTAGTGAAACTCGTTATTGCGTACTACACACGCTATCGAGGAAGGTCGCGATTGTGTGTAATGCAAGGCAACTCAAGGATGAGTGTTTTGTAAGATCCTTTTGGTGTATCGTACAACACAAGACATTAATGAAATTAAAAAGAATATTTTTCATAAAATCTCAGGGTGTTATAAAAAATCTACATAGTGAAAGGTGAAGTACTATGGTATGATGATATAGTAAATTATTTAGCCACATATTAGGTACCTTATCACCATAAATATCATAAAAAAACTTAAGGATTATGTTAATTTCTATATTTAGGAAGATCCATTTTTATGAAAAATATGTAATGAAAAATTCATAAGGTAGTTCTTATCAGAAAGTGAAATTTAATTTTTATTTGAATTTTTTCATATATTATCTTGTGGAGGACACTTTGGACCTCAAAAAATAGTAAGAAAGTCTTGTAGTCTAAAATTTATTGTCCAAACTTATTTAAATATTCTAATTAATGTTGTAAAAGTTTTTAGTAGGGTCAATATTTTAGAAATATTTCAAAAAGATAAGAGATTCATTAAGAGCCCATCATTTTTTATTAAATATTTGAATTATGGGGAATTTATTTCATGGGAGAATTTACCATGTATTTTGGGAATTATTACATTTTTATTACTCTATATTATGTCTCTATATTGGTGGAAGTTAAGGATCACATGACCAATGATGCTAATTTTTCATGTGATTTTTGCTGGTCTAACATATTTTGTAGGTTTGGAGTATCCATGGCCATCATCAATGAAAAAGGGACACATTTTTTCGATATAAATTTGGAGACTATGATTAAGAAGTATGGGGTATATCACAAAACTTCTACACCCTACCAATCACAGAAAAACGGGAAAGATGAAGTGTCCAACTAGGAGATTAAAGGCATCTTGGAGAAAACATTTAAACCAAACTAGAAGGATTGGATCCAAAGGATTGAAGAAACCAAATTAGAATACCCGACAACATAAAAAAAACCTATAGGTATAATACCCTAACGGTTGGTTTATGGAAAGCATTTTCATCTTCTAGTGGAGTTGGAGAACTAAGCCTATTGGGCTATAAAATAGATGAATTTGGATTTTGTGAGTTCTAGTAAAGGGAGAAAAAACTGGTTAGAAGAAATATAGGAAATCAAAATATAGGATTTTAAAAACTCAAGAATTCTCAAAGATAGAACTAGTGTAGTACATGAAAAACTAATCAAACAAAATACCTTTAAACATTGAGGCCATGTCCCACTCTACATTTATAGACTAATGATAATGACAAGTAAGCTTCATTATAGGTGGGAATGAACTTTTATAGTTTCTAATGTCTATCCCTTTGGTTCCATTTAGATTAAGATATAAGATGAAGGAAATCCATTCAATGTCAATGGGAAGAGAATGAAAAAGTTCAATGGGAATCTACCTCAAGAACCGATGAGGGAGATCAGACTTCTCCAACCCATCTACTGATTTCTCCCCATGAGGTTAGGTTGAGCTGAATAAATTAACAAAAGGTTCTTCTAGGATGTAAATTGAGATTTATTGACTTTAGGTTTTAGGATTTTAGGATAAAGTTATCTATTCCCTTTATCCCTTGAGCTTTAATGGAATGTTTCTCCCACTTTTATGAGTTGTTTTATAGAAACACCATGAAGGTA
This sequence comes from Viscum album, assembly GCA_963277665.1. Classification (NCBI taxonomy): domain Eukaryota; kingdom Viridiplantae; phylum Streptophyta; class Magnoliopsida; order Santalales; family Viscaceae; genus Viscum; species Viscum album. The sequence continues at coordinate 322,699,405 of OY728132.1, read as the reverse complement.
GTTAATAGGTAGACCTCAAAATTGAGGAGGAAGTAGAGAAAAAGATACATGAAAATAATGATATCATTCTTTAATACTTTATGTTTACAACATCATGTATGTTTTTGAAAATATATTTTAAACTAGAAATTCTAGAAACTATGTTAAACTAAAAATTACATGCCCATGATTTAATTTATGATCTACTTGACTTATCTAGGAGACATGAGTTTCTTTGGAATTGTGTGATTTTATGTTTTATATTTCAATTATAATGATATTGAATGAGTAGAATGGTGAATTGAATTATTAAATTGAAGCATGGATATTAAAATGAGGAATCATGATTTGAAATAATTGGTTAATTCATGTAAATGAAATTTCCCTACCATTTATTTATGCTTTAAATTCATGAAATTCCTGTAAATTTATTATTTATTATTAGTCATTCCATGAGTGATTGTCTCAAATAATATATTCATTAATTATAGTTTCTATAGACTAATTACTCCCTATTTTATCTTGATTATATTTCTTCAGTGATCTTGGTGCATGACACCTACTAAAAATTGTGTTGAAAAATTTCGAAGATATGATTGTGTAAAACCATATTTAAAATAATTGAGTCATATTTTTATATACCATTATCCTTGAAATTAACTTTACATCAATACTTTTTTATCCCATAGATAACGAGCCAAGTTTCAAGCTATTTTTATCCATTAATACCTTGTTCTTTTTATTTTCATGATATTTGAAAATTTAAGTATGGGGGGTATGTGAAGTCATGGTGAAAATAATTAAAAACATTGTAATGAAATTTTTTTGGGGTTATAATTTTGGGTATTGTGAAATATTTTTGATTGATACATTGAAAATTTATTGTTTTCCCCTCTTAAAAGAAAAAAATGAAAAAATAGGAGTGATTTATGACTTGGAAGAATTAAAAATAAAAATTACTAGACTAATGATTTTTATAATAGGTGGTTGGATGGTTGGTGTGAGATTTATTATAACCATAACGTTCAAAAAAAACAAGAAAAAAATGAATAAAATACTTTGATAAAATGTGTATAAAAGTAGATAAATTCAAGAGGTTTCCACATAAATAATTATACTTTCATATAAATCATAATATTTACTTTGATATTTGGATGTGGTAGTTATGACAATTTGAAGGGGATATTTTCATTAAGCTTTGAATTTTGATATAATGATTTATTATTAAGATATATTCCCCTTAATTTTAATTTTTAAATCATAAATTACTACCTAGATCAAGCCTCAGAGTTAGTTGAACCTTTATTGAAAATTCCTCATGATTTTATGTGCCTTTTTTATTCAAAAAGTAGATAAAATAGTAACTTTACAAGCCCATGGAAAAGGATCATGTTCTTATGATATGAGAAAAAATATAATTGAATTAATATCATGAGTGATGAGAGAAAAGATTCAAGTAAGGTAAATCATGATTTGTAAAGTTTAATAAGAATTAATTAATGATCATGAATGAATAATATGAAATTACCATCAATTTAAATGGGAAAAAGTAAAAACTTGAGTTGATTGTTTCTTTGAAAAAAATGATAAATTAAATTGATATTTTATGTTGTTTTTTGAAAATTATATTTGACACTGATAATTATTTTATTTTATTGGATTGAAATTTTAATATTGGTAGAATTGGTGACCCCTTTAATTCAATGTTGATATTTAATACTTAATAAAAATCATGGTTTAAGTGTGGGGGTATTTTAAACACTCATATTTAATGCATATTTTTAAACATAATTTAAGTATTTTTGAATTATTTTAATGAATAATTCTTATGAATTTAAATGTCTTACTAAAGTATTTGAAATTTTAAATGTGGAATTAAAATGATGTAAGAATAAATAATTTGTTATGTATTTGAATATTGTTATTTATTTTAACATTATTTGAAACTATATTAATATTTTTTAGTATTTTTGAATGATTTTCAGGTAAAAAATAATCCCACTAGATATCCCTCAACCAATGGCACCACAAGCCACTTAGCTAGGCCCAAGAGAGCTCAGAAGGCCATGCAGAGCCCAAGGGAAGGCCTGCCAAGCAGGTATGAGGCCGCATGGGGGTACAAAGCCCATGAGAAATGAATCCACAATAAATCATAGGTGGGATAAATCCTGAGCGTGATGGAATGTGGTGGTAAGTTCCATATGGCGATGGAAGGAGGGTCTTGTTGGGATAGGACGGTCCACGTTAGTGGTGGAGGTCCTCTGACCCCTGTCCAAATTCACTGCCCAACATATTCCATTGGTTGATACTTATAAAAGTGTAGAGTACCTAATTTTTTTTGATGTGGATAAATACTCAAGGTACTAATCATTTTTTAAGTCAAACGACATCATCCTTCCCAATTTTCATGTGCCCCGCCTCAGACACAATCCTCACAATTCTCTGCCACGCCCTGCACGTTCATCCTTAATTTTCACCACCAGTTATCACCAAAATCACAATCTAAAAAATTCTTAAAAACTTTAACATGATATATTTCCCATTAGTGAGGACTACTATTTCCATGGATTATCTTGGGAGTTTTTCTATCCTCTACGATGACCATCTCAATGCTTCATCCAACCACTATGAATTCCAAATGAAGAGGAGCTGTTGTTTTTCATAGAAGATCAAATACAAGTTATAGTTCCACCATTGAAGACCTATTTTAACATGGATCCTATGACATCTTGCCTTTTTAATACATAACTTTTCATTACATTTTACAAACAGAGGATCTTTAAAGTCTAGTGTCTTGGAAATCAGGATCATAATACATGAAAACAACATAAAAATTATTCTAAACCACTTGTATGGATTCATAAAAGGTTAATCATATGTAAATTTACAACATATAATATCCTGGAGATAGACAAAGGAAAGGTTGAGCAGAAGGCCCAGTAAGGGTAAACAAGGGAATCAATGTACTTGTGATATCAATAAGAACTTGAATAAAAACATTAAGACATGAGAAATGAAAGAATAGGCATATCATAATAAAAATAACTTGAATCATAACTTGAATATGTGGATATAAAATTTTATTTAGACATTAATGAACATATCACCAAGGTCCATCCCCAAGGTGTCATAAAAACTACCAAGGTTATTCACCAAGGTATCGTGAAACTTGTCATCTCTAGAGATTAAATCTTGACCCAATGCATTGGAGCGCTATCAGGGCACACCCTTAATATGTATTTAATTACATGTGAGCCACATAGATCATATTAAAACATTTCATAAATAACCCAAAGAGAATAAAAGGAATGGGTTTCATTTCAAAATCGTGACGTTTTAAAATCTCTTAAAAATAAGATTATTATATCATTTATAACCCAAGGAAAGGGAGTGAGGGTTATATGTATGTCAATTCCAGAATCAAATATCTGATATTTATATATTTTTGAAATCCCATAGAAATGAAATAGGTCTGGGTATTCACATAAATAAATAAGGGAATTTCTTGACAGAAAGAGATAAAAATTTTGAGGTGAAATTTCAGCAGCAAAATGGCTATGTAACATGGTTTTAGAAAACATTGGAAAGAGAGGGTACAAGAGTAACCCAATCATAAATAACTTATAATAAAGTATAAATATAGAACAACATGGAGATGAGAACATGATATGGAAATTTTAATGACATACCACATGAAAAGAAAACATGAAAGAAAAGAGAAGACACGATTCCTTTTACGAGAAATTCGGCAGCCTAACGGCGTCACTTAAAAATTCAGAAAACAAATTGATGAGAGAAGAAAGGGTCTCTCATAATTTGGAAATAAAATGGAAAGTAATAAGAACATATAATAACATAACCTCATCATAAAGAGATGGAAAATATAAGACACAACATAAATGAAGTCATGACTTAAAAGGAGGATGAAAGGATCCCTTACCTTAAAGAGTTTACGAAAAATTCGGCAGCCTAACGACGTCACTTAAAAATTCAGAAAACAAATTGATGAGAGAAGAAAAGGTCTCTATATAATTAGACATGAAATGGACATAAATGAGAACATATAAGAACATACCCTCAACACAAAGAGATGGAAATTAGAAGACACAACATAAAGGAATTCATGACTTAAAAAGAGGAGGGTGAAAGGATCCCTTACCTTGAAGAGTAACTTCGAAAGCATGAAGGTTGAGACCTTAGGAGGCTTGAGGGAACCTTGGAAGGACTAATTGGGAGGTAAAGAGACCAGAAATTTATTGGAGAGGATTTGGAAATGAAATGAATGAGGGAAAGGCTTGGTATTTATAAGAGAAGTGAGGGGACAAAGCATTTATTGCCAAGGGACACCTCATCGGTGGTATTGGCAAAACCATGGGCTTTCCCATGGTATTTTCCCATGGTATTGGCCAATTAGGACACTTCATACCTTATCTTACTATTCTTAAGTCGAACAGAATTATTTCAGAATTATTACATCCTTAATGATGTCATTAAACACCCAAAATTCAAAAAGAGTATTTTCATTATTCACCGAAAATTCAACTTTTTCAGAAAAATCCCAAAATTTCACCGTAACCAAATATCCATGGTCTGATTTCAAAATTGAACTCCATTTTATAAACATAATTTTCTAAATATTTTAAATTTAATTTTTAAATAAAAACACTATTCACTGAAAATTCAACTATTTTAGAAAAATCCCAAAAATTCACCTTAACCAAATATCGATGCTCTAGTTTCAAAAATGAACTCCATTTTATGAAAATAATTTTCTAAATATTTTTAATTTAATTTTTAAATAAAAACACTATTCATTGAAAATTCAACTATTTCAGAAAAATCCCAAAAATTCACCTTAATCAAATATCAATGCTCTGATTTCAAAAATGAACTCTGTTTTATGAAAATAATTTTCTAAATATTTTTAATTTAATTTTTAAAATAAAAAACACTATTCACCAGAAGAAACTAATACTTAACCAGTAGTTTCTGGAACAGTTATTTACCTATTTTATTGAATCACATTACTTAATCAAGGTGCCTCGATTATATTAATACTTTCATAAGTGAGGTTACTAAATCCATTTGATCACATTACTAATCATAAGCATAAAATTACTATTCATAATTTACTATTCATCAAAAATTAAGTTGATCTTATTAGACTCTAAATTTCTTACTAAACACAACTGTAGAAGACCATTTTATGAAAATCATTACACATTATTAATTATTTTAGGATTACATAAATATTTTTAAAATATCCTTTTTCTAAAATTCATCAATAATATGCATACTATATTTATCCATACATTTGAAAATTCACAAACTTCACCATAAGAAGACATCAAAATTTTTATTTAAATAAATGGATTAAATAAGGCAGTTACAGTCTTGTTACATAACCCCTTATAACACCATCATATGACCTAAGAGTAAGGTGTGCTAGGGTGATAGAATCTTGGGGTGGCTCGGCCAACATTGCCCGATTAGTGATTTCTATCAGCTTGAACTTCTCATGAAGGCGATTCCGTTCCAGCTTCACACGATAAAGTTCAGCTTGGGTTTGGTCCAGAGCAAAGCCCAAAGGTGCTACCTCCTTTCCGAGTTCCGTCAGATGGGCTTCGATCGTCCCAAGACTACTGGAAGGGGCCATCGAATCTTCTTTTTATATTAATTAATCAAGATCACTTGTATTTATAGACAATAATCGCAACATTTAGTTTCAAAGGGTCATATTGATGAATGGTCATATAACAGTCAAAACCCAATGGTCTTATTTTAATTATACTCATTTTATTAAATGAAATAGTTTAGTTGAGTATAAAATAAGGTAACACACAAAGTTAGGAAACAAAATTTATTCAAAATTTTGGGTCGTTACATTCTTCCGCCCTTAAGAAATTGCATCCTAGAAATTTTAAAAAAATTGGGTTTGTAAATTTCATTGAAAGTCCCACGTCGGAAAAAGAGTTAGTAAAACTATTAATTTAAAAGAAAGAAAGGGAAGTACAAAGGTCACCCAACTTAACCCATACTAGGATTCCTTGTAGGAAAACATGGATATGGAAGAGAAAACAAAGGGTCAAGTTCTAATGGAGAGTGATAGAAAACTTGATTAGGAGAAAATTAACCATAAGAAGATTACAAACTTAAGATGTGTTAAACGGTCTTTGATTACCCAGTAGGAAACGTAAACCAACAACGTTTTAGTTTTAAGTTCCTTTTCATATTTTTGAGGAATTAATTTACTACCTAGAATAAAAACATAAGGAAATATACTTACCTTCAAGTAGAGTTTCATCCCTTAATAAGTTTCCACCAAGAATAATATTTTTTCCAAACAATGAGCATTCAAAAGGACTTGGTCTCATCAAAAGCACAAGAATCATCTTCTAGAGAATCACATAATCCACAAAACAATAACTATATTTTTTCCTTGTCTTTAGTCATCAAATAAAACTAAAATGGTTAGTACGAGATCATATAATCCCCCAAAAGAATAACTCTTTATAAAAATAAATATGTCTATTAATCTCCAAAATTCAAAAAAAGTACCCAATGTTCCAGAAAGACCATTCAATACAAAATCATCCTAAAAATTATTCATAATAATCCAAACTAAGATTAGAACCCAAAACTCAGAAGGATTTAATCACATAGTCTTCCCCAAAAAAATCTTAACATTTATCTCCAAATAACATCGACTACTATTAAAGTATCATACTAAAGTGTAATTAACCTATTAAAAAAATTCTCTATGCTAGGTTCATCATTTTCCAGAAATAACCCAAATCACGATATGTCCACAATAAATACATAAATTATAGCAAAAAAATTCAACCATTCCTCCTCAATTTAAATCTTGTAGCATTTTATTTCCCTTAGGCATTTAGTACTCCAAAAGAGAAAACATCGTCCCAAATAACCTTTATCATTTAATCATAAAATCATTTTCCTATACAAAGGATATCCATTTGATAAAACATAAGTTTCCAAAATCAACTTATTCTTGATCCATAAAAATAGCAGGTGCTTTAGTCACTCCGAAGGTCATAACAACAAACTCATAATGCCCATATCTTGATTGGAAGGTAGTTTTTAAAATATCATCATTTTTCACTCTCAATTGACGATAACCAGAAAATAGTTCAATATTAGATAAGAATTGAATCCCACGAAGTTGGTCAAATAAGTCATCAATTCTTGGAAGAGAGTATTTGTTATTCACTTTGATCCCATTCAATTCTCTATAATCAATGCATAGCTACATCGATCCATCCTTCTTCTTCACAAAGAGATCTGGTTCTCCCTAAGGAGACACACTTGGTCGGATAAACCCATTCTCCAAAATATCTTGGAGTTGTTTCTTTAATTCCTCTAGCTCTACATTTTCCATCCTATATGGGGTATTTGACATCAGATGAGATCCAGGTACGAGTTCAATGGATAAATCTACCTCTATTTCTAGAGGAGGTCCGGGTAACTCCTCAGGAAATACGTCAACGTATTCCTAGACATTGGGGAAATTTTCTAAAAGAATAAATTTTTTGTGAGAAACTTATTTCATTTACGAATATTTTACCTAAAAAGAATTTTATGTCTTAAAACATCATGCTTAGAAAATTAAATTATTCTATAATTCCTTCATAATGATTCATAAAAAGCATTCAATTAACCAAACATATCCCCTGAGAGTATCGTAACCAAGAGTGCAGCAAGGCCCATTGTCGTGTACCAGTTCCCGTTTGAGTCAAGCTCAAATCAGTGTTTTCGGGTTTTACCCCTATGTACATCTGTGCTAGAGCCACCTCTACATAATCGTATCCAGACAGAGATGCATTTTCTTGATAAACCACTTACTCAATACTAACCAAAACACCAGGAAGATTTTATATATTTAAACTTTTCTATAGGGTTCTTCCTAAGTTTTTCATATCCTAATTTCTATAAATAACTAAACTATCCTTTCATACCAACTATGACATCCCACCTTTTCAATACATAAATTTTCATTACATTTTACAAACAGAGGATCTTTAAAGTCTAGTGTCTTGGAAATCACGATCATAATACATGAAAACAACATAAAAATTATACTAAACCACTTGTAAGTCTTCATAAAAGTTTCATCTTATGTACATTTACTGCATCTCATATCCTGGAGATAGACATCAAAGGAAAGGGTGATTAAAAGGCCTAGTAAGGGTAAACAATGGAATCAATGTACTTGTGATATCAATAAGAACTTGAATAAAAACATAAAGACATGATAAATGAAAGAATAGACATATCATAATGAAAATAACTTGAATTATAACTTGAATATGTGGCTACAACATTTCATTTAGACATTCATGAACATATCACCTAGGTTCATCCCTAAGGTGTCATAAAAATTACCAAGGTTATTCACCAAGGTATCGTGAAACTTGTCATCTCTAGAGATTAAATCTTGACCCAATGCATTGGGGCACTATCAGGGTGCACCCTTAATATGTATTTACTTACATGTGATCCACATTGATCATATTCAAAAATTTCATAAATAACCCATAGATAATAAAAGGAATGGGTTTCATTTCAAAATCGTGACGTTTTAAAAGCTCTTAAAAATAAGATCATTATATCATTTATAACCCATGTAAAGGGAGTGAGGGTCATATGTATGTCAATTCCAGAATCAAATATATCATATTTATATATTTATGAACACCCATAGAAATGAAATAGTTCTGGGTATTCACATAAATAAAAAATGGACTTTCTTGATAGAAAGAGATAGAAATTTTGAGGTGAAATTTCTACAGCATAACAGCTTTGTAACATGGTTTTAGAAAACATTGGAAAGAGAGGGTACAAGAGTAACCCACTCATAAATAACTTATAATACAATATAAATATAGAAAAAAATGGAGATAAGAACATGGTATGGAAATTTGAATGACATACCACAAGAAAATGAAACATGAAAGAAAAGAGAAGGTTCGATTCCTTTTATGAGAAATTCGGGAGCCTAACGACGCCACTTAAAAATTCAGAAAACAAATTGATGAGAGAAGAAAGGGTCTCTGATCATTTGGATATAAAATGGACAGTAATAAGAACAAATAAGAACATACCCTCATCATAAAGAGATGGAAAATATAAGACACAACATAAAGGAAGTCATGATTTAAAAGGAGGGTGAAATGATCCCTTACCTTGAAGAGTTTACGAAAAATTCGGCAGCCTAACGACATCACTTAAAAATTTGGAAAAAAAATGATGAGAGCAGAAAAGGTATCTCAAAAATTAGACATGAAATGGACATAAATAAGAACATATAAGAACATACCCTCAACATAAATAGATGGAAATTAGAAGACACAACATAAATGAAGTCATGACTTAAAAAGAGGAGGGTGAAATGATCCCTTACTTTGAAGAGTAACTTTGAAAACTTGAAGGTCAGGACCTTGGGAGGCTTGTGGGAACCTTGGGAGGACTCCTTGGGAGGTAAAGAGACCATAAATTCGTTGGGGAGTATTTATAAATTAAATAAATGAGGGAAAGGCTTGGTATTTATAGGAGAAGTGAGGGGACAAAGCATTAATTGCCAAGGAACACCTCATCGGTGGTATTGGCAAAACCATGGGCTTTCCCATGGTATTTTCCCATGGTATTGGCCACTTGGGACATATCAAAACTTATATTACTATTAATAAGTTGACCAGAATTATTTCATAATTATTACATCCTTAATGATGTCATTGAACACCCGAAACTCAAAAACTGTATTTTCACTATTCACCGAAAATTCAACTTTCTCAGAAAAATCCTAAAATTTTACCTTAACTAAATATCGATACTCTAATCTCAAAAATGAAATCCATTTTATGAAAATAATTTTCTAAATATTTTTAATTTAATTTTTAAATAAAAACACTATTTACTGAAAATTCTACTATTTCAGAAAAATCCCAAAAATTGACCTTAACCAATTATCGATGCTCTAATTTCAAAAATGAACTATATTTTATGAAAATAATTTTCTAAATATTTTTAATTTAATTTTTAAATAAAAAAAATATTCATTGAAAATTCAACTATTTCAAAAAAATCCCAAAAAGGTCACCTTAACCAAATATCGATGCTGTGGTTTCAAAAATGAACTCCATTTTATGAAAATAATTTTCTAAATACTTTTAATTTAATTTTTAAAATAAACAACACTATTCACCTGAAAAATCTAATACATAGCCAGTACTTTATAGAATAGTTATTTACCTATTTTATTAAATCACATTACTTAATCAAGGTTCCAAGATTATATTAATACTTTCTTAAGTGAGGTTACTAAATCCATATGACCACAATACTAATTGTAAGAGTAAAATCACTATTCATAATTTACTATTCATCAAAAATTAAGTCGATCATATTAGACTCTAAATTTCTTACTGAACACAACTGTAGAAGACCATTTTTTGAAAATCATTACACATTATTAATTATATAAGGATTACATAAATATGTTTAAAATATCCTTTTTCTAAAATTCATCAATAATATGCATACTATATTTATCCGGACATTTGAAAATTCACAAAATTCACCATAAGAAGACATCACAATTTTTATTAAAATCAAAGGATTACACAAGGCAGTTACGGTCTCGTTACATAACCCCTTATAACACCAGCATTGGACCTAAGAGTAAGGTGTACTAGGGTGATAGAATCTTGGGGCGGCTCGACCAACATTGCCCGAGTAGTGATTTCTATCAGCTTGAACTTCTCAAGAAGGCAATTCCATTCTAGCTTCACACGATGAAGTTTGGCTTGGATTTGGTCTAGAGCAAAGCCCAAAGGTGCTACCTCCTTCCTGAGTTCTGTCAGATGGGCTTCGATCACCCCGAGACTACTGGATGGGGCCATCGAATCTTATTTCTATATTAATTAATCATAATCACTTGCATTTATAGACAATAATCACAACATTTAGTTTCCAACGGTCATATTGACCAACGGTCATATAACAGTCGAAACCCAATGGTCTTATTTTAATTATACTCATTTTATTAAATGAAGTAGTTTTGTTGAGTATAAAATAAAGTAACACACAAAGTTAGGAAAAAAAATTTATTCAAAATTTCGGGTCATTACAGATTCCATATATGGCCTCAAAAGAACTCTACTACATGATTTTTGAAGAATTCTGAAGCCATTGTCACTTGTATGGCCCGAATGAAGTTATTTTTTCTAGAACATCACACTACTAACCAGATAACCACTATGAAATCCATTTGGAAACCTCAATCTCATGTCATATCTTCATGCTGAATCCAAAGAGAACTAGTAATCATTTTTAAGACTCTATATGATCACCATGAAGCCCCTTTAAAAGACGAATGATTCCATTCTTACTACTAGAGCTCCCTCAATCCACTATGAAGGCTAGATGGCTAGATGAAGACTATTGGACCACTGCCACCTTTCCTCACACTAATAGAAAACATGCCTTTAAAAGCACTAGAAAAAAGAACAAAAAATGGAATCTTTATCATCATTAAAGAAAGTGATGATAGATCCAAACCTTTATCGGTGCTTTATTTTTAGCACTGATAAAGGGTACCCTTTATCAGCGCTATATTTTTAGAACTCATAAAATAATACTTTATCAACACATTTTTAATACTAATAAATTTCTAAATAAATAAAATGAAATAGAAAAATAAATTAATAATAAAAAATGGGTTTATTAAAAAAATATTACAAATTTTATTAATTAAATAATTATTGATAAAAATGAATAAATTGATTATACTATATTTAAATTATAAATGCTAATAAATAGTTTTTATTAAATATATAAATATATGAAAAATAAAAATTAAACAAATAAAAATTAAAAATAATTAAATTGAGAAAAATACTAAACATTTTATTAATTAGATAATTATTGATAATGTTAATAAATAGTATATATTAAATATATATACATATATTAATGTATATAAATATGATTTATATATTACAAAATAGTTATGATCTTGACATTAAATAGTCCTATATTTAGTGAATAATTTTTTATAATTAAAAATTAATGTGAATTAAAAATACTGACTAATTACATAGAGTAATGAACATAAAATTGAATGTCATTTGATTTTTCAATTTAACATAGATCAAATGTGTGTTATATTGATTTCACATATATGTAATTAATTCATTTTTATATACAATGCACACACACAAAACTTATCCATTTTTTCAATACTGTTAAAGTGTACTTATTTTTAATTTATTTAATTTCACTCATTTTTAATATGCATGCACGTAGAATTAGATATTCATTAATAATGTTAAATATTTATTTTCTAAAAAATATTTATAAATAATAATTATTATAAATGTACATTTAATATATTCATACAATTATATATTTATAAATATAAATAAACAAACATTTTTTAAAATTATTTATAAAATTATAAATAAATGATCATTAAATTTATAATAAATTTACTTTAATAATGAATATATTTACTATATTTATAATATTTTTATTATATATATATAATTATACAAATATATATAATGATATAAATATTATTTTAAAAAAATAATTGCATAATTGTAAATATATAATTATATATTTAAATAATTATAAAATCAAAATAAATATATTTAAATAAGGAATATATTTAATATATTTATATTTATATATATTTATTAAGTATATATATATTTAAATTTTTTATTTATAATTATAATTATAAATCCTTTATCAGTGCTTTAGTAATAAGCACAGATAAAATGAATCTTTATCAGTGCTAAAAAATGAACTGAAAAAATTTATATTTATTATCACTAAACCATTAGCACTGATAAATTCCTACCTTTATCAGTGCTAATAAATATTCCTTTTATCAGCGCTTATTACTTAAGTGTTGATAAAAGGACTCTTTATCAGCGCTTTTTGGAAGCACTGATAAAAGTGTCCCAATATTTTTAAAAAACTCTAACCAGTTATAAACCTATCATGATATTAGAAGCGTTTCGTGGAAGCCACCCACTACCAGTGCTCCTCCCTTGTGAATTGAAGAATAAATCATAAAAACCCACTCAAATACCTCCAGTTGCTCGAACATCATCCAAAATTCAGTGTTTGCTTGCAGTTTGGGTTTTTTTAAGAAAGCATTGAGATCTGGATTTGAGGATCTCATATTTTCTTTAACCATGGGAGGAAGGCCGGTTTTTTCCTTTGTAGGTTCTGATTTTATTTCTGTATTTATAGCTTCATTTTTGATTTCTTCTTGGATGATGTCATCAGTTATTTGGGGTCCAGTCACTTTATATTGTTTTCTTTTATATTATGAATAAAATTCTTAGTTTATGATCCATTGTTTTCTAGACTACCCATTTGGATATCCTGTTTTTGTCTTTTTAAATTGTTGTTTTGAATCAAGTTTCCTCTCTGTCTACATCTGTACCCCATCTTTCTCTGTAAGAATAATTTTTTCACTGTTTTGAAATCTTAGAGAACCACCTCTAGTCTAAAGATAAACAAATTAAATAAATACTTATTCCAATTTATAAATAGTAGAGGTTTTGGATATGAAAACCTTAAATCAACAAGAAAATTGATTTAGCAAACCAATTATTAGTCTCGTGTTGGTGTGAAGCAGCAATAAAAAGATGATTTTATGAAATTCATGTAACGGAATTTATTTACTTAAATCCTATTTTAATATTATGGTGTAAGGTATTTTCCCTAAAAATTTAGTTGTTTATAACTATTTTGTTTTATTTTAAGATAAATATTGGTAAGGGTGATACCATATTTATTTAATTTCAATGGTTCCCTATTTTTAATATTAGTATGGGGTTGTATTTATTTTACCATGTTGTGATATTTTACTATAAGGGTTACATATAATTTTAACAATTTAATTTTATTATATATATATAAATATATATTTATATGTTTTTTCAGCACTTATAATGTAAGGGTGATTTTAAAATTATTTATTCACAAATTATGGTTCTATATTTCCAAATTATGAAGGGATTATAGTTATTTTCATTAACAATTATGTTTAAATGTGCATTTTTTTCAATTATGTGTATTATTAATTCCATGTTATAAATATATGTTTAAATGTGTATGGGATATATGTTTCAAGGGTTGGGGTGTTTTTCTCCCTTTTTTGTGATATAAATTATTGGTGTGTATTTTTTTTATGCCAACTTATTTTTGGACCTCCCTATAATCTCAAGGATGGGTCAATGTGTATTATATGGACACCCTAGAATCCTTCAGATGGGTAGATATGATGTGAAGACATCCCTAGAATCATTGGGATGAGTCTGTGTGGTGATATGACATCCCAAGAGTCTTGATATGTTTTAAAATATTTGATATACCATTAATTTTAAATGTAATAATTCCTTAGTTTTCGACATCACTTAATCCAAAAAATAGAATGGATGTTATCAAATTCTATATATTGGAAATTATTTTAGGTATTAATTATTTTAGGTATACATGTATTGGTTCCACTCTTAGGAATCTTTGATTACTATCCATGTATATGAAATAACTCTTTATTTATTAAAATTTTTTATCAATACATTTTTATATCATCTAGTTGATTGAATGAGAGTTTATTATTATTATTTTTTATCATATTTGGTTTTCTTATTACTCCTTAATTTCCTATATTATATTTTCATTTGTTTAGGGAATTTAAGAAATACTTGATGTGTGTCAAACAACTGTTATTATTTCAATTTGTTGCTTGAGACTCATCCCCCATCTCTTTTATAGAAAAATATCATACTCACGAACTTCATCTCCCAAATAGTAATTATTTTGATTTTTTGCTTGAAAATTACCCCCATATTTTTATTATTGTTTACTACTATGACCACTAGTTATCTCATGGATAAATTCTGCTTAGAGTATTTCAAGAAACATCGGTTCATTTCTACAAGAGATAAAAGATGTTTCAAACAACACAATGAAATGATAAATGCCTGGGAGATGAGTTGTTGAGGATGAGTTATCTATAAATTTCACCCTTAAATGAATTCATAGGATAAAACCATCCATAGAAGAGTAATTTTTTTCTTAAATTCAATTACCCATTTTCTTCAACATACTGAATTTTTTTGAAACAATCAAATTATGAGTTTACCTTATTTGAATTGTCTATATCTTTCACCTTTGATAATGAATATCTTATGTGTATTTATTTATTTATTGTACCAAATTAATCTTTTATAAAAATTATAGGATTTATATGAATAAAAAATGGACGTATGCTAATTTTTTGAAAAAAGAGTTTGCTAATGGTGTTAAAGAGTTCATCAAGTTTTCTAGAGAGAATACATACGACCCTTCTCAAATCCTGTATCTATTTTTACATTGTTGTTATTCAATAAAAATAAGTCTGGAAGAGTTGGAAGAAAATTTTATTTGTCATATAATAGATCATAGCTATAAATGTTGGACTAAACAAATGGAAAAATTGAATGTGGACACTGATTGGGATGATATTGTGGTTTATGGATCATTTGATACAAATACTAGTGTAAATGATGATGGAGATCACATGGAAGAAATAAAAATGAAAATTGAAGATGAACTTCATGATTTTCAAAATTTGTTTGAGGATTTAAATAGATATTCCAAGAAATAATTGCACACTGGTTTTACTAAATTTAAAACATTTTCAGCTATATTGATATTATAAAATTTGAAAGCCAATAGCAGATGGAGTGACACCAACTTTATAGAACTACTTGGTCTCCTGAATGATATGATACTAGAAGAAAATGAACTACCATGACAAAAATATAAATCTAAATGAATGTTATGTACAATGGTCATGATATTTAAAAAAATACATGCCTGTACAAATGATGGCATAATTTTTTGCAAGGACCATGAATCACTCATAAAATTCCCTAAGTGTAGTGTGGACCATTACAAGAAAAATGGATCAAGTCCTTAGAAATATGTGTGGTAACTTCCTATCATTCCACAGTTTAGAATACTATATGGATGTTAGGAAATTGTAAGAAAATTTAAATGTCTTGTAGATACAATAAGTAAATATGGGAACCTACATTATATAGAAGATTCTTCTCAATGAAGGAAAATTTATTATGAGTATCTAAAATTTGGAAATGAGCTGAGAAACTTTCATCTTTCTTTATCTATAGATGGAATAAGTCCGTTTGGTGTAAAGAGTAGTACTCACAATACATGGCTCATTATGTTGGTAAATTACAAGTTTCCACCATGGTTATGCATGAAGTGAAAATACACTATGTTGTCTCTGCTTATATATAGACCCAAATAACCTGGTAATGATATTGATGTCTATTTGGATCCATTGATTGAAGATATGAAATTGATGTGGGATAAATGTGTTACAATTTATGGTGCTCATAGAAGTGAATAATATATATTGAGGTACATATTTTACAGAATGATAAATTACTTTCCCACTTATGGGAATTTATCAGGCTGCAGAATTAAAGGAATGTTGGGGTGTCCCATTTGTGAAAAATTCATATACTCAGTTCAGTTCAAACAATCCTCAAAGACTCTAGTTTGGGACATATGAATTTTTTACCTTAATGACATAAATACTGATCTTGGATGACAACATTCAATGGGAATATCAAACAAGGTACAACACTACCTCCTTTAATGGGTGATCAACTATACAATAATGTAAAATATACTGATAATGTTTTCAGTAAACAATTTTCAAAAAAACCTACAAAATTAGGTTAGAAGAAGAGATCAATTTTCTTTGAATTATTGTAATGGAATTATTTGTATGTCATATATTTTATTGATTTCATTCATGAGGAATAAAATGTATTTCATAGTTATATTGACAGGTTACTAAATGTTCCTGACAAAATGAAAGATGGAATCAAGGCTAGGTTGGACTTGATTGAAATGGGGATATGGGAAGTGTTGGCATCAGTGACAAGTAGAAGGTGGAATTTTCTTCCTCCAACACCTTACACTCTATACAAAAAAGAAAAATGGAAAATTTTCCTTTTCATTACTAGTGTAAAAGTTTCCTAGGGGTATTCATAAAATATCAATAATATCATTTCAATGAATAATTTGTAGTTATAAGGACAAAAAATCACACAAATCTCATGTTTTTATGTAAGATTTAATGCTTGTTTCTTTGCATTACATTTAGATTCAAATTGTTTAACATACATTAACTAGACTCAACTTCTTTTTCAAAGCCATATATAGTAAGGTTATAAACTTGACAAAGTTTTCCATCATGAATGAGGAGGTTTTAGTAATATTATGTGAATTAGAGATGTTATTTCAACCACCATTCTTTGATATAATAGTCCACCTGATGGTACACTTGGTTAGAGAGGTTTTAACTATGTATTCCTATCTATTATAGATGTATGTACCCCATTTAATGATTCATGATTATTTTGAAAGGGTATGTCAATAACTTAAGTCAACGAGAAGGTTTTATTGTAAAACAATATATTATTTAAGAAGCTATTTAATTTTTTACTAATAACCTATCAGATGTTGAAAAAATTGGTCTCCCGAAGTCTCATAATAGAAAATGCCTTATAGGTGAAGGGATTTATGGAAGATATGTTTTTATAATTACCTTTATAGAGTGGAAGTAACCACACCTTTACATTTTACATAATAGTGAAAATATTGATCCATACATTAAAGCCCACAAAGAAATTATTAGATATTTGAATACATAAAGGGATTAAGGATGGATATCAAATATACATAATCAACAGTTTACAGTATGGTTTTGTGATCAAATTTATAAGGAGTTACCTAAAAATACGAATTCAATTTCTAAACATCTTCAATCGATATTCAGGGGGCCAACGACAAATGTTATATCTTACACTAGTTTTGTAGTCAGTGCTTATATGTTTGATAAAAAAACACAATGACTACAGTACAATGCAAAATAGTGGTGTTACACTTGTGGATGAAGTGATCCACATATATGGTTCCATGTATATAAATTCAATTTATGAAAATATTTCATATTTTTTAATTATTGAACTATATACATGTTGGATTATAAAACATTTCAATTAATGATTTTACATTGTAAATGGGTTAACAATATCAGTGTAGTGAAAGTTGATACAATGAGATTTGTGAAGGTGAATTTCAGCATCAAAGGGGAAAAATTTGAGCCATTAATAATGTAATCACAAGTAGTGCAAGAATTTTATGTCTCTGATCAAACAAAAAAGAATTGGATGATTGTCCTACTGACAACGAAAACAAATGTCAAGTCAGATGAAAATTTAATCGAGGATGATGCTTTCATTGGGAGATCACAATAAATTCATACTAGTCCCAATGTAGACAATGTATTGAACATTATACTTGGACACAAATAGGGTATTTGGATTCTTTATGTAGTAACTAATCCCTAAAACCTTTAAAAACTAAATAGATTTCAATTTGAAGGTAATTTTTTTTAATATAATATGTTTTCATCATAATATTATATATTCTATACATAGTTAACATAATCTAAATTTAATGTTAAACTACTCATGAATACAATTTATTATTCACATGATGATGTTACCAATCCCTTAGAAAAATAAACTATAATGATGGAAACCCTTTGGAAAGAGGTAAAGGTAATGTTACAATATACTTTCTCTATTTTACTGAAAAGTTATATAATGGGACATTGATTTAATTTTCATTATACCTTTTAGAGTTTGTTTATTTTAGAATATTTTTTTCCATTTTTCATTCCTTTATAGGAAGACTAATGACACTATCTCTTCTAAATCACAAAGGTAATATTTATGTTTGTACAATAAAATCATTGTCCATAGAATTAGTTTATTGTTTCATATTTATGATTAATTTTTCTTATTACTCAGATAATAATTTTTTTCTTATATAGTTGGATTATTTTGTTTTTTGGGTGGTCTATACATCTTTCATGCGTTTATGTACCAAAATTGCACAAACTTATTCTCCATCAAAACCTTTTCACCATTACAATATTGCATTTTTTACTTTCCTTCATGTTCCCTCCATTACTTTTATAAGAAGAGAAATGACGCTGCCTATACTCAATTATAGAGGAAATATTGATGTTTTAATAGTAAAATCATTCTCCATAGAATTAATATATGTTTTCAAATTTATGTTTAATTTATTTCTTTTTATTATTACTCACACACTAATTTTTTTATTATACAGTTGGATTCTTTTATTCTAGTTGGGGTGGTCTGTCCATATTTTATGCTTTTATCCACTACAACTTCCATATAACTCTTCTCCCTCAAAACCAATTCACCCTTAAAATGTTGAATTTATCACATTACTTAAATTTATCTCCACTACCTTTGAAGGAAGAGAAATTCCGATACCTCTGCTCAATCATAGTGGTAATATTGATGTTTGCATAGTAAAATAATTTTCCATAGGATTAATGTATTGTTTCATATTTTTGTTAAATTTATTTCTTTTTGGTATTAGTCACATAATAATTATTTTATTATATAGGTGGATAATTTTTTTTTGATTTGGGGTGATCTTTCCATCTTTCTTTCCTTTCTACACAAAAAATTCAACATATTTATTCTCCCTAAAAACCTTTCACCCCTATAGTGTTGAAATTTATCACTTTTCTTTAAGTTACATCCACTTTTAAATCACAGATTTAATATTTATGTTTCCCTAATAAAATAATTTTCTATATAATTAATGTATTATTTCATATTCATATTTAATTTATTTATTTACCATTACTCATACAATAATTGTTTTCTTATACATGTGGATTCTTTTTTTCTAGTTGAGGTGGTTTGTTTGAATATTCTCATGTATTGTTAGTAGTTAAATAAATAAAGTAAATGGATATCATGGTAACACTGATAGTTAGGATTTTTTTTGAGAAATTGAGATGTGTAGGAATCAACTGCACCTCAATCTGACACACGATGTGATCAGTATGATTATAAGTACCACTTTCTATTTAAAATTGACATTAATATTTGTAAAATAGACAAATAATGTACTCAAAACTGTGTAAAAATATTCATATTGTTTTGATAATTTAAGAAAATGAACCATAAGTCATTTTAAGGGGTATGAATTAGCCACACCTCAATCCGATACACGATATTCCTGATATGACTAAATGTATCTACTATTAGTTTAAAATTGATATTTTACTTTAAAAAGTGTCACTAACTAAAAATTGAGAAAATACACTAATATTTTATTATTAATTTAGGGGATAAATTCATAAATAATTTGTGATGTGTAGTAATTATCCTCATGTCAAACTGATATATGAGGTAGTTCGTATGAGTCAAATTGCATGTTTCATGTTTGAAATGACATTTTAATAAAAAAGACAAGTGACATATAAAACAATGAACAAAAAAATTCGGATTATTTTGATACTTTATGAAAAAAATACTTGAGTAATTTTTAATGTGTAGGAATTATAGACACCTCAATCTGATGCATGGTGTGATTGGTATGACTCTAAGTTCATCTTTATTTAAAATTGACATCAATTTTAGTAAAAAGGAAAACTGACATACTCAAAACCAAAAAAACACATTCAGATTCTTTTGATACATTAGAAAAATAATCCTTATGTAATTTGAGACATGTAGGAATCATCCTCACATCAATATAATTCACGGTGTGACTACTATAACTCAAAGTGCATCTTTATATTTAAAATTGTCATCAATTTCTTGTAAAAATGATAACTTACCTACTCAAAACAGATGAATTGCATTTATATTATTTAAATACATTATAAAAATGATTCATAAGTCACTTTTGAAGTGTATAAATCATCTAACCTCAATCCGATACACGATGTGCCTAGTATGACTCAATGTATCCGTTATCAGTTTAAAATTGATATTTTAGTTAAAAAATTGTCACTCAGTGAAAACTGAGAAAACACACATGATTTTTATTAATAATTTATGACATCAATTCATAAGTCATTTTTATGTGTATGAATCATTCTAATGTCAAACTGATACACGATGTGATCAGTATAAGTCAAAGTGCGTGTTTTAATTTGAAAATGAAATTTTAGTAAAAAAGTCAAGTGATGTACTCCAAACCAAGAAAATAGATTCATATTATTTTGATACTTTGTAAAAAAAATCCATGAGTCATTTGAGACATATAAGAATCAACCATACCTCAATATGTTGCATGGAATGACCGGTATGACTCCAAGTGCTTATTTTTATTTAAAATTGTCATCAATTTTAGTAAAATGGACAACTGACCTAATCAAAACCAATAAAAAACATTGATATTGTTTTTATAATTCATAGAAATGACCCATGAATAATTTTTAATATATAGGGATCAGCCAAACCTCAATATTATACAAGATGTTCCCGATATGACTCAAAGTCTCCGTTATCAATTTAAAATCGACATTTTAGTTCAAAAAATTATAATCACTAAAAACTAGTCAAACATGCTCATATTTTCATAATATTTTATTAAAATTATTCATAATTAATTTATGATATATAGGAATTGGTTTCATGTAAAACCAATACACGATTTGATCAGAACGAGTTAAAGTGTGTGTTTGTAGTTTAAAATGATATTTTAGTAAAAAAAAGACAAATTACATACTCAAAACCAAGAAACCACATTATGATTGTTTTAATAGTTTAGTAAAATGATACATAAGTCTTTTTGGATGTGTAGAAATCATCCGAACCTAAATTCGACCCACAATGCGATTAATATGACTCAAAGTGTGTATTTTTATTTAAAATTGACATCAATTTAAGTAAAATGGAAAACCGACCTACTAAAAACTAATCAAAGGTATTTTTATTATTTTAATACTTTACTACATTAATTAGTAAGTATTTTGTGTTGTTTAGGAATCATAAAAACCTCAATAGGATACACTATGTTCTCAGGATGAATCAAAATGTCTGTTATCAGTTTAAAATTGACATTTTGGTTCAAAAAGCGTTAGTCGTTGAAAAAAGATCAAACACGCTCGTATTTTCATGATAATTTTTGAAAACTATTTAATAAGTAATTTTTGATATGTAGGAATATGTTTTAAGTCAAAACAAAACATGATGTGACTGGAATGAGTCAAAAGTGTTTGTTTCTAGTTTGAAATGACATTTTAGTAAAAAAGACAACTGACGTACTAAAAAACAATAAAACACATTTACATTGTTTTGATACTTTAGGAAAACTATCCAAACATCATCTAAGACATGTTTTAATCAATTTAACCTCAATATGATGCACAGTGTGACCCATATGAATCCAAGTGCGTATTTTTATTTAAAATTGACCTTAATTTTATTAAAATTAACACTTTTTTTTGATTTATTTTTTTTATATTATTAATAATATAATAATTATTTTCTTATAAATGCACATTAGTTTTCCGGAGTAAGGGTGGTTTGTTCGAAAATAGCTTGATTTTGGGTCAGGATTGAAAAATGGAACATTGATTTTTTTGAATATATGTAATAATTTGTATTTATGTAATTATATAAACCAATTTTAGAAATGTCTATAATATAGTGTTTTTTCTTTATTTGTGTTGTAAATTTCATTTCATTTAAATTCTATTTTGTAACCTTTTTTTGTTGAAATCTAGTGTGTTTTGGGTGCGGTGGTGTGGTGTTACAACACGTTACACCGGCGCTGTCACATCCATGACTTCTTTTAAAGGCATTTTCATTTAATTTCCATCCTTTCTTGGTTATGGGGTTTTCCATGCATTTTGGGAGAAATGGTGGGTTTTCAAAATTTGGGCCAAACTGTGAGCCCATTTCAAGATTTAAAAATAAATTTTTTTATTTTATAACTTCTTTATTTTTCAAAATTTTAAACCAATTACAATTCCCAATTGGAATACCCTAGTATATTAAAACCACCATATCCATTTGGACCTCATATTAATCCATAATAATGATGGATTTGAGTTTTTATTAAGGTGTTGGGCCATCCCAAAAGCTCATTTCAAACTTTAAATATATTTTTTAATTTTTTAATGTCTCATTCAATTTTTATGTTTTTTTGGTGATTCCAACTCTCACCCGAGCCCACTTACCCAAGGTGCATCCCCATCATATCCTCTCACAATTTAGAGCTCAATGGAATCGTGAATTTGGGTGAAACGTTTCTAGATTTCAAAAATCTCCTAGATTTGAAGAGGTAAATTGATCCTTTCATAAATCCTTATATTTTTACTCTTTTTCTCCCATTATAGTTCCCACATGACCTCCTCAGCCTTATTCAAACCTCAAATTCATTTATAGTTGTTTTTAAATTCAGATACTGGTGTATTCGGGTCGTTTTCTTCAAGATTTATTTTGGTAAGTATTCCTCTCTTCATTTCCTTTCTTATCCTTAGGGTTTCTTCCATCTTTCATGAATTTATATAGTGTCCAAAAGTTAGGGTTCATACCTAGGGTTTTATTTGGTGTCTTTTTGGGGAAATATTATGGTTTATGGTTTGTTTTCACTTCTTTCTGGTGCGGCGGTGGTACAGTTGAGGTTTCACACCAAGATTCAAGGGTGTTGACTCAAAAGGTAGGTGGTTCCATGTGTAAGCAATTTTTGATGAGTTATCATGATTTATTTGCTGGTTTCAATGTTCCTCATATACTTGTTATGGTGAAAAAGACATATTTGATGGATTTTCTTAAGTGTTTAATTTTATAATTGCATTATGGATTGAAATTGGGTGCTTTTCATGGGTGACTCTTGGGGTAATGTTTGAGTGTATTTGATAATACATGAAGGTGACTTATTGGTGTTTAAAGGGGCTGAATTTTTTGGGTTTTTATCGATTTGGGCTCATTTGGGCCTTTAAATGGGGGTTTTTAATGTGTTCAAGGTGTAAAACCATGTTGTACTTCTTAGAAGTGATTTATGAAAACATGTGTTTTTCATGTGTGTCTTTTGTGGTGTTAATTGAGGTATTTTTATAACACTTGGGAGTAGTTTAATAAATGTTTCTAGGGATTGAAATTCTATTATGGATTGGTATTGGTATGATTTTGGAATTGAATGAGGGATTTGAAATGGGTTTTGTTTGTGAAGCATAGTTACACCCCTTAGGTTTGTTTTATGAAAATTGTGAATGTTTTTTTGGTTAAACAAAGTGGGAAAAAGGGTGTATATGTACTGATTGGTGGGTGTTTTCAACTAATATGAATTTTTTAAAGGTAAGGTGGCTATTTAAGATGTCAAATATTTTATTAGAATGTTTTATGAAGTGATAAAATGTTTTAGAAAATGGAAAGAGTGCTGCGAAACATGTTTTTGGGTTGTTTTGTGTGAGTGTGTTGTGGAAAATGAATTTTGTTGATGGAATAAGTATTATATGATATTTGAGTAGGGTGTTATGTGAGTTATAATTTCTTGGAATGCTTTTATAAATTTTTTTAAAGGATTTTGGGAAGTGTTAAAGAAATGTGAAAAGTGTTTTGGGCTATTTTTGGTGTGAGTATGATTTCAAAATGCATTTGAATGAAAAAGTGGATTTTCTGACTTGTGTGATGTACATGTGGGATTTTTGGTGAACTTGTGATTTGGAAATGATATTTTCATGTGAAAAGTATATTTCTTAACTTGTTGAACTTGTTTGATCACAAGGGGACACCCGAGTATCTAGGTGGGTGGATGTGTACTAGTATGCTAGTGAATCTGTGGGGTTTGGCCTCAGTTTCTCATAGAAAGATTGATGCTTACAACACTAACTAAACTATGATGATGATTATTGGGGACCACTAGGTTATAGTTATTTTACCTACTAGTGGATCATGCATGAGAACATATATTGTGATGGTTACTCTCACCGAGATACAACGTACCTGGGACCCACAACGAGCTAGTGCCTCAGGGTTATTTCCTTTTGCTTGTGCTCATTAGTTACTTTGTGCTTACCATAGGCATACAGTATGGTTGAATGGAAAATTAAGTAGTGTTGAAATTATTTTTAAAAGTTTTTATTCTTAATGATAACCCACTTGAAAACTATTTTAATTTTTAAGTTTCATCTTTTAGAAATTGTAACTAGAATTTTCTATTTATGAAAACTTGCAATATTTTCATCTTTGAATGTTTATCACATGGAATATCTTAGTGGTGGTATCCTAATGAGAATTGTCTCACACCCTACTTACACCATTGGGTGTAAGTATACTTGGTTATTTTTTTGTTGTCGCAGGTTGGGTATAGTTTTTAGTGCTAGTGGTTCGGGTTTCTAGTAGGTCCTTTATAGTGAAGTCTTGTGGAGATGGATTGAGGGAGGTTCCCCTTTCCATGAGGGTTCTTGGGATATTTCCTTTTGGTTTTATACCTTTTTTATAGTCTTGGTTAGTTGTTTTAAACTATGTAATTTTGTTCTGATTTTTTGTAAAAGATTGATTGGTTTAAAAATATAGATTCATTTTATTGAATTCATTTGTCGTTTTAAGTTTATAAACTCGGGTAAATAATTCCCAATTCTCATTTTATGATACCTGAGCACTTGTTCCAGCCTATGGGGATCAGGATCGACTTTCTGTCCTTGTCAGAGGCTAGGTTTGGCACCAGTTTTGGTGGTGACCAGATTTGGTTCATGACAGGCGCTGTAGTGTGCTGTTACAAGACACTACAGTATGACACTTGACCAATGATTTTAAAAGAGATTATAAAGGTACAAATTATCAGTTCATCTATTAGCACTAAAAAATTCTGTTTATCAATTATTTTATAAGTTATGGTAAAAGACCAGGGCTTTTAATCTCACTCAAGTTGTCAGTGCTTTTCTAGTAGTGATAAAGGCCAGTTTTAGTGTTGTTAAAGACCTATTCTGTTGTAGTGTCACCACTACTGCACCTACCAAGAAATGTGATAAAACATGAACCTTATCCATGAAATTCCATGAAAATTAAAGGAGGATCTTATATAGTACACACCCTCTATTCCATTTACTCTATGTGGGCAGTGGAAATTTTGATGAAGTGTGATCTACCGTTGGTGTGATGGAATATGTGGTCTACTATTCATGTAATGGTAGATGTGATATACCATTAAGTAAATAGTATATATCATCTACCATTTATGTAATGATAGATATTGAGGTATTACTAGATAAATCTTGTTCTACTAAGGAGGAGGCCAGATTACTTGAGGAGGTACACTGAGTACATATCAGCACCAAAGTGAAGTGTTGCGGCCCATGCAGAGAATGTTTTCATCACCAAGAATATTTTTTCATGTTAGAATATGAATTATAGACATGATTTTCCATTTATCCAATGGTAGATATAGAGGATTCACCCCATACATGACCCAACAACTGATGAACTGCTGTGGAGAAGGTTGAGGCAATGGGTTCATTGCGAGCACCGATGGTAGATTGTGGTAATGATAGATGTAAAATGGTGGATGTGAAATGATAGTTGTGATATACCATTATGAAAATGATATATTTATAATGTTATAAGATTATACCATCACTGTGGAATTTCATATTAGCACTGAAATTTGGAAACAACTATAAATTTAGAAGATTCAATGATACATATCTTTAAAAAAATATATTCAACATCTACGAAGATATAGAAAAGATAAAATGAGTGATATAAAGATGTTTCCTCTAAATATAAATAAAATTGTGATGTTTCAATGGAGAAGCATCGAAGAATTGAATAATTGGGACCATACTGCTACTGGATGCTCTATTTTTATTGTTTTTATTTTTCTTAGCTTTTATTATGCCTTTTCCATTTTACCTCTATTATTTCCCTTTTAATAAAGGGGTAGAAAATTTTGAATTTGGGTGAAGGGTAGGTGACCACATGTGATTCTTGGGTCCTAGTTTTTATCAAATTCTTTAACCTATTTTTATTTTTGAAATGGTTTTTAATTCATTATTTTATAATTTTAATGGGGTATGATTGTATTTTTTTATTTCAAATCTGAATATTTTAAATTTCCTTTATAAATAAATTTTTTATCCCTCTTATTGGTTTTGAATAATACCAATTGGGTGATATAGGGTCAAGTGGAGAAGTTTTTGGCGATTACTAAACATGCAAAAAAGAAATAGTTGGCTAATTTAGAAACTTGGGAAACTCAATACCCAATCTGGTATTGACTAAGTTATTCAAAGGAGACCCATTATGACTTTCACTCATTGGAAGGAGAATAGTCCAACCAAGGAAATTATGTGGATTATTTTCAA
Organism: Viscum album; assembly: GCA_963277665.1. Lineage (NCBI taxonomy): Eukaryota > Viridiplantae > Streptophyta > Magnoliopsida > Santalales > Viscaceae > Viscum > Viscum album. The sequence continues at coordinate 322,672,152 of OY728132.1, read as the reverse complement.
TTTATATCAACCTTAATCAAGGGTGAATAGGGAGAAATAATTGTTAATATATTCATTAAACCAATTAATAAATACAAATTTTTTAAAGGACTATGATAGAATTACAAAAAGGGAACCCAATCCTAATCCCAATAACGTTGTTTATCTGAATTTCAAAAACCAAGTTTCTTCACTTCATATTCATCAAAATACAATTCTTTTTTTTTACTTTTTTCACTTGTGACAACTTGATTAAAACACTAATCTCTAGAGATGACTTTGGTCACTACTATTGCTACACCCTTTGGGGGAAAATAAATATATTTTCCCACACCCCATGATTGGTTCACACAAAATCCCACGGCCGAAGATGAATCCTAGAGACATTGTTTCACATATGTGAGTGTCTTTAGAATGGATAAATAGTACAAAAAAATGATGGTGTCCCACATAAATGTTTGCCTTATGAATGCACTCATTATTAAATCAAAAAAATTAATTAACAACTAAATGAAATATACAGGAGTTGGTGGTCTCCAGTGTTTCTCCATGATAAATCATACAGTAGAGGCTAAGAATCCTTCACCCCTTTCAAACCTGTTACGACTTGTGCATGTAATTCCCTGAGATTTTAGAATATATTTTTTAATTTAATTAAATACTATGTTGAATAGATTCCCTCACATAAAACACCAAATTAAAATGATTCATGAAATATTAGATGGATATTATTAAGAAAATTATAATATAAATAATAAAACCTCTAGTAAATAAAAAAGATATTACTCAACTAAAATTACTTACATGTTGAAGATAAATAATTAATATAATTTTATATTAAAAATGATTGTTTTTTATCAAATAAATATTTTTAATTATTTTATATTTTATCTTAATGAATTAAATTACCAAATTTTAAAATATTATTTTATATGAAATAATGTACTGACATTTTTAAATTATAATTTTATATGAAATAATATTAAGAACACTTTAAAATGTCATTTTCAATAATTTTTTTATTTATAGTTTGTATTTTAATTTTAAAAATAAATTTACAAAATTTAGAATTTTATTTTTATAAAATAAACATCATTTTGAATTAAAAACTTCAAAATTAGATTAGTATTTTTTATATTCTTCCAAAAAGGTTGACTTTTGGGGTGAATAGTGAAAAATGCCAATTTTGCAAATACCGTCACTTTTTTGACATTATCATAATACGAGAATTATTTGAATGTTTATGAAAAAAATTTGCATAAAAAATATATATTTATAAATTAAAATAAATCATTTAAAAATAAAATGTTTATTTTATTAAACCCATGTTTAACATTTTGATACTTAAGTAATATTTATTTTAATAAAAACTATTTTTCGCATGTTTTTTTTAACTAAGTTTCCCCAAGGTGGAATTTGGTTTTTGATTATTTTGAAAGACACATAAAAATTATATGGTAAATAATAATCCAATTAATATCATATAATTTAAAAAAATTGATATTTGTTTCTTAATCATAATGTTTTAGCATAAAAGTACACTTTTTCTAAAAACATGTTTTATATGTTATATGCAAAAATATTAAAATTAATTTTTATGAACCTTAAAAAATTTATCTGAAAAATTAATTTCATATTTTTAAATATTATTTCTAAATTATTTAATAATATCTATTTTATTTTTTGGCATAAAAAGTAAATTACTTAGGTTAAAATTAGTCACTATAGTAAAAACCAAAAAAGATAAAAGTGAAAAATCTATGAGTAAAAGACTTTAATAATGTTAAATTCACATGTGGAAATGAAAGTTTTAGGATTTATCAACCTTAAAACTACCATATCCATTGTTAACCGTTATTGTATCCATTTTACCTTTGAATAGCGAATTTTTATATTATATTATTACAAAAAACTCACTCCTCTCCCTTATAAAAGGATCCATCACCACTCCACTTCTATTTACACCTAAAGCCTCTTAAATACAACCAAAATCAACCAAAAAAATATAAAAAACTCTAAGACAGTTTATATAGGTTATTTTATTCTCAAAATAACACATCTGAAATAATTAATTGAATTTTTAAATGAGCTCTTTCAAGGAGTAAGGTAAAATTCTCAATCACTCAATTTTCATTTCTTTTTCATTTATTTCTTCTTACATATCCTTTGATTATAATATAATCATGTTGAAATATGTTCATAATTATCATAATTATGAAAAAATTTGTATATTTATGGTACAATCATTTTCCACCTTTCTCCAAACCATTCAAGAAATGAAAACGTATCTTTGGTGACGTGCATATTTCCGCCTCCATAAGAGATGTGATCAATTTTTTCATGACCACCATACATGGATGGTTAAAAATTTCTATTTAATAAATAACTTTTATATTTAAAAATTATTAATATTCTTAAAATATAAAAAAATTCCTATCTTCCTTATGTTCTATAGAAAATAGGAACGTCACCCATGGATACATGCATACTACTTCCTCCGTGAAGTAACATATTTATTTTTCAAGTAGACTTATATTATTTATCCAACTATATTAAAATATGATTAAATATATTAAAAAAATATAAATAATATCATTATAATTATTTAATAATTATATTATTCTAAAGGAATCACTTTCTTTACTATACACACCCATGAATTATAACATGTTCTTGTTTGGGTTGGTTTATCCACCTTCGTGAAAAATGCTATAAATTTATAATATAGATGACTTTGGAAACATAAATATTGGAATTATTAGACAGAAATTAGAAAATAATATTTTTTAAGGTCCTATAAAAGTTATATTAATATTGAATTCATTATGAATATATCGAATTTCGTTCATAAAAATTTACCGAAACAAACTCATCATCAATTCCATCCCCTTCAATAGTGATTAAATTTACCATGGAATGAAATTATAGATTTATAAATAATTATAAATAATATATTCTAATACCTTAGATATTATAGGAATTATTAAGTTGGTATAAATTAATTTTAATCAACATTGATACTTTAAAGCATGTGTGGAATAATCAAAATCGCTAACATCTGATGATGAAAATAAACTATAAATAATTAATAAATATATAATAAATTATTATAAATGAATATTAGAAATGGTAAATTATATGAATAATTTTATGAAATATTTTATTAATATTTTTATTTTTAATATATATAATATTAAAGAGCTTTCATACAGGCTTTGATTAAAAAGTTAAGGGCGTTTCTTAACTCAATATTCTTTCCTTGAGTTATAATTCTTATTCATAAAATTAATTATTATTTGTTGGGTATATTCTTACATATGAATATATTATGTTAAATTCAATCTTTTCTTTTGGGATTTACATTTATCTATTATAATCAACCATTAAAATTATTCTTACTTTAAAATTCTGATGTTTGAAAGGGGTTTTTCATGACTTAACTTCTTTTCTTGAGTCATTATTATTACTCTTTGAATAAAATAATGAAATATCATTTTATCATATTATATTATGATATTATAATTCCATTATCCCTTATTTTCAGTGGAATTAAATTTATGTATTTATTAAGTCATCAAATTTTATGATGTTTGGAATAATCCCATTCTCTCCAAATGAGTATTTTTCTTCTATATCCTTATTCACTCTTCCATCCAATATTCTACATTATTATTTTTAGAATAAAAATATTTTTTATTTATGGTGGTATTTAAATTTATATTTAACACTTTTAAGTGGAATATTTTTTACTCTTTTTATAACATGAAGTTCAATAAAGGAATTTTAAAATTATTAAAAAGGGTTTCACTTTCACATTCATAATTTTTATCTCTCACTAAAACTTTCCTTAGGAAAACCCTTATGTAATTTTCAATGCCTTATTATTGAATATTATTTTTAAAAGTAAATTGTTTAAAAAAAATTCACTTCACCTTTTGAGACCTTTTTATACTTTTTAAGGATCTATTATTTAATAATCTTTTTAAAAGTAAAAGTTTTCAAAATGTATTCACTTAAACTTTTTAAACCTTTATGAATTTTTTAAGGATATATTATTGATGATTCATTTTAAAATTATAATTTTTCAAATGTTTTCACTTAACCTTTCTGAAATCTTTTTGACTTTTCAATTCTTTATTATTGAATATCCTTTTAAAAGTAATTTTTTTCAAAAGGTTTTTACTTCAACTTTTTAAATCCTTTATATCTTTTCATTGATAAATTATTTATATTTTTTTTAATTAATGATTTTGAAAATTCCTTCTTTTCAATTTCTCAAAAATGATCTTTTCAAAAATAAAAAATAATTTATTCTTTTATGAAAATGTTAAGAATATTATTCTAAATATTCTTTTATGTTTTTTGTCAATATTTTTTAGTTCAACTAGGAAAGATACCCTAAGAGGGGGGGGGGGTGAATTAGGGAATGATAGATTAGAAAAACTACTCCTTTTGATATTGTTTTATTGTTAGAAAAAATCTCATACCGCTCCTTCCTATTGCAGAGTATGAAAAAATCTTAAATCATGCATATGACAAAACACTTTTTCTTAGTTCAACCTTATTAGGATATTTCCAAGTAGAATACACTGGCGATGTGCTGATGTACCAAATCTACTATAAGAACATTGCTGTTTACAAGTTCGAAGTGGACTCACTGTCCCTCCTAGTTTACAACCAATCATAAATAAAAGCTCATGGCTCTCTCAAATGAAGTGTGCCCACTTCTTCTTTAGTAGATCCAATCACAGTTTAAAGAATTTTAGGTCCTTTAATTATCTCTAATGAATGCATCATTCACTGTTTGTAGATGCTCGGTTGAAGTACAAATTTCATCCACTAATGAATACCCCTTTTCCACTAAACACTGGGAAACAAACTTTGGAAATACCTTCATAAAACTCTCTACTTCACAAAGCTCCCAATTTCACAAATCTCAAACAAGCCTTCACAAAGTCCATAATTTTTCTCAAAGCACACACCTTCATAGATCCCACTACTTTATAGAGCATAATACTTCATAGAGGACACTACTTCGTAGAGATAAAGACTTTGAAGAGCTCATGAATTCACAGAGCTTAGGCTATCACAGATCTCAAGACGTCACAAAGAGAATTCCTTTCTGAATATCACATAGACACTGTTGAACACACCTCTTTCACGGAGCTATATTATCCACCATGAAGCTTCTTCCTTTCACAAAGAACACTGCCTCTACGAACATCCTTTGAGATCCAAAAGTTGCTAAATTTTCTGGAAAAACTCTCTCTATATCAAGGGGGTCAAAGCCTATTTATAGGAGATTCCACCGAATTGAGAACCGTTCATGCAAAGACAGTGCCACATCATTTCAAATCTCAAAACTCTGAAACTTCCTCCAAAATTCTCTCTATATCGTGAAGCACTAAAATAATTTTCAAATCACATAACTCATTGTAATCACAGAGTATTCCATCAGTTACTTTGAGTCATTTCCTCAATGCTCTCCTGCAATGATCTTCACCTCTACTGTTCTTGAATCTCGTCATAATCACAGTGCTCACCATCAATAGTCTTAATGTATTTTTGAAATACAATTCATGAAGCCCATCTTCATGAAACTCAATCCTTTTAAATATTTTGATGAAATCTTCAAAGAAATATACTTTTCAAAATTCTTACTAGAATCCAAATTTTGGACCCCAAAAAATTGGAAAATACTATAAAATGATGACACATTGTAACTATTCTTTTTGTGTCACCTTCAGATCTTCCATTCTTTTGTCAGGGTTCTTTTTCAACATTGGTTGTGAACAATATCTCTGGAACTCGAAAATTCACCATAAAACCTACTTTTTCAACAAACACAACCAACCCAAAAATTTTGAAATGTTACCTTAAGGGAATTTTTCCCCAAAATATCCCCCTTTGTGTTTATTGAAAACTCTTCTATAATGATTCTCTGCACTTTTATACATTATAGAATCTCCTTCCATCATCCACCATCATTAACCTCATATGATTCATATAGTGACCAATTATTTACTCACAACATACTCTAAGCCCACATTAGCAATGCTCGGCATGAGGAAAAAGAGTAATATGAAAAGTTCATCAATGAATCACTTCATTTATGACACCAATTATTGAGACCATTTCAACACCAAGCTTCATATTGCATCAAAAACCTCAGTTTTTGTGATATCTAATCTTTGATCGATCACTTCTAGCATCTTCAGGTTTAAAAAATCTCCCCCTATCTTGTCCCCATATCTCATTGCTCTCCCCAATCTCTATACTCCACCTATAATCTTCTCCCCATGTCTTTGACTAAGACATTTTATCACTTATTTAGCCATAGTTTCTGTCCCTTTAGAATCACTCTTTTTCCCCCTTGGTCAAGGAATCCAAAGGCCACTCCTTTAGGGTCTGCAACAGGGTAGAGATCACAGATCAGTACATTAGGGAAAAACACACCATACCTTGGGGTGAGGGTGATTCCCACATCCAAATATGTTCAAGTGATGGGGGCTGAATGGACTCCCAGAGATAGTTGATTCCTATCGAAAGCTTCCTTGGGTAATGCCTTTGATAGAATTTCCACAACCTGTAGTTCTGTAGGCACATACTTCAAATTCACAAACCCTTGCTCCACCTTCTCCTCAATAAAATGATATTTGATCTCAATGTGATTTTTTCTTGAGTTATTGATTGTATTTTTGCTAAGACTGATAGAACATGAATTATCACACTAGATTCCGATCAAAGACTTCACTTCAATGCCCATATCATCAAGTTGTTAATTCATCCATAATAAAATTGTGCATGATTGAGTGACAAAAATATAATTAGATTGTACAGTGCTTAATTAAATGAAATATTTCTTCTTACTTAGCCAAGAAATACACAAACCAACAAGATATAAGGAACCTGCTGACGTAGATTTCCTGTCATATGCTAATCTATCCCAATCTGCATCTGAATATCCCAAAATCTCTGGTTGAGATTTATCATTATACATCAAACTTAAATCCATAGTTCCCTTAATATACCAAAGTATTCTTTTCACTTTAAGCATGTGGATTTACTTGGTATTTCTTTAGTATATCGCTACTTGGCATGTGGCGAAAACAATATCTGGTCTTGTTGCTCTGAGGTGAAGTAAACTTCTAATAATAAACCTGAATTATGTGATTTTAACTTCCTTTAGATCATCATATTTTTATAATTTCATTCAGGTAGCAACTATAGTATTAATCTCCCTCTAATTTTCTATTCCAAATCTTCTTAGAACCTCTTTGGCATATTTGGATTGATAAATGAAAGTTCCATTCCTTCCTTCTGTCACATATAAACCAAGGAAAACATCATCTCACCAATAATTGACATTTAGAACTCACTTATCATGTATTTGGAAAAATATATGGGTTGATCTTCATATGATAAGCCAAATATTATTTCATCAACATAAACTAGCAACATCACCCATTGATTACTTTCATTTTTGAAATATATATTATAATCAACTCCACCACCCTGAAATCCAAACTTCTTAAAATACTGATCAAGCCTCGAGTATCATGATCTTGGTGACTATTTCTTCCAATAAAAACCTTTTTTCAACAGAAAAAATATTTTCTCATCTTCATGAATGAGAAAACCATTTGGATGCTCAATATAAACTCCTTCTTCTAGAACTTTGTTCAAAAATACAGATTTGGAAACCATCTGGAAAACCATAAACTTCTGTTGTAATGTAATGGACAAGAATAATTTGATTGTTTCCAGCCTTGAAATAGGTGAAAATGTCTCATAGACGTCAATACCCTATATTAGAGAGTATCCTTTTCACACTAGTCATGTTTTGTTTCGAGTCAATGTGCAATATTCATTCATCTTATTACAGAAGACCCATTTAGTACCGATACCATTTTTATCTTTTGGACTCAAAACAATCTCCCATGTCTGATTCTTCTCAATCTAATCTATATCTTCATTCATAGCTTGAACCCAGTTTTCATCTTCAGCTGCATCAACAAAGAATTTAGGATCTCCTTGAGATAGGAAAGATGTTTTTTGCAGTGATTTCATTATTCTTTTTTGAACAGGAGTTGTATGACCACCAATGATATTTTTCTTTTCAATTTTAGCCCGACTCTTTGGATTCTGTGTAGATATTAACTTTACTTACTCTTGATCATTATCAGTATCTTCTTATGAATCAACATTTTCCACTTCTTCTCCCCCTACATTGCTTTCCTTCACATAAATTTAATCAGGAAATTTTTCACTATGCTACTGAATACTCTCTTCATTCTCCACTACAATGACATCATTGCTCTCAACTAATTTTCCTAGCATCTTATTAAAACATTTTTATGATTTTATTTTTCAGGAGTAGCTAATGAATATCCCCTCAACTCCATGTTACTCAAATTATTAGTGTTTTTCTTTATTGAGAATAAATCAATTACTTCCGAATATTTGAAAGTATTTCACTGTTGGATTCATTCTTTACCACATCTTATATAGAGTCTTTCCTTCATTCGAACACAATAGATACCTATTTGAAATGTAGACCGATGTTAAGACTGCTTCCTTCCAAAAATTTTCTGGTAAGTTTTTTTCAATAAGCATCATTCAAACCATGTATTTTATGATCTGATTCCTCCTCTCAACCACTCCATTCTACTAGGGAGTTATTATTGAATAAACTTGATGCCTTATTCTGTGCTTCTTGTGATATTCTTCCACTTGACTATTTGTGAAATCTGTACCATTATCAGTATGAAACATCAATTTTTTTGGCCCAAGCATCCATTCAGATTCTCTCTGATATTATTTTATGTAGCTGAACACATTTTACTTGCAGTAAATGAAAAATACCCATGCTATTATACTAAAATAATCTATTAAAATAATGTAACATCTCTTCCCATCATTAGATCTTGGTGAGATAGGTCTAAAAGCATCATCATGCACCAATTAAATCACTCTAGTGGACTTCTTTTCCTTTTCTTTGTCCATATTTCTGATGATATTCCCTTGTTGACAAGAATTTAATGTATGTTTAAGATCACAAGATAGATTAGGAAGGTCTCTAGAAACATAAAATTTCACTAGATCTTCTAGGGACAATTGGCATAGATGACCCAGCCGTTTATGCCATAGCTTATTTTCTTCCTCTCTAGAAAAAAAGCACATATCTTCTTCTCTGCTTACATGGTAGATATTTCCATTTGTTATTTTCCCCTATAGAACCACTAATATATATTTTACTTTGATGATAAACATATTCTTAGTAAACCTTATAGAATTCCCTGAGTCACATAGTTAGCTGACACAATGAAAATTGTGACTAATACCTTCTACTAATAAGACATCAGCACGTCTCATCACTTTGCTCCCAAACCTAGCCTTTCCTAAGATAATAATATTCAGGACTTTATCGTTTACAAACTTTAAAACTCTTTATTTTTCATTCTTTATGCCTATGACAAGATCCTTATTACCAGTCATGTGATATGTGCAACCACTGTCAAGAATCCATACACTGGAACAATGTGATGATTTAAGGGAAATTTCTACCACCACTACCTTCCCACCAGTTTTATTTTTGATCAATTTATTTGATCTCATACTTGGTGTAGTTTGAAAATATTGATCTTCCTCAGAGTGCGATGGACCAGGTTCATCCTGAAGAGATGAAAATATTTTTTTTCCATTTTCAAATAACCTATTAGTTTGTTGATTTGCTGCTTGTGACTACTCTGATTCTAGATTGGCACATTACTATGCTTGGTTTATGTACAATATCTTGCCATGTGCCCAAATTATACACACAAAAAAAAATGTCCCTCAAAGAATGTTCTATAATATTGACCTCTATTTGGCTTCCACTTTTTTCTTATTCCCTTAACTATATCTTGGATATGGAACACACATACTGTGAATGTTCCATATTTCCACAATATTAACACTTGATATAGTTTTAATTCCTGCGTATCACTTCTGTACTACTAATTTCCCCTTGGGATCTCTGAATATTCTGATTATGCTTTGTGTCCAAATCAACTTTAAATCTTGTAATGAGTTCTTACGGTCTCGTTTCAACTCTCACAACCTTTTGTTTTTAGTCAATCCCCACATCAATCTTAACATATGAACACAGTGTTTTCTTCTTTTCTACTATACAACTATTCTTCACTTCCAAATTTTCCATATTTTGAGTGATCTTCTTTGCCGATGTCATATTGGGAGTCCAGATTTTTCTTAATCCTTTAATTTTTTTATAGGAAGAAAAATTATTCTTTATGTTCTTCTATATGATTTATTTGATCTTTCACTTTCTTATTCAATCCATTGATCTCCCTTTTATATTCCTCAACCTTGAGATTATGTCCATCAACATTTTCTGAGCTCTCTATCTTGGAGGAATTTAGTTTTTCAATTTCTTTTACCATCTCAAACTTCTCTTCTTACTACTATTGTATGTAGAGTTTGGTATCATGTACCACCTTCTTGGATTTATTCTTTTTTTCTCTCAAAAAATCTATCTCTTCAAGAGTTTCATCTAATTTAGATTCCATGTTGACTCTTCCTTAAACTTCTTATTCTTATTCATTAGTATCGATTTATTTCTTTTTCAGAGATCTACCAACAAATTCTAGCATATAATTCTCTCCACGATCTTTTCAATTCTCTATCTCTTTAACATATTCAACCTCAGACTAATATGAACTGTCACATTCTTGTGTAAGAAGATTATTTTTCTTAAATAAATTTTTCTTGAACTATTTCTTACCTTTCACATAGGATGAATACTTCTTCTTGGGAATTATGAATTCATCCCTATCATCTTCTTGGAACTTCTTGGGGCACCTTACCGCAAGATGTCGAACCCATCCACATAAAAAACAATCCAGTGTAAGTTCCTCATGAACTTCCTTTTTTTTCTTTGAAGATTTAAAGAAAGAAATTACATCACATCATCTATATCTTCATATTCCTGAGAATCTTGAATGGTTATCTTCTTCATGGACTTGAATTTCACCTCATTAGATTTCCTCTTTCCCACAATCTTTTTATCATCATTCCTTATTTCATATGTAATCAAGGCACTGTGCAAATTGTCTAGTGTCAGCTCTTTCAGATCTTTATCTTTATGTACTGAAACTTTCAGATTGAACTGAGGTGGAAGTTTCCTCAAGATTCACCTCACAATATTTATGTACTCAATGTATTTTCCAAGACCCCGCATGTCTTCCACAACAATATTTACCCTGTCAAAAAAGGTATCAATAGACTCATTTGGGATCATTCTCAGATCTTCATACTTATTCCACAAAACATGTAGCTTTTCCTCTCTAACCTTTGTATATCCTTCATATATATTCAATATATTTTCCCACATATCATGTGATATTTTTCATGAAATCACTTTCATAGAGATAGAATTTTATAGGGATCTACCTAAGGCATTGATTCCTTTGGCGTTAGCATCCCACTCCCTTATTTTTTTCTTCTGATAAAGAACCACTATTCATGTCACCTGAGATTACATACATTGATACTGTAAACACATCCATTCACAAAGATAGAAATTAGTGTTGCATCTGATTCTTCCATAGATGAAAATTATTCCCATCTAATATCAGAATCTATTTATGATTGATTACCTTCATTTGAGAGAGAAACACTTATATCAACCTTTTTCTCTAATACCAATTGTTAGGTCTATTATGCTAGACACCCCATGGGGGATAAGTGTATGATAGATTAAAGCAATTTCCCCTTTGATCTTTTTTTGTTAGACAAAACTCTATTCTCTATCCTTCTCATTGTAGAGTATGAACAAATCTTAAAGCATTAACATGACACAACAATTTTACTTGGTTCACCCTCACTGGGCTATGTAAAAGGTGCATACATCAGTGATGTGCCGATGTACCAAATATAGTATAAGCACAATACTATTTAAAAGTTTGAAGTGGACTCACTGCCCCTCTTGGTTTAAAACCAATCACAAATGAAAGCTCACTTCTCTATCAACTAAAGTTTGATAAATACCTCTTCAGTAGATCCAATCACAGTTTAAAGACTCGTATATCCTTTCATTATCTCCAATTAATGCATCCTTTACTGTATGTAGATGATATGTTGATGTCCAAATTTCATCCCCTAATGAATACCCATTTTTCACTGATCACTGGGCAACGGACTTTTAAAATACCTTTGAAAAACTCAATACTTTGTGAAGCTCCCAATTTCGCAAATCTCAAACAAGCCTTCACGAAGTCCCTACTTCTTCGCAAAGCACACACCTTCACAGAGCTCACTTCTTTGTAGAGCACACTGCTTTGTAAAGCTCAGGACTTTAAAGAGATCAAGCCTTCACATAGATTTGGATATCATAGAGCTCAAGTGTCATAAAGATACTTCTTTCGCAAATATCACTGAGCCAATGTGGAACACACCTCTTTATCGGAGCTAGATTTGCCTTTGCGAAGCTCTTTCCTTTCGTGAAGCACACTGCCTCTTTGAACCTTCTTTTCGATTCTACAACTGCAAATTTTTCTAAAAAAACTCTCTCTATTCTCAAGGGGGTTTAAGCCTATTTATAGGTGATTCCATAGACTCGAAAACCTTTCGTGAAAAGATAGCTCCACATCAGCTCAAATCGTAAAGCTCTAAAGTTTCTGCCAAAATTATATCTATATCCCAAAACACCAGGACAATTTTCAAATTGTAGAGCTATTTGTAATTACAGAGCATTACATCAATTCCTTTGCACTGCCACCACAATCCTCCCTTACAATTCTCTTTACCTCTGCAATTCATGAAGCTCATCACAATCGCATAGCTCACCATCAACATTATTATATCCAATGGCCCGAAGGCCTTCATTTTTTATTGATTTTGATTATCCACCTTTCAAGGGGTGAGGTGGAACCCTTACAAGGACCATAGGCTAAAGTATTACAAGGACTACAAGCCTTAGAGGGATTCATTGTCAGTAGGCTTCAAACATTATATACAAACCATACTAACTACTTGGAACTGCTCCTCCCCAGCATCTTCATCTTGAAATCAGCTCTCCACCTTTTCATGGCTGTTCAGATAGGTTTTCCTGTGCTTGCATAGTCTTGTCCCGATGGAAGGTGTCATACCCTCTCATTCTTGCAATTCGTTTAGCTACTACTATGGTGAAAGCTCCTTGGTCATCCTCTTTCTGAATCTTGTTCCTTGTAGGTTTTCTGGTTTTCATTTTCACTTAAGGTGGCCCGAAATCCACTTTTCACAATTCTCACAAGAATACAAATTTTGGACCCGAAAAGTTTGGAAAACAGTAGAAAACGGTTCCACCTTTTAACTATTCTTTTTATTTCACCTACAGATATTCCATTCATTTGTCATGGTTTTTTGTCAACATCGGTTATTAACAATATATCTAGAACTCGAAAAATCACCATGAAAACCTTATTTTTCAACAAACACAACCAACCCAAAAATGCTACAATGTTAACTTGATGTAATTTTTCCCAACAATATTCCTCATTAAATTTAAATGATTTACCTCCTATGGTGTTTTTCTATAAATCACCATTTAAATGCATTTATCAAATACTTATTTTGGGTGATTGAATTTTTGGTATAAAATAAAATAATTTTGATAACATGTTATATGATTCCATTTAGAAATGATATGAATCCCATTTTATTTCTAAGTTTTTTCATGATATGATAAATTATTGATATCTTATAGCACAAATTTTTATAGATAATGATGGGTGGGGTATTATATCACCATCCAATGCATTGGTTAAATATTTATACTTCATGAGATAAAGATATTGAAAATTAATTTAGTTTTGTTAGCTATATTAACAACATGGATCTTGAACATGATGTAGATTTTCTATGTTTATAATATTGTGAGTGAACATGATGTGTTTTAGCTACATTAAAAATATTTAGTATGAACATAATGCAGATTAGCCACATTTAGGTGATTGAGCATGAAAACAATGTGGATTAACTACATTCACAATATTCATCATGAAAAAGATGAAGATTATCTATATTCACAAGATTTAAGATAAACACAGTATTGATTAACTATGTTTATAGATTGATAAAGAATCAGATTCAAATTAAATAAATTCACTTGATTGTGTATTTAAATAATTTTTATCAGCTACACTCACAATATTGAGTGTGAACACGATGAATATTTTATATGTTCACAAGATTAAGCATGAATACGATTCAGATAACATATATTCACATGATTAATCATAAACAAAAGATAAATTAGATATGTTAAAAATATTTATTGTATACTCCATGTAGTTATATTTTTCACAAGGTAATGATTTTATATGATTATGATTATTCTATAATTGTGTGTTATATGCTTATGTTATGCTCCATGGTTCATAATTATTATCTCATGTTTCCACACTATTATTCCATGTTATACATTTCTTCATTTTAGAATACATGTTTTTAATCACTAATGTAAAACTCTTATTGTTATATTTTATTTTTAATAAGGAATTTCTCCCTAGATCACATTTTCTCATGATATAACCCTTGATTACATGTTGATATGTTTTCCATTATTGAGCGTTTGAGCTAACCCCTTTATTATGTTTCCCTTACCTAGGATATGAAGATGAGTATAACATATGATAATCCTATAAGAGAGTCTAATATAGTCTTATTATAGAAAAATTAGTATAATTTTCATAAAATAAGCTACTCATGTAGCTACTCCTCAAAGTCATTAAACCTTCCGTTCAAGGGATTATGTTTTTATTGTAAGATATAATGTTTAAATTACTATAGTATATGTATTTTTATTCTGGTATATCTCACTTAGTATAAGATATATTTTTAAAGTACGAGTTTTTAAAACTGAACATGAGAGTGCATGTTGCGACCCCTTAGCATATGTTCTCTACGAACCCCTCTGGTCTCTCTCGGTTGACTAAGTCCCTTTAAGCTTGGCTGGCCCTATGGTGTGACTACATGGGTGACTAGTTGTTGTGAGTTGGCACTATATTTAAGACTTTTATTGAATTATTTTCCAAATAGTAATTTGTAATCCCAAAATTCATAAAATGAGTCTTGAAATATATTTTGTAACTAAATCAAAACTTGAGATTCCTTATTCAACTCCTGACACACTTTCTAATTTCCCTAAAATTTATCCATGTAAGATCCCCCTTTTTTATTTAAGTAATGACAATTATTCCTCAAAAAAATATTTTAATATGTTTCTTCTAAATCATAAAATTAATAGAGACTCCATAATTATGACATATTATTCTAAATAATATTGGAATCTTCAATAAAAATACTAACTCTTCCTCTTATACACATATTAGAATCATTATTCATTCCAGGATAACTATCCTTATTAGAAAAAAATACAACCTTTAATCAAAGTATCTTCAATATACATTTTTTTGTTTTAAATACCCTCATATTATTTTAATTAAATATGGGTACATGATTGAATTTTTATATACTACTTATTGATAAAAAATGAAAGGTGTTTGTAGGGGTAGAAACTTCACTTGTTATTCAAACAACATTATTTTCATTTATAATTTTAAATTATTCATGAATCAAATGAATTAATAATTGAAACCAAATTTTTTCTTAGCTATGATCCTCTAAATAAACTCGTATAATTATACATTGTCTAATATAGAGTATAAAATAACAGTGGTTAACCAAGGTATTCACATATGTTTATAAATCACCATATATGCGATACGACTATTAATTCCTCATTTTGGATATTTAAAATCATATTTATCTAAAAATTATAACGTAAAATTATCTCATATATTAGACAAGTTCAAGTATAAGTAATTAAACTACACTTTCTCTTATCTTACTCATCAACCAACATTTCACCTTAATAGAAAACTTTTATATGAAGAAACATAGGGGGGAAAGAGGGATTGCCATACCTCATTCTACAATTTAAGAGTGTTGTATTTAATTTTTAGATTATTACGTTCTGAAATCCATTTTCATAGATATTATTCTATTCCAACCCTAAATGGATGGAATCTTCAATCATTATTCACCATTTTAAGGATTTTCAATAACACTACCTTAAGAAACATGTATAATTCATATTTATACTTTAATGAAAAGTTATATAAGATTCTAAAAACCATATCTACTTGTCTCCCCTTTAGAGAGACACTCTAAACTATCTTCATCAAGGTAAATATCTTCAATGGATGGATTTCATAATATCCAATATAGAGAATGCACCATAATGGAATAATTCAAAATTTCACCAAATCTGGAATAATGATTAAAACTTTTTCCACTCCATGCCATATAAATACATGATATATTACTCACATAATTGCCTCACCTTCAATTAAATTAATTAAAAGAACACAAATACCACATAAAGACTAAGATATTATGTTGGAACTTCATATTTCTCAATGTGAACATTATGGTTGGAAATATTTTCTATACCAAGTTTTTTACTTTCAATCCAACCTTCATTCCTATGTATTTAGTCTTAAATTTTATTTTTTTGTTATGGGAAACGTGGAATTATTATTGATTTCCACTAATTTATGTGGGATATTCCAATTTTGATAGTCCATCAAGGTATATTCACCTCCTTATGAAATTTTCATTTTCTTTAACAAATATTATTATGATGGAATTCTAGTTAATTAGTTTTTGGTAGAATATTTGTCCTTCTTGCATCTTCCATACATCTATTTTGAAACTCTTGGGTCATATTTTATTAAAAACCTCTCATTAAATTATATATTTTCAGGTGTGATTAATTCATAACCTATAGAAATTTCTTTCACATATGATAGTTAAAATTTTCATTCCTTTTTACAAATCAATTTGTTAAATTATTGTATGCTCTTTAGGTATATAAGAACACTTATTGTAATTTATATATGGCTATTTCTATGTATACTTCACAAAATCATTCCTTTGCCTCTCTATTGAACTATTCTTCCCTTTTTCTATTTATTTTCTCCATATTCACATATATCCATGTACTTTTTGCATCAATACAAGGAATATTAAATTCTTAAATAATATAACCAATTGATACATTTATATGTAACACTCATATTTGACTTATTGGGTCTACTACCCAAGGATTTATCATCAATCCTTTTTGAAATCTTCTTAGGAGTGGTGATTCTATATTAATTATTATTTAAAATTTTCTAAGGTAAACATGATATAATTATTCATCATTAGTATACTTCATTATCTATAATATTTTAATATACTATTAGATTATAATTAACTATTCCCATTAGCATTATCACTATATATACCAAAATGATATTGAAGAAGTTAAAATCTATTAGAAGTAGACATACACCTTCCTTTCACTTTTGGGTTTTGAAATAATATTTATTTTTTACCCCTTGACATAGGCTCTATTAGTTCTTTAGGAATTGATATATTTAGAAAATAATCTAACCCTCTATACTGAAATCCATATAAATATCAAAAATGGAATACAAACCTTGAATTTCTTCTTTAGAATGCAGGTTTTCTAGAATTTTTAGAACTATAAACTTTTTATTTTTAGGTATTCTTCATAAAATTTTGGGCTTCTCTTAGGTAACCAAATATTCCACAAATTATTTTTACACTACTTACTTGGTGGAATAATTATAATAATTTTCACTCATCTATTATATAAATTTTTCACCTTAAAACCTTAAATATCTAAGAAAATATATTTAGCATACTCAAACTATTTTGATCTATTTGGTACCTTTTTCCAAGAGATCGATGTGGGTTGATCATGGGATGATTGGAATCTCTTATTGTCACTAAAATTATTTATTTTGTAATTATAAATATTATTATAATATTATTTTTGGAATAATATAAACTTTCAAAAGTATAGGATGTTAGAACTTGTGTAGTTTTCATATTCCCTAATTTTATCCCAAGATCAAGACAATTTATGTTGAGGGTATTTTTTTCATCCTAAACAGATCTTAGTTTCTCTTCCAAATCTTTCTTCATATCTTTAATATTATATTCATTCATATTTCGTAATTATTATTAATAATTTTTTATCTCTTTTTTTCCTTATTTTAACCTCCATTTGAGAATCCTTGACATTCATGGAGGTTTTATATAAATTTTCTAATGCATGTATTGATGGAATTAAGTACATTGTAGAATATAAAAAATGGGTGAGATTTAAATTTTTAATATTGAATACATCATAAATTACTTGATTTTTTTGAGTGATTCTTGATTCATTTTAAGGATATCATGTGAATTAATTTAAATATAAAAATGAAATTAAATGGTACCTCATTGTGACAAGGTAGTCCCAATGATATTATCTCATATTTGGATTGTAATAGCTTGAAACAACAAAGTATATTCACTATATATTTTCCACACATGTACCAAAGCTCCATAGATATCATGATTTGACTACTGTGTGCTATTGGGGAAGATTTAAGGCCTTTCAATGCTCATACAATTTCTATAAGATCATGTGATCAATATTCGAACTCGGATCGAAACATTCTTGATCTTTATCTCTATTCAAGCTTAATATAATTGAGAAATAGATAAAGAGACTCTCAAATTCTTAAAAATTATTTGATTCATTGTTCATGGCCAAAGAATGAGATTAAATAGTAAGTGTTAACTTTTCAAAATTTCACTTAATCCCTTTGATAAGTTAACCCTCTAAAATTGGCCTTGAATGCTATGGATAAATAAGTAAACATGTCATACATTTCATAAACATTTCAATACTAAATAGTGAAATTAATAAATATCACATAATGAACCATGAGCAATTAAATTGGATATTTACTCATATAAATATTTAAAAAACCCTTAATGGTTCTTTGTTTGTCTGAAAAATTATACTTTCTTATATTCACTTTTATTATTAAATGAAATTGTTAATACATTAATAAATAAATTTAATTCTTATTATTCAAAACTAGAATAAAATAATTTAGTTAAATAAATTATTATAATTCACTTGGATTCTTGTTGGGAGTGCACATGGTTCTAACTCCATTCTGAACTCCAAATCATTATAATTAATTGAGCTTACATATACACTTTATTCATGACCCTCTAGGTCCCTATATCAATAGTAGGGAGTCCAACCTACATACCCAGGTTTATATCTAGACACATATTATGGTCCCTAAAGAGAAAATGAGATGTTAATGATATTACTACCTTCTATGAACACTTACCATGTAATATATTCCATTTATATTTATATATCATTCAAGAAGGTTGCATCACTTACATCATTAACTGATATGTTTGAAATATATTTCTTCGATTTTTTACAAATAAACTCATCAAAAAAAAGTCCTTGGACATGGTATTATCAAATAGTTCTATTTCCATCAGAATTCCTAAGATATCAACTTCTGTTAAAGAATATAAGAGATAAGTCCTTCCTTTAATTATTCAATAATGCTATATCATTCATGAAACACCCATTGAATATAACTTTGCTGAGAATATATATTATCCTAATTTAAAAAATACAAGAATGTACAAGACTCATGATATGAATTTATAAAAATATTAAAGTGTAAGGATGATTACACTTGTTTGTAGAGAAGAACATCCAATAAAACATATAACATGACGATTTCCTTTTAGCAGAACAGTCATCACAATCATCCTCTCTTGGATATTTCCTAGGTATAACATTTTTAGAGGAAGTATTAATTTATTTTACTTCCCTTAAACCTAATATCCTATATCATTTATGTACAGTTAGATGATGTCATTTTTACATAAAAAACATATTTAAAAATATTGTCATAACACTTCAAGGCTTTCATCATAATGGGGAACTGCTATGACCTGTTAGTTAGTGAAACAAGTACACTAGGGACATTATCACATTAAATACATGTAGAAGAATGATAATCATGTGATATGATATTTATAATATTCAAAACTATGAATATAAAAGTAATCATATTTACATAGAAGTTGGTTCTAGGGAACCAACTCTAATATACAACCACTTATACTGGAGACAACTGTTAACAACTCTCAGTCTACTAGATCTCACAAGATGTTCATGCTTTTATTGATATAAGGATTGATTTGACATGTCCACCATGTTTTCCTCCATGAAAACTCTAATTACTGTGAACTCACCCCTATGAGGAAAATCACTCAGGAGCTAATAATTATGAAGTGTATGATTCATCTATTGATATGATCTAGGATCCTTGGTGAGAACCACTACTGTAGTATTATCAAAATATAGTGTGATAAAATATTTACTGCTTGGTACCATATAAAGATCATATAAAAAGTTTCATATCCAAAATTCTTATTTAGCTACATTAGAAGTCCCAATGTACTTATAATATACTATAGAATCAATGATCAAAGGATTATTTGAGATCCTCAATCTCACAATACCTTCATTAAGGCAGAAGAAATATACCGACCATTATTTCATATCATCCTGATCAATTTGGAAACTATCATATGTATATCCCTTGATGAATAGATCCTCATATTCTCTATAAACCATGAAAATATCCTTAATACACCTCAAATACTTTATGATATTATTAATAATAGTATAATTGTATTTTCTTGGATCTATTTGATATCTTACCACCTTATTTAAGGGGCATAAAACATCAATCCTGATATATATCATGGAATAACTGATTGAACCTATCACATAAGCATAAGGTAGTCTCTTCATTATATATATCTCATCCCATGTATGAGGACATGTTTTCTGGGAGATATTTATACCATGTGACACTATAACCAATTCCCAATTGTATTATTCTAAAATTAATCTTTTCAGTATCTTGACAATGTATTTTCCCTAACTTGGTCAAAGAGAAATCTTAAAACCATTATGAATGATCCTGACCCATAGAATATAGGATGCTTCACATAAGTCCTTCATAGAGAATAATGTTTCTAAACATGTCTCATTTTACAATAATACTAGTATCTCACTTCCAACTAGTAATATATTATAAACATATGATATTAGGAAAATTAATAAAATCCCACTAAAATGCTTGTAGACACACATATCACATTCATTCTTTATGAAAGAAAATTACCTTATGGATTCATCAAAGGTATGTTCCATGACTTGGATGCTTTATTCAATTCATAAATGTATATTTAAAACTTTCATACCTTATGGTATTTTTTTGGAGTCATAAAACCTTTTGGACGTGTCATATAGACATGCTCCACTAGATTCCCATTATGGAAAGTTGTCTTAACAACCATTTTACAAATATTAGATTCAGTAAAAAATACTATAGAAAGAAAAATTATGATTTATTATAGCATAAAAACTGGAAACAATTTTTTTTATAATATATGCCTTGAATTTAAACCCTTTATCTAATCTCCATGATTTATATCTATAAGCTTTAATTCCATGTCTATATTCTTTTTGGATAACCATTTTCACATAAAGGGATTAACATATTCTGGAGGATTAACCTGAACCATGAATTAGTTTTGACACATGAAATTCATATTAGAATTAATGGACTATTTACAATTTTTAACTTCTAATATCTCTACTTATTCCTTTTAGGATAATGGTTTCTCATTTTCAATCAATAATGAGACTATAATTAGTAACTAGAAAACCATATATTTCAGGTTCTCTAGACTCTCTTGAACTCTTACATAGTACTTGTGCTTCTAGAACATCCTATTCCATGGATTATTGTGTTATATGTTCATGTGACAATGGAAGTGTATCCTGAGCATCAACTTCATCAAAGTTAATATTTATCCCACCATCACTTTTAAATATATGTTCACTCTATAGAATGGTGGGACACCGATCAACCAATATTATTTTATTTTAAGATTTATATAGATAATATCATTTAGTTTCCTTATTATATCCTATAAAGATACACTTTATACCCCAGGGGGTTGGATTTTTTATGGAAGTGGAATTAACAAATACCTCACAACCCCATACAAGAGAATGAGACAAAAAAAGTTTCTTTCTATACAAAATATTATATGGAATACCATTTTTTGGTTATCACATAGCTCAGTATGTATGTTGTTGAGTCATAAGTTATACTTCTTAATTTTCTATTCCTTTAATTTTATAAATCACAAAAACTTAGTTAAAACATGTTTACTAACTTTTTATTTTTCAAGTGTTTTAGAATGTTTTTGAAGAAAACATTATCTTTTACCATACTTGGAAAAAGTTATAATGTATCATGAAAATAAAATTTAAATGATTAGTTATAATTATCATAATGAGTATGTGTCTGATGAATCTTAATCACCTTTATTAAGCTAAAAGTTATATTTTATCCATATCTATCATACTGATAAAAATTCTTAACAATTAGACTAATATTGTCACTAATAAAATACGACTAACACTCATAAGGATTATTATATTCACATTTTTATGAAGTACATTGGTATGATTGAAGTTTATAATCAGAATAAAAAAGAAATATTACTAATGTAAGGAAAACCATTAATAATGTGATGGTGATAATGAATAAGACATCAGAAATGGAGTTACGCCAAATAATTATAACATGTTAAGTGCCTGTTTTCTGAAACCATTGCAAACAAATTGGAAATACGACTGTTGGGAGATCTCCTATAAATACCAAGTAATTTGAAGGGTTTGGATCCAATTATTTTTCACTCTCAAGTCATCTGAAGAATACATAGCATGAAATTCTCATTATTAGTATTTTTTATTTCTCTAGAGAGTTATTTTTTTAAGGGATCCTTGTTATGAATTTTTTATTAAGAAAATTCGAAATTTTATTCACATCCAATCACTGTTATGGTTGATGGATTCCAGGGATAGGAATATAGAGAATCTGATCCATCAAATCGAGGGATTATGAGGATAGTAAGATAGATCCGATCATCATAACGATGGCTTCCAGGGATAGGAAGACAGAGCCAATAAAATCATTATATCGAGGGATTTCCTAGTAAGGAAAGAAAATATTCACTATAAGTATAAAACAATAAATACCTTTAGTAAGGTTTATTAAATAACTTACTCTTAAGGTTAAAAAATTTATCTTTTTAAATATCTTGTAAGTCATTCTTACTATTACGTAGCTATTCTATTTCTTGTTTTTTACAAGTGTCTATTCCACTATATTTAATAGAAAGTTAGTCATTGTATTCATATTTTTAATTTTTTGTTTTATCTATATTACTCTAATTACAATATAAACATACTCTGATAACCACGATGATTATGATATTTCACTTTGATATAATCTGACCATTTTATGGTTCCAATTCTGGGACTTTGATAATTGGACCAAGGGCTGAGTTTGAAAACCCAATTTAAGATGCATTGGGTTAATTAGTTTATTAATTTTAAAATAAGTTTGTAAAACTAAAATTCACACCATCTTGTAATTATATCCTCTCGAGTAGATCTTATGATCCTATAATTGGAATCAGAGTAGGATTCAACTGCTCAAATACTTTATGAGTTTTTACTTTCTTCACTATTGCATGTTGTTTAAATTTTTTGATATAAATGTCATGTTTATAAACATTGTTCACAGTAACATGGTTGTGGAACATTATATTTATATTTTTTAAATATGATAGGTCTTAATGTTTGTTCTATAGATAATCTAAATAGAAGAACACCACCTATATTTGATGGTGCTGATTATGAGTACTAGAGAGATATGATGAAGAATTTTTTTATCAACACTGGGGTTGATAATTTTGTTGTGCCTAATAGAAACTATAATATTCTGAATAAGGAAGTCACTAAATTTACAAACTCTAAAAATCAATAATATTAGTTAAATTATAGTGTATGTAATACTTTGTTATATTCTATGACTATAAGTATTTACAATAAGATTTTTTCCTGTGAAGCTGCCAATAGTTTCATAAAAAAGTTATAATTTACACATTTTGATAATTCTAAAGTTATTGAGATAAGGAGAGATGTTCTTAGAGAAGATTACCGGGATTTTTTATTTCTTACATAAAGAATTTTTTGCAAAGATACACCAGTGGTTCATGAAAATATAAATAGTTTACAATCCATCGTTGAAAAAAGTTTAGATAATGATATTCTTATGGAGAATATTATTGATATCATGACCAATGAGTATGAATATAAGATAAAATATATTGACATGACAAGAAAGTTAAATAATCTTACCATTGATGATCTTATTGGAACCCTTATACAGTATGAGGGAAGAATTAAAAGAGATTGTAAGAAAGAAGAAATTAAAAATGGAGGTGTGTAATTTTCTACTACTTTTACTGTTCCTTATAAAGTGAAATCACTTGACAAATTTTTCAAATATTCAAAAAAGATTAAAGTTTTTATTCAACATAATTCTAGTACTTTTTAACATTCTGAGAATTAATTAGGTAATTTTGTAAGAAGAAAAAATAAGATATTCAGGGAAAAATATTTTCAATACCATTTCAAAAAGAGTCATAAGGAAAGTAGTAACAAGAAAGACGAAGTCATATGTTATGAGTGTAAGAAATACGGACATATACGAACAAATAGTCAAAATCTGAAGTGGAATGATAAAAAAGAAATAAATTCAAAATGTAATGATAAAAATTATTACAAGTCTAAATAAAGGAAATTTATGAAAGCTGTTGACATATGGAGTTCTAATGGTTGTGAGTTTTCTAAAATTACTTCAGATAATAAATGATCTAGACAAAGTAACATAGGTATGTTTTTCTAATGTACCCATTGTTAATAATTGTTTCATTTTTAAGGGAAACACATCTGAATACCTCACCAACAAGTATTTGAATTTTAATTATCCTAATATAAAAAATTATATTTCACATTATAAAGAATATTCCTTATAAGAAGATAATTATTTACCTTCTTATGTTGAAGTTTCCATTTTTTCAAAACTTTTAGAAAATGAGAATTGCAAGATTTTCAAAAAACATGGCAATTATAAGGAAAGACTTGTTAATAATTATTCAAGAATAACCCTTTTAACAAATTAAATATCAGATCATTCAAAATATCTTGATCAATCTAATTTTTAAAAATAAAATATTTCCAAAGATATTGAAAATTTTATTTCTTAGAAAAATTATTTAAAAACTAGTTTTGATAAACTTAGTTCCAAAACTACTACTAATAAGGGTAATAATTTATTTGTAAAACTAAAACATTAAATTTCTTCTTTGAAGAAGCTTTTTCAAACCAAACTATTAGTAAAGAAAATTTTTATAAAATTTATAAAAGAATTCAACCCCATGGGAGTAGTTAATGAATGACTTTTTTCATATATAAAATGAATTTTTAGTAATAATTTATTTATTAAAAAAAATGAACTTTTTTTCACCCAGTTCCAAAGTGGTGGGCATTGTAAAAGGAATTGTTCCTTAAATAAAATTTAATCCCTAGGTTTCTATAAATCACATTTAAAAAAATATGTATTCCAAAAGTTTTTCTTTTTGACATTACCAAAATCAATAAGGTTTGGGTTCCGAAAGTCTAAGATTTTTATTTTTAGGAAAACAATGGTTGTACTAAAAAAAGAATATATGGTACATTGATAGGGGGTGTTTTAGGCATGTGACTGGAAATAAATAATTCTTCAAGAATATAATCAAAATTAAAGAGGTTAAAGTAAATTTTAGAGATAATGATCAAATAGAGGCTATCAGAATAATTAACACTGTTCTTTTTAGTAATGATTTAATTTCTAATGTTTTATTTATTAAAGGAGATATCATTTTACAATTCATCAAAATGAAATAACAAATTTCTAATATTTTTACAAAACCTCTTACTTCTGATAGATTTGAATATATTAAACAAAAATTATGAAGGATCAATGTAATGTAATCATTCATGTTTACTTCTTGTTTACCCATCACCTTACATTAAGTTACTCCTTTTCACAGGGGGAGTAAATATGTTTTATTTTTTTAAAAACTATTGTTTCCTAAAATTTTTGGTTTTTCTAAAATTTTATCATAATTCATTTTCCAAATATAGATATTTTTATAAATTAATCAGAGTTAGAATTGTCAAAATGATTCTCAGACACTAAGAATGTTATAAAATTTTTAGACTCAAATTTTTTAAAACATTTTCAGATTAAAAAAGTTTTTATAATAAGTTTTATTTAAGAAAAAAAATATTTAGTTTTATTCTTAAAAATATCATAATTAGTTTTTCTTCAAAAACAATCGTAATTAGTTTTTGTACAAAAAACTCATTTTTAGTTATTTTAAGACTATCATAATATGTTTAGTTTACAAAAAATGAAGAATATATTATTCATACTTATGAAAATCTTCAATTAGAAAGATTATCTCCTATTATTTTATGTTTTTTCATTATATCATTATGATTAGTTATTTAATTTTTTTAATTTTATTTATATATATATATATTTTCTTTTCATTGTTTAAAAAAAATCTAATCAAATTCATCCTCATTCCAATGAAAGCATTAAAAACTTAAAGAGTTCAATTTTTTTTAAATATTTCTTCAAATCAATGTTAACCATTAGACTAGAATGATTTCAATCTCAACTATTAATCATATTATGGTAGATAAACCTTATAACTTTGTTATTATATAAAGGAGACCAACCCCCTTTCCCACATCTATTGCACCAGAGTTTTTGTTCTCAACTTGCGGAACCCTACATGTTTTCCAATCTGATTGTGTTACTTTTTAATCTAACTCTCAGAACCAGTTTTAGATTTGATGGACACCAAGGAGGATTTTTAAAACTGGTATGTTAATAAAGAAATATTTACATAATGATCTTGGTATGAAAAGTATGACTCTATTATTAAGAAAATTATTTCCTTTTAAGGTTGGGAATAAATTTTCATTAAAAACCCAGATAAAGATTTTTATTTTTATTACCCGTATGTTGTCCATGAATTGTTTCATTCTATACTGTTTTTCAATGAATATAGTAAAGATATTTTTTTTTTCATGATGTATAGAAAAAGTTATAATTTTTCTTACAAGAATCCTGTGGACTTGGTAAGAATACCTTTTAAGGGAGAAGCCTATTTTCCACCTCACAAACTTCCCAACACTCTTTATATGTTTAATAAGAATAAATACAACGATTAATTGTTTCCTTATTAAGAGAATGTAAGAAAGGTTTCCCATGTAACACAAGACAATAGAATAGTTTCTCAATTTATTTAAGGTTTTATAATTCCAATAAAAGTATATGGAGATAATATCAAGGTATCTGATGTGTTTATATTAGATTATCTTATAAACATGAGGAAAATAGATCAGATCTAGTTTGTCTTTATTACTATGGACAACATCAAAAACATATCAATAAAGTAAAACATTATTATGTTTTTAGTGTTTATTAACAAAATTGATGTTTAATGTATGAAATTATTCAAGGTAGAAAAAATTCATATCCAATGAGGGAAAAGATTTCATTCATCAGTGATGATATGATAAATAGAATGAAAATGATTTTGGACAGAAAATAAAAAAAAAATTGTTGAAAAGTTTGATGGAGATAAATTTGATTCAAAAAAATCAAGAAATTTATAAAAGGATAATAAGAATAAGAGGAAGGTATAGAACTATCCTCTGAAGAAATAAAAGAAACCAAAGAAAGTACCAGATTATGTTTTTAAAAATAGATGAAAGATAAATCTGAAAATAAGTAAGGGGATTTGGAAATCAGACTTGATATTTCTAAAGATAAGGCCTTAAAGATTTATGGTGATAAAAATTTACAATAAGAATAAAATAAAATAAATAAAAATAAGAGGTTGATAGAATCTCAACTTTATGAAAATTTGTTAAAGGGGTTTGAGAGAGCTTCTGAGAATATTACTCTACCTACTTCTCATACCAATCAGATTAATTTAGAAGCTGGATTACCATTCCAAGAAACTTCATTAGTACATGACAATGATACTTCTATAGTTCTTGATAATAGTTATTATATTTTTGATAAAGGATAAGAGAAAGTTGTTGATGAATAATCAGTTATAGTAGTTCAAGAAAAAGAATCGGCACTAGAACTAGATAGAAAGGGAGTTCTCAGAACCCAAAGATAACTTCAAGAAGATATTGATAAATAAGTATAAGAAGAAGTTGATGTAGAAGAAAAATATAAGAAATAAGGAGATAAAGAATAAGAATAAGAAGAATATGAAGAGGTTGAAGAATAAATTAAAGAAGTGTAAGAAAAAGAGGAGGAAGAACATGATGAAAATGAAGAAGATAATGACGAAGAAACTTATACTGAAAAGAAATCATTCGATTCATCATCATTATCCTCATTAGATTTTAATTCCAAGATTGATAAGGATTAAAAATGAAAGCGTTATCAGGAATATGAATCCATATCTAATGAATAAGTTGAATTGTCATCTAAGAAAGTGTAAGAAGATTACATTTCAAAAAAAAGTTAAAGAAAAACTTGACATTGATGATATAGATATTTTGGAATTATTATATGAAAATATAATTTATAAGGAAGGTTATAAGGTAATTTAAAATAAATATAAGAATAAAGGAAAATAAATAGAAGTTATTAATAGAATAATAAAACCTCTAGAGTTTCAAAAAGATCAATCATATTTTTCAAGAACCATAGATCTTGAAGGTTTTGATTATTTTTTTCATGATTTGAAAAGGTTATAAGTAACTATTACTTACATTACTAACCCTAAGTATCAATTATAGATAATATAAGAAAGTCTTAATTAGAAATAAGAATCAATTAATTTTTTAACAGAGAAAGTAATTCATAGTGAGGTAGAATTGAAGAATTTCTAATAAAGTTATAAAAATCATAAAAATTCCTAAAATTAGATGGTTAAATGGTCTCATAAGTTTGATGATGATATTAGAATTCATGATGAAAAATAAGATGAAGTGAAGAAGCTTATCATTAAATAACCAGAATCCTTAAATCAATTATTTAATGACATGGAAGATATGGTGAAATTTTTTGAAGAATTTATAGATGCAATTGATTATTTTACTAAGGAAGTGAATTTTTTGAAATAAAAAAATAGATATTTGGAATTAGAGATTTTCAAAATTTTATCATGTAAAAATGAGCTCATCATTTGGAGAGAATAAAAAAAAGAATTTTATAAGAAATTTTAGACTTGATAAGAAATATTTGAGAAGATGGAGAAATACCTAAGGGAGTTCAAGAAGATAAAGGTGTTTTTCAAAACCCCAATGAAGAGAGATTGATTTTTTTATTTTCAACTCTAATTGTACTTGTTTTTAAAAAATATTAATTGTTTGTAATAAATGAATTGTTTTTTCATCCAAATCTATTTTTTTAATGATTTATAATTATGATTGGTTATATGTTCATTTATATATTTTTTGGATGATTATGTAGTTAATTATTGTTTCATTTGTTACTTTTATAACATTTCAAGAACTTCTAATATATTCCCATTATATTTGAAAATAAAAAAGGGGAAAAATAATTATATGTGGGGGAAATTATTAAATGAAGAGTAAAATTTATAAAAAGGAAAGTTTTAATACAAATGGGGAGATGTTTCTTTAAGGGGGAGGGAATATCATTCAAATTAGAATACAATCCTTAAAGGGAGAAGATTTCATAAGGGGGATAAGTTTTCTTAAATAATAATGATTTTGAAACTCCATAATATTCAATATCATATTCAAAAGAGATATACACTCAAGAAGATTTAACTTTTAATTAGTAATTCTAAATAAAATGTTCTTAAAAGAACAAGGGATGTAAGTTTTTCAAAGTTATGTTTTCATTTAAGTTTTGTTATTTATAATTTCAAAAAATGGGGATATTATTGAGACATAAGTTCTACTTCTTACTTTTCTATTTCATTAGTTTATTAAATAAAAAACACTTAATTAAAACATTTTTTCTAACTTTTTATGTACCATGTATTTTATCATGTTTTTGTTGAAAACAATACCATTTTCCATACTTAGAAAAATTTATAAAGTATTATGAAAAGAAACTTTGCATTCTTTATTATTATTATTGTAATGAGTATGTGTATGATAAATTAGGCTCACCTTTATCATACCAGATGTTAGATTTTAGTTATGTATATCATAATTAAAAAACCTCTTAACAATATGATAGATATTGGTACCAATATAGTCTGACTAACACTCATATGTATTATCATATTTCTATTGTTAAGGAATTCCATCAGACTGACAGAAGTTTTAATAAAAATATAGAATACTCAATTCTATTTTATGGAAATCCTTTAAAACTGTGACGGTGTTAATCAATATGATGTCATACATTTAGTTACATAAGATCTTTATGAGATGTCAAGTGCCAGCTATCTGTGGCTGTTGCAACAAACATATAAATATGAACAGTGAGGGATTGTCTATAAATACTAAGTCATTTAAAGAGTTTTGAGCCAATTATTTTTCACCCTCAAGTTGTCTAAAGAATACATAGTGTGAAATTCTCATTCTTAGTCTTTTTTATTTCTTTTGAGAGTTATTTTATTAAAGAATCATTATTCATGATGTTTTCTTAAGAACATTAGAAATTGTATTCGCATATGATCACTGTTAAAATCGAGGGATTCTGGGGATAGTAATAAGGGTAATCTGATCCATTGGATTGAGGGGTTATAGGGATATTAAGATAGATTCGATCATTATATCGAGGGATTCCAAGGATATGATAATAGATCCAATCCAATCTTCATAACAAGGAATTTCCAGGAAAGGAAATACATAATTTACTGTAAGTATAATAAAATAAATAACTTTAGTTAGGGTTATTGACTACCTTACTCTTAAGGTTAAATTTTTTATATTTTTAAATAACTTGTGAGTCATTGTTACTATTAAAAGATACTATATTTATTGTTTTTACAAGTGTTTATTCTGACGAATTTAATAAAAAGTGGGTCATATCATTCATCTTTATACTTTGTTTTATTTGTATTACTCTAATTATGATAAATAAATAATTTGATTAATCATATCCATAGTGATTATGATATTTCACTTTGATATAATCAGATAATTTTTATGTTATGATTATGTGACTTTGATAATCAGACCGAGGGCCAAGTCCGATAACTTACTTTAAGACGCATTGGTTTAATTATTTTAGTTCTTTTAAAATAACCTTTTAAAACTATAATTCAAGCCTCATTTAATTATATCCATATAATCAGATATTATTATCCTACATATGTTATAGTCTATAATTCATATCACCAAAAGGATAATGGAATATCTACATGACTCCTCATTGAACTCACCACATTCAACAATATTTAGTTATTCCTTTTAATAACAAAATTCAACTATTGTGTATATAAAGGATTAAATTGATATAGTATGTAACATCCCCCAATCCGGAACTCTCTCACATGGAAAAAGGGTTGGTTACGAGACCTCAAACATTCCTCCTCATATGCTAGAGGCTTCCGATTGGAAGTGGGGGTGTTAAAAGTATAGTGGGGAGACTACACTCCCTGGCATATAGTGTCATAGAAGTAGAAAATAAACCATATAAACAAATGAAAATCAAAGAGTAGACATAGAGGAATATGGAAATATGAACCAAGGGAATAATCCAATAAATAATACGGAATAACGTATTAACATGCTATAATGTAACTAAATGTCATGCTAGAAACAATATAAGTAAAAGACTAGAAGGATCAAATAAAGACTCATAAAGTCCTTGGTCCCGAACCCCACATAGGTCCCATCACCAAACTCCATCCCATCAGTAAACAAGAAAACAAATTTAAGGTCCTTTGACCTTTTCCATACTTGTATCCACATAATCTTCTCAGGTACTAAACGATGGCCAGAATAGGGTGTTAGTATAACCAAGTAAGTTGACACCACCATTTATAAAAAAAATAGTATGATAATAAGTGTATGTAATGAAGAGATAAATATGTGTATTAATTAATTAAACAATTAATAAAATAAAACAGCCACCTTATTCGACTCTGTGCCATAATATCTTTGAGCATGACTTATGACCATGACAACCACCACCATATAACCAAGGTAAAATAACCTGATTTGGATCCATATTAGAATATCTTTTAGAATTTCTTAAGGCCATGCCAATAACCCTCATAGAACCATGGTATAGTCACAAAATTTGGGTCAAAGACCTATATGCATTACAACATCTGGGTCAAAGACTTATAAGCATTACAACATGGGACTTAACATAGCCCACTATTTATAAGAATTACAATATGGGCTAGGTTGAGCCTTCTCAATATCAGTATTATAACATATGAGTGTTAAATTACTAGGTTTTCTCTCAATATATAATCATTTCATCATGTAACATGAGTCCTATCATATAACATGGATATCACAACATCACATCATATGTCTCAATTATTAATTTTGTGAATTGCCATTTATTTTTCAAATACAAGTATCAATTTAAATCACAATTAATTAAAAATTATTTCAATAATCAATATTCCATAAAATAGGGATTCTTTATCAATGAATCACCTAAGGTATCATATTATACTAAAAAAACATTAAGACATTATCCAGTTCAATTACATTCATTTTCACTCACCTAATGGGTAACCAAAATCTAGTTTAGAAGCTAATTGAAACCAAAGGACTTCAAAGAATAATCCCATTCATTTATTTAATTTATTTGGGTGCATGCTACATTATAGAAATCACAATATTACATAAATTTGGAAATTATCGACCCATAGGGTTAAGATTTAGACCCCCTACCTTTAACTGATGATCCAACAATGCTTCTAATGGAAAACACCCATGAGGAAGAAGGTAGGACAATCAAAAAGTGGTTTATTGATAAAATTTATCAAGATAAAAAACAACAACACAATCAGTAAAATTATTTCACTATAATGATTGGAAGAATATGAAGAGAAGGAATAAAACTATATGAAAGGTCTTACCAGGGATTTCTCACACAAATGGGATGTCTAGAAGGGGGGTTTGTACTCCAAATTTACCTAGAAGATTCCCTACTGTCAAGTGGAGAGGAGATGCAATGGAAAGAAATGAAAATTAATGCACACAACATGTTTAAAACATCATGGTGTGTAATTATATGGAATTTAATGTAGTTACATGTAATGTCAATAATTTTAATGTAATACACCAAAAAACCCATCACCTTCGATTTATTTTATTAAAAACACTCTAACATTACACGATGTGTAATCCCTTTGCACGACGTTTAAATGTTCTAAAGATGATTTTTAACCCATTTTACCTTTAAATGACCCAAAACCATTTTAATGATTATAAAATTACCAAGTACCCATGTTAACACTTAACCCATATATACCCGTACTCTATTTATTCAAAAAGCCTATATCACAAAACTTTAAGTCATTTTCTTCCAACAAAGCTATCCACAGGGATCTACTCTGATTTTCTCAAGTTTTCTCACAACCTAAGAATGTGTTTATTAAAAAGACATACATCCAAAATAAAAAAAATAAAATTTAATGAAAAACTCATAGAGTGACCTACCTGAAAAATATTGGATATTATAACCCACCCACCTTACAACAACTCATACCCAAGATGCTCCAAGAGTCATTGTGAGGTATTTACAAAAATATATGGCCACTATGTTTAAATATTAGACTCCATATCCCATGTATCCCCCTAAACTCTCCAATTCTACCACTACACTCGAACCAATGGTATAGTCTTACCCCGATGATATTTATCACTTTAATCAAAAACCAGTATTAGATGCTCATCAAAGGATGCATAATCACAAAGCATAAAATCTTCTACATCTATCACTTGGGATGGGTCTGTATGATATCTCCATAGCTATGAAACATGGAACATGGAGTCATTTGAACTTTAGTTATATAGAGGGGATAAATGTTATGAAACTATACTGAGCCTTACCCCTATCTCAAACGACTCGAAAAAATTGGGTGCTAGCTTTACCTATTTCATGATAAGACATTTTCCTAGCCTAGGTGAGACCTAAAGGAAAACATTATGACCAACCTAAAATTCCATAGGTCATTTATGATGGTCATCAATGGATTTCTGCATACTCTACACAGTCATAAACAACTATTTGATCAACTAAACCTGCTCAGATGTCTCCTGCACAAGATTAGGCACAACAAGTGATAACTCACCTATGAGATAGTGTCTCCAAAATCTTAGGGAATTTACCACTGCTAATAACTCCAGATCACAAGTAGTGTAATTCCTCTCACGTAGTCTCAACTTCTTGAAGCTTTAAGAAACCAATTTACCCCTTACATTAGAACTACTCTGAGTCTAACTCCAGATACATAACATTACACAATATATGATTTACCAAAAACATGTAAACTAAGGATAGGTTATTAGGTCTTCCCACCTTTAAGATAATGAAAATATTTCCCAAAATCATTAGAACAAATAAACTTCACCCATTTCTTGGTCATCTCGGACATTGGTGTTTCCAAATGGGAGAAATCCTAGACAAAGCACCAATAATAACCTACTAAACCCAAAAATATTTGAATATTGATGATGTTATTGGGTTTTTCCCATGATTAAACAAATAAAAATCTTTCTTAGTCCATTTAAACTCCTTACATTGAGATTAAATGGCCTAATAAGAGCAATTTATTGATCGAGAAACCATATTTTTTTAGCTTGGCATATATCCAATACTCTCTCAATGTACTTAGAAAGATGTCAATATGTTTGGAATGATCTTCTGCTGACTGTGAGTACACTAAGATATCATTGAAAAAAACCACCACAAACTAGTCTGAGAAAGGATGAATTATCCAGTTCATTAAGGCCATGAATACTGATAGTGCGTTAGTTAACCCAAATGGCATCACTACTAATTCATACAAGAAAAATATACTCCTATAAGTAGGACTAGGTATGTATGATGGTCTAAACCTTAACTGATGGTAACCTGATCTCAAATCAATCTTGGAAAAGATCTTATCACCTCTCAACTGACCAAAAAGATCATCAATGCAGAGGAGAGGATACCAGTTCTTGACCGTCATCTGGTGAAACCTCCGATAATCTAAACATAAGTAGAAAGACCAACCAGAATTTTTAGTGAGGATAATTGGCGAAAACTTAGAAGTTATACTAGGCCATATGAATCCTTTATATTATAGATCTTATAACTAAATTTTCAAATCTTGAAGATCTACTTGTGCTATTTTTTAAAGTGGGATAGAAACAGGCTCTACTCTTAGTAGCAACTTGATCATGAAATTGATCTCTTGCTCGAGAAAAAATTCATAGAACTCATCAATAAAGACATTATATAAATAGTATACCATTAGAGGAAAATAATCTGGCTACATTCCACCATTATCTAGAGAATGAAAAACTTTTAGAGCCATGAGGCAATACAATCTACACTGAATCAGTCCCACACAACTAGCCCAAAAATCCCACTCACCCTGGTTATAATAGCTTCCTCATTCTAGAGATAGAAAGGAAAATTTCTTCTTATAATAGTATATAGGATGAAGATATATAACTAACCAATCCATACCAATAATCTTGTCAAATCCTATCATTTCCATCATGAATAGTTCTCAAATTAAATGGTAACCACCAATATATGGAGAACATGCCTTGAAATGTTTGATATTCTCTAATTTCACTCCCAACAGTGAATTCAGGGTGAAAAAAAATCAAATATTTCCATATCCATGCCCAAAATATTTTAAAAAATATTATATATAAAATAATGTGATTCACTATATCAAACCAATCAAAAGTTAAGGTAGATGAAACAAGAATTGTACCTTTGACGGTAGACAGTCCTGTATCCATAATAGCCGGCATAGTCTGTATAATGTGTAACTGACTCATTACTCTTCCCTAGGCTTCAATTTGACTACCCTGAGCTATCCACCTTTCCTGGTACTACTGCTCATGCATTGGGGTACTACATCCTCTACCTTGGCCTAAACGGCCAGTGGAGCTCTAAATACCAACCTTTTGAGTGGTAGTTGAGCCCCTTCTAGACTCAGGTGCCTATTCTAATCCCCGACCACTAGCCTTATATAGAAAGTTCATAAAAAACATATGAATATGACCCTATCTACCATATATATTACATTCAACTATAGGTAAAGGACACTGTGAAAATTTTTGACAAAAATTTACACATTGATAACACTGGAACGAAACATGGTCTTGAGATGGTTATCAAACACCCTAAATACTAGACCACTACTACCTTAGAATAAACTATCATAGCCTCACTTTTTTCCACTCAATGAAGATCTCCCATATCTCCATGCGTAAATATCTTGGACGCTGCTTAGGACCTCTCTCGGATTCCCTTCCATGATGAGTGCCTAGTTCATCATGTCCTCAAAGCTTCTTAATTAGAAGTTTTTTATCTACGACCTGATATCATAGTGAATACCATCCTAAAAACATCTCATCATATATATCTCATCAGCTTCCAAAGATGGTGAAAAGTGCTGTAGTCTAGTGAAATGTCAAACATTGTCCATTACTCATATGACCTCCTATGTTAGATGCATGAAATCACATATTTTTTATCCCAAAATGTCTTAGGATAGAATTGGACCAGGAACTTCATCTCAATGTACTTATAAGATAGATTATCCTATAACCCATATTCCTCCAGAATATCCCACCAATGCTTTGGAGGTCCAAGTAGCATATATGCAGCAAGCTTCACCATTCTATTTATTGGTGTTTCAAGATGCTTGAATATTGTCTAGACTAACTCAATCCAGATCTCATATTCCTAGGTCCCCCATTACCCAATAAAAATTGGCAGATGTTGTAGCTAAAACTATTTTTTTAGTTCATACTTTTAAGGAACAACACGAACAATATCCGTTTCCATGGATCAGATGACCCTCAGGAAGCTGTCATGAAGCTAAAAATACTTATTCTCCTCAGAAACTATAGGATGCTCCAGTTGAGCGACATTAGGAGTGTACTGATTTCCACTCTCCATATTATAAAGTGAAAGATGATGAGGATTCCTTTTTTCTACAAGATAAACACACACGTTAGAGAACTAGCTAACTACCAAGTCAACCACAATTGGTGACTACAACAAAGAACCACTAACTCATAGTCTCCCTAAACATGGATTACTTGTGTTTTATCATGACACAACAATTAATTTTAGTTAACCAGTGAAACAAATATCTCATATCATATTTCAATAGGAAAGTGTATATCACATGAAAAAATAGATATACCTCTATCATAAACAATGCATGGTGATATATCCCTATGTGCCAATTATGATGCATGTATTCTCATCTCACACCATACCAATCCAAAAGTAAAAATATCATGAAATAGTAACCTCATAAAAAATAACATCACACAACATGTGAATCACCCAAGGTGAAATAATATAAAATATAACAAGAACACAGTAAAAACAAAAATCACATCCTTGGGCACTTGGATTTTCCCTTGTACATGGGTTAGATACTCCCATACACAATCTCATTACCAAGTCATGACACCTCCTAGTATCCTTTACACCTTTCCCAAATAGTAAATCAGAAGAAAATAAGACTTTCCCCTATGACACCACTTTATAATGCCCCCCAATCTAGAATTCTCCCACATGGACAAAAAAGTTTGTTATAAGACCTGAAGCGTGCCTCCCCATACACCAGAGGCTTCCAACAAGTAGAGGGGGTGTGAATAATATAGTGGGGATACTATAACCCCTAGAATTAAGTTTCGTATTAGTAGAAAATAAATCATATAAAAAATAAAATCAAATTATAGACGTAATTAAAGATTACAATATGATCCAATTGAATAGTCCAATAAATAATAAGGAATAATGTGAAGATTTGCTAGAATGTAACTAAATTTCATGCTAGAAAAAATATAATAAAATGACTAGTAGACTCAAATAAAGACTCAAAAAGTCCCCAGTATTGTACCCCACACCATTCCCATAACCAAAACCTATCCCATCACCAAACAAGCAATAAACCGTAAGGTCCCTTTCCCTTGTCCAAACCTACATCCACGTAATCTTTTCAGGTACCAAATGAAATCCTGAATAAGGTGTGAGTATAAATCTGTAGGTCGAAACCATCATGTCTAAACTAACCATTCTGATAAGAAGTGTATGCAAAAAAGTGACAAATAGGTGTATTAATTAATTCAAAAATTAATAAAATAAAATAAACTCCTCATTTAGCTCCATTTTGGAATATCTTTGATCATGTATTAAGACCATGCCAACCACCACCATATAACCAAGGTAAAATAACCTTCTTCGATGCCATACTGGAATATTTATTGTCATGTTTTATGACCATGCTAACCACTACCATAGAAACATGGTATAGTGAAAAAAATCCGGATCAATCTCTATAAGCATTAAAACATATCGGTCAAATCCCTATAATCATTATAACAAGGGACTAGGAATAACCCACTCTCAATTTTCATTATAGCATGGACTGGGCTGAGCCCACTCACTATCAACATTAAAACATATAAGTGTGAAAGTGAAAAGGATGATCCCAATATATAATCATTTCATCATGGAACAGAAGTCCTATCATACAACATGAATATCACAATATCACATTATATATCTCAATGGTTAATTATGAAAATTACAATTTATCCTTCAAATACAACTTTCAATTTAAAAGACAATTGATTAATAGTTATATCAATAAGAAATATGCCAATACGTAGGGATTTTATATTAAGCATTTACTTAAGGTCTCATGTAATTCTAAACACACTTTGATCCATTATCCAATTCAATTATATTCATGTTATCTCACCTCATGGGTAATAATAAGCACGTTCAGAATACAATTGAAACTAAAGGACTTCAAAGAAAAATACCACTAATTTATTTAATTTATTTGGGTACACTCTATGTTATAAAAATAATAATATGCATAAACATAGAAATTATAAAACTGTAAGGATAATAATTAGATCCCCTACCTTTAACTGAGGATCCATCAATGCTTCCAATGGAAAACACTCATGAGGAATAAGGTGCAGATGATCTCAAAGAGGTTCCTTGATCAAAACTAATCAAGTTAAAAAACAACAATGAAATCAGTCAAAGTATTTCACTGTATTGGTTGGAAGAAGAGGGATAGAAGGAAGAAATCTAACTGAAAGGGATTACCAGAGATTTCTTACACAAACTGGATGTCCATAAGAGAGGTTGGAACTCTAAATTTTCATAGAAGATTACCTAGGGTCTAGAGGATAGGATTTATAGAGGAATGAAATGAAACTTCAGCCGCACAACATGTTTAAAACAAAAATTCAGGGAATTACATGGTGTTAAATTTATCTACATGTTGTATATATCTTTTTATTAGTATATTCTAAAAAACCAATCACCTTAGATTTATTTTATAAAAAAACCCAAACATTACATGGCGTGAAAATGTTATGTAGACAGTTTTCAACCCATTTTCCTTTTAAACAACCCAAACAAATTTTAAAGCTTACTAACTTACCAAGAACCCATATGAAACTTAGACCATTTATACCCAGACTCCATTAGTTAAAATAATAATAAATCATTGAACTTTAATTCATTTACCCCCAACAAATCTCTCCACGTGTATCCCTTCTGGTTTTCTCATGTTTTCTCGAGACCTAAGACTGTGTCTATTCAAACAATAGACATCCACAATGAAAAAAAATGAAAAAAAAAAACACAGATAGATGCATACCTAGAAAAATATGAGTTCTTACACAGTACCCCACACTCATTGAGATATTCAGTGAACACTTGGTTAAGATATTTACCACCTCATTCTTATTTAATATTTTTTATCTTCTTACGAAGATAATTTTTAAGAAATTCTTTAAATCCTTAAATAAATCAAAGGATTCAGTATTATACCTCATTAATTATACGTAACTAAATCTACTTATGTAACTGGTAAAATTTATTATGTACAAGTATCCACATATAAATTTTACTGGAAAAGGTCCACATGTATTGACCTTGAATTTTTATTTTCAATGAAATTTCACTTCTTATATAAATGTGTCATATTTAGTAATGTATTATTATATAAACCAAATTCACTATAGGATAAAATCAATTTTTTTTTGTTATATTAATTTTAATATTACATTTTAAGAATAAATATATCCAGAAAATTGAAAATATAATAATGTGACAAAATATTGATAATAAGATAACTATAAAATGATATATGAAGTCTTCTAGATCCATTAGAGAACCTGAACTACTGGAAAACATTGTAGAAATGAAACAAAATATTAATAATAGAATATTAATCTTGAAAAGATAAGTATATATAAAATTGAGATAAAATTTAATTGGATGATGAATGAATGAAATATGAGGTGTTTATAGAAAGTGGGGAACCCATATGAACATTACGAATATGATCATTGGAATACTAATTGGAATGTATGAGTAATAATATGATCATTAGGAATAGTAACATAACCATTTGAATAGTATCCTAACCAATTTAAGTCTAAAATAGAAATAGGGTATCTTATAAAATGAAAATATGGTATATTTATATCCTGATACAAGTAAATAAATGTTTTAAAATGATAAAAGAAGTGTTTCTATTTTTCTAAAACATATATATTTTATTTACATTTTTATAAAAAATATAAAGAGTCAAAATAAATATTATTTTCATAAAATGAGTTTATAAATTAATATAAAGATTTATGATAATGATAATATAATTTTATGATACCTGAAGTAATTTTTCAAAATTCTAAAATATTGATCATAATATTAGAATTGATATTTTTAAAATAAATAAATAATTTATTTAAAAATTAATTTTATTATACTTATAAAATTATTTTCATAAAATGGATTTTATTTTTGGAATCTACTTTCAAAAATGGTTAGGATAAATTTTTTTTATGTTTCTAAATAGTTAAATATTTGGAGAACAGTAAAATACAGAAAAATAAAGTAATTTGCATTGTATAAAAAATACATAAATAAATGATCCATGGATAATGTAATTGACCATTATCTTAAACTAACATGCACAAATTAATATATATAGTCCCAAGATTCATCAATATTGGTATTCTAAATCCAAAATAATAAACTAATAAATATAATATTCCGAAAAACCCATCCTCACCACTTATAAGTACCACCCGTCAACACCACTTCTCCTCAAACCTTATAAGCCTTTAATCTTGCCAAAACTATACACAAATACCCCCATATCCCCTATTTCATCATAGTGATGGTCTCAAAAAATGAAATAACAAAGTGACTTAATGTGTATTTTAAGAAATGACATTTAAGTGGTAATATTCTAAATTGGTCTCTTTTAAATTGATTTATTCTTATACCCCCTCCCTACATTCCCATAAATCATGAAATAATGACTCTAATATTATAAATATATTTTAATATTATGGTTTTAATCTAATATCCATTATCCAACCCCCTCACTTCTAAAAATGAAAATATTTTTCATATTATGGTGGGTTCACCGCCTCCATGAACAACATACTTTGTTTTTATTCACTACCTTCAATGATGGTTATAGAAATAATATTATGATTAAAAATGATGATAATAAGTATATTATAACTTATTTCATGTTATTAAACATATTAACAATGTTTTTATTAAATAAAATGAATCTAGTTAATTATGGTCTCCAAAATTGCACAAATGAACTAACCATATAACAATATCATTTTTACTAAATGAATCATCCTTATATTATCAAAATATGGATATTTGTGACCATTGTTTTTGGAAGGAAACTAATATCGTTTCCTTTCACTTTAGTAGTTGTGAACCCATTTTACAAGGATTTTAATAATTATCCACAAGTGATCCGACCATGGACCCATGAAATAGACGCCCTCAGAACAATGAAATTAAACATTGTAACTCATTAAAATGGTTGTAAATTAACATAATATAATTATAGTAAAAAAAAATATATATAAATTTTTTTGAATTATTTAATCAATGAATTTAATTTTTATTTTTTTACATTAAGTTCCAATGAAGAATGATTCTGAATGTAAAGTAAGGGATCTCTTTAAACAAACCTATTTTCTTTGGGTTAATATTTCTATTTACCTCAATTTCTATCTATATTATTATTATTTACTTCTTCAATATTATTTATATATTTCCTACACATATATACTAATTTTTACACAACTTTCCTTTATGGGGATATACATGTTTTAAAATATCCCTTCTCAATTTCATTAGATAAGAAAACCTGGTTAAAGATAATTTATCTGTTTATTACCCCATTTCAAGCACCTCTCCATAAATTTTTTGAAAAAAATATTTGTTTTATAAAATTTACCATTATATTTTATGAAACCATTTTTAGATACTTTATTATTTTATGGAAAATAATATTCTCTTTCCCCTCTTTAATGACTCTTTACCCTTTTACCTAAACCTTTTCTTAAGTCCTATGTTTCCAAAGTTACAATCCAATACTTTTCACATATTCAATTCACTTGGACATAATTTTTCATGATATATTCTTATTTTCCACATATGAATGTCTAATAATTTTTTAATCCCTTTATTAATGGAATCCATTATCGGAAACCATATGGTTTTTCAATAATCATGATGATGCTACCCATTTATTTCCATGGATAATTCTTATATTTATTTATTACATTAGATTTGAATTTATAGAGCAAATAATCATGTTCATTTAATGATGGGTGGACCTATATTTTTATCCAATTCATTAGGTAAATTTCATTTCTCATTATATGATATGTATGATATTATTTAGTTAACCTAATCCATGATGGGAATCTATCCACCATGTGATATTGTCTTAATGGTTAGCATTGACTGATACTTATTCCATGTTTTATGTTTTTTAAAAATTCCAATGTTTTAATAATCATATAATTACACATTATTTATATCAATCAAATTTTATTATTCATCATC
Source organism: Viscum album (assembly GCA_963277665.1). Classification (NCBI taxonomy): domain Eukaryota; kingdom Viridiplantae; phylum Streptophyta; class Magnoliopsida; order Santalales; family Viscaceae; genus Viscum; species Viscum album. Next base: position 322,629,166 of record OY728132.1, on the reverse strand, counting down.
CTTGTATTTTATGATATCATGTAATGTCTTTCAACTTATATTCCATGCTTTATTATCTTTTTTATTACCTTACCAGGATTTATAGCTCACTAATATTCTTTATGTATTACATAGGTTACCTATACGTTTTCAATAGTTCAAAGATATATAGGATATCATTATGGAGAATAAAATAAATATATGGTGTTTTAGTATCATTTTTTTGTATTATGGACCTAGTTTTCCAAATAAAATTAGCCTCTCAATCTATGGGATGTGTTTACCAGATATTTATGTTAATAATATTTTAATAATATGTGTTAAAGGATTGGGTTTCTATAGTTGGTATTAGATAATTTCCTAGTCATTATTATGGTTTAGGACAAGAATATATTAGTAAAACACCATTAGGGATAAGTCTATATGTTGTAAAATATCCTAAAATTTTGGTGAAGTATAGAGCAAGTGGTTTCCCAGAAATTACATCACTGTTTGGATAACACTAGTTTTTGTTACTATGGAATAGATGTACGTAGGTGTAATAACCACAAAAGGGATCATTGGGTATTAAATCAACCTATACCTGACGCATGAAAAAGAAGCCTTACTTTACACTTGGTTTGACACTCCTGGGGGAGATTCTTTAGAAAATCCACTATCTCTGTATGAATAATTTTGAAGGAATTAAATAGATTGTTAGGCAAGTAAACCTAAAAAGAAATTTACCATGTATAACCTATATTTAAACATAAAAATTCATATGTTTGGATATACATTTCATTTATAATTTATTACTTATAAGTTTATAGTTTCCATTTTATATGATTTTTAGTTTGTGTATTTTCATCCCTAACCTTATTAGGGTTTCAATAAATTAATTGATTCAAAATTATATAGTTAGAGGTGAGATTATTATCCATTCGTGAAATTTAAATGTCATATATGATTATATTTAAACACATTCCACTATATCTTACAATTTTAGTATAACTATTGAAACATCACCTCAAAACATGAGAGTTAATCTATCTTTGATAATAATAAATGGAGCAATTATTGAGTCCCAAGTAAATAAATCCCATCCATTCAATGTTTTAGGATTTAATTTCATTGAAAAAATTGTCATATTTACTTTATTTTAATTATATTATATATTGGGAATGGATTGGATATCCTTATATAAGTCCAAAATCAACTTTCGGGATAGGGAGATCACTCTTCAAATCCCAAGTCATCATTAGATTCTATACAAGTGTAAAGTGGAGAGTAAATCTTCTTTTGAATCCTATTATCAAACATGGATATTATTTATTTTTGAGAAAAAATATATATCTTTAATGATTGAAATGATAGGGATAATCATTCTTGAAAACATGAACATTGTGAGGGACTATATTGATGTATTCCCAGAAGAGTTTCACGAACTTACTCATGACTGAGAGGTTGATTTATGAATTAAAATTATACATGGACTTCTAATTATATCTAAGACTCCCTATAGAATATTCACCATTTAGTTATAAGAATCAAATAAGTAGTTACAATTTAATTTGGACAATAGTTTTATATGCCCAAGTGCTTCACCATGGTGTTCATTTGTCCTCTTCATCAAAAAATAAGGATGTGTCAATATGCCTCTATGCTGATTATCATAAAATTAATAAAACCATGATAAATAAAAATTATCCTCTTCCATAAATTGATGACTTATTTGATCAACTATGTGTGTCCCAATATTTATCTAATGTGGACCTTCGGTAGGGGTATCACGAATTAAAGGTGAGGAAGGAAGATACTCCCAATACTATATTTTGTATAATGTACAGAAACTAAAATTTCATTGTGATTCACTTTGGATTCACTAATTCTCGATAAAAATTCATGGACATAATGAATAAATTATTTAGAGATTACTTTTAAAATTTTTTGGTAGTACTTATAGATGATTTTTCAATATACTCCAAAATCAAGTAGGAGTATGAGGATTATTTTAATACTATGATAAATAGTTTATGAAAGGAAAATATATATGAAAATAATAGTAAATGTGAGTTTTTGATGGACTAAGCATCATTTTTGGGAATTCTATCACCAATAAAGGGAAATATATAGACCCTTCTAAGACAAAGTCAATTGAGGTGTATCCCATAGAATGATTTAGAACAATGATCTATATTTTCCTTAAATTATATAGGTATTACTGATGATATGTGAGAAACTTATCGTGATTTTCAAATCCACTAACCATGTTGAAATGAAAGGGAGTAAAGTTTTTATAGAATAATGAATGTGAAGGGAACTTTAATGAGTTAAAAAAGAGGCTTATCACTTCACTTGTCCTCACATTTACCTTAAGTGAAAATTTTTCATGGTATATAGTGACACTTTAAAAATAGGCTTGGGCTATGGATTGATGAAAGTGATTGACTATTCCTGAAGGAAGTTGAAAGTTCATGAGCAGAACTATCCAACGCAGGATCTAGAGTTCACTACAATAATTTTCATATTAAACATTTTTTGGTATTATCCTTATTAGAAAAACTATAAAATATATATAGATCAAAAGGTCCTCCCATATAAGGATATTAATAATAGTGAATATGGTTAGAGATGATGAAGGCCAATAACTACTCAATCCAATACCATCCTAAGAAAGAAGAAAATTTGGAAGATGATCTAAGTAGAAAGTATCCAAAAACCTTATCAATGATAATTATTTAGAAGGCTCCAAACTTATTAGAATTTCAAATTATGGAAATGGGATTCATAAATTAAAAACAATCATCTTTCCTTTCTCAAATTATTTTCTCATCCATCCCTTTTGGGAAAGATAAATGATGATAAAAGGGATGATGTTGAAATAAATAAGAAGGTGGATGCTATATGTTGAATGATGAATATATCTCATCCTTCTCAATCCACCCACAAAATATAAATATGCATCAAAACATCCAAGATAACTAGGTACAATATGAATAAGGAGATCATGAAATATACATCAAAGTGATTGGTGTGTTAGCTAGTGAAGGTAGAAAAGGAAAAGTCCAAGGGGATGATGCAAACATTACCCATGCATAAATGAAAATGAAAAAACATAATCATAAACTTTTTCATTGATATTACAAATACATATAGATTAAATAATTATACATTTTTTTTGTGGAGGATAATCTTATAAATATTGATCATTTCATTACTATTTGAAGAGACATCTCACTCAATTATCTTTGAAAAATTTATATTAGATAAGTGGTGAGGCTGTATGAAACACCACTATAAATTTTATCTAATCAAGATCCAAAATTTACCTTTAGGTTATATAAAACAATCCAATATGATCTAAATAATGATTTGAACTTTATTATTAATTATGTCCCCAAAAATGATGGACAATATAAGAAAAATATCTAGATACTTGAGGTTATGTTGATAGAATGACCGATGAACTTCAAAGGAGGATGAGATTAATATATTTATCTAGTTGAGTTCTCATACAACAATTCCTTTCACTAAAGAATACAAATAGGTATTTTTGAATCCCTTTATGTGAAGATATGTGGAACACTAGTGTTATGAGATGATGTTGGTGAACACAAGATACAAGAACTTGAAATGGTTAGAGAAATGGTAAAAAGGTTAAAACCATTAAGAATCACATCAGGGATGCTCAAAATTGATAGAAGAGTAATCCTAAAAATTTTCAATGAGACCTAGAATTAAAGGTTTTAGATAAAGTGTTTCTCTACATATCTCTAAGGACGAGATTCATTAGATTTGGGAATAAGGGAAAGATAAGTCCCAAGTACATCATCCCATTTGATATTATTGATAGAATTAGTGATGTGGCCTGATAAAAAACACTAAAATCAACCCTATCCTAATTACATGATGTGTTTCATGTATCCCTCTTGAGGAAATAAATACCAGATCCATCACATGTATTGAGTTTGGAGGCAGTACTATTGGAAAATGATATCTGTTATGAGGATAAAATGATGAAGATATTGGGCTATAGTGATAAATATCTACATAATAAGACAAATCACTTGAATAAAGTACCATGGAAGGACCATATATATGAAGTGGTGTTATGGGAACACAGGTTAGAAATAAACCAGAATTATGCTCACCTATTTTCAACTTAATATGTAATCCAAATTTTGGAGGATATAATTTTTTAAGGGGGGGAAGAATTTAATGATCCATAATTTTTTTATCAAATGAATTTACCTTCTTATGTAAGTGTATGAAATTTAGTAATTTAGTATTATATAAAGAACATGAACTACATGATAAAATAAACAATATTTGATTATATTAATTTGAATATTTTATTTAGAGAATAAATATAGCCATAATAATTGAAAATATTTAAATTGGATAAAGAAATATAAAATAACCTAACTATGACATGAAAATTTAGATCTTCTCGATCCACTAAAGTAACCACACTCATAAAAAACAATAGAAATGAAAAAAATATCAGTAATAAAATATATATCTTGAAAATGAAAATATATATAAATTGAGAGAAAATAGAAGTTAATGAAGAATTAATGAAATGTGAGGTATTTATAGAAATTTGGGAACCCATATGACTACTGCAAATTTAAACATTTGAATATTAATATGACCATTAGGAATAGTAACCTAACTATTAGAATAGTATCCTCACATATGAGAGTGTAAAATAATTTAATGGTATCTTATAAAATGGAAAAATGAAATATTTAAATCATGATACAAGTAAATGAATGTTTAAAAAGTGACAAAATAAGTGATTGTATTTTTGTTAAACATATATATTTTATTTATATTTTTATGAAAAATATAAAGAGTTAAAAGAATATTGTTTTTCATAAAATGGGTTTATAAGTTAATATTATGTTGTATTATAATGATAATTTAATTTTATAAAATCCCATGTAATTATTAAAAGTGTCAAAAAATTGATCATAATACGAGAATTGGTATTTTTAAAATAAATAAGGATTTTATTAAAAATTAATTTTCTCATCCTCTAAAAATTATTTTTATAAAATGGATTTTATTTTTGGAATCAACATGTTGAAAAATTATCAAGGTTATTTATTGGTATTTTTTTAAATAATATAGTTATTAGTGAATGTAAAATAAAACAAAATACTATAATTTTTATTATAAGAAAAATATATGAAGAAAATGAGTCAAGAAAAATGTAAGTGGCCATTTTATCAGCCTAAAATTCACTAATACTTTATATATTCACAATATTACTATTAATATTATTTATACAAACTAATAATACAATTAATATAATATTAAAAAAACACCCCTCTCATCCCCTTATAAATAGCACTATTCACCACATCTTGTCCTTAGAAATTATAATCCTTGGAGGTTACCCAAAATCTAAATATATATAAACTAATATCTACCCCATTTACTCATTGTTCTGGTCTCACCAAAAGGAAAAACCAATGTGCGTTAAGGTGTATTTCAAGAGATGACATTTAAGAGGTAATATTCACAATCGATTTATTTTAAATTTTTTTCTTCTTCTACGTCCTCCTCACACCCCCATACAACATGAAATAATTAATAAATTTTTATAAATATATGTTAATGTTATTTAGTTAATAAAATATCTACTAACCAACCCCCTCTCTTCTAAAAAAGAAAACGTCATTCATATTATGGTGGGTTCACCGCCTCTATGAACAAGGTACTTTGTTTTTCTCCACCACCTTCAAGAATGTTTATAGAAATTTTATTATGATTAAACATGATTATAATATTTATATTATAAATTATTTAATATTTTTTAAAATATTAGAAATCATTGAATTATATAAATATAATCTATTTAATGATGGTCGGTAAAACTGCCTAAATTAACTAATACTGTAACAAAATCATTTTACTAAAAAAACCATCCTTAAGTAGGAAAAAATGGATATTTTGTACCAATTAAATTTTTTAAAAGAAAATTAATATAGTTTTCCCTTCTAGTTTTTAATACTATTTTATATGTACTTTAATATTTATCTACAAGTGATCTGACCTGGGAACCATGAAACGAGCGATCTCAAAACAACAAAAGTAAACTTTATATATCATTAAAATGATCATTAATTAAAATTATATAATTATATTAAATAAAATACAGATGTAAAGGTTATATATTAATTAATTAATGAATATAATTTTATTATTCAAGATGTTAACTACCAGTGTAGAATGATTCTAGACCTAATGTAAGATAACTCTCAAAACAACCCTATTTTATTTAGGTTAGAAGTTCACTCTATTTACCTCACATTATATGTATATTAATCATATTTAATTATTTACTATTATTTATATATTTCCCAAACATATATACCCACTTTACTTCTCATTTGTTTTATGGGTATAAACATTTTTAAATTTTCCCTTCTTAACTTCATTTGATATTCAAACTTTATTAAAGAGAATTTCTAAGTTTATTAACAAATTTTAAGTACCACTCCATAAAAATTTTTAAACCGTAAATGGTTTATTAAATTTTCCATTATATTATAAATAACTATGTTTAGTTCATTTTTGGTTTTATGGAAATTAATATGCTCTTACCCCCTTTAAATACACTTTATACCTTTCCCTAAAACATTACTTAATTGGTATGTTTACAAAGTTTCATATCCAAGAATTATCACATATTCAATCAACATAAAAATATTTTTTCATGATCTATTATCATGTTTAACTTATTAATGTCTTGTATTATTTAAATCCCTTATTCCATGGAAACTATTATGATATTCCATCAAGTTATTCCATAAGACATGATTATGAAACCCATCTCTTTCCATGAGTAATTCTTATATTTGTGAATTGTATTTGATTTCCATTTGTGGAAAACATAATAATGTATTAGTTATGATGGGTGTGACTAGAAAATATTCTATAGAATTATGTAATTTTCATGTCCCAAGAGATGATATATATTGGATTAGGGTTTAACCTAATGCATAATGGGACTCTACCCACCATGTGATATTGTCTTGGTAGTTATCCATGAATTATACTTATGTCATGTTCTATATTGTTTCTATATTCCTATTTTGTAAATATATTATGATTTTATATTATTTATTTCATGCCCCAATATTATTATTCATGAGCCTTGTATTTTATGATATCATGTTATGTCTTTTTACTCATATGTTATACTTCATTATCATGATTAATCACTTATGTGTATTTATAGTTCACCCATTTTCATTATGTATTCCCTAGGTTACCCTTTGTAGGTTTAGGAGATCAAAAGGATTTTTGAGACCATTATAGAGAATAAAATAATTGTTTAATGTTTTGTCTCATTTTTATGCATTAAAAACCTAGTCTTGAAAAGACACTATTAATCTTGATATTTAGGTTGTGTTTACTAGATATTTATGTTAAAAATAACTTAATAATATTAGTAAAAGGATTGTGTCACTATGAAACACACATATGTCTGTTCAAATTATAGAATCTCTATAGTCCTTACACCCTTACCAAAAAAGATATGTTTGTTTATCTTTTATTGTAAACAAGTGAGATATCTGTCAAGTGGTTTTAATTCAAAATAATTTGGCTTGAAATGACTTCAGAAAACTTTATTTTTTATCAATTTACAACAATTTGATATCATATTATATTACATAAGGACCATTATTAAGATGTTCCTTTCCAAAACACAAGCTATATTTGTAAAAGATTAACTTACATTTCAAAAATTGAATATAAATCCATCCATGTCTAAACTGGAAACAACATAATATTTTTGTGAACACTATAAAACTAATAAAAATACTTTAAATTCATAAGAATTTCAGTAGACAATTTATGGATAGATTTTACAATATTCAAGGTATACAATCTTTCACCATCGATAACTTGAAGATCAACCTCAGAAATTACAACCTTCATGATTCTAATTAGTCCCTACATTTAGAAGTAGACATGAGAAACAAAATCTATATCTAATACCCAATATGTAGATATAGAAATATTTTAATCGATAAAAAATGTACATAAATATTCTCTAAGTTTCTTGAAATGGGTGAATTTCTCCTTATAGTGGCCTAAAATTACACAATCAAAACACACTCCATCTTGTTCCTCACCTTACCTTTAGATATACTTCTTCTTAGAAAGATGCTTCTTAAGATACGTTGTCTTGAAGTGTATCTTGTGGAACTTATCTATATTCTTCCTCTTATTCACTAGAATAACACTTGGTTTTCAATGCCTCATTTCCTTATCAACTTGTAGAATCAAGTTAATAAGTTCTTGGAGATACTTATCACCATTTGTCATATTATAATTCAAAATGAAACCATATAATCTTAGTGGTACGGATAATAAAATGATATATATGTGCATATAATATGGAAACATAAATACCAAGATGTCCAAGTTCTACATAAAACCAATATTATTGAATATATGATCCCCATTTGTCACTAAATCGCTAAGATTGCACATGAATAACGCCTTTGAGTTCTCATAATGCTCTTATCTTTCCTTATTCTAATAAAGATCATGTAAATAGAAAAATATTCACTATGCATACATATCCTCGTGAAAATTATAAATATCAATGAACAAGGAAGACAACATGAGACACTAGAAAACTAGTGCATCATTTACATGTTTCCACTAGACAGTAATCTCATCATCACTGGCCTCCTTAAAAGTCTCTTTCTTAGAAATAGGTGATTCCAACATGTTGAATTTTCTCTCTCATAGTAGTATGATACAAAAGACCCTATATCACTCTTAGAAATTCATGTTGGTGAGGAAATTATCTTTCTACAATATTTAATGTAGTGATAATGTATAGGTCATATTACTTTTTATTTTATACAATAAAATAAAAACAATGTTTAGTTCTTTATCTTGATTAACAAAAATGTTTCATAATAAATATTATTCATTATTCTCCCATGATTTTATCAATTCCCAATATCCATCACCATTGGATTCGGAATATCTAGTCATTTATAAATTCTAGTTTCGAGGATCCATATATCTCTTAACAAAATCTGGACCATGTCCATGAAAATTATTCAAAAGTATTTAGGTTGCTGTAACTATTCAATTAAATTAACTCAAAAATCATTTATCCATTGAGTGGACTCCCCAATCCTAAAAGACTAAACTTTGATTTCATCAATTCTTGCTTCTAAATTGAAATGGATAGAATATGGATATTACACATAATACCAATTCAGTTGTGTTTACCCAAAACACTCATAATAAATCCCCAATAAAAGTAAGTGTCTTAAAAATTTTCATGAAATCACTTAGTTATATGGATGCATTCTTGATCGAGTAATGGAAGGAGATATCTGAATAAAAATTTATATGAGATATTTTTATACCCTATGTGTAAATATACATTATTTTATCCCTTTACATGTTTTTTTAGTATTATATTTATTTTAGATAATAAATTAATAATGTATTGACAAAATAATTTATGAATAATCAATTTAATTATACTGTTGACTAAAATAATGTTCTTTTTACAATATTATTACTATGTGATCATACTCACATATTTAAACATGTATAAATGGAAACATTCATCTCACTTAAATTCATATTTATCTTTACATTCTAAATAACTATCCTATGCGTTTGTATAACAATTATGAATTCACATAAATAATCACACAAGATAAAAATATAAAATAATGACATGATCATGAGTTGTTATCTAGTGGTTGATCTATCAAGTATACAATGATTTAACAAATACCCAAAGAGAATACCTTGAATATTTTATGATTCATATTGTAGATCTCATCTAACTCTTGTGAATATCACTTTTTTAGATTCATGTTGGCTCTCAAATCAAACCACATATTTAAAAACACCTTCGATCTTTACATTGTATAGTCGCGCATAGTTGAGGGGAACTAAAGATGTGAAATTACATTTTATCACTGAAATGTGGACAAATGGGCCCTTATACAATTTAATAATAGAGGGATGATAGGTAGATCATCAAAATGAAAAAAAATATTACATTTTATAACTTAAATCTAATAATTAAATTAGATAAATAAATACCAAACATGCATGGATCGGTCTCATCTCATGAACATCCACCATGGAATCATATTTCATAATTATAATTAAAATTACTAAAATTCAACTTGAGGGTTTTTTAATGCATTAAAACACATTAATTTTTTAATAAATTATCGATATGTACCATAACACCAATTTTTTTAAAACATTCCATAAAATTACATTTAATTTTTTTTTTGTTTTTTCAAGTTATTTTGGATGCTGAACAAGTCCCATGAAAGTTAAAATAGGTATGAGGTGTGATTTCTAGGCCAAGAATGTTGGGGTTGGTTTGATGCAATTGGGAGATGGGGCCTATGGGGATCACATTCCATTATTGGGGAATGCGTGGGTTTTATAGGTGTTCCCATATATGGGTTTCTATAGAGATTATAACAAAAAAATGATCCACCTGGGTGTTTTTTCTTTCAATCTACCCCAATAAATTAAGAAGCATTGTCAATGAAGGTGGAAACTACCACCCACCTCAATTAGTTTTTTTATCCTTATGCTTGCAAGGATACCCCTACACACTTATTTAATATAATACATGCACATATACAAGGACATCCACCCGTATTTATTTTATCTAAAAATATATGATACTAATCATTGTCTGGAATGATCAACCGTCAGCAAACATATACATAAAAATAAAAATAAAAATAAAAAATATATAAATAAATAAATAAATAAATATAGTATCATAATTTTCATTTTTTATAATTAGAAATTTCTTTGATCTTTCATTGACCATATATTAGTTGTATGAACTCCGATCGATTCAATTTTAGTGGCGTTGGGACCATATCAAAACTATTTCCAAATACTAGAAAATTTAATAGTTTTTTTTAACTTTTTAGACATAAAATAATTGAATGATCACTTTGAAATCATTGAAGTAATTAGTCATGAAATGAGATCTTTAAATTATGTACAATTTAAATTTTTAACACCAAATCTATCATAAATTAATTGATTTGGTTGAGTGATTGATGATTCATGCCAACTGTCACATTTTAATTAATTTTAATATGGGAATGAAATTAAATAGTACATCCTTGTGACGACGTGATATTAGTGATATCTATTGTTCTATGTATTGATGTAGCTTGAAGACACCCAATTAGATTACCTATTTATTCAAACATGTGTACCAAATTTCAATGAATATCATTCTTTTATTCATATGTGCAAGTGTTTAATATTTAAGGTCTTAAAATGCTCATAAAATTTCTAAAAACTCACAAGATCGATCCATGAAATTATATTGATACGTTTCTGATCATTATCCATCAAGAATCTTTGGAGAAGTTATAAATAAATAGGGAGACTCTCAAATCAATTTAAACGATTTCAAGTACTATTCATGTATCAAATATGAGATTAAATAGTAAGGTTTAGCTTTCTAAATTTCAATTAATCACTTTGGAAGTTAACCCTCTTAAACTATCCTAAAACATCATGAATAATAATTTACACATGTCATATGTGTCATTAAAATTTCACCACTAACCAGTGATATCAATAAATGTAACGTGATAAAAAATCTATTAACCAAGCTCCTTCCACCCATAATTATTTTAAGAACCCTGGATGATGTTATGTTCATCCAAAAAATAATACTCTCTCATATTAACTTTTATAATTAAATTAAAATTTGAATACCTTGTGAAATAAATATAATTATCATCATTCAAAATCATAATATTATAATTGAATTAATTAACTTGTGATCATTCACTTGGATGCTCGCTGGTCCCCACAATTGTGGCCCACTATGTATTAAACTCCAATTCATCTAAATTGATGGAGAGTGAAAATGGACTTTGTGTGTGACCTTCCACCCCCATCTCAATAGTACTAAGTCCAACTAATAGGCAAATAGTTGAATCTAACAACACATCAAAAAATATAAAAATGTTAAGATAATTCAATTCTATAACTACCTCCCATGAATTCTTACCATGTAATATAATCTTTTTTTCTTGATATTTCATTCAATTAGGTTTCATTTCTTATGTATTCAACCTATATGCTCAAAATATATTTCTATAAATTTCATAAAATGAACTCATTGAAAAGATTCCATAACCATGTACATATTTTAAAATTTCATTTCTATCAAAAATCTAGAGATATCATCCACTCTTAAAGAAAAAAAACGGACAAATCTTTACTAGACATATTCATTAATTTCATATCATTCATGACGCACCCAACATATCCAAATTTTCCACAAAAACATGTCACTGTGGTTTAAAAAATAAATTAACATTTACAACTCTTTAAATACATTAATAATAATATTAAAGTATAATAATAATTATACACATCTATAGATAGTAACATCCAATAAAACATAGAGCATGTGGATTTTCTACTAGAGGTTCAAATCTCGCAATCTGTTGCTCTATGATTCCCAAGGGTAAAATTGATGAAAATAAGTCTCAATGTATTATGAATCCCTTATCTATGGTAGCCTATGTCATTTATGTCATTTTAGATGATGTCATCTAACTATAGAACATATATCTAATAATATTATTATAATACCTTAAGGCTCTCATCACAGTGGGGAACTTCTATAAATTTTCAATCGGTGCAATAAATACAATAAGGATATTATCACAATTAAGTCATATATAATAGCATTCATCATGTGATAATATATTTATAATATCCATAAAAATGAATATACAAGTAATCACTAGTGAAAGTCAGTTGGTTATAGAGAACCAACTCCAACATTTACTTTTTTAAAAATTATTATTGTTACTTATTTCTCACAACCATTACATTGAACATTTTCTTATATGAAGGAAATATTTTCATTTCAATGTCTCATAGATTCTTATTTGACTTCAATAAGGTCTATGAGTGGATCAAATGTTCATAAGTTATTACCTCATGCATCTTTAATTTCTTCAACTTCCTTCCTTAGCATTGCTTTGTCATCAAGAAGTTCCTTAACAAAGAAAAATATATATGTGATTAAATAAATATAAATATTATTAAAATACCTTTAAAATTGAGAGTATAATTACTAATTTTGTTTAATGTACTCATCCTCAACATACTCTCCAGAGTTTGAGAATGTTTCTTCAAAAGGACCACCTTCACAAAGTTTATAGGATGAGTAGTTATTAGCTTGATCTACTTTAAGATGTTTTAGATCATTCTTTAACAACCTTTTGAATTTCCTTATCTCTATTTTCATCCTTTTTTGAGAGTTTTATCTAAAACTTCTAATTCATATTGAACATGAATGGATTCTGGTTTTCCATTTGAGGCACTTTAGTTTTTTTTAAAAAAAATCTACACTTAATTAATATTTATAAAGCAATTGGTTATATAGTGGTAGACACCGTTAGAGGAAAACCTAGATTATATCTGATACCACTTCTAGATCTCAGTGTATAATGCATGTATGGTGGAGGGGGGGGGGTGAATAAGTGTACCTAATGTTTTTAAATTTTTCTTTAATATTAATTAAACCATCTTATGCAAGAACATATGCCCTGATTAAGAGTATTGGATCAATTAATGATCTATCTGACCTCACCTTACTATCTGATATAGAAATTGACGAGAACAGATTCACCGAAGATTTAAGTGGTTTTGAATTTAATCTATGTGCCTACTCTTTTTTTGGTTCAACTCTTTTCCAAGTACACATATTTTATTAACAATATAAATTCATATTGATCACAAATGTAGTTAAATACACACATAATGGTTGGGAATATATCATCAACTTCCTTGATACACAATTATTTATACTCATACCAACAGTTATTCAATGACTTTATTTATATTGCCACAACCAATTCATCTAGGGTCCTCTAAGAACCATTGAACATGTCTTTAACTACCAAATAATAATCAACACACACACATATAGGATGGAATTATTATCCACTAAAACCACTATGATTATTTATTCACAGTGGTTCTTTAAGATTCCCAATTCACATAATAAGAAAAATCTACAACATCAGTTTCTTATCCTAAAACTCCATCCATGATATGAGAATATCATATAATGTCACTTCTTCTTCTTCTTCTTCATCTTCTTTAGCACACAAGAAGGATATCCTTTCTATTCTAGAACACTTATTTTTATTATTTAATAGATTTTAATATCTTCTTCGATATGATAATAAAAGGCTTATCTCTTTTATCAACTCATAGTGTACACATCATTAGCATAAGAGTTAAAATATCCTCAAAAGTTTTTTTGAATAAAAAATGCTGAAAAATGTATATCATATTTTAGAATCATATATTCTTTCTACCTCCTACCATATTTATATTAATTTATGCATGAAAATATTTATTTTAGTCTCCACAAATCTTGGTGATTCATAACTCCCTAAAATATCTCCATTTAAATATCATGATATTTAATATATTAAACAATCTATATTTTGAATATTGAATCCTTTAAAATCATTCTTATAAGCTCATATTTTACATTTTTCTTCTTCAAAATAATTTCCAAATATCATGGATTTCTCTTTATTTGAAATGATTTCATTAAATCTTCTTTAATTAAAATATAATTATAACTACATTTAAATATGTAGATAACTATTTCATTTCATCCTCTTTTGAGCATTATATCATTCTTAGTATCTCCTTCTTATTTCCACAAATCCCACTTCATTAAAAAAACCATCCACATTATCATAAATAATATATACAGTGTTCATGGAATATAATTTAAACATGTAAAACTCTTTGTGATGTGGAATTTTTTTTTGAAAAAATCCTTTATGGATCTTCTTCTACTTTTCATCTTAATATTTCCAATTTTCTTACTTGTAATTATCTTACGTGAAATTATCTTATTCCAAAAATATATATCATATATAGATATTTTCTTACACTAAAATTTATTAAATGTATGATAAACTTCATAAGAATTAAAAATATCTTCCATGTATAATAAATTTCTTATGAACTCAAAATATCTTATATATATAATAATTTTCTTATACACTGGTATTATAATTAATGATATAAGTCTCATCTCCAGAATCATGTGAGATTAAAAATTATATTAAATCACAACATTCGTATATTGTGATATTGTCTCATTGAATCATAGTAGAGAATTATCATGTTTAGATTTTATTCATAATATTTTTTTACCATTTTCTTCTGATACATTTAAATCATCACAGTATAACCTTAAATTAAACTTTAAATTAGGTCACCCCCTTATTTTTCCTATGATATATACTTTAGATATATATTTATTAAAAAATAATTCAATTCTTGAACATAATAACTTTTAAAAATCTTTAAAAGATTCCATACATTCCACACACTACAATCCACATATAAATTGATAAACCAACATGAAATGACTTTTTTAACTTCTTATTTTCTATTAGATAATGTGGATCTGATTATTTCTTGATCATGATCATGGTGAAATCCTTTCATGGAAGCCCAAGGTTGATGAAAATTCTTTGAGAATTCATTTTACACATGTAAATATTTTTACAATGGATGAAAAATTCATTAAAATGATAGGGTCCCACATTGAAATTTTCCTTAGGAAAGAATTCCTTAATAAATCAATGCACTTCATTAACGATTAAAAGAAATCCACTTGATATGGTTCTCTATAGAGGTAATCCATTATAATCCACACTATGTAGGTTAAGAATACATATCACCTTAAAACCTATGATGACCCATGTAGGTTCCCTATGCATCCCTCTAGTTACTCTCAGTAGGCCGAGTCCCTTTAAGTTTAGACAACCCTACGGTCTAGCTGTTTGGGTGAACGACTACTATAAGTTATCCCCATTTATAATGTTTCTCATTATTTTTTTTCTAAATAGTAGTATTAAATATCAAAATTCACATAATGAGACTTTATATTTATATTGGTATTAAATTAGTACTTCAAATTCTTTACTCAACTCCAAGAATATTTTCTAACTTTCCCCAACTTCATCTATTAAAGATCACCCTTTTTATTTAAATAATTACAAGGAATACTCAAAAAAATATTTCAATATGTATCTTCCAAATAACACACTTAATAAAGAAACTATACATGGGATATCTTATTCTCAATAAGGTTGTATTCTTGAATCAAAATCTCTTCTCTTCCTATTATACACATATTGAAATTGTTATTCATAAAAATACAATAATAACTATTAATAAAGAATACAACCATTAAAAATAGTCTCCTGAGAGGTATTGATAAGTGTTCAATTTGGAAGGAATCTAACATTTACGATTTTAAGGGGATTTAAATCTTACCTTACTATCTTATTTATTGAATTTAAATGAATCTAATGATTTGGTTTGTAATTATATTACTTACACCAAATTAACATGTTCACTCCATATTGAGGTGTAGCTATTTATATAACTCATAACTTGTGTCAGTATCCCAAATTAATAGCTATATATATATATATATTTGAAAATTCATCTTATGAAGAAGGTATATGAAACCCTTTCTTATAAAAACCTGGAATTATATGAAATCAATAATCCCTAATAGAGTATGCTAAGATTGATAGATAGCTAGGCCCCACATTTCTCAGTAAGGTATAAGCCACCAATCCAATGAGTAGTCCAACCTAGTGTCCCTCTACCCATGGACACTCAACACAGGATAGAACTAAATTCCATCATAATTAAAAAAACTTATATATATAAATTATAATTTACTTGTTAATTCAAGATCATAATCTAGTATAAGCCAAAGTCAAGGTAGAAGAAAATTAAATTAAATATCATACAAAACATATAACTCTTTATATGAATTTATGAAAGTTTATATAATAAATTTAACACTTTAAACTAAATCATAAATTATTTAATAATATAACAAATATAGATGAATATAGCAGGGAATAAATAAATAAATTAATAATTTATATATTTAAACATGAGATAAATAGTTAAAAACAATTCATAATTAATGTAATTATAAACACTTTATAATTTTTCCATGCATTATAGAAATTTAATAATTAAGTATATAAATATTTTATATTTATTTATAATGTGAACTCCTTCACATTATCTTCTCATATGAAATTTACTTCAAATATACAATATCTAAAATATAAACATTATATATATGAACTATTCTTATATTATGTAAATAATTAGAATATCACACATTTAAAATTATTTAAACATTTATCATATCAAATATAAAAATATTTTTTCATATGGGATATAAAACTTCATTGTGACCTGGGGGTGAATTAGTGTAGATGAAATTTTATCAAATAACATCAACTTATAACCCCAACTTTTAGTTGTTCAAACCTATATCATCGGTTAAGATATATAAATATCTGATATGTTCCTTAAACACTTAATCTCACATGAAATCAAAATAATTTAAAGGAAACAACACACAAGGATTTTTACATGGTTTAGCCATAGTGTGAGAAAGCTAATCTATACCACATAAAATTTTTATCCCAATCCACTACTTTCACTATTATCATAAGTGTTTTAATGTGGATGGTTATTATCCTTTACCTAAGTGAAAAATTATTATCCTAAAGTCTAATTACACTATATTATTAAAGTAGAAAATTTATCTCCCAAAAATTGTCTCATACCTCTTGGTAGGAATTGTGGAATTAATTATACTAAAACTACTAGTCTTCAAAGGTTCTTTATAAATTTCATGGATGAAACTTATACTACCAAAACTTCTTCTAATATACTCAACATGAACATAGTACTATCCTATAATTTCCATAAAATGAATATAGAGCACTCAATACTCTATGAACTTCGACATCTCGATAGACTATAGTTTTTCACTATATTTCAGTCTGAATATTAACTTCCAGCCACCAGAATCTAGTGATGTAACTCAACTTCATTGAAAAATGACTTTGGTATTTCTAACTTCTTTAACCCTTGCGATATTCTAATAAGTGTTGGTTATATTCTTCCTCTAATCTTTTTAGTTTTCCCTTTTTTTCTTGTTTGGTACTTGAAAAAATCATCTGTAATAGCTTTATTTTTCATTATAACTCTTTGGAACATGTAAAATTTTATTTTTATAGTTAGGTACAAAGTTAGCATGGGATTTCCAGGCCCATGGATACTTAATGTCAGTATAATAAAAATATGAAATATATTATATCAAACAAGAATATTTTTATAAAATAATGGAATATCTATAGAATGGTGTTACATATTGGAAAAATTAGATCATCATTAAATGTGGAATATGGTTTTTACCCTAGGAATGATATAGTCTTTTTACGAGTCAAGTATTTTATTTAAAATGATCCAAAAATTGAATAATAAACAATAAATAAATAAATAAATAAATTTATTTTTTTATTAATTATAGGTGGCCTAATCCTCTTATATTTAATCATGACTATATCCAAATCCTAGGGTTATTCATATAACCCTTGAGATTAGAGAGGACCATGGAGGAGAAATTTGGAGGACGACAATAATATTGTCGATCAATGATCTATTTTCCAAGGAGTTTTTCATCATTAATAGAGTTATCAGATATTGTAAATGAAAAAAATTAGAAATCATTATTTATTAGAATTAGATAAAATTTTGATCTGAGTTTTTTGTTTTGTTGGATTAATCTCAATTTTTGGTTCTTACATATCAGATGCAAATTAGTTCATTGTGAAAATTAATTTGAGGATCAATTATTGATTTATAGTTGACGAGTTTTATTCATGTAATTTAGAATTGATAAGAGAAATGTTGATCCTTGATTATTATTCTATGTGCATAATTTTATCCATAAATAGATAAAGTCTAACCTGAATAATGACTAATGTTTGTTTACTCACTTTTTTGTTCCATGATTTTCTCCTTCGTTCTTTGAATGTTCATCATTGGTAATTTGTTTGACTCTATGTTTGAATATAACTAGAGAAATATCATTGAAAAATAAATCCTTGTAACAATGGATTGTTATTGTGGTTTTGGATTTAGGTTTAAAATCATGATCATTGTTTGATGAAAGTGACAGATGATTGAATTTAGAATTAGTATTTGCATCCCATGGGTTGGAATTTTAGTGTTTTATTGTAGCATGAGATGTTTTATGAGTGGATGGTGGTAGAAATATGGCTACCAATGATGAAATTGGTTTAGTAAACTGAAATCCATGATCTGTGATAAATTCCATGGTGAAATCATAGTTAACAGAAGTGTGAGAAAAATATGCATGAGATTTTTTGACTTTCTATGAAATTTTGATATACATGACATGTTGTTTGGAAGATTACATGCCATGGGGACCCCCTTTCTTGGTGGATATGGGTACACAGAGAGATAAATATCACATTCTATGTGGCCTATCCACACTCTATGCGAACTAAATACAGAAACCCAATGTGTACCCCTTGGTACATGGGCACATGAATAACCATTACACATGAGAATGACCAGAGTAAATGGGAATGACCAATGTACATGAGCACTACCATTGAACAAAACAATAGAATTAATTACACATACACCAATTTGATCATGTCTATACTAATTAGGACATGGAATTTATTGATTATACATGCCATATACCTCTTCCAGGGAAGGTTGGATCCCCGGTTCTCCCCAATCTAGATGTGTATTAGTACGATACATTACCTTGGTACATACCTAATAGGTTTCAATGAGTCATCCTATCATTAGTTTAGTATTAATGATAAAATCTATGGGTTACTTCTAGATGGAGTCATGTATCCCTCCATGTGGCCTGGGGTGTGATCATCTATCGTACTTTTATAGGTTCTATCAGGTATATTGTTACTGACTTTCAGAGGCTGTGATTCCTATCCTAGAAAGTTACTCTGGTTAAGGTTAGATATACTCTATTCTCATAGTTTTTAATAATTATTTGTTCATTTAAATACAATAAATTATAACATTTTATTATTCATGTAGTGGCTTGAGGGGCATTCACCCTGGGATGAATTCCAACATTGTTAGCAAGTCCCATAGAGTGAGTTCCCTCATAAGAACATTACCTTGGAGCATCAGGTGGAATCATGGTTTTTTAAGTGTGGAAATGACCTTACATTAAGACATGGTTTCAATATTTTAACATATCAGGGTTATTATTATTCATTATATTGATTTGAATCTCTTTGATGTTTTAGGTTTGGTGATTTTGGGGTGTCCTAATGGGTATGATTATACTCCTCCCTGCAAGGGATCTTCCCTTACATGTAATGTCTTATACAGATGATATTCCTTTCGATGGATTCTTAGGAGGACCATGGTTAGGTATAGATTAGTTTTTCTAGAAGGAAAATAGTCATTTCCATGAGTTATATCTTGAAATAGTTCTCTTTTTACTATCTTGTTGGACTCTTTTACAAATTTCATGGGCCTATATTTTTCCCTTTTTCATTCCAATACTTGTGTCATTATCTGATGTGTTATTTATTTATATGAATTCATATTTCATGGATTGTTCTTCATTATATTTGTTTTTTGTGACGTGGGTGTATAAATAGGTAAATTATGTGTGTGATATGCCTACTCCATGCTTATAAGGCCCCGACCTTAAACCTTACTTAATATTGAATTAAATGAATAATTCACATTGAGGATCTTTTCAGGTTTAGAGTTTTAGAGAATTAGGACATAACTATTACATCTCAAAAGATTACAAAGTAGTCACTTCTACTAAATTTCCATAAAATAAAAACTCTTAAAAAGAAACATGTCTAGTTCCATGTTTTAGATAGCATGACTTTCCCTTGATCTCATCCTTGACCCTATTCCACATTAAGTCCTGTGAAAAACATTTCAAACAAAAAAAAACTTGGGGTGAGCATAAAAAGCTCAGTAAGGGATACACAAAGAAATGATACTGTTAGTTTTTCAAAACAACAAGTAAACCATGTATACTTTATCAAAGTAATACTTTTCACCTTTAGGAAGTAGTAAAAACTCTTCACTGAATAAAATATCATTACTTACCCTTTTGTAACCAAAAGATTACCATAAAACCCATATAAAGAACACATACATATAAAGGTAACTTGGGACATAAACATAATTAAATGGAATAACCATACGGTCGAATTCCACACATATCACTTAATGGAATATCCATACGGCTTACTTCCATACATACTTAATGGAATAGCCATACGACCGACTTCCATACCCAATGTATTGGAGGTTATAACATAACCACCCGTCCTGGTATTCACGGGACCACCTGTCATATGGTTTATCACGTAACCACTCGTAAAATGTCCAAGTACCATCACTACACATAAAATATTGAAAATATAAACATTTAAATAACAACATTTCATTTGCAATCACAATATGTAATTCCAAGATATTGAATTAATCAATCCATTTTCAAAAACCATTTAGAAGATATTTTTGAATCAAAGTGTCCCATACCACTTTGAAGAGTTTAATGGAATTAAAATTTTATAACATTAATGTCCATATAAATAAATACTGAAAACCATTTTGAAAACATAGACATTAAAGGTAAAGATTTAGAATAATAAATCTTTAAAACATTTAAAACGATATTTTTTGTTAAAGAGTTTTTAACAAAATGAGAGACTCTTGAATGAAAATAATTGCTGAATAACATTTAATCTGAACTTTATAATATCATGAGAATAAAGGGATTCATGATATAATATGTCAAAGGACAGTATACACACCATATAAGAGTGAATTGGTTCATAACAACAATGAAGTCTCAATGGAAATGTAAATTGAGATGGAATCCATTATAAAGATGGTATCCTTAAATTAAGGATACATCTATCACATAATTATGTGTGAGACATATAAATACACCCAATATAAGTGGATATTAAGTGTGAAACAATCAGAGGACATTCACACATAATATTGGAAAAACAAATCCAATGACATAGATATTTAACTCAATGAAATGAGATTGAGTTATGATTTCCCATACAAGTTCGTAAGAATTTATCAATGAGATGATTATGTGTAGAAATAGTATATCCACAAAAAGGTTTGTGGAAATTACAAAATAGAGATTCCACACATAATCTTGGAATAATAAAATCAAGAAGTAGAGGTTTAACCCAAATAATTGAAAGTGGGTTAAGAAGTTACCTTACAGAAATCTGACAGCCTAACGACGTCACTTTAAAATTCAGAAAATGAGTTTATGAGAGAGAAAATGGTAACTCATCAGTTGGACATAAAATTTACATAAATAGTTATATAGAAGAACATATCCCAACATAATAGTATGTGAATTAAAATACATTACAAAATAAGTCTTTTAAAAAGAGGAGGGTGAAAGGTTCCCTTACCGATTTGGGTAACTTTCGAAACGTACACCCCATGAAAGTAGGACTATAAAACATTGATGTAAATAATCATAAATGAAATTATGTTACACAATGAGTAGAATAATGGACAGTACATACACAACTCAAAAGTAAATATTGGAAAATGTAGCATGAATGTCACGGGAATAAAAGTGAGATGAAAAATCCCTTACGAAAACTCGGCAGCCTAACGACGCCACTTAAAACATCCAAAAATGGATTTATGAGATAAAATAGGTTTTCTCATAATATAAAAATAAAAAGTAAAGTATGAGGAATATAAAATAACCTCCCCAAACATAATAAATATGAGCTTAAAATAAATGACATAAAAGAGAGTACTTAAAAAGAAAGAAAGAGGTTGGATCCCTTACCTCGGGTCTGACTTGACTCGATCATTCTTTAACGTCTTGAATAATAATCTTGAGTTAACTTATACTTTCTTAAGAACCTTTTACAAGTTCATTATTCTTTTTATATCACTTATTTCCATGTTATAAACATTATGTAATCATTTAAGTTAATAATGTTTGTTTTGTCGATATTTGGTTCTTAAGTCGAAAGTGGACTTCTTACAATTACATGTTGTTCTTGTGGTCAAAGGTTCATTATATCCAGAATAATATTCATGATTCGGATATCATATATATCATATATATCCAGAATATACATGTATTTATAATATTACATAATGATTTAGAGGTAAGAAATGAAATGAACCTTTCATGGAGACGGTAACCTGTACGTACGCATGAATGATACTTTCATTTCTATGTCATATTAATGGAATTAAAACTAAATGATAGGTATGTATATTTTAATTCCAGAATTATATTCATAATTTATATGTAACATACATCATATATAATAACTTTAAATCCATCCTTTATACATCCAACATATGGCATTAACGAATCAAATCACTTTCAGGGGGCGGTAGTCCGCACTTCCTAAAATGGAATTATCGTGTTTACCCATAATGGAAACCATAAAGGTATGCCAAAAAAGAAAAATACAGAAGCTTAAGTAAAACATAAACATATTATATATCATATATAAATATAGTGACATCTTAATGGCCACCTTTGAAGGTGTTATATGAGTGTTGAACAATCATCGTTTCGTGAGGTAGAAATTCGCCATCCACAGAAATAGTATGTTCTTTAACCATTAGATGTAGGTGTGTGTAAGTGTAGCTCAAATTATTCTTATAAAAAAATCCTAGTATATTGAATATAATGTATTTGTTACAAAAGAAATGAATAAAAATAGTTTAGGGGGTTGGAGAAGCAAAATAAAACAAAAGAACACAAGTGAAGACATTACCTTAAAATCGGGCAACTCTTTTTGATTTGAGCTCAAAGGTTTCCTTGGGAAGACTTCTACCCAAAGTGAGGCTTCTAGGATTAATAGAGAGATGTGGAGAGACAAAAAGGACTGGGTTTGGCCGAGCCAAAGGCTTGAGAGGTGTGGGTAATGTGGTAGAGGTGGGGGCCTTTTATAAGAGGAGAGGAGGGGCACTCTTGGAATGTTATAAAAGGTTGCTTTATTATAAAATTATTTTCGGTTTTTAAAGGTCCCAAATTGATGTATTTCAAGGATAAGGTGATAATAGTTCCAAATCCACCCATACAATATGTTTTTTATATGTGTAGGACTTAGATTTTACATTATCTTTTCATTTTATTTAAATCATTCATTAATGAGGTAATCACGGTATCATCATGGTGTCATAAATAAATTAATTAATTTAATATCTAAAAATTATAATAAAATATCATGATGTAGGAAATATATTTAGATTTATAATGAATATTTATAGTAAAAAATATGACTTGTATAATCCCATAAAAAAATTGTTTTAGTAAAACAACACATGTTTGTGACATTTTAATTTTAACTTTAAATAAAAAGGTATTAATGTTATTTTCCAAAAAAAGTGGCTCCATGGGGTCCCCAAGTTGACCCATGGATTTTATTGGTCGGCCATGACTCATCCAATAAGTATAGGATATGTGGAAAGTTCATTTAATATTGTTAAAACATTATTTTTACCTAAAATTACACTAATTACCTTTAATCACGATTAAGAACATAAAAGTTACTATTCACAAAAAATTATTTTAATCCCATTGAACCACATTTTACATCATAATGACAACCATGTATGTAGTATTTTTGAAATTAAAATAACAGAAGTGGTAAAGTTTTATTTAAACGAAAAATCAGTTTTTAAACTACAACATAGTTGTTCCACTATTCATCAAAAATTGATGTTTTTTTAAAAAAATACCAAAAATTCACCCTAAGATATATTTGATATTCCGAATTCAATTTTTTTTCTATTTTACAAAATTCAAATCATATAAGTTGCATTAATTAATTTAATAATTAATTTCCGTTGTCAAAACAAATAGCGTGTTTTTAAGAAATAATATCTATTAAAAGATTGACACTAGTTTAAGTCCAATTTCAAAGCGAAATTAGTTCCAATGACCACTATTGGATTAAATGGTAAAAATATATTCTAATTTCACTTTAAAACCAATTCAAAAGATAATCTAATCATATAAATAAATTAGATTAAAAATAAGTTTTGAATTAAAATACAACATTTTTCACTATTCATTAAAAAAATGTACTTTATCAAAAAAATACCAAAAATTTACACAAAGTAAATTTTGATGCCCTGATCCTAAAGAAGAATTTTATTTTGTCAAATATAACACATAAAATTGTTAAAAAGTGTGTTTAAAAGAGGTTCACCATCAAAAGGTGGTTAATTGATCTTTTAAAGAATATTAGAATGTTTATGCTTAAAAATTGGATTCATTCGCATATTTAATCCTCTAACATTTATTGTAAAAAGTAAAAATATTTGACAAACATACATAATCATTTTTTAGTTAGTTCCATTCTTTCCCTCCATTACAATAGCTAGGCGTTAAATACCATTTAAAATAATATTATTTTATTATTAGAGTGCAACGTAATATTTCAAAGGAACTCGTTGTCACGTATTGGGTACGCCATCGAGCATAGAGTTCCATTTAAAGTAATATTAATATTTTTTTTCAAAAATAGGGATAAATATAAAAATGTCATATTCTTTATTTACCTGGGGTGTTACATTCTTCCCCACTTTTGGGAATTGTGTCCTCACAATTTCAAAATTGGGCTTGGAAACTCCATTGAAGGTCCCACATCAGAAAAGGAGTAAATTAAACTATCACTTTAAAAAAAGAATGGGAAGTACAAAGGTCACCCGAGTTAACCCATACTAGGATTCCATGTAAGAAAATATGGATATTGAGGAAAAAACAAAGGGTAATGTTTTGATGGAGAGTGACAGTAAACGTGTCTAGGAGAAAGTTAACCATAAGAAAATCACAAACTTGTGATGGGTTAAACGGTATTGGATTCCCCAGTAGGAAAAGTTAATGGAAAACATTTTTTTAGTTACTTTTCATTGAGGAATTTATTTTTGAGCTTAACTAAAACATAAGGAAACATACTTACTTGTCATGTTGACTTTCAACTTTTACTAGATTTCTTACACGAACTCATATTTTCTCCAAAAGATGAGTATTTAGGATGACTTTTTTACATTAAGAGAGCTATAATAAACTTCTAGAGAATCACCTAATCCGTAAAAGAGAACTATATACTTCCCATGTCTTTAGAGTTTAACCAAAACCAAAACCAAAAAGGTTAGTACAAGATCAGATAATCCGTAAAAGGATAACCCTTTATAAAAATAAAATATATTCTTAATCTCCAAAATTTGTCCAACAAAACCCAAAGTTCAACGAGGACCATTCGATAAACAATTTTTCCATAAAATTCTTCAAAGTAAACCAAACTAAGATTGAAACCCAAATATTTGAAGGACTTAGTCACATAGTCTTCCAAGTTAAATCGTAACATTTATCTCCAAACAACATCAGTTTCTCTTAAAGTCTCGTATTGAAAAGAAATTAACCTAATCACATATCCTCCATGATAGGTTAATAAATTTCCATAGATAACCCAAAATCAACTTACTCTTAATTCATAAAATAATCTAACTAAAAAGAATCAGTCAAACAACCAGGCACTTCACGTAGTCTAGTGGTAGGCGATAAATACCAGTTGCACTTTGGTTGTGGGTTCGATTCCTGCAGCTTTGTCCGACGCGACGGGTTGTCACACGGTCTGCGTGTTGTCCTTTTTCCAAAAATATATAATTCTTAAAACATTCCCCAACAACGAGATAAAATCTTCAAAAATAACTATAACATAATTTAACCTCAATTTTATCTCATGCCTTTCACTTTCCATCATAACATATAGAAACCCATAATTACCTCAAAAGTAAGGATCATATAAACCCAAATGGTTCTTTATAACTATGTCCACAAAAGAACAGATAACTATTCCTTGAATAAAATTTTCATATATCAAACATCAGGGTTACACATACTATAAAAATTCTTCTAATGTAACCCCATCAACAAAATAGACTTAATACTCTTAATAATTTCACCATAACTCTTGAATCCCTTATACGTTGACTTCTTACTCATTCAACATTCTTCATGATCCATTAACCATTCATTTCCAACTTATTCTGAAATACTTCTTTCCTACAAACAAAATCATGAATCATATCCTAAGATTCCAAAACATGAAAACAAAAGTTAATAAATAATCCATACCTTTGAATGGTCATTGTCAGTTTCTTCATCCTCAATCGGAATGGAATTAGGTATTGGTAAACGAATATTTATAGGATCTTGGTGATCCCATTCCCGAAACTTCTTCATAGGACATGTGTTTTCATAATGACCATGCACACCAAATTTAAATCATTCAATTGATCCCTTATAAAGAACTTCTTTCCCTTTCCATGAGTCAACTGGATGCTTCCTTTTTCCATGGCAGGTTATTGCTTTATAACATCCATTTCCACATCTATAGCATATTTCTGTCCCTTTGAAACATTTTCCTAGGTGTTTCTTCCCACATCTTTGACACATAGGTTTTTGAACACACTTACCTTTATGATTATTACCTGTAGTTCCGTAGGGATTTGTTTCTCGCATATATGATGACTTATAGAAATCACCAAGGTTTAGGTGGTCAATCATGACTCCAGATAGTTGGTTGAAGATTAACACAAGAGTTCTTATTGCAGCTCCCATATCATTCAGTTGCTCGCTCAGAAAACTGTCACAGTTTCCTTCACATCCACCATTGCTTTGGTGCCTGCTAGATCCAGCCATTTACTAAAACCAACAAGGTCAGTGTGAGCATATCAACAAAACCATCATGTACTAAAGAGGAAGATAAACACTAAGATATACTTACTCATTAACTTTATCTAAAACTAGGACTCTTTCTGAAATCCTAACCATTATGGTAATGTCACTTATACTTAGAGAATACCCTAACCTCAAAATTTATCTAAACCAACCTCTAATACCAACTATAAGGCCCCAACCTTATTCCTTACTTAATATTGAATTAAATGAATAATTCACATTGAGGATATTTTCAGGTTTAGAGTTTTAGAGAATTAGGACGTAACTATTACATCTCAAAATATTACAAAGCAGTCACTTATACTAAATTTCTATAAAATAAAAACTCTTAAAAAGAAACATGTCTAAATCCATGTTTTAGATAGCATGACTTTCCCTTGATCCCATCCTTGAACCTATTCCACATTAAGTCATGTGAAAAACATTTCAAAAAAATAACTTGGGGTGAGCATAAAAAGCTCAGTAAGGGATACACAAAGAAATGATACTGTTAGTTTTTCAAAACAACAAGTAAACCATGTATACTTTATCAAAGTAATACCTTTCACCTATAGGAAGTAGTAAAAACTCTTCACTGAATAAAATATCATTACTTACCCTTTTGTAACCAAAAGATTACCATAAAACCCATATAAAGAACACATACATATAAAAGTAACTTGGGACATAAACATACTTAAATGGAATAACCATACGGTCGAATTCCACACATATCACTTAATGGAATAGCTATATCGCTGACTTCCATACATACTTAATGGAATAGCCATACGACCGACTTCCATACCCAATGCATTGGAGGTTATAATGTAACCACCCGTCCTGGTATTCACGACACCACCCGTCATATGGTTTATCACGTAACCACCCGTAAAATGTCCAAGTACCATCATTACACATAAAATATTGAAAATATAAACATTTCAATAACAACATTTCATTTGCAATCACAATAAGTAATTACAAGATATTGAATTAACCAATCCATTTTCAAAAACCATTTAAAAGATATTTTTGAATCAAAGTGTCCCATACCGCTTTGAAGCTTTTAATGGCATTAAAATTTTATAACATTAATGTCCATATAAATAAATACTGAAAACCATTTTGAAAACATGGACATTAAAGGTAAATATTTAGAATAATAAATCTTTAAAACATTTAAAACGATATTTTTTGTTAAAGAGTTTTTAACAAAATGAGAGACTCTTGAATACAAATAATTGCAGAATAACATTTAATCCAAACTTTATAATATCATGAGAATAAATGGATTCATGATATAATATGTCAAAGGATAGTATACAAACCATATAAGAGTGAATTGGTTCATAACAACAATGAAGTCTCAATGGAAATGTAAATTGAGATGGAATCCATTATAAAGATGGTATCCTTAAATTAAGGATAC
Organism: Viscum album; assembly: GCA_963277665.1. NCBI lineage: Eukaryota > Viridiplantae > Streptophyta > Magnoliopsida > Santalales > Viscaceae > Viscum > Viscum album. The sequence goes on along the minus strand of OY728132.1, from coordinate 322,600,049 downwards.
ATCTATCACATAATTATGTGTGAGAAATATAAATACACCCAATATAAGTGGATATTAAGTGTGAAACAATCAGAGTACATTCACACATAATATTGGAAAAACAAAGCCAATGACATAGATATTTAACTCAATGAAATGATATTGAGTTATGATTTCCCATACAAGTTCGTAAGAATTTATCAATGAGATGATTATGTGTAGAAATAGTATATCCAGACAAAGGTTTTTGGAAATTACAACATAGATATTACACACATAATCTTGTAATAATAAAATCAATAAGTAGAGGTTTAACCCAAAGAATTGAAAGTGGGTTAAGAAGTTCCCTTATAGAAATCCGACAGCCTAACGAAATCACTTTAAAATTTAGAAAATGAGTTTATTAGAGAGAAACTGGTATCTCATCACTTGGACATAAAATTTACATAAATAATCATATATAAGAACATATCCAAAAATAATATTATGTGAATTAAAAGACATAACAAAAGAAGTATTTTAAAAAGAGGAGGGTGAAAGGTTCCCTTACCAATTTGGGTAACTTTTGAAATGTGCACCCCATGAAAGAAGGACTATAAAAAATTGATGTAAATAATCATAAATGAAATTATGTTACAAAAATAGTAGAATAATGGTCAGTACATACACAACTCAAAAGGAAATATTGGCAAATGTAGCATGAATGTCACATGAATAAAAGTGAGATGAAAAATCCCTTACGAAAACTCGGCAGCCTAAGGACGCCACTTAAAACATCCAAAAATGGATTTATGAGATCAAATAGGTTCTCTCATAATATAAAAATAAAAAGTACAGTATTAGGAATATAAAATAACCTCCCCAAACATAAGAAATATGAGCTTAAAAGAAATGACATAAAAGAGAGTACTTAAAAAGAAAGAGAGAGGTTGGATCCCTTACCTCGGGTCCGACTTGACTCGATCATTCTTTAACATCCTGAATAATAAACATGAGTTAATTTATAATTGCTTAAGAACCTTTTCCAAGTTCATTATTCCTTTTATATCATTTATTTCCATGTTATAAACATTATGTAATCATTTAAGTTAATAATGTTTGTTTTGTTGATATTTGGTTCTTAAGTCGAAAGTGGACTTCTTACAATTACATGTTGTTCGTGTGGTCAAAGGTTCATTATATCTAGAATAATATTCATGATTTGGATATCAAATATATCATATATATCCATAATATTCATGTATTTATAATATTATATAATTATTTAGAGGTAAGAAATGAAATGCACCGTTCATGGAGACGGTAAGCCGTACGTACACATGAACGCTACTTTCATTTCTATGTCATATTAATGGAATTAAAACTAAATGAGAGGTATGTATATTTTAATTCCAGAATTATATTCATCATTTATATGTAACATAAATCATATATAATAACTTTAAATCCATCCTTTATACATCCCACATATGGCATTAACGAATCAAATCACTTTGAGGGGGCGGTAGTCCGCACTTCCTAAAATGAAATTATCATGTTTAGCCACAATGGAAACCATAAAGGTATGAAAAAAAAGAAAAATACAGAAGCTTCAGTAAAACATAAACTTATTATATATCATATATAAATATAGTTACATCTTAATTTCCACCTTTAAAGGTGTTATATGAGTGTTGAACAATCATCGTTTCGTGAGGCAGAAATTCGTCATCCACAGAAACAGTATATTATTTAACCATTAGATGTAGGTGTGTGTACGTTTAGCTGGAATTATTATTATAAAAACATCCTAGTATATTTAAGATACAGTTTTTGTTACAAAAAAATGAATAAAAAGAGTTTAGGGGGTTGGAGAAGCAAAATAAAACAAAAGAACATAAGTGAAGACATTACCTTAAAATCGGGTAACTCTTTTTGATTTGAGCTCAAAGGCTTCCTTGGGAAGACTTCTGCCCAAATTGAGGCTTCTAGAAGTAATATAGGGATCTGGAGAGACAAAATGGGCATTTTTTGGCTGATCCAAAGGCTTTAAAGGTGTGGGTAAGGTGGTAGAGGTGGGGGCCTTTTATAAGAGGAGAGGAGGGGCACTCTTGGAATGTTTTAAAAGGTTACTTTATTATAAAATGAGTTTCGGTTTTTAATGGTCCCACATTGCTGTATTTCGAGGATAAGGTGATAAGAGTTCTAAATCTACCCATCAAATATGTTTTTATATGTTTTGGTCTGAGATTTTACATTATCTTTTCATTTTATTTAAATCGTTCATTAATGAGGTAATCACTGCATCATCACAGTGTCATAAATAAATTAATTTATTTAATATCTAAAAATTATAAAAAAACTATCATGATGTAGGAAATCATTTTATATTTCTAATGAATATTTATAGTAAAAAATATGACTTTTATAACCCCATATAAAAATTGTTTTAGTAAAACAACGCATGTTTGTGACATTTTAATTCTAACTTTAAATAAAAAGGTATTAATGTCATTTTCCAAACAAAGTGGCTCCATGGGGTCCCCAAGTTGACCCATGGATTTTCTTGGTCGGCCATGACCCATCCAATAAGGGTAGGACATGTGGAAAGGTCATTTAATATTATTAAAACATTATTTTTACCTTAAATTACACTAATTACCTCTAATCGCGATTAAGAACATAAAAGTTACTATTCACAAAAAAATTATTTTAATCCCATTGAACCAAATTTTACATCATAATGACAACCATGAATGTCGGATATTCGAAATTCAAATTACATAAGTGGTAAAGTTTTATTTAAACGAAAAATTAGTTTTTAAACTACCACTTAGTGGTTTCACTATTCATCAAAAATTGAAGTTTTTCAGAAAAATACCAAAAATTCACCCTAATCTATATTTGATATTCCGAATTCAAAAATGGTGTATATTTTACAGAATTCAAATCATATAAGTTGCATTAATTAATTTAATAATTAATTCCCGTTGTCAAAACAAATAGTGTGTTTTTAAGAAATAATATCTATTAAAAGATTGACCCTAGTTTAAGTCCAATTTCAAAGAGAAATTATTTATAATGACCACTATTGGATTAAATGGTAAAAACATATTCTAATTACACTTTAAAACCAATGAAAAAGATAATATAATCATATAAATAAATTATATTAAAAAGAGGTTTTGAATTAAAATAAAACATTTTTTACTATTCATTAAAAAATGAACTTTATCGGAAAAATACCAAAAATTTACACAAAGTAAATTTTGATGTCCCTATCCTAAAGAAGAATTTTATTTTCTCAAATATAATACATAAAATTGTTAAAAAGTGGATTTAAAAGAGGTTCGCCATCAAAAGGTGGTTAATCGACCTTTTAAAAAATATTAGAATGTTTATGCTTAAAAATTGGCTTCATTCACATTTTTAATCCCCTAACATTTATTGTAAAAAATAAAAATATTTGACAAACATACATAATCATTTTTTAGTTAGTTCCGTTATTTCCCGCCAATACAATGGCTAGGCGTTAACTACCATTTAAAATAATATTATTTTATTATTAGAGTGCAACGTAAGATTTCAAAGGAACTCGTTGTCACGTATTGGGTACGCCATCGAGCATAGCGTTCCCTTTAAAGTAATATTAATATTTTTTTTTCACAAATAGGGTTAAATATAAAAATGTCATATTCTTTAATTACGTGGGGTGTTACAGTGCTATTCACCAGCCCCTAAACAATTATAGGTAGCCTTATGGTGCCATGATCGGATTAATTATAGATAATCATACCTTGATGGTTTGTTTTTTGACAGAGTGGTAACAGAGTAGGTTTACATTAGGATCATAATTTGGAGAAATCCTAGGTGTGATGTTTGGTTCAAATCTAGGATAATAATGTTAAAGTGTATTGAGCTTATCTCTCAAGCTAGGAAAATATTTTTTAGTGAAAAAACCAAGATACCCATTCACCAGGACTCTGATAACCTACTTATTGACTTGTTACATGTAGGAAATGGTTTTAGAAAAAATATAGGTACATGAATCATATAGGAATGGGTTGTGGTTTTCTTGTCCAACTTTGGGTTAGCCTCCAAATAAGCTCTTTGACCGTGGTGTGTTTTTAATTTTTATAGATACATCCATGATGAAAACCATATTATATTTCACTATGGTATCATGATGATGATCCCCATAGATATGATAATTCAGTTCAGGGGCCTATGTATGAGGTGGTACCTACAGTTGGTTTGTCAGTCTTACCTCTACCCATTGAGAAACCAGTTTTCCCGACAGTGCCGAAAGATGATGTGAGAAGGTTGAGAACAATTATTGAGTTAAAAAGGTAGATAAACCTTATGAGTTATGGAAATATAATCCCCTAGGTGGAAGATGTATGTATTTAGGTATTTGGGTGAGTTTTACACCTTGTTAAGACCCCTCTTGATTAGATGATTGTCCTAACGATGAGCCTTCTCCATGGATCCATAGGGTGATGTTGGATCTTACTTATGTAGAATCATGAAAATGTGATTCTCACTTAGATAGAGTTTGATTTCTTCTTTAGAGATTATTTTTACATAGTAACAGTGTGGGTGATACGTATCAAGTAGATTTTGGAGCTCCATGAGGGAAACATGTTTGACGCAAAGTACGCATCAAGGTTTATTAAACTATCACAATACTCTTATGAAATGGTTTTTGATATTTATTTTTCAGAACATACCATTGAGTATATCCTTATATGAGATATCAATGATGTTATGATATATATTTACATTAATTCTTATGTTGGGGTGACATACCATTCCTTGGTTGTGAAGATATTTTTAGGTGTTCGATCACTGATAGTTGGTTTTGTTTGTGGGAACCCTAGAGAAGAGGCTTTAAAAACTAGTAGTGGATGAAATAATCTGATATCCATGAATGAAATGCATTTATATAGAATGTATCATGAAATATGTTATTTCATTCAGGGATCTTATGATATTTCCAGTCAGTTGAGGGATTGGTTATGCTACTCCTATGATGGGTGAGGATATGTCATGTGGGATTGCAAAATAGCCATACAAAAAACTGAGAGTCGGCCAATGGACCACCTAGAAAGAGGTACTACCTAGAGAATGGAGGTCTACAATGTGGAAAACATAACCAAGGAGAAGGTCGAGTAGGGTTAGGTGGACATTTTTTTCTATTAACACCACCACCCCTAGGTGGTCCCCACAAGGCTCAGGGAGCTAGTGGTCAAAGACGTGGGAAGATGCAATAATTGGAGGCTTATGACTCAGAGGCTCTGGGGATGATTTTAGGTACTATATGTGTCTTATCTACTTTATCTGTAGTATTTATAGACACACACATTAGCCACTAATTTCTTTCCACACTGTTTATTCAATATTTAGATATTCTAGTGGATCCATGGGCTTAAACCTTATGTTTAGAGACTCGCACTGTGGGATATTTAGTGATAACCCAATTCTACCGATAATGTGAACTAATTTTTGGAGGATAAATATTATTTCGGGATCTACTCATAGATGTAATGAGGCATTTTATGTCATTATAGGAATGTTGTATCTCTATATGGTTCAAGCAAAAATTTAATATTTTATTTGGTGGGTGTGGTGTGTATGAGTTATTGGGATGAGGTTTTCCTTCGTCAGAAAGAAAAAAAACCAAGTAGAGTATGATGGGATTTCACACAAGAGGATACAACTGATTACTCATTATTTTTATAGTATTAACCATGGAGGAGTAGATGTAATGAGATTTGAGTTTATTTTAGTATAGATAGAGTATTCATATATCTTCACTGAGTACATTCCACGCTTACCTACCCAAAAAGAAATCAATTTCTACATAGAAATGAATGCAAGGAATTCCACATAATCTATTCCATCATACTAGATATACCCTATAAACCTTTGAGAGTTGAAGGTTTGTTGTAGGATTTAAAAATGAATGGATTTTTCAAACTTCATTTGTACCCTGGGGAAGCCCCATTGTTATTTTCTATGAAGATGAATTGATGACCTCTTTAACTAGTTGAAAGGGGTAGGGTAGTTCTTGAATATTAACCTTAGGTTGGGCTATCACCAGGTCTTATTTCAAGAGGAGGGTATACTGAAGATGTAATTTTGATGTTTCTACGATCACTATAATAATTTTGTGATTCCATTTGGCCTAATTAATTACCCATAAGTGTTTATAGTACTTATGAAATAGATCTTTTATCCCTTCTTGGAATGGCTCATGGTGGTCTTCATCGATGAAATCCTTGTATACTTAGAGTCAGGGGAGGAATACATGAGACATTTGAGGGTGGTCTTAGACATACATTGTGAGAAACATATTTACGAAAAGTTCTCAATGTTTCAATTCTGGATTCAAGAGGGAAAATTCCTGGGTCATGTCATCTCAAAATAGGGATTAGGAGTGGACCCCACAAATTTTGAAACATTTATAGCTTGAGATCCATGCAAGAGTGTGATCCCTGTGTTGAGATTCCTTGGGTTGGTAGGATAACTTATATAGGATTATAAAACCTCTAAATACTTTGAACTGAAAGGGGAATCATTTCCTATTAGTAGAGATATGACAATAGGATTTTTAGGAGTTGTAGTAGAGGTTGTTGAGAACACCCATATTGAGACTACCAGAGGAGGATGTTTTGTATATGGTCTTCAACAATGCCTCTAGAACTGGTCTTGGATGTGTTCTTATGTTGGGGAAGGTGGTGATTTCTTATGGGTCCCAAAAATTGAGACCCCATGAGAAGAACAATGTGACCTATGATTTAGAGCTTGTAGTAGTGGTCTTTATCATGAAGATATGGTGACACTAATTTATAGGAGGGTGAGTTATCATATATTTTGACCATAAGAGTCTCACATATATCATTTCACTAAAATATATTAACTTGATATAGAGGAAATAAATGGAGTTCGTACATGGTTATGAATTTGAGACAATCTATACTCTTAGAAAGCGGAATATGGTGGCATACTCTCACAAGAGGAGATCATAGTCATAGTTTTGGAGCAATGTATCAGAGTAGTTTGCCTAATTCTAGTTTTTTAATGTATAATAATGTGTATCCTACCTTTATTTTATGTTTCTTAACCCTCCCCTTATTCAGTGTGTTATGGAGGATCAACTTGAAGATATATATTTTGAGGCCTTACATAGTCAGATATCCATTGTACATGATCCTAATGGATTTTATAAAAGTGGGGGGAAAATCATCCTTTCCCAAGGATGAAAGATGATACTGGATGGACTGTGAGTGGAGGTAGTTAGTGAGTTTAATACATACTCTTTACAAGTACATCCTAGAGTAGAAAAGATGTACTAGGACCTTTAGTGTTAGTTATAGTAGCCGGGGATGAAGATGAATTTATTTGAGTTTATCTATTGATACCTAACTTATTAATAAATGAAGGCCAATTATAGGGTTCTAGTGGGTTTGACCCAACCCTTGAGGTACTGGAGTGGAAGTGGGATGGTATCTCCTTTGGTTTCATGAAATGAATTCCATGAACAACTAGAGTTCATAATACTATCTGGTTGATTGTAGTATGGCTCACGAAGTTGTATCACTTTCTATCCATTCGAGAGAAGATTTCAGTGGAGAGAATGGGATGCATTTAAATGTAATAGATAGTCCAAATTCATGGAGTTACCTTGATGATCATATTAGAACAATATTTTCACTTAATGTTACAATTATAGAGAGGATTATAGGAGGCCTTTGGGGCTTACTTTCTCTTGAGAATGACTTTTCACCCCTTGACATATGGCTAGATACAATGGACTATTCAGGTTCCAAAGGACATACTTTGAGCTTACATGTTTTACTTTGGATACAAATGGAATGATCATATTCCTTTGGAGCGGTTTTCATATAACAACACCTTCCACTCCCTCATCGGAATGACACCATTTTAAACCTTAAACAAGATAATCTATAGCTCACCGTTGTGCTGGAATGATCCAGGGGAGTCAGTACTGATGAGACTGAAGTTGTTGAGAGTGATAAAATAGATGGTGAAGATCATCTAAGAGTTGATGAAGTTTTATGAGATCCATCAGAAATTTATGAAGACCATGTATATAGGACTTTGGAGTTTTAATAGGGACACCATGGGTTCCTGATGGTTTCACCTTGGTGAGAATTTCAGGGGTTTGGATAGCTTAACAAGTTATATTTGATATTCATTGGCTCATTCCAAATACATCATAGGTTTGTCAAGGTGGTGGAACACTTAGTACTACCACAATAGTTAGAACATATGCATGATGTCTTCCACATTCCATATATGAGGAGGCATGGGCATGAGACATCATATTTTATTGACCAGGGAGAGCTTATCATTAAGGATGGAGATACCTTCGCTGAGTTCTCAATATAAATTGAGGATTGGTTGAGTAAATCTTTTATGGTTAATCGATTCCTTTAGTGCATGTTTGATGGAATCTCAAGGACCTTCAAGAGATCACTAGATAGTGGAAAAACCAGATGTGAGCTTTGTACCATCATTTTTTGAGAATGATTTTTTCTTTTTAGGTCAAAAATATCAAATGTGATGAGAATTTAATGACTATTTTTTCATCTTTATAACTATTTCAAATATTTTAATTAATATTTTTGGAGTTAGGTGCTGAATCATTATGAGGTTCCAGGGTTCGTGGAGCCTTAGTGTAGGTGTAATATTAATATTCAATATATTTTATCATGCATACACATTTTTTTCTAAATTAAAGTAATATCTCCAAAATGGTGTTTTATATGGGAAAAATGAGACCACTATTAAATCCAAAATATAGGTTTTACCCTGGGGAAAACATAATATTTGTACATGTTAGGTTTTTTTGAAGAGAAATCATGGAAAGAATGATAAAAAAATAACAAAATTCATTAATTCATTGTTTATGAGAAATCATTTTATAGGTATAATTGAACCATTAGGTATATTATTTTTATGTGTTGAGGGTTTTTTACCCTAGGCATGGCATGATCAATGAATGTTTTGACAAGAAGTTTATCTTTATCAATGGAGCTCTTAGATCTCACTAGCGTCAATAATGTGAAAATAATTCTTCATCTGTGATCGATCCAATTTCATCATAGTACTGTGGCTTGATCCTCATTTTTATTCTTACATATAAAATAAAATTAATTCCTTTATAAAATTAATTCATGGATTGATTGTTGATTTATAGATGATGGTTTTTATTCATGGAAATTGGAATTGAAAAAAAATGTAATCCTTGATTGTTCTTTTATGTTTGTTTCATCGGGTTTTAAGGCATGTAATGAGTTTGTCACAACAATTTAATCATGGGGGGGGGGGGGGGGGAGATCTAAGGCCTCACTAAATCATGTGCATCGGGTTTTCCATATATTTCGTTTTCTCTAGAAAATCCCAATGGTTCCCCCATCCGTAGCTGGGTACAGACATGATTTCCAAAGTCTATCAGTCATCTGGTTTTTTAGGCCTAGTGACTCTTGGGGACTCACATTGGACTAGAGGATGAAAGGATGGGCTCATCACACCATTTTGAGGGGAATGTTTTTCTACTCTAGGACTCTCTTAAATATTTAAGATATGTTCATTAAATCCTTCTCAAAACTCAATACAGGACTGGTTACCCCTATGTCAATGACTTGATTGAGAACATGTATCGATTGGAACAATGGTGTGCATATCATGGATCCTCCATCACTCTCTTATTTATTTATGATGATTTGGGTTATGGACATGTTCAGGAACTATGGAATTCATCACTATCTAGGGAGATGGATGGTGTATTGAAGATGGGATTTTAGCTCCAAGAGGCATCCTACGTATCCTGTGAAAATAGGAATCAAAACCCATGTAGTTCATTTGACATAGTTTAAGGTTGTATTACTAGACCCATCCACATCGTTTAACTTCATACGGTAAGGATGTGAATATCGGGCTCATACCTTAGTGAGGTGTACTACGTATCATGTTTTAATGTAGGAATCAGATTACACATAGTTCTTGTTACGGGCATTTGTGTCATAAGAGATATGAAAATAGACTCCCTAGGAAGGAATTTTTCATATGAGACTGCACTGGATGGCTTCATCAACAATATGGCCCTCTGAGAAGGAACAAGGTGTAATCATTCTTACTTCTCAATGGTGAAGGTCCCATATTGGGGGAATTTTCATCACAATATTAGTTCAATCATCACTAATATCTAAGCCCATGTGAACCATAATTGATGTGATAAACATGATATAGTGATAGATTAGACACATTGCATGAGGGTATATCCACATCGGGCATATGCATTAATGTTTCCTTTTGAGAGGAATAATCACCCAACTCATGGAGTATTAGTATAGAGCTCAAGCCTTAGAATGGCTTCCTATATATCCCGATTATGGAGGGAGTCATATTTATCATAGTTCGGTGAATCCCAAACCCACTGATGTGTATGAGGTACTTGAGGGCTTGATCGGGGCTTATATGTAGAATGATACCCATATATGAGTCCTCTTATACACAATGGTTAAGGAAGAATGTCTGAAATATGGGAGGATTTAATCCGAAAATCTAGGGATAATTGGAATGGGAAGGGGCTAACACCAAGGTAGATTCCCATTAGAGATCGGACCATAGGAATCCTTTATACGTATCCCAGTTATGGCGGGAATCAGAGGTCTCATAGTTCATTTATCTCTCAACCTACTAATGGGTAAAGTTGGATGATCACCCTCAGAGATATTACAAATATACCTAAGATTTAGGAATTCTAGGAGATTATACCAAAATAGATTCCCTATAGCCGGGGACATGTTATATTATGTTGGAATTTGTGGATTTCACACTGAGGCTACCCGGTTGGTTGGGGATAACACTCTAAGGATGCTTGGTGGGTATACTCATTCTTTATCCTCTAGCAGATTAAAGAAAGGTAGTGATGACCATAAAGGTATATCTGAGAGCATGAAATTGGTAAGGTCAAATGAGGACATGACCCTTGATCATCAAGGACACTTACCTTGTGAAATAGGTATATAAATGAAGATTATTAGCTGCGATCTACATGGCATGGGTCAAATTAGGTATTCCGAACAATGTTGGCATGTTCTAGAGGATATGTTGGGCATGTATCAGATATGTATTTATTGTATGCTTGATATGTTGGGGCACTAATATGAAATTAAAGACACATCTAAGGGTATCTACCTAAATAATTGGCATACCTTGGGTGCCTTAGAATAATAAAAACATCTTGTCCAAGATGCTTCTTTTGGCCAATGAAGGCATGCCTGAGGTCTCACACTTGATCAAAGAAGACATGGCCATGCATTGTCGCATGATTGAATTAAATTTCCTTCTAACTATTTTATGTCAAAATGGAATTGTGTATGGATAATCACAAGATCATTCCGACATTCCAATGAATCCTTTTCATAATAAAAGTGTGTTGTCTAAGATGTATTCACATGACTAAGGCAAACAACTCCGAGGTGCTTCACATGACCTATCCTAGACTTGTCGTATGACATTGATGACATGTCAATTGGCTATCTCGAGTTCAAATTATTTTTTTAGAACATGTCTCATGAAAATGTGGATGTTTCAAGGTTGACCAAGGATATCACGAGACCATCGAAGGGTCTCACGATCGTCTTTCCTTGGACCATTCATGCAGCATGGTCTCATGGATATGTTTAGAATCCTTTCATCCATCCAAGTATTGAAGTGCATGTCCAAAGGGATTATTCCTTAAGTTTCATAGTAAAGAACACATGACCAAGTGAATATGTTGGATGTAGGTCTTGTCCATAAGCTTATGCATGCATTAATGGGATGTTCACATGATTATTCTTTGTTTGTGTGAACTCCCAAGGGGATTGCAAGCCTATGTACATGTGTGGAGACTCCCCAATGTTCCATAATGGGAAGGAGTTTGTGATCAATGATACTTTTGTTTTGGACATGGATCAAGGACACATATAGGATGGTTAATACCTACATGAGGGAACCTCATGAAGCTTCACCATCCATGATAATCGTATGACTCTGGAGGGGACTCGCAAAGGGTGTTGCCACCCTTTATGGGTCTCTCTATAGATGAATACTTCATTGGTGAGGGTGAATCTTTCATGGAGATGGTGCATGACATATAAGGTGTTAGTCCTCATTTCCTACATGGAAGTATCCTCATAGGATGTACATGGACATCATGAGTCATAAAGGCTCTTCTCGCTGTAAGATCAATGGATTAGCATGATCGCTTATCCAAGGATGTATAATGGAATAACATATGTGGAGAGGATATATTAGGGGATATCTATCTTGGATATCAATGACCAAGGGTGGAACCTTCCTTGTTCTCAGGTTCATGGATGTGAATCTCACTATAAAGGGTTCACATGAGGAGTTTCATGAATTTGTATTATTCATTTAATTCATGTGATCCAAAAGGGACCTTGTGAAAGGCCTCATAATTATGTGTTGAAGGTGAAAAATGATGCTGTACTACGCAAGGATGAATAATCATTATGCATGGAGAATAAGTTTTATTTCTTAGTGTAGATTCCAGGTGTAGAGGAAGCGCATTGGTGGGTGTACCCAACATTAATTTTAGCGTTAACAATGATCAATCCGAGATCCATCAAGATAATAAAATGCCGGATCTTTGGAATAGAACGTAGAAATAAAAATAAAGAGGGAGTCCTGAAACCATAAAGATAGGATCATCATATGTTAGTTATAATTAATTTAATTAATTTTTTTAAGGTAATGCCTTGGTCAAATACCAAAGCACAAAATATGTATTAAAAAGAAAAGGGATTACAAAAGTCTAAAAGATGTAATTTTCCTACAATCTCTGTCGAAATAAGGAAGTAAATCAGAAGGCAATGCATCCATCCAAGTCAAGTTCTTCTGCACTCCTTTATTGGCAAGGGCATCAGCAACAAAATTCTCTTCATAGAAGGTGTGAGTGGAAATAAAATCAATCCCACGAAGTGAATTCAGGCAGTTCTTCCAGCGATTGGTAAGTGGCCAAGAAAGATGAATAACACTATTCCAGATGGCATGAACGATAGTGGTAGAGTCACTTTCAATCCAAAGATTTCTCCATCCTCTCTGTAGATCAAGTTCCACAACATGAATGACCCCTAACATTTCGGCTTCCAGAGATGAGGCCAGACCACATCCACTGTAGAAGCAACCTTTACATTGGCCATCCGAGTCTCTAAAAATAGCTCCACAGCTGGAAGGGCCAGGATTTCCCTCAGAGGCACCATCCACATTCAATTTAACCTAACCTGGTATCGGGGCCTGCCAGAAGACTTCAAAGGAACGCTTGGGCTTTAGAAAGATGCATGGAACGTAGATGCACTGAAGGATTTCAAAATCACCAATAGAGTTACTACAACAGTCTTTTTGAATAGAAGCGGCTTCTTGAATTGCAATGAGTATACAAGTTTTTCCTAAAATTAGAGATAATGAGTGATTATTGTGCAAAATATCATTTCTAACGTACCATATATCGTGAATAAGCTCTGCCACCACCGCAAGAAGTAAATTTTTAACCTGCAAGGAAGCATCATATCTAATACATTTTTTTAGCAGCTGACAAATCGAGTCAGGGATTGAACATCTGCAATCGAATAAGTCAAAAACATAATTCCATAAAGCAGTGGAAGTGGAATAGGATAAGATGATATGATCAGCATCCTCCCTATGTTGGTTACATAGTTTTCATTTGGAGCATAGTTGTATGACAAAAGTTTGCAGACCAATATCAGTGGGCAATCTATTGTGTGCAAGACGCCAAATCAGAGTGCGTCTAGAGGGTTTTATCCAAGAGTTGTTAAAGGAATTCATCCATTGAAAACTGGAATCATCACCCAAAAAATAGTTCTTATAGAAGTTTTTCGAATTAAGAATACCATTGGGGGCAGGTTCCCAAGCTAGATAATCTCCAGCAGTAGAGAAATGATAACTGTCAGTGATCTGAGCTATAATGCTAGGGAGTTATTGCCTATGAGACTTAATAATATCTCTGATGGAAATACTAATATCTTCAAGAGTATTATCAGGGGAAAGAAAAGATATCAAAGGTGTTCCATACCAATTGTCACACCAGAAGTTTATACAGGAATCAACACTAACCATCCATCTAGCATTTTTCATTATCTTTTGATAAGAGTTTTTAATGGCATGCCAAATTGAGGAGTTAATGAAATTCAAATTACTTTTTAATAGTTTATCAAATAATCTCTTATTTAAGAAATCAGAATCTTTAGATGTACAATTAATAAGCCACCAAGTAAGTTTGTCTTGCAGAGCTTCATTGAACAATCTTAAGTTTTTAATGCCAATCCCGCCTTTGTCAAGGGGCTTGCAACAATTCTTCCTAGGGATAGTGACAAGTTTCTTATTTAGAATACTCCCCATCCATATGAAATTTTTTATATAGGTATTAATTATCTTGAAGGTACTAGTAGACCATTTGTATATCATGAGGGAGTAAACCATTTTAGAAACAATGGTCGATTTAACAAGGCAAATTCTCCCAGCCATGGAGAGGTATTTCCCTTTCCACGAAGAGAGTTTTCTAGTTATTTGATTAATTATATTTAAGAAATAGTAGGATTTCGTCCGTCCCCAAAATAGAGGGACACCCAAATAGTTTAATGGAAGAAGGACTTCTTTAATACCCAGGTTATTGATGATGATATTTTTTCTTCTGACAGGGAAGTTTTTTCCAAAGAATATTTGGGATTTATTCCAGGAGATAGCTTTCCTTGAAATGTCCTCATAATGAGTAATGGATTGCTTGAGAACTTGAATGTTTCTTTGATCTCCTTTGATAAACAAGATGATATCATCTGCATAAAGAAGATGATTAGGTGCATTTATGTATCTGGCAGCTTGGATAGGTTTAAGCTTATTTTGTTCAACCAGCTTATTTAGGAATCTGCTGAAGTAATCTTCAGCAATAACAAAAAGGATCGCCGAGAGAGGATCACCTTTCCTGACACCCTTAGTACAATTGAAGAAACCACTTGGAGTACCATTGATCAAAATATAAATAAGAGAGGATTGGAAAATAACTTTAATTCTTCTGATAAAAGTTTCATGAAAGCAAAAGCTCTGAAGCACTTTGAATATGAAGGCCCAATCAATGGTATCAAAAGCTTTTCTAATATCCAGTTTAATGGAAACACTACCCCCTCTCATATTTTTATTTAAACTATCGATACATTCGGAGGCAATCCAAATATGATATTTAATGGATATTCCTTTGATGAAACCAAACTGATTCCACGAAACTATTTTTTTACAAATTGGAGCAGGTCTGTTGGAAATAATTTTAGTAATAATCTTATAGATAGTATTTATAAAAGCAATGGGTCTAAATTGATGAATTTCAGAAGCATTATCAACTTTAGTAATCAAAGTAATAAATTAAGCATTTAAACCATGAGGAAGAATTCCATTAGAAAAGAAGGACTTCACCAGCTTACAAACATCAGAGTGAATGGTATCCCAATATTTTTGGTAGAAGCCATTATTGAAACCATGAGGAACAGGTGCGCTATTAGAATTTAAACTAAACACCATGTATTTAATTTCATGATCAATAGGAATGGAGAGGAGAGATTTATTATCATTATCATCCACAAGTAAAGGGATTATGCCAGATTTAAGATTAGTGTTCACATCAGGACCATTGAAAGTGTCATGGAAGTAAGAGAACACATGATCTGAGATGGCCTCTTCAGTATCAAGAATCAAATCATTGTGAATTAGTTTAGAGAGCAGACGATTGGCCTTTCTGATTATTTGTAAGGAATTATAAAACTTTGTATTACGATCACCATCATTAATCCATTTAGTCTTAACATTTGTTTATGCATATTATCTTTTAAATTGAGCAGATGGTTGAGTTTAAGGGTAAGATTCACCTCAGATTGAAAATCCCCATTAAAATCAGAGTTGGTATTAAGACTATGAATTTGATTAAGCTCTTTCTACAGAAAAGAGATATCTAAATTCATTTGGGTGCTTTTGATTTTACACCAATCTTTAAGAGCATGATTTAATGTTTTAAACTTGCACATGCACGCAAAAGAGTCCTGGTTATGTTTCATAGATCCCCAAGTGTTTTTAATAAACGAGTCAAAATCTGGGTCCAAAGACCAAGCGTTGTTAAATTCAAATGGAGGGGTGAGCCTACGTTCATTACTGAGGAAACTAAGTAAAATGGGATGATGATCAGAGTTAAGTCTAGGGATGGTAATAATAGTGACATTATCCCAAGTGTCAAGAGATTTCATATTGACGAAAGTCCTATCTAGTTTACTTGCAACAGTTTTATTATGATGCATTCTATACCAAGTGTACTTGGCACCGGTAAGAGTAACCTCAAAGAGGTTGCAGTCCTCAATAGAGGACCTAAACTCTCATGATGATATGGAGAGATGTGAGGGACCCAGCTTTTCACAAGAGTTGAGAATGGCATTAAAATCCCCCAAAACAACCCAGGGGACTTGAATTTGATTAGACATCTCCAAAAGGTCAATCCAAAGAGGCCTCCTTTCCTGATATCTATTGTTATCATAGACCATCGTGCAAAATATATGTTGTCCATTCCACAAGAAGTCATAGGTGAGTTGTTGATCTGTGATTTTAAAAATGTTAACACTTTGAAGAGAATTGTGATAGAAGAACCATAAAGAATTAGTTAAAGTTCCTTTCTTACAGGAGCCAAGGAAGTGGTAATTAAAGGAGCCGAACCTCAAAAGATTCAAATTAAAGTTAACCTTAGTTTTAGAGATAGAAAACAAGAATGGTTTCTGAGTGGTTAAGAACCTCCTAAGAGTAGTGGAGGTATCCTGATTAGCTATAACTTGACAATTCCAGAAAAGAATATTCATTTAAATTTGTGTTTTGGGTTAGAACCCTTTTTTTTGGATTTACCTGAGTTTTTCTTCCTCTGTGATCTCCTAGTCAACAGAGAGGGGGCATGAGTTTTCTTTTCTTCAGATTTAATCTTGCGTATCGGAGAAACAACATTAGTCATATCACTATCTGAAGGAAGAACATAAATAGATGTAGTTATAGGAGAAGGGATCAGGGTACTACTATTCGGGTGGTTATCCAAAGCATCTTCCTGAACTAGAGGATGAAAATCTGTATTCTGGGTGGGGATCATATCCTTAACCGAGGTAGAAACCTTAGCATGTCCAGAATTATCTATCTTGTTATAACTTTCAAAAGAAAGAATCCTCGAATCTTGTGTCTGGCATATATCCATATCATGTGCAAGACATAGATAAGGAGTGGGTTGCCCAACCAAAATGGTTGGAGCAGAATGAGATAACTCAAATTTGGCAAGTTCAGAGTTAATAACATTAGAGCACAGAGGGGCCAGATTTAATTCAGATACATGTTTGAAAATAGTAGATATAGATGGACTGCCTATAAAATCAGGATTCTCAACAATAGGTTTACAAACGAGAGCATCACTATAAATAGGATTGTTGTTAGGCAAAGAAACAACATCACTATTTGGTGCATAAAAACTATCAGTGAAATTTCTATCAGAACAGTAAATGCAGTATTGAAAGCAGGATTACCTGTTTCAAGCACAGTTCCCAGGTTACCTTTATCCTCCAATAGTGCATCAGGTGAGCATTGCTGTCCCTCAATAACTTTAAGTTCCACACATGCTGATTTTGAAGCATGAATGGGATTCTTGCAATTAGACTTTATACCAGCAGAAGAACTAGGCAATGATTCAGGACCGTGTAATGCAGAGTCAGTGCATTGGTTGCTCTTGTCTGCTGCATTAACAATGTCATGCGGATTTTGAAAAAAACCCGCTACCATGCTTTCAATTTCAAAGGAAATTTTATCATCTATTTGAAGAGCCTCTTATTCTTCAACCATCTCTCCCCATGAATTACCAAGTGGGGAAAAGGTATTTTTCTTAACCCACATTTCTTGTTTCTTTTTAGGTTGGTCAGGATTATCCAAAATGGATTTGCCTTTTTTAGTTTTATTAACATCCTTCTACTCATTCACAATGGGGGGATCAACTTGTTTTTTGATAATTCTGCAATTATTTATATTGTGTCCAATAAATTTGAAAACCTCACAATAGGGAGGTTTCCTCTCATATTCTACTCTTATGTCAGCCCTATGATCAGGAGTATTAAAATTGATGACTGGAGGGAGTTCATTAGCCATGTTTACTTCAACCATAACTCTAGCAAAGAGCCCTAGATCTACATTTAGTGTTCTATGATCAATTTTAATAGGGATCCCTATGCAAGAAGCTATGTCACAGAAGCCAAGTGTAGAACTCCTCTAGTGGTGATCCACACGTGTACCACGTATCTTTGGATATCACCAAAGGAATCTCCAGGTGATAGCGTGGAGAAAACTCTGATTGCATTGTCTGCCTTATATCGCTTTGATCCAATGGAGGAGGATCTCTCTCAATCTTGAGAGCATTTTTGGAGGAAGGAGTTCTTTAGGCATTGAGAGAATTCTCCAAAATTTTAGTGCACAACAATTCTATCTGGAAAAGTGTTGGGGTTGTGAGTATATTTATAATCATGTTAGAGGTTATAGAGTTATGACAATAAATAAATGCATTATGCGTTTTATTTATTTCATTAACTCTTATTGAAAACCTCCATGTAGAATTATTAATTCCATGACATGAACCCATGCTGATTATAATAAATATAATTTAATAAAATGATATTATTTCCTCAAAATCCCTATTAGATAAACTACATGGTGTGTAATCATTAACACACGGCCTGTACTCATTTTCCATGAAAACTACACCACGTGTACATTAAATGTACACAGAGTTTTTATCTTGTTTTAATTTTTCTTTATTTCCTCCACCACATTTATTAGACCTTGAGTAATGGATATTTATTTCATAAATAAATGAAGCTGAATTACTCACTAATAAATATATATTATTTTTCCCACAATATATTCTCATAAATATCTAGTGTCGAAATAAATGGGATAAGGAATCCTTAAATAATTATTAAACCACATTTAGGAATAATCTTTATTTAACTTGTTAAATTAATATTTAACTGAGATACATGGACACACTTAGTGTGTGACCCTCTATGCCTATTTCTCAGTGGAATTAGGTAGAGCCTACCTAAATTGCAAGAATAGTGTCTAGCAACATGCCAAGGAACCCATAGATAAAGAAGTTAATGCCACAATGACGTCTCACCTCATACGAACGCTTACTGTGTAATATAATCTCTTTTTCATGATATCTCGAATCAAGAGGGTTGTATGCTAGTGCCATCAACCCATGTGCTCGATTATTCTTTCTTTGACTTTACAGAATTGAACTCATCCATTGCTTAACATGGCCATGGATTTATTTAGTATATATCAATTCCATCAAAGGGCATAATATATCTACTTCCGTTATGGAACCGAAGAGACAAATACTTTCTCGCATTATCAATTAATGCAGTATTAATCGTGACTCACCCAACGTATCCTACCTCGTTGTGAACATTGTGTCATCATAGTTTTCATCAATACATCTAAGTGCCTGAGTTGTAATACCTATTAATAATAATCTTAAAGTACAAGGACCAACACACATGTCCGTAGATAGGAACATCCAATGAAACTGTGAAATGTGGATTTCGTACTGGCGGGTCTTGTTCTCGTAATATCATCCTAGATATTACCAAGGGCGCAAACCATGAGAAGGTTCCTAAAAGTTTTATGATTCCTCACCCCTAATGGCTTGTATTATTTGTGTCCCTCGAATAACATCATATGGCTATAAAACATATATTCAAGAATAGTGTTATGGAACTTCCAGGTTCTCATCATAGTTGGGATCCACTGTGACCCTTTAATGAAACAAATATCATTGGGACATTATCGCATGCATTTTCACGTAGAAGAAAAATGAATATGTGATAATGTTTTTATTTAATTAACAAAGTACAATGTAGTTGTTCTAGGCCACCAACTCTAATAGACTCCCACTTGGACTAGAGTTAACTTCTAACAAATTTTAACCCGCTAGCTCTCACATGATATTCAAGCTTCTGCTGAGATAGACCTTTAGTCAAGGGGTCTTCCATGTTTTCTTCTGTGGACACTCTACTCACAGCAACTTCACCCCTTTGATAGAAATCCCCCAAGAGTTGAATCTATCAGAGTATGTGCTTTGTCCATTGATGTGACCTTAGTTATTTTTCAAGATCCACCACTGAAGTATTATCACAATACAACGTGATATGATCTTTTCTGTTAGGCACCACATCAAGCTCCTGGAAAAAGTTATGAATCCAGACGACTTCCTTGGATACATCAGAAGCCTCTATATATTAGGAATCCACTGTAGAATCAGTGACAACTAGCTGCTTTAAACTCTTCCAACTCACAACTCCTCCATTGAGACATAAAACATATCCAGATTGTGATTTTAGATTGTTCTGATCTGTCTGAAAACCAGCATCGGCATACCCTCGGATGACAAGCTCCTTGTATCCTCCATACACTAGGAACATATCCTTAGTTCTTCTTAGATACTTAAGGATAGTCTTAATAGTAGTCCAATTTTGTTCTCTTGGATCTTCTTGATATCTTCCTACCATGCTCAGTGCATAGGCAAAATCATGCTTGGTACATAACATGACATACATGATGCATCCTATAGCCAATGTTTATGGGATATTACTCATTCTATATTTCTCCGGTTGTGTCTGTGGACACATTTTCTTATAAAGATGTAGTCCATGTGACACTGGAACTAATACCCTCTTGGATTGTTCCATACTAAATATATTTAGTATCTGGTCAATGTATGTACCCTAACATAGTCCAAGTAGCCTCTTGGATCTATCATGAGTGATCATGATCCATAGAATGTCGGTTGCTTCACCCAAGTCCTTCATGGAGAAACACTTGTTCAACCAGTCCTTAACTGACTGTAAGACTGGTACATCATTTCCAAGAAGCAATATGTTGTCAACATATACTACTAGGATAACGATTGCATTCCCATTAAACTACTTATAAACACATGGACCACATTGTTTCTTAATGAAACCAAATTCCTTTATGGATTTATCAAATCAAATTTTCCATGACCTAGATGCTTACTTTAATCCATAAATGGATTTCTACAACTAGAAAACCCGTTTGGATTCACATGGTGTCACAAACCCTCCTGGTTGTGTCATATAGACATCTTCCTGAAGGTTACCGTTAAGGAATTCCATTTTGACATCCATATTCCAAATCTCAAAGTCATGGTAGGCTACTATAGAAAGTATGATTCTTATGGATTTAAACATGGAAACTGGTGAAATGGTTTCATTATAGTAAATTCCTTGACATTGTCTGAATCCTTTAGCCACTAGCCTTGCTTTATAGGTGCTAACTTGACCTTCCATGTCCAGTTTTCTCTTGAATACCCATTTTTATACAACAGGCTTTACATCAACTGGCTCATCGACCAGAACCTAGACTTAGTTATGATACATGGAATCCATCTTAGAATTCATTTCTTCCATCCATCTTGTAGCTTCTAAGCCTTCTACTTCACCCTTGTAGGAGAGAGGCTCATTATTGTCTAACAATAATGATTCAACATCCTCGGTGACTAGGAAACCAAATATCTATGGTTCCATTACATCTCTTGAGCTCCTACACAGTACTTGTGTTTCTAGAACCTCTTCCATGAGGACATGTGGAACTTGTTCCTATACCAAATCCTGTGTATCTTGAGCATCAACTTTGTCGAAGTTAATCTTGCTCCTACAATCCTCTTTGAGGATGTGTTACCTCTCAAGAAAGACAACTTGTATGGCGACAATCACTTTCTTGTCTTGAGGTTGATATAGGTAATATCCTTTTATTTCCTTGGGATATCCAATAAAGATACTCCTCTCATGCCCCGAGTTGCTAGTTTATTGCCACAAAAGTCCCTATCAAATTCCTCACATCCCCATACACGTGTATGCGAAAAAATGGGTTTCTTTCCATTCCATAACTCGGAGGGAATTCCAATTTTTGCCTTAGTTGGTACTCGGTTTAATGTGTATGCTGCAGTTTGTAATGAATATCCCCAAAAGGATAATGGAAGATATGCATGACTCATCATCGACCTCACCATGTCTAAAAAGGCATGGTTCCTCCTTTCACTAACACCATTCCACTGTGGTGTATAAGGAGGAGTGAGCTAAGATAGAATCCCAGACTCCCGTAGAAGATCAATGAACTCTTGGTTCAGAAATTCTCTCCCTCGATCCGATCAATGTTTCTTTATATTCTTACCAATCTGATTCTATACTTCATTCTTAAATTCCTTAAATTTCTCTAAGTCTTATAACTTATACCTCATTAAGTAGACATATCCATATCTACTCAAATCATTAGTAAAAGTAATGAAGTAAGAATATCCACCTCTATCTTCTACTAGAAGTGGTCCACACACATCTATGTGCACCAATCCTAGAATCTTGGTGGCCCTTTCACCTTGTCCACCAAATGGAGGCTTGGTCATTTTACCTTGAAAATAAGCATGACATCTATAAAGTGTTTTTAGCTCAGTAGAGTCAAAAAATCCATCTTGGTAGACCTATTTCAAGAATTTCTAGTTTACATGACCAAGACGGTGATGCCAGAACTGGGTGATATATGAGTGATGTGAGTTTGTTTCGTTATCGATTTCCAACACTTGGTTTTCATAATTTAATACATACAAACCATTATTTAAATGCTCCATACCATAACTACGTTGTTCTTATAAAAGTGACAACCCTTATTTCCAAACATGAAAATAAATCCATCTATATCCAAACAAGATATAGAAATTATGTTCTTGGTAACACTAAGCACATAACAAAAGTTATGTAAAACCAAAATCATCCCAGTCGGCATGAGAGGTGGTAATCACCAATGGCCAATGCAGCCAGCCTCGTGCCATTGGCAACATGAAGATCCACCTCTCCTCCAGAAATCTTTCTAAATCTACTTGGTTCTTTCATTTGAATATATATGTGAGCCCCACAAGTTGTATCTAATACCCAATGTGTAGAAATAGAAAGATTACACTCAATAACAAACACACCTTTAGCCTCCCCACGCTTCTGGGTGCATTTCCTCTTCTAGTGG
This sequence comes from Viscum album, assembly GCA_963277665.1. Lineage (NCBI taxonomy): Eukaryota > Viridiplantae > Streptophyta > Magnoliopsida > Santalales > Viscaceae > Viscum > Viscum album. Next base: position 322,576,889 of record OY728132.1, on the reverse strand, counting down.
CCTTGCTTGCCAAATGCAAAACATACTGCCTCCCGATCCTTACCCTACCTCTTGATCTTCCCCTTATTAGAAGGATGGGGCTCAAGGGATTTAGACCGTTTATAAGTCTTTGGCCCATTTACGTTGTCCTTCCTTTTCTTATTCACTATTAGGACTGCGGGTTTGTCATGCCCCATGCCCTTATCTACCTGGCGAGTCAAGGTCAAGAGTTTTGATAGACTATTCTCATTATTTTTCATGTTGTAGTTGACAATAAATCTTGAGAAGGTCTTGGGAAGTAATGATAGGATGAGATGTGTACGCAAATCATCCGATAATTTAATCCCTAAGATGTCCAGGCATTCGATGTAGCCAATAAGCTTGACTACATGAGGCCCAACTAGCGCAAACTATCCAATATTAGTTGTAAACAATGCATTGGAGATCTCATATCTCTCTTGTCTCACCTTATCATGGTAGAGATCCTTAAGGTGAGACATCATGCTATACACGTCCATGTTTTAATGTTTCTTCAAGAGCTCATTAGACATGGCCGATAACATGAAACATTAGAAATATATGGAATCATCCATATGTTTCTTATAGAGATATATTTCCCCATCACTGTACTCTTTTCTAGTTGCAATTAGAATATGCTCTTCCAGCACATACAATTTCCTTTCGTGGTGAGAATGGCGCGTAAATGTCTCTGCCACTTTTAGAAATTGGTGCCGGTGAGAAGGTTTTCCTTCTCGAGTATGGTTTGCAATGATATGTTTGAAGTCAATTTTTTTTCCGTTTCAACAAATTATGATGAGAAAAGGTTTAGTACATTATTACAAAACTGAGACAAATAAATTAATTAATACTTATTAGTCTCCCCCTATTTTATCGAAATCTAATAGCCCTCAACATTAACTTCAGAATATTCTATTGCCTAAATATTATAGTGTCAGGGATCCATATTTCCCTTCGCATTACCCCAACTAGGGTTGGTCAAGAAACTTGAAGGGTTTTAGGTAGGCATTCAAATTCCAACTGCATTAACTCGCATCTCCATGATCCGCTGAGTGGACTCCCCAATCTTGAAATCCTTTCATTTTGAATTTCCGCAACCTTTGCCTCTTGGTCACATCAAGTCCTGCTATGGCAGTCAACCCTTGATCTGAACCAATTCAAGTCAACCAAAAACCTTGAATTAGAATTCCCTGAAAATTGAAAGCACCCCAACTAGGGTTGGTCAAGCACTTTTAACTATGGTTCGATTCTAAGCAAGATTATGTAAGGCTATACCGACTTAATATTTCTTTGAGAGATTTTATCCTTATACATAAATTCCCATTTTATTATCTTTTATTAAATTATTTTTAATATTAAGTGGGGTATAATTAAGTGATTAACCATGTCTATGATAATATTTACGCATAAGCTGATCTTACTTTAGTTCTATCTTGCATGCTTTTTTAATTCATTAATTGTGTGATCGTGACAACAAACCCACAATAAATAAACCATGCAAATGATAGAAATAAAATAAATAGTATGATCATGATATTCTTCTATTGGTTAGTTTATATAGCGGTTGTTAAAATCACCCAAGACCTAGGGGAGAAACACCTTGAACCTTTCAGGTTCTTGTTTACAGCTTTCCACCTGTCCACCTTTGTATCTCCTTGGATTGGTTTCACATTGGCTCCTGAATTGAGCTGCTTCCACTAGCTTGGGAGCTCCATCCATTACATATGCATTTATCTCACACGCAGGTGAGGGGTAAAAGGGGTTTTTACATAAAAAACCTTGGGCACGCAGGCCCTACATATTAATGTGGAGAAGGCTCGCAGGCCAAAAAATTTAATTTAAATAAATTAATTAAAATAAATCATTCACATACAAAGGTATTGCTCTAGATCATGATCATCCATACATTCAATGATATTTACACATAAATAAAACTAGCATTCAATTATTTAATCATTATTTCTTAAGATAAATCACGCTCGAATCAATTAATTATCTTTAATTAATCAATGCTTTTATCTTAAACCATTTTTATGAATTTCTTTGAGATTCTCATCCATCATAATTTTAAACAAATAATTTCATTTAAAATTATCTTTGTACATAACTTGTACCATGGAGGAAACCTGGTGAATTACCATTCATTACGTAGATGCTAAATTAAACACACATATATAAAAAACCTATCACGTGTTGTCCCTCAGCTTTACGCCTGTACTATGGTACACGTATCAAGGGTTTGTGTAATATAATAATAAATTTTAATAAATCTGCATAATTTGGATGAGTACACAACATGTAGTTCCGACTACACATCTTGTACTTTTGATCACCATCCATCTAAAGTACATGCTCGGGGACATGGCGTGTAGATGTACTTTGTAAATTTTTGGAGTACATGGTGTGTTCAGTAGGACACATGTCATATGGTATCCGCGTTACACGGTTTCCAGCCACGCAAGCTGTGTACGGAGTACATGGTCCAACCCTAACCCGAATGGACTACACACCATGTTCAGTGGACCACATGGAGTGTAATCCGGAAACCGTGTGCCACCTGTTCCTAGTCAACTCACGGTGTCATAAATGACTTATATAGGATCCAATACATGGGTTGATTTGGCGGACCAGTGAAATGCACTACACGACGTCTACTTCCGAATACACACCGTGCATTCTGGTGTTGTATGACTAGGAATGTTTGGAACCTCCAGATGAGATCCTCTATTTTATTTTAATCAAAATTAAAAGAAAAATTTGTTTCTGTAAGGTGAATGAGAAATGAAAGAGAAGGAAAATATCTCGAGATTTAGATTTTAAAGAATGATTAACTTGAATTGAAACAACTAAATTATTAAATGTGTAAATCACCAATGAAAAACTAAATAATTATAATCAATGATATGACCACTCTGATACCACTTATAGGTTCCGGGCACAGCGGAAGAGCATTGGTGGGTGTACCAAACTTTAATTTTAGCATTAACAACGATCAATCAGAGATCCGTCATAATAATAAAATACTGGATCTTCAGAAAAGAATGAAGAACAAAAAATAATGAGGGATTCCATGAACCATAAATACATGATCATAATACGTTGGTTATAATTAATTTAATTAATTGAAAAGAATTACCTTCATGGAATGATTTCTTAGTTGATGTCTTCGGTCATGATCTGATGTGATTCGTCTTTGAGTCGTAGAAGCCAAGTGTACACTTCCTCTAGCGGTGATCCACACATACACCATGTATCTATGGATGCCGCCAAAGGAATCTCCGGGTGCTAGAATGGAGGAGCCTTTGCTTGCATTGTTTTCCTTAGGTCACATTGATCCGATGGAGGAGGATCTTTCTTAGTCTTGAGAGAATTCTTGGAGGATGGACTTCTTTTGGCCTTGATAGAATTCTCCAGAATTATTGTGCGCAATGATTCTCTCTGGAAAAGTGTTTGGGTTATGAGGATATTTATAATTGGGTTCGAGGTTATAGAGTTATGACAATAAATAAACGTGTTATGTGTTTTATTTATTTCATTAACTCTTATTGAAATCCCCCATGTCGAATGATTAATTCATTGACATGCACCCAAGATGATTATAATAAATATCATTTAACAAAATGATATTATTTCCTCAAAATACCTACTGAAAATACTACACATTGTGTAATCATTAATACATGGCGTGTACTCATTTTCCATGAAAACTACACGGTGTGTACATTCAATGTACATGACGTGTTTATCTTGTTTTTATTTTTCTTTATTTCCTCCACCACATTTATTAGACCTTGAGTAATGGCTATTAATTTTTAAATAAATGTAACTGCATTACTCGCTAATAAATATATATTATTTGACCCACAATATATTATCTCGAATAACTAGTGTTGAAATAAATGCGATCAGACATCCTTAAATAATTATTAAACCACAGTAGGGAATAATCTTTATTTAGCTTGTTAAATTAAAATTTAACTGAGATACATGGACACACTTAGTGTGTGACCCTTTAGGCCTCTTTCTCAGTGGCATTAGGCGAAGCCTGCCTAAAGTCCAAGTTTAGCATCTAGAAACATGCCAAGTAACCCATAGAGAAATAATTTAACACTGTAATTACATGTCACCTCATACGAATTCATACCGTGTAATATAATCCCTTTGGCACGATATCTCGAATAAAGTGGGTTGCGTGCTAGTGCCATCAACCCATGTGCTCAATTATTCTTTCTTTGAATTTTCGGGATTGAACTCTCCCATTACTTACCATGGACATGGATTTATTTAGGCTATATCAATTCCATAAAAGGGTCTGAGATATCTACTTCCTTTATGGAACATAATAGAAAAATCCTTTCTCGCATTATCTATTAATGTAGTATTACTCGTGATGCACCCAACGTATCCTACCACAGTGCGAACAATGTGTCATCACAATTTTCATCAATACATCTAAGTGCGCAATTTGTAATACCCATTAATAATAATCTTAAAGTCCAAGGACCAATACACATGTCCACAGATAGGAACATCCAATAACACTATGAAATGTGGATTTCTTACTGGCGGGTCTTGTTCTCATAATATCCTCCTCAATATTATCAAGGGCGCACACCATGAGAAGGTGTCTCAAAGTTTTATGAGTCCTCACCCCTAATGGAAAGTATTATTTGTGTCCATCAAATAACATCACCTGTCCATAGAACATATATTCAAGAACAATGTTATGGTACTTCCGGGTTCTCATCATAGCAGGGATCCGCTATGACCCTTTAATGCAAAAACTATCCTTGGGAAATTATCACATCCATTGTCACGCAGAAGAACGATCAAGATGTGATAAGGTGTTTATTTAATGAATAAAGTACAAAGTAGTTGGTTCTAGGACACCAACTCCAACATTTGGTAGGTGTGAATGCCTTCGAGTTTGTATTATAGGGCTGAGTAAAGGAGCACTACAGTGTTGAGGTTTCATGATTCCATATGGCGCATGTCCACTAGTGTGAGTCCTTAAACACCAGTATTAGAATCTCTTATCTACAATTTCATGACCCTACAAGGTTTTTCAATGAAATATTTTATATCACAATCATCTGGGGTGTTTCATGGGGTGATATCCATGTCCAGGGCTTCATGTGAGCGATGTTTGTCAGGAGTCTCATGGAATTAACATGACCAAAGGTGGGGTTGAAATAATGGATGAATGTCTTATTTTGGTTAATTAATGAACCTCACGTGTCTTACGTGATCATCTGAATTCCATGAAAGAACCGATCATCACATGAAATTCAGTTCCTCATGCGACCACCTGTTCATCAAAAGATCATGTGGCCAACCTTTGTGATTACCGAAGGAGTTCTCTGTTTGGTGGAGGATAGATTCCCCTATTTTTTAGATATCCTTCCCAAATCCACATGATTTTTTTATGTGGATTGGATTAGGTTTATATAGGCCATGGGAGGCCTAAGGTGGCACCAACTTACTCAGGATATAGGATGCGTGCACCAATAAAGAGATGGATGTCACATCACATGATCATTTCATTTAAGCATGTGATGTTTCTGTTTTCCTTATCTAGAATCACATAATTAGAGAAAATAAAATTTAAATAGGATGAAAAATAATAAAAGGTGGAATGGGTTCATGGTCACTGAAATAATTGTGACACTTAGGTACTTTTCATTGCATCAGTCACATGATCAAAAGATGATCATGCAACAACTTCGAGTGTTGTCAGGGACTCTCACGGAAGGTCATTGGAGCTCAAGGTTTGGATTTCATGAGGAATCATTATAGTTGTCTTAGAATCACGTAGATATTATCAACACACCAAAAATTTGGAAGTGATGATGGGTGATCATTAGGTGTGCCTCAGGATATCAAACTGGGGTGTCGGGAGGAAAATGGCAGACAAATGAGAGGTTGAAGATGATGGTATCATAGTGTGTAGGATCACTTGACTTGAAATGGCATGGTGTTGGTTTGAAGGGGAGAACCATGATTAGTTTAAGGTTCTACTAGATGGTGTTTATCATTAGGAGGAGAAATAAAATGACTTATATTTGATCCATGTAAAACAAAATTCCATCCCACATCAAATCCAGGCCGTTCCCCTCCTCTGGTATATAATTTGTTACACGACTACCATTTCTCGAGCTGGTAATGGGGTCAGAACCCATACCATCTACAACACATCCACCATGTATGCCTTGGTCCACCAAGCCTATGGCATGGGTTATGTGAACATGTCTGTGGGCCTGTGCACCACGAGACCTATACACGGGCCCAACTTGTCTCTTGTGGGATCTATTCTCCTCCGCTGGTCTATCAGATGGACTAGGCCTAATCCCCCTTGGTGTGGTCAACCATTGGTCCTACATGGTTTTGTGGTCAAATTGGCCAGGCTGGCCGATGGATAACCATATTTTTTGGGCCAAGGGTGGTAATAAAAACCCTCAACCCCTTATAATAAAATTATAAGTAGGATGTCAGGTCCAAGGTGTATCTTTTTAAACCATATGCCTTCATGTATTCCCTTTTCCATATATTATTCCATCATTTGGAATGGTCCTGAAATATTTGGTAGTAATGTTTGAAGTGAATAATTATCAGTGCCAACAATGTTCATCATTTTCTCTATCAATCGATGAGGTACAACCTAATCATTTGCTAATGTGTGTTTCCTCACTTTTGTGTTTTGTGATTTTATATCCACCTTCTTTAAGAATTAAACTTTGGTAATTTATTTAACTAGTGGTTAAACTATGCCTATAAAATGATAATTGCACAATAAATATTTGGTAAAATGAATATTTACTTCGGTTTTGGATTTAGGGTTCAAGGAATGATCTTGATGTGAAGATGATGGAAAAATATCAAGGTTGGATCAAGAATTATCATCATGTGGGTTGGTGTTTTGGAGATTCTATTCTAGGATACATGAATTATGAGTGGATGGTGGCTAGAATATGTCTAGAAATAATGAAACCAATATAATAAAATTAGATCTATGATCTATGTAAGATTCCACAATGGAATCGGAGTTGGTGGCTGTGCATGAGAAGACAAATGAGAGTTTTTAACTTTATATAGAATCTTGGTATACAAGATGTGTATTTCAGAAGAAAACATTCCATGTGGAGCCTCTTTTATAGTGTTAAGTGTTATTAATATAGATAAATATTACATTCCATGTGGTTGATCCACATTTAATGTGACCCAAAGCTAGAAACCCATCATCTACCCCTGGGTACATGGGCATGGGCACAATTAGTCACATGAGCACAACCAAAGTACCAGGGTGAAACCATTGTACATAGGGACAACTAGATAACATAATAAAAATTAAAAGTACATGGAAATAGACTCATAAATGTCTATACTGAATAATACATTCCATGTATTACATATACACACCATGTACCCCTTCCAAGGCTGGTTGGATCCCCCATTCTCCGTAGTCTAGTTGTGTATCATTTGGGGGTACATTACCTTGGTTCATAGAACCCATATTGAGTATAGGATGAGTGATTATCTATAATGGTAAGTTAAGGATAGTGTAAGGTATCCCTCCATGTGGCCTGGGGTGTGATCCTTTGTAATTATTCCCCAGGATGGGTCATATATCTTATTACTTACCATCTGAGTATGAGATCCCCATCCTAGTGGGTCAATCTTGGCAGGGTTAGGTATCCCCCATAGGTCTTGGGTGTGATCCCCTTTATGTGTATCAATATCCACTATGTTCAAGTGTGTAACTCTTTATAGTGAGGCTCGATGGTCATGTACTCCTGGATAAATTCAATTAGTGTAAAAAAGACCCATGGAGTGAGTTCTCTCAGATGAACATTACCTCAGAGCCTTGAGAAGAATACTAGGATGGAAGTGCGAATGTGACCTTACATTGAGACATGGTTTCTATATGTGATCACTTCTAGGTTGTTATCATCATTTATTTTAAGTTAAATCTCTTTTATGCAATATGTTTGGTTATTTCTAGGTGACTTACTAGGTGTGTTTATACTCACCACTACATCAGATCTAACCCCGCATGTCATTTTTTATACGGATGATAGACCTTTCAGTGGAGTGCAAAGATAACCAGGAGATTGCGGAGCATAGTTTTTCCATATGAACTATAGACAGTTTATAGAGTTTTTCCACGACAACAACCCCATTTTTACTTTAGGTCATATTTTTTTATAGTTTTTAAGGGATTTTATTTATCACCTTTTCTTTCCCAAACTTGCGTCCTACTCTAATATATGATTTAGTTGTATGCATTCATATTTGGTATTGGTTGTATCTTTTCATCCCACATTTTATTACTATTTTGGAGATGAGTGTGTGTGTATAGGGACCTTAAAAAAATGCTTCCCATGTGTGAGATATTCCTACTCGACACTATTATCTATCCCCAAGACAATTTGAGGTAGGATTGGGGTGTCACACTTGGATTTCTGCTAGCCAGGTGAGTCTTGATGGGTTGGGACATGGCATAATATTTGAATCAATTTGAATTAATTCAACTTTTTTATAGAATCAAACTTTATATAAAATTTAGTAATCGATGATATTTAGACCCTGAGCCTTTTGTGCATTTTCATTTTTAGTTAGTAATCATTTTCACATGAAAGATCTAATAGATTAACTTAATCAAAAACTTTGAAAATATATATGTCAACTCTTATATGGTCTTCTGAAAATTTTAGATTGAATAAAAAACTTCTATTCATGAATTACATAACATTGAACATCCTTCTCCATATCATATGAATATATTTTATTCACAAAAAATAGTTAGAATTTACTCAAAATTTCATATTTAGCTCAATTCTATATATTTTGTTCTTCATCTTATGGATATTACTTTTCCTTTAATCATACTTTTGAAACCTTTAAGTCTTCAAACAAACATTGATATGATTTCTTTGCTTTCAATGGAATTTATCCATTGCACCTGCCTTAGTTCAAACTCAATCTTAAAACTTCTTCTTATGATCATATAATTTTAACAATTTCTTGAACTATGTAAGTAATTTATTTATCATTTCATTCTTACATTGATTTTTAAACATTATTTTATCGTCACCCAAGGTCATTATATTTTCCAACGAAATTATATCCTTCTCCCTTTATTCTCACTTAGGGTTGTACATATATCTTCTGACTATCCTGAGTACATGGAGCAATCATTAAAGCTTTTCATACTTTTCCTTTATCATTGTTAAAAGTCATTATCATGGATAACTTATACAACTTCTGATGATATAACGTATGGTCAGTCTTCTGATTAGCCTTATATCAATCCCATTACGAACTGCCTTATCTTCCACTATATATGGGATGCCTCACTTCAATTTCAATTAATTAATGGTTTTTGAGTTTAATATTATAATAATATTAGTTCAACTAGAAAAATTAAGTTTTTAACACTCTTCTGGTGTGTTAAAGGATGTTCTTATGAGAGTTGAACACTTAATTTTTCATACTGGTTTTATGTGCTTAAAATAGAATATGAACCAATTATATTGGGAAGGAAATTCTTGAAAACTAAAAAACATGATTGATATATAAAGTTGTATATTATATATGGATTTTGGTGGTGAAATTATCCACTTTAAAATCATTGATTCCATAAATCACCCCTCCAAAGAACATTCCTCTTAATCAATTAATTTTATTGATGTACTCATTATCCCCATGGAATCTTATCTTCTTTACACTTACTATATTTATGATTTTTAATCATTGATATCCATTCTTAGTATTGATTCAAGTTTTTAATGTTGTAATGATCTATAAAAATCACATTCATGTTTATTAATTGATGAGTTCTTATTCACTGAAGGCCCAATGACATTCAATGATTCTGTTCAGATTTTAAAATCTTAATTTTCATCCAAGGATGTCACTATGAGTAGTTATATGAGATCATGGACATATCTATTTTATTTTACCACCCATAAATCCAAAATTAACTATAATTGGAAATTAAACTACTACATCAAAATATAAAATATTCATATCATTATAATGGAAACATATTTCCAATCATCATTGTGAGTTTACTCCCTTAAGATAATTAAATTCAATTTACTGACATTTTTAGGGAATAAAAAAATGAATTGTGAAAGAAAATTTCTAATATTCCTAGTATTAGACCATAAATTTGTATGTATCATATATTATTAAACAATGGGATTATATTGATGAGATAATAAAATTATGATTAAACCCAAACCTCCTTGATGCCATTAAAAAAGGTGGTAACCAAATCATTGGTTTTTGGAATCATTTACCCTATCAATGAAATCCAGTGGGTTAGTCCAATGCTATAAATTCCTAAGAAAACTGATCTAATGGTAATAAAAAATGAAAAATAATGAATTGGTGCTAACCCATGTGTAAAATAGTTGGCATGTCTATATATACTATCATTGGTTAAACCATCACACTAGGAATAAAATTTTCACATTTCAATTCATTGGTTATATAATGGAGAGGTTACTATTTATTATATAAGTATTTTGGATATTTTTAAATCAATATTAAATGTCCTAGGGTGAAATGGAAGATTTTGGGAACATTTTTAATAATGGGTTTCATTGGGATTTTTGATCAATTGTTAGAAATAGATGATTAAAACCCTAAAATATTCAAGGAGAGGATATTCTCACATAAAATTTATAATTAATTTATAAAAAAGAATTAACTTCTCTTGGAAATATTTCATCATTGATGATGAAACCAGTTTACATTCTTCTCATACTGTCGATGTGATAAAGGATCCAACATAGAATCCCTATAGTAGTATTATTACACCCTAAGATTTCAATATGTAATTTTCATTTAAATAATACTATGTTTTATATCTTACATTAAACAAAACTATAAATGAAAATCAGTTACAACATATTACCATAAACCATTAAAGGATAGAATGATAATAATCAATTATAATACGTAAATTTTATTATCAATTTTGACTGATGATATTTAATTATTAAAAAATAAATAAGTAATGTGATGTGGTTAAAATCATTCAATGTTAAAATGGTTATTTTTCAATGAATTGGTTTAAAGTGTTGTATATTTGAATTGAACACTTTTAAATCACTTAAATGTATGAACTAATAAATTAACATTTTATTAATTATAAATTGATATAAAATAAGCTTAATAACACTTGATGTTTTAAAATGACATTTTTTTAAACAAGTTGTTTTTTATTTATATTTAATATTATTATATAAAATATAAATTCCTAAAATTCATAATTTAAATCTGATGAAATGAACTTCATTATTGATGTAATCATGTCAATAATTATTTTCATTATCCACCATCCCTCTATCATTCAGTAATTAATAGATAGATAAAAGAATTTAACAAAAATCTATCTAATATCCTTTGGAATTAGGTGAAAAAATGAAATAAAACTTGGATGGATTATCTACTATATTTTCTATGGGATTATTTCACCAAAACTCATACTACCATATAGGTGATACCATACTAAATAATGTATGGGACATATGAAGTTCTAATTATTAATGTTTAGTTTTCACCAACTGGAATCATAATCATTGATCAAATTTCTAAAGATGAGTAGTATTAGATAAAACGTTATGGATTAGAGAGAATCAATGAGAAAATGTTGAAAAAACTTCATAACCTTGATATCCATAAAAATTGAGTAATCAATCATTGAATAAGAAGGTTCTTATATGCTTGTTCATCATATGAGAATTAGTGATGGCTCGGAGAACTCTTATGATACATGGGAATAAACCTTTGAAGCTAGATCTAATGTGGTAAATACCTTATTCTATATAGAATTTATACTCTAATGGGGATTAATAATTGATTACCGCAGATGAAGATCATATAACACCTAAAACCAATGGAAGGTTTATCAAGAAATACTTTACATAGATCCATGATGGGTTTCTAAAGTCCATTCTCTATGAATCTAAACTACTTAGATATCAACCTTGTTTTATAAACATAAACTATAAGACACTATGGTACTTATCACATCACATTAAAATGCATGATATATGGTCCAACCCATGTGATCTTATACTTGGAGTGTTCTACTTAATAACTACATGTCACTTCATTTTTATTATTTTAGGATATATTATGATGCCATAGATTTTTATTTTGTATCCAATCATGAATCTGGATATCTTTAATTGTAGCAATCAAGCACTTACTTATTCACATTTTTTCAACCACCACAACATGGCATGATAAATAATCCAAATTGTTTTCCTCTGTGTATGAGCTTGATCTACATAGATATTTACTTAATGAACAATGTTTGGATTGATTATTATTATCCCATGATATATAGAAACATCCAAATTTCCCATATCAAACTCATTCAAAAATTATATTCCAATTAAAATCCTACCCCATTCTAATTTTTAATACATCATCTCTTTATATTGGGTTTTCTCCATTAATAGAACACTACAACAAAAATACATTTTTTATATGAACTATATCTATGAAAATTCATCTACATAAATTTACCCATAATATGAACATAAACTACATGAAATTTGATTCAACATTTCATTATATTAAATTGAAATACATATTGTCTACCAATCATAATGTTTTAACTAATTAGATCGGTCTATTTTATATTACATACTTCCCTTATATGATATCCAAATATATGTATAATTAATTAATGTATGGTTACTTTTATTTAAATATATAGTAGGATAAAATTATCCCCACTATATATAATTATGTCCTAGTGTTTAGGAAATCATAGTTCATGTCAGGATTCTCCTTCCACAAAACTGCATTGGAAAATGATCATTATATCCTTCCATTGTACATGAACCAAATCTGTGTAGATATTACCTCTAAGAACTATGTTTTTATTTATTAATGTAATATCATGATACTTAGTGATTCCTATATTTATTATGTGAGGAAAAACCACAAACAACATTAAATTTAATCCTCAATGTGTTCTCCTTCTGTAAATTACATCAGGTTTCTTTCAATGGACCCTACACTAGGATAAAACCATTCTATATTAAGAATTGATGCATTGAATTTCCCATTTTAGGCCCAAACATAAATCATATCAACTTAAAACCTCCTCAAAAAATATCATATCCTTTTACATCTCATGACTTATAACATCAAAATCTATGACGGGATGATATATTTTCATCTAGAACTATATGTGTCTTGATTACTAGTATCCCAAGATATGTAGTGATGCCTATATCATTTATCTAAAACCAAGATGTTAATCTTATTCCTATCAAAATACCACCTAATCCTATTATCTAATACTTCATTAGTTCATGTATAGTTTTCCTCTATTAACCTTATCCAATGTTATCAAATCCTTTAAGTCAATTATTCCCCTTAACAATCCAAAGTCATCAAGTTAATATTTTCCTCTTGGAAAATTATAATTTAGTATATAGTCCTTATCAAATGATGTAAAATTGTATGACATAATGGTCCATCCTATAAGAGATTAATCATTTTATATTGGTATATTCTATATGATTTGATCCCCTTTCAGATAAGCCAGATCTATGTAAGAGTTCCTAGTGTATGTGATTAAGAGTTCACATCAAGACTTATACAACAACCACACACTAAGGTGAAAAAATTTTATTTTCTCCTATGTATGAGTCAAATCTATATAGATATCCTTAATAAAAATATAATGTGGATAGAATCTTATTATTTTAGGATATATAGTGATTTAAAGATAATTTATCTTATAATCAACCATAAATTCAATATTCATCTAAGCTATTAGTGAATGGTCTCCATGTTTACATAAGATTTTTGATAATATCTATACTTTGTGAAACCATATAAAAATTCTTAAATACACTACTCTTGGTATAACCAGGAATATTATTCTAGTTTATATCCTATAACAGGATGAAAATTACACTTTTAACCCCATTCCATCTTAGTGTTTAGGTTGTCACATCTACCACATTAGGTATTCATATAGCTAGAAATCAGGATGGATCCATTCAATTCTATCTTGGCGATATAACCTCAGTGATTCTAGGTTTTTTCTTCTCTCACTAGGATAATCATCTATTCAAATACTATGTACCCTCGATATGAGCTATATCTGTTTAGAGAACTCAAATCATATGTACATTTAGCTTGATTCTCATTAATTCTGTAGATGTAGTGATTTCCAGATCATTTATCTTAGAACTAGATATAAATTACGTTCCCTTCCCATTTTCCTTACCAAACAAACACTTGGGTCCCTCAACTCTTTTCAGGTTATCCCATATTGACACTATATAGGTAAAATAAGATTATATCAACTTAAATTCCCCTATCAATCCTAGTGTTTGGGAACCCACATTTACATTAGGTTCCTTAATGTATATACATTGGGATGAAACCATCATCACCCCTATAAATGATCCATATCTTTATAGAGGTATTTCATAAGAACTATATTGGACTTGATTTATTTTATTAAAAATACATAGGCACATCTAAAACATTTTTGTCAAACCCAACCCTAAATTTTTATCCATTTTCATTCCCTTTCAATGTTCTATTACTATAAGTACATGATTATATTGAGCCCTTACTTTTTCATACATAGGAACCCCAAAAAATGGTTTTCTGATACTAATGAAGGTAAATAACATTAAAAAACCATTAATTTTTTAAGGAAAATAACGTTTTCATTTTAGAAATCGCTATTAAAAATTCAAAATTCACCAAAAAAATAAAAAAAAATTATTTAAAATGAATATTGGAAACATGTAATATAATTTTTAAGGAAAATAATGGACATTACAGAAAAATATCCATTCATTTCATAAATGTTAAAAAATAAATTTTCTTTTCAAAAAAAGTTGAAAAGGGTGTCAAAATTTACCCATATGGAAAATGATAAGAAATTTCATTTTAAAAATATTATGGATAACGATAAATTTCATGTAAAAAGGATTTAGGAAATAATTTAATTTAATAAAATAAATTTCTTTATTTTTTTTTATAAAACATGGATATGGAAGAGAAAAATACCCTATTTAAAAAAAATAAGATATATACCACTTAAAAAGGAGTTTACTGAAGTTTCTTCCATTAATAAGGGATGAAATAGAAATTAAAAATTTAAAACACATTCATAACCACTGGAAAATAAAAGGTATTTGGTTCAAGAAACTAATATCACATTATATCCTCCAAAGGAACCTTGAACATAAAAAATCCCAAAATAAAGGAGACTGTAACACAAAACCTTTTCCAATTAGGAAACTCTTCAATAATAATAACCATGAATGAATAAAATCAATTGATGCTTTAAATATAATAAACATAAGGATATCCATGATATTACACTTTAAATGGGATTATATACACATAACAAATGAATATAGGTTCATATCATAAACGAATGTCTTAAACAAAGAGAATTTGAGATGAATAACCCTTATAAAAACCATTCCACTGAATTTGGAAGTTAATAAATGACTAGATTATGTGTATGAAATATAGATCCAAATAAAATAAGTGGATGTAAAAAATAATATAATAAAAAATCATTACACAAATAATCATATAATATCAAATACAATTAAGAAGTAATATAATCCAATGAAAATAAATTGAGTTATGAAATTCTTTTCCACTAGGTAACATTTAATTAAAATCCCCTTGGATGAAATAATTCATATTTAAATATAAATTACCATTATGTAAGATGTATTTATGTTATTAAATGTAAAAGGAGTAGTATATAGAACATATAAAAGAAGCTAGGGTAGGATAATAAAATACGCCTCAATGAAAGTAAATTGAAATGAAATGCCTTACAGCTTCAGTACTCTCTGAATCAAAACCCCTGAAAGTGGAAACCTAATATGGATTTTTATATCAAAATAATATTCATGAAAAAATTATAAAATAAACTCATGGGTAGTATATACACCATAAAGAAAGTGGTGAATATGGCATTTGTCGAATAAAAAATTGAGATAAGAAACAATTATCTCAAGTCCAGACCTTCCATGTTTTCCCTCTAACTCATGTTTAATAGGATTACATAAATTGTTTTATTTAAAGAACCTTTACCAAGTTTAATATTTTATACATAACTAATTTATTTTTTTATTTCAATAACACATTTAAATACTTAATCAGTTAAGTCCAAGTTAAGTGTTTTGAGGATGTCTGATTCATTGTTTCAAAACAGATTTGGTGTGCTGATCATGGTCCAAGAGTTCATTTTTTAAACATCTAAATAATTATAATAATGAAATAATTATCATATTTAAACATCAATTATACATTTTAAAACTTTTTATGAAATATGGTTATGAAAAATGAACTACACTACGATCGTGGATGTAGTAGGTTGTAGATACGCATTAGTAACATTTCCATTTTCCAATGATAATTATGGAAATAAAGTATGAATTATTCTTTATTTGAATGATTATAAAAATATAAAAAACAACATATTATTTATTTATGAATACTTATATATCTTTTCCATGTGATTTATTGATAAAATAGGAGTCACGTCACTTCGTGGAGTCGGTAGTCCACACCTACACATAAACAATGTCATCATTTTTCAGTGTAAGAAAAAAAATTATATATTATATTTTAAGAATAATAAATATTTCATTCATATAAAAATGATTTTATTTATATAACATATATTTATTAAATTTATTCTTATTACCATACATGTAAAGAGTTAGTGAAAAAATCACATCTCTTGGTGAGACGGTAGTCTACCGTACACATGAGCAATGTTATCGTTTCTCCCATAGAAGATAATGTAAGAAGGTATTTGTGATATAAAAACAGTTTTAGTATAAATATGTTACAAATATCATATATATACTTTAAATACATCATTATAATAATATTTTAGAGGTGTTTATGGAAAACTAATGACAACAATGTGAGGTGGTAGTTCACTTTATGCATAAATTATGATTTTATATCCCATTTGATGGAAGATGAGATGAATTTATGTTATGAAATTAACATAATAACATCTTATTATATTTAAAATACTAGTTTCATTATATCATAAAAATTTAAGAATATTTTATGGATGTGTAAGGATAAATAAAATAAAAATTTTCCATTAAGAACAATACATCTTCTTCAAGAGACCTTCTTAGGTTAGCACCGAAAGAATTCTTAGGTTGGATTTATGATAAAAAAGGTCTAGGTATTGATTAGTTCATTTTAGAAGGTTTTTTGGTAATTAATTGATGAAAAAATTATAATTTAATTTGTAAATAGGCAAGGGGAGGGGGTTATATTTTATAAGTGATGTGAGTGACAAACTTGTAATTTTTTAAAAGAAAATGCTGTAGACCATTTTTCACATTCTAAAAAACTAAAAAATAAAAAATTAACAATAATTAATCCTGAAAAGGTAAAAATATGCACATAAAATATTTTTAAACAAGTTTTTATGTCATTTTAACCCTTATCATTTTAGTTTACCCCTGAAAAACCCATTCTCACCTTAACTGTATTAATTAAATTTTACAATTTTCACTATTAATTTTGGTAAAAAATTAAAATTACCTTATTATATAATATAATTTTTTGTAAATAAAATTATGGAATCAATTTTACAAAATTTAATTCACATAATTTGAAATTATTAATTTAAAATAAAACCCGCAGACACGATGAAAAAAGTGGTATTTAAAAAGTATTTTTTCAACCAAAAGATGATTTTATATCAACTCTATAAATAATAATAATCTTTATATGATTCCAAATTAATATTTATTGAAATATTATATACATTTAATTTAAGTAATTTATAATTAAGTGTTTTTTAAATTAATTAAAAAAGAGAAGAATTATGTACTTTAAAATAGTTTTCAAAAAAATGCCAGTTTAAACCCAAAAATAAACTTATGCTAAAATACAATATAAAGATGATTCAAATTTTATTAATTAGAATCAATATAAATAAATAATAATTATGTTACATGAAATAATATTCAAAACATAATGGGACTTTTAAATTACTTAATTTATTGAAAATAAATGATAGCTATACAAAAATAACTGTTTTTCACAATTCACTGAAAAATCAATATTTTCCAGAAAAATCCCAAAATTTCGCCCTAAGTTAATTTTGATATTATGATTTATAAATTTATTTTAATTTTATATAATAAATTTATTTTAATTTTAGAATATTAATTATATTATTTTATCATTAAATGCAATAAAAATCAATTTTGAAGAAAACATATTTTTGAAGAACAAAATTACCATATGAAATATTGATTGATTATTTACTAAAAATTTATCAATAATTTATAATTATGAAGAATTTTATTTATATATATTTCATAATTCAGTTAATAATATTCATACATGCTAATTGAAAATCTAGGTTATAATGGTTATATATTTCATGAGTGATTTAATCTCGATGTCACATGTTGATTATGATGTCAAACATAAAGCAATTATTTTAAAATCTTAGGGTGTTATATTCTCACCAATTTAAAAAAAAATTCCTCAAAATTTTAATGTGGAATTAGAAAATAAAATTATTTGAATTTGAATAAAATTCCTATGTCAGAAACCCAATATATAAAAAGGGTTAATAAAATATCTTATTGATAAAAGATATAAGGATGTTTGAGGATCATCTGGAATAAAAAATACCAAGTTTCTAAATAGGAGAGAATAGGTGATAAATGAATATTTTTACATGGAATAGAATCATAATTTAAAAATAATGATGGATAATGTAAAAGATCATTGATAAAAATAAAGTAAATGATAATGAGAAAATCAATAACAACAAAACCATAAACTAAAGAGGTGTAAAAAAACTCATTGATAAGATAAAAAACGATTGTAAAAGGACAAAATAATATTTCAAGATCATTTTACTAGATATGAGGAATTAGTTTACCATATAGAATGAGGGAATAAGGAATTATACTTAATGAGTATAATTTTATCCTTTTATAAATTTCCACCATAATCCCATCTTTTGCTCAAAACAATGAGTATTAAAGATGATTTTATTTCATGCCTAAAGTACTGAAATAAACTTTTAAAGGATCACATAACCATGAGAATGATAAAAAAATATTTCTTTTTTATTTATAAATTAAGAAAACCCAAAATGGTTATAACTATTTAAAGTAATTTGAAAATTTAATAAACCTTCATATGATGAAGTAATATGTTAATATTTAAAATACCGTAGTAATACCAAATTTTTAAACTAAATAATTTCATATATAAATGAACATATATCCTAAATAAACTAAATAAACTCATCAATAAATAGTGTTTTAACCTAAAAGGTTATCTCATACCATTTATCTTACAAGAAAAAAAATATTGAAAACTCCTCATGAAATAACATTAATAACTTAATTACTAAATCAATTTTCAATACCATGGTTATATATATAATAAAACCTATTTTCCCATAATTACATTAATATTAAAGTTCATATAAACCCTAAATTTTATCAATTCCTTAAAAAATTTGTCCTAAAAAAAATGAAAATTCATTGTTCACGTTAAACTAAATATTTACATACACTTCAACCAAATAAAACATCTCCTAAAATTTCATTAATCACTTTAAGATATCATTTCCAAAAAAATAAAGGGGTCTCTATGTCATTGAAATTTACTTCATATTTAATATTATAGACCTATGATGGAAATTTTAGGAACAAAATGGGTAAATATACCCTAAGAGGGGGGCTTTATCAGGGTATGAATATTCCTTCCAAAATTCTTCCAGCTCAACCTGATCATGAACTATTTTCTATTAGGGCCACTTAAATGATATTTAGTGTTTATGTTGATCTTATCCTTTCATAATTTATCTTTTGATGATTCCTAGAAAGTGAAGTAATTAATTAAGCATAAGGAAACAAAATTTTTTACTTAGTTTACCATCACTAGGATACATCCAAGGAACAAACAATAGAAATGTAATGATGTACCAAATACAATAAAGCTCAATACTAATAAAATGTTTGGGATAGATAACTTATATTACCATGATCACTACCATACTATGTTCATAGGTAACTCCCTATCCATCTTGGTTTACAAAAAATCACAATTTGAAAGCTCATTACTTTATCAACTAAAGTGTACTCACTAATCCTTTAGAAGATTAAAAAATTTATCACTTGAATCAATATTTTATACAACTCATTTAATTCATCATTATGTTTGACTTTAATCCACTTGATAAATACCACTTTACCATTTATTTACTATGAAATACCTTTTGTTTCTCATGAGATTTAATTTTGTGATACCCCTCTTTATAACCTTTGCGACACTACCCAATTACTCACAAGAATAACCTGCTTTCACAATTCCCCCAACATTAGTAAAGCTCACTACTTTATCAAATATTACATAGCCTTAAATAAACTCAATACTTTAATAAATCTCAAATATTCTTCAGAAATATGACAACTTTTATTATGTCTACAACTTTTTCAAAGCTCACATAGCCTTCATGAACTCACTTTCTTCATGAAACAGATGATCTTATGAAAAACTTCATCAAAGAAAATTACTTTTTTAACCACCCTCAAGAAAAACCTTCACAAACCACCTTCAATAATTCAAAGACTGGATATTTCATTAAGTATTCCTTTTGAAAATGAGGGGGTAGAAACATATTTATAGACATTTCCTCCCTTTTACAAATCTTACAATGTATTCACCACATTTTTATGAACCTCTCCATTCTCATTCATGAAGTTACCCATCTTTGTAAAATGCCAATGGAAATTTTACTATTATCAAAGATTATCATACCTGTATAGAATATCATTTACCCTTCATTCTCAACCCTCTTTCACAAACCTCCAAAACATTATGAATTTTTAATCCTTCATGAAGCACAAAAAATTCACAAAACACCCATCCTTCATGAAATCTATGAATTTTCCATATTTTGATGATGAAAACCTAGGAACCCAACTTTCGTGATGCTTGATTCATTCTCAAAATTTTGGACCCCAAAAATTTGGTAAAAAATGGAAAAAAACAACCTTGTATACATAAATTATTGTAACACATCCATAGAATCCATTACTTTTCCTTGGATATTTTTAAATTTAACTTGTAAAAAATATCTCTAGAACTCCACAAATAACTTTAGAAACCAACTTTATCAACTAACACAATCAACCCAAAAACACTACAATGTTACCTTGACGTATTTTTACCCCACATTCCCCCATTGGGTTTGTTGAAAAATCTTCACTCTTCTAGACCACTTTAAATCTTCTTTCATATTCAACCAAAATTATGTTCTTTTGATTCTAGATAGTGATAAAAGTGTTACCAAACACACAATCTATGTCCATATGAGCCATGATTGATTTTAAAAATAAGATTGGCATGAAAATTTCATCAATGGGTCACTTAATTACCCAACCATTCAACTAATTTCAACACGACCCCCATCTTTCATGATATATAACCTTTGATAAAACATCTTTAGCAACATTAGATTAAACCTCCCATACTTATATTCTCCTCATATGAAATTCTCCCTATCTTGATCAAGATATTTTCTCCCCATTTTTTAATGAACCCAAAGGTCACTGCTTCATGGATGCAACATTATAAAGAACACATATCAGCACATAAGAGAAAACACACCATACCTAAAGAGAGGGGGTCCCACATCTACAATCTATAAATTGTGGGGAGTTTACTAAACTCTAAGAGATAGTTAATTCAACTCAAAAACCTGTTTGGGTAAGGTATTAATAATAATTCATGCAACCTATAGTTCTATAGGCACATTTTCCAACTTCACAGGACCATGCTCCACCTTATCATTGATAAAAAGATACATGATTTCAATGTGCTTTTCCCTAAGTGATTGACTATATTTTTTCTATGATTTATGACACTTGAATTATGGAAATATATTCCTATCAGAGAATTCAATTCAATTTCTATATCATCAAGATTCTTCTTCATCCACGATACCTGTATACAAGGTTTAGTAGCTACAATATATTCAAATTATATGGTTCTCAATGAAATTTAATCCTATTTCTTTATACGAAAGAAATAAAAAATCCACTAAGATCGAATGCAACATATGAAATTGATTTTATATCATCTATCAATCCATCCCAACCCACATCTTTATAGACCAATGAATCTTTATGATAATCTTTACTATACAAAAAACCAAAATCCTCCATGCCTTTGATATACTAATGTATTCCTTTTTACTACAAGTAAGTGGATTTCTTTTTCATTTCTTTAATAACATTCTTATTATCATGTTTCTAAAACAATATCATGTAGTGTTTCTATTTATTAAAGTATTCTATTAATAATCCTCCTATATTCTATGACATTGACCTCTTTGCCTTCACCATCTCATTATAGTTTCATCCAAGTAGCCACAAAAGTCGACATATCCTTGGTGTTAACCATTTAGAATCATCTCAAAACCATCTTGGTATATCTGGATTGATAAATAAATGTGTCATTATTTCATTTTATCAAAGACTGACCACAATCCTTTGATTACTATAATTATTGAAATATAGGTTGTACTCAACTCCACCACAATGGAAAAAATATTCTTCAAAAACTAATTTAGTCCTGAATACCACATTATCATTTCATATTTTAACCAATATATCACATTTATCAGCTAAAAAAATATATTCTCATCTTCACGAATGAGAAAAACATCTGGATACTCAATATAAACTTCTTCTAGAACCCCATTCAGAAACATTGACTTGACATCCAAATGAAAAAATTTGAACTTTATTTTCACTATTATGGCCAAGAATAATATAATTGCCTCTAGCCTCACAATAGGTGAAAATTTTTCATGAACATCGATAGCCTCTATTTGGGTGTACCCATTTAACAATACTTATTCTTTTTTATAATCAGTGTACCATCTTCATTCATCTTTTTTTGAAGGATCTATTTTTTCTTGATGACATTATTATCTATTAGTCTCAAAACATTCTCCTAAAAAACGCCCCAACTTTCAACTGATATAAATCATTAATTCTTACTATTGAGATGAATTGAGATGTTTAATTACTCTTTAGAGACTATATAACACTTATTGGAAACATTGGTGATCTTATTTCATGTTTTATTGGTACCCTAAAAAAAATCAGATGATACCATATTATTAGAAAAAAAATAAAATCACTAAATACTTGAATATTGACACTTATCCCCCAATCGGTCTTTTCTTAGTGGACAAATAACACTTGAACTAAGGAATCATACCAATGATTGAATATTTAGTGAGACTTTTAACCATTGGATCATTAAATTATAACTTTTATATTTCTTCAATTTTACATTATACTATTCATAATATAATCTAACATATGTGAATTTCAAGAGTTTGGATTCTTCTTGTTGCATGTATCTCCATTCAATTTATGATCCCATTCCCTTTCAACACACACGCACAACCCATGGATTGTATCTCCCCCTTATCCCTACAAAACATATAGTATATATTAGAAAAATTTAACACATATTAATAGGGTTACCTTTATAATCCTCAATAATAGGATTGTAGTTGATTTTGATGGATCAACCCTTTGATAATTTCTTATAAACCACTATAATATTTATGTTCTTGTTCCAACTACCCAACCAACCTCAACTATTATGGCCTCATAAAAAGAAATTATTTACTCACATGTTTATTCTTCTTCTGATATGTAGATTCTGTAGGCATGGTTTTTTTCAAAATTTGGTGTTTAAACCCACTAGTAGAAATTTCTTTCTTTAAAACTCCACTAATGTTCCATTTTTCATGATTCTTTATCTAAGAAGGAATCAGTCCAGTGGTTGTCTTCTCTTACATCATAATCTATTGGTGATATCCTTATATTAACTTTAATTATCGACATGTTTTATGACACATGAATTTATCAAGGAATTAATTATTCAGTTTTATTTTCTTTGTTACCCTAGTTAATTCACCCTAATGTGTTGGGAGTGAATATTTCACTAAACGCACATTATTCTAACTTTCAACTGGAGAATATCCTCCCTTTTTCATCTAGGTTCTTTAAAATTATTTCTAAGAGAGATGTTGTGAGTGAAATAGAGGATGTTCTTGGTACACATTTCTTTGAGCTCCGTGTGTTTCCTATGATACTTTAAAACTATTTTTCATCTTTTTTAAGCTGCATTCCAATATTGGACTTCTCATTATACAACACTAGAATTAGGGATATCCCTTTAGATTTATTTTCCATATATCCTTTCATACAACTATTATATCATTCCAAATTACCATGATGAGAACATATAAAACATCTCCCATTAAAAATATACCTCATGTCATCATTTCTTAGTTGATATGTTGATATAGCTATAATTATTATAATATCATTGAGCTCTTGCGATTCTTGACACATGATCATGGTGTGTCCTAGTCTTCCAAAATAGTATCATTTCGTAGCTAATTTATTCTAAAAGACTATTATTTTATATTTCTCAAGAAGGTCCATCTTATTCTTAGTTTTATAAATATTTCTATATTTACAACATGAAATATACTCAAAAGACTAAAAAATAATGAAATATGACCATGAAACCCACAGAAATAGTACTTGTTGTCATTAATTCATGTAAAAGGACATTTTAGTCTATTTCTTGTACCTATATGAGTTTCTATATTTTTGGAACTATTTTTGGCTCTCTTCCTCTCATGCATGGGAGAGGGTTCATTATATCCAAGACCAAATTTTCCACAACTGGATATAATTTATGATGAGACAATCATTTTATGTTTTCCTATTAAATATGATAATTTTATTTTATTTCATTATTACCTTACGATGGATTCTCAAATAATAATTGTAAATCATCCTTCAATTTTGCATTTACTTTGGAATTATATTTCTCCACTTATTTCTTAAAAAACACAAGATAGTTTCCCTATTAATGAATATTCTCTTCCCCAAATTCATGTTAGGTATTATGTTATCTCTTGAGAGTTTTACCACTGGTAATCTCATTTTCAAATGTCCTTGAGAGTTTACCCACCATGTCACTTTGCTCCTTTGTTTTAAAATTCATATGAGCAAGAGAATATTTAAATAACACATTCTATTGTTGCATCCTTTCATTATCATATACCATTTTTAACTATTGTGTAGTAAGATTATCATTACTTGATTTCAAATCCCGAATTTCATCTGAGTTTAGGTTCTTTCCCTTGTCACTTGCTTTTAGTTTTTATAGTTTATCAACAAGATAATTATTCTTCTCCATTATATCTATGGGAACTTTAACAACACTTTTATTTAAACCTTATTTCTTATTTACTTAAATTTCTTAAATTTGTATGTGGATATATTTAGACTTATTTTTTCAAACAATTTTTGATCCAACTCCAATTTTTCTTGAAAAACTTCTAATGTTGTTCTTCCTGCATTTTTTTCATCATTATTAGTTTCAACATCACATGGAATATAAAGTTATTCACTCATTCCTACATCATCATTGAATGAGTACATATTTTCACTTTATGATTCATCTAAACCATTATTTAGTAAACTATTTGTTTCCTTCGACTAAATCAAACTCTTTCATAGACACTTCCACACTGAGGAATACCACCAGAATTTTTTTTCTTCATTGATTTTGTGTCCCTTCCCATGACTTACGAGAATAATCCTAGAATAAAAATTCAATTTCAACAATTGAATAAACTTGTTATATAAAAAAATAAAAAATATAAACTTATGTTATGATAATGAATTTTAAGCATAAAAGGGGATTATACACCCTAAGGGGGGGGGGGGGGGTGAATCAGGGCATGTATATTCTTTTATAAATTAATGTTTCTCCACTGTATCTTGATCTATTTATTATAATGGTCACCTAGTTTTATCTTTAGTGTCTATTTTTATCTTATCCATTCCTAATTTATATGACGGTGATGTAAAGAAATTAAAGCAATAAAGAAAGAATAATGATGCATCGATTTTTACTCAGTTCACCCTCATTGAGCTACGTCAAAGGAGAATACAACTATAATATACCGATGTACCAAATACCCAAAATATCACTACTAATACAAGGTTCAATATAGATCACTTTTAATGTCTCAGAACTCTCCATTCCATTACTTTGTGAAAATGTGGTGTTAGAGGTGTTCTGGGAGGTCAAGGTGACTTATCCCCAACACTTTTCCACAAATCCCTTTTCAATGAACCTTTTCAATAGTAGACAGTTGTGAACTGTAACATCACGTTATGTATTCAGGTAGTTTTGATGATTCTAACTACCCTTGTTTTGGAGTAGTGACTTGGGGGTGTGTTTGGGTGAATCTTTAAGAAAAACTAAAGGGCAGAAGCTTTCGCACGGGCTGCGCATGGTTTGACTAAACCGTGCAGCCATACCGTGTGTAGTTAATATTGGAGGTAGTGGCTAACACACGGTTAGTACACGGTTTGTCTAACTATGCGGCCTAACCATGTGAGGAGTGTTTGACACGGTAGTAGAGATTGCATGGTTAGGGCACAGTTTGTCTAACTGTGTGAGCAAACCGTGCGGGCACTTAAACTAGATCCTAAAATTGTGGATCTCAACCGCTTTTTCTCTAACTTGCTCATTTAAGATCCTAAGCGGAAATAACTCAGTATTTCCCTCTCTTAAAGGTAGGAGAACCTCTCTCAACAATTTTGGAGGTGATTTAAAGGCTTATCTTGGCGAATCTAAGATGTTTTCTTGAGGTATGTGATCATTCTTATTTGGTTTCTTAGATCTACTTAGATCTACTTCTCATTTTATCTTGGTTTCTTAGATCTACGCTCGTTATGGGTAGATCTAAGTGTGTGGATGCCAAATATGCTGAGATTTGGTCTCGGTTGTGTTAGGAGAAGAGATCTAAGGATGATTCCTGGAGAATCAACCTGGCTTTCTTGTGTATTCTTCATTTGTTGGGTTTTCATCAAAAACCTTTGAGGTAGGGGATTCGTTGCTTCTATTTCTTTTACGTGAAAATGTATTGTTAGAATGTTCAATCCCACTGGATGATAATGTAATTGAAATAATACATATTTTGAACCAGATAAAGAAATTCTATTGTTCATATGTTATTGCCTCTTGTTTTGCAAGATAGTGTGATATCTATGCTTGCCTTGCTTAGATTTTGTTCTTGATAGAAATCGATAAAGAACATAAACCAAGATTAATTTATAATTGTTTGGCTAAAAATAAAGAGGCATGTAAACAAATATGGTCCTTGTTGTAATATGATGTTAATCAAATTGGCAGAGTAAACATGATCAAGTATTTGTGGTAGCTTACTGATTAGGTTTCCCGAATTTGGAACCTATTAATTAAATCTGTTAATTTAGAATGGATTAAATAATTGATTGGTTAATAATTCCTTAAAGGGTTCTGAGTTACCCTCTAGGTTGTTAAAGGGGCCAATAGCCAAATTGACGTGATGTTATTTTTCCTGCTGCTTGTGTTGCGACGTGACCCGGGAGGGGTGTTGTGATATGTGAGGGGGAGGGGGGGGGTATAGAGGCATTTTGGTTGTGGTAGCGGATGACACCTAGAGTGGAGATATGCATAAGTTTATGCATGTGGGTGTTAGGGAGGACACCAGGGATGATGGAGTGGGATGGATTTGATTGTTGGATGCTTGCTGGGTCTGTGGTTGATTGTCTGCTTTACTTTCCCCACTGCTCAAGGAAGCTAGTCTTACTTACCCTTTTTCTGAAAGAGGTGAAGACACGCTGGGTATTCCAAGTGCTTTCAGTGTTTAGACTCTCAAGGAAGGATGGGTATATGCTCTTGATTTAATGGGAAAATACTTGATGGGTAGTACATATACTCACCGCGTTGAGCCCCTTGTGTTTAGTAGCATAGAATATTTTCTAGAATGCCTAGGAATGTGAGAAATTAATTCTGTAATGAAAATTTGAATAAATGGTGTTAACCCATGGGGTTAGAGTTCTCTGGAACATAACGATGAGGTTGAAATTTTTGAAGGAGAAGTTGACTTTGGGTGTGATGCTAATGAAATTTAATGCAGGATTATTCATGGTTAATTAATGTTTAAATAATTAATTAACGTATAGTGGAACTGATAAAAAGGGAATGAAGTAATCTAATAAAGCTCTTTAAATGGTTGTGTGCTTATAGGATACATAGTCTTAGAAGTAACAGCCTGGAGTTTGAGAGACGTTAGCTGCAGTTGTGTCTAAGACTAGGTAATGCCCATAGTGTGGTTATGAGATATAATATATTCTGTACTTTTTGTTTTTTCTATATGTTACTCCACCATATCAGAAAGGGAAACTGACACCTCGGGAATTCTAAGCCCTGGGGGGGCGGGTTTTTTCCCCAACATTCCGATGGGAGGAAGAATAGATGACTACCCCCTTTGGCCCCTCTCTCTTCTCTTGGTATGATACTTGTGGTGGTAGGAACAACGGTTAGTTTTCCCCATATATATGTGTAGGGGGCTATAATGGATTGTGGTTATTCACACACATGTATTCTGGATATATTATCCCATGGAATACTATAGGTGTAACATGTATAGGCTGTGATGGCTTGATGATCCTTACTCGGTTTATGGGCTGTAATGGCTTGAGGTATAAAACCCAACGTGTGATACACGTTATGCGAGCTGTGGTGGCTCCCAGAAAATACTTGGTTACTTTTGGTTATGAGGATGGTGTGGTGCTTCACTCAGGTGTCTGCGGACAAGCCTTTGTGTTGCATGAGGTTCACATTATGGTGAATTCCCAGGTGACTATGGGCAAGCCTTTTTGGGGAGAGATGCCCATGACGTGTGACGTTGGGGAAAAGTGGCAAACTAGTGGGGAAGTAGTAGCGGGGTACCCTTGATATTCCTTATTATATGATATATTCTTGTATGCGTTACTTGGTGATAGTAGACATGGTGAGGTTGGGAACTCAGTATACCTATTTAGGTGATGAGTTAGTTTCACTTGTTGTTGACTGTGCTTTAGTATTATTTCTTTATTTTTGCACGAGAGGATTTGGGGAGGATCCTACTGAGTATACTGTTATACTCACCCTGTGTATATACAAACCGTTTTTCTGGTCACTTGGAGTAGGTTGGAGATCAAGCTGGTTTCTACTAGCTTGTGGTTGCAGGATCTATTTGGGCTTGTGGTTGATGCTGTTTTTACTTTCTTTTGTGTACTTGCTGTTTTTCCACTTTCAGTTGTAGTAATTTTGCATGGTATTACATACATGCATTTGGGTTTCTTTTATATTTCAGTTTTGAGTTGGAGTTGGTTGGTTTCTATATTATCTCTCTCTTCTGCATGTGTTCTCTTAGAGGGTAATGCCTCCCATTTGTGTGTTTATTATACCCTCAAAGCTATTCACCAACCCAGGGCCTACTGAAGGCAGGACTCGGGGGGTCATTATCTCCCTTTTCATATTTCCAACCCAGGAGGGGTACACTTTGTGGGGAGGGGGTCATGACAGAGTGGTATCAAAGGTCTGGTTGAGGGATAGGAAGGATTTTGGAGTTAGGCACATGTGAGGTTTCATAGGCTGGTAGGGAAATAGTGTCATTCATGTTTACCAAGTGAGATAAACACTGGAGACCTGCTGAGACATAGGCGTTTAGGGACCCCTATGATCTAATGTATGGACCTTTAAGTTTATAATGTCTACTAAACAAGGTGATACTAGTTGCAGGGTAGAGACCAAGTAAAGGATCATGCATCATTCTTCTTTGTTTCTGTGTTTGAATGGATAGGCCTTGGGATAGCTTAACATTAAATTAATAAAAAAAAATAATTAATTAATGTTGAGTCTTCCATATTCCAGGTTTAGGAGCTCTAATAGTTTTTTATTTTACAGGTATGGCTCCAGGTGGAGGTCCTCATTAGGTTTGCGCAGAAAATATCCAGCAGGATATTCCAGTAGATCACCGCAGGGTAGAGGTTGACAACGACGACAATTAGAGGAAGACACTCCGAGAGTTTCAATGATAGAGTCTACAGAAGTACGATGGCTCTGATTCAGATGCAGTCACAGAAGACTGGTTGGAGGAAGTCAAGATAGGCTTCAGTTTGATCCATGCTCGGAAAGAGCATTGGGTGTCCTTATTTGTGACAATGCTACATGGAACAGTAAGGCAGTGGTGGTTCTTGTTCCTCGGGGATCGTGAGGAGCAAACGATCTCATGGGAGGAGTTCCAAGACAAATTTAGAGTTGAGTTCCTTTCTTCGACAGCGAAGGCATCCAGTCTCTAGGAGATTCTTACCCTTCAACAGGGGAGCTATACTGTTCGAGAGTTTGGAATCCGTTTTAGGAACCTTTTATGATATGATTCGGACCTGTTACCAGATGAGGAGGCTAGAGCGAGGCATTTCGAGGAGGCTTTGTATCCAGAGATCTAGCTCCAGGTCCCCCCATTTATGTTAAAGACATATCTTGAGGTGCTGGTGAGGGAAGAAGTTGTTGAGAGAACTTTGGCCAGGACCAGATCATCATGAGAGGGAAATCATCATGATTCCTCACGAAGCAGAGTTGTGTTCTGGGGTTCTCTGTTTTCAGGGTAGAAGAGTTTCTGTTCTGCCGGGGGTTGGCCCCATCCATTCACATCTCGTTTCTCTAAAAGGAAGAAAAACTTAGGCTTATTCAAAGGGATTAGGCAGTTTTTTTCTTGTGATGGTCATGGTCATCAGTAGTGGGAGTTCCCGAACTTTCAGAGTGGTCATCTTGCACTGGTCGCTATGCTCCAGGTTCCTCCGTTGAGGCAGTTCTATCCAAGGCCACAATAGCTAGTTACACCAACTTTAGATCACCTGAGGGTAGATGAGGCAGGTAGAGGACAGCCCCATGATGCTCCCCATCCTTAGAGAGTAGAGCACGACCATGGTGGTGGTCGTCCTCAGTGTTAGAGAGGCTGTGGAGGAGGTTATGGTCAACTTCATGCTATAGCGTTGCTAGCTCCATGCGAGCTAGATGCCGTTCAAGGTACCCTTTTCATGTTTTCTACCGTGGTGTATGCCTTGTGTAATTCAGGATCAACACACTCCTTTATATCAACTACCCTTGTCCATGCTTTGGGACTTCAGGTAGAGAGGCTTCTAGTGCCCTTGGCGTTGACTATTCCAGTTGGAGGTCGAGTTGACTTGTTTGAAGTATGTAGAGACTGTGATCAATTGTTGGGGAAACAACACTCTTGGGGATATTTCCTATGTTTACGAATACAACTATATGATGTCATACTCAGTATGGATTGGTTGTATTCGGGGAAGGCAATCGTGGATTTCTTCAAGAAGAAGGTCGTTTTCATTGGTGTGGATGGAGAGCTAGTGGTGTTTGTTGGTGAGAGAGATCCTCAGATGGGTCACAAGAACGTTCAATTCTTATCATCCATGATGGATGTGATGATGCTGTGTTCTTCAAAGGTTCAACAGTTGGCATTTCTTGGGGTTGTAGAGGAATACCCTGATGTTTTTCTAGAAGTGGTTGTAGCATTACACCCTCGATAGGAGATCGAGTTTGGGATCGAGCTACAACCAAGAGCATCTCCTATCTCTATGTATCCAGATAGGATGGGCCCTTATGAGTTAAGATAGATACGTATACATCTTGATGGTCTGTTGTAGTGCAGTTTTGTTCGGCCAAGTGTGTCACCATGGGGTGCACCAGTTTTGTTTGTGAAGAAGGCCGATGACAGTTTTCTGTTGTGTGTCGTTTATCATCGCTAAAAAAAAGTGACAATAAATAATCGCTACCCTCTTCCACAGGTTGATGACTTATTAGATCAACTTAAGGGTGCAAGTTGGTTCTCAAATATTGGCTTGCGTCCATGATATCATCAGATGCCTGTGAAGGATAAGGATATCCCGAAGACTGCTTTCCATTGTCATCATAGGAATTATGAGTTCGTTGTAATGCCATTTGGCATGAAGAATGCTCCAACTGTATTCCTGGGATTGATGAATGCTGTCTTCTGTGAGTTCCTGGACAAGTTCATGGTAGTTTTCATTGACGAAATCCTTATGTACTCCACGTTTGATGAGGAACATGCAGAGAATCTACACGCCATTTTGGGAGTCCTTCATCAACATCAGCTATTTGGGAAGTTGTCTAAGTCTGAGTTTTGTGCTCAAGAAGTCCATTTTTTGGGGCCTGTTGTGTCCCAATAGGGAGTAGCTGTGGATCCATCGAAGATAGAAGCAGTTGTGTCTTGGGAATCCCCAAAGACAGTTTCAGAGGTGCGAAGTTTCCTTGGTCTCGCAGGCTACTATAAGAGGTTTGTATCCAATTTCTCATGATTTGAGACTCCTCTAATAGCTTTGACCAGGAAGGATCAGACATTCATATGGACTGATCAGTGTTAGTAAGATTTAGAGTATCTAAAATAAAAGTTAGTAAGTGATCTAGTCCTTTTTCTTCCAGCTGAGGGAGTTTAGTTTGATGTTTTCTGCGATGCATCACATTTGGGGTTAGGATGTGTTCTCATGCAGTAGAGGTCAGTTGTTTCTTATGGGTCTCAGAAGTTGCGTCCCCATGAATACAACTATTCCACCCCTGATCTTGAGTTTGCAGCTGTGGTGTTTTCTTTGAAGTTGTGGAGACATTACCTCATTGGTGAGCGCTTTGTGGTTTTCACCAATCATAAGAGTTTGAGGAATGTTTTCACCCAGCATGACCTGAACTTACGACAACATCGGTGGATGGAGTTCTTATAGGAATACGACTTTGAAATATCATATACACATGGAAAAGGTAATATTGTAGCTAATGCATTGAGCTGAATGTCACGTAGTGATGCTGTGTGCGAATCTAGTGATTCCTAGAGAGTTACAGAAGAACTGTCAGCATTACATCTTGATATGGGAGAATTTGGGGGTAGAAGCTGTATTTTTTAGATGACTATACAGTCATCCCTGATGTAGAATGTGGAAGAGTCCCATTTGGGAGATCTAGAGGTGGAGGTCTAGAGAGACCGAGTTGTTTGTGGTGAGGCCCCTGATGGTTTGTCGGAGGACGAACAACACAGAGTGTTATATCATGGGAGGCTTTTTGTTCCCTTGACGATGCGTGAGACAGTTCTCCGAGAATTCCATATTTATCCCTTAGTAGTACATCCCAGTGTGACAAATATGTATCGATCCTTGAGGAATCAGTTTTGGTGGCCTGGGTTGAAGCGTTCAGTTGCGGACTTTCTGTCTCGATGTTTAGTCTTCCAGAAGGTAAAGGCCAAACACCTTGTTCCTGGTGGTCTTCTCCAGCCATTAGAGATTTCTCAGTGGAAGTGGGAGGATATCTCAATGGAATTTATTACTTGTCTACCTCGAGCTCCGGGAGAACATGATGCTATTTTGGTGGTAGTGGATCATTTAACAAAATCGTCCCACTTTATAGCAATCAAGGAGTCAAGATGAGTGGGAGTTTTGTCGAGGTAGTATCTGGAGGAGGTGGTGATTCTTCATGGAGTCCATAGAATGGTCATTTCTGATCGAGGTCCTCGTTTTACCTCCATAGTGTGGAGAGGTCTCCAACATGATTTCAGTTCACAACTATGCCTTAGCACTACTTTTCATCCTCAAACGGATGGTCAGACAGAGAAAACCATACAGACTCTTGAAGACATGTTACACTCTTGTGTTCTTGATTTCAAAGGTTCATGGATGAGGAACATACCCTTGGGGGAGTTCTCTTACAATAATAATTTTCACTCCACTATCAGTATGTTTCCATTTGAAGCCTTGTATAGCCGGCCTTGCCGTTCTCCATTGTGCTGGACTGGGGTCGGAGAGTCAGCAATTCTTGGACCAGAACTAGTGCAGAATACAACAGAGATGGTTCAGGTGATCCATGAAAGGATGAAGATAGTGTAAGATCATCAGAAATCATATGATGATTAAAGAAGGAGACCCTTAGAGTTTAATGTTTAGGATCATGTGTTTCTGAAGGTGACTCCCCGTCATGGGAAGCGATGGTTTGGACGTGGAAGTAAGATTTCTCCCCAGTTTTTTGGGCCTTTAGAGGTGTTATATCGTGTTGGAGCTGTGGAATATTGAGTAGCACTTCCCCCATAGATGATTCAGATACATGATGTTTTCCATGTATCACAGCTCCGTCGTAATCTTCATGAAGACTCTCACATCATCTATTGAGGAGAGATTGATGTGGATGATGATGAAACCTTTGAGGTGCGACCTGTGGAGATCCAAGACCACAAGGAGAAGGTGTTTCAAGAGAGTTCTATTCCTTTATTTCGTGTCTTTTGGCGATACGGTGGCTTGGAGGAGGGTACTTGAGAATGTGAGTCACAGATATGTGCTCAGTACCCAGAGCTGTTTGATGTTTAACTTTTTTCATGTATCTCTGTAACTTATGTGGTTATGAAACTTTTATGTTTACGAGATGGATCCCTTTGTTGATTTTGTGGCCTACTCTCTTCTGAGAGGTATCTCGATGGGTGGTTGTTCAGACCCTGTTTCATTTTCACTTTAGGTGGGTTTTTGATTCTGGAGGATGAGAATGTTTTGAGACGTATATGATGTAATGGCCCAAACATCTATAATCCATTACTTTGTGAAAATGTGGTGTTAGAGGTGTTCCAGGAGGTCAAGGTGACTTATCCCCAACACTTTTCCACAATTACCTTTTCGATGAACCGTTTCAATGGTAGACAGTAGTGAACTGTAACATCACGTTACATCTTCAGGTACTTTTGATGATTTTAACTACCCTTGTTGTAACAGCCCGAGATTTTATGAAAATTATTCTTTTTTATTTCACTAATGTCTTGTTTTGTACGCTACACCAAAAGGAGCTTGCACAACACGCATCCTTGACTTGCCTTGCATTACACGCAATCACGACCTTCCTCGATAGCGTGTGTAGTACGCAATACCGAGTTTCACTAAACAACGATATGCTATTAAAATATTATTATAACTAGCCGTTATGAATAGTAATAACCACCTTTTAAAATTTTAGAAATTTTAGCTCGCAAAATGGACTTCATTTTTGGATTTGGAGTATCGAATTTAGCCTAAGGTGAAATTTTGGTACTTTTCGGATAACTTTCATATTCTGATGAATAGTGAAAATTACTAAATTATAATTAAAAACAACTTTTTTAATCAAAATAATTAATAGTGATAAATTATTAATTTGAGTTGTTTTAAAGTATATTTAGAATATATTTTTACAATTCAATACAATGTTGGTCATTGTATGTAATTTCACATTTACACCAGACATAAACAAGTGTTAATCTTTTGATAGTTATTATCTCTTAAAAACACGCTATTTGTTGTGACAGCGGAAATTAATTATAAAATTAATTAATTCAACTTCTATGTTATGAATTTGGTAAAATAGACTTCATTTTTGAATTCGGAATATGAAATATAGCTTAGGATGAAATTTTGGCATTGTTCTGAAAAACATCAATTTTTGATGAATAGTGAAACTACTAAGTGGTAGTTAAAAAATTAATTTCTTCATAAATCTTAATTTTACCACTTATGTGAATGGAATTTAAAAAATCCGAGAGACACGGTTGATGTCAGTAAGTAAAATGTGGTTCAATGAGATGAAAATAATTTTTGGTGAATAGTAACTTTTTACTTTTATTTACCACGGTTAAAAGTAAATAGGGTAATTAAGGGTAAAAATGATATTATTATTACCCTAACACATGTCATAATTCTATTGGAAAAGTGTAATTCGACCAAAAACAAGATTAGGAATAAAATATGACCATTTAGGCCCACTTGGATTAGATTAGGACATTTATTATTATTTAATTCAAAGAAGAGTTAAAAGAGTTAAAATCAAAGTTTATTTACTAAAACATTTTTAATATAGGGTTATACATAAGATAAATTCGATTGAAAATATTCATTAGAAAGATAAAAAGATTTCCTACGTAATGGTATTTTATTTATAATTTTTAGACATTATATAATTTAATTTATTAATGACACAATTATGATGCTGTAATTATCTTATTTATGAAATATTGACATAATTGATGTTATAAACACAAAAATAAATGTAATTTGAGAATTTTTATGAATTACACTAATTTTCTAGGTTACTATGATATATTAGTGTTGATTTAATCAACTTGGTTCGAACATATAATTCTGTTATGACTTTCAAAAAAATCATATATCAAATAGTGTCAAAATTGACACAAAATAGTTTTTAAATCAAATATTATATTATTAATTGTTATTTTATTCCTAAAAATCTAAGGTTCGGCCAAATGACTTTTATAAGGATATATATATTAATAATAAACAATTTGGGGTTCGTTTGGCATGTTATAGTAAGTGTATTAACCATATAGTGAAAAAAACAAAAAGACACGGTAAAAGTTAAATTATTTAACTTAGAGTTAAATCTAATTGATAAGGTTACAATAATACCCTAAACTTATCTAAATCCTATTGGTTGATAGGATTTAGACCCATCCCCACTTTAGCTTCGAAATAAGACCCTTTGGAACCATTATAAACCGATTTTGACTTTAATATAAAATAATATTTTGAGATATTCCTAAGGTGCCCCTCTCCTCCCTTATAAAAGGACACCTCCTCCCCCTCCTCCTCACACCAATTTGAGCACTCAAGCTCGGCCAACCCCTGAAAAAATCTCTTCTCCACTTCCCTAGAAACATCCTAGAGGTTCTGGTCTTCCTCAAAGACCAATTTTAGTGCCCTAAGAGGAGGTCTCAAAGAGGCGCTTCAAAGAAGAGGTAATTACCGTTACCAATTCTTTCATCTTTATTTCTTCTTCCACTTCTTCTTCTTGGGTTGTTTCATTATGAAGTAATAAAATCAGTATCACTCATATACTGATATATTATTATAAGTATGAAACAACCCTATTTCACCATCTATCCATCCTACGGAAAAAGAAATCACCGCGCGTGCGTACGTACGGAATACCGTCTCCACGCCGTGGTGTAATCTATTTTCCACAACCACCTTACATGGATGGGTATAATGGTGTAAAGAATAACTATACATAGTTATTACAACATCATATTGATTCTGATATATTGTATAATCCACTCCAATTCAATTCAATATTTATGGAAATGATATCATCGCTCGTGCGTACGTACGGAATACCGTCTCCACGACGCGATGAGATTCATTCTCCATGTTAACCATTTAAGAATGATTATAAAGTATATATAAGAAATAATAATGAAATATATGACATTATAAAGATACTGTATTTATGTATATATATATATATGTATGTCATCTACTTACTTCCATTCAAGACAATAAGGAAAGGAAAACAGCGTTCATGCCTATGTACGGACTACCGTCTCCATGAACGGTGTTTTTCATTTCATTTATCTATCTAATATATATATATATATATACTGAATATATATGATATATAAATCATATTTTATATTCTGGAAGTAATTAAATCATGATATAAGTAATAATAATGTCAAGAACAACAAGTCAAAACACCTACGATAAATGAAACGATTTTACCCAAAACGCTTCTTTAACATGGAATTTACAAAAGAATGGGTAATATAATGTCATAAGTGAACAATATATGATATCATAACAATGAATATGATTATGTAATAAGTCAATTACATTATTTAAATCATTATACAGGAGGTTCAGACAGATACGAAGCAAATCGGACCTAAGGTAAGGGAAATATCACAATCTCACTTTTATCCGAGATTGTTTTTACTTTGGTAATTACTGGGGTGTATTTTATCATCCACATCCATGTTCCCTCAATATGTAATATTATTTCCATCGTTATACAATAGTTTATATCTAATTTTACCCTTCGGTGAGTTTTCAGTAAAAGATATGAAAGGAATCTTTTGTCGTTTTTCGTACGAGGTACTTTTTTTGACTTTTCCGACAAAAGTATGAGAAGAATGTTTTTTTAACTTATACGGCATGAATGGATTTTTAAACATTATTTCCAAGAATATTACTTTACAAGTTTTCAAGTTTATTTTTAATCAACTTCTTTTATTTTAAAGTTTTATGACATGTTATGAAAGGAAAAATGTTTTTGAAGAAGAAAGGATATTTTCCTCAAGAATGGAGTTCAAGTGTTTTATCAAAATTATTTTCCATCTAAGATAATAAAGGGTTCTGTTTTTATCCCTATTATTACATTGATTTTATCATGTTGTGATTGAATTATTTTTATGAATTCCTTTATCTTATATGAATTGATTTATGATGTCATGATGTTTCAAGAATCCCATTTTTGTTACATGTGTTATGCGATGATGTATGTTTTATGATTATGTGGCACACATAAGAAAGGATTCATTATAAGATGGGTGGGACCTATATGTCCCTCCAATGCATTGGGTAAAGATTTTATATCTCATGAGATAGACATGGATGGAACGGTAGGTTATACCGGTTCAGTGAAACAGGACTGGAACGAGGGTGACTCGGTTCAGAAAGGGACTTTGTCCACTAAGATAGTCTTGGAAATGATTCTTGACTAACAAGAAATGATTATCTATGATTATGTGTGAATGCCACAAAGTTTCATGTTTTAAGTTATGATTATTGTGATTACATTTCACTACCATGATTTATCCCATGTTATGAAATTATGCTCTCTTTTGCAGGTTATGATTTCCAAATTGTTATGTTCTTATGAATACGATGTGATTGATATTTCTTTTGTTTACCCTTACTGAGCATTTGAGCTCACCCTTTTATGTTTTCTTTTCCCCAGGATATAAAGAAAGGTTTTAGGTAAAAAAAAGGGGAAGATCTTTATGGGAGATATAGAAGATCTTTCACCACGATTAGAAGATTACGTTCCGAGTTTCCAAAGACACTAAACTATTATGATCCTTGTGTGTGTGTTTTTGTTATGTACCAAGTATTCCGCAAAAGTAATGTAATGTCCATGTACGTCAAGATTCGGGTCTCTACAGTTGGTATCAGAGGAAAGGTTTAGTCAACCTTTGGAAACTAGGATGCGAAATCGTTAGTGAGGTCCCTAGAGATATTTCTAAGGTATGTCTAGGGATGTCCCTAAGGTTAAGTATACGTATAGGTTATAGTACTAGAATTACACTAACGATCATAGAATTAAACCTAAGATGTTAGATATTGAAGGTACTCCCCATTTATTATGTTGTTTTCCCTAGCATTATTTTTGCCTCTCACGCTATTCTTTTTGGGTTTTAGACGATGGCTGGAACCCGAAGGAACCATGTTGATCAATGCAATGGACAATGCAATGATTTCCCTCCTGAACAAACAAATGTTATGGGAGATGGAATGAAAAATCTTATTGCTATACTTACTCAAGCTATGAATCATTCTGGACTTCCAAATGAGAAGAGAAGGGAACAATATTCTATTGAGTCCTTCATGAGGCAACGTCCACCTTCTTTCAGTGGGTCTTCTGATCCACTTGTTTCTGAACAATGGATCAGTACCACTGAAAAGATATTTTCAGTTCTTCAATGTTCTGAACATGATAAAGTCATCTTAGCTGTATATCGTTTGGAAGGTGAAGCTGATCAATGGTGGAATCTTATCAAGAATACAAGGCAAAGAGATGAAATTGATTCCATGGAATGGGACGAGTTCAAGAACTTATTTTTCAATAAGTACTTCCCTCGTATTCTTCGAACAAAGATGGAGAAGGAGTTTCTTGAACTAAAGCAAAAGGATGATGAATCTGTTGGTATATAAGAAGCGAATTTTACAAGACTTGCAAGGTATGCATCTGGCATTATCATCCAAACTGAAAGTAAAGTTGATCGATTTTTCAGTGGCTTAAAACCAAGTCTTCGAAGGGCATTAGCTATAAGAGACTTCAGTAGCTATGAAGAAATTGTGCGTTGTGCTATCAAGGTAGAAATGAAAGTTGGTGTTACATATCCATCTCATGGATTTGACAAGAAACGAAAGATGGAGTTTAAGGAGAAATCTCAGAATAATGGTGAAAAGAAGATGAATGTTTCCTTATGCACAAAGTGTGGGAAGAAGCATGGTGGAGATTGTCTTAAAGGGACTAGAAAATGTTTTAAGTGTGGAAAAGAAGGTCATCGAGCAGCTGAGTGTCGAAGTAATGGAAAAAGGGTTTCTAATGATGTGAATAAAGCAAACACTGCAGAGAACGCACCACCAACACTTCAATGCTTCAAGTGCAAGGAAATGGGGCATTATGCTAATAAATTCCCTAATCCAAGGGTTAGTGATGATCAACATGAGCAACCACTGAAGGAAAAGGACAAAGGGAAGTCACATGCGATCACTATTGGCAATGTTGAATATGACAACGATGTGGTGGAATGATTAAGTGTTTATGTAATGGGATTCCAAAATAATGTTGTATCATTGAGTATTGCAATATTTATTGATGTGGTATTCAAAGTTATTGAGATATTTTTTGGAAATAAGATGATATGCGCATAATGAAGGGAAAAAGAGAAAATGAAATGTTTAATAGTATTCATGAGATCATGATTGATATAAGGACTAAGTGATATCATGGTTTGAGTATATAGAATTTTGAGGATTTTGGTATGTGGAAAGTGTTAACGTTTAACTGCATTCATGTTTTCACTAAGGTTCAATGGGTATTCAAGAGAATACATGATTAAGGACTTTGAATGTTTAGAATGTGACCAACAAGACATATCTTATGATATATGGGGATCAACGATGGTATTAAATCTCTGGTAATCATTTTCACTATGTTATGAGAGTGGACTGCAGTATTATGGATAAGCCTAAAGATTGAAATGGATTATGTTGGACATAAGTGAGTATTGTTTAAGGATAGAAGTTTTTTTTCGATATTATTGATGGGATGTTATAGTAATGTAGTTTTAGAAAAAGGACAACCTGCAGGACGGGCGACAGCCCATCGCTTCGGACAAGGCTGTGGGAATCGAACCCACAACCGAAGAGCGACTGGCCTTTATCGCCTACCACTGGCCTACAGGAAGTCCCTATTTAGTAGAAACTAGTTTTATTATATTAAGCAGTATGATATATGAAGTATAAGTCCATTTTAGGAACCATATGTGATTAATCTCACTATAGATCGACTTATCTATATAATTTTTACTAACCTTTTGTTTAAGACAGATGGAATGAACCGTCATTCTATCACATGATCTGCTAACACTTCACGAATAACAGATTCAACTTCATTTATTTAAGAGATGAAGTGGAAATTGTTCAAGGCATGAACAACAGTGAGATTGTACCAAAATAAAGAAAGTATTTATTCTAATTCAAATTTTCAACTTTAGGGAAATGATCTTAAAATCCAAAAATGTTGTCCTAGTGATCTTATACCTGATGAATCAGATGGTACCTTAGATCATCACAAATTTATGGATTTGTGATTACTGGATTTTCCATAGCCATGTTCTCTACCACTCTCCATCAAAACATGATCGTTAGATTTCTCTTCCATATCCATATTTTCACCTATGTGGAAACCCAGTGATTAGTTTATTTGGGTAATCTTTACATTTTATACTTTAGTTTTTAAAGCCAAGTTTTGGTATTCCTTTTTACTATGTGGGTTTCTATTAAAGAAACTTTCGAATAGTAAACCATTTATTTTCCCGACGAATTTCGAGGGCGAAATTCATTTTAAGGGGGGTAGAATGTAACAGCCCGAGATTTTATGAAAAATATTCTTTTTTATTTCACTAAAGTCTTGTGTTGTACGCTACACCAAAAGGAGCTTACACAACACGCATCCTTGACTTGCCTTGCATTACACGCAATCGCGACCTTCCTCGATAGCGTCTGTAGTACGCCATACCGAGTTTCACTAAACAACGATATGCTATTAAAATATTATTATAACTAGCCGTTATGAATAGTAATAACCACCTTTTCAAATTTTAGAAATTTTAGCTCTCAAAATGGACTTCATTTTTGGATTTGGAGTATCGAATTTAGCCTAAGGTGAAATTTTGGTACTTTTCAGATAACTTTCATATTCTGATGAATAGTGAAAATTACTAA
Organism: Viscum album; assembly: GCA_963277665.1. NCBI lineage: Eukaryota > Viridiplantae > Streptophyta > Magnoliopsida > Santalales > Viscaceae > Viscum > Viscum album. The sequence goes on along the minus strand of OY728132.1, from coordinate 322,534,815 downwards.
ATTATAATTAAAAACAACTTTTTTAAACAAAATAATTAATAGTGATAAATTATTAATTTGAGTTGTTTTAAAGTATATTTAGAATATATTTTTACAATTCAATACAATGTTGGTCATTTTATGTAATTTCACATTTACACCAGACATAAACAAGTGTTAATCTTTTGATAGTTATTATCTCTTAAAAACACGCTATTTGTTGTGATAGCGGAAATTAATTATAAAATTAATTAATGCAACTTCTATGTTATGAATTTGGTAAAATATACTTCATTTTTGAATTCGGAATATGAAATATAGCTTAGGATGAAATTTTGGCATTGTTCTGAAAAACATCAATTTTTGATGAATAGTGAAACTACTAAGTGGTAGTTAAAAAAATTAATTTCTTCATAAATCTTAATTTTACCACTTATGTGAATGGAATTTCAAAAATCCGAGAGACACGGTTGATGTCAGTAAGTAAAATGTGGTTCAATGAGATGAAAATAATTTTTGGTGAATAGTAACTTTTTACTTTTATTTACCACGGTTAAAAGTAAATAGGGTAATTAAGGGTAAAAATGATATTATTATTACCCTAACACATGTCCTAATTCTATTGGAAAAGTGTAATTCGACCAAAAACAAGATTAGGAATAAAATATGACCATTTAGGCCCACTTGGATTAGATTAGGACATTTATTATTATTTAATTCAAAGAAGAGTTAAAAGAGTTAAAATCAAAGTTTATTTACTAAAACATTTTTAATATAGGGTTATACATAAGATAAATTCGATTGTAAATATTAATTAGAAAGATAAAAAGATTTCCTACGTAATGATATTTTATTTATAATTTTTAGACATTAAATAATTTAATTTATTAATGACACAATTATGATGCTGCAATTATCTTATTTATGAAATATTGACATAATTGATGTTATAAACACCAAAATAATTGTAATTTGAGAATTTTTATGAATTACACTAATTTTCTAGGTTACTATGATATATTAGTGTTGATTTAATCAACTTGGTTCGAACATATAATTCTGTTATGACTTTCACAAAAATCATATATCAAATAGTGTCAAAATTGACACAAAATAGTTTTTAAATCAAATATTATATTATTAACTGTTCTTTTATTCCTTAAAATCTAAGGTTCGGCAAAATGACTTTGACAAGGATATATATATTAATAATAAACAATTTGGGGTTCGTTTGGCATGTTATAGTAAGTGTATTAACCATATAGTGAAAAAAACAAAAAGACACAGTAAAAGTTAAATTATTTAACTTAGAGTTAAATCTAATTGATAAGGTTAAAATAATACCCTAAACTTGTCTAAATCCTATTTGTTGATAGGATTCCGACCCATCCCCACTTTAGCTTCGAAATAAGACCCTTTGGAACCATTATAAACCGATTTTGACTTTAATATAAAATAATATTTTGAGATATTCCTAAGGGGCCCCTCTCCTCCCTTATAAAAGAACACCTCCTCCCCCTCCTCCTCACACCAATTTGAGCACTCAAGCTCGGCCAAACCCTGCCAAAATCACTTCTCCACTTCCCTAGAAACATTCTAGAGGTTCTGGTCTTCCTCAAAGACCAATTTTAGTGCCCTAAGAGGAGGTCTCAAAGAGGCGCTTCAAAGAAGAGGTAATTACCGTTACCAATTCTTTCATCTTTATTTCTTCTTCCACTTCTTCTTCTTAGGTTGTTTCATTATGAAGTAATAACATCAGTATCACTAATATACTGATATATTATTATAAGTATGAAACAACCCTATTTCACCATCTATCCATCCTACGGAAAAAGAAATCACCGCGCGTGTGTACGTACGGAATACCGTCTCCACGCCGTGGTGTAATCTATTTTCCACCACCACCTTACATGGATGGGTATAATGGTGTAAAGAATAACTATACATAGTTATTAAAACATCATATTGATTCTGATATATTGTATAATCCACTCCAATTCAATTCAATATTTATGGAAATGATATCATCGCTCGTGCGTACGTACGGAATACTGTCTCCACGACGCGATGAGATTCATTCTCCATGTTAACCATTTAAGAATGATTATAAAGTATATATAAGAAATAATAATGAAATATATGACATTATAAAGCTAATGGATTTATGTATATATATATATATGTATTTCATCTACTTACTTCAATTCAAGACAATAAGGAAAGGAAAACAGCGTTCATGCGTACGTACGGACTACCGTCTCCATGAACAGTGTTTTTCATTTCATTTATCTATCTATTATATATATATATACTGAATATATATGATATATAAATCATATTTTATATTCTGGAAGTAAGTAAATCATGATATAAGTAATAATAATGTCAAGAACAACAAGTCAAAACACCTACGATAAATGAAACGATTTTACCCAAAACGCTTCTTTAACATGGAATTTACAAAATAACGGGTAATATAATGTCATAAGTGAACAATATATGATATCATAACAATGAATATGATTATGTAATAAGTCAATGACATTATTTAAATCATTATACAGGAGGTTCGGACACATACGAAGCAAATCAGACCTAAGGTAAGGGAAATATGACAATCTCACTTTTATCCGAGATTGTTTTTACTTTGGTAATTTCTGGGGTGTATTTTATCATCCACATCCATGTTCCCTCAATATGTAATATTATTTCCATCCTTATACAATAGTTTATATCCAATTTTACCCTTCGGTGAGTTTTTAGTAAAAGATATGAAAGGAATCTTTTGTTGTTTTTCGTATGAGGTACTTTTTTTGACTTTTCCGACAAAAGTATGAGAAGAATGTTTTTTTTAACTTTACGGCATGAATGGATTTTTAAACATTATTTCCAAGAAGATTCCTTTACATGTTTTCAAGTTTATTTTTAATCAACTTCTTTTATTTTAAAGTTTTATGACATGTTATGAAAGGAAAAATGTTTTTGAAGAAGAAAGGATATTTTCCTCAAGATTGGAGTTCAAGTGTTTTATCAAAATTATTTTCCATCTAAGATAATAAAGGGTTCTGTTTTTATCTCTATTATTACATTGATTTGATCATGTTGTGATGGAATTATTTTATGAATTCCTTTATCTTATATGAATTGATTTATGATGTCATGATGTTTCAAGAATCCCATTTTTGTTACATGTGTTATGCGATGATGTATGTTTTATGATTATGTGGCACACATAAGAAAGGATTCATTATAGGATGGGTGGGACCTTTATCTCCCTCCAATGCATTGGGTAAAGATTTTATATCTCATGAGATAGACATGGCTGGAATGGTAGGTTATACCGGTTCAGTGAAACAGGACTGGAACGAGGGTGACTCGGTTCAGAAAGGGACTTTGTCCACTAAGATAGTCTTGGCAATGAGTCTTGACTAACAAGAAATTATTATCTATGATTATGTGTGAATGACACAAAGTTTCATGTTTTAAGTTATGATTATTGTGATTACATTTCACTACCACGATTTATCTCATGTTATGAAATTATGCTCTCTTTTGCAGGTTATGATTTCCAAAATGTTATGTTCTTATGAATACGATGTGATTGATATTTCTTTTGTTTACCCTTACTGAGAATTTGAGCTCACCCTTTTATGTTTTCTTTTCCCCAGGATATAAAGAAAGGTTTTAGGTAAAAAAAAGGGGAAGATCTTTATGGGAGATATAGGACATCTTTCACCACGATTAGAAGACTACGTTCCGAGTTTCCAAAGACACTAAACTATTACGATCCTTGTGTGTGTGTTTTTGTTATGTACCAAGTATTCCGCAAAAGTAATGTAATGTCCATGTACGTCAAGCTTCGGGTCTCTACACTTGTTTTGGAGTGGTGACTTGGGGGTGCATTTGGGTGAATCTTTAAGGAAAACTAATGGGTAGTAGAATTCGCATGGGCTGCACACGGTTTGTCTAAACCATGCGGCCATACCATGCGTAGTTAATATTGGAGGCTGTGGCTAACACACATTTAGCGCATGGTTTGTCTAACCATGAGGCCTAACCGTGCGAGGAGTGTTTGACGAGGTAGTAGAGACCGCACAGTTAGCGCACAGTTTGTCTAAACATGTGATCAAACCATGCGAGCACCTAAACTAGATGCTAAAATTGTGGATCTCAACTATTTTTCCTATTACTTGCTCATTTATGATCCTAAGAAGCCATAACTTGGGATTAGCCTACCTTGAAGGTAGTAGAACCTCTCCAAAGAATTTTGGAGGTGATCCGAAGGTTTATCTTGGTGAATCAAAGCCGGTTTCTTGAGGTATGTGGTCGTTCTTATTTGGTTTCTTAGATCTACTCAGATCTACTTCCCCTATTCTCTTGGTTTGTTAGATCTATGCCCGTTATGGGTAGATCTAAGTGTTTGGATAAAAAATAGGATGATATTTGGTCTTGGTTGTGTTAGGAGAAGATATATAAGGAGGATTCTTAGAGAATAAACACAGCTTTCTTGTGCATTCTTCTTTTTTTTGGGGTTTTCGTCAAAAACCTTTGAGGTAGGGGATTTGTTGCTTCACTTTATTTTACATGCAACTGTATTGTTATCATGTTTAATCCCATTGGATGATATTTGAATTGACATAAAAAATATTTTGAACTCGATAAAGAAATTTTATCGATCGTATGTTATTGCATCTTGTTTTTCTAGATAGTGTGATATCTATTCTTGCTTTGCTTAGTTGTTGTTCTTGATGGAAATCGGTAAAGAACGTAAACCAAGATTAATTGATAATTGTTTGGCTAAAAATAAAGAGGCATGTAAACGAATCTGGTTCTTGTTGTATTTTTATGTTAATCAAATTGGCATATTAAGCATGATAAAGTATTTTTGGTAGCTTACTGATTACCTCTAATGGCCCGAAGGCCTTCATTTTTTTATTGATTTTGATAATCCACCTTTCAAGGGGTGAGGTGGAACCCTTACAAGGCCCGTAGGCGTAAGTATTACATGGCCCATAGGCCTTAGAGGAATTCATTTCCTGTAGGATTCAAACATTACATACAAACCAGACTGACCACTTAGAACTGCTCCTCCCCAGCATCTTCATCGTGAAATCAGCTCTCCACCTTTCCATGGATGTTCGGCTAGGCTTTTCCATGAATGCACAGGATTGTCCCCACTGCTATAGGCAGATGGCCTTACTTACCCTTTTTCCGAAAGAGGCAAAGACACATGGGGTATTCCACGTTTTTTCCATGTTTATCTTCACAAGGAAGGATGGGTATATGCCCTTGATTTAAGCGACAAAGACTCGATGGGTAGTATATCTACTGACTGTATTGATCCCCCTGTGTTTAGTAGCATAGAATGTTTTCTACAATGCCTGGGAATGTGAGAAGGGAATTCTATAATGAAAAATTGAATAAATGGTGTTAACCCATGGGGTTGGAGTTCACTAGAACATAATTATGAGGATGTAAATTTTGAAGTAACATTTGACTTTGGGTGTGATGATAATGAAATTTAATGTGGTATTGTTCATGGTTAATTAATGTGTAAATAATTAATTAATGTACTATGGAACTGATAAAAAGGGAATGAATTAATCTCATAAAGCACTTTAAATTGTTGTGTTCTTATAAGATACCTAGTATTAGAAGTAGCATCCAAGAATTTGAGAGACGTTAGCTGCAGTTGTTCTAAGACTAGGTAATTCCCAGAGTGTGGTTGTGAGATATAATATATTCTGTACTTTTTGTGTTTTCTGTACTCTACTCCACTCTGTTAGTAAGGGAAACTGACACCGTAGGGATTCTGAGCCCCAGGGGGTGTTTTCCCCAACATTCCGATGAGAGGAAGAATGGCTGACTACCCCCTTTGGCCCCGCTCTCTTCTCTTGGTAGATACTTGTACTGGTAGGAACAACAGTTAGTTTTCCCCATATATGTGTGTAGAGGGATGTAATGGTTTGTGGTTATTCACACTCATGTATTCTGGATATAGTATCCTATGGACTACTATAGGTGCAACGTGTATACGCTGTGATGGCTTGAGGATCCTTACTCGGTGTATGGGCTGTAATGGCTTGAGGTATAATACTCGACGTATGATACACGTTATGCGAGCTGTGGTGGCTCCTTGAAATTACCTGGTTACTTTTGGTTATGAGGATGGTGTGGTTCTTTGCCCATGTGTCTATGGGCAAGCTTTTGTGTTTCATGAGGTGCACATTGTGGTGCTTCGCCCTGATTTCTGCGGGCAAGCCTTTTTGGAGAGAGATGCTTAGTATGTACAACGTTGGGGAAATGCGGGAAACCAGTGGAGAAGTATTAGGGGGGTACCATTGATATTATTTATTATATGATATATTCTTATATGAGTTACGTGGTGAGAGTAGGCATGGTGAGGTTGGTAACTTAGTATACCTATTTAGGTGACGAGTTAGTTTCACTTGATGTTCACTATGCTTTAGCATGGTTTCTTTATTTTTGCACGAGAGGCTTGGGGGAGTATCCTACTGAGTATACTGTTATACACACCCTATGTATATACAAACAGTTTTTCTGGTCACTTGGAGCAGTATGGAGATCAATACGGTTTCTACTAGCTTGTGGTTGTAGGAGCTGTTCGGGCTTGTGGTTACTGCTGTTTTTACCTTCTTTTAGGTACTTGCAGTTTTTACCCTTTCAGTTGTAGTACTTTTTCATGGAATTACATATGTGAATTTGGGTTTCTTTTATTTTTCAGTTTTGAGTTGGAGTTGGTTGGTGTCTATCTTTTCTCTCTCTTCCGCATGTGTTCTCTTAGAGGGTAATGCCTCCCATTTGTGTGTTTATTATACCCTCGGTGCTAGTCGCCAACCCGGGGCCAAATGGAGGCGGGACTCGGGGGTCATTATCTCATTTTTCACATTCTCGAACCAGGAGGGGTACACTTTGTGGGGATGGGTTTGTGACATCACTTATATTATCAAGCTCACTACCTTACAATGTTTAGAGTGAACTCACCATTCCTCCTAGTTGACAACCAATCAGAATTTGAAATCTCATAGATTTCTCAAATGAAGTGTGGTCACTTATTCTTAAAAATAATATTCTTTTTATCACTTAAATAACTGAATTTTACACCTAATTTTGTTCATAATTAAGTTTCACTTTCATCCTCTTGATTAATTTTACTTTACCATAGATTTATTGGGAAATCCCTTCTAGTTAACATGAGATTTACTTTTACGAGAATCTTATTTACAACCTCCATGAAACTACCCAATTATTCACAAGCATATATTTATTTCTTGATGCTCCCAAATTTCGTGTAGCTAACTACTTTTTTGAAGCTCACGTATCTTTTATGAATCTCACTCATTTCATGAATATCACTTATGATTTAGGATTTTCAAAACATTCATGATCCTCACAACTTTCATAAAATCTCACATAGCCTTTAAGATCTACCTTTCTCCACAAAATAGATAATCATATGAAACAATTTTCACAATAAAATTACTTTGTGAACCAACTTCATGAACAACCTTCATGAACTACCATTTTGAATTCAGAGCCTTTGGATTTTCATTAAGGCTTCATGAGCGAAATGAGTGTAGTAATTTACTATTTATGGACATTACCTCCATTTAATGAAGCTTACAACCCCATCATCACCATTTTTTGAATATCTCAATTATTTTTCTCAATGATCACCATCTTTTCAAAACACCCAGGGGAATTTTTTTATTTGTGAAACTTCTCGTAGTCACATAGATTATCATCAACCCTTCATGCTAAGCTATATTTCAAAGTACTACAAACCTTCAGAAAGCACTGGTCCTTTGTGAAGTACCAAAAATTCATGAAACACCAAACCTTCATTAAATCCATTCATTTTCTATATTTTAATAACCGATACTTATAAATCTAACTTTCTTGAATCTTGATTCATCCTATAAATTTTGGACCCCAAAAATTCGGTAAAAACAGGTAAATGACACGACCATGTATACACAACATTCTATACCGCCTATAGAGCATCCATTCCTTTGCTGTATATATTTTACAAAATAAATATTCAATAATATCTCTATAAATTAATAATTGATGATGGAAACCTTATTTTTTAAAAAATAAAATCAACCCAAAAAAACTGCAATGTTACCTTGGAGGATTTTTTCAAAACATATATCTATAATTCTTAAGATAAATTCACATAAAATCATATTAATATCCAAAGTTATCTAAACCCTACTCTCATACCAGAAATTATTGGAGTTGGTTCCCTAGAACCAAATTTTGTGTACTTTATTATAGCCTATATATATTATTTTCAATATTAATAAACTCTTTATCACATCAATATAGTTCTTCTATGTAACATAGTATGTGATGATGCACTAAGAGTAGTTGTCACACTGAAAGGTCATAACAGTTTCCCACTATGATGAGAACCTAGAATATCCATGATATTATTATTAAATATGTGTTCTATATATAGATGAAATAATTTGAAGGACACCAATGATACATGCTATCAAGGGTGGAGACTCATAAGACTTTGAGGAACCTTCTCATGATGTACTCCATTAGTATTATTCGGTGTATGATATTATGAGAATGAGACCTGCTAGTTGAAAATCCATAGTCATATGTTTCATTGGATGTTATTATATATGGGAATGTGTATCAATCATAGACTTTAATATTATTATTAATTAGAATTATAAGTTAAAAACTTCAATGTATCGATGAAAAATGTGATGAAAAATGCTCACAGTGAGGTAGGATATGTTGCTTATGTTATGTGTAATATATCATTAGTGAATAATGAAAGAAAGGATTTGAAGCTTCTATTATTTAATAGAAGTTGATATCCTATTCTATTTGATGAAAATGATATAATCTAAATAAATCCATGACCATGGTGTTCAATAGGCAAGTTCAATTTTCAGAAAGTCACAGAAATACACATTGAGAAAATAGTTTGATGGCACCAACATGAAAACTACTTGATTAGAGATATCATGATAAAGATATTATATTACATAGAAAGTATCCATATGATGTATTAGGTAATTGTGACATTAATTTATTTATATTTGGATTCCTTAGTATATTTCTAGATGTCAAACTTGGAATTTAGACTACTTCACCTAACACAACTAATAAAGAAGCCTAGAGGGTAACACACTATGTGTATCCATAATCTGAGTTAAATAATATATTATTATTTATAATTTAATAAATTTAATAAAAAATAATCTCTCACATTTTTTAAGAATTATTCATGTTTCTTTGATCTCATATATTCTTTCACTAGTTATTCGAGATAATATTATGTGATCAGAATATATAACAAATATTTAATTTCTATTTAGTGAATATAATATTTATTTATTAATTTGAAAAAAATGAAATAATATTTATTTATTAAATAAGTAGTCATAATTCAAGTCTTGATAAAAACTATAGTGGAAGGGAAGACCGAGTTTAGTAGTCCTCTGAGAAATAATAAATATTGAATATTATTTGAAAAAATAATATTTAATTTAATTCAAGAGTTTATAACATGTCAAGAAATATTAAAGATATTATTATTATAAACATGGGGTTCCGTAGGGATTAAATAAATAATAAATGGAACTTGTAAAATTATTTATTTCCTACACTTGTAGTATATAAACCCAATTATATTATTTTATTAGTAGAACCATTTCATTTTGTATTGTTCACACTGAGATCTAGAGAGAATCTTCCCAATGACCTATAGAGATCCATGTAAAATAATGCTCTCAAGAATAGAGAGGGATAATTTTCCTTCATCAATCACAGGTATAGATAAATCTAAGAGAAACCTTATTTGAAGAAGTTATCAGGTCGATCAAAGTTGAACGACGCAAGTGTTAATCTACCATTCTAGCACCCAAAGATTCTTATGATGATGTTTGGAGATTCATGGAACATGTATGGATCACATCTGGAGGGAATCTATTCTTGATTACTACAACACAACTACAATACGAAATAGAGAAATTTTAGATCCATCAATTCAGAAAGAATTTATTTATAGATAATTTTTTATTGCTGAAATTAATAATAAATAATATGTGATGATCCTGCACTTTAGATTTAGAGTTTATCCATTGTCTATAATATTTGTTTAAATTCCATTGAACGCGGAATTTATCATCATATAAATCTTGGATTAATTATCTATTATGAAAAAATAAATGTTGGGCATGGCCTATCTGATACATCTACTATGCCTATAACCTATAATTGGTATCATAGAGGTCACATAATTATTTATATAAATTTAACGATCACTGATTTATTTACATAGTTTTTAATTAGTTTTAAATTATAGTTTAGCAATTCTTTAATCATAATTGAAAAATAAACTTATTTTTTTTTTATCATAAATATAATCAAAATGAATAATTTTATGAACAAAATAAATATAAAGATCCCATATGGTGGTACTGGGGAGTCTTCTCGGATAACAAAAGAGTACAAACCATGTAACCCGAAGGTACACATATTGTACTAGTGTTTAATACACCATGAATTGATTGGGAATTAATTCAAGGCATGATAATTTTTTAGTCAAGCTGAATTTAATTATGCATAGTGTGTTATCCTAGCCATCCTGGTGAACAGTCAATCAGAGTACATATTGTGTAACTTTAATGCACGAAATATAGTTATTTGTCATATATAATCATTGTATCTTATAACATGACCTACATGACTGGTGGCCATGTAAGTCAGATACTACACGCTGTGTATCCCATATACACACCATGTATGAAAAGTTTTTATATGCCAAGGTTCATGCTGAGTCTAATGGAGTGAACCACAGACAGATGATGAAAAGAATACACTCCATGGGGCTTCAATTTTCATGCGGTGAACTTGTAACAAATGAAATGCAATTAAAATTAATTTATTATACTTTTCATACCTTATCAACTTGTTTTCCATGAATTCATTAAGTTAATAGTACACTCCATGTGACACTTTATATATATAAATTTCTAATTAATTTTTATGTAATTTTCAAATCTATATATCATATATAAGTCGTATTATAGTTATTACTCTATGCACATTGAATCATAACACGCTATGTAAATACCATGAGTTCTGCATCGTCATTAAGTTTATAGTATATGTTGTAAAATTACATGATAAGTCATGTATGTCACATGTCGCAAGAGTAAACAACATACAAGTATAATACATGTTGGTTAGTTTATACGGGTAATCACTGTGTTTAATCCAGTTTACATTTATGTACATAATTATTTTTTGATAAATTTATTTAATTTATTTAAATATTATTATGGATGAGAATGTAATGAAAATTTGGATGACAATTTTGATAAAATAATTGATTAATTATATAAGATAATTAATTTAATTGAGAACACTTTATATTAAATAAAAATGATTAGAATTGAATTGAAATTTTAGTAAAAGTGTAATTTGTTGCATGCAAGTGGATGATCATGAGCCTAGACAATTCCTTTATATGCGATTGGTTTCATTTAATTTATTATCAAATTAAATTACTAGCCTATGTGTCATCTCTCCTCTTATTATGTAAGGACCTATTAGCCCAAGATTTATTTTAATGTAAATCCCTTAATAATTCCTTTAGTTCCCTCACCTGCATGTGAGTAAAATCATATGTAATGGATGATGCTCTCAAGATAGTGGAGGCTATTCAAGTTTTGATCTGAGGCTAAACCAATCCAAGAGAGATACATGGGTGGACGAGTGGAAATCTACAACATGAACCTTAATTAGTTCATGGTGTTTCCCCCCTAGGTCGATGGTTAGTTTATCATCCACTAGATAAACTAACCATTAGAAAAGTTTGTGATCATACCACTATAATATTTTATTTCTCTCAAGTTTTATGGTTTTTTCCTTATAGATGTTTTGTCATGATCACATGAATTAATGAATTAACAAGATTGTAAGATAGAACTAAAATAAACCAATTTATGATTAAATATTATCTAATATATGGTTAATCACTTAAGTAAATCCACTTAATATTAACAGGCACAATATAAAGATAATAATTGGAAATTTACGGATAAAAGATAACATCCATAAATTACCGAAATGGCCCGAAGGCATTCTTTTTTATTTTATTATGGATAATACCCCTTTTAAGGGTTGAAGGGGAACTCGTACATGACCTGAAGGCCCAAGTCACAAAGCCCAACATGACCCTCAATACATGACCCGAAGGCCCAGAGGCATATATGCCCATTACATGACCCGTAAGCCCAACCCACTAGAACGGCCCCTCCTTAGCTTCTACATCATTGGTCGCCTAGCTCCCCATCTTTCATTTCAGATCAGATAGCATTACCCCATATAAAGCTGCGTGGTCCCTGGTCCTGATGGCGGTTGCCATACGCTCTCATTCTTCCAATCCGGTTAGCTCTGCTTCTAGTGACTGCTATTCTTGTTGCTCTGATCCTTTTCTGGGGCATTTCTCTGTGTGAAATGGGCTACTCTATGGTCTCTGTGACCCGAAGGACCTGTGGAACAAAGGCCTTGATGTATCGAAGGCCCTTGAGACCCGTAGGCCCAAACCGGTGGCCCAAATGACTACCATTACATGACACAACTATTTTATGACGGTCCCAAAACCCATATCAAATTGTCCTTACTGAGGGACTAGTTGCGATTGGAAAAGAATCTCGTCACAAATAGTCCTTAATGAAAAATTATTTGCAATGCCAAAAAATTCACTTTGCAAAAGCCTTTGGCGCGACTTGTGCGCCAAACCGTGGGAAAGGTATTTGTGACAAGAATACTCCCCATCACAAATACCTTCCATTGTTATTGTTATTTGCGATGAGAATTAATCCCCATCGCAAATAAACTATATGAGAAAGAGTATTTGCGATGCGTGCCATCACAAATAAAAGTTTTACCATTGAAAGGGTTATTAATTATGGGTACTAATTGTGAGAGGTCCTGTTGCAACTAGGACAATTTACTATGGGAAACCCATCACAATTAGTCCTATCTTAATAATCTAACCCATATATACCCCCACCCAGATTTTTTTCATCCTCTCCTCCTTTGAACTATCCTCTCTTCCTCTATCCCCCTCTTATCCTCCTTATACTTTCCAAAGTTTTAAATTTTACAGGGAAGAAAATTTTCATTATTACATCTAATAAACGAATCAATTTGAGGATATTTCATTATTTTTTTTTATTTTAGTAATAATTATTATTAAGTATCACTAATTAGTTTTAATTATAATTACTTAGTTTTATTTTTCACTAATAAGGTTTAAGTAGTAGTAATTATTTTTAATTAGAAGTATTTAGTTATAATTGTTAACAATTATTTTTAATTAGAAGTAATTGGTTTAAATTAGTAGTAATTAGTTTTAATTATTAGTTTATAGTTTTAATTAATAGTAGTTAACATTAATTATTATAAATTAATGGTAATTATCAGAAATTGGTGGTAATTATTAGAAATTAGCGGTAATTTTTTAAAATTAGTGATAATTGTTATAAAAAGAGAGTAATTGGTAAAAATTTGTGGTAAAAATTGATATTAGTAAATATTAACCGAAATGAGTGGGAATTAATAGAAATTAGTAATAATTTAAATATCTTAGTAATAAATAACAATATTTTAATGTACTTTATATTTATTAACGATAATTAGTAATTAATACCATTTTTTAATAACTAACAGCAAATATTAATAATTTTAAAACAATTAGTAAAATTCAGTGGGTATGGGTACAAATTAGCAACAATAAGTAAAAATCAATGATAATTATTAGAAATGAGCAGAAATTATTAGATATTAGTGGTAATTATTAGAAATTAGGGGAAATTATTATAAATTAGTAGTAATTATTTGAAATTGAAGGTAATTATTAGAAATTAGTGATAATTTCTAAAAATTAGTGATAACTAGTAAAATTTAGGGATGTTTACTAAAAAACAGAGGCAAATAGTAATAATTAGTAACAATTAGTGGTAATTTGTAAATATTAGTGATAATTAGTAAAAATTAGTTGTAATTAGTAATAATTAGTTGTAATTAGAAAAAATTACTTATAATTAGTGGTAATTATTATAAATTAGAGGTAATTAGTGAAAATTAGCAATAATTACAAAAAAATTAGTAGTAAATAGTACTGCTTTGAAAAAATATGTGTTAATTAGTCTTACATAGTAAAAATTAGTGGTAATTAGTGGTACTTAGTAAAAATTAGCAATAATTACTAAAAGTTAGAAGTAATTACTAAAAATTAGCAGTAATTATAAAAAATTAGAAGTAATTATTAAATATTAGTGGTAATTACTAAAATTTAGCAGAAATTAGTTGTAGTTAGTGAAAATTAGTGGTACTTAGAAAAAATTAGCAGTATTTAGTAAAAATTAGCTGTAATTAGTGGTTCTTAGTAAAAATAAGCCGCACTTAGTATGAATTAGTGGTAAATAGTAAAAAATAGCTGTACTTATTTATAATTAGCGATAGTTAGTAATAATTAGCATTAATAATTAATAATTAGCAGTAATTAGTAATAATTAGCGGTAGTTAGTAATAACTAGTGTTAATTTGTAATCATTTATGGTAATTAGCGGTTATTACTAAAAATTACCTCTAATTAGTAAAAATTAGCGGTAATTACTAAAAATTAGTGATAATTAGTCGTAATTAGTAAAAATTTGTGATAATTAGTGGTACATAGTAAAAATCTTCTATAATTAGTAAAAAGGTACTTAGTAAAAATTAGTTTTTAGTGGTAATTAGTGGTACTTAGTAAAATATAGACATAATTAGTTGTAATTAGTAAAAATATATGGCACTTAGTAAAAATTAGTGCACTAAAAAATTAGAGGTAATTACAAATAATTAGCGGTAATTAAAAATAATTAATGGTAATTAGTAATAATTAGTGGGAATTAGTAATAATTAGTAGTAATTAGAAAAATTTTGAGATAATTAGTAGTAATTAGCTATAGTTAGTAATAACTAGTGAAAAATAGTAAAAATTAGCCATAATTAGTAAACAATGATAGTAATTATAAGTAATTAAGAAAAATTGGACGTAGTAAAAATTTGTGAAAACTTGCGATACTTAGTAAAAATTAGTGATAATTAGCTGTAATTAGTAAATTGTTTCTATAATTTGTAAAAATGGGGAAATTTTTAAAAATTAGAATTAATTACTAAATATTAGAGTTAATTACTAAAAATTGGTGATAATTATTAATAATTTGCTGAAATTACTAATAATTAGTGGAAATTACAAAAACATTATTTGTAATTAGTAAAAAATAACGATTATTATTAATATTTTTTGGAAAATAGTAATAATGTCAGGTAAATAGAAATAATTTATGATAATTAGGAGTGATTAGAAAAAAATAATGATAATTAGTAAAAAAATTAAATTAGTAAAAATTAGCTGTCATTAGTGGTAATTAATGGTAATTAATATAAATATGCTCTAATTAGAAAAAATCGGTGGTAAATATATAAATTTGAAAATTTTTACAATTAAATTATAATTTTTTAATTTTATACTCCTTTATGGATCATATTTTTCTTATATAAAATTAATCATCACCATTTTTTTCTTTTATAATTTTAAAGAAATATGGTTATGAACCCGGTTCAAGCTTGAAGTACAAATATTTTACTTTTGATAAATTCTCGATTTAAATGTTTAAATGTGGCCTAATGTGCATTCCCTTAGAGTTCGGAGAGGTAACAGGGGTGTCTGAGGCCTATTCAAAGTCCAGAACCAAAGTTTGGGGTTAGCAAGTGCTTATATCATGGTCTATTCAAACAATGTGATGTGAGCCACACGGTTTGATAAACCATGTGTGGCTTGGGAAGAGAGATGAGTCACACCTTTCTATTTGTGACACACAACTTTACCACCACCTCTGAAATTTTAAAAATGGGTTATTACATGGTTTTGTCATGGTTAGTCAAACCGTACAGGTTCCCCTATCCTATAGATGCTAGTACATGATTGGCACATGGTTTGGCCTAACTGTGCGACCTATATTTTTTTGGGCAAAAATACCATTTTACAATTAATAAAAAAATTATTTCTAAGCTATTTTCAATCTTCTTTAACCCGAATATCAAGACCATGCCCTTTGAGATCCCTTAGGTGACTAAAATTAGAATTGATACTAATCTTCTTTACGATCTCCAATTCAAGAATTGTCTATATCATTAGATCCATGCTGGTAAGATCGTAATTCATTTATAATATTATTTTGTTCTTATGGCTATTGGATATTCTATTTAGGTGTAATATAATTATCCCTATTGTTAATTTCTTTATCTATTCTTTAGTTTTCTCCTAATATGAGATGAATCAGGTGCTGATGATGGGTGAGCTATCAACCACAGACCTAAAGTAGGTGGTCTCATGCCTTTTGTTAAAAGTCAAGGTTTTTATTTATTCCATTGTGTTATGAACACAATTTTAAAGATTTTCCTTGAATGTATTTTAACCCTTGAATAGAATTGTTAGTTATTTCCTATTTAATTAATGAGACAATCAATGAATGTTATATGTTTTGGAACATAGTTTAGAAACACCCCTTGGGTTTGTTGGTTATATAAACGGATCACAATGGGTGGCCTTGGAACTTTGATATCTTTGTGGTGTGTATTTCCTTGAAAGGGGGTTTAAATGGTTTAATTTAATTGTAAATAAATTTATGAATGGGTAATTATAAATTTAAGGGTTATATAAATTGTTAATGGAATCAATTAATAGGAAGGGATGGATGACCCTGACCCTTGACCCATAATTTGTAAATACTTGAGTAAACATGAATTTCTCTTTTTATTGTTATACCCATGTGATTTGAATAGATTATATGCCATTTAATATATTTTTGAAGCATGAGAATCTTGTTATAATGTTTTTCCCATGTGAGTATTGGAAAGGCAAGCCTTCCTAGATTGTATTTTTCTTTGTGTCACCATTTTAGGAGAGTTTTAAATGAATTGTTCTTAGTGTTGACCTTGAACCAATTACATGGTTTTTATTAATTGAATTGAATGAATTCTTATATTCCTTGGGTGATACATGGATTCATATGAGAATTCCAAGTATGGACTCAATTGGTTTGAATCTTTCTTATGTATGAGTGATACATGGAATCCCTAACGGACTACCAAGGAGGGACTATGAGGATTAATAGTATTATACTGTGTGATACATGGATTCATAAAGGAATGCCATGAAATGACTCAAAGGGATTTTATCATTATGCCATGGGTGATACTTGGTCTCCCTTAGTGGACCTCCATGGAAGAAGTTGATTGGATGTGATGTTATACCACACCAAGAGTGATACCAGGGTTCTTGAGAGGTTCACCATAGAGAGGATCATAGGTTGTTGGTTTATATTACACCTGGAGTGATACCTGGATTCCAATATAGGAATTGCAAGGACATGATCAGGTTCTAAAAAGAATTAATAATGAAATGAATTATGATGTGTAGTCAAGCCAAAGAACATGTTTGGAGTCAGTATTTAACTTATCACTTCTAGATGGCCTACGTAGGTATCTTTTGTGCTTATGATTATATAGTGAACAACAGACTTGCTCTGTATGTTGAGACTTATGAATTAAATGTGATTGAATTGTTAAATTAACTTGATCAAAAATTACACAAGCATTACTGTTAAATTAGAGACCTATTGCTTAATGAATTTTATTTAATGAATTGATTATAAATAAGAACTTGGAATTGTAGGATGTTTAATTTTGAGTAATTCCTTTAGTTTTTATATATATTCATGAACACATTTTTTATATATATTCACTAACAGGACAAAACAAAACTTGGGTGTTTGCCTACTAAGATTATCTCTCAAACCCTATTTAGTCCACCTTTGGGTATCAAAATAGACCACATGATTGCAGGTGTTGATAAGGGAAAGCACCATACTGCAAGTTCTTGATTGTCTCTTATGTGAAGGGGAGAATTTTAACAAGAAGAGGCTCATGATGTTAGAAGCATAATTTTTCCTTTTTGTAATTTTGTTACATGTATTGTATATCTGATGTGTATACATTTTTTGGATTCTTTATTAGAGGCATATTACATGTATTATAATTTTTGGATATGATATGACTTATGACTTTGTTTATATCATTATTTTTTTTTGTTTACTTCTTATCTGGTAATTTTATTACTTCTGCTACTTGTATTTTATTGATTCCACTATGTTACACTCTGTTATCGAGGTAATAGTCTCCCCACAGACTCAATTAGTTCATAGCTTTTAATCAACAACCTCTATCATTTGAACAGATTCATGTGAGGTTATGTGTCCAACTAAACTTTGGGAATTGTTTAGTGGAATCTAGGTCTGATAAGTTACAAAGTGGAATTAGAGAATTCTTTTCTGGTTTACATTACTATTTGGAGACAATAAAAAGGGATAAGAAGGTATAAGAGTTTGGAAATGAGTTGTGCCTGAGAGTAGCTACCCCGCATATAAGAAAAAGCCAAATTTCCTTTAGTGGAATTGATATTTTCTAGATTTTTACTATTAAAATTGATTTGATTCCAACATTGGGTAACACACATGAATTATACTATTATTATTGAGGTAGTTATGGGTTCAATTTTATTGAAACCAGATGAGATGAGGGTATTCCATATCATGCATCACATTATAATATTTATAGAAATAACATGACATGAATATTGACATTCCATTTAATATAAATTACTTATATAATGATGTTTTTATAGGTATACTGGAATATGTTATGGAATGGATTAGACATATACCAGAATTTGGTCCCTGGTGAGTATGTATAAGGACCCAAACTTAAACATTACATAATCTTTATTTATGTCAATAATTTTACTTTATTTCACATTTAGGATCTTTTAATGTTTATAGATTTAGAGAATAGGCCGTAAAAAACCATAGAAATACTATTTTTACACATCCAACGGTATCCATTTATCTCATAAAACAAAAAAATTTAAGAAGGAAACATAATTTCTATTCATGTTCAAACATTATATTATTCCCTTGATACAATCCTTATCTCTCTTATCCTTTAAATCATGTGTAAAAAATTTTAAAACGTGGGATGAGCATTAAAATCTCAATAAGTGATACACAAATAATGAAAACTATTAGTGTTGTGAAAACATGAAAACCCATGGATTATTTATCATAAAGTAAATACTTTAACCCTTAATAAGTATGGAATAATTTCATCCAAATATAAGCTCATTGATCACCTTATTTGTAATAAAAATATTACCATAAAACCCATGGAAAGTACATATAACATATAAATTTTACTAGGGACATAATTATACATAAATGGAATAACCATGTGGTTGAATTTCATACATGTCACTCTTACAAATAGAATTAGCATACGATCAGCTTCCATACCCAATTAATTGGAGGTTATAACATTAACACCCATCCTTAGTTTATCACAGAACCACCTGTATTTGGTTTATCATGAATCCACCCATCGTTGGTTTATCAAATAACCACCCATCCATTGTCCTTGTACCATTAAATAATCATCACACATAAAAGAATCCAGTTTCAACAATTTACTTATCAAATTTCATTTGAAATCATAAGAAATAATTTTATGGCATTGAAATAACCAATCCATTTAAAAAAAAATTCAATACCAAAATACCCATAAAATGAAATAAGTGATTTATTTTTCTTTTAAAAACATTAAGTCTTATATATAACAACAAATATCAAATAACAGTCATGGAGGTAGAGAAGTTTTTGTCATCATATATGTTATAATTTTATTCATTTTTTCATTGGTAAATAAATTAAAACATTCCATATAGAATTATTGATTTTTAATACCTTTTAATGATACTAAAATTCCAAGGGGTTTTTTAAACACCTCATAAATTAAGAAGATGTATAGCATGAAAATATTCCTTAATGAAAGGAGATTGAGATGAAGTACCTTACCTTGAGTCCGATTCACCGCGTGTGTTATTTATCTTCTTGAATAATAAACTAAAGTTAATTATTTTTTTTCATGAGAACCATTTAGATGTTTATTATTACTTTTATATAATTTATCACCATATTATAACAATTACTTAATTATTTAAATTCACATTGAATGTTATGATAATATTCGGTACACGAGTCCAAAAAGACTTGGTATGATGTCTATAACCAAAATTGGTGATAAATAAATTATCTCCATAATAATATTCATGACATAAATAATAACTTTTAAACATTAATTATACTTTTAAACAAAACCATTCATGTATGGCTATGAAAAATAAACAATGTTATAACCATGGAGATAGTAGGCCGTACGTATGCAAGAGTAACATTCCCAATTTTTATGGATTATTATAGAAAGAAAGTAATTATTATTTTATATTTTTATAATGATAATAACATTTTAAATATAAAATTAATAATTTAGATATACTTATATATATCATACTTGTGGTGTGGTGAAGAAAAATGAATAATATTGCCCTGTGGTGGTGATGGTTCACACGTACGCACGAACGACATTATTATTTTTTATGTGCATGGAATGTAAGAATACAATTGATGTATTATTTAATTATAAGTATAAATATTTCATTAATATCATATTTAAACATTAATTTGATCATTATAACCATTTTTTGGAGATGGTAATAGAAAATGAATTATATCACTTTGTGGAGGTGATAGTTCAAACGTATACACAGATGATTAATTATTTTCCCATTTTATGGAAGTGTAGATGGATTTAGTTGATGATATTGACATAATAAAATCTCTATATATTGAGGATAATAGATTTATTTTATCATCATGGTAAAAGAATTTTTGAAGGAAGAAGAAATAAAACAGGAATACTTGGTTAAATAGGATACCTTTCCTTTGGACGATTGCCTTTTATTAACACCTTAACACCTCTAAGGAAGGTGTTATACCTAAAATAAGGCCTGAAGAATGTGGGGAGGGATTATAGGAAGATATTTTATCCAATATTGTTTAAAAAAATTGTTTTGAAGTGTGAAGTAATGATTGGATGTAGTTCCCTTTCATAAGATAAGGGAGAGGCACTCTTTGAATTCTTTGAAATATTAAATTAATATAAATTTATTTTTCTATTCCAAATGGGTCCAAATTGATTTATTTAAATTATGGGATGAGGATGGGTCAAAATATAATCATTAAATGAAAATTATAAAAGTTATTATTATTTTTTAATCCTTATCCTTTTTTAACCCTTTTAACTAGTATCATTTTATCAAGTAATTTAATTTTGACGGTCAATATAATTGACATTAAATGAAAAAAATACTAATAAAAGAGTAATTTATGACATTTAAGGACCTATTATAACTAATTTTCTAGATCTTGGTTTTTTAGAAATTTTATAACATTTAATAAAATATTTTATATTTTAAAATACTATTAGTGTCAATTTTGACACTATTCATTTCTTGAATTTTTTTAAAATATCATAAGGTAAATATATAGTTAAAAAACACTTAAAAAACATCACTAATATATGAAAGTAATGCATAAAATTACATTATGGGATAAATAATGTCAAATTATATTTCTTTTAATATTTATAATATCATTTATTCGATTCTTTCCCCAATGATGCAAATACTACATTATCAATATGTCACCATTTAATTTAATTATTTATTTCCTAAAAATTATAAATAAATTACCATAATTTAAATAATTATTTTAATGTTTATAAATAATATTTACAATCTAATATATCACTTATATAACCCTTATTACAATTCTTTTTGTTATAAGAGACATGATTATGCCATCTTTGTCTTTATTTTAAATAAAATGTTATAAATGTCCTAATCCCACCCATGTGGATTAAAAAATCCAAACATTCAGAAAAATGATTTTATTAGTTTAATATAAATCATATAATTAAATCAGGACAAGTGTTAAAGTAGTTTTATAATATTTATATTATTATTTTAACCTTTAATTACCTGATTTACCCTTAACCGTGGTAATAAAAATAATTACTAAAGCTACTATTCATAAACAAAAAAATTAAAAGTTATATATTTACATAATTTAAACCTTATTATTCCAAATATGGAATCTATTTTTCTGTATTGAAAACAAATAATTGGATGAAATTAATCAAAAATTAATCCTGTTGATGGGATAAGAAAATTTATATTTAAAGTAAAACATTCCAAAGTTCACATAGTTGTTTTATATCCAATTTCAATGTGAAATTGATTAAAATGACCTAAATTGGATTAAATAATAAAAAAATAATCTAATTATACTTTAAAACTAATTACAATTATAATTAGACAAAATAAATAAATAATATGAAAAATAGTTTTGAATTAAAATGCAGTATTTTTACTATTCATTAAAATATAAAATTTATCTGAAAAATAATTTTTTTTAGAAAAAGTAAATTTTTATATCCTTATTCCAAATAAGATGTTTATTTTTTCAAATATAACTTACAAAATTTACAAAAACCATATTTAAAATAGGTGTTCCTTCAAAATGTGGCAAAACTGCCTTTTTTTGAAAAATACTTCTTTTATTTGTAAAATTGGATTTATTCTTATATAATGTCTAGAAAACACATAATATGAATGTTAAAAATTATATTGAATATATTACCTATATATTTCATTAATATAGTATAAAAAGAGTGATTTTTTTATTTATTTGTATAAACACACTTGTGCATATTTAAGTAGATTTTCAGAAAAACATTTCCTTTTATTTTAAAAAGGGTTTAACATTAATTTATAATTAATTTTCACCAAATAAATAATTATATATACATGTGAAAACTATATTTAGCTAATAAAATTCATTCCTTCCATTCTAAAAACTAGGTTTTAACGGAATCATTTAAATATTAATTAGTTGTTCACTTAAGCTTAATGTGGCATATCATGCACACTATTGAACATAGTGTTTCCTTTTTAAAAATAAGGATGATAAATTGTATCCCAATTTTGGAAATTTCATCCTTTAAATTTGAATTTGGGGTTGGTAACTAATGTATGAATTTTTAAAACACATTTTTTGTAATCCCACACCAAAAAATGTTTAATAAAACTACCAATTTAAAAGAAAGAAAGGGAAGTAGAAAGATAACTTGAGATAACAAATACTAGGAATAAATGTTGTAAAATAGGGATATTGAAGATAAATATAACCATAAATTTCCGATGGAGGGTGATAACAAACATTTTTATGACAAAGTTAACAATTCCAAAACCATAAATTTGTGATGGGTTAAACAAACATTAATTTCATAAAAGTAAAAGTAAATGGAAAATTTATTTGTTTTAAGTTATTTTTAATTTATTTTGGGATTTATATTACTACCAAGAGTAATATCATAAGGAAATATACTTACTTTAAAATTGGAGTTTCATCCTGTAATCAATTTCCACCACAAACACATATTTTTTCTGAATAATGAGTATTCAAAATTATTTTTTCACAACTGAAGCACTATATCAACTTATAGAGAATCACATAATCCAAAAATGATTAACTATATATTTATCCTGTCTATATAAATTTATAAAAACCAAAATGTTTAGTAGAATAGAAGAAAATTCTCAAAAATAATAAACCTTATATGATGAAAAACTAGTTTAACCTTCAAAATTCAACAGCAATAACCAAAGATCAACATAGGCCATTCAAAAAATAACTTCCCTAAAAAATAATAAAAAATTTATTAACTAATACTAAAACCCAAAATTTAGAATAATTTGATCACATAGTCTTCCAATATAAATTTTAACATTTATCTCTAAATAAAAACCATTACTATTATAGTCTCATATTAAAAAGTAATTTCCCTAATCTAAATTATCCTTGTTAGGTTAATAATTTCCATAAAAATATTGAATCACCCTAATTCTAAAATTAAATCATAGATTCTTCCAAAATATAAGTCAACCTTTACTTTTAAAAGAAAATACTATTGTATTATATTTAACATAATATTATATGATTCCTAAGACAACGAACATCTTCTGAAACAATAATATTCACCTAATCACCGGTTTTTTTGCAATCACAAGGTAAATTATTCAATAAAAAATATGACACCAAAATCAACTTATTCTTCATCCATAAAATCATTAAACTAAAAACAAAAATTCATACTTTCTTAGGAATTTATATAGGCTAGTGGTTGACAATGCACCTTTGTCTCCCTTTGGGTGTGGGTTTGATTCCCATGGCCTTTCCAGACATGATGGGTTGTCTTCCATCCTGTAGGTTTTTCTTTTTTAAAACTATATAATTATTATACCAATTTTTTTATATGGTGATGTCCTAAAAAATACCCATAAAATGTTTTAACCTCAATGTTTATCTCATATTTTTCATCCCAAAATGTAATAACCATTAATTACATCAAAAAAGAATTACTCTAAATATACCATTAGTCACATAAAAAATTTCATAACATAAATCCCCAAAAGGGTGTCTAAGAAATTAAACTTATGAACAACCTGAAAATTATTAACCCATGATGATATCCATATCTCTTAAGAAGTCATCCTTATCTCTAAAGTTGTATAAAACCTCCTCTGATACCAACTATATAGAACCAATCTTAAACATTACATAATCTTTAGTAAAGTCAAGAATTTTACTATATTTTATATCATGGATATTTTCAGGTTTATAGATTTAGAGAATTATTCCATAAAACCATATAAACAGAAACTGGGCACTTCCGATGATATCCATTTCTTTCATAAAACAAAAATTTTTAAAAATGAATCATGGTTTCCATTCATGTTCAAACATAAAAATATCCCTTGATCCCATACTTGTATATATTCTCTCCTAAATCATACAAAAAACATTCTAAAACATGGGATGAGCATAAAAATCTCAGTAAGGTATACACAAAGATGGAAAAATGTTAGCAATGTGAAAACATGAACACCCATGAATACTCTATCATAAAGTAATACCTCTCACCCTTATGAATTAGTTTATAGTTTTCTTTGAATATAATCTCATTTCACACCATTTTGTAATAAAAATATTACCATAAAACCCATATAAATCACATATACCATATAAAGGTAACTTAGGATATAATCATTCTTAAATGGAATAACAATATGGTCGACTTCCATACATATCACTCTTACAAATGGAATAGTTATACTATCGACATTCTTAACCAATGCATTGGAGGTTATAATGTAACCACCCATACTTGGTTTATCACAAAACATCCCATATCTGGTTTATCACAGAACCACCCATCTTTGGTTTATCAATTAACTACCCGTCAAATTTCCAAGTACCATTATATAATTATAACACATAAATGATTTCAATATTAATAATTTTACTCATAAAATTTCATTTGCAATCACAAGAAACGATTTCAAGTTTTTGAAATAATAAATCCATTTAGAAAACCATTTTTAATACCAAAATACCCAGATAATGGAATAAGTGATTGGGTTTTCTTTAAAAAAATTAAGTCATGTATAGGAAGCCAAATATAAAATAATGGTCATGATAGGGGAGAAGTCGTTTTTGCCATATACGTTAAAAAAATACCTTTTTCAATTGTAATGAAATCCAAACATTCAATAGATAAAAATTTCATTTGAATAACTTTAAATGATATTAAAATTAAAATTTTTTGTTTAAGCACATCATAAAAAAGGTGATGTATAACATAAAAATATGCCTCAATGAAAGGAGATTGAGACGAAGTCCCTTACATGGAGTCCGATTCACCACATATGTTTTTTATATTACTGAATAATAAACCAATATTAATTATTTTATTTATTTAGAAAAATTTAAAAGTTTATTATTCATTTTATATCACTTATCACCATATTATAACAATTACTAAATAATTTAAGTTCACATCAGATGTTTTGATGATATTCAGTACATGAGTCCAAAATGACTTGGTATGATGTCTATAGAAAAAAGTGTTTATTAATAAATTATCTCTACAATAATATTCATGAAATAATAATCAATTTTAAACTTTAAATACACATTTTAATCAAACCATTCATGTACAGTTATGAAAAATGAACAACGTTATAATCATGGAGACGGTAGGCCATAAATACGCATTAGTAACGTTCCCATTTTCCATTAATAATTATGTAAAGAAAATAGTTATTATATTATATTTAAATAAAGATCATAATATCATAAATATAATATCAATAATTTAGATATACTTATATATATATATATCCTACTTGTGATGTGGTGAAGAAAGATGAATCACATCGCTTCATGGAGGTGATAGTTCACACGTACAGAAAAGCAATGTTATCATTTTTATGTGCATCGAAGGTGAGAACTTAATTGATGTATTATATTTTTATAATGATAAATATATCATTAATATCATATATAAACATTAATTACATAATTATAACCATTTATAGGATACAATAATAGAAAATTAATTATATTAGTTCATGTAGGTTATAGTTCACTTGTACGTATGAAGGATTAATTATTTTTCCATTTGATGGATGTGGATACTGATTTTGGTGATGATATTGACATAATAAAATATAATTATATTTAGTATAATATAGTTATTATATCATCATGTTTGAAGAATATTTGAAGGAAGTGGAAGAATAAATAAAACAGAAATACTTGATTAAAAATGATACCTTTTTTTAGATAACCACCTTTGATTAACACCTTCAGACCTCTAAAGAAGGTGTTATTCCAAAAATTGGGCCTAAATAATACATGGAGGGATTATATGAAGGTATTTTATTAGATATTGTTTGAACAAAAATGGTTTTTATGTTTGAATAAACCGTAGTAAGTAGTTACCTTTTATAAGAGAGGGGATGGGCACTCCTGGAATTATTCAAAATATTAAATTAATATATATTAATTTTCTATTAAAAATGGATTAAAATTAATTTATATATAATATAGGATGAGTATGGGTCTAAATATAATCATACAATTAAAATTATACACGTTTTTATTATTTTATAGTCCTCATATTTTTGGTTTAACCCTTTAAACTCCTACTGTTTATCAAGTAATTTAGACTTTGAGGGTCAATATAATTACCATAACATGAAAAAGACCAATTAAAGAGTAATTTATGAAATTTTAGGACTTATTAAAACTATTTTGATTACTATTTATCTTTTATAAATTTTATAACATTTAATAAAAAATTTTATATTTTAAAATACCATTAGTGTCAATTTTGACACTATTATTTTCTTGAATTTTTTTAAAATATAATAATTTCAAGATATAGTATAAAACAATATTTTAAAACACACATGGCCTAGTTCGCACGTTTTACGGTGAAACACCACTTTTTCACCCGACATCCTTTTGGGGTGTTTGAGTAATCATCTCTGAGTGTTATTTCGAGGGGATTGCGATGGCGAAATCTGCCCACCTAAATTTGAGCTCGAGGCGTGGGCCGCACGAGGTGGCTTTCAGACATATGCTACGTTTTTACAACTTGTGCTTCATAAGTCTGTTCAGGTTAAATGAATATCCTACACCACGTGGTTATCTGAAAGAAACATAATGGTACGATCTACGTGACGTGTTTCGGGGTCAAGGTGTGGGCCCCACAAAGCCCTGTTTTCATATAATGTGGGGAGTTGCAACTTCCGCATCCGGAGTCCATTTTAGGCACCGTCAGTGGCGTTGTGACCCAGGAATTGAAGAGAAATTAACCGGGGTGGTTTTAGGCATTGAATCCGAAGTTGAGGCGTGGGCCCCATGAGCCATCTTTTAAGCTAGGCGCCAGTTCAGGGTGATTGAGTCGCCGTTTTGGCGTGTTTTTCTACGAGCATCATGATGGCGTAGTTCGCCTGACACCTTTTGGGACTGAGGTTCGGGACCCACGAGACGCCGTATGGGCATAAATCGGTGTTGAGTAACTTTTCCATTGGGATCCAGTTTCTAGTGAGTAAATAGTCTATCTCACGTGTTTTTTCGTGAGGATTAACACAGTGTAATCTATTTGGGAGATCAAAGCCTCTTTCGAAATCTCATTAAATGTGGAAACATGAAAGGGCGTTGGTTGGAGGTTCCTTTGACGCACTCCGAACCTACACACGATAATGATGTTAGTGACACCTAGAGATGGAATGGGTAGTGTAGATATATTAGACCAGTTCTGGGTTTACCCTCCAGTGGGGTAGGGTCATGGGTTACCCACCAGTGTATCATGGTCTACCATCTAGCAGGACAAGGCAGTGGGTTACACATTGACCTTAGGGTTTACCCTCCAGTGGGGCTGGGCAGTGGGTTACCCGTTGATCATAGGGTTTAACCTCCAGTGGGGCTGGGTAGTGGGTTACCTGTTTATCTTAGGTTTTACCCTCCATCTAGGTCAGGCAGTGGGTTACACATTGATTTTTGGATTTATCCTCCAGCGGGGCTGGGCAGTGAGTTACCCAATGAACTATTTGGGTTTACCCTCCAGCTAGGCTGGGCAGTGGGTTACTCGACGAATTCTTTCAGACTCCGCCCTTTCTATGAGGCTAGTCAATGAATTTTCTCCGTGATTACCGAAGCGAGACCTTTGGTTGTACGATTTAGAGATGAGGCCGGTTGACGTACAAGATTGTTGGGCATCTGTGACAGATATCCTTTGAACTATTGGAAGCTCTTCATGGGCTGAGCATGGAAATAGATATCCCCTTACACACTTGTTCGGGCTTCTTGTTGAGCATATATATACATCCTACTTTTTTTCCCACTACTTGGGTTCAGTTACTCTCTTTCGAGGAGGGGTGAAGACACACGGGGTATGCCACATGCTTTCCGTGTCTAGTTCCAATTGGATTGGATGAGTCCACTTCCTTTATTTTGTTGGGTTGATCTGTACTCTTACACTATTCTTTTTTCTGTTCACTGGTCACCGTTTTAGTACCTACATTGTTTATCCCTAGAGTTTTTGGGGCATCCTACTGAGTATCTTTATACTCACCCCTGCTTGGGCTTTGCCTACACTGGGCATGCCCTTGCAAAAGACGGACAGGTTGGTCGAGACTACAGAGGAGCGTAGAGGACACAAAATCATGGGATGCGTTCAGTGGCCGTAATAGGACTTTCAGGTGCGAGACTCAGCAATGGTTTACTTTCATTTTACCTATTTTCTGGTTGTGGCACATTTCTGGTTGGGCACGTGTTTTTCCCCTTTTTACTGTTCAGTACTTGTTAGTATACTTTTCAGCACATTACTTGTACTAGTTAGAGGTCGATGCATGTATGTTGGTTTCCCTTTTTTAGTAGTGTTGTATCTTGATCTCTTTTCTCTGCACTTTTTCATTGAGTTAGTTGTGTGTGTGTACAGTTTCATAGGCAATGGCCTCCCCTAGTTTTTTATGCCTTCGGCGCTAGTTGCCAGTCCTTGGCCTTTGGAGGCAGTCTTGGGGTAGTTGCGGCTCGAGACCTGGTATGGGTCAGGTCATGATAGGTATCATTTGTTGGTCATTCACATGTTTCATTTCATACATATTTAGAAGAACTATTTTTATAATATATTTTATAATTTTTTTGACACACCTGTTAAGAATAAATATAATATAAATGCATGATTAAATCATGCCCAAATTTGAAGTAGGCCTGAACTTGAGTTGTTTGAAAATGATAGATCACAAATTTTAATGAAGATAAAAGTAGATTATACACCATCCAAAGAAAAAAATTTATTATTTTTTCAGTGTATTGTAGATTTGATACTAACAGATGGTTATGTTTCCAATTTGGCTAGATATGTTAGAAATAGTCATATTAATGGATTAAAAATCCATGATTGTAATGTTATATTGGAAAATTTTTTAGATATTATATTTATAGGTTTGTTGAATTATTTAATTTGGGATGTGATAATAGAAATATCATATTTTTCTGAGACTTGTGTGTAGAGAAAATAGATTATGATGCACTTATTAGACTATACGAAGATGTTGTCTTAATTTTATGTAACGTGGAATTGTTTTCCAGCAGATTTATTTGATTCAATGGAACATTTGATATTACACTTTCTGCATGAAGAAAAATATGGAGGGCTATTATTGTTTTGATTGATGCATCTATTTGAGAGATGTATGCTGTAACTGAAGAAAATGGTGCGTAACAATGAATCAATTGAAGTTTCAAATTACATAAGATTATTTATTGGTGGAAATTTAATTTTCCTTCTCCCATTATTTCCAACCAAAATATACTTCAAAACATAATTTAATGGGTAGTAATAAGAGAAATATTGATGAGGCACTGAAAATTTAATTATTAGTTTTTTTAGTCGAAACGTGTATTTGGTGGAGTTCATGAATGATGGATTTTAGATAATGAAATCACATGGATCATACACATGTTCTTCTCAATTATGGATACAATGACATGATTTGTACATTGAGTGTATCTAGCACATATTTTTAATTTTTTTAAAAAATAAATTTAGATTATTTTTTGTACATTATATGATGATCATATGAAGAAACAATTTCCAAAAATTATAGTAGCTGCCCTTGAAGAACGTCAAAAAAATAATTTTTCAAATTGTTTTCAAAGACTAGTAATATAAATTGTTCATGGTTTAAAATATAAAATCAATTAATTATTTTTTATATTATTATTATATTTTTAATTTTGAAGGTATAAAAACATGTAGATAAAATTGATAATAGATTGTATGTATTGAGTAAACCACAATACAAAATTTTTAAATATTATAATGCATATGTGATGAATGATTTTTGATTTCATATACATGAATATGGTATTTTTTAATATTGGTTTTTTCATCAGTGGATATTATCATAGAGAAAGTGATGTTGATTTTTATGGCCTGGTGGATGAGATAATTAAGTGGTTCTATATGGGATATAATTATGTAACAATGTTTAAATGTCATTGGTTTGATACTAACAGATGATTATGTGTTCATCCATTCCATTGAATCATTTATATTAAATATAAAACACTTCTTAAAGTAAATTAAACATTTTTATTGGATCTCAAGAACACCAAATATATTATTCCAATTATTATGCTTCTTTAAGAGAGATAATTGATTGGTTGAGCAATATAAAAATGGAATTCCATGAAAATAATTTTATGCCAAGTGAATGTGGTTCTATTGAAGTGCAATAAATTGATATTTTTCAAGAAAAATCTACAAATATATCTTTTAAATGAAGACAAATGAATATCAATGATGAGACCCTGTAGTTATAGGTCTATGGTGAGAAGAAATTGATGATTTAATAAATTAATTTTAATTAACAAATGATGATGAAGCTAAAAATCCTATGGAAACTTATTATAATGATGACGAAGATGAAGATATTGATATAGTCATAAAAAAATATGAATATTAAGTTGAATAATGACACAATTACTAGTTAGTTATTGTAAAAATAAATAAATAAGTATATATATATTTATATAGTCATTATCAATTATTTATTAAAAAATTATTTTTGTGTTTTAGATGGATGAAAGGGCTTATGCGGACATATTCATTAGCCTCAAAGAGGTCATACTATTTGGTGATGGGGCTGATGATTTATCATCTAACCCTTAGGTTCCTAGTAGTTCATCATCAACATGGATGAGTCATGTGCTTGCGAGATTGATGATTCGTGACCATATTCCCGAGTGACGTACACCTCTTGAGTTCAATCCATTCATGTAGTGGCATGGTCAATTGTATATTTTAGTTAGTTTTCACTACTTTTCAATAATTTATTTATTTACCAATTATCTGATTATTTGTTCCCCTTTTTCGCATCTTTTCACATATAGCTGCTGCATATGGGAGTGTTATTTTACCGAACTATTTTTATAGAACATGGGTGACATGGGATCCGATTCTAATTGATGTTTAGCATTGTATGTTTGATCCTTGGATGGTATGTAAATATATAATATATTCCAATTTTCTTAATTATTAACATGATATTAATAATTATTTACAGGTTTTATGGTATCCTATCAATGATAGCATGCATAGTTCTATCTGGGAGGCATGGAGGTCTTTATACATAATCGTTGTCGTCATTTTTTACACAATACAAGGAGGATAACCATGAAGAAATATGGAATCATAGATTTTGATCAGTCTTGCTACATCCACCAACCGAATTACATCTCATGTCAAGTTTGGGATGGATTATGTTAATATTTTATGGGAAATAAATTTCAAATGAGGGAATCATTAGGTTAGATGAACCAGGGGAGGCAGGACCTGACCCATTGAACTTGTATTTATACATTCAGTACACACTGAAGACAAATGGTATGTACGTTTTATAATAATTTATATAAGTTTAAATGGGAAAAAATTATTTTATACTCATATAGGTAGTCGAAAATCTCAATATTATGGATTTGAAAGTTTATAAGAGGATATATGGTGATCTTGTCACTAGAGAGATTATAGCTGGTCACTAGCATGTGATTTTGGTCGGATTTTTTTTGGGATTTATAATTAACTAAATAAAATATTTTAGTTATTTTAATTTCAAATTTTAATTGAAGGAATCGTTTGGGTCCATGACTTCTCATACATAGGATGAGTGTGAGGATGAGATTGAGAGTCATGCCACCAGTGTGGTAGGATTGATGATTCATCATTGATGTAGGAGACTCATTATACTTTTGAGAAGGGTCTTATTGTTGGTATCTGTTCTTGATTGATTCCTAGAAACTTTTATGGTACTAATTTATGGTTGGAATCTAGCTCGAGAGGATCCCATGGAGAGTCTTCATCATTGACCTCACAATAAGAGGAGGAGTTTCGAGCTCATAGTGAGGTTATATAGGCCATGCATACGGACCAGGAAGTGATTTATTGATAACACCAAAAGCAGCAGTATGAGATGCGATGACAACACTAGTAACTGCACGATTAGATGATAAAGTATATGTGATGGCTAGATCAGGGTGTAGGGTTGGATTTTCCTCCCCATCCTTTTCAAGATGGCCCTCTTCCTATCCCTCTTTAGTGATTTAGTCATTTATTATTTTAAAATTTTATGTAAATATTTTTTATAATATTTTTATTATTTAATATTTTTATATTTTCATTTATTACATTTATAATTTTTGTTGATATTTTTATATTTATTAGTATTTTTTTTCAATTTTTTCAATATTAATTGCAAAGATTGTAGTTCTATCTCAAATAATAGTTATTTCAACGGGGCACTTGAACCATCTTAAATACCCAAGTAAATAATCTGGTAATAAACTATTTGCAATGGACCACCCTCTCATTAAAAAAGATAGTTTTTTATGACTCATCAAAAAAATTCCTTTTGGGATGACATTTTATGTAATGGGTTTTTTACAATGGAACCCTATCAAAAATAGATATTTACGACGAGGTCCCTTCACAAATACCATGTCTCAAAGAAACAATATTTTATTTGTGTACCTAAAACACTTCAAATTTCTTGAACGGCCAAATTTGGGGTGATGAGATGGGAAATATGGATCTTTTCCACTAAAATGTACAAGAAATATGATATTACAAATCCAATGGTGTGGGATACTTTGTTTTGATAAAATATTCAGAGGTTAATAAATACAATATTTATTTATTTGTCTAAATTTTATCAGATAATGTACTAAAACTCTACTCATATTATTTATAGAAACAATAATAAAAATTAATTCAAACATATTATTTTGATCCATACTTGAGAAGGATACCTTCTCACTAGAAGAAATTTCTAGGATTAGAAAAGGAACTTACACGTTATCTTACACCATGAAAGGAAATTGTATGTGCTTTAAGAACTAATTTCTAATGTTCCTGGTAATGAGATTAATGAAGAATAGTTATCTCCTTACAAGAACCATTAGATTAATTCAACATATTTTTAGTGTTTCATGATATCATCGATGACCAATAATATTCATAATTAACATGAATACATGGATTCATAAACCATGATGTATCATCTTTGGGATCTCTATCAAGAGAAGTTGAGACAAGGGATATACAAGATCTCCAATTCACTATTTATAACTAAACATAGAGAGTTTACGTCGACTAGGCCTCATATAGTCAATATTACTGGCTACATTGAATGCTTATACAACATAGGGATTAAATTACTAGATGAGTTGCACATAGATAACCTACCTTCCTCACCACCCAATACCTTCTCCTGTTTTATTTTTAATTCTAACATGAGAAATAATGAGAAGAATATTTTGAAACAGATTACACTGATTTTCTAAGTGGATAAGGATATGAGGCATGTAAAAACCATGATACTTATGGTGCTTATGTAAAGAAATAACAATGTAATTCCCCAAACCTAGTTACCCAGAGTCGTTGAATTATTAAATAACATCGGTATGATCACAATGGATCAAATCCCGAAAGACCGATCAATTTAGTAGCCTTAGAAGTACTAGATACATACATAAGTTTTACATTACATTATGAAACGAAATAAAACAACATTTTTTCTCATTTGAACACACTCATATCCCAGAAATTAATTCGTAATATACATCATCACATCCTAGGAAAAATAAAACAAAGAAAGGGTTTATCTCAGATGCTCTTAAGGGTAAATAATTTAGCAGAAACTATAAAATTTTAAGGACAGATGTGTAATAAAAAAAACAGCCTTTAAAAAAATAAAATTGAACATAATATGGAAAAAATAAATCAAACATTACCATATAAACATGAACATGGATATTCTCCTAGTCGAATAGTCACATGTAATAACTAATTTCAAAATGAGGGAATGCATAATGCCATACATAATAACCACATAGTCAATGCCTAGTGCCAAGACTACAATTAATTTTTTTTCAAGGCCTTGTGCCAAGATACTAGTCTATCTCATGAGACCTACTTATGCATCAAGGTGATATAGTAGAATCCACTCATCACTTACTAATTTAAATGAATTCTTTATATGAAAATATTGAAACATAACATAAACATTCATACTAAAACTTGCATACGAAATGTCAATAATTTAACCATAAACCATGAATGGTATAAAAATAACACATATACATTAAAAAATATCATATCTCATTCAATACAATATGGAATATTTTATTATAATAAATCAACCTCAATCAAGAATAATATTTATTAAAGTATGTTTACATAATTGAAAATGATTAGTAAATCTCTTTAAGAGAGATATCCCTTTTTTGTGAAATAATTTAAAAGTCACACATTTATAAAGGAAGTAATTTAAAAGAGATTTTTTGAATCAAAGTTTCACATACCACTTTGAAACATTTTAAAGGAATTAACATTTTAAAATAATCATCTCCATATAAACAAATCTTAAAAATCATTTTTAAAATGTGGACATTAATTAAAATGATTTAGAAAAATAAATCATTAAAACATTTAAAATGATAACATTGATAAAGAGACCCTTCCTCAGAACCTTAGAATATTAATTTTGAAAACATTTTTATAAAACATGTACATGGATGATAAATATGTTCCAGTAAATACTTACACATAAACAATCTCTGATAATAACGAGATTGAAGATTTAACCCTTAATTTGTACTTTCCTTTGGTCGAGGATACATTTAACCTCCTGTATAACGACCATAGTATGTTATTAAATTATAACAGAACCAATTTCATTTTTATGATGTCACACATGATTCATTTATGTCTTTATAATACCCATTTAATAATAATTTCTATGTTAAAATAACGTTTTGGGTAATAATCGCTTTCTTTATCGTACGTGTTTTAACTTGTTATTATTTATCATATAACTTATATCATGATTTAATTGATTCCAGAATATAAAACATTATTTATGTATCATATATATTCAGAGTATAAATATGTATAATAGATAGATATATGAAATAGAAGACACTATTTATGGAGACGGTTGGCCGTACGTACGCATAAATGCCGTTTCTGTTTTCATATCGTATTGAACGGAAGTAAGTGAATGAAATATATGTAAATAAAGACACACACATATATATAAAGTAGAATTATTATTCTATATATTAAATACTTATTAATAATATATATTTACATAATCATCATTGAATGGTGAATGTGGAAATGAATCTCATCACGTCGAAGAGACGGTAAGCCGTACGTACGCACAAGCGAAGATATCATTCTATTGATGGTGAAATTTTATGTAATTGGATGGTGTATTATATATAAGGAATCATAAAAATAATATATTTATTATTTATATCAATTATACTCATTATTATACCCATCCAAATAATGAAGTGTTGAATAACAAACTACACCATGACGTGGATATGGTAAGCCGATTGTACACACGTATGGTGACATTGTCATTCATAGGATGGATAGAATAATGAATATGTTTGTACCATATTTATAATAACATCTCAGTATGTATAAGGTATTGGATTTTTTATTTTATTATTGAAATAACAATGAAAGAGGATGTAGAGGAAGAAAATAACTTTGAAATAGGTGATAAAATAATTACATCTTCTTCAGGTTCTTCCTTTTTATTTGATCAAAAGGGATCCTTATATTGAATTTCTCATCAAATTAAGGACTCAAGGTTTAATTTAGGGTAGGTGGGAGGATATTTGAGTAGGTTTTGGCCAAGCCAAATAGCTTTGGAGGTGTGAAATTAAGATAAGGGGAAGTAACCTTTTGTAAGATAGGTGAGGGTCACTTTAGGAAAAGCTTGAAATATTATTTTATTATAAAATAATTTTCAGTTTCTAATGGCCAAAAATATATTAATTCAAAGGATAAGGTGGGTATGGGTCTGAAAACTCTCAATCAATATATTTTAGTCAATTTTGGGTCACCATTTTATCCTTATATTTTAGATTTAACTCTCGGTTAAATAGTTTAACATTTACCCTGTCTCATTTTATTTTTTATTATATGGTTAATAAAATTACTATAAAATGCCAAGAGAAACCCAAGTGGTTAATTAAAAACGTATATAACCTTATATAAGTCATTTTTAAGAATATTATATTTTTAGGAATATTATATCATTTAATAAAATAGTATTTGTTTTAAAAACTCATTTATGTCAATTTTGACACAATTTATTAGTTGGTTTTTGTGAAAGTCATCACAACTTGATTACATTGAAAAAATACATTGAATCAACAATAAAATTTCATATTCACATAGAAATTTTGTTTATGGAATCAAAACATTCAAATTATATTTATTTTAATATTTATAATATCGTTTATTTGATTCTTTCATTAATAAAGAAAATACTGTATCACTATTGTGTCATAAATAAATATATTTATTTTATGTCTAAAAATTATAAATAAAATATCATGATGTATGAAATATTATTCCATTTCTAATAAATATTTATAGAATAATTTATCTTAGGTATAACCCCATATTATGTTTTTTAGTTATTAGAATTTGAATTTAACACTCTTAACTCTTCTTTAAATAATATATAATAAATGTCCTAATCTAATCCATTAGGATAAAAAAGAATCATATATTTTTTCATAAGGTTGATTTTGGTCGAAATACCCATATACAATAGAATTAGGACTTGTGTCATGGTAATTATAATATCATTTATATATTTAATTACCCTATTTACTTTTAACCGTGGTAAATTATATTCAAAATATACTATTCACCAAAAATTATTTTCATCCTATTGATCCAAATTTTACTAATTGATATCAACTATGTCTCTCGGTCTTTTTAAATTCAATTCACAGAAGCTGTAATATTATGTTTTAGGCAAATTTTCGAATGTGCCTAAAAGGTGGGTAAAAGACGTTAAAAAGTTCAATAAAATTTTATACATAAAATTTTATTATAAAATGACTCCAATGAATTACATTGAAATTATATAGGTATTATGTATCTATTTTTACTTATAATTAATTTAAATAAAATAAATAATTATTTAAATAAAAAGTCGGTTTTAAACAATAACGATGTGTTTTTAACTATTCATCAAAAAATTGAATGTTTTCAGAAAAATACCAAAAATTCACCCTAAGATAATTTTTATATTATGAATTATTAAATTATGTCTATTTTACCAAATTAAAAACATAAAAGTTTCATTAATTAATATAAAATTAATTCATGTTGTTAAAACCAGAAAGTTGGTTTTTGAGAAGTAAAAACTATCAAATGATTGATACGTGTTTATGTCCAATTTAAATGTAAAATTACTTCCAAAGACCAAAATTGGATTAAATGATAAAAATAGAATATAATTATACTTCCAAATAATTCAACTGTATAATTTAATACTATAAATTATTTTGATTAAAAGATTTGTTTACAATTAAAATTTAGTATTTTTCACTATTCATCAAAATATGAATGTTATCAGAAAAACACCAAAAATTTATCAAAACTAAATTTTTATGTCCATATTCTAAAGAAGAATTTTATTTAGTCAAATTGAATTTATAAAAGTGTTAAATATTGGATTTAAAAAAGGTTCCCCATTAAAAGGCGGTAAAAGTTTATTTTTTGAAAAATACATCCTTTATCTGGAAAATTTAATTAGTTATTATATTATGTATAAGAAACAAATAATATGGATGTTAAAATTATATGGATTATATCAAATTTAAAATGTAGGTTATACTATTCATAACCTCTTTTTGAATGGCTAGTATGGTAAGTCGTGGTGTGCTCGAACTCGGTGTTGCGTGTAGCGCAAGCTATTGAATTACTTTAAAGAGATAATGTGCTTTGAAATCCTAGGGTGTTATAAAATTGGATAAGGGGACCAAGAATAATAGTAATTATAAAGATCTTGACCAACATCCTTCAAATAAGTGTACGATCTAGAGGCAGGTTAAGGAAAAGGAGGAAATATGTTTTATTTGTGTCATGAAAGGCCACTAG
This sequence comes from Viscum album, assembly GCA_963277665.1. Lineage (NCBI taxonomy): Eukaryota > Viridiplantae > Streptophyta > Magnoliopsida > Santalales > Viscaceae > Viscum > Viscum album. Next base: position 322,495,884 of record OY728132.1, on the reverse strand, counting down.
AAGAAGAACTGCACCCATAAGAAAGGGGAAGATAAATGTATGTTTTTTATGAAGTGTAATAGTTAAATATATAATTATTTAAAATTATATATAACTTGTGTTGCTCAAATATATATCAAAATTAAGGAACCAAGTATTTTATGAAAGATTTCTAGAGGAGTGGTGAATTTTAAATCTTCCAATGGTGAGAGTCTGTCTTCTCTATCCATTTGATATTACCAACATTCATTTCCAAAAGTAATGATATTGGTATTATGAGATTTTCATTATGTACCAATGGTTACCAAGAAAGGAATTTTTCTATCCTTCCAAGATACATATGGTTTTATTTTCATGTTTGGATGTAAAAGTTGTTTCTTTATAAAGATAACATATGTAATTTTATGAAAGATTTAAATAAAAATATTTATGTATTAAATTATGAAAACCAAGTACTATAAATAGATAAAAAATAATGTTATCATGACTCATATAAAACCCAGTCATGGCATCACCATATTGTTTATATAAAATAGAAGCATCTGAAAAAGATCTTTCAAGATGGTTCTTTAACATCTTTTGAGCTAAAAACACTTGAAATATTTCATTATTAATTATAAATAAAAATTACCAGACCACCATTTTATCGACATAACAAAAGAGACTTAGAATATATAGGATTTTTATACCTTGATGTGTGTGGAATATGTCTAGTAGAAGCTATAAGTGGGTATTCTTACTTCATAACTTTTACTGATGAATTAAGTAGATATAGATATGTGTACATGATGAGGTATAATTCTATGTAATTTGAAAAATTAAAATAATCCAACAATGAAGTAGAGAATCAAACTCAAAATAATATAAAGAAACTTTAATCGAATCAAGGTGGTGAATATTCTAACCAACTGTTTATCAAATTTATATAGGAGTTTGGGAATCTATCTAAAATCACTCCTCCTTACACACCATAGTTGAATGGTCTTAGTGGAAGGAGTAACTGTACCTTGTTAGACATGTTAATGTTGATGGGATTCATTAAGATCATCTATTATCCTTTTGGGGATATGCATTACAAACTGGGACATATACATTAAATCTAACACTAATTAAATTGGGGAAAAACATTCTCATTGGGTTAGGGAGTGGAAAGAAACTAGTTTTATCACATACATGTGTATGATTTTGAAACGAATTTTTAAATAATTTTCAGGAAAAAACTATCACCCTATATAAAAAATTGTATCTTTATAGGGTATATTAAAGAAATAATGGGATACTATACATATAAAAACTTAGACAAGAAAGTGATTGTCACCACAAAGACGAATTTATTGAGAGGGAAAATATCCTAAAAAGGATATTGGGAGAAAGATTGAAATTTATGAATTTGTTGCTAAAGATAAACAATAATTAGTATTGGAATAGATTCCATAGGTACCCATGGAAGAATTAGTTCATAAAACACAAGAACTATGTTGGATAACTAGAGGGTTAAGAGAACCATATTGATATAGTTTTCTAGTCACTGATGATGGTGACTCATTATTGGTTGACAATGATGATCCACTTTCCTACAAATAGGTAGTAGAGAGATTATATATCACAAGATTGAATGAATTAAATATTTCTGAAATGGATTCCATGTATTTGGACTATGTTTGGGTTCTGGTCGAAGAAACAAGTGATGTAAATCATGTAGGGTGTAAATGGGTATTTATGCCGAAACTATACATGGAGGGTAAATTAAATAGCTTTAAATAAAGTATAGTAGCTAAAGTGTTTAAACAACATCAAGTAATTTAAAAATATGAAAATTTTTATCCTTTTTACATGTCTAAATCCATCTAAATTCAACCAAAAATAGCAGCTTTTGAAGACATTGAATTTTGGAAAATGGACATCAACACTAATTTTCTTAATGGGAACCTTTAGAAAGATTTCTATATGAAAAAACCAAAAGGTTTTATGACTCCAAGTGATGCCAGAAAAGATATTAAAGTTTCATAGATCCATTTATGGACTGATAAAAGCATTTAGGTCATGGAAGATTTGATTCAATTAAGATATAAAATATTTTTTTCATTAATAATGAATGTGATACGTGTGTTTACAATAGGTTTAGTGGTAATTAATTATTTATCCTTGTAGTATATATTAATGACATATTACTTATTGAAATAAAATACAATTATAATAGTCAATTAATGAATGGTTAGAAAAGTGTTTCTACATAGACTTAGATGAAACAAAAAATATTATAGGGATGCAGACCATTTGTGATAGATCCCAGAGGCTAGTTAGAAAAATTAAAAGTACATACATTGAACAAATATTAAAGAGATTTTGTATGGAACAATATAAGAGGATATTTATTCTAGTGTCACATGGTATACATCATTCTATGAAAATATGTCCTCAGAAAAAATATGATAAAAATAGAATGAGTAATATCCCATAAACTTCAATGATAAGATAAATCATGTATTCCATGTTATGTAAAAGATTTATGTATCTTACGAACTGATCATGATAGGTAGATATCAAGATGATTGTGGATAAAAACATTGATCTACTATTAAAGATATCCGTAAGTATCTTAGAAGAACTACTAATATGTTCGTGGTGTATAGAGGAGACGAGTAGCTTGTCATCATGGGATATGTTGATACTAGTTTTCAAACCAACCAGAATGATATGGAGTCAATGTCATGATTTTTTTCTTTCTCAATGGGGGAGATATGATCTGGAAGAGTTAAAAGTAACAAGTTGTTGCTAATTCTGCAGTGGAGTGTGAGTATATAATGGATTATTATGTAGCCAATAATGTTTTTTAGATTCAAAAATTTTAAAGGAGCTTGATGTTGTACCTATAAGTAAATTCCCAATCACATTTTATTATGATAAAAACATAAAAATGATTCTTGAAAAATAGATAATGTCATACCATTAGAAAAATCACATAACCTAAAATTATCAAATATTGTAGGATTTTTTAGAGGGGTGAAGTTGTAGTAAGAAGAGTTTTCATAAAAGAAAACACGGTGGAAGCCGTTAAAAATATCTAATATTAATAAAATCCTGAGTATCATGTGAGATGTAGAAGACTAAAGGTTCTAAGAAATTTTATCTAGTTCTAGTGGGAGTCTATTAGAGTTGGTTCCCTCAAACCAACTTTTATGTACTTTATAATCACCAGTATTCATTTTTTCGAATATTATTAAACACTTTATCACATCATGATTGTTATTCTATGTAGCATAGTATGTGATGATGTCATAAGAGATTCTATCAAACTAAAGGGTCATAGTAGTTCCCCACTATAATGAGAACCCATAAGTTCCAAAATAATTTTTTTAAATATATGTTCTATAGATGGATGAAATAATTTTGGGGACACAAATGATATAGGGTTTCAAGGGTGGAGACTCATAGGACTTTGAGGCACCTTATTATGGTGTATGCCCTTGGTAATATCCAATGTAGGATATTTTGAGAATTACACCCACCAATAAGAAATCCTCATTCATATGTGTCATTTGATTTTCCTATATTCATATGTGTGTACTGATCCCTACACTTTAATATTATTATTAATTATTATTATAAGTTTCTTACATTAATGTATGCATGAAAACAATGATGACATATGCTCATAGTGAGGTAGGATACATTGGGAATGTCACGAGTAATATTAAATTATTAAATAATGAGAGAAAGAATTTTTCCCTTTTATTATTTAAATAAAATTGATATCTTAGGAAATTTTATGGAAGTGATATATCCTAAATAAATCAATTAACATGGTGTTCTGTTGGAAAGATCAATATCCAAAAAGTCAATTAAAGATACATTGAGTATATAGGTTGATGAAACCAGCATGCAACCTACTTAATTAGAGATATCATGATAAAGGAATTATATTACACAGTAAGCATCTGTATGAGGTATTATATCATTTCAGAATTAAATTCTTTATCTATGGGTTCCATGGAGTATTGCTAGATGCTATCCATGGGAATCGGTTGCTTCGCCTAATGCCACTAAGATAGAGTCCCAGAGGGTCACACAATAAGTGTATAAAAAATTTCAGTTGAGTAATATATTATTAATTTTTATTGAAAAAATTGAATAAATATTTTCCCATATGTGGTTAAATAATTATTAATATTTTGAAGATCTCATATATTCTATCACCAGTTATTTGAGAGAATATTATGTGGTCAGAATATTTAATAAATATTTATTTTATATTTAGTGAATATAATATTAATTAATTTATTAAAGAATAATGAAATGACATTTATTAATTTGATAAATTTCCATTACGCAAGGTTTTATAAGTATTATAGAGGAATGGAGGACCAAGTTTAATAGTCTGGGGAGAAATAATATACATTGAATATTAATTTGATAAATAAAATTTAATTTAATTCTAGATAACATGTCAAGAAATAATAATAATATTATTATTATAGACATGGGGTGCTGCTTGGATTTAATAAATAATAAATGGAACCTCTATAATTATTTATTTTTAACCCATGGAGTATATATACTTAATTGTATTATTTTATTAATAAGGACAATTCATTTTGTGTTCTGAAAAATGAGATCTAGATATAATCTTCTAAAGTCCCTAGAGAGATCCCCCTCAAAATATTCTCTCAAGAATAGAGAGTGATCCTCCACCACCACCACTACCAAGTCTAGATAGATCGAAGATAACCTTTCCTTGAAGCAGTTATCTTGGCGATCAAAGGCGAATGACACAAGCATTGAGATCTTCTATGCCAGCACCTATAGATTCCTACGACTTCATTAATAATTTCATAGAACATGTGTGGATCACTACTGGATGGAATCTATTATAGATTCATAAAAATAAATGATGTTATGATGTAGATAAATCGCCAAATACATCAATGATGAATGGATTTATATCAAGGAAATTATTTAATTTCATAAATTAATTATAAATAACATGTGATGATCCTACACATTGGTTGTGATGTTTATACATTTTATATATTATATGATTCAATTCCATTGATCATAACGTTTATCATCATGTAAATCTAAAGTTTATCATTAATAATGATAAAAAAAATAATTATTAAGAATAACCCATCCAATGTTTCTACTTTGCCTGAATCCTACAACTATAATATCCACGAACCCACACTCTCAAATCTGGGGATAAAATCAAAAGAATAAATTTATATATTTAATACTAATTAAGGTGACACAATTTTCACAATCCAAAAATTAAAACATAAATTGGAAATATTGAATCAATTACATACCCAAGAAACTTTTAGTTTTAGAGTTTTATTGAATTACGAAAAACTCTTAAAAAATAATACCCACAATTTTAAATGATCATTTCTCTAACTTAACCTATTGTTTATTATTTCACATTAATTCATAAACAATATCCACATGAAACATTTCTAGACACAATTCATTCAACATAATTATTTATAACATGGGGAAAGGGAAACATAATAAGGGTGTTCTCAAGTTATAATTAAGGGTAAAAAAAGAATTAACAATTAATTATCTTCAGTTAAAATTAAAAGAACATAAGGTTATGATGAAAAAAATCAAAGTGCATGAGTATAACATAATAATATTCTTACCCATAAATATATGGATTATAAAACATGAAAACACGACATAAAGATTTTAAAAATTTAAGAGTAATCAAAATCAATAATCACGAGTCATGTGATATCAATCTTGATCAAAGGAAACATTTATATCCATATCAATCATAAATAAAAATATGTTTTATTATTATAACATTATATTAATATCACTCCTTCAAATGGAATAAGTATTATATTTGAATTCCATATCCATAGTCCCCAATGAATTAGAAGGATGTCACAGATCCTCCCATACTTATTTTTTCAGGGAACCACCAATACTAGGTTTATAATAGAACCACCAATCCTTGGTTTATCCGAAAACCATCCATACTTGGTTAATAATGTAACCAATTGAAAATAAAAAACAATTTCGAAGAACCATATAATAAATAAATAACATAAAGAATTCATTTCATCATAAACTCATGGAACTAACCTTTATTCTGTTCAGAACATTATTAACCCATGGAAAAGAAATGAGATTCCTGAAAATATCTTTGAAATGAGATTAAACCGTATAAAAGAAATGGTTTTGATAAAAATCACTTTTAAACATGATTAGCCCATGGAAAAAAATAAGTTACAATTAAATATATTTGAAACAATTTTAATCTATATAAATAAATATTGTGGATAGAACCATTACAAAATATACCAATTGGAGAATAGGGAATAACAAGGGTTGTTGATGTTGATGAATGGAAATACTATTAAAATAACACTAAAATAATTTTTTAGGAAAATAAACTTTTCATTTTTAAAATATCTTTTAAAAACAATAAATTCACCAAATATTGAAAAAATAACTTTATTTAGAAGGAAACATGGAAACATATTATGTAAACTTTGCAGAAAATAATGGACATGACAACAAGAAAATACGTTCTTTCCATAAGTGTTAAAAACAATCATTATTTTCAAAAAAAATCAAAAAGGGATTCAAAAGTGACCAATTTGGAAAATTTTAAGAAATTTAATTTTAAAACCATTTTAAAGAAAGTAAAATATGATGAGAAATTAATTTAAAAAGTAATTTATTTTTAGAAAATAATTTTTTTAAATCAATTTATAATACAAGGACACGAAAGAGAAAGATACCCGATCTTAAAAAAATAAAATATCAGTATCACTTACAATAGAAATTATTGAAGCTTATTTAATAAATAAGCGATAAACTGAAAATTAAACATGTGAAACATATTAATAAATAGTGGGGAATAAATATATTTGGTTAAAGAAAATAATATCACACTATTTCCTTTGAAATAACGCTGAACATAACAAATATGGAAATAAAAGAGACTGTAACATAAATCCTTTTCCACTTTGGAAATAATTCAATCACAACCCCCTTTAAATAATAACATTAAATGATACTTTTAATATCATTAGAACAAGGAGTTTCATGATTTTAAATATCAAAGGAGAGTATATACACCTCATAAATGAATATATATGCATATCATAAACATATATATATCAAATAAATAAAATTTGAGATAAATAACCCTTATCAAAATAATGCTATTGAATTTGAGAATTAATTAACGAATTTATTATGTATATCAAATGTATATACACATAATTGTTTTTAAATAAAATATAATACAATAAACAATTATTACATATATAATCATAGATTATTAAATATAATGAAGAATTAATATAACATAATGAGAATAAATAGAGTTATGAAATTATTTATCACTTGGTAACATTCAATTCAATTCCCCTTAGATGAAATAATTCACTTTGAAACTTCTAATAAATTTTTTAATGAATTATTAATGAAATTAATTGTAAAATGGGAATTATATAATAATATAAAAGAAAATAGGTGAATTAAAATAAAATATTCTTCAATTAATGTAAATTGAGATGAAATTCCTTACAGTTTTGCTAATATATGGGTCAAATTTAAATTTAAGATAGAACCTCCAAAATATTTGTAAATAAAAATATTTTTTTCTGAAAAAATAAAAAATTACATTCATGGTTATTCTATACACCACACAATAAAAATAAGTGGTGAATATGATACATGTCTCACAGAAATAAAAGTGAGACTAGAAACCCTAACCATGAGTAAAGACATTCCATGTATGTCATTTAACCCCTATATAATAATATTTCATTAGTTGTTTTATTTAATAATATAATTTAATTAGTTTAATATCTTATACTTAAATCATTTATTTTATAACATATTTAAAAACTTATCAGTTATGTACACATTGAGTGTGTTGAGGACGTTCTGTCGATTGTTTCAAAATGACATTGGTGTTTCAACTATATTCCAAGAGGTCAATGTTTAAAATTATTCAGAATAATATTTATGATATATTTATTTTATTTTTACATCAATTAATATTTAAAAACCAATAATAAAATATTGTTATGAAAAATGAAAAATTTTATGATCACGGAGATGATAGGCCGTACGTACCCATAAACAATGTTTCCATTTTTCAATGATCACTATAGAGAGAAGGTATATATTATTTTAAATTTCAATAATGACAATAATAAAATTAATAAAAAACTAATTAATTATTTATACTTATATATATCATCTATTTGATTTGGTGATGAAAAAAGAGTCGCATCGCTTAGTGGAGGCGATAATCTAAACGTATGCATGAATGACATTATCATTTTTTTAGTGTCATAAATAAAATGATATAGTATAATTTCATAATGATAAATATGGTCTTAATATAATAATTATTTTATTTATATCATGTATATTAGTTAAATTTATCCTTATTACCTTCCTTCTAAATAATTATTAAAAAATTAATTACATCGCTTCATGAGGCGGTAGTCCGCCATACACACGAGGGACATTATCATATCCCCCAAAGAATTGGAAGTAAAATTATATGTAATATAATAACAATATAAGTATAAATATGAAATAAATATAATATATGTACTTTAAATACATCATTAAAATATGCAATGAGAGGAAATTATGGAAAATGAATAACATCAGTTCGCCAGGTAGTGGTCCACCGTACACAGATATTATGATTTTCAATCCCATTTTATGGAAGATGAGATGGATTTAGGTTATTAAATTATCATAAGAAAATATAAGTATTTGGGACATACATGTTTTATTATATCAGACTAATTTAAGAATATTTTAAGTAGGTTTATGAAGAAATAAAATAAAAGAACTCGGTTAAGAATGGTACTTATTTATCAGACAACCACCTTAGGTTAGCACCAAAAGACTTAATATGATAGATTTATGAACAAAAATATGATAAAAGTCCTGGGTATAGAATTTAAAAAGGCATTATAGAAGGTAATGGACAATAAAAAGGGATTTTAATGTGTAAATAAAATAGGAGAGGGGATGGCCTTTATAAGTGAGGTGAGTGACACAATTGTAATTTTTTGAAAAGGAAAAGGTGTACTCATGTTTTTAACATGAAAGAGGATCCAAAATGAACCTTTATCAAGAATGAAACATTATAAGGTAAAAATATGGCTATAAAATATATTTTAGGAATGTTTTTAGTTTATTTTAACCCTTAATTTGTATTTTGTTTAAGCCTCTAGTAAAACTGTTTTCACTTTAACTACGGTAATTAATTTTTACTATTTTGAGTATTTATTATGGTAAAAAATTATGTTGACCTTATTATATAATATAAATAATTATAAATCCAAATATTAAATCCATTTTGTCCAAATTTAATTCACAAAATTGGGAATTTTTAATTTAAAATTAAACCCACAAACATGAAAAAAGAATATTTTAAAGAATTTTATTTTTAAGGGAAATTTGATTTTATATTAACTCTAAAAAATAGTAATAATAATTATATGAATACCAATTAATATTTATTGATATATTATATATAAGTTTAATTTTAATAATTCCTCATTATTAGTTGGTTTAATTAATTAAAAATGATAAATATTACACACTTTAAAATAGTTTTTAGAAAATTCATTTTTTTAAACATAAAAATAAAATTATAATAAAATAAAATATAAATATGATTAAAATGTTATTTTGTGGAGTAATTATAACCAAATAATATATTAAATAATATTAAAAAATAATATATTTTTTAAATTATTTTTTTATTGAAAAGAGATGATAGTTTTACAAAAATCGGTAATTTCACTATTCACTGAAAAAACAAATTTTTTTGAAAAAATAAATTTTGAAGAAAACATATTTTTGAAGAATAATATTACTTTATTAAAAATTTATTCATTATTTAATAATTATTTACCACTATTTTATATTGAGTATGATATATATATATATATATATCATAATTTAGTTAATATTATTTATACACAACAATTTAACAAAAAGGTTATAACAGTTATATATTTCATGGGTTATTTAGTCTCAGTGTCGCATGTTGAATACAATATCACACATAACGATCTTAGAATTAAAATATCAGGCTATTATAATAAAAAAATGTATTTTTATAATGGTTTCCATTAAATAAGGGATTAAAAAATTATAGGACATTCATAGGTTAAAAATAATCAAATATAATTAAAAATGATGACCAATGAAAGTTAATATATGATAAAGGAGTGGATAAGTTAATTTTTAAATATACCACATAATTATGGATTTAGGGAAAAGTGTAAAGTGTCTTTCAATAATGAAAGAGCATATTAATCTCCACAAAACCTAAAATGAAATAAAATGGGGTTTCCATAATAAAATTAGCAATTTTATAAAACATGGATGGTTTAAAGTAGTTTATGGAGTAGTAATTGTAATTGGGTAAGAAACACAGAAGTTTATTTTAATTTGATTTGTTTGATGAATGAAATTAATAATGGAACCTTTAAAACATGTATATACAATCAAAGAAAAATCAATTAAACTGGGTATATAGGTTTAGGTCATTTATAATGAATATATAATAAGCACATAAGAATAATACATAGAGAATGTGTCTAAAAAAGGGAGAAATAATATCCCAAAGAAAAAAGGGTTATTCAGAGATCCCTTAGGCTCCAAAATCATTCTAAAATTTCACTAAGAATCATGAATAATCAAATCAAATTCATTTATTAATTAATTTATAACCATTATATATATGTATTTTATTTAATATAAATATATTATGTTCATTTAGAACCATTTTAGTGAGATGTAAAGTTTAATATTATTACTATGAGGGCATTCCTTTCATAGTTCCAAGGTATGTTCACTTGTGTATAATTATTGAATTTCTTGTAAATAGTAACACAACCCAAAAATTGAAATGAAATTATACTAATGTCCTTATATACATTTAAATGGTATAAAATATCCTTTTTTTAGCATGAGGATGATTCATTTATTATAAACATTATCGTTATACAATTATTTATTTTAGGTGGTTTTACCGACAATCACAAAATAGATTAATTTTAATTAATTAAATTATTTTTATGACATTAAATAAATTAAAATAATTTATATTGTACTTATTATAATAATATTTAACCATAATAATATTTATACATCCATCCTTGAAGGTGGTGAAGAAAAAAAGTATATTTCTCATGGAGGCAGTGAACCAACCATTATATAAACAGTGTTTTTATTTTTAGAAGATAGGGGGTGGGATAATTGATACTAAATTAAAAAAATAACATTAAAATATATTTATAATACCAGATAAATTATGTCATGTAGAATGGGAGATGTGAGGATTAAGTAAAATAATAAATGAATTTAAAAGAGGTCGATTGAGAATATTACCTCTTTAATGATGTTTATTTAAATACACCATAATACACTTTTGGTTTTCATTTTGGTGAGAAACAACAATAAGATAGTGGGGGTTATATTTGGAGAGAGTAGGGTAGATATTGGGTAATATATTAGGCTTAGAATATGTGAAGATAAGGAGTCGGGAATGGTGGTGTTTATAAGGGAATGAGAGAGTTGTTTCGAATATTATATTCATCAGTTTATTATTTGGAATCCTCATAATAATAGTGATGAATATTGTGACTATATAAAAATAGTAGTTCATGGTAAGATAAGATAATGGTCACTCACATCATCCATGACTTATTTCTATATATATTTTTCTTATAATTCATATTACCGTATTTTAATATTCACCAAAACGTCAACAATTTTATTAAAATAAAAAAAATTCACCCTAATAATTTTACAATGTGTAGGTTTCAAAAATGAAATATATTTTATGAAAATAAATGTATATGTATGAAAAAATAACAATTAAGTGAAATATTTATTTATTTGAAAAATACCAATTCTAATATTGTGATCAATTTTCTCTCACTTTGAAAAATTATTTAAGGTCTCAAATAATTACATTATGATTATTATAAAACATACTATTAATTTATAAACCCACTTTATGAAAATAAAATTTCTTTTTAACTAATATATTTTTTATAAAAATTAAAATAAATTATATATGTTTTATAAAAATACAAAAAACTATTTTATCATTTTTAAAACATGTATATACCAATATCTTGATATAAATATGTTATATTTTCATTTTATGAGATACCCTAATAATATTTCTCACATACATAGGTGAAGATACTTTTTTAATAGCCATGTTCCTATTTCATATGGCCATATTACAATTCCAATGGTTATATTACTATTCCCACAGTCAAATTAGTAATGGAAATATGGGTTACCTATTGTTTTTTAAATACCTCATATTTCATTCATTCTCATTTCACTTCAATTTTAACTCAAGGTCTTATATATTTTAATTTTAAATATTTTTATTATATTACTTGTATTTTTTTTCATTTATATAGTGTTGTTCTTGAGTGAAGTTACATTAGTGGATCGTGTATATCCAAATTTTCATGATATACTTACCTTATTTTTTATTTTATCCAATTTTAATATTTAAAATTCTTATAGATATAATTATTATCTAAATATAATTTTTAAATTAATATAATAAAATTTTATAGGTGTTATCATGTGGTTAATGTGATTTATATAGCAGTACAATACAAAATATGATAAGTTATATAGGAAGGAAAATTCCATGGATAAAAAATTATGGGTAGTTACATATCATTCAATTAATTTTCATTTATGATTTATCCTAACGATTTCTCATTTCATGAAGTTATTTATCATTGTAGGTATAGCTTTACTAATAGTGATTCTCAATAGTGAATATGATCTAATGTTTCTTCTAGTTTTAATGTCATTAATATTCTTTATTTATTATTTCATTTTAATTTATGAACATTTAATTTAAGTAATCTTCCATGATATATAATATTTCATGGTATGAAATACATAATTTCATGTTCTTTTTCTATAATGTTCCACTATAAACGAAGAACATATTGTTATTTTAGTTTATATCTTTAATAACTTATTTACTAATCAATTTTAGTTTTTTTAAATTAATATAAAAATATATTTTATAATTATGGACATATAGTTTAAAGAAAGAAAATATTTATTAAAAATTGGGGATAAAAATTACTCATGATATCCATAATATGGGAATGAATAAAAATATAATTTCTAATGATATATATAATACTATGTTAGGTATTATTAAGAAAGTATTTGTCCATAAAATTATTTTCAAAATATATAAATTTAGAAACTTTATATTCATGATATAGTTTCCAACCAAATAATAAATAATAAATTGTTTTGATACTATTTAATAAAAATTGATTAAATTATATTATGAATATGAAAATCAATTCGAATATGTTTTCTCCTATGAATCCTTCATTTCAAAATATGATAATTTCTATTCAGCTATGATACAATGGGATCAACCTATATATCCTTCACTTTAACCTCTGTTTTCTGTGGACATTTCTCAATTTAACATAAATAGTTATATATATTACATAATTAAATTCCATTAAATATATACAACAATTCTTAAAAAATATATAAAATAACCATAGTATTTCCCTTGGGTATGTTAAACTAGGAGAAAAGTTAGAACCACTTATTAAGAACCATGTAATGATCTTGTTAATACCCAACTAACCTTTGTTTGGGTTATTATCCCTAGGGGAATCTATGTGAGAGCATGTCTCCACATATTTGTATCTAGGTTGGGATTTTATTACTAGAAAGTAACCTATTTTATAATTTACCAAAATTTAAGGATATTTTCTTATATATATTACATTCCCTTAGTATTTTCAAATTTTTTTCTTATTTTAATCCCAAAAACTAAATAAATCATTCTTTGATACCAAAAGATATGCCTTCGACCCACACTCCAAGGTCTAGTGTAGAAAAAAATATTATTTAATTACTATATTTGATATCAAGTTTGGGGAATCAAGTAAAAATTAAATATATTTCCATAATTTAAAAATTACATATCATAATAATCACATAATCAAAGAATAAAAAGGCTTAATGTATTTTGAGATCAAATAATTAAAAATATTATTAGATATTATTTCTTCAATATATCCCCTAGAATTCTCTACACAATACTTCTAAGCATTATCATATATAAAATTTCATGGGGAAGTATAAAATATAATAATTAGTAAGATCAAGATACTAGTAAGAGTAAAATTATCAATGATTAATGATGGGGTTGCATCTTAAATATATGAGAAAACATAAGGATGGAATAAATTTTAGATTAAAAAGAATATGGATCAATAAGAGTTGTCTTTAATCATGATAGACAATAATATAAACCCAAATGATGAGACATATACAATGAATTAATAAATCAAAATTAAAAGAAAAAAATCATGAACTAATGAACATAACATAGTCACGAGGTCTAATATAGAAATATGGAAGGATAATACATATAAGAAATCATAACCTCGTGAACATATCATAATGTAATAATTTCCACACATAACATTGCGAACATAGCTAAACACAATCATATCCATACATCATAATGTAAAAATATCTAGATATAATGATGTCCACACATCATCTTTTGAACAAAACTTTATTAAATCATGTTCACATATTTTCTTAAAAACATAGCTAGACACAATCATGTCTTTGTATCATCTTGTGAACATAGAAAAATGAAATCATGCTTACACATTATCTCATAAGATATAAACTTTTAATCAATGAATTAGAGGGTGGTATAGAACACTACCCATAATATAATAATCATTCATATATATGTGTTCCACATGAAATATATCATTCATTATATCACAAAGAACCTATATAAATAAAACTGGTTTTTTAATATTTCCAAATTGAATTACATAAAATGAATTCAAGAATATAATCTGTTGATAAAAAAATTTCAATAGAACAAAAGGATTATTTCTTCAATTCATTTATATGATTATTATTAAAACATAATTCTATAGGATATCTATCTTTTAGAGATAAATATAGAATATATAAGTTAATCTATAAAAGGGGTTTTCTTAAAAAAACATTTCTTAATATTGTTGTAAAGATAAAAAATTACGAGTCACTATAAAAAGCTAATATTAGGAATAAATTTTCAAACATTGATTAAAAATAAATATAAATAATGTAAAAATTAAAATTAAAAAAAGTTCAAGTCAAAAAATGTGGAGTTCAAGTTAAAAGATATAATCATGAAAATCCCTTTTAATATTTTAAAATATTATTATTAAAACTGACATCATTTAAAAGAGTAATAAATATTCCTCTCAAAAATAGATAAATATAATATTTAAGATCACAATAAATTATAAATATTAGGATTTTAAAATAACAAATGAGAACATTAATAGGAAGAAATAATATTTCCATATAATAGAAAGATCTTATTGGAGAGGGCTCACATTATTATTAACAAAATTATACTTTTCTAAGAAATAAATTTATATATGAAGAAGATTGAAATTAAAAATATCAACTTACCCAGATAGAAATAAAAATTATCATATAATTAAACATCATCATGGAAGATATAAAACATAAAAAATAAGATCAAGAAGAAATATTATAAATAAAATATATGAGATCTATGTTAACAAAATAATTGATATTTAATCCCAAATTCCATAAAATCACTTTTATCACTTTTATAATAAACATAACCATATCAATAGTTTATTTTAGAGCCTTATTCGTATATATTATCTTTTATATTCTTTAATAATAATCTTTCATTAGTATGTTAATGCTTATTTTCAGTATTTGATGTTAGCAATTTTGATTATTTTAGACATGTTTCATAATGGTGATGTTGATCCCTGTTATTTGGTACCAATTTCATCCATAAAATTTTCGAAATTAAATTAACATATTTTTTTCAATGTTTTGTTAATCCCTATATCAATTTGATGAAAATTATTATAATGGTTCGCGATAATTGGATACACGATGTGCATGTTTCAGGTAAATTAATGATATTAACAGATTAATTTATAATTATCAATATTTTTTTATTACATGATATTTTAAAGAAATATATTAATCATTAATATCTTATATAATTATAAAATAAAATTTTAATACCAATCACATATGGTGGTGGTGAAAATGAAACACTTCGTCTATAGAGGCAGTAGTTCAAACGTACGCATGAGCGACATGTTAAGTTTATCATGAATGGTAAGGAAGGAGGGTGGATAATAATTTAAATTTTAATAATAAAAATTATCTCATATATTATATATATATATATATATTTTTAAATATATTCTTATAAACATCCATGTTAGGTGGTGAAGAAAAACGAAATATGTCAATTATTGAGGTGGTAGTCAGCATGTACACACAAGTTACTTTGTTATTTTTTGAATAGTTAGGAAGAAGGAAAAAAATGGTTATTTCAACAACCTAAAAATATATAAGTATAATTTTTACACTAATTATATTATTTTATATTGGGTTGAATAGATTTGGTGGATGAAGGAAAATAAAAAAAGGAATAAAAATGAAAAAAGATTGTTTAGAAATTTTTACATTACTTCATGGTACACCTCTTTTAGAAAATGGTATTTAGATTTTTAAGGTGGGTATTTTTTTGAGAAAAAGACTTATTTTATGTTTTGAGGATGTTTTTAAAGTTATTTTGGTAGTGTTTTTTGAACCAAGAGGCTTAACGTGTGAGGATAATTGGGATGGTTAAGAGATTATTTTATAAGTGAGAGGAGTGAAATTTTTGTAATAAGACATGCAATATTCAAGTAAAGTGAGAGTAAAGGTAGAAAATAATGGATTGGGGGAAAATATATGTAGGTAAAACTCTCATAAACACAAATAAGGGATAATTTTTAGGATATTTAGTCCTTTTTCTATTAAATTAACTTTTTACCATAATTTACTTTTACGATCATAACTCATTTTTAACTTTAATATCATAATTATATAACTAAAAAATAATTTTACCTTATTAACTGATTTAAATATAATGATTAAAAATTTAAAATCATTTTATAATATTAATTTTATAACAGTGATTAAAATTAATTTTAAAATAATTAATGTATGATGCATAAAATTAGTTTTTTGAAATATATATATATATATAAGGTTCCAAAATGTCATAAATATGTTTCTAATTTAAAAATAATCTTCTTAAACGTAAAATATTTCTTATAAAATACTTATTTTTTCATGAAAATGTTTTCATAAAGCTTCAATTCACATTTATATCATGATAGTGTAATAAAATTTACGGTATTTGTAAAAACTGTATTTAATACCATTCACCTAAAAATATATATTTTTTAAAAAATAACCCTAATTTATTATTTCATTTCTGAATCCAAAAATTAATTTAATTTTTTGAAATTTAAATTTTTAAATTTATTAATTTAACTTTTGAATGGAAATATAAAATTTAATGATATATTGTTTTTAGAGGAAAATGACTTTTTAAAACACTAACTATTTTATTATCATTTACAATAAAATACTAATTAAATAAAGGCTAATATATTATTTATATTAACACTATTCATTATCATTATTTAACAATAAAATATTTTGTTTTTTAAAATAAAAATTCATAGCACATGAAAATTTATTTTTTCATAAAATACATTTTGAAGCATAAAATGAACTTGTTCTTATTACTGTCCATATAAAAAATTTTAGCTGGATATTAATTTATATTTTTCTAAATATTATCAATAAATTTAATTAAAATAAATATTTATATAAGATTAATTTAAAATACACAATACATAAAAAATAGTTCTTTGAAATATATCAATTGAATAATTTTAACGACATTATATTTTAATTATTCATATTTTAAGTGTTAAAATTTTATTAATCAATTAGAATAAAAATGATTCTTTGGATTTTATAAATATAATAAATTATACCCAAAAAATAATAATATGTAACATATACAAATATAGTTTTATAATAAAACAGTTTAATTAAATATTCTCTTATTCTAAATTTTCTTTTTTTTAATTTATTATTAAAAATCAAAAATCATTAATATAACTATCAGATACCTTCATACTGAATGACCACATATCCAATCACTATATTTCCAACAACCATATTTCTAAAGAAAATATATACTTTATAATAGCTATTTTTCCCAATTACATGTAACAACTATATATTTTAAAAAAATAAAAAAATATTCTATAGTGTAAACAAAACACAACAGCGAGTCTAAATAAACAAAAAAAAATTATTATATGACGGTTGTAAGCTAGTCATTAAATTAGAAAGAATGAATAATATTAAATTATTTATGATATATATATATATATATATATATATAAATATAAACATCTTACTCAATATAAATTTATTGATAAATTATTAGTAAATAATCAATCAATTTTTAGTAAAGTAATTTTATCCTTTAAAAATATATTTTCTTCAAACAAATGTTGTTTATTTTTTTAGTGAAAATATTTAAATTAATATATATATATTTTAGATAATTTATTTCATTAAATAAAATTTATTTTTAAATAAAAATTTAAAAAATAATTTTGTGTGTATTTGTTTTTGGATTTTTTGAAAAATATTGATTTTTTTAGTGAATTGTGAAAAATACCAATTTTTGTAAAAAAATCATTTATTTTTAGTAAATTATGTAATTTCATAGTACCATTATGATATGAATTTTAATTTATGTAACATAATTTTTTTATACTTAACCCCATTAATTACATCTGAATCAATTTTATACTATATTTTAGAATAAGTTTATTTTTAGGCTAAAAACATGTTTTATGAAAACTATTTTAAATTGCATAATGTTTCCCCATTTTAATTAATTAAAATAAATAATATTAGGTAATTATTTAATTTAAATTTAGGGATAATATATCTATAGATATTAATATAAATTTTTTTTATTATGATTAAAATTTATACAGTTATTATATGACAATCATATGCTTAAAAAATACATCTCTTGAAAAATTAATTTTCATCACATCTATGGGTTTATTTCAAAATTAAATTATAAGAATTATGTGAATTTAATTTAGAATAATATTGTTAATATTTATAATATTCATAATTTATATTATATAATATTTTAATCATAATTTTTTGTTTTAATGAATAATTAAAAGAGTAAAAATATTTTATAATAGTTAAGGTTACAATGGGTTTACTGGGTGGTTAAAATATAAAGATAAGGGTTAAAATGACCCAAAAGTTGTATAAATTATTTTTTATGTCCATACTTAATCATTATATTATCTTAGTCTTGATAATGGTCCATTTTAGATCATTTTTTATGTGTAAAACATGGGTATAATGTTTTCTTTTAAAAAAATCCAAGTGTTCCCTCTACACCACTTATAAAAGGCCTCCCCTTATCCTCTTCAATTCAAAATTCCAAATACTTTTCTTCAAATAGTCCATACAAAAATACCTTCCTCACCTCCCTTCCCATGTCTTAGATGCCTTTTTTAATTAAAAACCCGTATACGAAGGATTTTGGGGTAAACTAGAAGAGGTCATCTGAAGAAGAGTTATCATTCTTTATCGAGCGACTTGTTTATCTCTTATTCCACATCTTAGAAATATAATTAAACCATAATGATATAATAAAATAAATATATCTCATATAATGATATACTATTATTTCAATGGAATAACCTACATCCATCTCCTCTTCCATCAAATAATAAACAAAACCGTCGTTCATGAGTATGACATACTATCGCCTCGCGAATCAATGCAACAAATTTTCCACAATCACCTCTAACAAATGTCTATAATTATAGATTTAATATATATATATATATATTATATAAATTCCATATTTACTATTATTTAAAAGAAACATATCAAATATTTTTTTACCTTTCCATTCATTGAAAAATGATAACATCGTTCATGCGTACGTATGGACTACCATCTCCACGAAGTGATATGACTTGTTTTTCATCACCATATAAAATGGATGAATTATATTAGTGTATTTATAAACTTAATATGATATCTATTATGTTATTATAATTATGTAAAGATAAGATAATATTTACCTTATTTCTATAATGATTGTTGAAAAATGGAAATGTTGCTCATGCGCCCTAATGGCCTACCATCTCCATAATTGTAACATAGTTCATTTTTCATAAGAATTATTCATGGTTTGTACTAGAAGTATAATTTATGTATAAAAATTATAATTATTTAATTATAATTATTTATATTATGTAACAATGAAACCTTTTACTATGATCAACATACAGAAGTTGTTTTGAAAATATGGACCAAACGTCCAGAAAACACCTGACATGGACATAACTGATTAAGTATTTAAACATGTCATTAAAAATAAATAAAATAAATTATTTAAGTATAATTTATTAAATATGTAAAATTTTCTTAATAAATAAAGTGATATGTGTTAATTATATAAGAGTTTAAGGGCATATAAGGAATGTCTGGACTCAAGGTAAGGCTTTCTTATCTAACTTTTATATCTATCATACATATACCATAGTCAAAACTTATTCTTATTATGTAATGTATATACATCACATTAATATATTTAATAATTGTTTTAATTAAAATTATTTTAATATTTTAATCCATATGAGGTTCTATATATCATGTGGTTTTGATCCAAATTATACCAAATAAGTAAGAGATTTCGTCTCAATTTACTTTCATTGATGCATCTTTTATTATTATGAACATAATTAAATATATAGAGTGTATATTCTGAAACTTTTACATTCTATGTCATGACTAATTCATAACTAATGGTATTTTATGTGTCAATTTGAATTATTTCACCCAAGGGGTTTTGACCTGAAAGTTACCAAGTGGTGAACGGTTTATTAACTCAATTTTATTACATTGGGTTATAACTATTATTATTTGATTTTATATGACATTATTATGTGTAAATTGATATATAATTTTTTTATTATGTATTTAAAATTATAATTTTTGGATTGAAATTTTTTTCACATAATTACTCCATTTATTAATGTTGAATTCAATGATATGATCTTTATACGGGTTATTTATCTAAAATTTTATTTCTTTGAGGCACACGTTGATGTTATTCACATAACATAATTTTTTAAGTGTATATACCACACCTTTTACATGTTATATTCTGAATGTCATTATTTTCATGATATTTTAATTTTTATTTGACATTATTATTTCATGGAACATCTGATAGAAAAGTAAGCAAAGTGGAAAAATATTCAGGTCAAAGTCTCTTTTCTTTTCAGGATTGTTTATGTTAAAGGTTACTTTAGAAAAAATAATATTTTAATATTATCTTAAACCATATAAATTTTATTATATTCTACTTATTAATGTGTTTTACATTCTTCATTTTAATTTCCTCCCTTATTGATTGAATAAAAATCAATAAAGTTCGTTGTAAGTAATAAAAATATTGAATTTTCTTTTAGATCGAGAATCATTCCCATCTATATCAATGTTTTCTAAAATGTTTTCAAGAATATTATTTTCTAAAAAATGATTTCCTCATGTTTTAATGTGATGTTTTCTAATCTTTTAAAATTATTAAAATATGTAATTTTAATATCTTCCAAATCTGTCACTCATGACCCTCTTTACAATTTTTTTAAAAAGAATGCTTATTTTTAATGTTTAAAAAATGAATGGATTTTCCTTCCTTCAAGAAAATTATTTTATTTTAAGATTTATTTTTAATTATCCATGTTTATTTTTAAATAATATTTTTAACAATATTTTATGAATTTTTAGTTTTTGAATGTTATTTTCAATATGAAAAGGGTATTCGTATAAAAAATGCTTTAAATGATATCTAAAATATATTTCTATTATTCAAAATTGAAAACACTTCCACTCCACTGGATTTTTTTTAATAATACCATATGAATATTTATATATATGGATTATTATATTTTAATGGATCGCATTTATATTCCATGTGTAGAACAAGCTATGGAGGTACATTGATCATTCTTATTATTGAAAAGCGAAGGCTTCTAAATATTTCATCCGTGAATTATAATTGGATATTATTGATGAATAAAAGGTGAGATTTATATATATTATATGAAGGTTTTTATCACCATTATAACTCATGAATAATGAGTGATACATATATAGCTTATACGATGGGTGTGCCTAGATAAATATCCAATTCATTGGGTAATATTAATCATAATTAGAGGAAATAAGGAGGTATTTACCATAGTGTTTCTACATTGAATTTAACTGGGCTCTAGTTATTTATTATATTGGTTTTAAATGGGTTATGAAGATAATGTCCCATGACGTTGACACATTTTTTGGTTCTTTTTATGGGTTATAAATATTTCCCTAGAAAAATATTTACACCACATGGATCATTATTAATAATGCCAAAGACTCTATCGATTGCTAATTCTTTATGAAATGTTTCATTATTTATAAATAATGTATTGGTGGGTAAGAATTTCATTATGATATGATAATATAATTTTATTATGTCATCATACTAGTATTCTAATCTTATTTCTCATTGATTATATTCAATTATTAATATTTATGTTTAACCTTACAAATAATTTGAGCTCACCCTTCTTCTATTTCTTATTCCCTAGTTTATGAAGAATGATGTTAAATTATTTGAGTCTGTAAAGTTTTCGAATGTGAATAATTTTATGGGAGATGTCAAAGACTTAATATAGAATATGAAAATCAAGGTATAGTGGAAACAATACTCTCATGAAGTAATGAGTTTTGTTTAAGTAATAGTTTTTCCTAATTATATAAAACTCTAAACCGAAAAGGTCCTTAGTAATGTAAGTGGCCCTATGTTTCCTTTTGATGTTGCAGGATTTGAATGGAAGAAATTGGGTAACATTTATCAATATCATAGACATAACTTTTAAGTTTATATTATTAGCTCTAGATACGAGAGGTTTAATTTAGGGTTGTTTTAGTTGGTATAAGATCAGGGTTTAGGTAAATTTTAGATTAGGATATTTTCATGTCATTTTTTCTTAAGATTTAGAGATTCCATCATGGGTTTACAAGTTTAAGGTTGATCGTAAGTTCAAAGTATTAGAAACACCTTTTTTAGGTTTTAAGTAATTAAATTTTGAGGCTATTAATGACATTTTGGAAGGTGATTTATTATGTTAAGGTATATGTGACCCTTAGGTTTTATGTGAAGTATTATTTAAATAAGGATACAATTAATTTTTTGGATATAAGTTTAATGCTGTTGATAAACTTTAGGGTTTATCATACCTTTTATGTTAAGGTAATTATGGGTAATTAAAATTTGAAAATTTATGATATAGATAACCATGGGATTGAAAACTAATTTGGTGACTATGTGACTAATGAAGAAGTTCATTATTGTGGAGAACATTATATGATTAAGGTAAACAGAACATTATGGAATTTTATTTGAGTAATAAAGAATAAATTATCTTTTGGAAGCATATATGATTTTAATTATGATTTATATAGATTCAAGTTATTCATGAAAATGATTAGAATATATTGAAAATAATATGATTGGGGCATATATATTTTTGGTATGAAACATTAAGAGTGAATTATTTTATTTAAGATAAATGTTATATTTATCTTGGAAGAGTATATGATAAAACCATTCCAGTCTTTGTTTTTCATTATTAGTGAGGAATATTTTGAAAAAATTAAGGATAATTATTTATGGAATAATTTAGATTGAATTTGGTTATTACTATTGAATTTTGGAGATTAAAGTAGTTTTTCATCATATGATGGTTTATTAATTTTGGGAATTATATTAACTTTTAATAACGATATTTGTTTTGGTTAAAGAATAAATACATGAAGAATATATTTTTATCCATTAATGGTTATGTGATATATTATAAGGTGATTTTAGTGTTTCATGAATGAACAAATTCATCTTCAATACTCATCATTTGGAGCAAAAGATGATAATGTGGTGGAAATTGATGAAGGGATGAAATTATACTTTTCAAGTGAGTATAGTTATTTATGTTATTAGTCTATATGGTAATATAATTCCTCAAAACGAGGGAAATTATCATGAAATAAAAATGTTATCCTATTACCATCATTTATAATGGAATTTATGGTATTTTTTACACTTTTTGGTTTATGGTTTTGTGGTAGTTGACATTCTCATAATCATTTACTTTCTTATGATCATTGATTTTATCTCTCTCCATCATTATTTGGGCTTTATAGTTTTCTTACCAGTTTATTTCTTCACATCTGAATAATGTTCTCTTATTTTAAAACATTATTATGAATTATTCTATACGACCATAAAATTTTCCCTTATTTTCAAGAGGATGTTTTGTTAATCCTTTTATACGATGTGTGTTTTCAAAAAAAAAACTTTCAAATGTCAAAAATTTGATTACAAAGATAAATTTATAATTTTGAGGATAAAATTTTTTAATTAGGGATATAACACCCTAATATTTTTAAAAAAGAAAACTATGCTCAATAGTGTATACAATATCCAACAACAAGCCTGAATGAATAATGAAATATTATTATTTGTCAATTGTAACCTATAACTTTAATTAGAGGGAATGAATTGGATTAAATTATTATATATATATAAATTTACTACTTAATATAAATTTATTGACAAATTATTGGTAAATAATCAATGATTTTTTATTAATGTAATTTTATTCATTAATAATATGTTTTATTAAAAAATAATTTTTATTGAGTTTTATGTGAAAATATTATATATAATTTATAGATATTTTATAAAATTTTTTTGATTAAATTAAATTAATTTCCGAAATCATCATATGAAAATTATCTGATTGTGGAAGTTTTGGTATTTTTGAAAAAATATTGATTTTTTATTGAATAGTGAGGAATACCGAATTTTTGTAAAACTATCATTTCTTTTCAATAAATTATAAAATTTAAAAGTATAATTATTATTTGAATTTGATTTAACGATACATAATTATTATTTAATTATATATAATATAATAAATTACATTTGAATCATGTTTAAACTATATTTTAGTATAAGTTTATTTTTAGGCTTAAAAACACATTTTTTATGAAAATCCTTTTAATGTGTAGAATGTTTCTCCATTTTTATTAAATAAAATGACAAAAAATGATGAATTATATAAATTATATATATATATATGTGCGTGTGTGTTAAAAATATATTAATATTAATTTAAATTCATATAATTATGATTAGTGGTCATAAGGTTAATATAAGATAATCATATGCATGAGAAATACATTTCCTGAAAAACTTCATTTTAATTTCATTTACGGGCTCATTTTTAAATTAATTTTTTCTACATATGTTAATTTAATTATATATAATGAATTAAATATTTTTAATCATAATAATTTATATTTTATAATATAGTCAACTTATTTTTTTATAATGAATAGTGAAAATAATGAAAATATTTTATTGTGGTTAAGGTTAAAATGAGTTACGGGACGGGTAGACTAAAACATTAAGGGGTAAAATGACCTAAAAATATCTAAATTGTATTATATGGTAAAATTTAATCTTTATATAATATAATTATTTATAAGGATCTATTATTGATCCTTTTGTAATCTGTAAAACAAGGGTACACTGTTCTCTTTTCAAAAATTCCAAGTGTGTCCTCTCCCCTACTTATAAAAGGCCCCCATATCCTATAAAATTCAGACGTGAAAATACTTTTATATTAGAAAATAACCAATTCAATAAATTCCTTTCTTATCTAAAAATTTATTATAATCCATTTTTTTTTAAAAATACCTCTTATTATGTATGATGGTGAAAACATATAGAGGCCATCTGAAGAAGATTTATCATTCTTTAGGAAGTGTTTGTTTTGTTTATTCTTAATATACCTAAAAATATTATTAAAAATTATTATAAAATAAAATCAGTATCTACTATATACATATATTTTATTATACTAATTTCAAAACCTACATATATCTCATCTTCCATCAAATGGATAATGAAACCATCATTTGTGTTTACGACGAACTACCACCTCAAGAACTGATGTTATTCATTTTCTATAATCACCTCTCATAAATGTTTACTATGATGGATTTAATTTATATATACATATATATGATGTTAATGAAATATTTATATATTTTTTAAAATAATCATATCATATATTTTCTTAACTTTCCATTCATTTAAAAATTATAACATCGTTCCTTCGTACATGTGGACTACAACCTCCTCAAAGCGATGTTATTAGTTTTTCATAACCACATCATTTAGATGAAATATACAGGGGTATTTAAATAAATAATGTAATATTTATGATATTATTATAATTTTTTAAATATAAAATAATATTTACCTCCTTTCCATAAGGATTGTTGAAAAAAGGAAACGTTGCTCATGCGTATGTATGACCTACCAACTCCATGTATGTGATGTAGTTTATTTTTCATAACCATTTTTCATGGTTAGATTTGAAAGTATAATAAGTTTATAATTTTTTAAATTATTTCCTCATTATTTTTATAGAGATGATAGAATAATTACCCCTTTAAGGACATTCAACATACCGAAGTTGTTTTAAAAATACAGGCCGAACATCCTCAAAACACCCAACATGGATATAACTGATTATGTATATACTTATACAATTAAAAATATATAAAATAATTTATTTAAGTATAACTTATTAAATCTATAAAATATTATTATGAAATAAAATAATTTAAATGATATTATTATATAGGTGTTAAAGTAAATACAAGGATAGTATGGGCTTGAGGTATAAGTTTCTTATCTCACATCTATTTCTCAGAGGCATATTTCATATTCACCCTTTATTTTTATTATGCTATGTAGAAAATAAACATTTATGTATTTAATTATTATTTTGATTTAAATTATTTGGATTTATGAATCCATATTTGGTTCTTTATTTCTTGAGTTTTTGATCTAGGGGTTACCAATGTAGTAAGGGATTTTGTCTCAATTTACCTTTATTTAGACATATTTTATTGTTAAATACCTAATTTCTTTTATATGGTGTATATAATTCCTATTTTACATGTTATATCATGAATCCTTAATAATTCATGGTATTTTAAATTGAAATTTTAATTATTTCATCCATGATGATTTGACTTAGAATCTACAAAGTGGTAAATAGTTTTTTAACTCAATTTCCTTTCATTAGGTTATAACTCTTATGATTGGACATCATTATTCAAAGATTATATTTTAATTGATCTATACTTTGTTTTTTATTTCAAATTTTATTATATTCAAATTTTCTACACATAATTCCTCCATTAATTAATTATGAATTCAATGAATTGATGTTTTAAGGGTTATTCATATCAAATTATCTTTCTTTGGTACAAAAGCTGATGTTATGAAACTAAATTATTTTATGAGGTGTAAATAATTCCCCATTTACATGTTATATCATGAATTCACCTATTTTCATGATATTTAATGTTTTATTTGATGTTATTCTTTCACCGGGCATACAATTGAGAAGATACCAATGTGTAAAATGTTTTATGTTACAATATTTCTTCTTTTTGTGATTGTTTATGTTCAATGTTCTTTTCTAGGAAAACATATGTTATTATTTTCTTAAAAAATATATTATTTATTCACATATGGTTATGAATGTGGTTTAAATGTTTAATTTCCATTTCGTCCCTTATTTATTAAATAAATATTAGGAAAGTTATTTATATGTAATAGTTATCTTGTAGTTTATTCTAGATCGGGAATTTATCTTTTCCACATCAATGTTTTAAAATAAGTTCTAAATAATTTTATTTTATAAAACAAAAATTATATCTTGATTTTATTTTTTATGTGATCTTTGAACTTCTTTTAAATTTTTTTAAAATGAATGTTCATAATGTATTTCAAATGGGTCACTTTTGACTCTATTTAAAAAATGTTTGAAAATAATGTTTATTATTAACATTTACAACATGAATGGATTTTACCACAATGATGATTTTTTTTATTTGAAGAAAAAAAATAATTTTAAAAATTTATATTCAAAGGAATTATTTTTCAAAATAGTTTCTGATTTTTTAGTTTTTAAAAGTTATTTTCAATGTAAAAAAGGTTATTTTTGTCAAAAAATATTTTGAATGATATTTTAATGGTATTTTCATCCATCAATTTAAAAACACTTGATATTAAAAACACTCCAATATTATATTTTGTAATGATACAATTATTATTCTCCTGCTAGATGGTTATGTGATTATCATGGATTCCATTTCTTTTCCCCTGGTAACTCAATCTATGAAAGAACATTGATTACTATTATGATTAAAATTAAAAGGATTTTAAATGTTTTATTTATGAATGGTACTTGGATATATTGATGAATAATTGGTGATTCCAATATAGATTATATGAATGATTGATCCCCATTGTATCTCATGAAGAATGGGTGAGTCCGATATAACTTATATGATGGGTGCGCCCAGATAACACTCCAATGCATTGGGTAATGATACTCATATTTAGTGAAAATAAGGAGGGATATATTGGATGGTTTATCCTTTGGATTTTACTAAGATCCATTTATTTTTTTCATGGGTTTAAAATTGGTTATAAATATAATGTTACAAGATACAAACATGTTTTCGTTATGCTTACTAAGGGTTATAAATGTTTCATTTAATCAATATTGAAAAAACATGGGTCATGATTAATGATTCCAATTACTATTTCCTTTGATAAATATTTATGATATGTTTTTTGATTGATGATCTAGGTATTTATAGGTATGAATTTAATTATGTTATTCTCATGTACTTTGTCTAGGTCATCATACCCTTATGGTTATCTTATTTCTCACTAATGATATTCAATTGTTAATGATTATGTCTACCATTACTAATCACTTGAAATCATCCTTACTATGTTTTCTATACCAAATTTTATGAATAATTATGTTAAATTATTTTAGTCTTGAAAGGTTTTATATGTGATGAATTTTTTAGGACATGTTGAAGACTGAATATGGAATATGAGAAGGTGGGAATAGTGGAAAAAATAAGCTCTTGTAGCCTTGAATGTTGTTTATGTAAGAGTTATTAATATTTATCTAAAATTATAAACATAAATGTTCCATGGAAATTCATGTGATAAAATATTTTATTTTTATGTTATAATGATTGTATGGAATAAATTGGGTCAAATTTTTTGGTTTCAAATCCAAAAATTGAATATTTATTTTTTAGAATCAGATCTGGGAGTGTGGGATCATGGATATTACATTACCTAATATAAATCAATTTTATTAAAAAAATTAAATCCAAATTATCTTTCATTTAATTTAAATTTATGATTTTTCATAATTCTTTCTCCTTTCATTATGTTGTTTCTCAATATAAGTTTAGTTTTACTAATGGTGATTCTCAAGTGTGAATATTATCCACATGACCTCCTAGTTTTAAATACAATATTAATTTCAATTAATTTCATATTTTAAATTTATATACATTTAATGGATGTAATAATCTATGGTATGTAATATTCCATGGTATGTAATACATGGTTTCATGTTTTTTGGTAATACCAAAGACCCTACTGGGAAGGTAACACCATATCCTGAATTATTACACAATACACAAACTCAAGAGCCTTTATTCATTAGTTTATTTAAATTTTTTACTTTATAAATGTTATAATTTTATTATAACTAAATAAAATTCATTTTTATTTTTTCATAAATATATTTACTTAATATGAAATTTTAGTATGTTTTTAAAATGATTGATTTTTTGGGGAATAGTGTAACTACCATTTGTGTTAAAACATAAACTTTTATGAGACCACTAGGATAAAAGAAACCATTATAATAAAAATTATGGTTTTATGTATTATTAAACATTTTAAAATATTATCTCTAATTTTAAATGTATATTTAATATTTTAAAACATAAGTCATATTTTACTCTAAAATATTTTAATGCATTATACATTTACTATTTTAATATAAACTTATATCACTTTTAGAAATTTAATCTTATTAAATGGGTTTAAAATTTGGAATCATTAGGTCCAAAATTTATAATATGTAATATTTAATTTTTCACTATAAAGGATAAATTAAAAAGGAAGAATCTAGTTACCAAAGTTCAAATTTAAATGGAAGAGGTGGAAAATATAATGGTAATGATTTAAAAGCATTAAAAAGTTTAATGAAATTGAATAGTAGATTATTTTTTGACCTTATTCTTTATAGTCTTAATTATTTCTTGATTTTTGAGGTATGTTTCTTAAGATTTAATTCCCATGTAATTTTTTTAAGTATTTATAAAAATAAAATCCATTTTCAATTATAAAAGAGGAACTCCTATCATCACATACCCTCACTAAAAAACCTTTTTAGTTCATATAAAAAACTACCCAAAATTATATTAAAAATTTATATCAACCATTAAGTGGTAATGGTATTCTCAAAAAATCATTCCTCAATAGCTTAACCCGTTCTTCAAAGGTGATAATCCAATAAGTGAGGTATATATTTATAACCACTCTTTTCTCATTAATATTATTTTATATTAACATATTCTTCCATAAATTAAATTATAAATTTTTAAAATGATAAAAAAATGTTATTATTATAATTTTATTTTATTATAATGTTGTTATAATCATTAACCACATTTCCCTTCTTTTTTAAGAAAAAAAAAATCTGTCATTCATGTGGTGTGGAGACTATCGCTTCCATGACATAACGTGTTTCATTTCCTTTAACATACTGGAAATGACGATAATAATAGGGAATATAATATATAAGTATGATATTTAAAACATATTTTCTATTCTAAAATGATAAACCATATTACTCTTTCTTCACATTCTATGGGAAATGATATCATCATCCCTGCATACGTGTGAACTATCACCTCTATAAAATGATTGATTTCCATAATTATTTTCATCACCAACTTACATGGATAATAATTATAATTGGTTTAATGGATAAAAATTATTTTTATGAAATTATTCTTGATTTGTAATGTCAAAATTGAAAAAATATTTAAAACACGAACAATAAACAACCATGGTAAATTCCACAGTTTAAAAGAGCATTATATGTGTAAAAAATTATTTCTTAATAATATAACATAAACTTATATAAGTTATTTATTTATTATAATTAAGTAAAATTCTTAAATAAGAATCCAATAAACAAAAAAATATCATCATTATTCTTTTGGTATAATTATATTTCAAACAAATCACTTTATAATCATTCATTAATTGTAGCATGTTCTTGTTTGAGTTGGTTTAATCCTCTAATTGAAAAAGGCTATAAATTTATATCATTTATTAATATGGGAATTGTTTTAGGGTTATTAATTATATAATTTTTGGAATAATTTTTATTTTTGGTTATATAGACATTATTTTAATATTTAATTCATTAATTACATAAAAAAACATTGATTATCTAGGATCACCAAAACACACTGGTTATCGATTTTATCTTCAAGGATAAAGATTAAATCACTCTTGAAAAGAATTTAAAATAGAATATATTATTAAAAATCATCGATAATAGTTACAATAATGATCTAGTAAAGACAAAAATTTTGATTATAATAAATATAGACTCTACTATTATGAAACTAGTACAAGCGATCAGAACTATAAAAACTAGATGTAGAAAAATAGTTAAAAACATACTAGAATTCGTAATTATAATGACTATATATGAAGAGTATAAATAAAAATGGATATTATTAAAGTTATAAATTATGTTATGAAGATATCTATGTTTGTGATACATGAGGATAAAGTACATTTGTGGAAGTTAGGACATGAGGTAAGGGTTTTCCACCTAAAATTCCTCTATTTGAGACATGTTTTGTATTTTACACCAAATATCCATTATAAAATGCATATAAAATATAAATTATGAATTATATCATAAAATTAATTTTATTCATGGTATTTTATAATAAATTTGTTTCCATATCAGTCTATATGTTTTGATTGAATTGCTACCCAGACCATAAGTTGGTTTTTTTGTCTCAATTTCCATTCTTTGAGACCCAGGATATATTAAAACCTTTTTCATTTTTTTGTGGTGAATAGAATGTTTCAGAAGGGTTTGAACCCTATTTATCATGGATTTTAAGGGATTTATAGGTCTCTATTATTATAACTTACTTATATTATTTTGATTCTAAAAGTACCAAACCATTGTAAAAAAATCCTTTCTATGGTGGAAAAACCATCCGAAGTTTTGGTAAAGTAAATTTTTTTATAGTTTCCTAGAAAATATTTCCCTTTATAGTAATTATAAAGTGGCTGAAAAAATGAAACAATTTCACATATTTCCAATCACCTGGAAAAGTTTTGGTTGGGAATTGACTCAATTATTACCCTTATGCATGATGAGTGGGATTAAGAATAAACACCTGAGTAGACACTCCCGGGGGATATAAATTAGAATAATAAAATTCTATTTATGTACCCTAAAGAAGGTTTTTTCATTACATTTTATTAGACTACTGAAAATAAAAATTATTTAACCCAATAACCGTTTTTATGGATAAACCAGAACATTAAAAATTCCATCACAATAATAATTATCTGATAAGGGTACTTACTATTACTTTTATGATAGCCCATAGATTCTAAGTTGATTAAGGGATACTATAATTTATGTACACATTATTATATTAAATAGGAAAGTATAGGTTTTTGATATTTTTCATTACACGGATAAATATGATTTTACTCATTTAAATGATCCTTTGGTAATGGTAAAGGATATCCTGTTAGCTGTTATGGTGAATTAATTTTACTTAATCAGAAAATGGGTGGCCTAGAATTATCTAGACCATAGAAAATATTAGATTCGATGTATACCTTTCCACATACCATGATAGTGTCTTGGTATAAGGACTTGAAAACATGTTTTGATGTCCAACATTATGAATCCCATTAGTATCATATCAACAATCATTGTCATCCATGTTTTCACTTATTATCGTGGATATATAATTCCATCAGTTTTAGTTTGTTATATATTTTTATTTTTTATCTATTCATACCTTATCACTTGTTTCATGTTTGTTTTTTGATATATTCCATTGCATGGAACTCATTACTGAGAATCTAACCTCACCTTATTTGTTTTCCCTTCCCCAGGAAACATAAAGGATAACTATGAATACTTTTTAGGGATATGATGGAAGGGATTATAATGTTATCAAATTATGATCATTCTATATCTTATGTTTTCAAATGTTATGTATGTATTAATCTAGTTTTCTAAGACTAGTAATCTACTGGATTATTTTAGAACTCTTTTATTCTCTATCGGAATTGTAATATAACTATTAACATTGTGTTTTTGGAGTCTGGGTTATTATATTTGGTATCATAGGATGTTTAATAGGAACCTTAAGGACTAGATATAGGAGTACAAAGTTAGATAACACAAGTACTATGAAAAATCGAGAATATTTTTAGGAAACACTATAGAAAACCTAATAATAATTATATTTTACAATTTAATATCATGTGGTAATTATCTATATTACATTGTTGAGAGATGATGACTAATGGGACGAAATGAAATTTTTTAACCCTCATAGTCAATGTAGGGATATTGTCCCTAAAAGAATCAACAAAGATAGAGTTTAGGATAATCAGATAATAACATTATTATGTAATTTTACAAGAGTTATGGAAAATAATATCACCCATATAGAGTGACCTCCTATGTAATTCCCCATTACCTTTATGTTAGTTATGTATTAATCTTTTCTTTTGGTTTCCTTTTCTCATTGAGTGTGTGTTTTTGACCTCAAATTAGGAGGATACCTGTAATGGTTAAGTGACATTTGTTTTGTATTTTCATTATGAACGTATAATGTTTTTTATTTATTGGGTAGTTACATGATTTTTAATGAGATTACATAACATTTATTGGCCACTGAACACATCCTATGAACTAAATACACAGTGCGGGTTTTTACACATCGTGTAAGAGTTACATATCATGTACAATGAAAATATGTTTTTTTTATTAAAAAGGTAGTATGTTTTAGAAATAAATTAAAATGAATGGGATTTAAAATTTTAAAATATTGCATGATGTGTAATTCCATGTGTTTCAGTTTTTAGGGTGTTTTACAGGTGGTTAAGGCTTTAATATATCTTAAATCCTTCTATTCTTGGATAGAGATCTTAAACTATATTATTTTTTGTGTCTTTCTTCAACATGGATTGATTGATTTAGCTATTAATTAGTAGGGTTACACAATTCACCTCTTTAGGTAAGATTTACTCTCATTTTCCTTCTCATTTGTGGTTGAGGCGCCATTTTTTGTTGGTATTGGTAGTTGGATTGTGTTTTATATAATTCCTTTTCTGTATTTAGTTGTTCCTTCTCTTCATAAGTCAGATATTTTGGTTTTAATCCCCATATTCAAAGGTGGTCAATATTTTATATTCTTTTTAGGTTGGTGGATATATTCAATTTTTCTAAATTCTTGTTGTTCATATTGATTCCCTAATATTTTAAGTGAAATTACACATGTTAAAATTGATAAGGTCATGGTTTCATGAATGAAAATGGGGTTTTACTTTGAAAATAGAATTACCTTGATTTGAAATAGAAAAATAGAATTTTAAACCATGAAGTACATTAAAATGGATTTGAAATTGTTTTTTTAAAAATGTGAGTGTGGGTTTTAAAACACAAATTGACAAACATTTCACATCAAGAACAATATGTGCGTTAACAAAGAGACACACGTTTGTTTAGTGTGTGTAGAATCACTATGAAGTATCCTATTGTATGTAGATGGTCTATGGAAGTCCTCAATGTTAGTTGGATCCAACCTTATGTCTTTTTAGGCTTTTGAGGTTCTAGTACGTTTTGTCCCACAGGCTAGAGCCTGGATGGTAGGTACATTGTTAATTTTGGTTGTTTACCACATGATAGTATATTTCATGGATGTTGGATGACATTCATATTTTATTTATGTATATTTACATTATTTTTTATGTATTTGTAAAAAATGTCCTGAAATTTGTGAAAACTCAAGTATTGTTTGAAAAAGGATTTCAAATAGACTTATTTATAAAATTGTTTTTAAAACTATTTGTTTTAAATCTTGGAATTATTAATTATTGTTATTATAACTGGTATATATCTTTTGGTGGTATCCTAATAGGCTTTATTTATCCCACACTAATTCTTACTGTAGGTGGATGCATACCTTATATTAGAGGATTCAGGTAAAGGAAAGATAATTATGTAGCATGAAAGTTTTTATTTACATTGATGTATCAATTTGGGATAGTTTTGAGGTGATGTGTGATAACATGGAGACTTGCTATCTATAATAGCCTTTTTCCCTGGTTTATCATGGCTATCTCAGTTGTATCTCTCATAGTTTTTCATTTTTTACTATGATTTTATTTTTTATTTCTCTTATATATGAGACTAGTTTTGTTATCTATGTTTTAACCCAACTCGTGATGGGATGACTCAGGTAACTGGTCTGGTTGACCCAGGTTGGTCTGTTATAATTTGGTATTAGAGTGGTTACTCTGCCTGAAGTGTATGAGCACTACCTAATTTTTCTCTATGTCTTGGGTAGATAGGAGTAGGATCATTAGAGTTCAGACAGTAGTTGGGAAAAGGGGCCTGACCAGCTTATTCCTATTATTGAATCCGAGTTTCCATGGGTGGTCAAAAAAATATTTATGAATTCTGAGATTGAGTATTTAGGTTCATATGAATAAATTGTATGGTAAGTTTATTTAAATTTACCCGTCTATAATTTTTGAAGACATGGTGTGTGTAAGGTAATTTGAATAAACATAGCGGGGGATTTTATTTAGATGGAAATTTTCTTTTAAAAAGGTTTCAACTTTTTTGTGATAATATTCATAACTTCTTTAAATTTGTGTTATTTTAAATCATCATCTTGGATTATTTTTTTGGTTCAATGGTTTTGGAATTTTCACATTGTTGATTGGTTAGTGTCTATTATTTTTTAGAAAATTCCTCGTAGAATAAATCTTATAAATACAAAAGGGGAATCCTTGAGGTAGGTTCCATAGGAAAATCCTTCAGTGGACTGTTATTTAGTAGAAGTAGTGATCTGTACCATTCAGACTCTGGGGTTATTGGGTATCATAAACCCGATATGGGCAGTGGATCATGGTTTAGAATGTACCATGAAGTGTCTACTTGTATTCCATGGAAACCAATTTTCACAAGAGTTAAAGTAGTGGATTGAATGGATTTAAATGATCTTAAACTTTTTGAATAATCCTGAGAATTCTCATGTGGGTTTTTTCAACGTATATGATCAATAGACAAGAAAGAAGATGGTGAGACTCAATAATGAAATCTAAGTTACATGAATGTATTACCTGAGTTTCTATAAAAATTTTATTTAATATGATATTTTATCATGATACTTTATATTAGTAAAATGCCCAAGAGTTTATAACATTGGAGAAAGGGGAGAATACCATTCTAGAGTACTCTACCTGCTTTTCCGAGTTGGTGCTTCTGTAATTAGATCTTGTCACCAATGAATACTTGAAGGCTTAGATGTTCAATATGAAGATAAGGGATGATGTTAGGTCATTGATAGTTATTTATTTCCTTTATAATTTTGTATAGGTAGTGTATAAATCATCTTTGGATAAGGTAGGAACAACTGGAAGTATAGGCTTGGAAGGTGCTTCAGTAGGTGAAACGATTAGCCAGCATGCTTCTTCTGGTTTGAAAAGAAAGCACAAGAGTGGTTATTTTTCTATAGTAACAATTTATAGGGACTCGATATGGAAAAATGGGTTATTTTATACCAATGTGGGAGGTGTGGTTAAAATAGGCCTCAATGTATGGTGGTTCTGAAAACTTGTCATCTTTGCAGGTGATCTGGCTATCTAAAGTGTTAATGTGATAAGATTTCTTAAGGAAGTAATGCGTGATACACTTTCACCAAGGGGATATAGGTTCATGTGAATGATTCCAAGGATGTTGGGTCTCAATATTAGGATAAAGGGGGTGTCTAGGTGGATATATCCAAACACCTATATGCAGTTGAGTGTCCTCTATTGAAATATTAAGAACGTCTATCTATAGTTAGAGGTACGGTGTTTATTTCATCTACTATGGTGCAAGATTTATTTGATATAGGTGGTAATCATTATTTTATATCTCCAAATTTGGTTGGTGTGTTTGGTTTTCATTTAGAGCTTATTCTATTATTATTTTATCTTTCCACAACTTTTGGAAAGAGGTCTTAAAATGGTTTCAAATGTCACATGTTTCTGGTGGTGACAAAATAATTTGAGGTGGTTTAGGACTTCTTAGTTATTCATATTGAAATCTTTGACATGATCATCAGCATGGATTGGATGATTATTATAAAGACCCATATAGATTATTATCATTTCAAGTTATAGTTTTTATCTATTGATGGGGTCACTCATGTTTTCCAAGGTGAGTGGGACACTATGTTAGGAAGGGAAATTATGGTTGTTCTTTATACCGATTTAATATCATTCCAGTGGTTATAAATGTTTCTTGATGTAGTGGACCCATTATTGGGAGGTCATAAAACTATTTTTGTGTGTCCATAACCTAAGGTATTTCTAGATGATATTTTTGGATTTATTCCATAGAGAGATATCGAGTTTACTATCGACCTTTTACATTGAATGATGCCCATGTCTATTCCATGTATTTAATTGACCCTACCAAGTTGGTGTAATTAAAGTGTATCTCGAGGACTTAGAGGTGAAAGGATTTATTCTTCCTAGCATGCCAATGTGGGCTTATGCTATACTATTTTTTAAGAAGACATATTAAAGCCTCAGAATTTGTATCGACTATCTAAAGTTGAATCATGTAACAGTTAATAACTAATATACTTTAACCAGAATTGAGGATATCTTTGATATGTTCAGGGGGTCTCACTAGTTTTCTAAGATTTAACTGTAGTCTAGGTACCATCGGTTGAGATTCCTAGAAGAGGATATACTCAAGAAAACATTTCAGAGTCGATATTAAATTTTTAAGCTTCTAGTCATTTCATTTAGGCTCACTAATGCTTTTGTGGTATTCATGGATTTGATGAAGTGAATCATTCATTGATTCTCAGACTCCTTTGTTGTTGTGTTCAAAGATGATATCTTGGTGTAGTCTAAGTCATATGAGGAGCACCAAGACCATTTTTATATCATTATTAGAACTTTTAGGGATCATCGTTTGTATGGTAATCATTCCAAGTGTGAGTTTTGGGTCTCAGAAGTAAAGTTTATGGGGAATTTGATATCTGAGAGGGGCATATTAGTTGATCCTGAAAATTTACAGGCCTTTATGTCTTGGGATCATTCAAAAAATGTGTTTTATATCTGAAGCATATTTTTGGGCAGGTTACTATAGACAATATTCTTGGGAATTCTCTAATATCGCATCTTCAATGATAGATTTAATTAATAAGGGTGTAAAGTTTTAAAGGAACAATATGTCTCATATATATTCTAAGGAGAATAATATTAAGTAGAATAAAACACCATGATTGTTTTATGATGTTTTCTGTGATGATTCTTGTATGGGTTTGGGATATTTCTTAATGTAGGGGAAAATGGTTGTGGATTATGGCTCACACTAGTTACACCCTCATGAAAAGAACTATCATACCCATGATCTTGAGTTGGTATCTATTATATACGTGCTTAAAATGTGGTGTCACTCTCACTTTGGAGAGTTTTATATAGTATATTTTGATCACAAAATCCTAAAGTATATTTTCACTTAGAGAGATCTGGACTTTTGATAGAGATGTTGGGTTGAGTATCAAAAAAAATTAATTTTTTATATCTTATATACCCTCAGAAAATAGAATGTGGTGGCCGATGTGTTGAGAAGAAAATTATCGACATAATACATGATAAAATTAGTCAAAAAATGGTATCTGATAATTTTTTACTAAGATGAGATTGGAAGTGGAGGAGGTTGGTGGAAAAGTGTTCTTGGTTTGGATAAAAGATGACTCGTCATTTGATGAGTGAGTTAGACTTTAGAAGATGACATAAACCAAGAGACGAGGATTAGAATGAATCCTAAATGGTGGTGAGACTTCATGTGAGTTATATCCATCTCCTAGTGTGGCTTTGTGCATCCAAGCTGGTTGGTTGCTCTGTTTTCCTTGAAATAGGAGTTTCTATATAGTGGAATCTGATCATGTTAGTCTATGAACACTAGGGATGTAAGGATGTACCATGATTTTAGATATTGGTATTGGTGTCCAGGTATGAGGTAGTTAGTTCCATATTTTGTATCGCAGTGTCCAACATGTCAAAGAGTTAAGGTGGAAAACAAGAGACTTGGAGGTCTATTTTGATCTTTAACCATTCTGGTTTAGAATTGGGATGATATTTCCATTGATTTGATCACTAGTTTACCAAGAAATCCTAGTGGGAAAGACCTGATTTGGGTTATTTTTGATATAATGACTAAACCAGTGCATTAATTGCCAATAAAGGAAATGAAAAAAGTAGAAAATATTGTGGAATTATATGTCTGAGAGATTGTGAATCTTCGTGGGGTTACCTATGTAGTTGTTTCCAACAGGGAATCGAGCTTTACACATAGATTCTGGAATGTTTTGTAGGATTAAATGGGTTCCCTGTTAAAATTGAGAACAACATATCATCTATATATAGATGGACATATAGGGAGTGATATACTGGTTCTTGAGGATATTATCTGATCTAGTGTGATTGTTTTAAATGGATATTGGGATAGGAATTTCCATTTGGTTGAGTTTTCCTATAACTATAGTAATCTTATTTCATTTAGGACGGTTCCTTTGAGGTTTTTTATAGGTGGCCATATCATTCTCCCTTGTGCTGGGCATAGTTGGGAGAGTATTCCTTAGTTGGGCCGAGTGTTGTTCAGGAGATGTAAGAGGTAGTTTGGTTGATCTCGAGGCATTTGATCATGGAAGAGAGTCACCATAAATCTTATGCAGACTATTGGTGTCGACTGTTGGAGTCTGAGTTTGGTGATCAGGTCTTTTGTAGAGTTCTTCTTCACATGGGACATCGTTGGTTGGGTAATCAGGGTATGTTGGTACAAAATTTTGTAAGACCGTTTCAGATCATCAAGAGACTGGGGAGGGTGGCCTATCAGTTTCTGTTACCATCTGGCTTGACCTTTATAGACAAAGTGTTTCATGTTTCTTATTAGATGAGGTATATAACAAAATTTTCACATGTGATTAGATTAGAGGATGTTGTTGTTGAGACTGGTACTACTTTAGTTTAGTATCCATTTCATATTATGGATATCCAAGATAAGGTACCATAAAGTAAAATGATTCCCCTGGTCTGGGTACTATGGAAGTGTATAAAGGATTTCCACCCAACATGGGAGTGTGAGTCACTAATGAGGAAGTAGTGGCCTAATTTTTTTACAGATCCAAGATCTTGATCTATTTTTGGGTATATAAGGGTTTTATAGTGGGTATATTGTAATTTCACATTACCTTTCTATCATGAATGTGCTTATATTTTCTTTTGGTTTCTTTTTCTCATCGAGAATATGTTTTTGACCTTGAATTGAGAGGATACCTATAATGGGGAAGCCAACGATTTGTTGAATTTACAGTATTAACATGTAGTTTTTTCTATTTTGAAAGAATTTATATAATGTGTAATGGGAGTACATGATTTGTATTGGCCTCCAGACGTATCCCATGATCTGAATACACAACATGACTTTTTACACGTCGTATAAGGGTTACATATAGTTTAAGGTGAAAATCATGTTTTTAATTAAAAATGAGATGATTTATTAAGCATAACATATAATTAAATGGATTCACGATGTGTAAAATATTACACAATATGTAATTAATTATGTTGTAGTTTTTAGGGTGTCGTGTAGGTGTTTAAGGCTTTAATTTATCTTTCAATTTTATTCCCTAAGCCATAGATCTTACCCTAAGTAATTTTTGGTGTCTTCCTTCTAGCCAGATAAATTTTTTAGTGATTGATCAGAAGGGTTGGGTTCTTTATCTCCTAGGGTAATACATCCTATTTTTTCTCTCTCATTTTTGGTTATGTCAACATTTTTTATAGGTTTTTTTAATTGTATTGTGTTTTCTACCAATCCTTTTCAATATTTGGATATGCCTGGTCTTTTAAAGGAAAATATCTTAGTTTCCAATCCCAGTTGTAAAAGGAATTTATTTTTTATACACTCTAGAGGTAGGTAGATATTTTTAATTGTTCTAATTTGTTTAATTTCATTTTTTTCATATTGATTCCTTGAGATTTTTAGTGAAACTGGATATGTTGAAATTGAAAAAGTCATGGGTTCCCATTTGAAAAAAGGGTTTATCATCAAAAATGGAAATTCATTGATTTGGAAGGGAATTTTTTTTTTCAAACCCTAAAGAATATTAGATTATATTTGAAATTTTTTTATAAATATTTGATCATGATTTTTAAAACAGAAACTGAAATACATTATATAGTGGTATCCTTGGGTGTGTCGAGGAAGAGATATTGGCAGCCTTAGTGTGTGTGAAACTTCTAGAAGGTAACATATTGTATGTTGAGAGTGTATGGTATGCCTTTATGTTAGTTCTATCCAACCTTACGGTTTGTTAGGTTTGTGAGTGTCTAGTACATATTGTCTCATAGGATAGAACCGGACTAGTAGGTGCATTGTTTTTTATGGTTGTTTATTATATGATAGTTTATTTCATGTATATTGGATCACATGTATATTTATATTTTTTTATATTTACCTTATTGTTTTTGAATTTGGAAAACATGGAAGAATATTTTTGAAAACTAAAGGATTTTTTAAAATGGATTTCAATTTTGTATACATATAAAAATAATTGAATTTTTTTTAAAGTTAAGCTTGGACTTGTGAATTATTATTATTATAACTTTATAGTTCATTTACTGGTTTCCTACCAAGATCTATTTATCATAACATAATTCTTCCTATAAGAATATGTAGACCTTTTTTATAGGATTCATGTAAAGGGAAGAGAATTCTATAGTATGAAGGATTATATTTCATTTCTGTGTCATTTTGAGATAGTTTGGTGGTGACATTTGGTCACATGGAGACATGTTGTTTTGATTTTTCTTGCTTATCATGTTTGGATCATTTGTATATCCCTTCATTTATATTTTGTACTTTGGTTTCATGACTGTTTTTCTTATATATGAGACTAGTTTTGTTATGTTTTTTACCCCACCACATGATGGGATGACATGGGTGACTCGTCTGGATGACCCAGTATGGCCTGTTATGTAATGATCCACAACATTTTAACTATTTTAGACCACTTCAAGTGATAAAAAATCTATTATTTTGTGGAACTACTAATAAATTGGTATTTGAAAAATAGTTCACTTTCATAATGAAGATATTTATCTCTTTAGAATGTAATAAAAAAGAAAAAAATTATCATGACGATCTATTATCTGAAGGGAGACGTAGAACAATGGTGGTGTCTAATTTAAAGCACCAAAGGGGATGATGAGATAAAATGCATGGAATGTAAAACTTTTAAAGATATATTATATGAAAAATAATTTTTTCATGAGAGAAAAATATGATATATAAAGGTAGTTACTCAATCCTAGACAAAAGGTGGAGGAATCAATTGTTGAATACAGGAGTAACTTTACAAGGTTAAGTATACGTGTTGTAGACTGTGTACATTGATGAGAAATAAAGATTGATATTTTATTTTAGGGATTAAAGTAAATTCTTCAAATGGTGTTGGTATCTTAAAATTTTTCATCATATGAGGATATAGTCTCAAGTGAAATTAATATAAAAAACGAGTTATCCAAGAAATATGTATTCAAGTGAAACCAGGAGAAGAAGAGGACAACTAAGATTTATGGGAAGAAAAATGAGGTAAATGTGAATAAAGTAAGGATTATATTTTCTATATGTTATAAATATGGGAACAAACAACTTGGGTCTTTTCGAAATAGTACAAAAGTTTTTTATTAGTGCATAGGAAAATGCCATCATGCTCACGAATATAAGAGTTGGGTAGGAGCTATTGATGTTTAATGATTTAACTATAAATAGAAGGGATATTATGTAAAATAATCCCCCAAAAATAAATGGAATTTATGTTATAAAAAGAAAAGGTTTAAAATAAATGTTTCCATGATTAGCATATCTGAATTAGAGTACCTAATAATGTGATGGTAGGTACTTTGATCATAACCCCAATAATAGCTAATTTTTTATTTGATTTTGGATATTTCCACTCTTTTGAATCTTATATTATTTCCAAAAGGAATAAATATTTCTACAGAGCCATATTATAATGGTTTTCAATGAACACACATGGTGGAAATCTTAATGTAAGAAATATATGTGTTTAAGTTCCAATTAATATTCATAGACATACCCTATAGTGACTAAAGATTATGATACAAATATATTACATCATTTTTATGAATATTCATTTCATTACACAAACATGTTCTTGAGGAATGTAATTGTTTATTACCTTTGGAAACATGGAAAGATAAACACTGGTCCATAAGTGAGATATGTAATCTCCCAAAACATTCTTCATATCTTGCACCTTTTTTGACATATCACAAATAATACATTTCTTCATAACCCGAGGAAAGGAAAAACAAGAAATGTTGAGATCAAATTCTTAGTATGGGTTAACAAGGGAGATTTGTAAGCATAACATAAACATAAGGGTATATAGTCATGGGAATAGCATTTTAAAACCATAACTGATATATCAAAGAATATAATCTTAAATCACTTAATATTGATTGAAATTTCATA
This sequence comes from Viscum album, assembly GCA_963277665.1. Lineage (NCBI taxonomy): Eukaryota > Viridiplantae > Streptophyta > Magnoliopsida > Santalales > Viscaceae > Viscum > Viscum album. Next base: position 322,452,022 of record OY728132.1, on the reverse strand, counting down.
AGTCATGAATCATAAGGTAATCAAAGAATATGGTCCATGATAGAAAAACAATGAGATATGACATAGATTTTTTGAATACACAGAATCATGGTAAATCAGTTCAAAATTTGTCAAGTCTCACTACCAAAGATATCATATTGGAATTGGTTCACTCCATAAACCATAATAATAGTTAAGGTTCACTCATAAGACCATCATAGTGGAAAAATTATGTTACTGGACTGGGTTCACCCCCATCCTAGTATTATCTAACTGAACTGGGTTCACTCCCCATTCTAGTACTATCTTAATAAACTGAGCTCACTCCCTAGTTTAGTCCTATCTTACTAAAACACATTCACTCCTCGTTCCATTTTTTGTCTTACTAAATGAGGTTCACTCACCATTCCAGTAATGTTTATCTAATGAGATAAAATTCTTTACCTAATGCATGGGATGGAAATATAGGCCCCACCGATCATTTAGTATAATGTATCCACCTTCACATATTGAAAATAATAAATATATGCACCAAAAAATCATAAAATGTTCATAATTTCAGAACCCATGAAGTAAAATGGGTTTCATAAACATTTCATCATAACATAAACTATGGAAAATAAACTTGTTATATAATAATTTCAACATTTTATCAAATCATAACCCATTGAAAAATAAGGGGGTCTCATAAGAATTTTATCATGGTATAACCCATAGAAGAGAAATGGGTTTCATAAACACCATATCATCATTAACAAAAACCATTCCTAGAAATAATAAAAATGGAATAATTGGATCATATCCTTAGTAAAGCATAAGTAAACTCAAATAATTCCATCTTAGTGGGAAATTAATTTTGAAAGACTACCCATGAAATTTCTTAGAGGAATATAGATTTTCCTTGAAAATCAATTTTTGAAACAAAAAGAATATGAAAATAATTTTCTTTGAAAATAACATTAAAAACTTAGAAACTAATATTTTAAAAATAATTTAGAACATTTATAGAGGAAAATATCATTTACACTTTAAAAAATACTTTTTAAAACATAAAACAATTTCAAAATCCTTTTCACATTGAAATCAAATATTTAAAAACAAAAATATTACAAATATTATGAAATTAATTTTATTTGAAAAGAACATTGAATTTTTTTTAAAGAAAGCATGAAGTCATTGAGAAGTCATAATAGAGGGAAATAATGTTCACACTATGCATGTAAAAATAAAAAGACTATTTTATCAATTTTATTAGAATCCAAATGATAATTATTTTGGAAATTGATATGAATATTAATTTTATAAAATTTATTCAAAAGTAAAAAATGTATAAAAATTTCATTAGTAAATCATACGAGGAATTATAAAACAGTTTATTTGAATATAATTATTGAAATTTTTTTTGGAAGAAAACAGATTTCACAATGAAATGATAAATAAAGTTGTATTTTCTTAAAAATATTTTCTCAATTATTTTAAGTACCCAAGAGTGGAAAAAATAAAACTATTACCTAAAAATATAATTAATAACTAGGGGATAAAAAATTCATGAGAATTTTTGTGAGGTATATCATAATATTTCATTATTGGAAGCATAATCCTAAAAAATCTTGATAAGCGATGAGATTCAACACAATGACCTTACAACTTTAATACTTTGAATAATAATACCCATTAAATAAAAACATTAAATGAAATTTAAAATATCATGGAAATAATTATATTAATGATATAATATGTCAAAGGGGTTTTATATACACCTCATATAAGTGAATAGTTTCATAACATAACTTATGTCCCAATAAAGGCATACTGAGATAAAAACCCCTTATTGATTTGTTAAATTTTTAACTATAAACAACATAAAAAAGAAATCATAAAATGGATATATAAATAACCATAATTATAAGTGTTATAATCATAAAATACATTCATGGGAAGTATATAAACCACAAAAATTAAATATGTGGTGAATATGGAATGTGTCTCATAGATGTAAAATGTGAGACATAAATCTCTTAAGTATTGAATTCAGCCATATACATTAAAAAATACTATATAATAAATATAGTTTTATTTTAATCTATTAAATAACCATTTAACTATATATCATTACATATATCATTTTATTATAACATTTTTTTACTCATTTATTTATATATCCATGTTAAATTCATGTTTTGGGAAATAACTACTTTGTTTTTAATGTATGTTTTTACAAGTTATTTTTGAACCCTTTACTTAGATAAATTTACATCACTTACAGAATAAAAATAATGACTTAATTACCATATATATAAATAAAATATACTTTTAATACTTAAACCAAATATGGGTTTTGGAAATTAAGTACGACACAATCATGTATATCATAGATCTTACGTACGCATGTGTAAAACTTCCATTTTGTAATGATCATTATAGAGAGGAGATAAGTAATATATTATTTTCTTATACTTATTATTATATAATAAAAATATAATATATATTAATAAATATCATATATATTCTATGGTGATTAATATAGATTCACAACGCTTTGTGAAGGTGGTAGTCCACACGCACACGAGCGATGTTATCATCTTTTCTTAAGTGAAAAGGTAGTAATAGAATGTTATATTTTTAAGAAAGATAAATATTTTAGTAATATTATTTTTATTTCATTTATATCACATATAATCATTAAATTTACCCTTATCATCTTCTTTGTAAAACGTGAATGAATCACATTGCTTTGGGAGGTGGTAGTCCGCCATACACACGAGCAACATTATTATACTACCAAAAAATGGAAGGAATAAATGTTGGTGTGATATAATAATTCAAGAAGTATTATAATTTCATAAATATCATATATAAACCATAAATATATCATTATGTCAAACCTTTATAAGTGGTAATGGAAAATCAAATGACATGGGTCCACAAGGTGGTAGTCCGCCGTACACACGAACAATGATTTCATAACCCATTTGATGGAAGAAGAGAAGATTTTATTTAATGAAATTTTTATAAAAACATCCCAGTATATGTAATATAGTTATTTTAATATATAATCATTTATTATAAAAAAATTAAAGAGGTGGAGAAAGAAATATAATAAAGACACTCATTGAAGAACATTACCTCTTCTTTCGGTATCCTTCGTAGGTTTTCACTGAAGACTTCCTAGGTTGGATTTAAATAAAAAATAATGATTATAGGATGAGATTAGGAAATTTGGGAATTCAGTTTAGAAGATATTATCTTAACCAAATTTGTTTTAAGGTGTTAATAATAGAGGATATAGGGTGTCCTTTTATAAGTGGGGGAGATGACACACTAGATATTTAGGAAAAGAAATAAGCGCTCCCACATTTTTCATATGTAAAAAGGGTCCAAATTAGGATATTATAGAACCTTATAGTTTTAATGCAATTAATACTTCCATAAAATATTAATTATACAATTTTATAAGTTATTTTACACTTATCTTTTTATTTTAACACCCAATAAACCCATTTTTACCTCAATCATGGTAATTAAATTTTACTGCAATCAATATTAAGTTTGGTTAATAAATTATTTTACAATAGTGTAAATTAAAAATTAATGATTATTAAAAATATTTAATCAATTTTTCCAAATTCTGTTCATATATTTTTAAAATTTTAACTTCTAATTAATTGCATAGATGCGACGAGAAAGTAGGTTTTTAAAGAGAAAAATTTCAAATGTTTGCATGTTTTTATATCCAAACTCAATATAAAATTGATAACAACGAACCAAATTGTATTAATTTATATAAAATTGAAAAAATTATACTTAAAAAAATTAAAATTTTAATTTAACATTATAAATAATTTAAATGAAAAGGAAATTTTAAATTAAAATTCAGTATTTTTCAGTATTCTGCACAAAATGAATCTTTTCGGAAATATAAAAAAATTCAATCTAAGATAATTATAAAATTATTAACTAAAAATTAATTATATTATATGAAATCAATTTTATAATTTTTAAATATTTATTTTATGTTCAATCTTTTCTGACAAAACATATTTTCAGAAAAATACAGTTTTTAACTATAAAATTGTATTTATTATTATTTATTAATTATATAAAGCATACAATGAATGTTAAAAATTTGGTTGATTATGTAATATATAAATTTTATTAAAATCATTAAGAAAAAGTGGTTTTTGTTAATTTATTAATCTAAAGCACACTTGTGTGTATAATAATAGTTTTTAGAGAAACATTTTTATTTTATTTTTAAAAGGTATTTATTTTAATTTCTAGTTAATTATTCACTAATGAATTCCTTTTATATTATTGTGTTAACCATATTTTAATAATTTAGTTAATCTTATTCATAACCTCAATTCCAATAACTAGGTGAAAACTATCATAATAATAATAATTTAATAATATGTCATGTTTCATTTAGACTCAGCATTGCGTGTAATGAAAGATAAGCTCAGTGTTCTGTGTAATGAATGATATGATCAGTGTTTCAGGTAACTCAAGACAAACTCAGTGTTGTTTGTAACTAAATATAAACATATATTTTTTTGTGTAAATAAAAATATAGAAAACATTAAATTATTTTGAAATAAATATTTAACAAAATCTCAAGGAGTTACATTCTACCCCCCTTAAAATGAATTTCTCTCTAAAACTTCATCTTGATCATCAATGGTTTAACATTGGAAAACTCCATCATAGAAAACCAAATCATAAAGTGGTTTAATAAAACATCATATTGAAAAATCCAAAGGTATGTTTGTAATTCAATTAGAATAACACCTTCTAGGATTCCAAATGGAAGAATATAGGTGAGAAGTGAAAATGTGGAGATAAAAGAGAAATATAACACCCAAATACTAATGGAGAGTGATAATGTACATTGACCATAAGAAATTGGTTTATCCAATGAAGGTTAAAAACTAGAAATCCATAAACCAAAGCATGCATGAAAAAGGTCATTGGTTTTAAAAAAATGGTTAAGAAAGGATAAAATTTTATTTCAAAAAATTTCATGTGATGTTATACATTCTTTGTTTTATTCCATTTCATAAGAAAAATATCACTCTTTAGTTGTTCCTTGATCAATTTACACTTACTCTCTTACTCCAAGGCATGAAGGTTAATTTATTATTCCTGAAGAACTAATGTATTATAAGATCCATAATATAATGATATGTCATTATTTATATATCTAGTTAAAATAAAGATAAATTTTTTTATCCAATATAGATAAATCTTCATAAGGTGAAGTAATATGTTAATCTTTAAAAACTCATAAAAAATTAAATATAAACCATTTCATAAATAGTTAACCCTATCACCTTTCTAAATTATTAAAATTTAAAACATTATAAATAGGGTCACTAAATTTTAAAAAATCAACATATCATTAACCCCCCATACAACATAATGTTTCTCTTGATTGTGACATACCAAACATGTGAATACCTTTATCATGTATTATATTGAAACATGGTAATATACTAAATTACCATAAAACATTAATAAAAACAAGCATTATTCACCATTCCTTGAATTAATCCATATATTATTGAATATATTTCATAAATCCGTTAATCTTATTAATTCCGTCAATGATAACAAAAACCACTTTGTTAGCAAATACATTATTAGCTCTGAGGTCATCAATACTATCCAATTTACTTTATCCATATCAGTTATCTCTTTATCCAAAATCAACATATGTTTCAAAACATATGAAACATAATTAGGGGTACCTTACCATAATCATAATATCATCTTTAAATTAAATCAATTTTCCCATCCATTAGCATCATTCAACATATTCTTTCAAATCCTTAAGAAAAGTCTTATGTTGAACTATACTTATATATTTGATAATTTTTTAATCCAAGTACAAAAATATATAAATAATACCACTTAATTCTCAAAATAATTTATATGATTCATCAAATTATTCAATAATACCTATTTAAATTCATATTTCATTTATAGTATCTTCATCATCAACTGTAAACCCATTACTCAAACAACTTCACCGATTCTCTTCATGATATTTCCCATTTGGACACCGATTCTCAAAATTCACAAAATCCTTAAAGCTGAATCACTGGAGCATATGTGGCGTATTAGTTGGAATCATCTTCACCTAAATTTAATTTACCAGACCATTTATAAAATTTCTACACTATCAATATTTATTACAATCCCTTCAAAATTTTATGAACCTCCTAGTTCCATTTATGCAATTTCCATGATGATTCTTCACACATTTATATAAAGTAGGAAACCAAATCTTCTTTCTTCTATGGTACCATTTATCCAATCTCTCATAGAACCATGTGATTCTCATATTTGGTGAGTCTAAGAGTTTTTTAAGGTGTATATTTTTAATCATTTTCTATGATGACTGATTGGTAATAAACATAATATCATTCACTCTAGTCATCATCCCATTTAAAAGCTCATCAGAAAATTTTACATCACATTCAATGTTAACCCAGGTCCTTCAGGATACCTCCATTAACAAAAATCAAAATTCAGAGTGTGATCATCACTAATCATAGTCAAAACCCATATGATCATTAAAAACCACTTATAAGATGTGCAAATCATGATAGTTTCTTTAAAATATGAAACCTTAGTTTTATTTTAAGACATTGATAGTTATCTTCTATTTAAATCCTTTAAGATGGTTTGTAAAGAGTTCATGAATTTCCAAAGAAAATCCTGTATGTGTGTCAAACCGGGTGCATATCAAGGCCCATTTTCATGCACTAGTTCTCGATCAAGTGAAGTTCAATATAGTGGTGTTGGGGATATTACCCCTAGATGCATCTGTTTTAGAGGCACATCCGCTCCTAATATCCAGACAGGGATGTAATTACTCATAAATAACATACTCTATGCTTTACCAAAAATTACAATACATTTTTGTATACTTTGACTCATCCTTAGATGTTTCCTAAGAGACATCCCTAGACATATCCTTACAAATACCCTAAGGGATATCACTGTAGTTTTTTTATCCCAGTTTTCAAAGGGTAATTAAAATTTCTTTTGAAATGAAATACAATAACCCAATATTATCATACATAGACATCATATCATTTTTTTGAATATACATTACATTACATTACATAAACCCACTCCTAAGTATTGAAATATTTTAGTGAATTTGGAAACATGGAAATATAAAAATTAATCCATAAGTGAGCTACGTCATATCAAACTATGTTATTCATAACTATAACCCTTATTAAGAATATCATAAATAATAAATTTCTTCATAACATTGCGAAAGTAAACATCAAAAGTGTTAGATTAGATTTTTATTAAGGGAAAATATGGAGAAATGTATGCATAACATGGGTATAAGGGTATGAGGACATGAGTATGACATTTTAAAATAATACCCTACATATCAAAAATCAAAATTTTGAATCATGGAATAATGATTGTTAGTTCATAAGACATAAATCATAATATAATCAATGAATAAGATCCAGGAGTTCATAACTTAGGAATAAGACATTTATTTTTGGAAAAAATAATCTTATAAAATCATTTTCATAGAGTAGATGATCATTTCCGTGGATATTATATTGGAATGGGTCTAATTTCTTAAAAATTATAGTAGTCATGGTTTACTCCCAAGACTATCATAGTGTAAAAAGTCCCTTACTGAACTGGGTTAAATCCCCATTGTAGACCTATCTTACTAAACTAGGTTTACTCCCCATTATAGTCCTATCTTACTAAACTAGGGTCACTACCCATTCTAGTCATATCTTACTGATGTGGGTTCACTCCCCATTCCTGTACTATCTTACTGAACTAGGTTCACACCAAATTATACTCCAATTTATCTCATGATATATATATATATATATATACCCAATGAATTAGAGGGAGATATAAGTCCCACACATCTTGAGTAATAGCATAACCACCAGCATATAATGTGAATCATACATATGTGTACTGTAAGATCATAAAAAATCATCACATCAGATTCCATGAAACAAACTGGGTATCCTATAAATTTCATCAAAACATAACTTGTAAAAAATAAATATGTTTTATAATCATTTCATCATTTCATCAAAACATAACCCTTAGAAAAAGATGCAGGTTACATAAGAATTCTATCATGGTATAACCAATGAAAGAGAAATAGCTTCCTTAAACACCTTTTCATCAAAAATATAAACCATTTAGAGAAAAAATAAGAATTGTATTCTTGGATCATATCCCTAGTAAATAATAAGTAACCTTAAATAATGACATCTTAGATGAAAGATAATTTTGAAAGACTGCCTATGACATTTCATGGAGAAAAATAACATTTCATTGAAAAAAAAATTTTAAAACATAAAAAAATATGAAAATAATTTTATTTGAAAATAAACTTTAAAACATATAAAGGAATATTTTATAAATCATTTAAAACATTTCTTTTGGAAAATATTATTTTTTCTTTGAATGTTTTCTAAAACAAAAAACACTTTAAAAATCCTTTTCACTTTGAAATAATTTAATTAAAATCTAGAAATTTCCCAAAATATCAAGTAATTATTCTTCATTAAAAATAAATTTGAATACTTAGAAAAGAATATTGAAATAATGAGTGGTCCTTAAATCAAGAAATATTGTTCATTTAGTGCATGTTAAAAAAAAATATCCTTTTCACATTTTTTGTTAAAACCCAAAGGAGTTTTGTAAATTACATGAATATTTATTTTATTTTTTTAAAAAAAATTCAAACATGGGTAAGATATATTTAATAATTAAATTTAATGATAATAAATATTTTCTTTGTAAATCATTTTTAGAAAACACTGTATTGGAAGAAAACCGATTTTGGACTAAAGAGAGAAATAAATTCATATTTTCTAAAAAATATTTTTATCAATTATTCAAAGTAAGAAAGAGTGAAAAAATGTAACTGTTACTTGAAAATATCATGAGTAAATAGATAATAATAAAATTCCAGATAATTCTTGAGAGCTAGATCATAATATTTCATCATTGGAAGAATATTCATAAACAATCCCGATAAACAATGAGATTGCAACATAAAACTCTTAACTTTGAATCAAAAGCACCATGAAATATTAAAATTAAATGATACATAAAATATAATTAAAATAAGTATATTCATGATATAACATGTTAGAGGGGAATTATATACACCTATTAGAATAGGATAGGTGCATAACATATCTTACGTCCCAAAGAAGGCATACTGTAACCAAAATCCCTTATAGATTCATTAACTTTCAAATCATAAACCCCTTGAAAGAGAGATCCTAAAATATCTATGTAAATACCCATAATTTTAAGGATAATAATCATAAAATACATTCATGTTAATTATATTCACTATATTAAAAAAATATGTGGAAAATATAGCATGAGGCTCACGGAAGAAAAATGTGAGATGAAATTCCCTTACCTTAAGTCTTTAATTTTTCTGTACACATTAATAATTCCTATATATTAAATATATATTTATTATTAATCTATTATATAACCAAATTTATACATATATCATACCATATATTTTTTTCTTATAACATTTTATTACCAATTAATTAATAATTCCATGTTAAATCCATTTTTTAGGATATAACAACTTTGTTTTTAGTATATGTTTTGACTTGGTTTTTGGTCCTCTTACTTAAATAATGTTTCCATAACTTCTATAATAAATTTTTTTAAATATGTCATGACCCATGCCCTGGGGCTCGTATCATGACTACCCCAAGCCCTCCTTCCATAGGCCAGGGGCTGGTGACTAGAACCAAAGGCGTAAATCCCTAAACTGGGAAGGCATTGCCTTTATAACTGTAAAAAAACACATCAGAGTACACAAATGGAAGCGAAAAACTATGTAAAAATGTATACAAAAGAAGTGTTGGAATGTAAAAGGGGTTGGAAATACAAGCCCAACAAGAATGTACAAGTACAACTGAAAGCAAGTACAACTGAAGAAATGTAAAGCAGCTACTGGGTCGTCCTCCGAAGTTCCTACCAGAAGGGTAGCTATAGATAGCCTCCTCAGCACTCCACATCCGTCTGTCTCCTCTGTGTACCATCATACTGAGTGTTCCACCTCCGTGTACCGTCTTGTCCTGCTACTCTCTGCCTCAGTCAGTGCTATCTGTCGTCTACAACCAACAAAACAAGGTGCGGGCATAGCCCGTGCAGGGGTGAGTATAACAATACTTAGTAGAGACCCCGAGACCCTCAAGGTCCCACAAAATCTAACAAGGATAAACCACAAAGTATGAAATCAACGGATAACCATTACTTAGGTATATGCCCATACATATACCTAGGTTATCTAGTAACACATCTCAATCACGAGAAAAACACAAAATTCATTGAATCAGTTCAAACTACGATTGTTATTATCAAAACCATGGTTGGTGGCGTAATCTTCATCTATCGAGTACAGTGAGCCTACCATGTCACATTGAGGAGCTTTCCACTATCCTTGGACTGCTGAGGTAATCCTCTTATTGAGTACCGGGGGTCTGTCACGTCCCACAAAGGAGCTCCCCACCACAGGTCTACTGCACTGACCCAGAGGAACTCCCCCTCGTTACTTGCTGAGGTGCTCCTCCAGTCGAGTACTGTGGGTCTTCTGCGCTCACACAGAGGTGCTTCCCACCATGGGTCTTTCGTGTCGCACAAAGGTGCTGCCCACTGGGCTATTCGAGTCACTCCGAGTCGAATCGGTCAATCAATCGTCAGGTCTCAGCCAGCCACTAGGTCTCCATAATCTATCCACTAACCTCTGGAAGGATCCACTTCATGAGCTACTGGTCGATACTCCAACTATCATGAAGTGCCAAGAGGATGTATCTCAAAGGTCCTCCACGTCATAGGGGTATTAAGACAACAGACGACGCGTCAATCAGACCCCCGGTCTGTTAGTTATTAACCGTTTAGTCCTGGTGCCCCGGTTGGATTAGTGTACGATCCAACCTGACCGTAACTCAAATATACCTCAAAATCCAGTGGCGTATTCTCAAAGGGACCGTCATGTTACAAGAATACCGGCACCACTGACGGTTCGTCAAACGGATGTCTGATACCAAAGATATGGCCCAAAAGGTAAAAGGGTCAGTAGTGGGCTTGGGTTTGGTCCGGCACGGTCGGACTGACTCAGCCCAACCTAGTTTGAGACAACCATGTCTGGGTCGACCCGATCAGACTCGCTCGGTCTGACCCGGCCCGTTGGGTGGGTCAACCCACTAAGTTTGGCCCGGTGCGCTGGTGAAGCCCAACGGACTGCAAGGGCGGTTCGACCTAGAGGTCGCCACATAGGCGACTCAGACCAAAGTATAGGGCCAGTTCGGCCAGTGCCGCGAGGGATGCGGCTCGGGTGACTCGGCCTGGGAGGTCGGGCCGATCGGGAGGCCAACGGGCAGGTCACGTGGAGCATGGGCAGAGCGCACGGGGCGCAGGCAAGCTGGTTGGACGCCAGGTAGGCTGCGAGTGCACGGGGTATGGCGCGGTTGGGTCCAGGAAGGCCGTGGGGTTGCCGGTATGGTGCCAGGCAGGGCGCGGGGGCACCTTCATGGCATCGGGCACGGCGCGTGGGCGCCGGGCAGTGCACGGGGGCGCCAGGCAGGGCGCTGAGGTATTGGGGCAGGGTGCGGCAGCGACCTGGCAGGCTGCGGGGGCACCGGGCAGGGCGCAGGTAGGCAAGCTGCGCGCCTGGCGGGGTGCCGGGAGGCTGCGGGCAGGCTGTCCGGGCGCCTCTCGGGTCGGCGGTGTTTGGCCAGAAGCTTCAGTGGGCCATGGGGGCGGCGCAATTCGCAGAGGCCACGGGTAACACGGCCTTCGTCATTGCTACCTTTATCTTTGTCGCGTCATCGACATGCTGTAGAACGCCACAAGAAAAGATAAAATGACTGAGGATGTCGGGCCATGTTAGGTTGGTCCGCACCCTCCGCCTTTAGGGAGTTATCATTAGGCTCATCATGAGAAGAATATGATCATTAATACATCCGCAACAATCCCATTTTATCCTTTGAAGAAGGTAAAAAAAGGTACAACATCAACAAGAAATAAACCCCTACCTTTGATTCACCGGTCGTCATTTGTTGACGTTGCGAAAAGATGGTTGTCGATCTATGGTAGAAGAACACGTCCCAATTTGAAGGAGTCTGAGGAAGAACATCGGAGGGGTCGTTCTTTGTAGTTGAAGGCATCCCTCATTGGTGTTCTTCCTCGGGAGAGAATTCTTCGCCAGAAGAGCGTTCTTCGTTGAAGAGCAGTCTTGTTGGAGAGAGTTCTCTCTTCTCCCAAGCCTCACTAAATGAAACATTCCCACCAAAAATAAATAATAAATAGTCTATTATTTTAATCGTTGTCACGAAATTTAAAAAGGTGAATTAAATTAAAAAGGCTCCTCCAATTTAATTCAAGAGGTTGGAACATTAATTAAAGGGGGTTGGATCCATTAAATTAAAGGGGATGGTGGATAGGATCTCCCTCATTAATGAGGGAGAGTTGAGTGGTTATAATCTCCTCCCATTAATAGGGGTCGGGTGGTCCCCACCCCTATTATTCAAATGGGAGGTATGGTCTTAGGTGGTCCCCACGTCGTAACTTCTCGTGGGATGTTAAATTCAGGTGGGCCCAACCACCATAACCTCTCATGGGAGGTTAGGGTGTGGTGGTCCCACCTCCAACTTTCAAGTGAAGGTTTTAACCAACAATCACACACATGGAAGCTTAAAATAAAATAAAGTGTTGTACACTTCATTTTATTATTCTTTTATAAAAAGACAAAAACTAACATTTATTTTCGAACATATACTATCAAGGTGAAAGTATTCTTAAGCGAATACCAGCACTGTGAGTTCAACGGTGCCCTCAGATTTCATTTTCGAGCACCGGTTCAAAAATTATAAAATCCCGCTCATACATTTACTGAACGTACCTGAAAAAACTTCAGAAATTGATACTGGGCACACCGGGCCTCAGAATCAAGCACCGTAAATTTTTGCGGAATCGTAAAAATCTCATGTCTTTAAGAAAAAAATTTACCCGGAATTTCTGGGTCTTTACAAAATAATTATTATATTTACACATAAAATATTATTTTAATACTAATCATGAATTATGGTTTTTACGAATAAAGTACGTTACGATCATAGAGATAGTAGGCCCTACATTTACATGAGTAAAGATTAATTTTTCAATGATAATTATGAAATAATGTAATTAATATATTATATTAAAATGATTATCATAATATCATAAACAATATTATTTATTTTAACATATCATACACGTGGTGTGGTGATTAAAAGAGATTCACATCACTATGTGAAAGCGGTAGTCCACCAGTACACGGTCAATGTTATCATCATACATTGACTAAAAAGGTATGAAAGAAAATTATACATATTATATTTTTAATAAATATTAATATGCCATTAATATCATAATTAAGTCATTTATATCAAATATAATCATTAAGTTTACCCTTATCACCTTCCAGGTAAAGCGGTAGTCCACCGTACACACAAGAAAACTTATCATATTCTCTTAAAATGGAAGTCATGAAGGTATGTGTGATATAATAATTACATAGGAATAATAATATCATAAATATAAAATATAAATAAGAAATTCATTATTATGTCCAATCGTTATATGTGGTAATGGAAAACTGAATGACATTAGTTCATGAGGTGGTAGTTCGTCGTACAAACAAACGATGATTTAATAAAACATTTAATGGAAGTTGATAAGGTTTTAGGTCATGAAATTATTATAACAACATATGAGTATATATAATATACAAAATTTTTTATATGAACATTATTTTAGAATATTTTACAGAGGTGTATAAAGAAATAAAATAAAGATGCTCACTGAAGAACATTAATTATTCTACAGGTATCTTCCTTAAGATTGAACTAAATTCTTTCTAGATTAGATTTTTTCCAAACTAAGGTCTATATTACAAGAGGAGGGAATTTGGGAATATATTTTTGAACTTTTATAAGTGGCAGCGAGGATGCACATGGAATTTTTGAAGTGAAATAAGTGATCTAATGTTTTTCATTTGTCATAAGGGTCAAAATTAGTCCATTATCAAACATTAAAGGTGTAATAGTCTCAATATGTCCATAAAATAGTTTTAAAAAGTTTATATGTAATTTTAACCTATCTTTTAATTTTAACCTCCGGGTAAACCGATTTTCACCTCAACTGCAATAATTAATTTTTACTGCATTCACTATTCATTATTGTAAAAATTTTAGTTGGATTAATTAGAAAATATAAATTATTATTATTTCAAATATGTAATTACTTTTTCAAAATTCCAATCATATAAGTTGAAAAAATTAATTTAAAATTAATCCTATAGACGTGATGAGAAAATTAGTTTTTAAATAGAAAACATTCAAAAGTTGGAAATATTTTAATATCAAAATGCTTATTGAAATTTATTTAAATGTTATAAATTTAATTAATTAATATAAAATATAACTAATTTCACTTCAAACTAATTAAAAAATTAATTTACCAATATAAATAATTTAAATGAAAAGGCACTTTTAAATTAAAATTCAATATTTTTCACTATTCATTAACAAAATGACACTTTTTAGAAAAATATTAAAAATTGACCCAAATATAATTTTGAGAGTATAATGTAAAAAATTGAGTTTTTTTATCAAATTAAATTTCTAAAAGTTTCAAAAATTAATTTTATTATATGCTCACAAAAAGTGTTGAATTCTTTTATAAAAATAATGTTTTTTAAGTGTAAAATGGATTTATTTTTATTTCTTATGTATAAAACAAATAAAATTAATATTAAAATTTAGTTGAATATATAATATATAAATTTCATTAAAATAATTAACCAAAATTTATTTGGTTAATTTATTGATATAAATCACACTTGTGCACACACAAACATTTTTTCCAAAGAAATATTTCCTTTAATTTTCTAAAGGGTTTTGTTGTCATTTATATTTAATTAGTCACCAATTAATTACTTTTATATAAAAATTTAGAGAATATTTTCATAATTTAGTTAATCTTATTCATCATCACCATTCCAATAGCTAGTTTAAAACTATCAAAACAATATTTTAATAATTTTTCACATTTCATTAAAACTATGAGTTGTGTATAATTCAAGATATCATCAGTGTTGCACGTAATATATGAAAAAATATGTTTTGTGTGTAACTGAAGATAAAAATTGTGTTGTGTGATAATAAAAATAATAAAAATATTTAAATAATTAAAAAGAATATTTAAAAAAAATTGGGGTGTTACATACGCTATTAAAAAAAGTGATTATTATACCTATTATTGACTTTGATATGATCATTTTTTTATATGTGATTTAAATGTGTAATGAAAAAAAATATTTCCAAGAGAAGTTTGATTAGATTCATGAAGGAAAAGTGGAATATCTTGTATTTATATGAGAAACAACATTAACTAAATCATGTTTGGACCCTCCCTCCAATAGCTCACCTTAATGAAATTCTAGTAAGAGTGGAAGATAAAGCATGATATATGGTTAAGGATGATATACAAAGAACAGAGGATATACACATGGTATAATAATTCATTAATGTTTTTAAAAAAATATTATCTATTAATCCACTTTATCATGAAGTTGAGTTCTTTATTGAACTCATTCCAGATGCATGACCTATATTTAAAACACTATATATAATAGTACTAGTGGTGTTAGTGGGGTTGAATGAATAACTTCCGGAGTTTTTTGATAAGCTATTTATGAATTGTAGTGGTTCACTATCAAGATCCTTTATTTTGTTCATGAAAAAAAAATATGGGTCTATGAGTTTGTACATCGATTATAGGAAGATTAGTGCCATTAATATAAACAATAACTATCTTTTATGAAAAATTAATGAATTATTTGATCAACTTCAAGGATATCAATAATTTTCAAAGATCTATATTCACTTTAGTAATCAGTATGTTATGTTGAATACAAATGATACAAAAAAGGAAAAATTTAGAACAAGGTATGGACATTATGAGTTTATAGTAATTCCATTTGTATTAACTAACAATCATTAATATATTATTTATATAATGAATAAAATTTTCATGGATTATCTTTATAACTACTAGGTGGTGTTAATTAATGATATCTTGATACAATAAAAAAAATATAAAGATCATTAAAACCATTTTAGAAAAATTTATAGACCCCCAGAGAAAAGTAATTATATAGGAAATATAGTAAGTGTGAATTTTGTAACAATGAAGTTTCTTTTATTGGATATATTAGCTCTAATGATGGAATTTTTATTAATCCTTCAATGAAAAAGGTAGTCAAAGAATTTCCTACACTAATGAGCATAACCAATATATTAAGTTCCCTAGGTTTAGTTGGTAACGATATGTGGTTTTCTTAATATTTTACCTAGTTGGATAACCCATTAATCAAGTTAACATGTGAATGGGTTAAATTCACATTGTAATGGGAATGTGGGAAATGGTTTTAAGAGATAACGATGATACTGATTAATTTATTGGTATTAACTATACTATCATTAAATGAGATTTTTTTAATATATTATGATTCCTGAAATAATGGACTAGGTTGCATCCTTATGTAAAATGATATAGTGGTTTCCTATGAAATAAGGAAATGAAAAATAAAAGAAATGAACTAACCTAATCATGACCTTGAGATAGAAACGGTATTCCTTTCATTGAAAATATATAGGCACTACCTCTATAATGAATGGTGTGATATATATATAGACCAAATGAGTTTTAAGTATATCTTCTATTAAAAGGAGCTCAAAATGAGGAAAATAAGATGGTTAGAACTACTCAAGGACTATTATTACTCAATACAATACAATAATTGGGAGAAAAAAATAGATGATATATTTATTAGGAGGGATCTTTGAATTTTTACCATAATAGGGATTAACAAGGATCCTATATAAAAAGATATAGTAAATATTTTTATGGTGAGTTTTAGGAAAGCAGAGCCATCATTTATTTCTAAAAAATTTATAAACTATCCTTTGTAGAAAATATAGAGAAGTAACAAAAATATGACGAGGAATTACAAAAGAGTATTAAATTATTAAATTATATAAATGTAATAGAACTAATTTATAAATATGTAATGTTTATTTTTGGAATGATTTTATCTGTTCTATCTGTACTAGAGTCGAAGAGTGTACTACTAGATTAAGAACATATCTCAAACATCCCTATGCACCAAGATGGAAAAAATAATCATAGGTAATTAAGAGAGTTATTTTTGTGTGACGTTATGAAATGGGAAATTGTTGACTATATGTTAATATGATTTGTATACTCATAGGAAATGGCTAAAATAAAACATCTTGAGGGAGCCATGAAACATATGCATATACCTATACAGATATATGAGAATGTTATGATGGATGTTTCATTAGACTACCAATGAATCTAAATAAGATTGATGCTTTATTTGTAATTTTCGATCACCTTGTTATGTATGCTCATTTCTTAGTGATATGAGATGATAAATTCCTTGAGATTTTTGATTGACTATGTATAAATGAAATCAAAATGATTCATGGGTCACATATACCAATTGTATGTGATCAGGACCCTCATTCCACATCGAAATTCTGGAAGAGTATTCAAAGAGATCTCCACACGGAGATAATTTAAGCATCGCCTATCATACCCAAACCGATGGGTAGTATGAGATAACTATCCCAACATTTTAATACACATTTTGATATTTATATCTTGACTTCCAATTCATGTGAGATCAAAATACACATTTAGAGGATTTTTAATACAATAATAACTTCCATTAGAGTATCCAAATAAGACCATATAAATTTTTTCATGGGAATATGTGTCATAATAACACATATTAAGAATAAGTTAGAGAAATAAATATAGTTTTCCTTGATATTGTGGAACAGACAACTATTAAACGATATACTATTAAGGATCATATTAAATAAGGTTGGGTGAGAAAATAATATTGATACTTGAAGGTAAGAATTGAAATTTCAAGTAGGGTATTACGTATTCATTAAAGTTACCCATGAAATAGAGTTATTATATTTTTTAAAAAAGGAAATTAAATCCCTAGGGATATTGATACTTTTGAAACAATAGAAATAATTTGAGTTTTAGATTACTGAGTGGATATTCTGCCCAACCTTTCTAAATTATATAACACCAAAAATGTTTCATTACTAGGGAAATATAAGTCAGATCCAATGAATGTGGTCACATATGATGGAATAGAGTTGGATCCTACTTTAATTTATAATGCATACCTTATCTAGATTCTTAATGCTAGAGAGAAAGTGTTACAAAATAAAAAAACTCAATTAGGGAAAGTCATTTGGAGAAATTAAAAATCTTGAAGAGGAAAATTGGGTTCCTAAGGAAGATATGAGGAAGTAATATCCATATATGATCAATAATTAATATATACCCTAATTTTTAGGATGAAATTATTTAAGGGGTTGGATGTAGTAACCAATACCCTACTATATTTGGAGAACACCATATCGTGAACTATCACACAATACAAACTATAAAGATCATTTATTCATGAGTACATTTACATATTTAATTTTATATTTTTTTAAAAATAATATAATTTATTTTAAATTATTAATTAAGATATTTTATTAAGATGAAATATTGTTATTATTTATGAAATGATCGATTTTATGGTGTATAATTGTTTTTTAAAAATAGTGACTTTTATGAAATTTGTATGATATAAACATAAAATAAAACATGAAAAACCATTATATTGTAAAAATGTTTTCTTTATAATTAATATAATACTTGTTATAATATTAAATTTAATTTATAAACCAATATTTGATATTTTAAAACTTATGTAACATTGTTCACTAGAAATTTTTTTAAGCAATTATACATTTACAATTTTAAAATTAACGTATAAGAAATAAAAAATATATAATTTTATTAGATAAATTTAACATATTTTATCATTAGGACTAAATTATTTTAAAAGAACCATTTTTAGGCATAAGGGATAAATTTCTTAGGTAGAAACCATTTACTATTGTAAAAAGGAAAAATTATAAGAGTAGAAAGTCTAATGGTATAGAGATAAAAAAATGTTTAAAAAATTTGTGAAATTGAATGATGGAGTCTTGATGCACATTATACCTTACGATATCAATTTTTTACAAATTTTTGAGCTGCCTTTATTTATAGTGACTTCCAATTATTAAAAATTATTGAATATTTTCCAAAACACCATCCCTTTTCACTTTAAAGTGTGGCACTCATCTCCTCAATTACCATCACACATAAAACCACTTAATTCATACAATACACTACCCAAACATAAAATAAACATTAATAGACACATTTAAGAGGTTTGTTTCTTCTCAAAACACAATCCATCATAGTCTAAAACCCCTTTTCAAAAGGGATAATCCAAGAAGTGAAGTATAAATTTATAAAAACTCCCTTCCCCTATCTATTTCTATATATGAAAGTATTCTTATTAAAATTACATTATACCATCTTAAAATGATAAAATCAGTATCATTATTGTAGTTCTATTGTATTAGAGTGATGTTATAGTCATTAACCACATTTGACTTCTCATTTAAGAAAAAAACCTTTCATTCATGCATTGTGTGGACTACCACCTCTACAACGCAAAATGTTTCATTTTTATTCACCACATTACAAGTATTATCCTAAAAGGTAATTTAATTTAAAAGTATTATATTAATGGCATATTTTATATTCTTAAATGATAAAACATATTATTCATTTTCCCCATTCTATGGAAAATTAAATCATCATCCACACATACATGTAGACTATCTCCTATATAAAATGATTGACTTTCATTTTTATTTTCATCACTGATTTATAGGTATTTTAATTAGAATGGGTTTGATAGATAAATATTATTTTAATGAAATTTTTAATATTATTTAAGGAAAAATTGGGCAACCTATTAATAATACGATAAATAAACAACCATGGTAAATTCAATGTTTCAAATGTGTGTTCTATGAGAAAAAAATTATTTCTTTCAAATGTAAAATATCTTATTAAAAGTTACATTATTCTTATAATTTATTAAAATTATGATCTATCACACAAATAAAAACTAAATATGATCAATATTATTTCTTTATAATTATATTAAAATTAAATCACATCACAATCATCCATTAATTATGCTATTTTTTTATCTGAGTTGGTTTAACCACCCATTTGAAAAATACTATAAATTTATATCATAAATGAATATAAGAATTTATTTATTTTTATATATGATATAAATGTTTAACTAATGATTTTTTTGGTTTTGGAGATTTTGTGATAATATTCAATTTGTTAATTAAGAAAACACCCATCAATCACTAAGGATCTCTGAAACATGTTTGTTTCGGATTTCATCTTCTAGGATAAAGACTAAACCAATAATGAAAGAAATTTGAGACAATATAAATTATTACAAACCATCCCTAATAGTAACATTATTGACCAAATAATGTTGAACTTTTTTTGAAGAATAAATATTGAAACCACTATTATAAAACTAGTACAAATATTCAAAACAATTAACAACCAATATGGGAAAATATGTAAAAAAACCAAATAGAATTTATATAACTTATTACTATATTTGAATAATATAAATGAAAATATACATGAGTTCGGTTTGAAAAAAATTTATTAAGATAGTTATGTATATGATATAAGTGGTTTAAGTACATCAATAGAAATCAAGACAGGTGGTAAGGGTTTTCCATCTCAAATTCATATCCTCAAGACATGTTTTGTGTTATGCACCCAATTTAATTTATACGGTGGATATAATAAATAATTAAGATTTTATATCATGAAATTACCTTTAAAAATGGTATTTGAAGATACATTTAAAGGAATATCTTTTAAGATAATTTTATTTATTTTCTACCCAATTAATAAGTGGGGTTTTCTATCTCAATTTTCACTCATTGGGACTCTTTCTATATTCACTACTTTGTTCATTTTGTGTGTAGAATACATTTACATGGAAGATTTTTAATATATTCCTATTTAATTTAAATCATTTTAAAACTATATATTATTATCCCTCCATAATATTTCTTTTATTCAAGATTTACCAAAACCAATATGAAACTTAATATTTTCCATGGTAGAAAAACCATCCAGAGATTTGGTAATGTTAGAGTGTGTGAAGTTTACATGAAAATATATATCTATCTAGATATTTTAAAATGGATATAGCTCTATCAAAAATACACCTAGTATTAAATACCTTTAAAATAGTTTGTTGAGAATTGATTCAATCATCACTCTGATTCACTATGAGTGGGAATAAGACTGCACACCTAGATAAATAGTAATGGGGGATATTCTTTGGAATATTCACATTCTCTTTATAAACTTTAGTGAAGAATTTTTCTTATCATTTTCATGGTCTCTTATAAATGAAAATAATAGAACCCAATTAATATCTTCCATGGATAACCCAACACATTAATGTTACCCTCACTAATATATTTCTTTGATGAGGGTACTTCCTGTTTTTTCATGTCTCCCTACAACTTCTATGTGAATTATGGTATGTTCACCAAGACATCCACATTATTCCTTGGAATTGGGAAGTAATTATTTTCTATATTTTTTATTTTATAGATAACAATGTTTTTATATAGGTAGAGGTTCCTTATTAAATGGTATGATATGTATTGTTGACCCTTATAAAGAATGAATTGGTCTTAATAATTCAACGGGTGAGTCCTACAATTATATATCCCCTCGATGGATTAATAGGACTGTTAGGAAAAATAATTTCGGTTCTACCGTATACCCCTATTAATAATAGTATAATTATTTTGAAAAATATATTTACAAAAAGATTTTATGACTAAAATTTTTCATTCCATATATATGAGATCACATATTATTGTTATCAATGTTTTCATTTATTTTGATGAATATAGCATGAACTTAATTTTAGTTGATTATAGATTCATGATGTTTATTTCATACTACTATTTCACTTTTGTAATGTTTATTTTATATTATATTATACATTATTCTAATCATTATTGAGAATCTAAGCTCACCCTTATTTGGTTTTCTTTTCATTAAGAAACTTAGAGGAGAAATATGTGTAATTTATAGGGATATTATATAAGGGGAAACAATTCTTAGGCGATTTGTTCATGTTGTTTCTAATGTTCTAAAATGTAATATATGTATGTATCCAATATTACAAGACTAATAAATTATTGGATCATTAGAGAACCATTATATTATTGTCCAATAATGTAATAATCTTATGGGATCAATGTTTTGGAGTCTGAGTTGTTACACTTTTATTATAAAATTACATTATGAATGAATAATTTGTTATTAGTCAAATTAATATATTTTATTACTTATTTCATAATAAATTTTAATTCATTTTATCCTATAAAACTTATTTTAGAATTTTAGATGTGTAATTTAATTATTGAAAACAATTACTAAATTTTGGGGTGTTACAACTATTATTTAAAATATTTTGTAGCATAATTTACCAATAGGGAAAGAAATTGAACTCTGAATGTATTAATAGAGATTTGATAAGAAAATTATCCATTATCTAGAAAGGATTGATAATTGAGAGTGTTTGGATTTATATCCTAAAATTTCACCTTATAATCTCAAAAGTATAGTATAATACACAATCCTTGAATCATAGGCTGGTAGCATATAATCACTAAGCCACATAAGGAAGACGGTGAGGGAATTTTGGGTGGTTTATGCCTAGGTTGACATGGTTCTCCTATCCTTCATTTTAGGTTTATTTTAGTATAGGACAACAGGTGCCCAAGTTTTTCTCTATTTTTCATCATGGGTAATTACATGGGGTTTGGTGACATTGGACCCCATCACACTTTATGAAGAAACTATTTATATAATTTTGAATGATGATATCTTCCCATGGGTAAGGCTCCTTCTTGGTAGCCTATATATTTTCCCATAGAAATTCATAATACAGTAGGGTTTTATTTATATAATATCTATCAGAAGAATATTGATAAGTAATTAATCATCCAAATACCCATGGATTAGTTCTAAAAAAACATTAAATATATCCCATTTCATTATTACCACTTCTCCAAGTGATAGGTGAAAGGAATTGATTTGTGGAATCTAATGACTTCAAAACTTAAAAATAAAATGTGAATTCTTTGAGATATACATTTTTATATCTTAGGACCCACATTTATGACAGCTGCATTTAGGTAGTTTTAAAATTTTGCACATTTCTATCAAACCTAATATGATCACATCAATTTATACTCGAAACCACATTCAGGGTGAAAATTCAAAGAGTCAATCCATCCTTGGAGTCAATTTTCTAGAGAAAAATATATGCATAAAAGTGTATTTGAGGATCTATATAATTTTTGAAATTTTCTAAAGTTTCACTCAAATTCCATAATATGCTGGCTAGATTAATAGTACCCCCTTTAATACATACCAACCAAGACGATGTGTTCTCTACTTCCAGATTCATCTAGTGGATGAACATGGAGATTGTTAGGTTATTATCTAAATTTTGAATGTCAATATCTTTATGTATTCCATATATATATAGATGGAGGAAGAAAATGTCAAAAACCTATGTTGATTCACTTTAATAGATTGTGTGACATCTGAAAAGCATGGTCAACATTTTTTGGAATTATCCTTTTTTAAATGTCAGGGACTAGTTGATTGATAAATGGTATATATTATCTATCAGGAATGGTATTATAATATATATATATATATATTGAATATAAGAGATATAAATAGTCTCACATCCACTATGAAATTTTTGTAATTTAAAAAAATATGGATGGATGTGATCACATGACAAGGAAAAAAATAAGCAGGTGAAAATTTCACTACGTTTGAAATTTCACTTAGTTCTTCAAACCCAAGTAATGGTGCCTTGGTCATAGTGACTGGTTTCTCATGACTAGAAGAATTTAACTTGGACTTATAACATATTAATCCATGCTCATTTAACTCACATAGTCCGTACACATCCATAAAGCTACACCATGTCACTTGTTCCCTACTCCCACATTAAATCACTTTTTCCCAAAACCAAAACGATTTTCTTCTTATGAATTACTAATAGCTTGATGACAGAATTTGGTAAGAAGAGATAGATTTAGTATATAATTTTGGACTAAGTATCAAATAAACATTGATTAGGTTTTCTAATTTATTTATAAGCATTTACTATATCCCCTATTAGACACCACATTCCAAATAATTAATTGATCAGTGCACTAGAAATAGCATACACCATATGATAACGTGATCTCTTCTTCAACATGAGTGGATTAAATGAACCTATTTTACAACCAAGTTAAATTTAACCCATAATTTGATCATATATATGTTAATTAGATCCAATTTTTAGGAGGTAATTTATTTGTTCCTGGATTTGATAAAATGTTAATTCCCACAAATTCCTTAATATGATCAAAGTTTTTTCAATGGGGTGAAACAACTAGTCCCATTAATTATACACATGTATTATTATTTATGGTTAATGTATTCTCTACCTATAACTAGACTTATTCATTACTAAATTTTCTCATTCTTAAATTGTTTAGGATCCTCTAAGTGAGTTTTTATGGTTACCTTTTCCTATATAAGGATTTATTGACCCCAATTTCAACAGAAAGTTGATATGAAGTGTGGGTGAAGTGTGCAGAAGAGGGAATAACAGTACATGAGTGTAAGAAATCCATGATCAATAATTCCATGGTTCTAATTTAGGTTATTTTTGAATTCTAGCTAAGGATTAAAGGCTATAAGTGATGAGTATTTGTGTCTTTAAATGATTATGTTAATTAAAGTACCACTTCCCCTTGGTTATCACCATGACTGAGGCGAATTATCCTACACTATAGGTATAACCAAGTAAATATGGGTTTACATATAGATTATATATATACACCAAAGGTACCCAAAATAGATCTTTCAAAATGGGTTATTCTCAAGTATTCTTGATGTAGAGATATTCCTATGTCACATAACAGAATGCCCCCATTGACTTAGCTAACCTACTAAAGCAGATTATTCATCCACATAACATAACTAGTTTCCCCATTTTCATTGGACACCTACCTACATGCGCACTATCCTGAGCCTCAAACTAGTTGACTTAATCCTTTAAGTCCTTTAACCAGGAAAATTCAATTTCACATAAGACCTTTCAAACACTCTATATGCCAAATCAACATTCTATTGAGTTACACACACTCCGAACTCCTTAACTAACTCCTGGAATATATGATTTTGTTATAAATGACATAGTGATCACTATCAATCATGATTTCCTTTGGTAAAAGGAATAAAGCTTCCCAAGAGAGATGTTCCTTAGATTTTCTCCTTGGTTGATAAGAACCTTAGTGTACCATCAATTACATATTCCGTTGATAATGTGTACCTTTTCTCTTATAGGATAAATGAAATATTATCTAGACGGAACCTCTTAGATCATATAACTTAGTTGTTATTAAAAAATTGACATGTCCACCATATTCCCAATAGATAATTCATTTAGTATCCTATGTCCAAACAACAATCCATGAATATCATGAGACTTTTACTAGGGGTGACATTTGATCATGTCCTCAGAGGTGATCTCATCCCTATAATCCATAATTGACCCATACTTATCATGAGCCTCCTACTAAGAGTAATTCATGGCCATGTTTTCATTAAATATCCCATCCCTTTGATCCATCAAAGATCTATACATATCATATGTGTCCAGCTAAAAGTAATCTCTAGACATACCTTCACTAAAGTAATATTCTATATTGAATTAAATAGGTTCATTCATTTATAAGTCCCATTAAAATATCTACCAAGTCCCAGTCACTCACTAGTCAATTCTGTGTGATGTTAAATTACTTATAATTGGTCCAGGTCACATGAAATGAAAATTTAAGACTTAATGGATTTGATTTCATGATCATAAAAGGCAGATCATCATTCATTATTACATGACCATAAAAGGGGCATCATTATTCATGGATAAAAAGACTTAAAAGGTACCAAAATAGTCCTTTTCACCTGAACTTAAAATATACAATGTGTTATTCTATGTAGTACCAAAATACAGAGGTTATGATTTACTTTTTAAAGATATGTTGTAAGCCCTTATCATGGGACCGATCCCAACACAAAATCACCTACCACCTCCCTTAAGGGGTAAATATTCCATAGTTCCTATCTATGTGGATTGAAACAATAGCTCAATAAAATTATAAGGGGATGATTAATGAACTATGATATATAAAAATGTTCACATAAATGCTAAATATCAATCAATCACTTTCATGAAAAGGTAACCAATATCTTTATTGGTAAATATTCTAAACAAATCTTAAATCTGTATGAGTTCTCAAAATGACTCAATAAGAACACATAAGGTATGAAAAAAACCTCCCATAATATCGATATTGATAAAAAATTTATTGAATCATTATCTCACCGTAAAGACCACAAAACATTGAAGATAAGTTTTTCAAAAAAATGATTCCATGGGTTTTAAAATATTTTTGGAAAATAAGAATCATAATAAATACATAAAAAATTTGGATTCATAAGAGACACCACCAAGACATAGCCTCCAGGATTATTCTTCATAGTTTTATGTAACATGATTAAAAACATGACCATAATAGATGTTAGTAATTCATTTTAGTATTTTTGAGGTCCTGCCTAAAATGGGTTCACCAAAATGTACATATTTCCCAAAACACCTTGGATATGCGAAAGTGCTTGACCAAAATCACCACTCTAAAAATTCATGGTGACAAAAAATGGAATCCAAAATGGTTGTTTTATTTGGTAACACCATATAAAAATAAGTCTCGGGTTCTTGAAAATACATATGGTGTTTCCCATTAAAGAGTTTTATCTTGGGAACCCCGTATTTTGGTGTAAGATGTGTTGAAGGTAATTTAGAAGGTAATTATATATTTTTTCTTTAATTATAAAAATTCTTCACTAGGGTGGGTCTATAAGACCTGTTACAAATCCAAAGGGGGATTTTAACCAAACAAAAAAAATTTTAGTAGATGAAATATAGGTTTAAATTGAATTTATATAAATAAATAATTTATAAATTATTTTTAAATTTTAATTAAGTTAAAATATAAAAATGATTGTATCTAATTATAGATTTTAATAAATGTGTATTTAAAATTTTAACAGGAAGGTCGTATTTAGTAAAATTTATTTAAAATATTTTCAAATAATTTTGTGCGTAAATATGTTATAAATGGTTTAAATAAAAATCAGATATAGAATATTCTAATCTATGTGAACTATTTACATAAAAATATGTGATGCTTATTATTTGATAATAATTTTTTTCCTGAAAATATATCATAATTTTTAATATGATGGAGTTCATATTAAAACCATGTAAATGAAAACATGAAAATTTCATATTGGATAAAAATTAGTTTCTCAATTTTATCAATTGTAAAATTATAATTTTTCATAATTTGAGTTATTTATAAATTGTTCGTAAATGATTATCTCATGTATAAGTTTATGAATTTTTCATTTATTTAGTATTATAAATTACTTTATTATTCAAGAATATAAAGAAATATTATTAATTAGGATGCATGATTCACTTTAAATTATTAAAATTAGTAAATGTTATAATATATGTATTTTAGAAGTCACATGCGAGGAATGATAATTGATTTTGTTTTATTAAACCTTAACTTTGGTTGTACTAGGTTATGAGTATGAATTAAGTAGTTAATTATAGTATATGCATATTAGGTGTTATAATTATATTGTAATTTTGGTATCAATTATTTAATGAACCATTATTAGGGGGAATTTTGGTTGGAATTATCACAAACCTGGATTCTAATTCCTTATCAAGAAATAAGAGTGTTGGCTCCCTATCGATCAATGTTTATATTTGTGAGGATTATTGATTTCATATAGTTCTAATACTTTACAGTAAAGGATAATATATACCTTCTTCATAGGATGAATTTTTATATGAATACATATAATTGGATTTTTTACTTGGGTTATTAACACAAGATATGTGGTGTGTAATGAGTTACACATTATTATAGTTTGAAGATATTTATTTGATTGAAGTAATAAGTATTCTAAACTAAATAATTATAATTATGAATACTGATAGAGATTTTCCCTCAACAATGTTTATATTATATTCATTTTGTATTATATTATAGAGAATGATATTGGAATATTGTTTGGTATTACATGACTAAACCCATATCATATCATATGATTAGGTTTTTTATTATCATATGGTGTAATATAGATATATTAAACCCTAGAATATACCAAGTCATATTGTATGACTTAAAAATATCCTAAATAGTTAAGAAATATAAATAGGCTATAGGATGTTAACTATTTCATTCATGAACCTTATACATATGTCTATCATTAATTGTTTCATCTTATAGAATTCATGGGAGAGTCAATGTCACATCTATATAAATGTATTTTCAAGGGGTTTAAAAGTAATATATAACCAATGCATTAATCATACGTTTTTAATGTTATATTTAATGCATGTAAAATGTTTTAGGTTATAAATGGGTATATGAAGCATGGATATGAGGTTATATGCTTAATCTAGTGCCTCATTTCTGATTCTTCCAATTTCTATCTTTATCTTTCAACTTTAGACTTTGTGATATTGTACTATATTATGAGATACGAGAGAGTTATATCCAATTTATTGGATGATTTTTTGAAACTCATGGATACATCATGAAATAAGGTTTACAATGGATAAATATAAGGGATCTTTATCAAACCAATGTGATAAAGTTATTATTTGATTCTCATCGATTGAAGGTATAATTTGTTCTCAAGAGATAAGAGAGTCCTTCCAAATTTTCTTGGGTGACTTAGTAAAACAATTGGATAAAAAAAGGTTAGATTCTATCAATCTCCTATATTATATGTTTTTAAAACTACTATGATGATTGAAGTAGATGATGCTCATCGACACAAGGTATGTGGTTTTATTAATTTTAAAATTTCATGGTTTTGTTATCAAGCATTGTATATCTCAGGATGTGGTTTTTTATTTCATCTACTACCGTGATTGGGTTTCAATTGATCCTTAGAAATCCATCAGTAGTATTTGTTCATTTTCCTGATCATTTGATTCTCAAAATCATGTTTAAAATAAATAACATAAAAAATTAATGCATGTTTTATTGTGTTTCATAGGGTATAATATATTGTTTCTTATAGAGAATAAATATTATATTCCATTTCACTAGATATGATATGCATGGATGAAATTATGTTATGTGATAATTTTAGTCATGTTGGGGTCCTACCGTAAGATATGGGGTATCATATGAAACACCATAGTTGTAATCCTTCTATTTTTGGAATATCATAGCATATCATGCAGGTGATCAAACATATAATATTTATATTTTTGTTATCATATATTAAAGTAGAGGTCATATAACGGGTAATATGAAAGATTATAGATTCGAGGGAAATATAAAATATCTATATTTATTTAATTATGTAATTCCATAATGTATTTCTAAATTATAATGAATTTATAATCTATTTTTTATGATTTTTCTATAAATAATTTATCTCATGTTTAAATACATGAATTTTAAATTTTTATAATTTATTCCCTTCAGTATTCATGAATGAAATTGTTATATTACGAATGGATGTATGATTTTGTTTAAATCATTAAAATCATTCTTTAAATTTTAATACATGAATCTGAGGAGTTAAATGTTAGGTATGATAATGGATCTAATTTTTTTATAACTCGATTTTAGCTTGTACTAGGTTATGTGATTGAATTATGATGTTAATTATAGTTTATAAATATTTGGTGTTAGTATTATGATGTAACTAATGTCTCTCCCAAGTAATGTATCCTTTGGTAAAGTCCCTTTGGGTTTGTCTTCTCACTAGCAAGAAGGCTTATGTATTGTCTATAAAAGTAGGACTCAGTTATCTACTATTCCAATATTACTCTTTTTAGGATTATTGATTTAATATTCTTCTATTAATTTTCATGAAATTCTTTCAAGTACCTTATCTGTGGGATGAATTTGGATGTGTATATATATAGTTGGATTCGAAGTTAGGTAAGAAACATAGTAATGAGTTGTGTAAGTAATTACACCTCAATAAGGTTTGATCAAATTTAATTGGTGGAAGGTATAAAATTATATGCTAAATCATTTGACGAATTTATACATGTTAAGGGAATACATGAGATAATATTGTGATATTTAAATTCAATTTAAAAATATTAAGTGACATATTCCTTCAAAATTAAACACTTTTAAAGACATTGATCATCTAACTAGGTGGGTTATGGAAAAGTTAGGTTCCCCTTGTTTATCACGTGTATAGAAAAAAAGTAATGGGTGGCCCTAAATAGATCAAGTTACAATTATTGCAAATTTTTAATGGTTACATTTAGATTAGAGACCGTAAGAGTTATAATACCACATGATTGATGTTGGTTTAATCATAAGATATATTGAACAATGTGTTGTTTTCTTGAGAATCCAAGAATCACATATAACATAAATAGAATTCTTCTAAACCTAAATAAAAGAATGATTATAGAAACACGAGAGAATATTCTTGACTTAGTGAAATTTTAATATTGGTCCACTAATAGATATGAAGTAACTAAATTATTTATTAATTTTATCCAGAGCACATTTAGTACAATATATTATTAAATTTATGTAAAATAAGTCACCAATATGATAAAATTTACTTTTTAGAAATATGATATCATAATAATAAAATGTAAAATTGAAAAAAAATCCTTGAAAATTTGAATCTTAATTTATTAAATTTTTTTGATTAGCAAGAAACATAAATTTTGCTCTTAAAAAAGGAAGAAAATTCCAGGTGTTAGAGTAAAAGTTTCTTAAGAAACCAACCATTGAAGTTGTTCAATAGTTGAATACAGATACTTATATATAACCTATAATAATTCACTTTCTAATTACAAATAATTAGACGAATTAACACTAAAGTAATTTTCGTATACACTCATATACTCAATATGATTGTGTAATGTAATGTCTTAGAGAGATTGTGGGTTTTTAATGATTTTTCTAGTCATATAATTTATTATGATGGAAATTTTCTTTAAATATTAATGATTTTAATAAATTATTATTTTATTTTTCTAAAATTATTGGGGATTAATGAACTAAATAAGTGATTTATAGGTTTTGGTGTAGTATAGATAATACATGTATATAAAAGTTCAGACCAGAAAGTTAAAAAATTGTTATAAAGTCCAAAAAATTATCTTCATGTATCATTTTAGTGTCTTAAAAACATAATGGAATATTCAAGAATAACTAAAATGTTTCTATATAAGATGGGATTATCTATAATACCTAAAGGAATTTATGTATCTATAAATAATTTCTATGTTATCTATTAGTTCTCAAGAAATCGATTCCATAATTTTTAACTTTAATGATAAAAACTATATATTTTACATGTAATGTCCATATACAAGTGTCCATAATCAAGGAAAGGATTATAGAGCTTTAATTTTTCATTTAAATAACAAATAAAAGGTTTCCTCAATAATGTATTTGAAATAAGTAAATAAAATTTATCAATCTTAGAGGAAACTAAATAAAGTGTGCATATTTTATTATTATTTTTATTTCATGAAAAGATATGTTTTCAATTAATAAAGAGTTATTATAAAATATATATGATGATGGTTTTC
This sequence comes from Viscum album, assembly GCA_963277665.1. Lineage (NCBI taxonomy): Eukaryota > Viridiplantae > Streptophyta > Magnoliopsida > Santalales > Viscaceae > Viscum > Viscum album. The sequence continues at coordinate 322,420,188 of OY728132.1, read as the reverse complement.
ATACATATAGTTTGTGGTTAATCATATTCTATAACATTCTTGAGAAAAACATAATTATAAATTTTTTTCAGGATAAAAGTGTTTATCTAAATATTGGGTAAAATATTAATGATTTGATCCCACAATCAATTAAATATTTCAAAGAATAATATTCTTTTCAAGAAAATGTTCCAAACATATATAGTGTTATATATGATATGGTTGAAATGTTTTTATTAAAATTTACACTAAAAAAATAAATTTTATTTCCTAATAAAGATAGGCTTTTTATTTTATAGCATGAATTCTTTCAAATTATTATTTAAGAGTCTAGTGTAAGTATGTTTTGTAACACCCCAAGTTTCAAGTAACCCTTATTTTATGTATTTTTAAATATATAAAGTTTTTGGGTGATATTTTGTAAATTGTGGGAATATTTTGGAATATTTTTGGATCTTTTCTATAGGTTTATTATTTGAGAATGGTTTGGGAAAACTATGAAACATCTCAAGGAAACCATGCACAATGAGTCAAAGGCTAAAGGGAAGGTTCACGAGAAGTACATAGTTTTTCTAAATCATGTGGCACCATAGGAGAAACTATTATTTTTGAGATAGTGGACTTTAGAACGGTTGGTGCATGGTTTGGAGACCATTCAACCAAACTATTCAAGGCTTATCCTTGAGACCGTGGCCAGTGCACAGTTTGCACACAATTTTCTTAACCATGATAAATACTGTGCACAGTTCAAAAACTAGATCCACAAAAAGTGGATCTAGGAAAAATTTATGTTTTAACCCCCTTTCCCCCCAATATAGCACTAACTTATTATATTCTCCTTCAAAAGGATATAAAGGATTATCCAATCAATCTAGAGGTAATCTGAAGGCTTCTCTTGGCATATTGAAGCCGAATTCTCATGATAAGCCATCAATATTTGTAGTTTTTCATGGGTTTACTTGGTTCTAATTCACCCTCTCTATTTTTTCTTATATATATGACTTCTATGGATATATATATAAAGTTTATTTAAAATATGATTATATTTGGCCTTTTGTTGCTAGGGGAGGAGATCTAAGGTAGGTTTTTAGATATTCGACTCTCTTTGGTAGATGTTTTTCATGTTGCTTTTAATTTTCACCATATTTTACAAGGTATGTGGATTCACTATAAACTCATCTATTTAGAATATGAAGGAATTAGTTGAAAATTTATTAAATTTAATGAAATTAATTATTAAATTAGTGTGAAACCCATGATAGAAACATTATTTAGATATATTTTATGGATTTGTGTGAAATTATGGAATTATAGTGAAATGTGATTTGATAAATGATTATAAAATAATGATTTAAAAATATTTTCTTGGATATATTTATGGAAAATTGTTCTCTAAATAAAATTTTGTTTTATTGAAATGTTTTGGTAATTGAAATGGTTCTGGAATTATTGAATTGGCATGGTGGTTGGGATGGTGGTGTGTGTTCATATTGAATGATGGGGCCTAGATAAAATATGAATTTCTGCTCATTCCAAAGGTGTAGTGGAACATGAAATTTAATTATCTTGTGATGAATTGATAGATAAAAAAGAAGCCACTCTTGATTATGGAACTGCCATAATGAAGCAGGCATGTGTAGATGTGTGGGTTTGTGGATTGAAATGGGATATGCCAAATCGTTTATGAAATGGTCTTGAAGAATTTTTTTGTTTTTTTCATGGAAAAAAGTTTTGTTTTGGACAACTATTTTCTTATAAATAATGTTGATTTTAAGATAATTTTTTTAAATGTATTTATATTTTTTACACAAATGTGATAACATGTTTTATTATAGCAGTTGTAACAATCTCATACTAGTTGGTAGTGTAAAATTTGACATCGATTGAAGAGATCGAGAAAAAAAATTCTATTAGTAGATGATTAATTTATAAATGTTTTTTCTGAGAATTTCCCAGGGTTACCACCTATAAGGGAAGTTGAATTTAAGATTGATATCCTTTTGGAGACCAGTCTTATTTGTCATCCATCATATTAGTTAAAACTAGTATAAGTAAGGGAATTCAATGTATAGTTGTAAGATATGGAAATAAAAGGGTTCATTCAGCCGAGCACATCTCTGCGGGCAGCACTGATTTTTTTTCAAGAAGGTAGATGGAAGTCTTCAGCTATATGTGGATTATCATAAACATAACTATGTTTTGATAATGAATGTGTATCAACTTTCACACATTGATGATATATTTGATCAATTTATTAGATCTTATTGGTTCTCTAAGATTTACTTGTGATCAGGATATCACCAATTAGGGGTTCAAAAGGAGGATATTATGAAAACAACTTTCAAATATAGATATCTCCATATTGAATTTGTAGTGATGTCTTTCAATCTTATGAATTCCTCATAGGTATTTATGGAAACAATGATTCAGATATTACCAAGATATCTAGATTCTTTTTAGTGGTGTTTATGGATGACATATTGGTTTATTCAAGGACAAGGGCTGAGCATGAGAAACACTTGGCGACAGTTTTGGGAATCTTGGTGGATCATCATTTGTATTCCAAACTATCAATGTGTGATTTTGAATACAAGATGTACATTTTCTTGGCCATACAATCATTGAAAGATGTGTTTATGTGGATTTAGAAAAGACATAGGCTGGTATCTTTTAAAAACCAAAATATAATTTCTTTGAGAAACTATGTTTCCTTAGTCAATATGGTATTACCGATGTTTTTTCATGACTTCTTAGGACCGACCTTACCTAATACATCTTTAAAAAAGAAAAATGTTCCATTCCAATGTAATTAAGAGTGAGAGAAATATTTTCACTAGATTAATTTTTCTTTACAACAGAACCAATATTGATTTTTCTAAAATTAAAACAATGGTAGATAGTGTATTGTGATGGGTCAGGATCAGGGGTGGGATGTGTTCTCCTGAAGTGAGACCATGTTGTTTCTTATGAATCAAGATGGTTATGTTTTCATGAGAATAACTACCCAACACACTATTGGGTGTTACCTACCATATTCTATACATTTAATACATTGCATCATTCTAAATTTGGTGAAATATTTACTATATTTATAGATCATAAGAGTTTCAAACATATTTGATCATAATGAGAATTAAATCAGAGACAAAGAAGATGGATGGAGTATATCTAAATGTTTGACACTAAATTCATTTACACACTAGGTTAGAGTAATTAGGTGGAGAATGCATTAAGTAGAAATTTTTATGCTTAGTAGGGAAAAAAATCATCAAATAAGTGGTTGTTTATATTAGTATTATCTGATATGTACTTGGAATATAAAGACTGAGGTGAAGTCAGGACCTTCTTTATAGATTAATTCAATCCCGATTTGGTGAAAACTCATAAAGAGGCATAAAAATCCAATGCAGATTGTGTGTCTATGAGGGTAAAACTCAATGGAGGGGAGACCATTGAGGTCTGGATGCTGGATGAGAGTTTAGTATTGTGGATTTGAAATCAGATGGTCATACCCATGGCTTATTAGGAATATATTCTTCATTATTACCTCCATTCAAGATGAGATTTTCATCCTGGAATTCAGATGATGTATAAATCATTGAAATCACAGTTTTTGTGGGTTGGTATGAAAATGATGGTGGATGAGATTGTTTCAATATGGTTAACTTTTCAGTAATTTAATGAATAACATTAGCGACCAACAAGGATGTTGTATTATTTACCTATTTCAATTTGGAAATGGGATAAAATAACTCTGAATTTTGCAACAAATCTCTTAAAAATGGTTCGAAAACACGATTCCATATGGATGATAGTGTATCATCTCACAAAGTTGGTTCATTTCATTCAAATTCACAAATATCATACGGTGGAGGAATTTTCCAAAATCTATATATGAGAAGTGGTAAAGATTTATGGAATACCAGTTTAAATTGTGTCACACATAGATCCATGGTTTACATCCCATTAATGGAAATAATTATGAAAATCTCTTGGGACTTAGTTTACTATGAGTACAACATATCATCCTCAGATGGATCTAAAATCCAAATGGATGATACAAATACTAGAATACATGTTGGGTGATTGATTTTGGAGGCTCATGGTAAGTTCATGTACAATGGGTGGGGTGTCATATAACAAAATCTATTAGGACTCAATACATATGGATCCTTTTGAAGCATTGTATGTGAATCATTTTCATTCTCCATTTTGTTGGTTGGAAACAGGCGATAATTCACTTATTGGGATGATCATTGTCCAAAAACAATAGAGAATATTTAGGTGATTATAAAATGGATGGAGATGGCACAATTTCATCAGAAATTATATTTGAATCACAATCAATAACCATTTTTTTGAGGTGAGTGATCATGTGTTTTTTAGGATCTCACTAAGGCTTTTACAACATCGTTATAGGAAGGAGGGAAAGTTATATTCTTGATACATAGACCCTTTTGAGATATTGGAATATGTTAGTGAGGTGGAATATTAGTTGGAATTTACACCATAGTTTAGTGCTGTACATAATGTGTTCCATGTATCTTAATTAAAAAGTATTAGCCTAATCGTAACAATGTGATTCGATGAGATCACACTGACCAAGAGCTAGATGCTTCGTTGTTACATATCCATGTGTGGATTGTGGATAGGCAAGAGAAAGTATTTCATGGAATAAACATTTACCTAGTATAAGTTCATAGGAAAAATGGTTATATTTAGGAAGAGACATGGGAATGGGAGAAGGAAATGAAAGAGCAATGTCTAAAACTTTTTGAGACCAATAACGGTTTTCTACTTTTTGTGGATCGAAAGGCTAATGGTGGAGAGAATGTATCACCATTGGTTAAAAGTTAGTAACCATTATTTTATGTGTTATTAATTATATAATGTATTTGGGTAAAGTTTGGGATGGTTTGGAGACCGTTAATAAGGTTTTTGGGGATTTTCTATAGCTGAACAGTTTGATAATGGTTGGGGGAAAACTTGAAAATTCTATAAGAAATAGTGCACAATGAGACATGGGCTAAAGGGAAGGTGAAATTCTAACACATGATTTGTCCAAACCATTTCGAAACCTAGGAGAAACCGTTATTTTTTAGACTATGAAATTTAGCATGGTTTAAAACCGTGTGATCCAACTATGCGAGACTAAACCTTGAGGTAGTGGTTGGCGCACAATTAGTGCATGATTTTACTAACCAAGTGAATGACCTTGAATGGTTAAAAACTCGATCTACAAAAGTTTATATAGGTAGCTTTTGTATTTTAACCCTTATTTTCCCCCAAAACATCCTAACTGAATATTGTCTCCTCCTAAATGCAATAGAGGCTTCTTTCATTGATCTGATGGTGATCTGAAGGCTTCTCTTGGTGCGTTGAAGATAGATTCTTGTGGCAAGCCTTCATTCTCGGTAGTTTTATTGATTTTACTTGGATCTACTTCTACCTATCTCTTTAATTATTAATTATATGTTCCTTGGGTATATATCTAAGTTATTTGATTCCAAATATGATTAGATAGTAGTTTTTGTTTGGGGAAGAGATATAAGGCAGGTTTTCAAAGATTCAACCCGGTTTGAGGGACATATTTCATGTTGTTTTCTATTTTCACCATGTTTTTTGTGGTAGGTGGACTCAATATAGACTCCTCTATTTAGAATAATAATGATTATATAGAAATATACTAAATTAATTGATATTTATTGTGAAATTGGTGTAACAATCATGGTACAAACCTTCTTTAGCGATGGTCTGTGGATTTGTGGAATTTTTGTTGAAAGTGATTTGATAAATGATTTTAAAATAGATTATTTTTTTAATTTATGGAAAAATATTTTCAATAAATAGTTTTATTTTTTGAAAAGTTTTTTTTCATTGAATGGTTTTTTTCATTAATGTGTCATCAGGGTTGTTGGGCATACATTGTGGTGTGTGTTCATATTGAATTACGAGGCGTAGTTGAAATATGAACATCCCCTCTGTTCTAAAGGCATAATAGTCAATGGGATTTAATTACATTGTGATTGCTTGGAAGATTGATGAGAATCCACACATGAGCATGAAAATATCATAATGAAGCATGCATCTTTGGATGTGTGGGATTGTAGATTGAAATGGGATATACCAAATGGTTTGTGAAATGATTTTGAAAAACATTCTTGGTTGCTTTTTGTGGAATGTTTTTTTGGTTTTGAAAACTTTTTTTTAAGAAATAGTCTTAATTTTGAGATAAAGTATTTTATGTTTTTCCATATAACTATTTTATATAAATTTTCTAGCATGTTCTTTTCTAGTATCGTGATTAGGGAAGTCATTTAGGAAAAAACTAATGAGTTTTATTAGTCACCTCTGCTTTGGAACATTGGTTCCTTTTTAGATATTTTATATTGTGACATTGGAAAAGGTGAAATATGAAACTTCTCTACAGGTTCTTAGTGATACTTGGGATTTTTTGGAGTGAATCATGGAGTAGTTTAAAGATTTAGAGTCATGGATATCTTTGAGTTTGTTGGCTTGGCAGTCTTCTCCTATGCACTTGGTTGTTTTGTAGCCTTCCACTATGGTACTCCTGTGATGTTTGGTTTTGATATAAATGATATTTATTTGTGTTTTATTTATTTTATATAACGCATCATTTAGTGGTTTATTTGGTAATGGGGTGTCAAGTTAATTATTTTATTTTAAATGGTTAAATTGTCTCCCAACTGTTATGAATCCCTTGAAATTTATTTCCAGCCTTTGTCGCCTTAGGGATGTCTCTAAAGGACAAGTAGAATTTATGTATCAACTCATCATAATGAGGATGTTTAAGATTTTACATGTTTGGACTTTGAAAATATAAAATTTAATAATTAATTTATTATACAATCCAAAATACAATGTGGGTGTCACTTAATATCTTAAAAGGATTAGTGAATTTCAATAATAATATAATTTAAATAGTTACATTAGTAACTAAAATATTTTAAAGAAAAAATTTTATTGAAAGGGTTCCATGTTTTTCGATAAATATATATAATGATTTATATGTATAAAAAACGATGTTATTAAAATCACAAAGTTGGATATTATAAAGAAAATATGATTAAATAAATTTTTCCAAGGGCTAAACATTAGAAATATGATTCCCATGTCTCACCACTATTCAAACTGGCTTACATTATTAATTATACTTATGAAAGAGTTTTTAAGGAATGTTTTATTAGATGGTAAAATAGTGATATTAAAATAATTATATATAAATTTAAGGAGATTATAAAAACCCTAAAAATGTTGAAAAAATGGTTATATGATAATCTATCATATTTGATATTATGGTAAAATTGATTATCTATGATTTTTTAATATTCTTATAAAGCTTAATAATTTAAAAGGTATCATGTTATAAAAAAAGGAAATCTTAATGTTTTCATTCATTCATATTGGATACATATACATATCAAGTGAAATGAAAATTGACCTCTTAATTTACTTCTTTTAGCTTCCCCTAACTAATGTTCGTTCGAGAGTATTATATGTCATGATGAAATATCAAGGTTGAAATGAATTTGATTCATGTATCAGTATTCATAAATTGATCATGAGGTAAAAAATGGGTTTCATGTAATGGATGACCCATGAAGTATACCACATAATGTGTCACACACTATGTATTTGGTATAATAGGGGTGCATAGTTCATATTTAGATTTCACCATTCCCAATGTTGGTGAGATACCAAGAAATAGAGACTTTATAATTTGATGGATCTCTTATTTAATCCTTAAGGTATATCTAATCTATTAGGGTTATGTATGTTAAAGATCTTGTATTTTGTGGATTTTAATTAAGATGATATTTTAAATCTTGTATGATGAGTATAAAATCTGGGCCCTCAATTGAGATAGACTGAGGAGATTTACGAGTATTAATAGAAAATACATAAGGTGTGCTTACCTATCAAGTGATGAAAATTTGATGTTCTCATCTATAAAGGTGAATGTAACGTGGCGAGTCCTTAAACCTAGTCAATATGTACTCAAATAATTGAGAATTTATGAGTAGTTATAGATTACTGACATACTTATTATCTTTTTCTTACTCAATGTGTTAGGATAAAAGATTATATGAAAATTTATTATTGTATATGATGCATTTGGAAGACACTTTTGTAGTGATATATATGCTTAATAGAGACCATGAAATATCCCATTGTAGCTTGAGTAACACTAATCCTTTATAAGAGGCCACACATTTCATATGTTTACAAATTTTAGAATTTATATTTTCTATTAATACTATAAATTCCTATGGGGGTACAATTTTTGGTTGACTGAATGATGATTGATTTTGGACGAGAGAGATATTCTATAAGTGTTTTAGAGTTTATCAAAAATATGTTTTGGATGGTTATTCACAAGGTAATTCAAATGATTTAAGATAAGGTGAAATTTAAAATAAAATTTCCAAACTATTTTGGAAGTATCTAGAATGATTTTTTTGTGATGGTTTAAGAAGTTATTGCATATGCTAACATATAAGGTTAAATAAGAAAAATTCTATGAGGATTTAGTGAAAGTGTAAGATTGAAGGAGATATGCCCTAAATCCTATTTATAGGAGATCCATTTCATATTATATCATAGATTATGATATTGGAATATTATTAAGTATGAAATTATTATACCTAAGGCATAATCAATTAAAAAAAATTGAGTCAATTAATTATGTTTATATATTAACTCAATTAAAAAAATTGAGTCTACTAATACAATTTATCTCAATTTTATCAAAATAAATTGAATCTTTATTAACTAAACTTCATGTTTATAATATATTAAAGAGTTATCCATAACTCAATAATGTTATCATAGTTATCTCAAAAATATAACCTTTTCATAAAATAAATCATCAAGGTTATTGATATACTTTTAATATATATTTTCAAACCTATAAGTAGAACCACTGAATAATAATCCATAGATATTCCACATAATACTCATAAATTTTATAAAATATTAAATTTTCATCAATAAATATAAATCACTAATGATAATAGGTAAGAGTATCAATATTTAATTTTTATTATGAAATCAAACTCACTAAAGTTGATCAATTCTATAATAGGTATACACTATGATTAGAAACCATTTATAAATATTCTATTATCCAGTTATATGGAATAATTGTTTCTAGAAAAAAACCATTCTCATTTTCATTTATTTGATCTTATTACAACAAAAAAAAACAAAAAATGTGATGACAATATTTAAAATATGAATAATAAAACATCAAAACAACGTTATCTTACCCTATTACTCCTTTGTATTTAACATATGACGTTTTTAGTTGAACCTATGATCATCTTTGTTCAATACATTATTACCCATGGTCATTCTCTGATTAATAACTCAAATAAAATTAGTTAATATCATACTCAAATCATTTATAATCATTTATCAGAGAGAATATGATGTAACCATAACATATACCTCGAGAGTGTGAAACTTGGTGTTTAGTTAGGTCTTTTTTTCATTCACCAGGTGATTATTATGATAATAATAGACACAAACCTTTTTGGGTTCTTACCCCTAGGTAAATAGATACTAGATCTTGCATCCACATGTAGTATCTAGAAAATGATGTTATTTCAAGGAAAAACACACAATCTTTACTTTACCCATACATTAGGATGTAATCCAATACTTATAATTTTTCCTCTGGTTTTATCTAAAGATATATTATCCTAATCCCTAAAAAATATCAAATATATAGTATAAAAATATTAATGTTTTATCTATACCATTTATACTATGATCAACGTTAACCTATATATATTTAATAAAATTTGAAACTCCTAATTTATCATTATTTGGTAACATCATAAAAATTATATTTATGTAAATCCTACTCCGATACCAACTGAGGCACCATATACTTTCACTCCTAGATATAATGACAAGAAAATCTAACATTATAGCTATGGTAAACACCTTTAATTTCAATATATTTCAAAAATAATGTAACAATCACATTCTATAGAACTTCTTAGGCTTAGAGTTATAAAAAAATAGGATAAATATTTAACAATTATAACCCACATTCTTTGTATAAAATGGTCAATTATTTAAATATATATGAAAACACATAATAATTAAAAGTCATTAAATAACTCCCAAAAATCCTCCACACAATATACACTTCTTGATAGTTATTACATATTAATTTTCCTCATAACCAGAGGAGATAAAAACATTCGAAAGGGGGTGATCTCACTTTCTTAGTATGGGTAAATATAAGTTATGTTACTCAAAGTTAATAAGTGATAATAATTTAAGAATATATGTATAATCGAAAAACGTAATACAGTTATAAAAAACATAGATAATAAATCATTATATAAGGCTTGGAATAACATAAAACATGAATCAAAAGTGCGGAAACATGAGGCAATAAACATGATCCGTGAGAGCATAACATTGTCATGAGAATAATTACAAACCTGTGGAACAAAAATAAGCACGGGAAACATTTGTGATAAAACTCATTATGACCATGCCAATGTGAACAAACATATTATGTCTATGCCTAAATATCTCATGACTATAAACCTAAAATAATTCATTATAGGGGGATATATAACACCACCTTCCATTATCAATAAATATATTTTCCAAATAAACTAAATCATCACCATTTAATAAATAAAACATTGAATGAAAACGTTCTTCATATCCCTTTAAAAACTATACCCATAAGGAAAACATTCATAATTCCATCAATAATCATAACATGATATTTCTTGAGAAAATAAACAATTTTAAAATATATTCAATAACTTTCTAGGTAAATACTATTCAATAAAGTGAAAAACAAATATGGTATTCACACTATATAGATAAAGGACATTATGTTAATTAAAAATTTTACCCAATCAATTTATTTATTCCTTCTTAGTGAACACCTTTCAATCAACGAAATGAAAAACATGGTATTCAAAAATGAAATACATTGAGAGAAAAATTATTCCTACTCAAATTAGACAATTAGACAATAAAAAAATTATGATGGATCATATCATTGATAGAAAATAACATTAAATTAGCCTTAGAAATAAAAAATATGGATGATAATATTTAAAGATTTTCTTTAATATAGTATATGATATGTCAAAATTCAATAACCTAGATGGAGTTACATTTTTTGGAGTTTTAGGAAACAATAAATTTAGAAAAAATGAAAATATTTGATCCTTTAAAACAATTTTAAATGAAACATTTTATAAAAATATGGAAAAATAATTTCTTTTAAAAACCATTAAAAATTATATATAATGTTTCATATAAAACAACAAAGGTGGTGGAATGATTTGTTCACATGGATACCCAAAAATGGATTATTTCTCTAAAAAAATGACACACACAAAATTTTATTAAATTGTTTTATTTTAATTTATTTTTGAAATAAAGACAAGTTATTTGATTTTTTTAATTTTTATTATAAATTAGCGATATACACAAAATATTGGCTTAGAGATAATAGTACAATAATAAAAATAAATTTAATTTTTTATATAATTTTGAAAATACTTTTTTTGAAGACCACATCATTTCTAAAATACTAAAAAAGGTCCAATTTAGAAAATATTTAAGTGGAATCAAATATAACTAACGATAAACAAGAGGGGATAAATGGTTGTTTTATTGGAATTAAGGACTATATAAATTCCCGAAAATGGGATATCACATTTTCAAGGTTGTGATTTTTAAAAGAGGTTGGGAAAATATACCTTAAATCTTGAGTAAAATTAAAATAAAAACCCATGAATTAGATAGAGATTTAAATTGAACTTATAATACCTTGAATTGAATAGATTTATGGTTCATGGAATCATATAGGCAACATATACACCATATAAATGATATTAGGTGTATAATCCAAATGTGTCCCAAAAAATGGAATTTGAGCCCATAAACCCTTAATTATTTTTGAAAATTTATAATCAAAACTCAATGAGAGAAAGGAATTTGAATAGAATATTGACTATAAATAAATATAACATAATAATGCTACAAAATATGAAATTGGAATTAGTTTTACCAATATAAATTAAACTTGGTTTATTATTTGATATATGTCTCAATGGGTGAAACTTTGAGACAAGAAACCTTTACCTTGTTCTAGATTTTATCTATGTATTTACCTAAAAACCAAAATAATCAAATTATGATTATTATATACCCTATTATAAACATAAAAATTTATAATTAATTTAATATAGGTCATTTATATTCATATTATATTTATTTATAATATAGTTATTTCTTAAAGTTTCATGAAAATTGAATCTATATCGGCATACTTTGGAAATTTTAGTGATCGAAGATGATATGTTAGATGAATAATATAATATTTTTGAAACTGTTAAAAAATAATAATATTTTTATTAAATTATTATATCATTATTATCTATGCTACAAAATTAATCCATGAAATAGTTTTATAGTATTTATCTAGGTTGTTAAACCAACCCCAACATGAGCACTCTATATCTCGATTTTATGGTTAAGGAAGTGTATGATAACTTTATAATAGATGAATATTGATATTATTTATGTTTTTTATGTTGTTGAATCATATTTTAAGTGGTATGGAAAAATAATTAAAATCAAAATGAAATATAAAAACATTACTTCATGGAAACAATATTCCGTACATTACATAATTAATGTTGTTTTGTTTTTCTATGTGGATGAAAGGGAATAAATAATTTGTTTTTAAATTAATATAAAAACAATTCTACATTATAATGATACTTATGTCTTTATGTTACTATTTCTTGGACTTCTTTGGAAGATAATTATTAAGAAGATTTGGTAAGGAGTATGTAATATTCACTTGGGTACCTTGAACTTTCTTTGGAATATATCCATAGAAATGAAGGGATTAAGCTAAATAATTGAGATAAGAGTCTTATAAAATTGGAAGATGATTCTTGGAGTATAAATTTTTTTAGAGTTTTGGGAAGGAATTTTAAGGAATCAGTGGGACATGAAGGGGTGTAAGTGTCCCCTTTTATAAGGGAAGAAAAGGAAACTATTGTGAACACCCATTATTTTTAAATAATAGAATAGCACTATTAAAGGTTCTAAGGCTCTAAAGGTAAAGAATAATTTTTTTTAATGATATATCATTTATTAGAGATCTAAAAATAATATTCCTACATGTTTAAATCTTTTTGACATTATATTTTTAAATTTTAAAATTTAGGTTTTATCATGGTTATTAGTTTTTACCATATTAGTTCATATTTTATAAAAAATATAAGGTAAAAATTATAACCAAATTATTATCTTATAAATATAAATTTTGATCCAAGGTTTTTAAATACAATTTATATATAAAAAAATTAACTTTTGAATTTAAATATTTTATATATTAAAAATCAATTTTGTAGAAAAATGTTGTTTTATAATTAAGTGTTCTTAATCTAATTTAGTTTTTACTATCAATAGAATGAGTCATAATATATTTTTATATATGTCTAAAAATCAAATAAAATTTATTATATTAAATATATCAATTTTAGTTATTAAATAAAAAATGCCCAACATTAATAAAACATTTCATTGAAAGTGACCTTTTCACCATTATCATGGTCATTAACATTAATATTAGTAACCACAATTTTATGACCAAAAATTAAAATATGATTAATAATTTATATAAAAATATTGATATAAAATATTAAAATTAATTTATTAAATAATATTTCTAAATATTATAATTTCCAATTTGATTATTAGTGCATATAACACCTAAAAACCATTTTTTTACAAAAATTGTTCTTTTAATCATAAAATTTATATGTATAAAAAAATTTCAGTATCATTGAAATTCATGATATAAATTGTATTATTATAAAAAAAATAGGAGTTATGGAGATTATAATGAAATCAAAAACTATATATAACCTGTAAAATGTTTTGTTATAAAAGACTGAAAATTAGAATAAAATGTTTCTTATGTTCTAAAATATTGGATTTTTTTTAAATTTAATGTGATGTTTTAAAATAATTTTTTTAATAATTGATTAAATATTAAATAAATTAAAATGTTTTATATAATTATAGTACATTATTACATATTGATAAAGTCATGAAATTTATAATTTTGGTAAAATTTGTTTTTTTCACTATTTATATAAAAATCAATTATTTTAAAAAAATATAAAGAATTAGAAAATTAATAATTTCAAAATTATAGACTCAAAAATTAAGTTCATTTTACAAATTTTAAATTTCAAAATTTTAAAATATAGCTTTTATTTGAAAATATAATATATATTGAAAATATGATTTTATTGAAAAATTTAAATTTTAAACAGTAAGTGTTCTTTAATATTACTTCATAATAGACTATAATTTAAACATTTTTAAGAAATTAATTCAAATATTTAAGAATAATATATTTTTATAATTGTATTTTAAAAGTGGATAATTTAATTTATTATGATAAATTACATGATACTTTTAAAAAAATTTATTTTAAAAAAATAAAAAAATAAATTTTTAATATTAATTATTTATCCTCTAAACATAATAATTTTAAACTGATTAATATCCTTTTTTTCTATCATAACTATTATTCTTGTATTTTTCTTAATAAAAATTATCTAATATATCAAATCCTATTTTAGTTCAATGTTTTATGTGATACAATTTATCGAAGATAATATTAATTTAAAGGGTCCAAAAATTCTTGTCATTACAACAGGGCTACAATCTAGAATCAAAATAAAAAATTCTACCCATGTACACCTGGAATAAGGTTCATTCTCCTACCATGTCATCTTCATCACTTAATATCCACTAACTTGAGTACCCTCCACATATGTACTATGCCTTTCATTAAACTATCTTGATAAAACAATGTCTATATTCACCCATTAGGTGTATTTAGGGTGTGAAACATATATCCAACTAGGGCCTCACAAAATATTATCTTAATAACCAATTTTATACAAATACAAATATTCTATTTTGAAAACAATTTTTTAAATGAAAACAAGATTTTAATATTTTTAATACTACAAATGTGGAATAATAGTTTAGAAAAACCCAGAACCACGGTACAACCCAAAGGTAAGTAAGACTAGAGCAACATTTTAGGATGATCATACTCATGGTGATCAAACAAACACATTTCATGTATTCATGGCCAATATTGAGAGAATTTTCATGTGCCTAGTAGCAGTGCTACAATTGGACATGGGAGCACAATAAATTTTTTTATGTTTAGTTACTGTTATAGCATAATTATAAGTCTACAGAGGGCATGCCATTCATAAAGGGACTTTTTTACTATTCATCCCACCTAGGTACATGGAATTACCAAGTGATTTTTTTTCATTGAATTTAAATTCTACTTTCAAATCATTCTAAAAAATAAAAAATTCCAAATTAAATCTATTTTCACTTCAATAAAATGAGAAATCACTTTGAATGCAACCCAAAACACATAAGTCATATTAAAAATACATATTTTATGCATAAAATAATTTAAAACATTATTTTAAAAATAAATCAATCATTATAATTTAATTAAATAATAGTAAACCAGGAAACTAACTACTATTAGTTAATGAAATTGTTAATAACTCAGAGGAAACCACTAGCAAATAAGGAGGATGACCTTAAGGGAAAAATAGTATACCCTAAACCAAAAATTCACCACCACTAAATTCTTATTCAAACAATCCTAGTACTTTACATATATAAGAAAGAATGTGAACCATGAGTAAAAGGATAAGAATACTAAAAATAAGGAAAAAATATGTTCTTGATGAAATCTTTAAGAAACTAGGTGAAATACATATGAAATATTCACCAAGGATGATGTTAAAGGGGATTAATTTTATGCATATAGGTTCCTACATTGAGTGCTGTGTGAAATAAGGGTTATATTTATTAAATCAAAGTGGTAAAAGTATAAATATCATATTTTTAGTTTGTTGGGAAGGCTAGATGATATGTTAAACCATGGAATAACCATGAATATCATCACTACCACACTATCAAACCTCCACAACTAGTCAAAATAACTAGTAAAAACATGTCAAAACCACATGAAATGAAACTGAAATAAATATAGGCTGATGCATTGTTTTTGTCGTAATACTTCTAATTATGCGATAATCATGTGACACCCACTATTTTACTATACACTTATAAATTTCAAATTGAATAAACCATAAGTAAATTTTAAAAAATAAAATTAATAAATAAAGGAAAATAATTAATAAAAGTGATACAGTGGGTGTAATAATGATCCCAACCATATAATATTATTCTACAATATAGTCAACTAAAAGGTATTTGATCCACAAAAAAGAGGATTCCACTTCGCCCTTATAAGGGACACTAACTCTCATGTATCTTAAAATTTTTTTATGTTCCCATTATAGATACCCTCACTTTTAAAACATTAACATTACAAAACTTCTGTGGAAAATAGAAAACATTACACAAATAGATGCAATAATACCATATTAGTCCAGTGCCTTTGGAAGCTTGAAAGTATAAACACTGGTATATAAATGAGCAACGTTATCTCCCACTAGGTTCTTCAAGACTATAAACCTTCTTAGAAACATCAAACATAATACATATCTTTATAACCTAGGGAATGAAACATAAAAATGGGTGAGCTCAAATTCTTAGTAAGGGTAAAAAATGGAGGCATTTAAGCATAATCCTGAGTATAAGGGTATGAGAACATGATCATGAAGATATAATATCATACCCTACAAATCAAATATCATAATAGAGATCATGTAAAAAATATTTTAATTTTATAAGACATGAATCTTAATGAAATAAAGAGCATAAACCATTAAATAATAACAGAGGAATAAAACATGGAATTTTTTAAAATACATAAGCATATAATATGATTTCCATAGTATCCAAGGCATAACTACCAAGACCTTATTAGTGGAAAAAGTCTTTTACTAAACAAAGTGGAACCCCGTTCCAACACTATATTACTTAACCGAGTAAACCCTCATTACAGCCTTGTATTACTAAACCATGTAACCCCGATTCCAACTATATATTGCTGAACTGAGTGAACCCTCATCCCAACCCTATTTATCTCATGAGATATAATTTTTTAACCAATTCATGGTAGAGATATGTTTTTACCAAACATCACATAATGAAATCATCCATACATGTTCCACAGGATTATAAACAATCATATAATAACCCATGGAATGAAATTGGTATCACAATCATGTAAAAATATCATAATATATAGAAATAAATATGTTTCATAATCATTTCATCATAATAATAAACCATGAAATGAGGTGGGTTTCAAAATAATATAATATGTGGAAGAGAAATGAGTTTCGTAACATCATGCCATCAAAACATAATCAATTTAGAGAAATAAAATTATTGGAAACATTGAATAATTTTCCCATAAAGTAATCGGTAACACCTATAGATGTTATCTTAGATGGGAAATAATTTTTAAAATTATTTGAAAACATTAATTGAGGAAAATATCCATTCTTCTTTGAAGAAAATAATTTTTATAACATAAAACATTTTGAAAAACGTTTTACTGAAAATATATTTGAAAAATTATAAAGGAATCTTTAAAAATAATAATAGTTTTTATTAAAACAAATTTTCCTTGAAAATTATCTTCAAGGATATTTTGAATTAATTTTTGAAAATATTGATTTTTGAATACAATATATTTCTTACTAAATAGAGAGAGAATAATATTTGTCTTAAAACAATATCTTAAGTACAAAAGAGTGTGAAAATGGTACTAAAATAAAAGTAATCTTAATTAAATGGATGATATGGAAACTCATGAATTTTCATGAGATATGGACCATAATATTTCATCAAGGTACGAATAATCATAAATAATATCGAAAAGCGATGTGAATATTTCATCAAAGTAAGTATAATCATAAATAATATCGAAAATCGATGTGATTGTTTCAATAAACTTTGATATCATGGTAACATGAGATCATACTATCTATGTAAGAAAAATAAATTAAATGAGGAATAAAAAATAATTAATTAATTAAATTTATGATAAATCATGTAAAATGGAAGTATATACACCTATAAAGAGAGTTTAGGTTCTTAACAAAACATGAGCCTCAGAGAATCCAAATTGAGACAAAACATTTTTACCGATTTGGTATCTTTTGACAGATAAACCCTAGGAAAGAAGGATCATTAAAGGGAGATGTTAATACACATAAATTCATGTATGATATTATTATTATACAATCATGGGAATTACAAAAATTAAACAAAAGGAAATAGTAGTGAACAAAACATGTATCTCACAGAAATTAAAAGTGAGATGAGATTCACCTTAACTTATATCTTGACTCTCTCCATACTGTACACGCTTCCTATAACAATAAATATAAGTTTATTTTAAATCTTTTAAATAATAATATTATTATATATATTACTTTATATGGTTTTATTATGACCTTATATTACATTCTTGTTAACTATATAATGGTAAGGTTTCACTTCGGGTAATATTTGATTTGTTCTACACATGTGACTTAATTTGTTATATCATTGGTCCTTATACTTATATCATGATTCCAGAATGAATAAAATGATATAAATATCAGTTATATACATTATAGTTATATTATACTAATTTATATCATAAATAAGTAAAAAATGGAATAAATCGCTCTGGGAGACGGTAAATTGTAAGTACCCATTAACATTGTTTCCGTCTTTATTATCATTTTAAAAGAATGTAAATAAATGGAATATGTATATATATGTATATATATATGTATAATTATTCAATTTGTATTAATATATCATATATATCATATATTATCACTATACCCATCATTCATACATTCCATGTGGTGTGTGAACGAATTACAGTGCTTTAAGGGGTGGTAGTCCACACTTCCTCAAAAGAGATTATCGTATTAACACCAAATGGACTGAAAAGATATGTCTATTTTAAAATGAATATATAAGATTAAATATATAATAAATATAATATATGAAACATATAAATATATTTTCAATCATAATTTCCACCATTATCATTGGTTAATGAAAAGTTAACAATCATTGTTTTGGGAGGTAGAAAATCGCCATACACTTAAACAGTATGTTCAATTTCCATTTGATGGAGGTGTGTGTAAGTTTAGGTAAAACAATTATCCTAAAAAATAATTGAATATGTACTATACTGGTTTGTTCACACAAAAATGGAATAAATAGAGTGGAGTGGTGAAGAATGAAAATAAAGGGAAGGAGCTTGGGAGAAGATGTTACCTCTTAATCGGGTAACTCCTTTTGGTTTGTACAAAAAGGATTCCTTGAGAGGATTTCTACAAAAAGTGTGGATTATAGGTAGAAGGGTGGATTTTTTGGAGGTTTATTTGGAAGGTATTTTATGAACATAAAAGGTTTTAGAGGTGTGTGGAATGGGTAGAGGTGGAAGCCTTTTATAGCAAAGGAGGAGTGTCACTCTTGTAAATATTTTAAGAGATAATTCCTACCACATTTTTCATGATTCATGTGGATAAAATAATGGTACAATATTGTTATAATTAATCATATTGTCGAAATACATACATCCAATGGGTGTTGGATATGTGTCTAGGTTGTTTGGGCCCTTAATATTAAGGTTTAGTCCCCAATTAAGCATAATTTGTCTTTAACAACTGTGATTAATTTTAATCACGTTTACTAATATTTTTGGTAAACAAAAATGATATTATTAGACATTATAAATTTTGATGATTATAAATATGGAATCCATTTTTCCAAATTCAAATCATATATGTTATTGAAATTAATTTAAAAAAATCACACTGTTGGGACAACACTGTAGGTTTTTATAGTTAAAAAGATCAAAAGTTTGTTAAGACTTTATGTCTTATATAAATGTGGATATGGTTACAATGACCAAAATTAGATTAATTTTAAAAAATATTATGTAATTAAACTTTAAAATAAACATAAAAATATATTTTACACATATAAATAAATTTAATTAAAAATTTGTATTTTGCATTATTCATTGAAAAATGATGTTTCTCAGAAAATCCCAAAAAATAAACCTTTCCAAATTTCGACATTATTAATTCAAATATAATATTTATTTTATAAAAATAAATTTAAAAATTCGTCAAAAATTACATTCATTATTATAAGCGGTTCATTTGTGGAAACTGTGTTTTGAAACATTAAAATGAGTTTACCAAAGATCATATCTATCATTATCAATATGTTATATTTATATAAAATAATTGTAGAAAATATTTGAAAAGTATCTATTAATATTCATATATATTTTTTAATGGATAAGTTATAATTATCTCATTTAAATAATAACAATAAAAAGAGATGTTTCATAGAAACTTAGTGTTGAGTGTATCATACGTCAAGTCAGCATTGCGTGTAACGTACGCCAAGTCGATGTTACGTGTAACACATTTCAAGTCAGTGTTTCATGTAAAAGGAATATTTGACTTAGTGTATAGTAATATATAAATGAAAATTTTAATTTATTTTAAAAAAGTTCCATAAAAACTCATGGTGTTACATTATACCCCCCTTAAAACTAATTTCACCCTCAAAATTCGTCGCATGGGAAAAAATGAGTATACTTAAGATTCATCATATGATCAAGTTCACTTGTAGCTTCAACTAGGTGGTGATTTTTTCACATAAAATTGACTAGGCGAGTGGTCTTGTTTTTCAGAACTTTCTCTAATCGGTCGAGAATTTCAATAGGTTTATCCTCAAAGGAAAGATCTTGATCAAATGGTATGACCTTTGAGTTCTTTACATGTAAAGGGGTAGCTATATACTTAAATAGGGGAGATACATGGAACAGATCATGGACTTGAGAGAGATTTATAGGAACTTCCAAGTGATAAGATACTATCCTGATATGATCAAGAATTTCAAAGGGGCCGATATACCTGGGGATTGGTTTCCCTTTCTCTCCAAATATCATAACGTTCTTATAGGGTGATATTTATAGAAAAAAATTTCACTAACATAAAATTCTAGACCATGTCGACGGTTATCAGCATAACCTTTCTACTAGATTTTAGCTAACCTGATATGCTATTTGTAACAACCGATACTTTTATGTTATATAAATCATCAAAGGAATCTTTTTCTACACAACACTTGCTTGGCTTGCTTTACACGCAATCGCGACCTTCCTCGATAGCCTGCGTCGTACGTAATACCGAGTTTCACTAAAAAACAATATGCTATTAAAACTAGCCGTTATGAATAGTAATAACCACTTTTTGAAATTTTATAAATTTTATTTTTCAAAATGGACTTCATTTTTGGACTCAGAATATCGAAATTAGCCTAGGGTGAAATTTTGGTATTTTTCTGAAAACTTTCAATTTTTGATGAATAGTAAAACCACTAAGTGGTAGGTTAAAAACTGAATTTTGCATAAAACTTAATTTTACCGCTTCTGTGAATGGAATTTCGAAAATCCTACAGACACGGTTGATATCAGTAAGTAAAATGTGGTTCAATGAGATAAAAATAATTTTTTGGTGAATAGTAACTTTTTACTTTTTTTACCGCGGTTAATAGTAAATAGGGTAACTAAGGGTAAATATGATATTAATATTACCCTAACACATGTCCTAATTCTATTGGATAAGTGTAATTCGACCAAAAACAAACTTAGGAATAAAATATGACCATTTAGGCCCACTTGGATTAGATTAGGACATTTATTATTAATTTATTTAAAGAAGGGTTAAAATAGATAAAATCAAAGTTTAATAAGTAAATCATTTTTAATATGGGGTTATACATAAGATAAATTCGACTATAAATATTCATTAGAAATCTAAAAAGATTTCCTACATAATGGTATTTTATTTATAATTTTTAGACATTAAATAATTTAATTTATTTATGACACAATTATGATGCAGTAATTATCTTATTTATGAAATATTGACATAATTAATGTTATAAACACCAAAATAAATGTAATTTGAGACTTTTTATGAATTACACAAATTTTATAGGTTACTATGATATATTAGTGTTGATTTAATCAACTTGGTTAGAACATATAATTCTTTTATGACTTTCACAAAAATCATATATCAAATAGTGTCAAAATTGACACAAAATAGTTTTTAAATCAAATATTATATTATTAATTGTTATTTTATTCCTAAAAATCTAAGGTTCGGCCAAATGACTTAGATAAGGATATATATATTAATAATAAACAATTTAGGGTTCGTTTGGCATGTTATAGTAAGTGTATTAACCATATAGTGAAAGAAAACAAAAGACACGGTAAAAGTTAAATTATTTAACTTAGAGTTAAATCTAATTGATAAGGTTAAAATAATATCCTAAACATGTCTAAATCCTATTGGATGATAGGATTTCGACCCTTCCCCACTTTAGCTTCGAAATAAGACCCTTTGGAACCATTATAAACCGATTTTGGCTTTAATATAAAATAATATTTTGAGATATTCCTAAGGTGCCCCTCTCCTCCCTTATATAAGGGCACCTCCTCCCCCTCCTCCTCACACCAATTTGAGCCCTAATGCTCGGCCAAACCCTGCCATTTTCTCCTCTCCACTTCCCTAGAATAATCCTAGAGGTCCTGGTCTTCTTCAAAGACCAATCTTAGTTCCCTAAGTGGAGGATTCAAAGAAGCGTTCCAAAGAAGAGGTAATATCCATTACCGATATTTTCAATTTCATTCTTCTTCAACTTCTTCTTCTTTAGTTGTTTCAAGATAAAGTAATAACATCAGTATTACTTACATAGTTATATGTTATTATAAATATGAAACAACCCTAATTCACCCTCTATCCATCCCACAGAAAAATGAAATTACCGTGCGTGCGTACGTACGGAATACCGTCTCCACGCCGTGGTGTAATCTATTTTTCCACCATTACTTTACAAGGATGGGTATAATGGTGTAATGAGTAACTATTTATGATTATTATAAAGTAATATTGATACTGAAATAATATATATATACTCCAATACAGTTCCACGATAATAGGAACGATATCATCACTCGTGCGTACGTACGGAATACCGTCTCCACGATGTGATGCGACTCGTTCTACATGATCATCATTACATAGTAATTATATAAATGAATTGAATGAATAAATATGATATATGTTACACTAATACCATTCTGGATATAAGGTATCTATAACCTTAAAAGAAGAATAAGAATTTATTCGGAAAAACACGAATAAGAACAAAAGGCAATAAAGACCCGAGTAACAAGTAACAATGAAATATTACTAACAAGAAGCTAAGAATATGACCATATATGATATCATATCAATATGTATGATTCTGGAATAAGTCAATAACATTATTTAAACCATTATACAGGAGCTTCGGACACGTACAAAGCAAATCAGACCTAAGGTGAGGGAAATATCACAATCTCATTTTTATCCGAGATTGTTTATTCGTAAGTATTTACTGGGGTGTATTTCATCATCCACATCCATGTTTCATCAAAATGTAATATTATTTCCATCCACCTACAATTGTTTAAATCCATTTTTACCCTTAGGTGAGTTTTCAGTAATATGTATGAAAGGAATCTTTTGTCGTACGAGGTACTTTTTGACTTTTCCAACAAAAGTACGAAGAATGATTTTTTAACTTATACGACATGAATGGATTTTTAAAACATTATTTCCAAGAAGCTTCCTTTACAAGTTTTCAAGTTTATTTTTAATCAACTTATTTTATTTTAAATTCGTATGACATGTTATGAAAGGAAAAATGTTTTTGAAGTAGAAAGGATATTTTCCTCAAGAATGGAGTTCAAGTATTTTATCAAAATTATTTTCCATCTAAGATAATAAAAGGGTCTTGTTTTTATCCCTATTATTACATGGATTTGATTATGTTGTGATGGAAACATTTTTATGAATTCCTTTATCTTATATGAATTGTTTTATGATGTCATGTTGTTTAAGAATCCCATTTTTATTACATGGGTTACACTATGATGTATGGTTTATGATTATGTGGCACACATAAGAAAGGATTCATTATAAGATGGGTGGGACCTATATCTCCCTCCAATGCATTGGGTAAAGATTTTATATCTCATGATATAGATATGGTTGGAACGGTAGGTTATACCGGTTCAGTGAAACAGGACTGGAACGAGGGTGACTCAGTTCAGAAAGGGACTTTGTCCACTAAGATAGTCTTGGCAATGATTCATGACTAACAAGAAATGATTTTCCATGATTATGTGTGCATGCCACAAAGTTTCAAGTTTCATGTTATGATTATGGGGATCTCATTTTCACTTCTATGATTTATTCCATGTTAAGATTTTATGATCTCTTTTGCAGGTTATGATTTTCAAAAAGATATCATATGATTTTTTATTTCCTTTATTTGCCCTTGCTGAGCATTTGAGCTCACCCTTTTATGTTTTCTTTTCCCCAGGTCAGGAAGATGGATATTAAGTAGAATATGCTAAAAGGGACCCTAGATATGATGAAATAAATGGGAGACACTGTAGAAGATTTATGAACCAGTTGTTTATGTTTCCCAGTTTCTAAAGACACTATACCTATACAGTCCATTGTGGTTTTGTCATATGTTGTAATAAGTGTGCTTCAATTTTGAAGTATTAACAGTGTATGTAAAGTATGGGTCGTTATAGTTGGTATCAGAGGGAGGTTATAGTCAACCTTTGGAAACTAGGATGTGAAAGCCTTAGTAAGAACCCTAAGGATAAGTCTAAGCATAGATCACAATCTTAGTGTTTTAGAAATGGCCTTGAATAACCTAGGATAAGACATTAAGCATGAAAATTTTATTCTTGAATTATGTGGTTTTCCTATTATAATTAGTGTTTCTCACACTATTCATCTTGGTTTTAGTCAATGGCTGGAACCCGAAGGAACCATGTTAATGCGGAATGCGATGGGCAATGCAATGATTGTCCCCCTGAGCAACCAAACGATATGGGAGCTGGAATTCAAAATCTTGTAGCCATGCTCACACAACTTTCTCAAGCTATGAATCATGCAGGACATTCAAACGAGCAAAGGAAGGAGAAACATTCTGTTGAATCCTTCATGAGGCAGCGTCCACCTTCTTTCAGCGGGTCTACTGATCCATTAGTTGCTGAACAATGGATTAGTACTACTGAAAAGATATTTTCAGTTCTTCAATGTTCTGAACATGATAAGGTCATCCTAGCAGTGTATCGTTTGGAAGGAGATGCTGATCAATGGTGGAATATTATTAAGAATACGAGGCAAAGGGATGAAATTGAGTCTATGGAATGGGACGAGTTCAAGAACTTATTTTTCAATAAGTACTTCCCTCGTATTCTCCGAACAAAGATGGAGAAATAGTTTCTTGAACTGAAGCAAAGGGATGATGAATCTGTCGGTACCTATGAAGCAAATTTTACAAGACTTGCAAGGTACGCTTCTGGTATTATCATCCAACCTGAGAGTAAGATCGATCGATTCTTTAGTGGCTTAAAACCAAGTCTTCGAAGGGCGTTAGCCATAAGGGACTTCAATAGCTATGAGGAAATCATTCGATGTGCTCTCAAAGTCGAGATGGAGATTGGAATAACCCATCAGTCACATGGGTTTGATAAGAAGAGGAAGATGGAATTCAAAGAAAAATATAAAGAGCACACGGAAAAGAAGATGAGCTTTTCCTTATGGTCAAAGTGTGGAAAGAAACATGGAGGGAGTTGTCTTAAAGGGACAAGTAAATGTTTTAAATGTGGAAAGGAAGGTCATCGGGCATTTGAATGCCGTGATAATGGGACGAAGATGTCTAATGATGCAAACAAAGGAAGGGATACAGAGAATGAACCTACTACAATTCAATGTTTCAAGTGCAAGGAGATGGGGCATTATGCCAATCAATGCCCAAATCCAAGGGTTGATGATGATGGTCGACGTCAACAAAATCTTAAGGCTAAAGACAACGGAAAGTCACATGCAATTTCTATCAGCGATGTGGAGTACGATAACGAAGTGGTGAAAGGTACACTTACCATCCACTCTAAAGTAAAAAATGTTTTATTTGATTCTGGATCCACCCACTCTTTTATTTCTGAAAACTTTTCTAAGGGTATCACCGTACCACCTCAACAATTAGATGTTGAGTAAGCTATGACAACACCTAATGGCACAACAGTCGCATCAAAAGTTTATAATTCTTCTCCGATCGAAGTTTGTGGGAAAGTGCTTCCTGCAAATCTTGTGATCCTTCCTTTAGTGGAATTTGATGTGATTATTGGCATGGATTGGCTTTCTCTACATGGAGCTCATATCAATTGCCAAAGAAGGGAAGTCACATTTCATATTCCAGATCAATCTACGATCGTCTATCAATGCAAGATGAACATAACCTTCTAGTGGAAATTTCTTCCATCTTATGGGTATTGAATCCACTAAATGAAGGTTATTTATCTCAAATGGTAGGTGAGAAACTTTCAATTAAGAATATGCCCATCGTACGGGAGTTTGATGATGTCTTTCCGGAGGAATTACCGGGTCTTCCACCAAATCGTGAAGTTGAGTTTTCAATAGAACTCGTACCGGGAGCTTTGCCAATTTCAAAGACACCTTATAGAAAGGCCCCAATTGAGTTGCAGGAATTGAAGAAGCAACTCCAAGAGAATCTTGATAAGGGATTCATACGCCCTAGTGCATCACCTTGGGGAGCACCTGTTCTTTTTGTTAAGAAGAAAGATGGATCAATGAGAATCTGCATTGATTATCGAGAACTTAACAAGATCACTATCAAGAACAAATATCCTCTCCCACGCATTGATGACTTATTTGACCAACTACGCGGAGCTCAATACTTTTCCAAGATTGATCTTCATTCAGGGTATCATCAATTAAGGGTCAAAAGGGAGGATATACCAAAGACGACTTTCCGTACAAGGTATGGACACTATGAATTTATAGTGATGCCATTTGGTCTTACTAATTCCCCTGCTATCTTCATGGATCTAATGAATAGAGTCTTTAGAGACTATCTTGATCAATTTGTGGTAGTCTTTATAGACGATATTCTTGTCTATTCAAAGAGCAAGGAAGAGCATGAAGATCACTTGAGAATTATATTTAAGACCCTGAGAAAGGAGAAGCTTTATGCCAAATTTACCAAGTGTGAATTTTGGCTTCAGAAAGTTGCATTTTTGGGTCACATAATCTCAAAAGAGGGGATATCTGTGGATCCAGCAGAAACAGAGGTTATCGAAAGATGGTCAAGACCAACAACAGTAACTGAGATCCGAAGTTTTCTTGGTTTGGATGGATATTATCGACGTTTTGTAAAGGATTTTTCACGATTATCTAATCCACTCACCAAGTTGACTCGGAAAGGAGTTAAGTTTGTTTGGACAGAGGAATGTGAAGAGAATTTCAAGGAGTAGAAAATAAGGTTATCCAGTGCACCTCTGCTCACACTGCCTTGTAGTGGAGAAAGGTTTGTGATCTACAGTGATGCATCCAAGAAGGGATTGGGGTGTGTTCTTATGAAAAATGATATGGTGATAGCTTATGCCTCACGACAGTTGAAAATCCATGAGCAAAATTACCCAACACATGATTTGGAGTTGGCTGCGGTAATCTTTGCATTAAAAATTTGGAGGCATTACCTTTATGGTGAAAGGTGTGATATTTATACTGATCATAAAAGTTTAAAGTATATTTTCACACAAAAGGAGTTGAATATGCGTCAAAGAAGATGGTTGGAGCTGATTAAGGATTATGACTGCTCAATCCATTACCACCCTGGGAAAGCAAACAAGGTGGCAGATGCATTAAGTCGACAAGACCATGCTAGTTTATCCATGATGAGGATCACAAAAGATCCAATATTTATGGATTTACAAAGGATGGATCTTGGAATTATAATGGAAGGGGAAAAATCTTATCTTTCTCAAATGAATGTTCAACCATCTATACATGCGAAGATTAAGGAGGCACAGAAAGAAGATGTCGAGTTACAAAAGAAGGTGAGAAATGTTCCTGAATTCAACCTTGATTGTGATGGGATAATAAAGTTTAGGAATCGGGTTTGTGTTCCTCCCATCCCCGAATTAAAGAAGGAGCTGCTGGATGAGGCTCATAGTTCTTCATTCTCTATTCATCCTGGAAGCACGAAGATGTATAGGGACCTGAAAGAGTACTTCTGGTGGGATGGCATGAAAAGAGATGTTGCTGAATATGTCTCTCGATGCTTGGTTTGTCAACAAGTTAAAGCTGAGAGACAGAAGTCTAAGGGGATGTTATAACCATTACCCATACCCGAATGGAAATGGGAAAACATCACCATGGACTTTGTCACAGGACTTCCTAAAACATCCAAAGGCAATAATGCTATTTGGGTCATAGTTGATCGTCTTACAAAGTCTGCACACTTCATTGCTATTAGAGAGGATTTGTCTCTAGATCAGCTTGCCAGGATATATGTAAAGGAAGTGGTAAGATTTCATGGAGTACCACTCTCTATTATATCTGATCGGGATCCGAGATTTACCTTGATGTTCTGGTGAAGTCTTCAGCATACTCTAGATACAGAGTTGGGTTTCAGCACTGCTTATCATCCCCAGACAGACGGTCAGTCTGAGAGAACAATTCAAACCCTATAATATATGTTGAGAGCTTTCTATATGGATTTCAAAGGAGGTTGGGATCAACACCTACCTTTGGTGGAATTTTCTTATAATAATAGCTTTCACTCCAGTATTCAGATGGCTCCTTATGAAGCTCTCTATGGAAAGAAATGCAGGACTCCAACTTGCTGGGATGAAGTTGGGGAAAGAAAGCTATTAGGACCTGATCTCATTGATGAAATGGCAGAAAAGGTCAGATCTATTCAACAACACATAAGAGAAGCTCAGAGTCGACAGAAAAGTTATGCCGACAACCGAAGAAAAGACCTAGAGTTTGAAGTGGGTGATAAAGTGTTCTTACGAATATCTCCCTGGAAGAGGGTTATAAGATTTGGAAAGAAGGGGAAGTTGAGCCCTAGATATATCGGTCCTTTCGAAATACTGGATCGTGTTGGGAAGGTAGCTTACCGATTGGTCCTTCCACCGAATCTCTCTCAACTTCACGATGTGTTCCATGTATCTCTCCTGAGAAAGTACATACCAGATCCTTCACATGTACTCAGCTCAGAAGTTGTACCGCTGGAGCAAGATCTTTCTTATGAAGAACAGCCGATAGAGATTCTGGATCGTAGCGAAAAAGTACTACGAATCAAGACCACTCGATTTGTGAAAGTTTTATGGAGGAACCACCAATTAGAAGAAGCTACATGGGAGCTTGAGGATATGATGAGGGAGAAGTATCCTCATCTGTTTGTTACAAAGTGATGAATTTCGAGGGCGAAATTCTTTTTTAAGGGGGGTAGAATGTAACACCCGAGACTTTTATGTTATATAAATCATCAAAGGAATCTTTTTCTACACAACACATGCTTGGCTTTCTTTACGCGCAATCGCGACCTTCCTCGATAGCTTTTGTCGTACGCAATACCGAGTTTCACTAAACAACAATATGCTATTAAAACTAGCTGTTATGAATAGTAATAACCACTTTTTGAAATTTTATAAATTTTATTTTTCAAAATGGTCTTCATTTTTGGACTCAGAATATCGAAATTAGCCTAGGGTGAAATTTTGGTATTTTTCTGAAAACATTCAATTTTTGATGAATAGTGAAACCACTAAGTGGTAGGTTAAAAACTGAATTTTGCATAAAACTTAATTTTACCGTTATGTGAATGGAATTTCGAAAATCCGACAGACACGGTTGATATCAATAAGTAAAATGTGGTTCAATGAGATAAAAATAATTTTTTGGTGAATAGTAACTTTTTACTTTTTTTACCGCGGTTAATAGTAAATAGGGTAACTAAGGGTAAATATGATATTAATATTACCCTAACACATGTCCTAATTCTATTGGATAAGTTTAATTCGACCAAAAACAAACTTAGGAATAAAATATGACCATTTAGGCCCACTTGGATTAGATTAGGACATTTATTATTAATTTATTTTAAGAAGGGTTAAAATAGTTAAAATCAAAGTTCAATAAGTAAATCATTTTTAATATGGGGTTATACATAAGATAAATTCGACTATAAATATTAATTAGAAAGCTAAAATGATTTCCTACATAATGGTATTTTATTTATAATTTTTAGACATTAAATAATTTAATTTATTTATGACACAATTATGATGCACTAATTATCTTATTTATGAAATATTGACATAATTGATGTTATAAACACCAAAATAAATGTAATTTGAGACTTTTTATGAATTACACAAATTTTATAGGTTACTATGATATATTAGTGTTGATTTAATTAACTTGGTTCGAACATATAATTCTGTTATGACTTTCACAAAAATCATATATCAAATAGTGTCAAAATTGACACAAAATAGTTTTTAAATAAAATCTTATATTATTAATTGTTATTTTATTCCTAAAAATCTAAGGTTAGGACAAATGACTTAGATAAGGATATATATATTAATAATAAACAATTTAGGGTTCGTTTGGCATGTTATAGTAAGTGTATTAACCATATAGTGAAAGAAAACAAAAGACACGGTAAAAGTTAAATTATTTAACTTAGAGTTAAATCTAATTGATAAGGTTAAAATAATATCCTAAACTTGTCTAAATCCTATTGGTTGATATGATTTCTACCCTTCCCCACTTTAGCTTCTAAATAAGACCCTTTGGAACCATTATAAACCGATTTTGACTTTAATATAAAATAATATTTTGAGATATTCTTAAGGTGCCCCTCTCCTCCCTTATAAAAGGGCACCTCCTCCCCCTCCTCCTCACACCAATTTGAGCCCTCAAGATCGGCCAACCCCTGCCATTTTCTCCTCTACACTTCCCTAGAATAATCATAGAGGTCCTGGTCTTCTTCAAAGACCAATCTTAGTTCCCTAAGTGGAGGATTCAAAGAAGCGTTCCAAAGAAGAGGTAATATCCATTACCGATCTTTTCAATTTCTTTCTTCTTCAACTTATTATTCTTTAGTTGTTTCATGATAAATTAATAACATCAGTATTGATTACATAATGATATGTTATTATAAATATGAAACAACCCTAATTCACCCTCTATCCATCCCACAGAAAAATGAAATCACCGCGCGTGCGTACGTATGGAATACCGTCTCCACGCCGTGGTGTAATCTATTTTTCCACCATTACTTTACAAGGATGGGTATAATGGTGTAATGAGTAACTATTTATGATTATTATAAAGTAATATTGATACTGAAATAATATATATATACTCCAATACAGTTCCACGATCATAGGAACGACATCATCACTCGTGCGTACGTACGGAATACTGTCTCCACGATGTGATGCGACTCGTTCTACATGATCATCATTACATAGTAATTATATAAATGAATTGAATCAATAAATATGATATATGTTACACTAATACCATTCTGGATATAAGGTATCTATAACCTTAAAATAAGAATAAGAATTTATTCGGCAAAACACGCATAAGAACAAAAGGCAATAAAGACCCGAGTAACAAGTAACAATGAAATATTACTAACAAGAAGCTAAGAATATGACCATATATGATATCATATCAATATGTATGATTCTGGAATAAGTCAATAACATTATTTAAACCATTATACAGGAGCTTTGGACACGTACAAAGCAAATCGGACCTAAGGTAAGGGAAATATCACAATCTCATTTTTATCCGAGATTGTTTATTCGTAAGTATTTACTGGGGTGTATTTTATCATCCACATCCATGTTTCATCAAAATGTAATATTATTTCCATCCACCTACAATTGTTTAAATCCATTTTTACCCTTCGGTGAGTTTTTAGTAATATGTATGAAAGGAATCTTTTGCCATACGAGGTACTTTTTGACTTTTCCGACAAAAGTACGAAGAATGTTTTTTTAACTTATACGGCATGAATGGATTTTTAAAACATTATTTCCAAGAAGATTAATTTACAAGTTTTCAAGTTTATTTTTAATCAACTTCTTTTATTTTAAAGTCATATGACATGTTATGAAAGGAAAAATGTTTTTGAAGTAGAAAGGATATTTTCCTCAAGAATGGAGTTCAAGTATTTTATCAAAATTATTTTCCATCTAAGATAATAAAAGGGTTCTGTTTTTATCCCTATTATTACATGGATTTGATTATGTTCTGATGGAAACATTTTTATGAATTCCTTTATCTTATATGAATTGTTTTATGATGTCATGTTGTTTAAGAATCCCATTTTTATTACATGGGTTACACTATAATGTATGGTTTATGATTATGTGGCACACATAAGAAAGGATTCATTATAAGATGGGTGGGACCTATATCTCCCTCCAATACATTGGGTAAAGATTTTATATCTCATGAGATAGACATGGCTAGAACGGTAGGTTATACCGGTTCAGTGAAACATGACTGGAATGAGGGTGACTCGGTTCAGAAAGGGACTTTGTCCACTAAGATAGTCTTGGCAATGAGTCATGACTGACAAGAAATGATTTTCCATGATTATGTGTGCATGCCACAAAGTTTCAAGTTTCATGTTATGATTATGGGGATCTCATTTTCACTTCTATGATTTATTCCATGTTAAGATTTTATGATCTCTTTTGAAAGTTATGACTTTCAAAAATATATGATATGATTTTTTATTTCCTTTATTTTCCCTTGCTGAGCATTTGAGCTCACCCTTTTATGTTTTCTTTTCCCCAGGTCAGGAAGATGGATATTAAGTAGAATATGCTAAAAGGGACCCTAGATATGATGAAATAAATGGGAGACACTGTAGAAGATTTATGAACCAGTTGTTTATGTTTCCCAGTTTCTAAAGACTCTATACCTATACGGTCCTTTGTGGTTTTGTCATATGTTGTAATAAGTGTGCTTCAATTTTGAAGTATTAACAATGTATGTAAAGTATGGGTCGTTATACTATTGAATGGT
Organism: Viscum album; assembly: GCA_963277665.1. Classification (NCBI taxonomy): domain Eukaryota; kingdom Viridiplantae; phylum Streptophyta; class Magnoliopsida; order Santalales; family Viscaceae; genus Viscum; species Viscum album. The sequence goes on along the minus strand of OY728132.1, from coordinate 322,387,114 downwards.
TCAAACCTTCCTAACCAATTCTTCAACGATCTTCGTTCCTAATAGATTTATTTATCTGACCTCATCCGTACATGTTAGAGATCTATATTACGTCCCATAAATGGCTTCATACATGTTGCATTTGAATGCTTAAGTGGGATATATTTTTGTAAGAAAACTCAACTAGAGGAAGGTTTTGATCCCAACCAACTTTGAAATCTAGAGATTAAAATCTCAACATATCCTCCAGGGTCTGAATTTTTATTTTAGACTAACCATCTATATGATAATGAGAAGTAGTTTTGAAATTCAATTCGGTTTCAAGTGATTTCTAGAGACTTCACGAGAAATTTGAAGTAAACATTGAATTCCGATCTGATACATTGGAACATGGTACTCCATAAAACCTTACCTCTAACTTAATATATATTCTGTCAATATGATCTAGAGAGAAATATTCCATGATAGCAATGAAGTGTGATGACTTATTAAGGTGATAGACTTATATCCATATAACATTAAACCCTTTAATGGTTTTGGGTAGTCCAAAAACAAAATCCAAAGTGATGTTCTCCCATTTTCATTTTGGTATGGGTAATATATGAAACACCCCTTTAGACTTGTGTCTCTCATCCTAAACTTTTTAGCATACTAAACACTGAGATAAAAAATCTACGATATCTCTCTTCATGTCATCCCAACTGAATAATTCTTTTAAGTCCTTATACATCTTCATACTTCCAGGATGAATAGGGAATAAAAAACAATGATCTTATTCTAACATCTCCTTCCCCTGATCTAGAATAGAAGGAACACATACACAGTTTCTGAACCTTATCATTCCATCCTGATCAAGGTTAAACTTCAGAACATTTCTAACCTTCTTTTGAATATCTTCATCTTCCTTCTACACCTCTTTAATATATTTACTTGGATAGAGGGTTTAACATTCATTTGAGAAAGATAATTTTTTTCTCCTTCCCTTAGTTTTTCTATATCCATCCTTTGCAAATCAAGAAATATTAGATCTTTTTTGATCCTCATCATATATATGCTTGTATGATCTTTTCGACTCAATGAATCTGCCACCTTGATCTCTTACTTAGGGTGGTAAAGTATTGAGAAATCATAATCCTTTATCAAATATAACTATATTCTTTGGTGCATGTTCAACATATTATGTTTGAATATATATTTCGGACTTTTATGATCGGTATATATATCTCAATATTCCCCGTAAAGATAATTCCTCTGTATCATTAATGAAAAAACATACCGCTACTAACTCAAAATCATGAGTTGGGTAATTGTTCTCAAGAATATTCAACTTTCATGGGGAATTAGATTAAACCATGTTAGTTTTGATAATAAAACATCCCAATACCTTCTTGGATGCATCATTATAGATTTAAAACCCTTTTAAACTATAAGGTAATGTAAGAACATGTGGAATGAGCAACCTTCTCTTCAGTTCCATGAAATTTTCCTCACATTCATCTATCCAATGGAACTTAACAGCCTTCTGAGTTAACTTGGTTATTGTATTAGATTGTAATGTTAAATTCTCCAAAAGACTTTGATAATATCCAACGAATCCAAGAAAACTAGAGATCTCAGTCACCGTGGTAAGTTTTTTCCATCTTTAAATAACCTTTATCTTCGGTGGATCTACTGCTATACCATATATTGAGATTATGTGACCCAATAATGAAATATTTTCTAGCCAAAATTCACACTTTGTAATTTTTTGTTATAAATTCTCCATCCTTAGGGTATTCAATACAATTCTCGTGTGATCTTCATTCTCTTCATTTCTATTTTAATAGATTCAAATATCATCTATAAATACTACCCCAAACATATCATGGTATTCTATAAATACTCAATTCATTAAATCCATGAATATAGTTGCGGAATTAGTAAGACCAAAAGACATCAATATATATTCATAGTGACCGTACCTATTACGAAAATTCATCTTGGATATATCCTCCTTCTTGAACCTCAATTGATGATATCCAAAATGAAGGTCAATCTTGGAAAATTATTGAGATATATGCATCTGATCAAACAAGTCATCAATATGGGTAAGAGGATACATGCTCTTGATTATGATCTGGTTCAACACCCAATAATCAATGTAGAGTTGCATTGATCCATTTATCTTTTTCACAAAAATAACTGGTGCACCCTAAGGTGGAACACTTGGCCAAATTAATCCCTCATCATGGTCTTCATGGATTCACTTATTTAACCTACATCTCAATCAATACTATTCTATAGAGTCTTTGAAATTGGTGTGGAACCACGTACAAGTTCCATTAAGAACTCAACTTCACATTTTTGTGGAAGACATGGAAACTCTTCTTGAAATACAAAAACAAAATCCTGAACAATAGGAATATCATGGATGTCGATCTCTTCCTCAACTATTTGATATAAAAAACCCTTTTGAATGGGAATTAAGACTCATACATAGGATCCAATCTCCATAAGAAGTTCATACTTATAGTCACATTGATGGATGATCATAATAGTGTTTGAAATATAAAACTTCACTTCCCTTCCTTGATCACTAATGTGAGATTTATGTAAATAAAAACAACCTCGGCATAATATTACATCAATTTAGACCAAATGAAGAATGAAAATATTTTTAGGAAGAACATTCACACAAAATTAAACCAGAGACGAATCATAAACTTGAGTTGCAATAATCATACCATTAGTAGGTTTCACTTATAATTCCACCTCAAATTGTTTTGGAGGAATCCTGACACCCTTAAAAAAATATTTAGTTATGAAGGAGTGGGTAGATCTAGAATCAAATATGAAATAAGTAGTTCCAGAGTGGATGGTATGTGTACCTTTCATCATGTTTTTATCGCACCCCTTATTATAAATAGTGATTTAATGGGATTTCCTTTTTCCATTGTCTTAAGAGGTTTTTTTCTTCAATAATAATCACCAACCCTTAGGTTTGGACACTGGATAGCATAATGCATATTCTCCATTCACTTATAGAACTGAATCATGGGAGGTTCATTCTATTCAGTGAAGGACCTCAGGACACCCTGAGAGGGGAGGGGTAAATCAGGGTGTCAACTTTTTCTTTTAAGGTTATGGATCTTGTTCTCAAGTTGGTAGGAACCTGTGAAACCTGTATGATGGATATGAATAGAAAGAAAGAATTCACATGCAGAGAGACGACACAAAAAATTTTACTTGGTTCACCACTAAGGTATACAACCAAGGAGCATACGCTGAAAAGTTTTCAGTCATACCAAATTCCACTAATCTTCACTAGTTGTGGATTAAAATGGTTCAGGAACAGTCACTCTGTCCCAGGCTCACTGCCTTTACAAAAGTTCAGGGATAGATCACTGCATCCCTCGGGCCACTCCCGTTGACTCCCCCTGGCTCACTGCCCTTGGTGAAGTCACAATCAGTTTATAGACATGAAGGTATCTTCAATAGATTTGAATTGAAGTCTTTGTCTCTACTTATTACAAGACTTTACTTGCATCCAAGTCTGGAATTGATGCACTAGAACGCAAAGAACCACTGAACCGGATAACTAGAACTTGCAGACAAGCTTCAATAGCAATTGCACATAACACCAACCCTTTGCGCACAAAACCATCCAATTGCGCGCAAAAATTAATTTTTACGCGTAAAAATATTTCGTGCAACAACACCCTTTTTTGCGCAACTGAATTTTTTACGCACAACACCAATTTTTACGCGCACCTCTTCCTTTTCCGTGCATCCTATAATTTTCCGCGTAGTCCAGAATATTTTGCGAAAGCCCCTTTACACGATCCGTTTTTGTGCATCAGACCTCAGATCTTCTCTAAGTATTCAAATGTACAGAAAGAGGGGGGTTACCTCTTATTTATAGGCTTCTGAGACCCCCGTGCACAAAACACCCTGTGGTGCGTAAAACATCTCATCTGGCGCGTAAAGTTTCCCGCCAGTATCATTTTTCGCGCACATCTCTGGATTTTTCATGCAGCCCATGGATTTTCTATTTTTCGACGTTCTGATTCTGAAACACTATTTGAGGGAAAAACCTCGATCCTCTATTTCGCGCATCCCACTATTTTTCACGCCCAATAAAAATATTTCGCGCACAAACATTATTTTTCGTGCACCACTTCCTATTTACGCGGACATACTTTTACCAATAATCCATGTATTCATTTTCCAATTCTGAGGCCCAAAAATTTGGGAAACACTGGGAAACAATGCCAGCTTCAATACTGTTGTCTGTCTGAATTGTATGATCAATTTACTGGAACACATTCTGAACTTCCACTGGGGATTGACAATAAACACAAACCAAACTCTAATTCCGGCATAGAACAACCATGGTTACAACATTCTCCCCCTTTGGGTTTTTTGGAAATCAGCAAATAAATTCAATAGATCACCATCCAATTTCAAACTAGGAATGCAAGGATATACTCAGTCAACACTCTAAGTCTACGTGAGCAATACTCAGTGTAGAAAACAAGAAAGGAAGCTTGAATTAGGTTCCCATGTTTTGGAATTCACAAATCCTCCCTAGAAATCTTCTTACAGTGTCACAGAAGCATTACATATCCAATGAATTCCTTCTCATACTATCACTGACACTAAATTATCATCATGTCACAGAAGCATTACATGTCCACTAACAATCATGAATTTATTCCATTCTACCCCATTGACAATAAACCCAAATACTGGTAAATGTTCATTGTTCAGCTCAAAACGCACTGCCCTTGGATAGTATCTCCCCCAAAGACTTTCATCACATCTATAAATAGATTAAAAATAGGCAACATGACTGGGGATAGGGGAATTTCATAACCTCCTTATGCACTAGGAGGTGTCTAAACGCCAAGGTTCAAATGATTCTTTTCGAAGACAACCGCTGATAGTGGCTCGGTCAGAATATCCGCCACATGCTCATCAGTTCCGACATGATCCATTCTAATCACCCCTTGCTCAACTTTTCCTTTGATAAAGTGATACCTGATTTCAATATGTTTTGTACAAGAATGCTGAACAGGATTATTCCTGAGATCAATTTCTCTCTTGTTATCACAGTAAATTACCATTGGTTGATTCACCTCATCACCAATATCTGTAAGTTGTTTCTTCATCCATAATAGTTGAGTGCATGCCTTTGTGGCGTATATATACTCAACTTCAGTAGTACTAAGAGAAGTAATTTCTTGTTTCTTTCTCAACTAGACAACACATTTTTGCCCAATATAGAAGGCTACACCACTAGTAGACTTTCTATTGACTGCATCACTAGCCCAGTTCGCATCAGAAAACACTGATAATTCACTGTTACCACCTGCATCAAAATATAACCCAAAGTAATGTGTACCTTGAATGTATCTCATGATTATTTTTACTTCTTCCATATGTTCCTCCTTTTCATTACACTGAAAGTGGGCCGCAAGACATGTGGAAAATACAATATATGGCCATGTCGTTGTCAGGTACAGAAGGCTCCCAATGATCCGCCTGTACATGGTGGGATCAATAGAGGCCCCATCCTCATGCTTTCCTAGTTTAGTTCCAACTGCAATCAGAGTTGACATTGGTTTGGAGTCTTGCATATTAAACTTCTTCAGCAGATATCTTGCATAATTTTCCCAAGAAATGAAATTATATTTCTTCTTTTGAATCACCTAAATCCCCATGAAAAATGAGAGCTCCCCAATCATAGACATTTTAAATTCTGATTTCATGTGATTGCCTGATTCATCCACTGATTTCTGCCTACTACCACCAAATATGATATCATCAATGTAGACTAGAACCATGAATTGATCTTTTGGAGAATTCTTCACATAGAGATTGTGATCTAATCCTCCTCTTTTGAATTCCAGCTTCTTGAGATATGAATCCGGCTACGAGTACCATGCCCGTTGTGCCTGCTTCAAACCATATAGAGCTTTCTTTAGTTTTCAAACCTTTATTTCATCAGTACCTAGAAAAAACCACTGGTTGTTCAATGTAGACTTCTTCTTCGAGTACACCATTAAAGAATGTTGTCTTGACATCCATTTGATATAATTTATATACTCTTTGGAGTGCCATGGCAAGGAAAATCCTGATTTACTCTAGTCTAGCCACTGGAGCAAAGGTTTCTTCAACATAAATTCCTTCAATCTGGGAGTATCCTTTACATACCAGTCATGCCTTGTTTCTAATGGCACTTCCATGCTCATCAAACTTATTTTTGAAGATCCATTTGGTACCAATCACATTGTGACCTTTGGGTCTCTATACAAGATCCCATGTATGATTCTTGTCAATCTGATCTAATTCTTCATTCATGGCTTTTACCCAAGATTCATCATTTGTAGCTCCTTCAAATGTGGATGGCTCCACAATTGATAGAAATTCCAATTGTGTGTTATTCCTTATCCTTCATGTTTGAGTGGGTGCACTCATGTCCCCAATTATGTTGGATAGATCAATCTCATCTCTTCGATTTCTCCTGCGAGGTTCAGTTTAATTCTCTTTAGCCACAGTTTCTTCTTCAAATTCTTCATCTGAGTCAACATCATGATGTGACTACTGAGTGTTTTTTAAAACTTTCTCTATTTCTATATTTTTATTTCCTCCACGTTCACTTTCTTCCTCAAGTTCTATTACATTAGCATATGATGTCCTTGAAGCATTTTTGGTTTTCTCTTCAATTATTTTAACATCACTACTTTCCACAATCCTTCCTAAATTCTTGTTGAAACATTTGTAGGCTTTACTCTTCATTGAGTAACTAAGGAAAATTACTTCATCTGCATTGTCGCCATAATTCCCTTGATTTCTTTTTTTGTTCCTGATGAAGTATTTACTTCCAAAGACATGAAAGTATTTTAAAGATGGATTCCTTCCATGCCACAATTAATATGGTGTCTTTGTCTCACCCATATAAAGTTCTGTTTGATTCTGAATATACACTGCAGCTTGAACAGCCTCTTTCCAGTAGTGCTGTGGAATACAAATCTCAATCAGCATAGTTCGTGCCATGTTGTTCACATGTCGATTCCTACGTTCAAAAACTCCATTTTGTTGTGGAGTTCTCATAGCAGATACCTTATGCTATATCCCTTTCTTCTCCATATAATTTTCAAATTCAATGGATGTGTATTCTCCTCCATTTTCAGATTGCAACACTTTGATTGTTCGTCCGATATCATTCTCAGCGATTCACTGATATGTTTTCATTCAGTCATGGACTTGTTGTTTCCTGTGAATGACCATCACGCATGCCATTATATTGTAATCATCTATGAAAAGGACAATGTACCTTTCTCCATGAGTTTCATCAACATTTATCGGACCACATACATCTGTATGAATCAAATCAAGAAGGTGAAATGCCCTTTTATTGTTTCGCCGATATGAACTGCAAACTATCTTCCCACAAATGCAAGCATCACAAGACTTTTCACGCTCATGATTCAGGTTGGGAATGTCCATGAAAATCACCAATTTTGATATTTTCTCCATGTCTTATTGATTGATTGTCCCAGTCTTCGATGCCACAAATTTTTCTCTTCTTCAACAGTCATGTATTAGACATTTTCTTCACTATCAACCTGATATAAGTTGCCTTCTATTCTGCATCCCTTCATAAGTGAATTTCCTATCTTTCCCGTGATAGTTCAAACTTTCTGATTAAAAGTAACTATAAGTCCCGAGTCACAAAGTTGACTCACACTGAGTATATTATGATGTAGGCCATCTACGTAAAAGACTTCAATCTTCTTTAGTTCTCCATCAGTAAATTCGGTACTTCCCCTCCCTTTGATTTTTAGAGCTCCATCATTACGAAAGAATACTGTACCATAAACCTTCCTTTTGATATCTGTTAACAGGTCGGCATTACCTGACATATGAGATGAACAAACGCTATCCAGAATCTAGGTACTGTTGTTCTTTGTAGCTTTGAGGGCCACCTCTGCAAGGTTGGATTTATCAATATTCTTTCTTGCCTTCCACGAGACATTGGATTGAGTATACAGAACTGATGGCCTTTCAATTATCTCTTCTGTGTACCCTGGTTCTTCATAGTCAAAATCTTCTTTGAGAGGAGAAAACCTTTTTGAAAGAGACACACTATCTTGCTGACGAGACTTGACTTGTCCTGAACTTTTTTATGAGGTGTTCATGTCCCTTCTATGCCTGCAATTTTCATCCTTATGACCGAAGTTAGAATAAAGAAAAAAATATCCATAGAAATGTTTTCTTCTATAAGAATTAGGATATGAATTTTTTCTTCTTTTTTGAACTCATATATCTTCTTCATTCAGATAGCTTCTTGTCTCTTCGAAAAAAAGACATGGTATGGCCCAAATAGCCACAGAACTGACACTTCATGAGAGAAAATGTATTCTCACTTGAATTTCTCCTCATACCTTCTTCCTTGGGTGTATAGTTAGATAGTCTGTAATTTCTCAATGTTTGAGGATAATTTTCAGTTCTCCATTTAGTTTGGATTGAGGGTTTATTTTTCATCACTTTAGGCAACGTTTCAACATGTTAAACTTTCATCTTATCATTCTTTTGGATCTTTTCACTTCCAGTAGTTGATGTCTCTACTTCACATTTAATTCCACTCTTTCCCATGTAAGTGGGGCTTTTATCACACAAGATTTTTCCAACCCCATTTGAACCACACATGGCTCTTGACAGTAATTTTGCATCGGAGAATCTTCCAAATTTTATTTTCTTCCTTGATTCTATTGGAATTGATTCAGTATCAAGTTTACCCCTAAGAGTAACAAATTCCTACTCAAGATCCTCAGTAGTCTTGGATTTTTCTTCTAGTCTGGAGGTGAGGTCATTGATGACCTTTGGCTGCTCTTCAATTATAAGCTTCAGATCCACTACATCATCATTTCTTTCAATTATTTTAGACTGTACCTTCAAAAATTCTTCTAGTCGTTCAATTTTCACCTTCACGTTGATCAACGTATTCAGTTGATTCTTCTACAATTGATTTCCACTTATTGCAACTCTTAAAATTAGTATTATGATTACTAACAGCATTCTTAAGTTGCATCTTGGGATCTGAACAAGTTTTCAACTGTTTTTATCCACCAGTATCTTCTTAATTTTCAATAGTGGCCATCATGGAAGCATGGTTCCTAGTTTTGAATTCTAGTTCTTCTTCATCACAGTATTCATTATCATCTTCTTCCTCTTCAAAGACAACACTATTCCTTTTCATTTTATTTCCAGATTTAAAGTCTACCTTTTTTAAAAACCTTCTTCTGAGGATTCTAGAAGCTTTCATCTTCACTATCTTCATCATTGATCTTTCTTAAGAACTGAGAGGCAATGTTCCCAACTTTTCTGCAACGATAACATGCAAGATGTAACTTCCCTTTGAATTTCCCTTTTCCCTTCTGGAACTTCTTTGCAATGATAGAAAGAATTTATTTTTCTTCGTCATCTTCACCACTACTCTCTTTTGTAATTTTTAGTTTATCCATGGCCTTAAATTCCATTTCCTTACTCACACAAGTCGTAACATCTTCTAGTTTGATTCTCATTTCATATGCTACCAATCTTCTTAGAAGGTCATCCAGAGAAAGTTTTGAAAGATATCTTTCCTCAAGGACTGGTACCTTTTCATTGTATAGGGGGGGAATACTTCTATGTATTTTATGAACAATGTCAATGACTTTGATTTCTTCTCCTAGGCCTTAAATCGCTCCAACTACTTCAGTGATTCGATTAATGAAGGAGTCTGCATTCTCATCAGGATTCATCTTCAAATCATCGAACCTATTGTGCAACACTTGTAGTTTCACCTCCTTCAATTTTCTATCTCCTTCATAAATATTCTCAAGTTTATCCCACACGTATTTTTCTGAGGTGGAATTCATCACCTTTAGGTAGATCTAATCAGAAAGGGCTGTGGTGAGTGCATTTTGTGCTTCAGCATCTACATCAAGAACTTTCATGTCTCTGCCAGTCATAGACAAGCCTGTTGGATCAGTGACGTGCATTCCTTGCACATCAGAAAATATAAATTCTATTCTAAGAGATGTTAGATGATATCCCAATCTTTTCTTCTAGATCTAGAAATTAATTCCATTAAAGAGAGGGACTCCCCTGACATAGACAACATTCTCCATGGTGAAAAAGTACAGATTAAACACCAGAAACCTCACTCTGATACCACTTGAAGGACCCTAGGACACCCTGAGAGGGGAGGGGTGAATCAGGGTGTCAACGTTTTCTTTTAAAGTTATGGATCTTGTTCCCACGTTGGTAGGAACTTGTTAAACCTGTACGATAGATATGAATAGAAAGAAAGCATTCACATGCAGAGAGACGACACAACACTTTTTACTTGGTACACCACTAAGGGATACATCCAAGGAGCATATGCTGACAAGTTGTCAGTCGTACCAAATTCCACTAATCTTCACTTGTTTTGGATTACAAAGGTTCAGGCACAGTCACTCTGTCCCAGACTCACTGCCTTTACAAAAGTTTTGGGATAGCTCACTGCATCAATTGGGCCACTCCCATTGACTCCCCCTGGCTCACTGCCCTTGGTGTAGTCACAATCATTTTATAGACGTGAAGGTATATTTAATAGATTTTCATTGAAGTCTTTGTCTCTGCTTAGTACAAGACTCTACTTGCATCAAAGTCTGGAATTGATGCACTAAAATGCACAGAACCACTGAACTGGATAACCAGAACGTGCAGACAAGCTTCACTGAAAATTGTGTGCAACACCAACCCTTTGCGTGAAAACCCATCGAATTTTGTGCAAAAATTACTTTTGGAGCGTAAAAATATTTCGCGCAACAACACCCTTTTTCATGCAACTTAAACTTTTACAAGTAACCCCAATTATTACGTGCAGGTATTCCTTTTCCGCGTATCCTATAATTTTCCACGTAGTCCATAATATTTCATGCAAGCCCCTTTACGTGATCCGTTTTCACGCATCTGACCTCAGATCTTCTCTAAGTATTCAACAGTATGGAAAGAGGGGGGGGGGTTACCTCTTATTTATAGGCTTCTGAGACCCCTGTACGCAAAACCCCCTGTGGAGTGTAAAACAGCTCATCTGGTGCATAAAATTTCACGCCGGTATCGTTTTTTTTCACATCTCCAGATTTTTCACGCAGCCCATGCCTTTTCCATTTTTCGATGTTTTGATTCCGAAACACTATTTGTTTGAATAACCTCGATCCTCTATTTCGTGCATCCCACTATTTTTTGCGCCCAACTAAAATATTTTGTGCACATACCTTATTTTTCATGCACCACGTCCTCTTTATGCGGACCTACTTTTACCAACAGTCAATGTATTCAATTTCCGATATTGAGGCCCAAAAATTTGGCAAACACTGGGAAATGATGCCTCCTTAAATACCATTGTCTGCTCAAACTGTATGATTACTTTGCTGGTACACATTCTGATCTTCCACTGGGGATTGACAACAAACACAAACCAAACTCCAATTATTGCATAGAACAACCATGGATCCAACATTCATCTCTTTCTTCATTAGTATTTTGATCCACCTTATTCCCATAATCATGGAAATAAATTGCTCTATGGCCTTACCATCCACACTTTTATTAGACCCCCTAAGGAAATTTTCTCCCTGATTCTTCCCCAACATAGAGCATAAAGGAAAGTTCCTATTCTTTTCTCCGTGGTTTTTAGAGATTCCATTAATCTCCATCTCTATATTCTTATCAAATCCATGAGATTGATATGTGACTCCTACCTCCATTTCAACCTTGATTTCACAACTCAAAATCTCTTTGTATCTAGTAAATTCTGTTATGGGAAACTTTCTTATGAGAGTTGGATTAAATTCACCAAAGAACCTATCAAATTTACATTCATGTTGGACGATAATTCGTGAGCATACCTTACATGTCTTGTTATATTAGCTTTGTAGCTACCAAAATATTCTTCATCCCTTTGCCTCAACTCAAGGAAATCCTTCTCCATATTATTATGAATAATTACAGGAATGTACTTATTGAAAAATAAGTTATTCAACTCATCCCAAGACATGGATTCAATCTCATAATGATACCTCATATTCTTGATTAGAGTCCACCACTAATCTACTTTTCCATCTAACTAATATGCAGCCAAAATGAATTTCTCATGATTCATACACTAAAGAAAAAATAGTATATTTTATATGGTATTAATCCATTATTCAGAAAAAAGTGGATCAAAATACCCTTTGAAAGAAGGCGTACATTTCCTCATGAAATACTCAACAAAATGTTGTTACCTCATTTTCTCATTTATAAGTTCACCCTGATTCATAGCTTGAGAAATATGTGTGAGAATAGAAAAAATATTTTTCATTCCATACCCCATTGCATTCGGTTTCTTAGGAGGACAATCGTTTCATTTTCCATCATAATCTCTTGTAATGTGGTTCCTTCTTATTCTGACCATTAACTAAAACCAAAAACACAAAGTAAGAAATAGTTATCATAATAAAGAACAACATACTGATGAAAAATAACTCATAGTATATCTAACTCATGACACATTCCAAAATATAGGACACCTTAGGATTATCCTAGGTTATTTATAGCCATATTATTTTTAAACCCTTCATAATGGTTCGTGAATTGTTTTTTAATTCCCAAAGTATATCCCTCAAGAGTGTCAAATCAGGGGCACAACAAGGCTCGTTGTTGTGTATCAGATTACGTCGAGACATACCTGTAACATCTTATCAGACTTGTCACATATGGGTAAATATGTGGAAGAGCTACATCCACTTATAATATCGAAATATGGGTATATTGTTAGGAAAACACTAAATCTATCCTTCACCAAAATTTTAGGACATTTATATATAATTTGTCTCATCCCTAAACATACAGTTTGACATGTCCTTAGGTTTATCACCAAGGTTTTCTCATCCCAGATTCCAAAGGTTAACTAAACCTACCTTTGATACCAACTATAGAGAACCTCAATTTTCAAACATTAAAATAACATAACTTTTGTGGAAAAAACACATTAAACAAATAGATATAAGAAGACCGTACTAATATAGTTCATTTGGAAACACGAAAACATTGAAACTGGTAGATAAATTAGCTACATTATCTCCCAGTAGGTACTTATTTACTATCACCCTTCTTAGAAAACTCAAACATAATACATATCTTTATAACATGGGGAAGGAAACATAAAAAGGGGTGATATCAAATTATTTGTAAGGTTTAACAAGGGAGACATGTAAGAATAATAACTAGCATAAGGGTATGAGAACATGATCATGAATATGTAATATCAAACACTATATATCAAATATCATAATAGAGATTATTGGATAAAGACTGGTAGTTAATATGACACGAATCATAATGAAATAAAGAGCATAAGGTAGGAAATCATAACTATAACGATCCAATGTTTTTTCAATTGAAACTAATTTCATATAAATATGTTAGATAGTCAGATGAAATCACAACACAATGAAATAATAAGTAATATGTGACTTTTAAAAATAATTTTGTCACTTATGTGTTTTGAATTTCGAAAATCTAACATACATAGTTGCGATCAGTAAATTATATTGAGTCTAATATGACCAACTTAATTTTTGGTGAATAGTAACATACCCTTACGAATAGTAAAGTTACTCTTATGAATAGTGACATAAAATAATTAATAGTAACCTTACATGTGATATTAAATAAATAATATTCAGGTGGGAGTATGATATACCTATATCTTGGAATAAGACAATAAATGTTTTAAAATTGTAATTTTTTCCGAATAAATTATGATTTGAATTAAATATAAAATTAATAATAAATAGAAAATTATTTTTGAAAAATGGATTTTTTTGGATTCTACATGTTGAAAAATGGTATGGGTAAATTTTTGGGATTTTTAAAAAATACATGAATTTTTTGTGAATGGTAAAATACATTAATTTACCATATAAATACATTATAATTTAAATCCACTATTCCTAATATAATTATTGATGTAAGAACCCAAATCCTGAACTCACATACATTTATTTCTATTTTAGGTCATTGAATACTCACTGTTTCTTTTCTTCTGAAGAAACAATAAATTAAGGATTATAATATTATGAAAACCCTCCTCCCCTCCACTATAAATACCAACCATCCTTACCTCTTCTCTTCACTCCTCTAAATCATTGAGACTTGGAAATAATCTACCCAAATATCTTCCCAATATCCTTACCCAAATCTAAAATCCCCTAGCCTATTAAGTATAGAAAACCCTCTCCCCTAAAGAGGCTCTCAAAGGAGGAAAACTCAAGAGGTAAATTCCTCTTTCCAATTCTTTTATTTCTTTTAAGTTATTTTATTTTATTCATAGTTTACTCACCTCCCTCAACCCAAATTGTATAATAAAAACAATAAAATTCATGTATTGGAATTATATTATTCTAATGGGATAATTCATTTTCTTCTCTCTTTTCCCCATATTTTATTTGAACGAAATTAAAACACCATTTGAGGTGTGTTAATTTAGCACAATCAAGGACTACAAGTTATCAATTTCCATTACCATATTAAATTATGGTCATGAAACCATTTTCATGATTTAAATAGAACATAATATATTTATTATTCCACATATATTGTTCTAGAATCTTTTTTTACACATGGATTTGGTTTATAAAACAAAATGTGTTCTTTGTGGTCATAAAACCGCCAACTAACCCAAAAGAATGTCACAAAAGTTTTGTATAATGATTCAACTTCACTTTAAGTAAACAGATTAAGTTCTCAACCATGTCAAATTCTTGATATTAAATTATAAAATAAAAATTCCATTCTTTATAACTGCCTTCATCATACACGATTATCCAAACATCAGCTGATCATTAAAACCTCACAAGAAAGCATACTCGAACAATGAAATTGAACATCTTAACCAATAAAAATGGTTATAAATGAACTTAAAAAGGTTATAATAAATTTTTTAAATTTATAATAAGTTCTATAATTATTAATTAATGAACCTGAATTTATTTTTCATGTAATAAAGTTCATGAAAAGATCACCATTATACTTAATGTAAGGGATCCTCTCCATTTCACTTTTATTCAAGAATTTCCTCTATGATATGCCATTTTATGTGTATTTTCTAATGTTAAGGGATGATTTATAAACTCCCCCACACTTACATAAGGATTTATATGTTATTATTAACTCTTTTATCTATCATTAATTCCCCTTAAGTACACCCAATATTTTGTCGATAAGTTGTAAGGAATTCTACTCGAACTTCCTTTATTTCGTTGGGTTGCTCTATCTTTATTTTTACCCAAATGAAGTTGTATATTATCATTATGTAAAATTTATGCTTGATGTTTTTATGATCCAAAATAATGTTTCAATATCCATCCCTCATTCCCTTTTGTATATATACATGCTTTTAAGTGAATCAACCCTTGATACTTCCTAATAAGAAAACTTGTTTTAAGGGAACTTCCCAAATTTTTAAAAAATTTCATGTGCACTCTATCCTTTGTCTTAAGAAACCAATGTATTTATAAAATCAATATTTCTATTATTAAAACCTTATTGGTTCATTTATGGTATTATATAAAAGATTTATCCCATTTCTATTTTTAAATCTCTATAGTATTTTCCTTAAAACCGCACAAAAATGTTTTAAATGCTAAAATTTATCAAATACATTTCTTACTTGTTTTCAACTTTGTTTAACATCAATTACCATGATATATTCCTATTATAACTTATGAATTTTCATGTATGTTATAATTTGTTTCTTTCATGGAAACTTTCTTTATACACCCATTTGTTATGCTTTTTGTCATGATTGTGGTACCCAATTCCTTCCATGGGTAACCCTTATTTTTAAGTAAGATCGATTATGTATGATTATTTATATGGAAAAAATATTCATGAAATGTAATATTGGTGAACCTAGATAGAGCTCCAATTTATTGGGTAAATTTGAGGCTCATTAGATGTTATGTACGACGGTCTTGGCGGTTTTCCTTGGCTTGTGTGACTATGTGCAACGGTCTTGGCAATTATACTTTCCTTGTACTATAATGTGAAATGGTCTTGGAGGTTAGCCTTAATTCATAATAAATTCATATTTTATGTTTTTTCCACATTTCTATGATTCCATGTTTATATTATCCCTTGTTTATATATTATGATATGTTATATGACTTTTTATATAATCATGTCATACCTTCTATCCCATGTGCTAATGCTTTGTTCTTATGGTTATTCCCTTACTGGGATTTTAGCTCATACCTTTGTTCATATTATCCTCAGGTTATCATATGCATATGTATGAGAACAGTGTATGATATGATCTCATTATAGAGTTTAAATAAGAAGCTGTTTTTTATAATGTTTTATTATGCACCAGTCATCCAAGACACTAGACCTTATGATCCTTGTCTTGTACTCTGATGTATAATTATGCTTAAAATCATGTAGTGTTATATATAAAAGGCTACAGTCTCTAAAGTTGGTATTAAAGGACAATCTATTTATTTTTGGGGATTAGGAATAGGTCAATTTTGTAAGAACCTTACGGATGAGATGAAGTATAAGAAAACATCCCTAAATTTTGGTAAGTATAGAGTAAGTGGTTAATCAAGAAAATACATCCATGTATAGATAAAAACAGGTAGAGGCAGCTCTGACCTAGATGTATCTTGGGGTGAAAAATCCAAAAAGGAGTTTCGGGCTTGACCTAAGGTATCCTAGTGCATGACAGTGGTCCTTTAGACACTCTTGGGTTGACACTCTCGAGGGATATGCTTATTTAAATTCATGATATTAGTAAAAACCATTATTAAAGAGATTTAAAAAAATACCATAAGAATATATGTTGAGAAATATATCGAGGATAACCAAGATTTAATCCTAAGGAACCATAATTTTGGATATAATTCTCCTCTAAATGATTATCCTTTTATGTTCAAATGTTTTTTTAGGTTCAACAACTAAGTATTCAAGCCCTATAATTGTATGTTCGTTTTCCTAGTTAATGACTGTAAATAGAAGAACATGTTCCAAAAACCAATGTGATAGGCAATGTGAAGATTTCCTTAATGAAATGTCTGATATGATGGGAACAGGTGCTAAAAAAATCATGAAAATACTTGCTCAGCTAGCTCAAGTTATGAATAACAACTTGAATCATGTGGAACACCCTCCTCCTAAAAGGAAATAGAATGTTTCTATAGAATAATTCATGTAGAAAAGGCCTACCATGTTTAGAGGATCTTCTGATACCCTCCTCACAAAATAGTGGATTAACTCCATTGAAAATATATTCTTCATCATCTAGTTCTTGGAAAAAGGGAAAGTTGTACTACCAGTCTATCATTTTGATGGGGAAGCTGATCAAGAATACAACATCCCAAGATGAAATTGATTGCATGAATTGGGAGAAATTCAATAGGATGTTTTTAAATAAATATTTTCCTCTAACCCCCCCCCCCCCATTTCAATATGTAAAGAGAGTTCCCCGATATCAAGAAGAAGGAATATGAGTACATTGCGGTGTATGAAGCAAAGTTTACATGTCTTTTAAGGTACGCATCTAGTATTTTCATAAACACCGAAATCAAGGTGGATAGCTTCTTTAGAAGGCTAGAGCTAAGTCTATGGAAGGTGTTTGCGATTCAAGACTTCGACAGTTATGAGTATATTGTCCATCATGACATCGTTGAAATGAAGATTGGAGACTCTTAGTGGTCTCAGGGGCCTGGTGACAAGAAGATAAAAATGGAAAACCATATGGGTGGTTCAATAAACAAATCTCATGATTGATAGAAGACCGAATATCACACTTGAAAAAGTTTTGAGAAGAAGCATCATGGGAACTGTCCAAAGGGAGCCTGGAATTGCTTCAAATGTGGAAAGTTGGGACATATGGCCAAGAACTACCAAAAGGATATAAAAAATACCACTAATGTGGGAGGATAAAGGAAGGTTCATATCAATGCTCAGCCAGTGGTGCAGTGTTACAACTGCAAGGAGCATGGACATTATGGAAACAATTTCTCTAAGCCAAGGGTTGTTAGAGGAAATCAACAACAACCTATCTAAGGAAACAAGGAAGGAATAATGTGATCACTGCTGATAAGGTGGAGTTGGAAAATGATGTGGTGATAGATATGCTAGTTATTCATTCAATAGAAGATAACATTCTATTTTATTATGGTTCTATGAAATCTTTAATATATTTCAATTTTAGTAAAAATATCCAAACGCCACCTCAAAATTTAGAGGACAAGTTAACTTTAAGAACATGAAATGGGGAAATTATTAATTACATGGTTTATAACTTCTCCCCAATTATTTTTTGTGGACCGAACCTCCATGAAAATCATTTCATACTTCCTTTAGTGATGTTCGACACTATTCTGGGCATGGATTTTCTGTCTTTATACAAATATAATATCAACTGTTGGGAAAGGGAGATCACTCTTAACATCTCGAAGCATCCTCCAATTATTTACAAGTGTAAGGAAGAAGATGAATATATTATAGAATCATCATCTCAATTGTGGATATTTCTTCTTTATGGGCAAGAATATCTAGCCCAGATGATTAAGACAAAGGAGAGAATCATTCTGGAATACATTCGCATCATGAGGGATTACAATGATGTATTCCTTGAAGAGTTTCCTAGTATTTATCTTGTCCTAGTGGTTAAGTTCTCAATTGAACTTATTCCTTGATCTCTTACTATATAAAATAAACCTTACATAATAGCCACCATAGAGCTGGAAGAGCTTAGGAAGCAGTTACAGGAGAATCTGTAGAACAGTTTTATATGACCTATTGCTTCACCATAGGGTGTACCAGTCCTCTTCATCAAGAATAAGGATGGATAATTGCCCCCCTACATTGATTATTGTGAGCTCAATAAAATCATAATAAATAAAAATTATCCCCTTACTTGGATAGATAAATGTTTCTATCAGCTTCATGGGGTCTGTTATTTCTCTAAGGTGGACCTTTGGTTGGTATATCACCAATTATATGTGAGGAACAATGACATTCCCAAGACTTCATTTCAAACTAGGTATGGACACAATATGTTCATAGTGATTCCCTTCAGACTCACTAATGCTCCAGAAAGTTTCATGGATTTAATAAATAGTGTCTTTAGAGATTACCTCGACAAATATGTAGTAGTCTTTATTGATGATATTCTGATATACTCCAAGAGAAAAGAGGAACATGAGGAGCATTTGAATACTATGTTAATGAATTTGAGAAGGGATAAGATGTATGCAATGTACATAAAATCTGAGTTATGGATGGAGGATGTATCATTATTAGGGAATGCTATCACCAGTGAAGGGATATCTATAGACCCTTCCAAGATAGTGTCAATTGAAGAGTGGCCCATGCCAATATCTGTAATAAAGATCCATTGATTTTTGGGTCTAGCTGGATATTATCGACGATTTTTGAAGAAATTTTCATAGTTGTTAAATCCAATGACCATGGTTACATGTAAGAGAGTAAACTATGTATGGACTTAGGAATGTGAAGATTGTTTCAAGTATTTGAAGAAGAGGCCTATCACTACACCAGTACTAACACTCCCAACAAGTGGAGAACTCTTTTTGGTGTATAGTGATGCTTAAAATAATGGATGAGGATGTTTTCTAATGAAAAATTATAAGTGATAGCCTACACCTCACAACAGCTAAAAATCAATGAGAAAAACAATCCCATGCATGATCGGGAGTTTAAGGATGTGATCTTTGCATTGAAAATATGGCGGAATTTTCTCTATGGGGAGAAGTGTGAGATATATACTGATCAAAAAAGTCTCAAATAAATATTAACATAGAAAGAGATTAATATTCACCAATGAATATGGATAGAACTCATCATGGATTATGATTTCTCAATCCACTACAATCCTGGTAAGAAAAATAAGTTGGAGGATGTTCAAAGTAGAAATGATCTTTCATATTTATCAACAATGAGAATTAAAAAAATCTGATATTCATAGATTTACAGAGGATGGACATGGTAATCATTAAGGGCAGAACATCATCAATCCTTTCTCAAATTATTTCTCAACCATATCTCATGGAGTAAATAAAGGATGATCAATGAAAAGATATGGAAATTCTAAAAAGGGTGGAGGCTATTAGAAATGTGAAATCCTCATAGTTCATGACTGATGAGGAATGAGTTGTAATATTTGGGTTAGGAATATTTGTAATATCCAATCCAAATATAAGGAAGGAGATTTTGAATGAAGCACGTAGCTCGACCTTCTCTACTCACCTAGGGAGCACAAAGATGTATCACGATCTCTAGGAAAACCTTTGGTGTGACAATATGAAAAGGAAGATTGATGAATATACATCAATGTTCCTGGTATATCAGAAAGTGAAGGCTGAGAGGAAAAAGTCTAAGGTGATGATGTAATCACTACCCATACCAACATAGAAGTGGGAGAACATCACCACAGACTTTTTCACTAGACTTCTAAGGACATCCAGAGGAAACAATGGTATTTGGGTTATTGTGGATTGTCTTATAAAGATGGATTAGATTATTTCAATTCGTGAGGACTTCTCATTGGATCAACTTTCATGGATTTACATCAAAGAAGTGGTAAGGATGCTTGGAGTACCACATTATATTTTATCTGATCATGATCCAAGATTCACCTTGGAGTTCTAGAAAATTCTCTAACATACTCTAAGCACTAAATTGAACTTCAATACAGATTATCATCCTCAAACTAATGGAAAATCTGAGCAAACTATTCATACACTAGAAGAGATTTTGAGATCATGTTCTATGGAATTCAAAGGAGGATGGTACCAACAACTTCCACTAGTTGAATTATCCTACAACAACAGTTTCCACTCAAGCATCGAAATGGCACCATATGAATCCCTTTATGGGAAAAGGTACATAACACTAGTGTGTTGGGATGAAGTCGGCAAGCGTAAGATGCTAGGACCAGAAATAGTCCATGAAATGGAGGAGAAGGTGAAAACCATTCAAAAACATATCAAGAAAGACCAAAGTATAATGAAGAGTTACACATTTAATTGTCAATAAGGCCTTGATTTCAAAATTTGATACATTTTATTTCTACCCAAATCTGTATTAAAGAAGGTCATGAGGTTTGGAATGAAAGGGAAGATAAGTACTAGGTACATTGACCCCTTCAAGATTCTTGATCATGTCGGGGTTGTGGCCTATCGACTTTCACTTACACCTACAATGGAAAAAGTACATGGTGTCTTACATGTATCCCTATTAAGGAAGTATATACCAGATCCTTCACATGTACTCTCTTCAGAGGTGGTACAGTTGGATGATTAACTTTCTTACAAGGCATAGCCAGTGAAGATATCGGATCATAGAGATAAAGTTCTACGTAACAAGACTACTCACCTAGTCAAACTACTGTGGTGAAACCAAAAGTACGAAAAGGCAACATGGGAACTGGAGGAGGTAATGAAGGAAATGGACCTGCACCTATTTATGGCATAAAATGTAAAAAAAAATTTGAGGGTGAAATTTCATAAGGGGGAATAATGTAACGACCCAATGTTTTATCAATGGAAATTACATTACTATAAATATGTTATATAATCACATGATATCAAAACACAACGAACTATTAACAACTATGTGACCTTTAAACATAAGTTTGTCTCTTATGTGTTTGAAATTTCAAAAATCTAACATACACAGTTGTGATCAGTATGTTATTTGGAGTCTAATATGGGAAACTTACTTTTTGGTTAATAATAACATACCACTATGAATAGTAAAATTACCCTTGTGAATAGTGACATAACCTAATGAATAATAACATTACCTATGATAGTATATAAATAATATTCAAGTGGTATTATGATATACATATATCTTGTAATAAGAAAATAAATGTTTACAAATTGTTATATTTTTCGTATAAATTATGATTTTAATTACATATTAAATTAATCATAATTAGAAAATTATTTTTGAAAAATGGATTTAAATTTTGAATTCTACACATCTAGAAATGGTCTGAGTTAATATTTGGGATTGTTTTGAAAAACATGATTTTTTGGTGAATAGTAAAATACATTAATTTACCGTATAAAAACATTATAATTTAAATCTACTATTCCTAATATCATAAGTGATGTAAGCACCGAAATCTAGAACTCACTCACATTTATTACTATTATAGTTCATGTAATAGTCACTATTTCTTGTATTTTGAATAAATAATAAATAAATTATTATAATATTATGAAAACCCTCCTCACGTCCACTATAAATACCACCCATCCTAACCTCGTCTCTTCACAACTCAAAAGCATTTTTCCTAGCCAATATTCTACCAAATCACTTTCCAACCTCCTTAAACATGTCCAAAATCACCTATACTTCTCAATATACCAAATCCTTTCCCCTTAATAGGCTCTCATAGGAGGTAAAATCAAGAGGTAAATTCCTATTTCCAATTATTTTATTTATTTTAGGTTCTTTTCTTTTATTATTTTTTTACTCACCCATCTTAACCCAAATGGTACGATAAATCCAGGAAAATAAATGTACTATAGTTTTATTATTCTAATGGGGCAATTAATTTTCTTCTCTCCTTTCCCCATATTTTATTTGAAAGAAATGAAAACGCAGTTTGAGATGTGTTAATTTAGCGCAATCAAGGACGACAGGTTATCAATTTCCATTACCATATTAATTTTGAGTCATTAAACCATTTTAATGATTGAACAAGAACATAATATGTGTATTATTACTCATCTATGGATTTTTAATACTTTTGTACACATGGTTTTCGTTTATAAAACAAAACATGTTCTTTGTGTTCAAAAAACTGCCAATTAACCCAAAAGGATGTCACTAAAGTTTTTTATAATGACTCAACTTAACATTAAGTAACCACATTATGTTTTCAACCTTTTCAACTTCTGGATGTTCAATAATAAAAGAAAACTTCAATACTTTACAACCACATTCATCATACATGTTTATTCGAACATGAATTGATCATTAAATCCATGTAAGAAAATAGACCCGAATAATGAAATTGAACCTCTTAACCAATAAAAATGGTTATAAATAAACTTAAAATGGTTATAATAAATATTTAACATATATAATAAGTTATTTAATTATTAATTAATGATCCTAATTTTATTTTTCAGGTTATTAAGTTAAATAAAATATCACCATCACACTTAAGGTAAGGGATATCTCGTTTTCACTTTTATTCAAGAATGTCCACTAAGATATTCCATTTAATGTGCAGTACATAATGATAGGGTGTATTAAAACCTCCCCATATCTACCTCATGATATATAAGTGACATTAAACCCATTTATCTCTCATTAATTCCTCTTAATTACACCTGATACGATGCCGATAATTCGTAAGGAATTCTACTAGAGTTTCCTTTATTCCGTCGGGTTGCTCTATATTTATTTTTACCCAAATGAAGTTGTCTTTTATTTTTATATAAAACATATAAATGATGTTTATATGATCCAAACTAATGCTTCAAGATCCAACCCTCATTATCTTTTGGATATATACATGCTTTTAAGTGAATCCCTCCCCGATACTTCCCAATAAGAAAACTCGTTTTAAGGGAACTTCCCAAACATTTACCCAATTTTATGTAGACAGTTTCACCTATTTTTGATATCACTTACCATGATATATGCCTATTTAACATTATTAATTTCCATGTATGTTCTAATCTCTTTATTTCATGGATAGTTTCATGATACACCTATTTGTTAAGATTTTTGTCAGGATTGTGGTACCCAGTTCTTTCCATGGGTAACCCTTATGTTTAAGTAAGATTGATTATGTGTGACTGTTTCTGTGGAAAACATATTCATGAAATTTAAGATGAGTGATCCCAGATTTCACTTTAATAAATTAGGTATTGTTTAGTCTCATGAGACGTTATGTGTGATGGTCTTGGCGGTTAGCCTTGGCTTGTGCTACTATGGGAAATGGTCCTGGAAGTTAGCCATGACTCTTACTAAATTCATGTTTTATTTTTCAGCCACATTTATATGAATAAATGATTAAATTATCCCATGTTTATATGTTATGATATGTTACAAGCCTTCTTATATCATCGTGGCATGCCTTCTATCCCATGTGCTAATGCTTTGTTTTTATGGTTATTCACTTACTGGGATTTTAGATCATCCCTTTTTAATGTTATATCTAGGTTATCCAATGTAGATGTATGTGCACAATGTAATATCGAAGAACATTATGGAGTTTAAATAAAATGTTTCTTTTATAATTTTTATTATGTACATAGTCTTCCAATACACTAAAATTTATGATCCCTGGCTTGTACTCTGATGTATAATTATGCTTAAAATCATGTAATGTTATATGTAAAAGCATAGGGTCACTATAATAACATTGGGATAAAACTATGAATTTTGGAAAAAACATAATAATATAATATTATTTCTATAGTAGCGAGGCATCACTCCCAAGACCATCTCAGGGGAAAAATTCCATTACTGAACCAGGTGAACCCCTATTCCAGCCCTTTATTAGTGAACTGAGTGAACCCTTGTTCCAGTCATGTATTTCTGAACTGAGTAACCCTCATTCCAGCCCTATATTATAGAACTGATTGAACCATTGTTCCATACCTATTTATCTCATGAGATTTATTTTTTTACCTAATGAATGAGAAGGAGATATAGGTCTCACCCGTCACATAATGAAATCATACATACATGTTCCACAAGATCATAAAAAATGATATCATAACCCATGAAATGATATGGGTATCAAAATAATGTAAGAATATCATAATATGTGGAAACAGATCTGTTTCATAATCATTTGATCATAAACATAACCCGTGAAAAGAAGTGGGTTTCAAAAGCATATTACCTGTGAAAGAGAAACAAGTTTCATAACGTCATACCATCAAAACATAATATATTCAAAGAAATAATATGAATTGAAACATTTAATAATTTCACCATAAAGGCATGAGTAACACAAATGTGTGTTATCTTAATCTGGAAATAATTTTCAAAGATCATTCAAAACATTTATTCAGGAAAATATCATTTCTTCTTTGAAAATATGATTTTTATAACATAATATTTATTTAAATTTTTTATCTTGAATATATATTTGAAAAATTATAAAGGAAGATTTGAAAATAATAAAACATTTTTCTCAAAATCAGTTTTCCTTGAAAATTATCTTCAAGGATATTTTGAGAACATTTTTGAAAAGATGGTTTTTTGAATACAATTGATTATTGACAGAAGAGAGAGACAATCAGAATTTTCTATAAACATTATATTAAGGACCAGAGAGTGGATAAATGGAACTAAAACATGAATATATCTTGAATAAGAAGAGGATAAGAAAAATAATAAATATTATTGTGGGATAGACCATAAGATTTCATCAAAGGAAGCATAATCATAAATAATCTTGAAAAGAAATGAGATTGTCTCAATAAACTCTAATAATGGGTAACTTTGGATTATACTCTCCATATAATAAAAGGAAATTAAATGAAGATTCATGAATGATGTAAATTCATGATATAAAATGTAAAATATAACTATATACACATCAAAATAGAGTTTAAGTGCATAACAAAACACGAGTATCAAAGAAGGAAAATTGAGACAAAACATTTTACCTATTTGTTATCTTTTGAAACTTAAAACCCATGAAAGAAGGATAAAAAAAGGGACATGTGAATAACCATAAATTTATGTATTATATTTTTAGAATACAATCATGTTAAGTACATATTCAACACAAAATGAAATAGTGGTGAATGTAAAATTTATCTCACCGAAATTAAAATAGAGATGAAATTCCCCATACCTTGTGTCTTGACTCTCTCCGTACCATACAAGATTCTCGTATAATAAAAATAAGTTTATTTTAAATATTATAAAAAACATATTCTTTTATATATTACCATATATTATTATATTATTACCTTACATTACCCTATTGTTAACGATCCCATGTTAATGTTTCACTTCGTGTAATATTCGCTTTGTTCTTCACACGTGTCTTAATTTGTTATATCATTTGTCCTTATAATTATATCATGATTCCAGAATTTATAACATGATATAAATATCATTTATATACTCTATATTTATATTATAATAATTTATATCATAATGAAGTATGAAATGGAATACACCATTCATGAAGATGGTAATCCGTACGTACGCATGAACGTTGTTTTCATCTTTATTATCAAATTGAAAGAAAGTAAGAAAATTAAATATGTATATATATGTATCATTATGAAAGTATAATTACTATAACATATATATCATATAATTTCACTATACCCATCATTAATACATTCCATGTGCTGTGGGAATCAATTACATCACTTTGAGGGGGTGGTAGTCCACACTTCCTCAAACGAGATTATCTTATTAACACCAAATGAAAAGTAATGAGATGTGAGTTTTAAAAGAAATAAAGAAGATTAAATACATAAAATATAAAACATATGACATATATAAATAGATTTTCCATCCTAATTTACACCATTATTGGTGGTAACTGAAAAATGGACAATCATCGTTTCGTGAGGCAGTAATTCTCCATACATAGAAATAATATGTTCTATATCCATTAGATAGAGGTGTGTGTAAGTGTAGGTAAAAAATTTATCATAAAAAAATCCTAGTATGTTTATTGTATTGTTTTTAACAAAAAAATGGAATAAATATATTTTTGTGTGTGAGAAAAGAAAAATAATGGAAAAGTGTTTGAGAGAATACATTACCTCTTAATCGGGTAACTCCTTTTTGTTTATGCCAAAAGGCTTCCTTAATAGGATTCCATCCCAAAGGGAGGATTCAAGGTCTAAGGGTGGATTGTTGGGAAGTTTATTAGGAAGTACATGGGAGAACTTAAAAGGGATTAGAGGTGTGTCAAATTAGTAGAGTTGGTGTCCCTTTTTAGTGAAGGAGGAGTGGCACTCTTGTAAATATTTGAAGAGAGAATTCCACCCACATTTTTCTTATTGAAAGTGGATCCAATAATGGAAAACGGTAGATATAATTTATTATAGTGTACAAATATGGATATTAAATTGGTTTTGGACATGTTTCAATGTCATTTGGGCCCTTAATATTATGTTTTAGTCCCTAATTAAGGATAATTTGGCCTTAACCGCTTTTATTAATTTAATCACTTTTACTAATATATTTCATCAAAAAAAGTTAACCTTATTAGAAATTATAAATTATGATGATAAAAAATATGGAATAAATTTTTCTAAATTATAATAATAGAATTGGTATAAATTAATTTAAAAATAATCTTGTTGTCGGGATGACACTATGAGTTTTTATAGAAAAAAGGATAAAATGTTTGTTTAGTCTTTATGAGAAATTTAAATGTGGATATTGTTTTAATGAAAAAAAATTTATTACATGATAAAAATATTTTCTAACTCAAATATTAAATAAAATTAAATCATATTTTATCATTATAAATAAGATGAATTAAAGAGATGTTTTGAACTAAAAATCAGTATTTTTCACTATTGATCAAAAAATGAAGTTTCTTAGAAAAATCCCAAAAAATTCACTCTAACCTATTTTTTGACATTTTGAATAAAAAATGATGTTTATTTAATAAAATAAAATATATAAATGTGTATAAATTTCCATTATTATTAGATTTAGTTTATTTGAGAGAAATTTATTTTTAAACAGAAAATGGCCTTTACCAAAAATCATATCTTCCATTATCAATATGTTATATTTATATAAAAATATTTATAAAATATTTGAGAAGTAGTTATTAATATTCATATAAATTTTTTTAATGTAAATGTTATAATTATATCATTCAAATAATAATAATTAAAAGAGATATTTCATAGAAACTCATGGTTGCATGTATTGTACGCTCAGTCAATGTTTCATGTCACATACACCAAGTTGGTGTAGTGTGTAACATATTCCAAGTTTGAGTTTGATGTAAAAGGAATATTTTATTTAGGGTATTTCAAGATATAAATGAATATCTAAATTTATTAAAAAAATGGTCCATAAAAACTTAGGGTATTACAACTATAACCCTGGGACTAGTTGAATTAATTTCCCACATATCACATTCAATCTGGATTCAATTATCATAATTGATTTACCAATCACCAAATAATTAGGATCTAATTCAAGTTCATCCCAATTCAAAATATGTGAAGGATCAGTATTTTACCTTTTTAGTTGGTATATATGTAACACATTAGAAATCATAGTCATCTAAGGAGGAAACACCAATATAAAGACAACGATATTTATCATTTTGATGATATAAAAGAGTCCCATATGTCCTGGAGAAATATTTCCCTACTTTAGAACTCTTTTATGATCCTATTGTGGAGAAAACTTTATGAACACATGGTCCCAAACTAGAAACTCTAAATGGTATATTATAAAATCTTCATCGGGCTTGTGAAGACATTGATACATCACTAATAACTAATAGAATACCTGAATGTTTTTCATCATGAATTGAATAATTATTGGCCTTATTAGGGAATACATTCCCACCTCCTTTAACCTAATGGGAGATCGACATGAATGATCATACAAATTATTTAAAGGAGATATCTTGATCAAAGACTAGAAACATTTATTATAATAGAACACTACAAATTCTAGATGGTTATCCCATGATACTCCAAAATCCAAGGCATAAATGTTGTTCATGTAATCTAAAATATAGATTTCCTTCTCCACCTAAAATTTGGTTTGATGATAGTATGTTTTTATTAGATTTACATGAAATACCATCATATCTAGGAGGCCTTTCCAATAATGATAGGTGAATCAAGGGTCTCAAAATGAGATAATATAAAATGAAAACTCATGTAACATAAAAATATTAGGGATATATAGCATCGCTGTCACCTTGTCTTTAGTAGTAACTGAGATCAGAATTAAATTAGACATCTTTTTTAGACAATGAAACATAATAAAATATTTCATTAATACTTTGAGTGGTATGACTTAACCAACAGATAAAATACATGGAAAAATCATCCAACTTATAGGTGGATAAAGGAAGTGTATGTGGATGAATGAATGGATTATGATGGTTGACATTAATTTTATGGAAATTAAAACATTGAAACATGAAGTCCACTCTATCCTATCTCACACATTTACATCAAAATTGAATATTTAGATCATAAAATACCTCAATGTTATCGATGTGTATGGACCACCTAGATAAATGAAAATCCTCCATCAAGAACTTCCATATATAGAAAGAGAACTATATAATAATTCTAGAAGTATAAGATACCCTCGATGGATATAAACTACTTACTAGTTGTCTCCCCATCATATAATATTCATCTTGTTAATTGAAACTCTTTATATCTTGACTAATAAAAAATTATATAGAGAAGATAATGTTTCAACTAAATTGTAGTGAGAAATATATCCTATTTCACTTACCAATTATTTAAGTGTAGTTGACTGAATATATCTACGACATTCCATTATTGAATTTACTTTACCAAAGACATAGAAGGTAAAAGTATACTATGGACATTGTCAAACACATTACCCATTACTGCAATATAGGTGAGATAAAAATTCAATCCGTTACAACATTACAACCATCTTCATTTCCCAAGGATCAAATCCCTCTAAGAAAAAATATATCATGGATTATTATGATATGAATAGAATTTAAATTTCTCCCATAAGTGGTAGTATTGCCAACAATAGTTATCATGAATAATTATAGTGAGTTAAAGATCGTGTTTTGGGTAGTTTTTCTCATGTTGTTGGAGATGAATAGATCCATACATGAATACATAATCAATATATATAATAATAAATCCCAAACCATTTATTAATGCATAACAGTAAAAAGCATACCTAGAAATGGATTCTGGTAAAATCAGAATTTAGTATGACATCATACTGTAATTTAAATCTTGGAAATATTCATGATACTTTATTATCTATATGAAATTAAACCATTTTTTGTATGACTTGTCAACGGTAGTGGTAGACTATAGAATCACTTCATGAACAACTTATACTATCCAACTAGTCCAAAGATTATCATTATATTTAAAAGAATTTAATAGATCCACCCAAGACACTATGACCTATAACTTAATAGGATCAATCAAGATCCCATATTTGGATAATAAATTCCCAATAAAAAATAAAAAAAATCCATAAATTTTACATATATAGAATATCAAAGAATCATTGATCATGTAAGGTTCCCAAAATAGTTCTCACGTAACCTGTATGATACTAAATTTTCTTAGAATAAACTAGAATTTAATCCATAAAACCCATTATGAAGGTGTTTAAGAACTAGTATAATATCCTTTTCATGAGTTATATGAAGACTATAAGAGAACTTTTAAACCAGAATGGAATCACTAGGCACTCAAAATGTCCTTATATGATTAAAAAATGTCATCTTACTAATATTAACATCTCTCACCATAAGGTGGTTGTACACTAAAAGATGATTGATTTTGGAAAAATACCTTAATCCCATTAACAGATCAAATAGGTCATAGATAGTGGGAAGTGGGTACTTATTATTGATTATGACCTAGTTTAAAATCTAGTAGTTAGTACTCTATGGGAGTCTACCCAGTTTAATATATGGTAGTCAGTACACTATGGGAGTTTCCCATTAACCTTTCGAAAAAATGAATCGAGGAATCCCTTAGAGACACACTAGAGTGAATGATTACTTTTATCTTTTAAGTTATCAAGATTATTATTCAATTATCTCTACTTCTCAATAGCCATATTTAATGAAGGGAGAGATATCAGTTGAGTTCCCAAAACTAGATTGATTTTGAACATCATTTTCCTCTATAGGGATATGTATAAGCAATAATTTGAGAACACCTAATAAAATTAAATAACACAAGATAAAAATCACTCATGAAACTTACCTTTTCATCTTCTAATATAATATAAAATATTCGATAGTAGTTTTTTCCTGATTCAAAAAGAGGAGACACTGACATACTATTTTTCAGGTCTAGTTGTTCCAAAATTATTCTAGTACTACCATAAGGGATGATTAAATTCACTCTATAATGGTAATAATATATTTGAGGTTTATAATACATCATTGAGTATTTCATGTAGATTAAAATAAAATGATACATATTAAGGAAATAAGAAATACCACACCATTTTTATTTATGCTATAGATATGATGAAAAAAGGGAACTCGAATTATTTATATTACTTTATTTCAAAAGGCATGATTATATCGATAATGAAAGGCCTGAAATTGGTTGTAAGTTTCCTAAATTCCACAGTGTGGGTAGAAAAAAAGGGTAAGAAATACTTGTATCAAATATTGTATTCATAATTAAATAAGTGATATTAATAGTTCCTATCACTGTTACAAGACTTAATAAAAATTCCACTAGGACCTAATCCACTATAAAGAACTACACCACCATTGAATGAAAAAGATCCTTTCCATTATCAGAGGGTTTAGACCTATGTTGATTCTACCTATATGTAGAAAAAAATCTTACTTCTATGACTAAGAGAATGGGGTCCCGTTCCCTAGTAGAAATCAAGATTCACCATAGATCCCTTGGAGGTTGAAGAGCCTACCCACTTTAGGAAGTAAGTCTAGGTTAAAAAAATATCTAGATATGACCTAGTAACCCAAAAAAATGACATAACTTGGGTGTCACTAGGAAAAAATATTTCTTATATTTTGAAACTGATA
The DNA here is from genome assembly GCA_963277665.1 of Viscum album. NCBI lineage: Eukaryota > Viridiplantae > Streptophyta > Magnoliopsida > Santalales > Viscaceae > Viscum > Viscum album. The sequence goes on along the minus strand of OY728132.1, from coordinate 322,355,304 downwards.
GAAACCTAAAATTCAACAACATTTATTTTCTATAACTGAATAGAATGATGTATTATTAGAAATTATACCACTTTTATTCCTTGTTTCTTTATACTTGCTATTATTCTCTAATGAACTATTACCACCTTCACTCGGCACAATGGAACTCAGACCAGCTAGGAAATCCCAACTTGATTTATCTCAATCATTAAGTAATTATCAATAACCACAACATCAGTATTGATCTTCAATTAGAATATATGAGACAAAATATCATATCAAAGACCCATATTGAATGACTAGATTTAATTTCTTCATTAAATTTGTTTTCATGATTATAGTGAACAAGTTAAGTAAAATCTTATTCATAATCTATGATTGAATAATTTCCCTAGTTGAGGAACATGAATTCATAATATTTATCTAGAAAAAATACATTGGGGTTTAATAACTAAGTGAAGATCATTTTAAAATCCATCCCCTCAAAATTCTCATGATTATTTTATGAATAATTGTACCCAAAATTTTTTATTTTGGGATTTAATGATGAAGGTAAAACATTTTAATTTAATATATCCTGAAGTTCCATTTAATTCATAGACCCATTATGTCTTCTTTTACAAATCCTTATCCACCTAAGTATTTTTTTCCCTGAAGAAGGGAGAATTATGAATAATTAATTAATGAGATTGATCATTCTTCGAACCTGTATTAGCTTCCATCATTGGGGTGGGACCAAAATGAACCTATTTTTTCTATAGATTGATCATCTTGGATTCTTTCATTTGTAATATTCTTATCAATAAGTGGATCATCTAACATGAAGATATCCTTTTCATACTTTTGGGGGTTCCATGGTCACTTTTTTCATGGTAACTATGACATATAAAAAAAATAAAATAGAGACAAAATCAAAAAATAATAAATAATTATTTTAACCCACAATAATTTATTAAATATCATGGTACATTATAAAAATGAATCATATAAAATCAAAATATTCCATGAAACCTAGAATACATAGGAAGTTCAAGGCCCGTGCACCCTACCTAATAAAAACTGTAAACTAAATACAAAATCATGAACACATTTCCCACTTTTTCTGCTAACCAAAGGAAGTACACTATGAGTATTTTCTATATATTATTTTAAACCTCTTAAGTACAATATAAAAATTATATATCTGGTGTATCTGTCATTCCCAAATAACATTATTCCAAAATCATTGTCCCTCATACCATTTTTCCATAAAACAACCTAGGATACCTATAATATTATCACCCAAGCCTATACATGGAAAGTCAAAATGGGATTATATATTTATATGGGATATAAATTAGATCATATGCACCAATAAACTTTTGTGGGAATTATTTTCCAAATAGATATATAAACATAATATTAAAGGTATCACAAAAAAAGTATATGTAAAATAAATATTCAAACATGGTTTAAAGATAGTCAATATCCATGTTTCAAGGGAACAAAATGGGGGAGTTAATGAAAATATAAAATTGTATTTATATTTCTATAACTCAAACTCAATGAAACATAGAAAAAAGCTACCCATCTATGTGTTACATGGGAGTTTCTCTCCCACCATGTGACCTTAATCGCACAAGGTCCAATAACATGAGTATCCACTACCTCCATGACAAATTTTTTTACATGTATCTAATAAAGTATATAAACATGAATGGGGAATATATAGGTTGTGAGAATATCTATCCATGTAGGATACCACAAATTGTTTCATGAATAACGATTTTTAAACAAAAATACACATGATAGTTTAGAAAAACATTATTAAATGAAATCTTGATTTTTTTAAAAAAAAAAGAAAAATAACTAGAAAAATTATTGATGAACATTGGGGAAATACTATGTTAAATAATTTTGGGTCCTCATCCTAAGATCCTCATACTCTTTGTGACTGAACAAAGACATTTTATACACACATCGTAACTAGGGAGACTATTTTCCTATTCCTAACAGCATGGTAACACATAGACATGGAAAAAAAATTAAAATTCCATATTCGTAGTTATTATTTTAGTATATTAGTAAGGATAGGTAGAGATTTCGATGCCTAGAGGTACATGTCCCTATCCTTTCACTTAGGTACCTAGTGTTCCCATATTATATTCTAATTTTATTGAATCCAAATCCATCTTCCAAATCTTCCCCTAAAAAAGCTTTCAAATTTTAATCAATTTATATTTGAATATAAAGGTAAATGATATTTATATCAACCAAAAACACCCAATCGGTCCTCAAAAAAACAATTTTATACATTAAAAAATTTAGACATTTATTAAAAAATGGATATATTACATTAAATTCATTAAAACTATGGTAAATGAATATACCAAATACCTTTAATCAATGAAGCCATGAGAGTTGAGTGAAATATACTTGGGGGGTGGTGGTAAGACCTTAAAGACGAAATTGGGGAATCCAAACACAAAAAACCATACAAATAAATTTATATTGAGAAAACCCTAGTATTTCATAGACACCGGGATGAAAAAGAACCTCAAGGCAAGAGAGAAGAAATCTAAAAAATTGAAATGATGACCTGACTGAAATATTAATGAAACTAGGAAGATACAATTAAAATCACCACAAATAAAGAAGGTATGAGGTAACCATGTTAGAGGTTGAGGCACATAGGGTTAGTGTGATGATAAATGAAGGTTATAATTAGTAAATTGAATAATGTAAGAGTAGACATTTATTTTTTTAGGTAGGCCACATTGTTTTCCAAACTACTCACCGACCATGAAGATCGCCACTGCCTAACCTAGGAACCTATATAATTAGGTAAACTATGCACAAAACATGGTAAAAAGAACTATTAAAAACATAAAGATAATGCAAAGTGTCCTCATGGTTACTCATAACCATGTGATAACCATGCGACAAAAACTATTTTATAAAAACACTATAATTTCAAATAGAATAACCCTTAGAAAATGTGAATAATAAAAAGAATAAAAAGATGAAAATAATTCCAGAAATTGATATTGTGAATTTGTCCTATATGAAGTATACTGTAAGTTACTTGCTATCAAACTAATAAAGAAAAATAAAAAATCTTGGAACGATTATAATAGTATATAAAAAATAAAAAATTGGTGACAAATAATATACGAACCCAATGTTTGATAGATTTATATGTATTTTTAATTGGATGAGAGAACATAGAGAATCCTTGGAAAACAAAATTTTACTAGGGAGATTGCTGAGATCCTTAAATAAGATCATGAAAATAATATTTATATTGAGAAATGAAATATTTTCATGGAGTACACATTGGATAAACCCTTTGAATCATTACTATAATATCAACACAAATAAATAACATAATTAAAGGTGAAACTACAAAAAAGAAGTGTTTCATTTAAATATAAGATAATTATTTTATTTGAATCGTATCATTATGATATAGAGAGAAATGAAAATGGTGAATCATAACATTAAAAATGTCATTAGTATTTCATGAAAATAAATAAAGTATTGAAAAATATACAGAACAAAATTATCAAAATAATAACATAAAAGAAAACTAAAAATGTAATTCAAATCCTTATAATGATGCTTTATAACTAAGATATTATTAATATAAAAAAAAATTTAACAGCAAGCTAGGTTTACCTTAACTAAAGTTAGATGGAAAATATAAAAAAATATACATAAAATAATAAAAGAACATTTACTATAAAATGTAGTTGCATGAATTAATTAGATTCATGTGATGAATCTATATTTGAAAATGAGGCTACACATCTATAGTTAATGGTAACACATTAAGGTTAGTAGTGAGTTTTCATTTATCTCAAACTATGTTTTTTTTCAAAATTTATTGTATTGCTGAATTGGATGAAGAAAGTTGAAAAGTATAGTGATATACTAAGAATTGATGAGCTTTAAAAATAATTAAATTGATGAAATAATAACTATGTTATGGAAACAAGAATCTTATATATGAAAATTAGAAATATAAGAATAAAACATCCACTCAAAAAGATAATGTTTATTAATACTTGGATTTGATTGAATAAGAAAATGAAAAACATAATAACTAAATTGTGAGTTTAAAATACGAATTATATACTTTTTCTTCAAGGTTAATAAATCGATGAAAAGTTTATTTCTGTAAATAAAGTGCATAAAAAAATTTGTATTGGATACGATGGATAAATTCCCAATATAGATATAAAATTATTTCCAAAAAAATTAAAAGTAGTTAATCTAATATTACTTGTATAAGATTTATAATGTAAGGAAATTATTCAAGTGAATCTTCATTAAAATTTTCACAATATCTATAAAATAAATAAGAATTTAATTCAATTAAATTATCTTTAATATTAAATGAAACTAATGTTTAGAATTATGTTTTGGTACATAAATTATTTATTTAGTAATCCTATTAGAAACAAAATATAAAGGGTTCTAAAACATGTTTCTAACTTATTTTTCTGGAAATATTCCAAAAGAGTTTCAAGAAGGAAACATGGTTCACAGAATATGGATGTCTTTGAAACATGGCTGGAGAAAAATTAAACGACATACCATATAATAGCTATGATATAGGAATTGTAAAATTTATAGACCCTCCAAATGACATAGTGAAAATATTTGGTGATGTTGAGAATTCTAAATATATTATCTTTATAAAGTATAATATTGTAACACCCTGGGATTTTAAAAGACCACTGAATTCGATAACTTATGTTGCACATAATAGTGATCATAAAAAAATGATTAAATTTTATTATTTAATAGCTATCACCTACCTATTAGAATTGATGTAATTCATTATATTAACTAAATTATGAAAATATAGTTTATATATGAATTTATTGGTAACCAATTAATTAAAAATGAAATAAAAACCAATTGAAAATAAAGGACGTGTTTTTTTATAAAATACTATTTTCATGACCACAATGAAATTTTATATTAATACATTAAATTAATCCCAATTAGAGAAATATATTAATGAGATTTATATTTTTCATATTCAATAATTTTTTTTAAATTTATCCAATATGTTTAATGAACAAAAGTTAAGAATGAATCCAATTTTATGCATAAAAGGGTATATTTTTAAAAAGAAAGATTTAAAGAGTTTTAAAGGTGAAATTATTTGAAAAATAAAACATTACAAATTTATAATTATTATTAAACATAATAATCTTTATTCTTTAAAGTATAATTTCATAATTAGCTTAGGATGATTTTTTTGGTCATTTTTTAAAAATATTTATTTTCCAGTGATTGTTGAAAAATACATAATTTCATAAAAATATCAATTTCATTATATTATTAGTATATTTATGATTCTAATTTTACCTCAATGTAAATTAAATACCGTTTATTTATAACAATAATTATGCATTATTTTGGTATAAGTAGATTTTTGGGGTTAACAGTTCATTTTCAAGAAGAATTTATTTAGTTTAATTTTATAAGTTTAATTATAAACTAAATTATTTCTGTTATATATTTTTAATTCTGAAAAACTGATTTCAAATTTGGAATAATAAGGTCCAAATTTTTTAAATTTTATTCTTTAATTTTTTGTTAATATGAATAGTAACTCTGGTAATATTTTTGTTACCATGGTTAAGGGTAAATAGGGTAATTTAGTGTAAAAATAATATGATAAGGATTAGAAATATACCCTAACACATTAAAAATTTCTACTGGATTATTTTTATTCTACCCTTAACTAATATGGTTCATATTTGAGTTATTTAATGGAATCTTTTCCTTGAAAATTACTTTTATATTATTAAAATTAATGAAAGTTACAAAATATCAGTTTCTTTGACTTAGATAACTCTTACATGTCAACCTATGAAAAAATAAGGATATTAATGAATACAAGTATCCATTTTTAATTTAATAATCTTATTTTCTTGATAAAAATATATTTATGACTTTTGGGACCACATGGATGAGGTTATGATATTTATAATATTTTATTTTATGAAAAGACAAAGATGTTGCATTTATATTTTTAATAACAATATTATTTTTAATATGGTCTTATTATGAATATATATCCAAATATAGATATTATTTGAAAATATGAAAGGTTTATCTACATCATGATAATTTATATTTAATTTTCAGTAAATAATGAATTTCTAGAAATAATTAAACAACGACGGTGAAGAAATTATTTTATTAATTTAACAACCAAATAATTGATATTAAAAATATTTAAATAAAAATAATTTTAATTAATTAAGGTTATCGAATAACATTATGGATGGTTATGACATATTATGAGTATATGAAATGTTTTTTGTAAATTTATCTTGTTATCTTGTTTTCTTAAGGCCAATGTAATGAATAGTATCAAAATTGACAATAATGATATTTTATCAAAATAATATTTCATAAAATTATTAAAAGATCATAAAATAAATATTTAAAAATAAAAAGAGTTTATTATTTGTTCCAATAAACTATATATTATTTATTTATGATCTCATTGATATTTTTTGAGTAAAAATTACCATATTTTAATATTAAATAATTTTTTACCATAATAAAAATTAAAATAGGATAACTAAGTTCAATAAAAATAATAAGGTTTAAAATATAAAAAAACATATTAAAATTTTATTGGATGATGATATTATTACCTTATATCATATTATATTATATTTCATGACCATTTGGTTGTATTTTTATATAAAATTGATTTATTATAAATTAATATTTTGAGGATTTTAATGGGTTCCCATCACCTTGATTATGAATGGGCACTCCTTCCGTAATTTCATTTCACCATTATGAGCCTTATATATACAACTAAATCTATCCATTTTTTATCACAAAATCTTTATACACTTTTTCTATATCATTGTTTTTAAAAATTCCATCTCTAAATCCCTTGAAAATAGATCTAAAGGATGTCCGCTGAAGAAGAGGTAATCGTTTTTACCAACTCATTCAATTTAATTTATTCCTCTAAATAATATAAATGTTTTTTGACTTATAAAATAATAAATAAATTATTATTTAATTACCAATATGTTATTATGATTATAAAACATCAATATTATTCCTATTATTCATCCTATGATAAATGAAAGCATTGCATGAGCATACATTCAGATTACCATTTTCTCATAGCAGTGTAATTCAATTTTGATAACCACATTACTCAGATAGTTATAATGATGGAAATAATGTACATACATGATAATTATGATATTATATTGATTATATAAAATTAATTTAACTTCTAATTCCTTAACCATTCAACTGTTTAGAAATGATATCATCACTCAAGCGTATATACGACTTACCACCTTCACAAAGTTACATGATTAATTTTGTCTGTTCAAAATTTTGGAATGATTATAATGATATAATTAGCGATTAAATATGATATCTATGATATTAATTTAATTCATAATATGATAAAACTATACCCTATGCATATGAACTAGAATGTACACGACCAAACAAGCATAGGAAAATGAAATAGTTAACATATGATCTAAGGTTAATAACAAAATATCACTGAATAATGAGTGATATAATGATATAAGAGAATAACAGGTGATACCATAATATATAAATATGGTTCTATTATAAATTAATATCAGGAGTTTAACAATTATATACGAGGTTTATACATGTTTTTGTAGGAAGTCAAACCCGAGGAAAGGGAATTCTTAACCCAATTTCCATTCATTAGGTTAAACATATACTCCATTGATTATCTCTTGATATGATTATATGTAAAATTAATTATGGTTATATTAATTTGAATTTAATCATATTTTATGTGTATTAACATCTGATTGATTCATTTTACTAACACTAATGTCAATGATATGATATTTTTAAATGAATTTCTCTTAAAAAAACTCTTTTAAATATTTATTTTAAAAAAATTAAAAGGATTGTTTTTCTAAAATTTATAAAGTAATGTGAGGATTTTTCTTATTTGATGAATACTTAATTTTTATAATATTATTTTATATTATAAAAAGGTTATTTTAAATCAAAATATTTTCTTTTATAGTTGTGATGATTTTTATGAATAAGTTATTTCAATGTGAAAAGATTATTTTCCTCAATAATATTTTCTGTAATGTTATTAATGTATTTATGTCCACATACTTTGTATAATATTATTCTTAATTTAGTTTGATATATTATTATACCATTTACCAGATTTTATTTAATTTTTAATGAACAGTTTCACTGGGGATGTACTATTTTGATACCATTCAACATATTTCTATATAGGTTTTATGATTATGTTTATTGAATGATAAAAGTATTTACATTTCATATTCTAGTTTAAATATGAATATTTATACTGATTATTTGTTACCCATTTCAAATGTGGAGTGAATTAGACTAGGTGATGAGAGGGGCCCGTTATTGCCCCTTGATGCATTAGTAGGTCTCATGAGACAAACTAGACAAGGTTTTGGCTAAGGCCTTACCCATTAATGTAGAATTCTTAGACAAGGACTTATTATTATGTTTAATACATCCCACATTATGCATTATATCATTATGAGATTAGTTATTGATAATACATGTGAGTATTTGATTAATGGAATATATATAGTTACATTTTAAGTAATTATTTATTTGGAATCATTTTATTATCATTCATTACCATCATATTATGCTAATGTTTAAGTTTTATTGGAATATTATTTTAGTTATAAACCTTTCCTTATTGTTTTTGCTTATTTATGCTATCTTCTACTGTATGATTACCCTTACTGAGCATTTGAGGTCACCGGTTTTATATGTTTTATTTTCCCTAAGGATGCCAAGATAAATATTATGTTTGAAATTCAAGGATAAGTCTAGAGAATAATGGTGTGTTTAGAGGAATTACAATGATGTATTTTATATTTTCTACTATAATGTAAGATCTAAGTATTTATCTAATATTGAAAAACAACTATACTATTTGGTTCTTCAGGATGATATTCCTTGTATAATATACCAATGTAATAAAGAAACCCCTAACTCTAGGAAACTATGGTCTAAGTAATTATAGTTGGTATTAGAGTATGTTTAGTAGAAATATTGAGAACTAGATTTATGAAAACATAGATTAGAGGATGAAGAACTATGATAGAATTTGGAAATATTCCCAAAGTAAATAGGATTAGGATTTAGAGATTATTTATACCTAAATTTTCATTTTAGGTTATGTAATTAACTAGTTCTGATATTATACATTACATTTCATAATAGTATGAAATCAAGATTCACCGTATATCCCTTGGAGGTTGAAGAGCCTACCCACTTTGGGAAGTAAATCTAGGTTAAAAAATATATCTAGATATGTCCTAGTAACCCACAAAAATGACATACCTTGGGTGCCACTAGGAAAAAAATATTCCTTATATTTTGAAACTGATGGAAACCTAAATTTCAACAAATTTTAGTTTCTATCACTAAAGAGCATGGTGTATTATTAGAAATTATACCACTTCTATTCCTTGTTTCATTGTACTTGCTATTATTCTCTAATGAACTATTACCACCTTCACTAGGCACAAAGGAACTCAGACCGGATAAGAAATACGCACTTGATTTATCTCAATCATTATGGAATTCTCAATAACCAAAAAATCAGTATTGAACTTCAATTATAATATATGAGACAAAATATCATATCAGAGATCCATATTGAAATATTAGATTTAATTTCTTCGTTAAATTTGTTTTCATTATTGTAGTGAACCAGTTAAGTAAACTTTTATTTATAATCCATGATTGAATAATTCCCCTAGTTGAGGAATATCAATTCATAATATTTATCTAGAAAAAATGTGTTGGGGTATTATAACTGAGTGAAGATCATTTTGAAATCCATCCCCTCAAAATTATAGTGCTTATTTTCTCGAATAATTGGACCCAAAAATTTTTATTTTGGGATTTAATGATGAAGGTAAAACGTTTCAATTTAACATATCTGGGATGTACATGTAATTCATAGACCCACTATGTATTCTTTTACAAATCCTTATGATTAATGTGCGGTGATATTGTCCAAAGGGACACCCCCTTACATAGTTAGGTGCATGGTTTGAAAAATTATGCACATGCCTTGTGGTCCCCTCTATAATTTTCTACAGAAAAATAACATGGTCTTGTATAACATACCATATGGTTTAAAAAATTCATTCACCTGTTTAGTAGGATTCATTGTTAGAGGTGCATGGTTTTCACTAACCATGCGCAAACGGGGCACCTCCCCTTACCTTTAAGAAAAACCGAATTTGAAATCCCGATTCTTCTGAAACTCAACTGAACACCTGAGAACAAATCTTGGGCATTAAATATTATTAAAAATGTAAGAACCCAGTTCTTATTCTTGAGGTACAAGTTCCACATTTTCCTTTTTCCTTAATTGTTTTTGAGAAAATAAGAAAAATGGGGAAAAATTACCAAAATTTGTGGGTACACGTCGTGTACTTTTCCACACGCCATATACCATGGCTGTGTGGGATTAGTATACAGGGCGTGTAGGCCTATCGGCGATGAAGGGTGTAAAAACTGACTACATGCCATGTAATTAGTATATAAACACCGTGTAATCAATTGGAAGGTGAACAATAAGGCATTGGGAGTTGCCGCCAGTGGAATGGTATTACACACTGTGTACTCAGAAAAACACACCATGTAATCAAGTTGACAGATAAATAGTGAGGCAGTGAAAAGTGGCCGCTAGAGGAATAGTTAAAAAATGGAAAGTATACACAATTTACTTGATATTACACGCCATGTAGTTATGTTTGTCATTAAAAAAAATTAGCCTCCTCTTTTGGTATAAGAGGAATAAAACTCAAAGGGAGCTACGAGAGAGAAGGTCAGAACATGGAAGATCTCCTGACCGCACATCGGGACTCTGATTCCTCCGCAGTCGATCATGTTTGGACTGCATGGGTAAGACCTTCTTTCTCCTTGAGTATTTCCTAACAATTCATTCCCGAGGGGAAGTAATTTACATTTTAGTGAGTATATGTTTATCCCAGATCTACATCGTTCTTGGTTCATTCGGGAGGTGTCATTCATGTATATCGATTAGAGGAGATCAAGGTATGTGTTCTGATGTATATTTATAATTGTTGAGGTGTTTTTGTGTACCTTTGTGCTACGCGCCCATGTTCTTGGTGTCGTATGGATGAGGCCTTAGCTGTTAAGATATCTAGAATTGCATAGATAATCTAATGATAAATATAAATTGTTGCTTGGGATCATTACTTGGATCCAGGACCACCCTGTGGGTTTGTTTCCCTTATTTAGGTGTTTGGTCAGGATACCCGTGGGTATTCCATGATGATAGAATGTTTTGAGTTTTCTTGAGAGGAAACTTGTATTTATTACTTGCTTATGCATTGGGCTCGGCCCGGTTACTTGCTTCTCCTAAGGGCAGTGTTTTTTTAGCCTGAGGGCAGTGTTTCATTTAACCTAAAGTCAATTTTTATCATGATTATGGGTGGTAGATTCTGTGATTGAGGGTGACATCTCGTATTCCTGAGGGCAATATTCGTTATGACTGAGGGTAGTCACCTGCGGGTTTCGATTCTGCTTACCTGAGGGTAAGGATTTGCACGTCTGGGGACAATGTTTACTTTGAATATTTACTGTGGTGATTTCTTATGTTGTACCTACCAACCTAAATCATAGGCTTGGAATTATTAAATAATAATTAAAATGGCATTGTAACTGGAATAGTAGTTACTTTTGAGTACTTCCTAGTTTACTGCATTTTATTATTGCACACTGCTGTTGCACATTTTCACTGACAGTTGGGCATGGTCCTTTGGTGGTTTCCTACTAGGATTTATTTCTCACACCCTATTTGCGTCATGTATTGGTCCCAAATAGATTATATTGTTGCAGGTGTCGATAAGGGAAAGGGTCCCTACATAGGTACATGATTGTTGCAGAGGAGTAGAAGAGAATGGGACCGAGCATAGGATTGCAATGCTGCTGAGTTCCTTTTTCACTGTTTTAGTTTTCTTTACTGTACTTGGTACTTGTACTGTATTGTATTCGATTGCAGTTTATCCTATTTTGACCGCTTTCATAGAAATAGGACATGTTGCATCATCATATATATATGACTGTTGGTTATCTTTTTCTTCAGTAGAATTGTCCTTTAATCTTTTTATTGTTTACTGCTTCCACTTTTGGTTGGTTTATATTTTTCCGCTGTGCTACACTTTGACAAAAGAGGGCATAGTTTCCCCACTATAAGACTTAGGCTCTCGCTGCTAGTTGGTAGCCTCTGGAATTTAGAGAAATGCACTTGAGGTCATGTGACCAACCAGGTTCGGGGCACCCATTGAGTGGCACCCAGATCAGGAATGTTACAAAGTGGTATCAGAGGAATTTATTTTCTTATTGTCTTACTGTTTGTATCCTATAGTTAGGGATATGACGGAATTGGTATTTGGTAATAAGCAGTGCCCTGGAGTAGCTAACCCTTGTACATGGAAAATCCAATTTACCTCGTGTTGCAATTTTACTGATTTTTCACTTTATAGTTGATCTGATTTTCACCATTGGGTGGCACAATTGTGGTGTGATATATATATTTTATACTGGGGTTCTATTTAGCTGCAACCCGATGAGATGAGGGTATGAAATCTCATGCATCATTTAGGAACATGTTAGAATCACATGCCATGCATAGTTTTCATGCCATATAGGCGCATTAAAAATTTCATGTTATTGTGATAGATGTTGTGCTATAAAATGCATGCTATTGTGATAGGTACCTTGATAGATACGCCTACTGTTGATAGGGTATTGGTACATGTTACGGTTTGGTTGATGGACGCTAAACTTTGGTTCCTAATAAGTATGGGCTCTCTTGGAACAGAATTTAGTGGATCATGATCCAACCTTTTGTTGAGTTTTTTACTATAAATGGAAAAGGCCAGGTGATAAAATTTGGTTCGTGGGTAGTATGGGCCTTCACAGATCGGAATTTGGAATATATATGCACTAAATTTAAGAAAAAGGGGCAGTGGAGTAGTTTCTGAGGACTACTATCCAGAAATCTAGACAACACAGCATGTGGTTCTACGAACACACGCCCTGTACTCTTCTGTTTGGGAAGAAATGTAAAATTTTTAAGTACATGTTGTGTACCCTATGTACACACCGTGTAGTTTCTAACAGTGTCATAGGCCATGTAGGCAGAAACACGGGATAGGGAAACTCTTGAGGGAACACACTGTGTACCGGTTGTACACTCCGTGTCGTGTTGACCCTGTGTCCACCGTGTGACTAACAATATGGATGGAGAAAACTTTTCTTAAACACACTGTGTCAATTCCGAACACACCGTGTCATTTAATCTAGAGACCCGACCGTGTAACTAACAACACAAGTTCGTGTTACCTCTTCTTGTACACGTTGTGTCAGTGTGGAACACGCCGTGTAGTGTGAGCCGTGTATCCGGCCGTGTCACGAACAACACGGGTTGGTGATGCTCATATAGTACACTCTGTGTACCTGTGGGATACGCCATGTAGTCTTGACCGATGAAAGACCATGTGGACTTGGCCGTGTGGCTGGGGAGACGGGTCGGTGTACACGTCGTGCGCGGGTGTAACATGTCGTGTACCAAGGGTTGAGACATGCCTAGGCTGGCATCATAACATGACCATGTAAGTAATTAAGGTTACACGCCGTGTAGACCTTATAAACGCCATGTAGTATCTTATTGTCAGTTCTTGTAGTTTCTGTTTCTTTTCGTGGGCACTCTTAAATGGAAAAAAGAAACCTCGACAATAAATTAAACTAAGGCATGTGTTTGACCTTGCAGATTCATGCCACTGAGACGACCACCAGTTGTTCACCAAGAGAGCGACAATGATTATACTCCAGAGATAGTAGGCCGTGGGCTACCGATGGATCCTCTAGCAGAGCCAGTTGCGGCGCTGGCTGTTATACCGAACGCAGGTGCGGATGTGCAGTTCCATGAAGGCTTCATGCGATCCATGTAGACCTTCCAGGGAGCACCTCCGGTTTCCACATCTATGGCAGAGCTGACACGTATATTCTAGTAGCAGCATCTGCCTAATTTTTCAGGGGATGGTGGACCACATGATGCGGAGTCATTGCTGGATTCATTGCAGACTATCTTCAAGCATATTGAAACACCTCCAGGGAGTAGGGTCAAGCTCGCTACTTACATTCTTTGTGATTATGCCAAGAGATGGTGGGATGTTACCACCCAGACTGAGCATCACCAAGACATAGTGTGGGAATATTTCAAGAAGACTTCTATGAATTTTTCTTTCCAGAGATGCTAAGGGCAGATCGATCTCAAGAGTTCATGAATATGCAGCAGGGCGCCATGTCAGTGATGGGATATTCTTCCCGCTTCACCGAGATAAAGCGTTTTTCACATATTCTATTGGGTGATGAGACGTTGAGGGCTAGACGCTTTGAATATGGTCTTCGGTATGACATCCAACTGCTGGTGAAAGTTTACAGGTTGCCTATAGTGCATGCTATTGTGAACCAGACATTTATTACTGAGAGGAACCTACGGGAAGCTAGTGGTGTGGGCAAGGCGGTTCGACACCAATTTATGGTACAATTTATACTGGTAAGAGGAAGAGGGAGATGGATTTCTCTCATGGTGTCAGTAGTAGCTAGAAAATTCTTCAGGTGGCCAGGTAATGTGCTACCAGTTTGGTAAAGAGGGGCACAAGAGAACTCAGTGTCCACGTGACCCAGTGGAGTGTCGAGATTTCATAAGGATGGGCCATCTCTAGTGTTTTTGCAGGGCATTTCCACCAGTGACTAGTGAGAGGGGTTCTGTGTAGACTCTGTATACAAGAGTAGGGCCAATAGCTTCTTATCAGTCAGGGAATTGGAATACGTCAGGACGCTCAGGCTGAGATGGTGGTCGTGGTCGTGGTAGCTAGACACCAGGATCTCAGAGACAATAGGGTGGGTCAGCTCAGGGTATCCAGGCTATGTCGTAGGGTCATGGCACTGGGCAGACATATGCAGTGAAACAAACCCAATGGGAGCAGGATCCTAGACCTTCCACTGTCAGAGGTACTATTCTAGTTGCTTCTATTTTATCTTCCGTACTTTTCGATACTGGTTCTATGTATAGATTTATATCTGTGCCTATTATGGAGAGCCTTGGGCTTTGCATTTATTTTTCTTTTGATATCATGATGCTAGAAACTCAATTGGGATTTAGGACGACAGGTGTGCGTCTATGCAAGGAGTGCCCCCTAGAGGTTGGTGGGAGTCACTTTCTATGGTACCTCTATGTCTTAGAGATGGCGAGATATGATTTCATTCTCGGGATGGATTGTTTAGTACCATTCTGAGCCTTTTTGGATTGATATCGTCGCAGGGTGAGCTTCACATCACTAGAGGGCAGAGAGTTTCAATACAAGGGTGAATTGGATGTCGAGGCAAACCAAGATAGACCCGAGCATCGTGGGAGAGGTGGAGTGACATCTCAGATTTCAAGTTTATATCTGGATAACCAGGGAACATGTTAGAAGGATTTCCCTCCAGTGGTTAATCATTTCAGGGATGTCTTCCTGGATGACTTTTCAGGTCTACCTCATCAGCGAGAGGTGAATTTCCCTATTGAGCTTGTTCCAGGAGAGGAAATGGTGTTCATTACTCCTTATAAGATGGCTACGCCAGAATTACAAGAGCTCAAGAGGCAGTTAGAGGAGTTAAAAGTAAAGGGTTGCATTCGTCCTAGTACTTCTCCCTAGGGTTCGCCTGTCCTATTTACAAAGAAGGTGGATGGTACCGTCAGACTCTGTGTAGATTATCTGAAACAGAACCAGTTGACGGTTAAGAACCGATATCCTTTACCAAGGATTGCTGATATTTTTGATCAACTTCAAGGAGAACGAGTGTTATCGAAGATTTATTTGAGGTTAGGATATCATCAGTTGCGCGTTAGATCATCATACATACTGCATACAGACTTTCGGAGTAGATATGGTCTATACGAATACTTGGTCATGCTGTTCAGACTCACAAAAGCACCAACAGTTTTCATGGATCTGATAAATCATGTGTTCCATCCTTACATGGATTCTTTTGTGGTAGTCTTCATGGACGATATCCTGTTGTACTCTCACACTCGACACGACCATTCCACCCATCTTGAGATCGTACAGAGTACTATAAGGGATCATTAGTTATATGTTAAGATCTCAAAGTTTCACTTTTGGATGGACCAGATTCAATTCTCAGGTCATATTATCTTAAAGGTAAGAGTTGGGGTAGACCCAAAGAAGGTGAGAGTAGTAGTTTCCTGAGAGCATCCTAAGAACGTGTTTGAAATACAGAATTTCTTGGGGATGGATGGTTACTACAGACACTTTATAGAGGACATTACCCACTTAGTAACACCATTGACGAGTTTGACTAAGAAGGGTGTGAAGTTCATTTGGTCATAAGCTTGTGAGACATCCTTTCAAGAGTTTAAAGGAAGGTTGACATCAACATCAGTCCTGATACTTTCAGAGCAAGGGATGAACTATACAGTTTAAAATAATGCATCAGGTATTGGGATGGGAGTAGTGTTGATTCAATGTGACCAATTAGTTGCATATGGGTCTCAGTAGTTGAGGCCACATGAGAGGAATTACCCAACACATGATCTTGAGTTGGCTGCAGTTGTACATGCATTATGTTGTTGGAGACATTATCTCTTAGGAGAACATTTTGTGGTGTTTACAGACCACATAAGTCTTAAATACATCTTTACCTAGCGTGACTTGAATTTGAGACAATGAAGGTGGGTTCAATACCTTCAGTCCTTTGACTTTGAGATTTCCTATATACCTGGTAAAGGTAATGTAGTAGCTGATGCAATGAGTAGGAGGACTCAAACACAGGGAGTGCAGGAGGCCACTGGTAAGTGGAATCTTATGGATTTGTTCTCTGAGATGCATTTGGAGGTTCACAATAGTCAGGGGAGAGCCTATCTTTCATCCTTAGTTGTGACTTCTACCCTCCTAGATAGAGTGAGGATGAGAAAACTATCAGATTTAGAATGCATAGTTCTACGGGAGTCTGTGGAAAATGAGGACCCTCCTCCTGGTTGGACGATAGGAGATGATGAGGTACTGCGTATCCATGGATGAGTATGGGTTCAAGCTGATATAAGTGAGGAGTTGATGTGGGTGTTTCATGCTTCATCTTGGGCAGTACATCTCAGAGTTACCAAAATGTACTATGACTTGAGACGTCAGTATTGGTGGTCGGGTGTGAAAAGAGAGGTAGCTGGTTTTGTTACCAGATGTTCCATCTGTCAGCAGGTGAAGGCAGAGGATCAGAGGCCAGCTGTGCTATTACAACAGTTACCCATCCCGGAGTGGAAATGTGATGATGTCATGATGAACTTAATGACCAAGTTTCCGAGGTTACCTTGAGGCAATGATGTTGTGTGGGTTGTTGTGGACAGACTTATGAAGGTATCCCACTTTTTTTCGATCAAGGAGACCTTTGGTGTTGAAGAGCTCGAGAAGTTTTATATCCGAGAGGTGGTACATCTTCATGGGGTCCCTCATTCTATCATTTCAGACAGGGAATCCCATTTTATGTCTCGTTTCTGGTATATTTTTCAGAGGGAACTGGGTACATAGGTGCTTCTAAGCACACCATACCACCCTCAGACTGATGGTCAGTCAGAGCGTACAATACACGTGCTAGAGGACATGATGTGTGTATGCGTCCTGGACATTGGGGGATCTTGGGAGAAGCACATACCCCTGGTTGAGTTTTCCTACAATAATAGTTTTCAGGAAACTATAGAGATGGAACCCTACGAGGATTTATATTGTAGGACATGCTAATTACCCTTGTGCTGGTTGGAGGCAGGTGCGAAAACTTTACTAGGACTACATCTTGTGCAGTAGACTTTAGAGAAGGTCTAGTTGATTCAGAAGCGGATGGCTACCGCACAATCTCGTCAAAAATCTTATGCTGATCACCGCAGACAAACCATTGGAGTTCATGGTCGGGGATCAGGTTTTCTTGCATGTTTCCCTGAGGTTGGGACACATGTGAATCAGAAGACAAGGTAAACTTTCACCGAGGGATGTGGGGCCGTGTGAGATTCTGGAGAGGGTCAGTCCAGTTTCCTATCGGTTGTAGTTACCACAAAGGTACCAGGCCATGCATGAAGTCTTCCATGTCTCTCAGCTGCACCGTTACCACTCAAAACCATCTCATGTTTTTTATCATGAGGAGGTTTAACTTCAAGGTGACGCATCCATTGAGAAGCATCCGATTCGTATTGTTGATAGGAGCACGAAGGTTTTTTGAGGCTGGCCAGTTCCTCACATATGGGTGCTATGGCAGCATGGCAGAGTGCATGATGAAACCTGGGAGTGGGAGACTGACGTACGTTCTCAGTGGCTAGATTTGTTCACAACATTATCTTCACCACCCTTGGAAGGGAAATTCAGGGACATATTTCATTGAGGGGGGAAGTTTGTAAGAACCCGGTTCTTATTCTTGAGGTACGAATTTATTCTTTTCCTTTTTCCTTAAGTGTTTTTGAGAAAATAAGGAAAATGGTGAAAATCCCAAAATTTTTGGGTATACACCGTGTACTTTTCCACATTCCGTGTAATTTGGCAGTGTGGGATGAGTATATAGGGCGTTTAGGCCTGTCGGCGATGAAGGATATAAAAACTGACTACACACCGTGTACTCAGTATATACAGGTTGTTTAATCAGTTGGAAAGTGAATAGTAAGGCGGTGGTAGTAGCCGCCAGTGGAATGGTAGTACACATCGTGTACTCAGAAATACATGCCATGTAATCAAGTCGACAGATGAACAGTGAGGCGGTGGAAAGTGGCTGCCATAGGAACAGTTAAAAAATCGAAATTACACACCGTGTACTTGAGATTACATGCCATGTAGTTATGTTTTTTCATTAAAAACATGTTTTAGCCTCCTCTTTCAGCAGAGGAGGTAGAAAACTCAAAGGGAGCTGTGGGAGAGAAGTCCAGAACTTGGAAGAGCTCCTGACTGCACATCGGGACTCTGATTCCTCCGCTGTCGATCTCGTTTGGACCGCGCGGGTAAGACCTTTCTTCTCCTTGAGTCTTTCCTACAAATTATTTTCCGATGGGAAGTTATTTAAATTTTAATAGGTATATGTTTATCCCAGATATACGTCGTTATCGATTGATTCGGGAGGTGTTGTTCACGTATATTGATTAGAGGAGATCAAGGAAGGTGGTTTGGTGTTTATTTCCAACTGTTGATGTTTTTTCTGTACTATTGTGCTATGATCCCATGTTTGGGGTGTCGTATAGCTGAGTCCTTTTCTTTTAAGATATCTAGAATTGCATATATAATCTAATGATAAATATAAACTCCTATTTGGGATCGTTTCTTGGATCCCGGGACACCCTGTGGGTGCGTTTCCCTTATTTATCCATTTGGACAGGATACCCATGGATATGTCGTGATGATATCATGTTTTGAGTTTTCTTGAGAGGAAACATGTATTTATTATTTTCTTATGTGTTGGGCTCGTCCTGATTACTTTCTTAACCTGAGGGTAGTGTTTTTTTCAGACTGAGGGCATTGTTTCATTTAGCCCGAGGGCAACTTTTCTCATGCCTATGGGCAGTAGCTTCTGTGCTTGAGGGTGAAATCTCGTATGTCTGAGGGAAATATTCTTTATGACTGAGGGCATTCACCTGCGGTCTTCGATTTTTCTTACCTGAGGGTAAGGATTTTCATGTCTGGGGACAATGTTTACTTTGAATATTCATTGTGGTGATTTATTATGTTTTACCTTCCAAGGAAAATCACATGTTTGGAATTGTTAAATAACTATTAAAATGGCACTATAACTGGTAGAATAGTTACTTTTGAGTACTTCTTAGTTTACTGCATTTTATTATTGCACACTGTTGTTGCACATTTTCACTGACAGTTGGGCACGGGCCTTTGGGGGTTGCCTACAAGATTTATTTCTCACACCCTGTTTGGGTCATGTCTTGGGCCCAAAAAAATTATATTGCTACAGGTGTCGATAAGGTAAAGGGTCCCTACACAGGTACATGATTGTTGTAGAGGAGTAGAAGAGAATGGGAACGAGCTTAGTCTTGTGATGCTGCTGAGTTCATGTAGCACTATTTTAGTTTGCTTTGCTGTACTCGATACTTGTACTATATTTTATTCGATTGTAGTGTATCCTTTTTTGACTGCTTTCTTAGAAATAGGACATTTTGCATCATTATATATATATATGACTGTTGATTATCTTTTTCTTCAGTATCGTTGTCCTTTCAACTTTGTATTATTTACTGCTTCCTCTTTTGGTATGTTTATATTTTTCCGCTATGCTACACTTTGACAAATGAGGTCATAGTTTCCCCACTATCAGACCTAGGACCTCGCTTCTTGTTAGCAGCCTCTGATGTTTAAAATGTAAATTCCATTATAGTAAATTATTCCATCTGATTAATCATTATTTCCTCTATTTGGAAAACATATTTTCTACAAATAAAATTCTTAGAACTAGAGAAGTATAAATATTATTGTAACATATACTTCTAAAAAAATGTGTTGTGATTTTCAAATTTTTTTTATAAAGTGTTGAAATATATTATTTCAACTCAACACTATGGGGTGTAAATAAGTGTTGAGGGAATTAATATAACTCATTAGGGATTATTTCACTTGTTAAAACTTTAAAACCAAAGGAAGGATTCAAATTTGGAATATTCTAGGGAAATATTATACATTGGATAAGTCATCCATATAAAATAGATATTTTAAATTTTAAGTATGAACAAATAGTATATAATAATACTTTATCAACTCAATTGACCAAGAAGTATAAATAATAAATATATCCAATCTATGTAAATTCATATACAATTGTAATTTATACATGAACCAAAAAAACCAACTATGATAACTATAGAAACCCATGCTTGATATACATGGATATTACATCATTTTAGATAAATATTCAGTACATTACAAAAAATCAATGTCATTGGACCATAATATTTTATTCTCATCAGAAACTCAGAAACAAAATCTTCTATCCTAGTGAAAGATCTTTAAAATCTAACATAAGTATCTCCACCTTTAGTACTTCTATCTAAAACATTTCTTCATAACCTTAAGAAAGGAAACATAGGAAAGGGGTGAGCTCAAATTCTCATTAAGAGTAAACAAGGGAGACATGTAATGATAAACATGATCATAGGGGGTATGAGAACATGATCACGAAGATAGAAGATCATACCCTGTATATAAAGTATCATAACAGAGATTATGGAATAAAGATTAAAAGTTCATAAGACGTAAATCATATTGAAATAAAGAGAATAGTACATGAAATCATAACATACAAATAATACATGGAATTGTGGCATACATAAACATGTGATATCATTCCTTATAATTCACGACGCATTTATAGAACTTATCAGGGTGCTTAATGGGAACTACACCCACTGGGAGGGACACACCATCATCCCCTATCACATTTATTTCCTTATAAGGGTTCAGTTTTCCCCATGTTTATGTAATGGATTGAGTTTCTACATCTTCCATCATCATGGAGACTACACATACTGGGCAGGACAAACCACAATCCCAAGGGGAAGTCCTTTCTTCTTAAGGGATTAGGTTTCCCCATATTCCTATAGTGGATCAAGCCTATCAACTTGATTCCCATCATTATCTAATGAGATATAAATATTTACCCAGTGCATTGGAGGGAGATATAGGTCTCACCTGTCACATAATGAAATCATACATACATGTTCCACAAGATCATAAATAATTGTATCATTACCCATGAAATGAAATGGGTATCATAAACATGTAAACATATCATAACCTATGGAAAGATACAGGTTTTATAATCATTTCATCATAAACATAACCCATGGAAAGAATCAGGTTTCAAAATCATACAACCCATGAAATAGAAATAGGTTTTATAAATATATTACCCGTGAAGAATAAATGGGTTTCATAAAGACCATGGAATTAATCATAACTCATTCATATAAAGGATATGAATGGAACCTTTAGATCGTTTCATATAAAATCATGAGTAACATCAATAGATTTCATCTTAGATATAAAATAATTTTTGAATGTACTCTATAAACATTTATTTAGGAAAATATCATTTCTTGTTTGAAAAGGCTTTTTAATACATAAATCTTTTAACAATCATTTTCTTAGAAAATTCCATGAAAATATATAAATAAGACATGGAATCATTTTGAAAATCATTTTCATTAAAAAAATTTAAAATAACCTTTAATACATTTTAAAAACCATTTTCTTTGAAAACACTTGAAATGTTTTAAATAAATATTGAAAATATTTTGAAACCCATTTCTTTGAAAAGACTTTGAAAACTTATAAAGAAATTTTAAAAAAGTTTTTAATTTTTTTTCTAAAAAACTTATTAAAGAAGAATTAAAACATTTGGAAAACCATTTTCTTGAAAACTTATTAAATAATCTTGAAATTGTTTTGAAAACTATTTCTTTGAAAACTTGTAAATACTGATTGAAAAAATTTTGAAAACAGTTTTCCCTGAAAAAATATAAAATAAGTACAAAACAATTTTGTAGACAATTCACCTTTAAAATTACTTTTTAAAAATATTTTCTTAAAGATTAAACTTTTTAACAATGCAAATGAATATTTGAAGAAATGATAATGGGTAAATTCGTACATGTTGTAAGAGGTCAAAAGAATATTCATTTTGCACGGTAAAAAAATATAAAAGTGAATTGTTTGGAAAGAGACAAGAAGATTCCATTTAATAGATTGGTAAAAGAAAAAAAGGGTAAAAATGTATTTTTTGATATTATATGGTAATGGTATAATATTCTGGGAAACCCTTTTTAGAAAACATTGTTTTCTGAGCGAATAGAGGGTAAAGTCAGGATTTCCGAGTAACACTTTCTTAAATATATTATGTACTAAAGAGTAGATAATGGTACCAATACATGAGTATATCCTGAAAAATAAAATCAAAAGTAAAATTATGAATATTCTTGAGATATGGATCATAATATTTCATCAAAGGATTCATAAACATAAACAATATTCAAAATGAAAGGAGATTGTCTCAATAAACTCTAATAACTTAGTATCTTTGAATCATGATCTCAATAAATGGAAAGGAAATTACATAAATCATAGAATATAATTAAAATATTTAGATTCATTATGTGTCATGTAAAATATAAGATTCACCTAAAAAAGAGTTTTTGTTCATAACAAAAGATGAGTCTCAAATAAGGCAAATTGAGACAAAACATTTTTTAATGATTTGGTAACTTTTGAAACTTAAAACCCATGAAAGAAGGATCATAAAATGGGAATATGAATACCCATAAATTTAACTAAAATATAAATATAATAAAATCATAGTCATTACATACACTAAACAAAAGGAAATAGTGGTTAACATAACATTTATCTCACAAAAACGAAAAGGGAGATGAAATCCCCTTACCTTATGTCTTGACACTCTCTGTACTCGTACAAGGTTCCTGTATAAAAAATACAAGTTTATTATACATATTTTGAATAATAATATTATATATATATTACTATATATGGTTTTATTATATCCTTATATTACCATCTTTTTAATGATCTTATGTTAAGGTTTCACTTCGAGTAATATTCACTTTATTCTTTGCATGTGTCTTAATTTGTTATATCTTTGGTCCTTATAATTATATCATGATTCTCAAAATTTAACCATGATATAAATATTCATTATATACAGTATATATGTATTATAATAATCTATATAATATATTAGTATGAAATGGAATACACCGTCATGGAGACAGTAAGTCGTACATACGCATGAACGTTGTTTCGTTTTTTATTGTCATTTTAAAAGAAACTATGTAAATGAAATATGTATATATATTAATGTATATATATATATATATAATTATTCCAATAACATTAATATATAATATATATCATATAATTTCATTAAACCCACCTTAATACATTCCATATTGTGTGTGAATGAATCACATCGCATTGAGGGGGCGGTAGTCCACACTTCCTCAAATGAGATTATCTTAATAAAACCAAATGGAAAGTAAATATATGTGTATTTTAAAAGGAATAAATAATATTAAATACATATTAAATATAATATATGACATAAATATAAAGTTTCCATCATAATGGAAACCATGATTGGTGGTAAAGGAGAAATGAACAATCATTGTCTCGTGGGGTAGTAGTTCACCGTACACAGAAACAATATGTTAAACATCCATTAGATGGAGGTATGTGTAAGTGTAGGTTATATAATTTTCATAAATATATATTAGTATATAGAGGATACATTTTTCTTCACACAATAAGGTAATTAAGATAGTGGAGGTGGTGGAGAAGAAAAATAATGAAAAGGAGCTTGAGAGAAGATGTAACTTCTTAATCGGGTAACTCCTTTAGGGTTTTTTTCAAAAGGCTTAATTGAAAGGGTTTATACCCAAAGAGAGGATTTAAAGTTGAAGTTATGATTTTTGGAATCATACTTGGGAATATATTAGAAAAAATTAAAAGGTTTTAGAGGTGTGAGGAATGGGTAGAGGTGGTGGCCTTTTATAGGGAAGGAAAATGACTCAAGTGAAATTTTTAGAAATAAATTAGGTGTGGAGATGTTATTACCTTAAACAAGTATTAAAAAAAACAAAAAAACTAAATAATTGAAGGTTTTTAGTTAAAATAGGGACATAAAATTGGTTTTGGAAAATTTTATAGGTCATTTTGGCATTTAATTTTAAGGTTTAGTCCCTAATTAAGCTTAATTCGACATTAACTACTTCGATTAATTTTAATCACTTTTACTAATCATTTTGGTAAAAAATTAACATGGTCTTATTAGAATATAAAAATTACAATGAATAAAATGTTTTATGTTGTATTTTTGAAATTCAATTCAATGAAGTGGAAAAATTAAGATTAATTCTAATCTCATAGATGGGATGAAATGATGGGGTTTTAAAGTAAGAAAACGTTTAAAAGTTTTTTAAGATATTATGTTCAGTTTCAAAGTGAAATTTATTATAATGAATTAAATTGTATTAATATATTTAATATTAATCTAATATGACCTTAAAATATATTTATAATATCATTTATCATTAATAATTAATTACACAAAAGGTAGTTTTTAAATAAAAAGCAGTATTTTTTACTATTCATCAAAAAATGAAGTTCCTCAGAAAAATCCCAAAAATTTACCCTAGGATAATTTTGATGTTATAAATTAAAAAATGAAGTTTATTTTATCAAATTAAATTTTTAAATGTTTATTAAACTAATTTCATTATTATAAGCTGTTCATTCGAGAAAATGATGTTTTTAAACATAAAAAAGACTTTACCAAAAATATTATCTTTCATTATCAATATGTTTTATTTATATAAAACAAAAAAATTTGAAAATTATTTATTACTATGTTTAACAGATAGGTTTTAATTATATTATTTAAATAATTAAAACAATAAAAATAGATATTTCAAAGAAACTCAGTGTTGCTTGCATTGTATGCCAAAATGGTGTTGCTTGTAGCGCAAGCCAAGTTGGTATTGCGTGTAACGGAAGCCAAGTTGGTATTTAATGTGAAATAAATGTTTGAATTAGTGTTTTAATATATATATATATAGAACTATTTCTAGTGTTATTTGAAATAAAAAACATTGAAAAGTTAAAATAATTTGAAAAAACTAATTCTCAAAATCTCGGGGTGTTACAATAACAAAATAGATGAGAAATATAGTAAGGAAAGATACATAAATAAATCCCAAGTCATAACCAAAATAGTATTACCCACCTCCTAATTATAACCAAGCTAACTCCACTTTCCACCAATAACATATTTTATTCATGGCTATGGATCAACTACTACAACAAGTAGTAGCAATATTTCACATATATTAGACAAATTAAGATCTATATACCCCTCAAGGAATATTTTGGGTGTGAAAATTATGGCATAATATGACCCGACCAAATACTAAATGTTCAACCTTAATAAATAATCCATGTTATGCTAGCTTGAAATAAAAATATTAAATTTCCACTTTTTCATCTTATATAAAACAAATAAAACAGTTTTTTTAATTTTAATGATTTACAAATAATCTTTGTATGCATATAAAATAGAGTGAAAGTATGAAAAAGAGTGTTTTAAAAAATAGTTTTTAATAAAATCCATGAATCCGGAAAATTATATAGGTAAAGCATTTACTTAAGACTAAATATTTCATCCATTGTTCATACTGAACATGATTTTAATTTATCGAAAGAAAAAAATGATTATAAGATTGTTCAATTGAAAAAAAATAAAAATTTTAATGATTCTAATTATTGAGTAAGATTACAAATTCTATATTAAAACTCGGAGTAAAACTTTATAAATTTTAAATTAGAGTTAATGATATATTTCATAGAATATTTGATAAATAGGGGAGTTAACTTTAAACAAAAAATTATTTTCCAAAGTAATACTTTCAATACATACAACAAAAGTGATTTTTCTTATCAAATAATAAGAATAAAAAATATCAAAGAGTAACAATAAAATTATTAATGGACAATAAGTTACCATAATCAGTTGAAATTATCTTTTGTTGTTATTTTACTACATATCATACTTTATAAAAGATAAATAAAAACAAATGAATGATACTAATAATATATGGGATATCCATATACGTAAAATATAAACAACTATCATGAACAACTATCATGAGAACATCTAAAATACATATAGAAAATCTAAGATAACACAATAATGGAATCCATATAATTTTAATTCCTAATGAGATTCAACTATATAAACACTAAATTTTACCCTTTATGGCCTAACCAAGTGGTAAAATTCCCTAAGAATAGAACATTCCTATATTGGGTCCACTACATAATGTGGAATCATACAATAGTTTAGTACTCGTCACTAGATTTTCTACCGAACTACCCAAGTTATCCCATGACATGAAACTATGGGTGAGTAATATCATTAAATACATATCAATATAAAAATAATAAATATAAATCATAACTCAACCTCACCTTCAAATAGAATTTTATAGAAATAGCCCCTTTATAATAAAATCATAGATATAAAAAATAACTTTAACTCAAAATAATTCCATGATATCATAAAATCCATTTTTTCTTTAACAAAATACCAAGGGGTTTATCTTTAAGGGAAACGAAACCATCAATATAAAATAATTTTTAAAAACATATCTAATAAGATATAAAATTCTAGAAATAGAGTGGATAATATCAAATTTCACATTTGAAATATAACTATTTCATTTTATTTGGTTGAAAAGAAAAGACAATCTCAAATGGGTTTTGCTAATGGGACCCATATTAAATTAGATAAAACATGGATTTATCCTTTGAAATTTATTGGCTTAGTCCCAACACCTCTTTATTTTAATGATCTCAAATATTTTTTATTATATTTCTAAAATGTTTTATATTTTATGATAGACAACTATTTTTTGTCCAAAATAATAAAATTCAACTAAGTCTTGATATACCGTGACTATATACTACTAGTTAATTCAAGATACTACGAGTTAAACTTAGCTACCACTCTAAAATACTATTAGTTTGAGATGCTACTAATAGTTAAACTCTATGATATTTGGAATCTACCACAAGAATATCTAATTCCAGAGCATCAACCACTGAGTGATTCTATTGCTACATCTACCATAAAATATTGATTCTTCCAAGTAAATCCACCATCGAGTAATGTTTCCACTAGATCATATACCTCCAGGTGATTATATCACTAGATGTTTCTACCATTTAATAAGGATATACCACAGTAGATTATACCACTAAGATGATCTACTACTCTAGTTGTTCAAAATTAATTTCAAAATTAATTCTCCAATGGATAGATTATGAATTCAATGAAATTAAAACACTCATGGATTTAAGAATTATTATCCTTAAAAAAATCCATAGAAGTATTATAGTATACTCAGTCTTTATGAATATGTCTCTTAGTAAGATGATTTTTCTTATTATATTATTATCCTGAAATGGAAAAGTGGACAATCTTGAATACTATAAATCTAGAAGACCTACACTCATGAATGCAATGAGGGAATACCAATATAGAGAAATAGTCACACATACACTAATAAATAAGTGTTGCATAGATACACATGTGTGTGGAAAACATTTATCAATTGGCTGTCTAAGAACAATGGAATTTCCAAAACTTTCACAACACTCTATTTTTACATACTTTCAGTTAAATCATAGTTGAAACCTTTCAAAGAAAAATTTAGATACTCCTAAACAACTAAATTTGATCATATTGAGATTAACCAGATCTTTTCATCTCCCTTCTCTTAATCTCTTTATTTTTATGTTTTACTTTTGAGATGTGTTTTTTACCCTTTTTATCTATAAAACACAATATCATGTGTTGAAACATTGAGAACCATGGTAATAAAGCAACCCCAAACTCTGTTCTACTATGGTCTGGGTATTTATTGTTGGTATTAGAGTATGTTTAGTAGAAACATTGAGAACTAGATTTATGAAAACATAGATTAGAGGATGAAGAGCTATGATAGAATTTGGAAAAATTACCAAAGTAAATATGATTATGATTTAAAGATTATTTATACCTAAATTTTCATTTTAGGTTATGTTATTAACTAGTTCTGATATTATACATTACATTTCATAATAGTATAATCTAATATATTTTATTCCATTTTTTTAGAAATGGAACATAGTTGAAGGAATGGAAACCATATCAATGCATGTTGAGATTTTCCTCCAAGGATAGATAATGAAGAAAGAGATGGAGCTGCAGATGGATCTAAATAAATTATAAATATATTAGGACAACAAACTCAGGTTATAAAGAACAATCCTACTCACATGGTGAATCTTGATCCAAAATGTGTTGTACTAAGGCTATACTACTTCATGTGATAAAAATTTTCATCATTAAATGGGTCTAAAAATCTTTTTGTAGTAGAGGAATGGATATGTTCATTAGAAAATATATTTATATTATTGGGATGAAATGAAAGGGAGATTGTGATCATGGAAGTTTATTATCTCTCTAGATATGCAGATAAATCATGGCCATTTATTCAAAAACTAAGAAGGATGAGGAAATAGAAAACATGGAATATAATAATTTCAAAGAAAATTTATTGGAAAAATATTTCCCCCATGAACTACGAGCAGATATGGAGAGACAATTATTAAGTATGAGATAAAAAGAAGAAGTGAATGTAACCAAATACAAATTCAACTATACATGACTAACAAGGTATACTATTGACTATATATATCCCAAGGAGTAAGATTCACCGTTTCTTTTATGGGATTAATCTAATTCCTCAAAGGTAATTAGTCTTCCAAACATTCTCATCATATGAGGATATAATATCCTGTTCTATCAAGATAGAGAATGAATTATCCAACTATTATGACTTCAAAAGGAAAAAATAGAATAAAATGATGATAGAGAAAAATATGGATAAATGTATGAAGAAAAAGAAGTATTTTTCTACATGCGATAATTATGGAAGGACAAACCTTGGTACTTTCATGGGGGGAATGAGAGTTTTATACATCTATGGAGAGAAAGTAAACTAGTATTATGATTGAAATGTGAATAAATGACTTGTACAATGATTCAAATATAAGTATATAGGGAACTACACAAATGAATATCCCAAGTATCAGGGGAATATAGTTGAGAAAAAGAAAAGGGATCAAGCCCAATCGTATACTATTACTAATTTTGATGTGTAATATTTAAAATATTTTCATTTTTAAATTTAATAATTATGTTGTGATATTACTATTATACATATCTTGATATATCTAACGATTCTATCGGTAAAATCTTTACATGGGTGCTACACAACAGTGCCCCAAGTCGTTTGCTCAAATGACCTCAAGCATACCACCCGGTTTTCTAGAGGATGTCGACTAGTAGTGAGGGTCTAATATCAATCATGGGGAGAATATATCCTCTTTATCAGAGTAATATACCTACAAAAAGTAAAATATAATAATAACCAAATGATATAACAATACCATAATAGTACCAGTATCAAAAATCCCCAAAATTGGAAATACAATATCAAAACTGAATAATAGATTTTCTATGATATAATAATTTCCACCTGTCAAAATGAAAAAAAGTAAAGAAACGAAAAACACAAAGTGGGTCCTAAACCACATCCACTTCCCTCATCCATTCTCTATCCCATATTAGCTATCAAACACAAGTCCCTTTCCCTTATCATATCCTATAATATGAAATCTATTCGGTTACTAATTAGCAAACCCAAGTAGGGTGTGAGTAAAAATCAGTAGGCCAAAATCATTGGTGTCTAAAAAATATCCATTTAATAAAAGTGTATAAAATTGTATAAATAAATATGTGCAATGCATAATTAGGAAGTTATCACATTATCAATTATTCTTTATTTGACCACACAAACCCATGGGTTTTTATGGACACCGGAACCTCAATACCTACTTTGGCTCAGGCCAAAGTCTAAACCATGTCAAAAAATCATGATAACACATGTGATTTCATTATCCATGTAATTTGAATTCATTATCATGGGTAATTGGAATCGTACTCCTATGCCACCATTTTGGGTTCATATCACCATGTTCAGCACCCCATGAGTATTTAGAGCATCAGTTCCTATCTCACACCTCATAGGTGTTTGGATCATCCGTCCCTATCCCATATAAGCATGCATTGGGCCATAGAATTTCGTGGCTTGGAGACCATAGGTATTTGGAGTGTCGTTCTATGTCCCACACCCCATTTATCAATCATTCATACATGGTTATTTGGAGCATCAGTTTGTGTCCCATACTTGTATATCAATCATTCAAATATATCACATGTATCACAATATCACATGTTCTATAGTATCTAATTAATCAAGAATAATAAATATTAATATTTTATCACCTTTCACTATTACAATATTCCATTAACTAATTAATAAATTATCTAATCCAATTTCCATTAATTTCATTATCAAAATAACTCTTATTAATTGAACTAAACATTAATTAATCATATTAATTCCATTAATTAACATAAAAATTAAATAATCACATATATTAAAATAATTAATTCAATAATTAATCAATCACATAAATTTCATTATTCACATAATTAATTCAACAATTCATCATCCAATTCAAAATCCTAATATCCCATAATTAATTATCCAAATCACAATTCCAAATTTCAACAATCAATACAACAATTAATTATTACACAATTCCCCACAATTTCAATATTCTGATAATTAATTTAAAAATTAATTATTTCTGATTTGTCACAACCCATCCCCCGGGGCCCGAATCGTGACGACCCCAATCCCACCTTCCATAGGCTAAGGGCTGGTGACTAGCACCAAAAGGTGTAATTCCCTAAAACTGGGAAGGAATTGCCTTTATAAATCATAGACACACACAATCAGAGTACAAACGGAAGAAAACACTTAGTAGAAGTTTTATAACAAGTGTACTGAAAGTAAAAGGGCTGGAAATACAAGCCCAAAAACAATGTACAAGGAAAGGACAAACATGTACAAATAAAAGACAAATAGGTAGAATGTGTCTAGAATCTCCTAGATCATCCGCCACAGATCCTACCTGAAGGGTAGGTACAGATAACCACCTTAGTGCTCCACATCCAAACGTCTCCTCCAGGTACTATCTCGTCGTGGGTTCCACCTTCGGGTACCGTCTAGTACTAGTGCCCTCGACAACCATTAGCTCTGTCTGTCGTCTGCATCCAATAGAATGAGGTGCATGCATAGTCTGTGCAGTGGTGAGTATAATGATACTCAGTAGGGACCCCGAGACCCTCAAGGTCTCACAAAATTCAAAAAGGATAAACCAAAAAGTATGAAATCAATGGATAACCATTACATAGGTATATTCCCATAGATATACCTATGTTACCAAATAACCCATCTCAATCATGAGGAAAACATAAAGGTCATTTAATCTGCTCAAACACAATTTTTTCATTATTGAAACCAAGGATGCTAGAGAACTCCTCCTCTATCGAGTAAAGTAATCCAATAGTGGCACCGAGGTGCTTCTCAGTAACCTTGGACTGCTGAGGTACTCCTCCTTTCGAGTACCACAGGTCTGCTGCCGAATACAGGGTGCTCCATCTGCTGTGGGTATGCCGCCAAATACCGGACACTTCCCATATAGCCTACATAGGTACTCCTCCTGTTGAGTACCGGGGGCCTGCTGCCAACTACCAGGCGCTCCGTCCCCTATGGGTATGCCACCAAATACAGGGAGCTCCCCACTAGGCTAGTCAAATCACTCCAAGTCGAATCGGTCAAGCATTCGTCAGGTCTGTTAGTTACTAGGTCTCCGCACTTTGTACGCTCATCTCTAGGAGGATCCGCTCCACAAGCTGCTAGACGATACTCAAAGTGTCACGATGTCTCGCATGGAAGTATCTAAAAGGTCCGCCATGTCATAGGGGTCTCAATGCAATAGACGACACGTCAATCGGATGCTCGGTCTATGAGTTATTAGCCTTTTGGTCCTGGGGGCCTGGTTGGTTTCATGTATGAACCAACCTGACCATATCTCAACTATAACCTGAACTCCCATGGTGTATTCTCAAAGGGATGACTTCGTTCCAAGAATATCAGCATCGCAGATGTTTCGTCAAACAGACGCCTGTAGCCCAAGATATGAGCGAAAAGTGCAAACAGACCAAAGCTGGTCCGAGTCTGGTACGACCCTGTCGGACCGACCCGGCCCGTCCCAGTCTGAACGAGGGTCTGACCCAGTCTATGGGTCGGACCCGATCTAAAGAAGCGACCCGACCTGAGTGGGCGGCCCGAACCGAGGGGGCGGCCCGACCCAAAGAGGCGGCCCGACCTGAAGGCGCGGCTCGGCCCGAGGGTGGCCTGACCGCGGGTCGCCCGGCTTGTCCCGTGGAAGCCCGGACCGAGGTGGTATGACATCTAGAGGCCCATCCCAAGGCGGCCTGGTGGCCCAGTTGGCCCGGCGGCCCAGTCGGCCTGGCTACCCGACAACCTAGCGGGGGTCCACCTTAGCCGCAAAAAGGGGGAACCGCGTGCCCCCTGAC
Organism: Viscum album; assembly: GCA_963277665.1. Taxonomy (NCBI): domain Eukaryota; kingdom Viridiplantae; phylum Streptophyta; class Magnoliopsida; order Santalales; family Viscaceae; genus Viscum; species Viscum album. The sequence continues at coordinate 322,322,079 of OY728132.1, read as the reverse complement.
ACCCAAACATCTTAGGCATTTGGGTAGAACCGAACCAGTGCTGGGTGGCACTGGTCTAGCTCACGCAGGACCCGATGGGGTCCCGCACCTCCCGACTGGCCCGAACGACCAGCCGCTCCCCACCACGGCGGGGCGTGATGGCGCCGCTGCCCGACCTGGCAACGACCTCATGCTGGTGTCCGCGCAGCACGACGACGCCATGATCCTCATCAGAACACCTTCGTTCACATGGTCGTGAACCTTCCTTCCAGCGTGTTGCGACGACACCACGCCCCTCTGACACCGCCGCGACCCACCTCGCCATGACTCTGTTCTTTGCACAGCACGGCGGTGCAGCTCCCTTGTGGTGACCCGACGGCCTTGCGCCCCCGGCTCCATCTCGGCTAGCTCATTTCTGGTCTCCACTTTTACCACCTTCATCGTTATCGAACAAGAAGAAAAATAAGGGGAGGGTCAGGCCATGTTCGTGCGGTCCGAACCCCCATCATTACGGTGATATCAATCGGTTCTCATACCAGAAATTTGAATGACAAGGAACGAGTACAAAAAAATAAAAACCCCCTACCACGATTGTCACTCATTGACGAAGGCGCGGGAAGCAGACATCGTTCCATTGACATCGGGTAGAAGACGAAGAAGTTGAGGATGAAGGATTTAGGGATGTCGAGTCCAGATGAAATCATCAACATTCTTCATGGGCGACGGTGTTTCCTCTACTTGCTCCAGTTGAAGAGGGAGAATACGGTTCTCTTCATTATTCGGTGGTGATGGGAGTTCTTCGGTGGTGACGGGCATTCTTCGTTGAGAGAATGAAGTCCTCTCAATTCTCTCAAAGTCACTTCCTCTCCTTAATTCTTCCAACAAGTTTTATGCCAAACCCCACCCTAATAATACATCACATATTATAATGTTGGCATAATTAATTCAAAAAATTCAAAATGATTCCAAATAAATTATGTTACTTAACATAATTAAACTGGGGGAGTTGGATCATTAAATCGAGGATGAAGGTGAAGAGTTTCACCAAATTAATTAGGTGTTTAGATGAGGTTTAAATCTTGTTTGGGCCCCACTTAATTATCCTCCCAAGGGAGGTTATGTGCAGGTGGGCCCCACCACCATAACATCCTTACAAGGGTGGTTATGTTTGGGTGGGTCCCACCACCATAACCTCTCGTGGGAGGTTATGGTGCGGTGGCCCCCACCACTAACCTCCCCTTGGAGGTTTTAACCACCAAAATAAAATATAGTTAATACATTAACTTTATTCATTTTAATGAAAACCCCCCAAAACTACCTTCCACTCTCAATAAAACGCAACTGTGGTGAGGGTCTCGTTACGCAATCACCAACGTTGCGAGCTCAACGGTGCCCTCAGATTTCAATTCTGAGCACCGGTTCAAAAGTTATAAAAACATGCTCATACGTTTACTGAACGTATTTGAACAAAACTTCAGAAATTGATTACGAGCACACCGAGCCATGGAATCATGTGCCGTAAGAAACTGCAGACTCGTAAAATTCTCATGTATTTTAAAAAAATTCCACTAGAATTCTGGGTCTTTACATTCTCCCCACCTCAAAGCTTTATGTCCCCATAAGCTACAACTTAAACTAAGGGAACAAATGGGGGTATTGATCATGCATCTGAGCCTCCCGCTCCTATGTGCTCTCCTAAATGTTCCCGTGCTGCCAGCGAACATGAACCAGAGGTATCAACCATCCACGTAGGACCTGATCCTATTGATCCTCAATCTCCATTGGAACCCCTGTGGAAGTTGCCCTGTCATCGATGTCCAGCTCCCCGTGTGCGATGATGTGGGATGGGTCGTGCACGTATCTCATCAGCTGAGATATGTGGAAGACTTCGTGAACTAGGTGCAACGGAAGTGGAAGAGACAAGCGGTAAGACACCTCACCTACTCTACTGAGGGCCTGAAAAGGTTAGATGAACCACGAAGTTAACTTTCCGCATCGGCCAAATCTCCATAGACCTCACCGAGGTGAGACCCATAGGAAAACGTGGTCGCCATCTTCGAACTCCATAGGTCTCTGTCTCCTATCAGCATATGACTTCTGCCTGCTCTGTGCAGTCTTCATCAGCTCCTGGATGATCTGAACCTTCACCATGGTAGCTCGTACCATCTCTCGTCCCACTAGTGCTGACTCCCCTGGGTCTGTCCAGCATAGTGGCAATCTGCAAGGACGGTCATACAAGGCCTCAAAATGTTCCATTCCTATGGTAGAGTGATAGGTGTTTTTGTAGGAAAAATCCACCCAATGAAAGTGGTCCTCCTAGCTATGATCTAAGTCATGGAAACAAGCATGAAGCGTGTCCTTGAGGGTATGGATGGTCCTCTCAGTCTGACAATCAGTCTGAGGATGGAAGGCAGTGCTCAAGTGAAGCTGTGTCCCGAAAGCTTCCAGCAACCCCTTCTATAGCTGGGAAGTAAACTATGTATCACGGTCAGAGACAATAGAAGAAGGTAATCCATGAAAATGCATTATCTCATGCACATAGAGGTGTCCCAAGCTCACTACTGAACCATGATCCCTGGTTGGTAGGAAGTGGGCCCACATGGTGAGTCGGTTGACGATCACCCAAATCCAGTCGTGAATCATGGATGCACAAGGAAGACCCATCATGAATTCCATGAATATTCCATCCCACTTCCACTCTGGGACCTTTAAGGGCTGAACCAAGCCTGCGGGTACCTGGTGCTCCACCTTCACTTGTTGATAAGTGAGGCATCATGAGACAAACTCCAGTACCTCCATTTTCATACCTGGCCACCAGTGCTGTCATCAAAGGTCCTGGTACATCTTTTCCACTCCTGGATGTACAGCTAGTGGGGAATTATGAAACTCCCTCAACACTACCTCCTAAAGTGAAACTGGTACAATGGTACATCCTCTGAAGAGGATGACGTGCTCCCCACCTTTAGAAAAGCCATCAGGTGATTGCCCTACGGATATATGAGCACGTCGTGTCTCACAGTCAGCGTCCCCATGTTGTGCCTCCCTAACTCACTGAAGAAGTGGGGGAGTGACCGTAAGAGACTGTAGACAGGTTTCTCCATCCCTATCCATAAAGGATATCAATAAAGCGGCTAGCTGCTCTGTCTCATCTCCTAGAAGCTGTATACCAGACCTCATGCTATGTGCATACACAACAACATTCCCTTTCCTAGGAGTATAGACTATCTCAAAGTCATTGTCCTGGAGGAACTGAAGACATCGCCACTATCTCAAGTTCAAGTCCTTCTGAGAGAAGAAATACCTGAGACTCTTTTGATCAGAGTACATGGTAAAATGCTCGTCCATCAGATAGTGCGACCACATATTCAAGGCAAAGACCACTTCTTTTAACTCTAGGCCATGGGTAATGTATTTCTACTCGTGTTGTCTCAGCTGCCGAGAACCATACGCGATCACTTCTCACTCCTGTATTAGGACACACCCAAGTCCGGTCCCTGATGCATCGCAGTAGACTATGTACCCTACGCCCTCCTTTGGAAGCCTCAAGATGGGGGCACTATCCAGCCTCTGCCTAAGCTCCTGAAAGCTCTGCTGGCATCTCTTCGACCACATGAAGGGTTTCCCCTTGTTTGTCAAGGCTGATAGTGGTTCTGTAACCCCGGAGAAGTCTGGAACGAACCTTCGATAGTATCCAGCCAAACCCAGGAAACTTCGTACCTCCGTCACACTCTTAGGTGGATCCCATTAAAGTACCACCTCAATATTCGCTGGATCTACTGCCACTCCAACCTCTGAGATGACGTGTCCCATGAAGTGAACCTCACGAATTCAAAACTGGATCTTTGAGAGCTTACCATAAAGCTGGTGCTCCCGGAGTGTGTCCAATACTACCTGCTAATGGTAGGCATGCTCCTTCTCAGTAGTCGAGTAGATCAGAATTCCGTCGATGAAGACTATGACAAAGAGATCGAGGTATGGCTAGAATATCCTATTAATGAGACTTATGAACACTACTGGAGCATTGGTTACACCAAAGGGTATAACCAAGAACTCTTAATGGACGTATCAACATTTGAAGGCCGTCTTATGAACATCCTCATCTCGAACTTTGAGCTGCAGATAGCCAGATATGAGGTATATCTTTGAGAACCATCGTGATCCCTTGAGCTGATCAAAGAGGTCTTCATTCCTTGGGAGTGGGTACTTATTCTTCACGGTCACCTGGTTCAGGCGACGATAGTCGACATAGAGCCTCAAGCTCCTGTCCACCTTCTTGGCGAACAGATTTGGAGCTGCCCAGGGAGAAACACTTGGCCAGATGAATCCTTTTCCCTGCAAGTCCTCCAGCTGTACCCTCAGATCATGAAGCTCAGTGGGAGCCATATAATATGCTGGAGTAGATATAGGTGTCGTCCCAGGGTACATGTCAATGTAGATTTCCACCTCTCTATGAGGAGGTCATCCTAGAACATCATCAGGGAAAACATCCGAGTACAGGTCCACCACTACAGGATAAGTCGGACTCTCCACATCAACTACTCCAATGGTGAGGCAAGCCAACTGGTGAGTGATCAGATGCACCCTACTCTAAGTAAGTCCGCTCTATGCTGCAAAGGATCCCTTCTCAACGGTGAAGGTGAACCTGGTCCCATCTGTGCGAACACACCGCACTTTGCACCTAATACAGTCAATATGAGTATAGACTGTAGATAACCAGTCTATACCCATGATGAAGTCATAAGGCCTCGACGCCACAACAAGGAGATCCTATCCAAAGATATCACCTCCTAGAGTAAGTTCACACTGTCGGTACCAGTGCGTAATCATCGAGTCTTCTCCCATATGAGTCTCTAGCTATAAGGATCGAGCCAACTGCTCCGTCAGAATCTCCAAGCTCCAAACGAGGGATGTGGAAATGGAAGAGTGAATGGAACCTATGTCTATAAGAACTGCAGCTATGGTCGAGTAGACATAGATCATAACTCAAATCATCTTTGGAGAACCATGGTCGTACGCTTCAGCTACCTAAAGCTGTTCTCTCCCCTGTCCACTCACTCCCTGCGATCGGGGTGGACCTCCTGGTGGTGGTGGTGGTAGCTCCTCGTATTGTCGACCGCTGCCACCTACTCAACTAGATCCTCTTCCACGTCCACCTTCTTCCTATGGATTTCCTCGATCGAAACTCTACATCTTCCTAGGAGGTCCCACAACTGACTGCTGATCGTCAGTTTGGTGGGTCAGACAGTCACACACCATGTGACCAAGCATGCCGCAGGAGTAACACTATCCGATCATGGCATGTCTGGCTCTGACTACACTGTGGGAGCCCCGAACAACCAATCCAGAGTCATGAAGTCTACCACCAGTGGGTCTGGTCCTCTTTGACCTATGCGTCATCTGTCTTCTGCCAACTGTAGAAGACTCCACTGCTGGTCGACTAGTGGTGGGTCTCGTTGCTGGAGACTGCTCAGTAAAGAAACTCTCTACTAGGAGGGCTCGCTCCAAAACCCCCATCTTCTTCAGGATGCTATGAGAGATAACTGAAGCCCTGATCTCTTGCATGAGTCCCTACTCAATGGTCTGGGCCCTGATGAACGGGTCTCGTACCAAATCCAGGGAGTAGCGCAAGAGGTTAGTGAACTGAACTGAGTACTAAGCCACACTCATGATACCATGCTGCATATGAAGTAGCTGTTGTATTCGAACCACTCGAAGGGTGGATGGTACAAACTCTGCCCAGAATAGACCCTCGAAATCTGCCAATAGAAGTGTTGCCTTGTCATGCATCTAGAGCATTAGGCTCCACCATCTTCCTGCTGCTTCATGAAGGAGACTAGAAACAAGGATCACCATGTAGTCAGATGGATTCCTTAATAGCCTGAAAACTATAACGATAACCTCCATCAAATCCTCAACCACCAGTGGGTCTGTCTCTCCCTAGAACCTGGGTGGCCTCTGGCACTGAAACTCGTGCAGTGCACTCAAGTAGCGTGCACTCTCTTCTGCTGGGGCCGGTGGCATCTGTGGTCCAATGGGGAGTAGTACCTCTGGTGCCTCCGCTGCTTCCTCAACTGGAAGAGGGACTTGTACTGAGGCCTCGTTGCTTGGCAGGCTATCAGTACGTATAAATCTTGGGGCTCTAGCTAGTCGTTCGTGGGGAGGCATCCTAAAAGAAATAGATGCAACATGGTCAAAATACTATACCTGGTGATCTGACATGGGTTGAGATGACTTAAAGAAAACTTTTTGAAACACACACGCAATCATTGTTTTCATGCACTAAGTCGGAAATCTGTAGTCGGGGTCCTGGTGTACGGATACGTCAGCTGCCGCACCAACATTGGACTCCCTGAACTGAAAACCACACTCAGTACCCTTAACACTATTTATTCATAGAAAAAAATATCAGAGTCCTATGTTCTACGGTAAAACTGACTCCTCTGATACCAATTTGTCATGACCCTTCCCCCGGGGCCCGTATTGTGACTACCCCAAGCCCACCTTCCATAGGCCATGGGTTGGTGACTAGTACCAAAAGGCATAATTCTCTAAAATCGGGAAGGCATTGGCTTTATAAATTGTAGACACGCACAACCAGAGTACAAGAGGAAGAAAACAGTAAGTAAAAGTTGTATAGCCAGTGTACTGAAATAAAAGGGGCCAGAAATACAAGACCAACAACAAATTACAAGGAAAGGAAAAGAAAGTAAAACTAAAAGACAAATAGTGGGAAGGTGTCTAGTAGCTCCTTGATCGTCCACTATGGATCCTACCTAAAGGGTAGGTAAAGATAGCCTCTTCAGTGCTCCACGTCTGACTATATCCTCCAGGTACCGTCTCATCATGGGGTCCATCACTGGGTACTGTCCAGTCCGAGCGCTCTCGGCCTCCGTCAACGCTGTCCGTTGTCTGCATCAAACACAACGAGGTGCGGGCATAGCCTGTCCAGGGGTGAGTATAATGATACTTAGTAGGGACCCCGAGATCCTCGAGGTCTCAAAAAATCCAACAAGGATAAACCTCAAATTATGAAATAAATAGATAACCATTACATAGGTATATGCCCATACATATACCTACGTTATTAAGTAACCCATCTCAATCATGAGGAAAACACACAGGTCATTGACTCAACTCAAACTAGGATTTTTCATTATCGAAACCACTGCTACTGGAGAACTCCTCCTCTATCGAGTACAATGGGCATGTCGCGACACCGAGGCGCTTCACAATAACCTTGGACTGCTGAGGTACTCCTCTTGTCAAGTATCGCATGTCTTCTGCCAAATATCGGGACCTCCATCCGTTGTGGGTCTGCCGCCAAATACCAGGTGCTCCCCCTATAGCCTATAGAGGCTCTCCTCCTGTCGAGTACCACGGGTCTGCTTCCAACTAGCAGGCACTCATTCCACCATGGTTCTACCTCCAAATACCAGGCTCTCCCCACTGGACTATTCGAATCACTCTGAGTTAAATCGGCCAACCAGTCGTCAGGTTTGTCAGTTACTGGGTCTCCGCACCCTGTACGATCCTCTCCTAAAGGATCCACTCCACGAGATACTAGTTGATACTCTAAGTGTCATTAAGTCTCATGTGGAAGTATTTAAAAGGTCTTCCACGTCATATAGGTCTCAACTCAACAGGCGTCGCATCAATCGGACGCCCGGTCTTTGAGTTATTAGCCTTTGAGTCCCAGAGGGCCCTGTTGGTTTCATGTATGAACCAAACTAACTGTATCTCAACTATACCCCAATCTCCCCTGGAATATCCTCAAAGTGATTACTTCATTCCAAGAATATCGGCTTCGCTGTCAGTTCGTCAAACAGACGCTTGTAGCCCAAGATATGGGCAAAAAGGTGCAAACGGCCTGAATCGGGTCCGAGTCCGTTTCGACCCAGTCGGACCGACCTGGCCCGTCCCGGTCTAAACTGGGGTCTGACTTGATCCGCGGGTCTGACCCTGTCTAAGAAAGTGGCCCGGCCCGAAGAGGTGGGCCGACCTTAAGGTGTGTCCCAGCCCGCGGGTGGTACGACCAAGGGTGGCCCAGCCCGGCCCGAGTCTACCCGGACTAAGGCAGCACGACCCGAGGTGGCCCAGCCCAGGGTGGCCCGGCCCATGGCGGCCCATCTTGAAGGCGGCCTGGTTGGCCCGACGTCCCGGTTGGCCCTATGGACCGGTCAGCCTGGCGACCTGGCGGCCCGGCGGGGGTCTTCCTTAGCCTCGGCCAGGGGGGGGGGGGAACTATGCCCTCCCCTGCACCCAAATGGCTTAGCTATTCAAGTAGAACCAAATCAGCATTGGGTGGCACTGGTCCATCTCACGGGGGCCCCGAAGGGGTCCCGCACCTCCCACCTTGCCCGAACGACAAGTCGCTCCACACCACGGCGCGACGTGATGGCACCGCACCCCTCTGCCGCAGCCTGGCCTGGCTGCGGCCTCCTTCCGGTCTCCACGTGGCACGACATCACCACGCTCCTCGCCCGACCGCTGCGACCCTCCTTGTTGCGGCCCTTCCTTCTAGCACGGTGTGATGGCACTGCACCCCTCCCGCATCTCCGCGAACCGCCTAGCCACGACTCAGTTATTTGCGCAGCATGGTGGTGCCACACCCTTATGTCGACCTGGCAGCCTTGCACCGCCAGCTTCATCACGACCGACTCATTTCCGGTCACCGCGTTTACCGCCTTCATCATCATCGAACAAGAACAAAAAAAGGGTAGGTTCGAGCCGTGTTCATGTGGTCCGATACCCCCTCATTTCAGTGATATCATTTAGTTCTCATACCAGAAATTTGAATGACAAGGAATGATTACAAAACAATACAAACCCCCTACCTCGATTGTCGCTTGTTGAGGAAGTCGCGGGAAGCAGACGTTGTTCCGTTGACGTCGGGTAGAAGATGAAGAAGTTGAGGAGGAAAGATGGAAGGAAGATGATTCCAGATAACATCGTCGGTGTTCTTCGTGGGCGGCGGTGTTACCTCTACTTGCTTCGGGTGAAGAGGGAGAAGACAGTGCTCGTCGTTCTTCGGTGGTGACGGGAATTCTTCACATTCTTCGTTGAGAGAATGAAGTCCTCTCAATTCTCCAAAAGGCTTTTCCTCTCCTTAATTCTCCCAACAAGGATTATGCCAACCCCCACTATAATAATACATCACATATTATAATGTTGTCATAATGAATTTAAAGAATTCAAAATGATTCCAAATTAATTAAGTTTCTTTACATAATTAAATTGGAGGAGTTGGATCATTAAATGAAGGATAAAGGTGAAGAGTTTCACCAAATTTATTGGGGGTTTAGAAGAGGTTGAAATCTGTTGTGGGCCCCACCTAATAATCCTCCCATGAGAGGTTATGTGTGGGTGGGCCCCACCACCATAACCTCTCATGGGAGGTTATGGTGTGGTGACCCACACCACTAACCTCCCCTTGGAGGTTTTAACAACCAAAATAAAATAAAGTTAAAACTTAAACTTTATTCAATTTAATTAAAAACCCCAAAAAACTACCTTCCACTCTCGATAAAACGCAACTGTAGTGAATGTCTCTCTAAGAAATAACTGACGTTGTGAGCTCAACGATGACCTCAGATTTCAATTCCAAGCACCGGTTCAAAATTTATAAAAACCCACTTGTATGTTTATTAGACGTACCTGAACAAAACATCAGAAATTGATTTCGGGCACGTCAGGCCTCATAATCAAGTGCCGTTAGGAACTGCAGACCTGTAAAATTCCCATATATTTCCAAAAAAACTTCCACGAGAATTCTGGGTCTTTACATGATTCACATTCCATTAAGTAATTAATTTACCAAATTAATTAATTAAATTTATAAATAAAATTGCTAAAAAAATGTAGAACTTCTTTAATTACATACACATAAATGAAATCATGATTGTGATACCTCGATATTTTTATGACTAATCACCCAATTGAAATTCCCATTTCAAATAGAAAAATGACCTAGAATGGGATTTGGATCATAATCCTAAATTCAAGATCATACGAATCATGATCCCACAATTATAGAACTAGATCCAAAATCCTTGATTAAAATCCTACAAAAAAATTGGGAAGAAAACCCCTAAAATGGATTAGATAAGAATGATAAAGTGAAATAAAACCACATAGGATGAGATCCTACTACCAGGAGGGTTGTAGATTTTTAATTGAGGATTTAGATCACGAATAAAGGAGTTACAAAAGGTTTGGAATCTATCCATGGGGCTATAAAATCTAGAAAATATGTTAGGGGTTGAGTGGGGGTTAATTTTGGGTTAATATGGGGGCTGGGTAATTGAAACTCAAATTTTCAAACTAACTTAATTTGCATGTACAATTTTCTGGGATGGGGTGCACAGTTTTTTCTAACAGTGCACCGTAACTGTGTGCCACTTCTTGGTGTGGGGGGCACAATTTATCTATTTAGGATGCACAGTTTGACAAACCATGTTCCAGCCCTGCTAATCCCCTCTGTTTTGGTTTAGAGATATTTCTAGGTTGGGGTTCACTGTTTGGGAAAACCATTCATGAACCATGAAATTCCAATATTCTCCCATTTTTCTCAAATTTTCACCCAAAATAACTCCAATGTAAAACCATAATGAAAATTAAACAACATAAAGAAAAAGAGAACTTGAAATCAGTCACGATAAATCCCCATAAATAGTCAGTATCTTACAGTCTCCCCACCTTATAACTAATAATACTCAAGGAGTACTCCCAAAAATCTTTAGGATTTGGAGTTAAAAATATTGGGCAACTGAGGTCTCATATCTACTTCTCTCTCCAAAGCTTCCTCCTAACATTTCCATGTTGCATAATGAAAAAACAATTGAGATGGTCTTTCCCTGCAACACTTTTTTACTGGGATCCAACACATGTATCATATGCTCCTCAAAGGATGCATAAATATCAAGGTCAACGTCATTCACATAAATCACATTATGAGGTCTTGTGTGATTCCAATGGAGTTGTGACATGTGATAAATTTCATGCATAACACTGTATCTCTGTGGAACAACCAATCGGTATACTGCCACCCGGATTCTTTGTATAGCCTCAAATGGTTCAAGGAACCTCAGCGCCAACATACCCAATCTCCACTTCTAGCAGTGATACAACTGTGATAACACCCAAATAAATATACGATCATCCTATAAAATCTCTAGGGGTCATCATTATCCAGTAGAACAATAATTCAATCTACTCTAATATTTAGTCATATGTTTCCCAACAAGATGTACCTTCTTAGATGTATCTGGAATGAGACTCAGTCCCCTCAAATCTAACTCACCTACCTCTATCTAGTATAGGGGTGATCTTTATGGCATACCATAAAGATCCTCGAATGGTGCTATTAGAATAGTTTCATGATAATTGATGTTATAGGTGAAATCCATCAATGTTATGAAATTATCCCAAGACCCTCCGAAGTATATGACACACACATGCATCATATCCTCAATCACTTATATCATTCAGTCTAACTGACCATATATCTATGGGTGGAAATATGTACTAAAAAAGATATATATCAAGCACCATATATAAGCCTTGACAAAATCAGGATGTAAACAACTAGTCACTCTCTGAAAAATAGTATGTGGCATCCCATATAGACATACTATCTCCCGAACATACATATTTCACAACTGGTCTACTAAAAAACTATCCCCTATTAGTAGGAAATGTTCTACCATCATCATTAGAACCATAATATAATAAATAAAATCCTTATTTAGAGGCATCCTAGGGAGATTCACTATAAATTCCATGGTCACGTCATCCCACATCCATTCTAGAATAGGTAATGACTACCAAAAACCACCAGGTCATTGATGCTCAATATTCACCTATTGATAAGTGTATCATCGGGTCACAAAACCTGATATCCCATTTTTAATGATCGACCACCAAATCTTCTAACATAGGTTAATGAATATTTTGGTCACACATAGATGTGTCTCCCACTTCGAGGCATGAAACATACACATCAGCTCCTCCCATATACTCGTAGGTAAAACAAACCAATTGTTTACATAGATGATCTCATCGACGTCTATGATCCAATCAAAAGATGACTCCACACTTTCAAGGAATTCCCTCAATGTGAAGAACTATTGTTACCCATACTTCCTATCTCTAATTCAGATCAAAAGTGTAGAATCCACTAAAATAGATATGAGATTCATATTCTCATGAATCTTATGAACCATAACATGAATATAATCTATTAAAGTCATTATATTCCACTAATCACTAGCATACTAAACTAACCATGTCTAATCTTTCATTCCTAAAGCTTCAACCACACTATTCCCCTTTTCGGGTGTATATGCTAGATGAAAATAACATGACTTCATATACTCAACCCACCTCCACTACTAAAAATTAAAATGTCATTGTGAAAAGATATACTTCAAGATATTGTGATTAGTATACATGTAAATCTTCCCACCAAATAGTTAATGATTCCCACACTTCAATGTATAAACCACTGATGAAAACTATAGATCATTCTTAGGGTAATTTCGTTCATGTGGCCTTAACTATGGAGACCCGTATTCCACAACTCGATCTCTTAGCATAGTAATTACACTAATAAATATCCCACAAGCATAACAATACACCATATACAACCCAACAGACTTAGGTACGATCAAGATCAGTGTCAATGTCAAGAACTTCTTCAACTCCTACAATGAAATCTCACATGATTATGACCATTCAAAGTTTATCACTTTCTTAGTCAATCTAGAAAGTGGTTCTTCTAAATGGGATATTTCATGAATGAACTTCAAATAACATCCATATAACCTCATAAAACTACATATATCAAACAAACTCACGGGATTCTCCCAGGAAATCAACTAATTCACGTTTTCTAGCTCCACCGAGACACCTTCCTCTAAGATGATGTGACCTAAGAAATGTACCTAATCAATCCAAAACTGACACATAGATATATTGGTATATAGATGATGATATATAAATTTACTCAAGATAATTTCATGATGTTGGACATGATCATAATGAGTCTGGTCATACATAATGATTTTATCCACAAACACTACAAAAAATTGATCTAGATTAGGATAGAAGATTATATTAATCAAGGTCATAAAAAATACTGGCGCATTCATCAACCGAAAAGACATTACGAAAAATTAATATAGGACACACTTTCTTATTAATGTATTCCTTGGTATATCAAAAGTTCAAAATCTAAACTGATGATAACCTATTGTCATGTGAATGTTAAAGAAAATAAAAGATCCCCTAAAATGGTAAAATAGATCACCGATATGCAGATGAGGATACATGTTATTCACAGTCATCCAGTTCATCTTTTGGTAATCAACACACATGTACAGAGTTCCACTGACCTTTTTTGCAAATAATATTGGGGAAACCCAATGTGAAATACTCAAACAAATAAACCACTTATCGTATAATTCATCCAGTTGATTCATCATCTCTTGAATGTATTTTGATGTTATTCTATATGGTGGACAAGAAAATCACTCAGATCCTAAAATTATCTCAATTGTAAATTCTGTATCTCTATCAGGTGAAAACCCTGATAAGTCCCCCGGAAACAAATCTAGAAATTGGTCCACTATAGGGGGAAAGACAACCTATTTCACACCCCCATCATCCAGAAAAAACAAGAAACTCGGGCTCTAAGATCTCCCAGTTGATGACTAATTGGACCTGCTCAGACTACCTGAATATCCCAATCTCCACAATGGATATAATTGCCCCCCTTTGGAGATATAAAGGACACTCTCTAGTAGTCAAAATCACAATGGTTTTAGTATGCTACTATATAGTCTATAAACAAAATTAATTTGAAGCATGACATGGCTAGGATGTAAATACCCCATATGAAATGATAATTCCCAACATCTAGAGAACACCCATTTCCCAAATAAATGCCTTTGACCGTACTCCCAATGATGTATCTACCATTAAAACCCTACTCATGAACTCCACCGTAAGGCTCAAACCATTCAAAAGTTGTGCAGAAATAAGGGAATGGGAGGAACTAATATAAAAAAATACACCAATAAGCATAAAAACTACAAGAATAATATCTTTTACAATCCATGGTATAACTTCTATACATACCTGTGTAGGATGAACTACATGTAATTGTCCTTTCCCTCTTTCCCTATTATACAGTTTGAGGACCCTGAGCTACACCACTCTACTTATACATGTACTCTATTATAGAAGCACCTCATCCACTTCTTGTACTACCTCAACTAGTAGAAATGACATGTCCAGAATGATATGGTGTATAATATAACCTTCCCACACCTTGTTTATTTCTAACTATTCCATCATTACATATCTGTCATGGGTTTTGTTATATCTTTGGAAGATGTCCCATCCAATCATAGGCATGACACTCTACTATTGTTCAGGGTCAATTCCTAGGAAAATGTCCCAGAATACTACACTGGTGTAAAAGAACTCATGTAAGACCTTGATTAACTGATCCTTCCCTCTATCCACTCTACTTCCTGATCCCATGGATGATAATATCATAATTAAGCTTCTTATTCTTAGAAGTCGTATATCTTGATCTTCTAGAGGAAACCACTTATCCGCCACTGGAAGATTCCTTTAGGTTCCCCTTAGTTATAAGAGAATGATTAACCTATTTTATACACTTCTTTAGCCTGAATATTTTCACCAAGGACTTAATTTCAAATTTAATATCATCTTGAAACCTTTTTACCACAATAGCCTCATCTCCTACATACTCTTAAACAATGTGCTAAAAATCTATAAAGAAACCAGCATAGTCCATCATAGATATACTCCCCTAATTAAACCTCATGTACTCATAATCACTCTCTTACCTAAGTGTATATAGATAAAACTTCTCCATCAACATCTCTGAGATTTCCTTTTTCTCCTTAGTCTCTAACTATCCATCCTGAGTCTAGATGTCCCACCATTTCTTCGATTTACCATGTAAAATGCATGAAAACAATTTGAATCTCTTCTCAGAAGGAGTCTATATGTGGTCATGTATAGTAATGATATAACCAATCTAGAACTCAGATACCTAAAGTCCACTCTATCTAGTAAACATAAAAGGGTTTCACAACTCAAAATCTCATGTAAGGTCAAACATACTCCTCATAACTCACTCTAAGTCTCTTTTCATAAGCTTCATGAACCAAGAAATGTTCCCATGGAACAACTCTTCAACTTCCTCACTCAACACTATCAATTCTTCAGGTTCCAATATTGTTGGATAATATCCATCCAAAACTTCTTGTCTCCCTCTCAAAAAGAATCATTGTGGGGGAACATATCTACAATTCGAAACATACATATCTCGAAACATAACACAACTATATAAAATTTATGTAAGAGGAAAACCCAACATTCATAACATGTCTTTTCCCCAAACCCCACCACACAGTCAAACTAAGGCACTATCACCACCCATAACAATTCTATATCAAGGTCATGGTTAAAAAAATTGTAAACACATTTTCAGGATCATGTTTCTCATTAGAAAACAATATATTCTCATCTCCAACAATTTTTCAAATCTCAATTTCATATTAGGAAAATTTTTATTTTAATTTCAAAATAAACTAAAATAGTTCATGTTTAACAAATTACCCAACACCCATTTTACCATGTTTTCATAAAATGAAGCATGTCACAAAAAACCCGATGTTCAGAGAATAATGAATGCATACTAAACTATCACGCCATATTGGGACACAATTCTAATCTAAAATAAACACAAAAAAAATTATCACATCACACTGTGTCACCCAAAGGGATTTTTTTTAATTATAACAACAAATAACAATAATTATAATCCCCCGCTAGTTACTCGAGTTTTCCCCATACATGGGTTAACTACTACCATGAATGAGCTCATAATCAAGGATCCACTCTTCCAAGTCTCATATATACCTTTACAAAATAGTAAGAAAAAAGAAAATAAAAGAAAATTGGTTCTCATACTACTTTGTAATGTCTGGTACTGGGTTTCACACACTGGTTCCATGATCTGGTTGGTCACATGACCTCAAGCGCACCTCCCCATGTGCCAGATGTTTCCGACTAGTAGTAATTGTATAATATCGTTCATGTGTAGACTATAACCAATTTATTAGAGTAATAAACCAGTAGAAAATAAATAATCAACAACAACCAAATCATATCACATAAGAGGAATAGTACCGGTATCACAATATGATGAAAATATAAATTCAATATCAAAACTAAATAGTTGATATTCCAGGATAACGTATGTGCGAAGTGTCAAAAAGAAAACCCCAAAATTAAAGACACTGAAAACTCCCTAGAAGGTCCCGAACAAAATTTTTCCCATCCATGATCCACCCCATATTATGCATCTAATATACGGATGTTATCCATATCATGTCCTACAAAATGAAATCTATTTGGGTACCAATCAAGCATCCCAAGTTTGGTGTGAGTACAACTCAATAAGAAACCAAATATGGTTTCAAAAACAATATCCTATCAATAATAGTGTATTAATTTGTATAAATAAATAAGTACAATGTATAAGTAGTTGGTTTCCACATTATCAATTATTCATTATTTTATTACATAAACCCTTGAGTTATTGAGGACACCCGAACCAAAATAATTTCTTTGACCCATGTCAAATTATAAACCATTTCACATTACTAATTAATAAATCATGATAACACATGGGATTAAATTATCCATGTCACTTCAAATCATTATCATCACTAATTGGAACCATTTTATAATACCAAAATACAAATCTAATTTTTTGGTATTTTCAAATAGCCCACTATTTGGTTAAGTGGAAACCAAAAAAATTCAGAGAAATAATTTAAAAACATCCGAGGAAAGAAATTCAAAATTCAAACTAATTCCAACCCACGAACCACACCAGCCAACTGAAATTTCAAATTTCAAACAAAATTGCACACATTACCCTCTTAGACATGAAATCCTAATGTGCATCAATTTAATAAACTCATCGTCAACATCAATAATGCATTTCTGTTGAAACTTCATGATCACCAGAATCCCCGAGCCATCAATGAAAAACACTACCGAATAGAACAAGCCAATAAAATACGTTGCATCAGAAATTAAATCCGGAATGCCATCTGCATCATCCTTGGACAAGTTATTCAAGACCTCCATAGGCCAGAAGAGCAAAGGAGATGGAACTACCACATAGATTTGAAACCAAACATGATGAAAGGCACCATCCAAACACCAAAACACCATTTCCAAAAAGCAAACCAACACTATAAACAAGTTCCCCTGAAACGGAATACTAGAATACCAAGAGACCAACTACAATGAAAGAGATAACCAAAATAATAGTAGACCAAAACCCACTGGAAGAAAATCTACACTAGAGAAGGAAATCGAAGACGAACGCACCTCCCCCATTAACAACATAAAAATTTCAACAAACACGTCCCATAACTCCCATGAAAACAGATGCAATAGACCAATATGGGGTCTGTTACGATAGATCTAGAAGAAAGAGAAGTTAATGAACATATCTAAGGCTTTGACATGGCTCATAACCGAAGGAGAAAAACTAGATGAAAATACACAAAAAATTATGCAATCAAAGAAACTAAACTCGACCTAACACATTCTCAATCTATCCTCAATGCCATCGTGATGGACCAAGGTGGGTTAAAGGGTGGTGGAGGAAGATAAAAAGAGATGATGTGGGAGAAAAATTACCATGATTATCGATGATCCAAGCATAGAGACGAATCCAAAAGAATGAGAATTGTCCAATACCAACATTTTGGTGTAGATTGCCATGTCTAACAACCTATGAGTTTTTGGAGTAGGAGTCCTTATCTCACACCTCATTGATAATGGAAGCATCAATCCGAATCCAATATAATTTTCATGTAGTACTTGGGCTCTATAAAGTCATGACTAGGACCCTGTAGGTATTATTAGCATTAGTTTGTGTCCCATAACACATTTATTAATCATTCATACATGGTTTATTGGAGTATCATTATTTGTCTTATGATCGTATAACAATCCATCAAATATATCACATTTATCTCAATATACCATGTTCCCCAATATCACATCAATTATGATTAATAATCATTAATACTTTTATCACATTTCACTATAAAAATATTCTATTAATTAATTCATCCATTAATTAATCTAGTTTCAATAAATTTTATCATCTTAATAACACTTCTTAATTAACTTGATAATTAACTAATCACATTCATTACATTAATTATCTCAACAATTAATTAATCACATTAATTAAATTAAAAAATTTAATATTTAACTAATCACGCCAATTACAATATTTTAATAATTAAAACTACAATTAATTTTCAAACTCAAAATCCAAATATATTATAATAAATTCATTAACTAACTATCAAAATCAAAATTCAACATTTCAATAATCAACACAATAATTAATTATTCCATAATTCTCCACAATTTAAATATTTTGATAATTATTTCAAATAATTATTTATTATCGACTCATAATCCCTTAATTGATTAATTTACCAAATCAATTATTTAAATTAGGTAATGCAATTATAAAAAAACCCTAGAAATTATATAATTTCATATAAATAATTGAAATCATTACTATGGGATTTGAATAATTGACCACCTACCTCAATTCGTTGATGAGTGATCACCCAAAAAAAATACCCAATTTGAGGAGAATAATGACGTAGAATGAAATCTAGATCATAAACTTAGATTAACTATCACATGAATAAAGATCCCACTATTCTAGATCAATATCAACAATCCCAGATCTAGACCCAACCAAAAATATGTATGAACATCCCTACAATAGAAGGGGGAAGAATGAGAAAGAGAAAGGAAACCACAATGGATTAGATCCCTTTATTGGGATGGGTGCATAACTTCAATAATTGATAAACATTGTGAAGAATAGAGCTAATAATGGCCAGGAATATATCTGAGAGGTTCTAAAATCATGAATAGATATTAGGGGTTTAGTGGGGGTCTGTTTTGATTTAAAATGGCTATCCGTGTAATTAAAAATAACATTTTAGGACTAATTTAATTTCTATGCATGATTTTTCGGTCTAGGGTTCACAATTTCTCCTAAAGATGAACCTTAAAAAAGTTCATATTCTAGTGTGTGGGGGAGGAATAGTTATCCTTTTAGATTTAATGGTTTGACAAACCAGGTTCTATCCTTTATAATGCCCTGTTTTATATTCAAATGGGTTGTTGGGTTGGGGTGTACTATTTTAGAAAGACGTGTGCCAACCCTAAAAAGCCCACTTTATTATATTTTTCTCAATTTTTCACCAAAAAACACACCAAAGTAAAACCCAAATTAAAGTAATCAACATAAATAAAAAAAGTACTAAAAATCAAGCCTGATACACCTCCATAAATGGATGGGATATTACATTACTATAGTACATATTCATTATGGATTCAGAATCGTGCATGTTTTCATTAACAATTTAATGTGATAGAGGTATTATTATATTTATCATGTGAGGTTAATAGTAACATTATTTTTTAAAATATAAATTTATGTTTACTTTTAAAATTTAGTGGACTACCTTCTACATTTTTAGTCATTTAATTTGTATAGACATGTTTTGGATGATTCATAAGATTTTTTTACTTGTGGAATGGATGAATTTAAAAATTGTAAATTATTTTTTGTTGAAAATAATTTACTAACCTTTTGATGTAATTAAGAATTTAAAGTCCAAAGTAATTACCTAATGACCATATTATTAGTTAAAAGTTCTTCATGTATGAAAAAATCATCCTGAATATCCATCTCTTGTTGTATGAAAATAAGTGGAAATAGATCAAAACCCATCAAAAGGATGAGAGTTTTCTTATAAAATGGAAATAAATAAAGTAAGTTTATTTTCAAAAGTTATTATTTTTATACTAAATGAATCCCTCAAATATTAGAAATGGATTTTGGAATAAAATTGTTTCATTTTTAACTTTCTTTCTGAGAAATCAATTTTCTTTTAACTGATCACATATTTATGGTTTTATGATTGTTAAATTTTTTATGACCATGTTCTCTATAACTATCCATCAAAAATTGATAGTTATATTTTTCATCCATTATTATATTCTCACTTCTAACTAATGTAAACCATTTCGATTGTCTAATATTGTAATAACCATCACATTTACATTCACTATTTTTAAGAGGATGTTTTACTATGCCTTTTTACGATGTGGGAGTTACATAAGGGTATTTTAAAATGAAAACTCCATGATTAATAATAAAAATCTTAAATTTTAAGGAAACAATTTATTAAAGTAGGGGATAATCTAACAACTTGAGATTTTAAAATAACATTGTGCTTGATAGCTTACATTTTACAAAACACTGAGCTTAAACAAATGATTAAATATTATTATTTAATATCTATCACCTAGCGATTACAATGGTGAGAATTAATTATATTAATTAAAATAGAAAAAAATAATTTAGACCTGAATTAATTATTTACCAATTAATTAGAAATGAAATAAAAACCAATTGAACATAAAGGACTTGTTTTACCAATTTATATGTTATATATTATATTAAATATTTTTAAATAGACCCAATAAGTTATATATACATAATATAAGAATGAATCCAATTTTATTGATAAATGGCGCTATATTTCTAATAGCATTTTTACTACCTTTTAATGGAACACCTGTTTTAAAGATAAATTTTAAAAATTTCATAATTTATATTGAAAAAAATAAAATTTATTTTTAAAAACATAATTTTAAAATTAGCTTATGGTTAATATTTGTTATTTTTATGAAAATATTTCCTTAAAGTGAATAGTAAAAAAACATCATTTTTTATAAAACCACCAACTTTTTTATATTAATGGGATATTTATGATTATAATTTTATCTCAATGTAAATTATATAATCTTTAGTTATAATAATTATGGTACCTTATTTTTTTCTAAGATAATTTTTGTGAAAAAAATGCATTTTCAAGAAAACTGTTTTTTAGTTTTTTTACAAGTTTAATTTCAAACTAAATTCTACCAGTTATATATTTTGATTTTTTAAAAATTTATTCAATATTTTTAATCATAAGGTTTAAATTTAGTAAAAATTATATATTTATCTTTTTTGTTTGATATGAAAATAAAGTCTGATTTTTTTATTACAATTATTAATGGTAAATAAAGCAATTTAGTGTAAAAATATTATGATAATGATTAAAAAATTACCACAAATTGTTGCAAGAATTTATTGGACGATTTATTTTTGACACTTAAGAACTGTGGTTTTAATTTGAGTATATAACGGACAATAGTCCCTGAAAATGACTTTTATATTATTAAATCAAAGAAAGTCACAAAATGTCACATTCTTTGTCTTAAATATATCTTATGTTTGTACTTGGGGACAAATGAAGGTTATGAAAGAATATAAGTACCAATTTTGAACTTAATAAAAATTATTTAAATGATATAAATTTATTTATTACTTTCGAGACCATCTGGATGAGGTTATGATAATTAAGATATTTTTTAAGAAAACTAAAAGAGGTCACTTTCTTATTTTTAATTACTATATTATTATTTATATGGTGTATTTAGAAGATAAATATGAAAATAAATATAATTTTAAAATATTAATGCTTTATCTAAATCATGGTATTTTATTTTTAAATTTTAGTGATGATATAATTATCTTAAATAATTATTAAATCATGATGTTGAAATTATTTTATTAATCAATCAATCAAATAATAGATATTAAAAATATTAAAATAAATATAATTTGAATTAATTAATTTTATTAATGATTTTTATAGATTATTTTTACATATTATGAGTGTATTAAATATTTTTCTCATTTTTTTTCATAACGTCAAATTATTAAGTAGTGTCAAAATTGAAACTAATAAAATTTTATCAAAATAATATTATATTAAATTATTTATAAATATTTTAAAAATTTAAAATTTAAAATTTATTACTATTAGGTCTAAAATGTCATTAATTAATAAGTTCTGGTCTATTTGAAATTGTATATATAAAAATTACCACCTTTTAATATTAAATAAATTGTTAACATAATTAAAATCAGTGTAGCTCGACTAAGGTCAACCAAAAAATAAGGATTAAAATATACACAAAACATGTTATAACAATATTTTCTAATGATATAAAAACCTTATATCATCTTATTATTCAAATACATGGCCATTTTTTGTATTTGGGTAGATAATTAATTTATTATAATTTAATATTTTGAGGATTTCCATGGGCGCCCCTCACCTCAATTATAAAAGGGCACTTTTTTACTTCATTTCATTTCAAAACCTTTATCCTTATATATTGACCAAATTCCTTCCATTTATACTACCAATACAAAAATTCAAGTTCTATATATCCTTATTTTCTAACAATTCTATCTCTAGGTCCCTTATGAAAGATCTAAAGGAGGTCCGCTGAAGAAGAGGTAATTCTTTTTACCAACTCATTCAAATTCATTACTTATTATACATACACTTTATGTGTTGTTTCACATATAAAATAATAAATCATGTATGAAATATATATTGAGATGTTATTAGGATTTGTAAATAACCATATTATACCCTTTATCCATCCTATGAAAAACTAAATCACCGCTCATTCTTACATATGGCATACTGTCTTCATGTGGCTGTGTAATTTATTTTTCATCTCCACTTTACTCGGATGGTTCTAATGATGGAAATAATTGATATATATGATAATAATGAAATTATATTGATTCAGTAAAATTAATATAAAATCCAATTTCATACCCTTTCAACCATTTAGAAATAATATCATCACATGTTCCTACATACAACTTACTGCCTCAAAGAAAGAATGTGATTTATGTTCTATGTTCAACAATCATGAATGGTTCTAAAAATAAATTTAATGATTAAATAAAATATTTATTAAATTAAATTAATTATATAGATGATGTAACTATATCCTATGTACAAGAACATGAATGTACATGAAAAAACATGAATAAGAAAATGAAGCAGTTAACACTTGAAACAAGAGTAATAATGAAATATAAACAGAAAAAGTAAAATAAAATGATATAAGATAATCATAGATGATATTATAAATATGAATATAAATCTATTATAAATTAATAAATTGATTTAAAATGATTATACAATAGGTTTCGATATTTTTGAAAAAATTCAAACCTAAGGCAAGGGAACTCTTAACACAATTTCTATTCATTAGGTTAAACTTATACTCAATTGATTATGTCATGCTATGATTATGTGTCAAATGAATTTTGATAATATTATATTTTATTTATTCTTTTTTTATGTGTATGTATATATGATATATATTCTCTAATAAGGGATATGATATTTGTAAAGGGATTTCTTTTAAAAAAACTATTTTAAATGTCTATTTTTTAAAATTTAAAAGGATTGTTATTAAATTTAAAACAGTGTGAGCAGATTTTCCCTCTTTCATGGAGCCTTAATTATTAAAGATTCCCTTAAATTATTACATGGTTATTTTATAAGAAAATATGTTATTTTATAACTGTTATCTTTTTAATAATAATTGACTTGAAAGTTAAAAATGTCATTTTACTTAAGAATTTTTAAATTAATCTTCTTAAATTGTCTATGTCAAAATAAATTATTCAATATTACTAATAATTTCGGTTAACTTTTAGGATACCATTGGCCATATTGTTTTGAATTATTATTGACTATTTTTACCTATGATGTACTATTTTTATACTATTTACAGTTTTTCTTTGGAATGTTTATGATTATGTTTATTGAATGAGAAATGTATTTAAATTATGTATGATAGTATAAATATGAATTTTTATATAGATTTTGTTTCAATCCATTCATATCAGGAACGAATTGGAATAATTAAGTGATGGTAGGGGCCTTATATAGCCCCATAATGGATCGATAGGTCTCATGAGACAAAGTAGAACAAGTTTTTGCAAATGCCTTATCCATTTACGTATAATTCTTGGTCAAGGCCTTCATGGAATGTTTTATATGTATTATATTATGAGTTACATTTCGATGAGATTATTTATTAATAATAAATGTGATTATTTAACTAGTAAAATATATAGGGTTAATTTTCATGTGATTATTTACTTGGTATCATTTGATCATCATTTATTCCAACTATATTATGCTCATGTTTATGTTTTATTGGAATGTATCTTTAGTTATTCACCATTATATATTTTTTATGAATATTTATTATAGATTACACCATATTATTACCCGTACTAAGCATATAAGTTCACCCCTTTCATCCATTTTATTTTCCAAAAGGATTTGAAGATGCATAATATGTTTGACATGCAAGGATATGGTAGGAGAAAGATGGTGTTTTAAATGGAATTACTATGTTGTATTTTTTATGTTCAATTATAATGTAAGATCCAAGAATGTCTCTAGTTTTCCAAATATACTAAACAATTTGGTCCTCAGGGATGCAATTCTTTGTCTAATATGCCGATTTAATAAAGTAACCAACGACTTTGGGATATTAGGGTTGTGGTCTGTACAAAAATTTTGAAGGTTAAAAAAATAATCTTATTTTTATTTCATAATTTTTGGTTATGGTTTGTTTTTGACATTTTTAAATGATAAAAATTTATTTTTTTATTTATTTTTTTATTTTTTTGTTCTAAAATAAAAAATAAAATTTTTACATTGATTTTAATAAAATAACAAGTTAAAATTATATTATTATTAATGATTTATAGGTATATGGTGTTTTATTATACATGGAGATTGAAAATGATAATTTTAGAATATTTTAAAATCTATAAAAACATAAGATTTCACTTCAAGTACCTAAACTCATAGGAGAAAAGTATCACTTTTTAATACAGGAATTAAATGGATGTAATGTAAAAAATTGATTATGATATATTAATGAATAGAAAATAGTAAAACCACTTGGAAATATTTAATTATACTTTTATCCCATTAAAACTAGATGTTTAATTGGTAAAACATGTGAATTTAATATTATATCTAATTATTATAGATATAATTTCATTTAACATGATAATATAAAGTAAATATTCGTACAAGTTTAATATTTTATCTAACATAGTTAAAAATTAAAAAATGAAATTCAATAATTTTTACTAGAAGTGATATTATTGAAGAATTAATAAATGAAGAATTTTAAAAATTCCATGAAAATAATGAAGATTTTCATAATTTTTATGCAGATAGATCACCTAAAAAAATTATGTATGTGAATGAAAAAATATAAATATTTAGAAAGTAGATAAATCAATGTTCAATGAATTAATTTTTCATAATTATTTCTATGCTGAAGTATTAAATAATATATATTATATTTCTAATTTTTTTATTTGATCTATTTTAAGGAAAAAATATTATAGATTATGGAAAGGAAATAAACATAATATTTTATATTTTAGAGTATTGGTGATAATGATTTTAGTTTAAAAATAAATGATTGTAAAGATAAATTTGACACTGAATAAGTTGATGGTATATATTTAGTTTATATAATATTATTAAAAATGTATATTTTATTATAAAATAACTATGAAGTTTAACTAATCTATAAATGTTAAATTTTGAAGAAAATGAATTAAATAAGAAAGATTTAGATTTATAAAAGATTTTAGATGAATTTAGATAATTTAGTTTTGGTGAAAATGTTTATCAAAATGTATATTATAATATTTAAATTGAAGATAACTATAATTAAATAAACAAAAAATATCATAAAGTCCATCATACTGAATGATTAATTTGAGATGGTAATATTAGAGACTAGACTAGAAAATCCTAAAACAATCACTATGGTTAATTATCTTTTATTTGAAACTTTCCACCTAATATTTTTTATGAAAATTTATTGAAATCTTACTTGATTATCACTATATAATAAGAACATAATCACACTAGAAATGATGTTTGAACTTTATTTTCAACACTTAAATATCGAAAAATTATTGGGAATTTTTTTTGGAAATAAATTGTACAAATATGGGGAAAATATTTGAAATAATAAATTATTAGTTGTGTAGGTTTTTTTCAAGAATAAGAAATTTATGATGATTAAAGTTTTTCTCCTATTTATTGTTTAACTTATATTAGAATTTTATTGACAAATAGAACATTTCAATATTTTAAACTGTATTAAATAAATTAAAATGTAAATTTATAAATAGATTAAAATATAGAGAATGTTTTATACAACCCCCAAGTTTTGAATATGATAAAGATCATAACCGTGTCTTAAAAATTTATAAATCCTTATATTGACATTAATATTCTCCTTTATGTTGTTATAAACTACATTATCAACTTTTGTTGAAAAATTGTTCTGTAAAATTCAAATTTGACCTACCTTTTTTCAATTTTGAAAATTTTTAAATACATTTTTATTATAAAAATTAATGTTGGAGATATTATGTTTGAATCAACTAATAAGAATTTTTTTAATTAATTTTTTATATTAATGGAATATAAATTTTATAAGTTACTTATAATAAAATTATTTTTTTACTTCACCCTTTTCAAAGATATAATGGAATATTTTTAAATATTTGTAAATATGATCAAAAATTAGTTAAATTATTTTCTATTAATTAATGTAAATTATTGAGAACCCATATGACTACTACATGTAATAACGATTCTAATGATGTAGGAAAATCTTTAAATAGTAAAAAATTTAGAGGTATGATATGAATTTCAATCTATTTAGCTACTATATGATGAGATTTTTTTCCTTGTGGGATATATTTCAATCTGAACTTAATGAAATTCACTTTAATACTATTAAATGATTTATTATATATTTTAAAGGAAATATAAATCATGGAATATTTCATCCTTTCAAAACATATTTTGATTTCATTAATTATTTTGATTTTATAGGATATATAATTTATAGAAATAGTGGTTTGGAAATGTTTCATATTTTAAGAAATAATTTTATTTCAAAGAGTTCTAAAAAATAGTTTTTTACTAATTTTTTTACCACTGAAGCAAAGTAGATTGATTTTTATTTCTGTTTCTCTATATCTTTATAGATTTAGAATACATTTTAAAATTTGGAGTATTATTTTGTTAAATTTATATTTTATTGTGATAATTCACATGCAGTTTATATTTATGATAACCTTTTACAATATTCTATATCCAAACATAGGGATGCGTGACTTCATTTTATTAGAGATCTTGTATAAAAAGAAGATATAAGCTTAAATATATTTTAGTTGATGATAAATTAATTGATATATTTACTAAAATTTTGATATTATAAAATTTGAAATGATTAAATTTTAATATGGAATAATGGAACCTTAAAAAATATATATGTATAATAATTTTACTACTGGTATTTATTATCATTTATGATAGTTTCCTTGGATTTTTGTAGATTATTTTTTATAGAGGACCTATATATAGCATGAAAAAGATACTATTATACTTTTTAATGTCTAAACTTCATCAGAGATTCCACTGACTTTAAATGATCCCATATGTGTTATAAATGTAAACTTTTCTATTTACCTGTGTCAATAGTTTAGTTATTACACATAACAATATGAAGTGCAATGTTTTTATTTTTTTGGATCTGATATTTTTACTTGTTATCATTTATTTATTTGTATGAATGATTCATTTTACTTTTAATTATGAATTTATGTTTAACTTTTTTATTCTCTATTTAAGGGTCATAGTTTTATTTTCAAATATAATTATTTTATTTTAAAATATCTTAAATAAATGGAGATACATTTTATACTTTTTAATACTTACGTTTATGGTTTTTGCTTTAATTTTTTTATTATTTACAAAAGGGATAGTTTTTAGTATATTTGGAATATTGTTTTTTAATTAAAAAATGGGGAGATTTTAAGTGTTTGAACTTTGAGATAATGTTAGAGTTTCATATTTTTAGAGTTGTCGACTATTAGTAATTTATTTTAGGATTTGACCCTTTGAAGTCATATTTTTTTATTTTGATAATTATAAAAATCTATTTCGATTATTTTAAATGTTAAAAATTCTATGATTATTTTAAAATTATTGATTTAATGTTTATAATTATTTGATTTTCTATTTTATTGAATTTTTATGAATGGTGTCTACATTGATGGATTTTTTTGTGTTTATAAATATAATTCTTGTTTTAATTTTTAGTAATGATAAATTTCATAAATTTATTTTTCATGTTTTTTTTGAAGTATAGATTGATCATTATAAGATTTCAAAATCATACTAACATTATTTAAAAATCATTATTATGTTCTTTTAAATCATCCTTATATAATAATGAAAAAAATCCTTATTATGTTAATTATTATCCCTATGAACTTATCTATCATCCTTATGATCTTCTGTTTACCTGATCTTTGTTCTTACATGGTATAATTTTTTTGAAAATGATCCCTTTTTAGTTTGATTCTAAAATGGAATATTTTTATTTAAAATTATTTTTACGTAGTTTTATAATTATGTTCTTTTATTTTCATGTTATTTCAAAAATCACTCTAACATCAATTTTAAAAACACTAAAAAATAATAAACTTATGATAACATAATTAAATATATTTATTCTTATAAAAATGAATATAATCTATTTTTTATAATTATTAAAATTTTCTTACGAATCTGTGTTATGAATTAATAAATTTATATTTTTTATTCTTATGAAATACTTTTTGTTAAATTTATAAGATTTTAGATAATTTATTTCTAAATAATATACTAGAATGTCTTGATCCTTTCATTTTTTTCATCATGAAGTAATATTTTGTATTGTGTTTATTATATTATACATAAGTGTGTCTGGTTTTCGAATCATTTTAATTTTCCCCATTGGAATTAAATAAAGATTATAATTTTTGGAAACGTTTTTTTGAGTTACCTACATATATTTAAAAATTTAGAATCCATATACGATTCAATTGTTGATAAAATTTTAAGAATAATCATGGTCTAAACATTGGATAAATGTTTTTAAATAGAAATTTATGGAACCATGTGAAAGATGATTGAAAAGGAAGAACTCTCCTAAAACAATTGCGATCAAAATGTTTTCTCTTTTGACCACTATGATTAATTTTATACTACTGTGATCACAAAATACCTACATAATGAAACTAACTTGGTTGAATGATTGATCATTAAAAAGTTTTAAATCAATTGTTACTCCGATCAGTTGTTATTGAGTTTAATGGATTATATTTTTTACTTGTTTTTACCATGTTTGTTAATTATTTACCTTATAAAAATAATGTCTCTATTGGATATAAATAATTAGCAACATATATATGTGTTGGTTATACCTCAACTATAAAAGTTATAGGTTTTTAGTTATGCATCCAGCTTAAAACGTATATTTTTTATGATTTGACTTCATGTTGAAAATGAATTTTTTATTGGTAATGACTTGATATGTATAAAGTTAGGTTTTAAATATTGTTTTAACACATTAAAAAGAAAAGTATTTTGTGATAAGATTTCTCTTAATAGGTATAGTGAAGTAAATATTATATGTAGGATCACTTTTATTTGAAATAATATAAAAATTCCAATGTTTTTGTTTTATTTTATTATTCATTATTTTCACTTCAATATTTATATAACTGTAACATGAAACTTCTTAAGTTTAAATCCAATTGTCTTATTTTGTAAATATTAATTATTACATAATGTTTTAAATTGATAAATTACCCCTAAAACTACTTGGAATCTCACACTCGATTATCATATGCATCTTATTTACCGATGATTAAATTAAACTAATCCCTATTATAATTTATGGATTCCTAAAATAGAAAAAAAATTAAGAAAACCATTATTAAAAATATACACAATGTTTAACCAATAATTAAGTGAAATTATTATTTCTTATTTAAAACTTATAATCCAAAATCATCTGTGGAGATAAATAATTGTACAAAATACTTCCAAATTAATAAAAACATTTTATATTACTTTTAAAATATTTTAACTTGGATGAACCACTATCTAAATAATCCAAATCTATATTATTATTATATTTTAACCATGATAAGATAAATAATTCATTTTTTATTAAATTAAAAAGGTGCATATTCCTAGAAAATTTAAATCCCAACTTTATATATTTTTTCAAAATATTCTCTAAAAATATCATGTTACAATTGAGAGTTTGAAAATAATATTTTAGAAAAGAATTCCTATAAAAATTTAGATTTTAGGATTTGAAATCATTTATTTTAGAAATGTATTTTTATAAATATTTATACAATAAAAATCATTTACTCACTCATTAGTCTATAAATCCAATAAATCAATGACCAAAACATGTTAAATTATAAATAAACAAGGTAATAATAATTATAAAGACAATTAATCAAATTTCAATGAAATATAAGTACATAAAAATATCATAAATAGGTAAAAACAGCTTGAATTATGAATTAAACTGTGTATGTAACCTTAATTTAGAATATAAATGTCACATAAACGTCATAAAATATAATAAAATTTATTTATGGAATATTTCAAAGAAATTACACCTAGAGATTCCTAGAGAGATTTCACAATTTTGATATATGAAAAAAAACTCATTCACCTCATCTAAGTATCCTATATCTTTCCTTTAAAATGAAACTCAAACCTATGATACACCTTCCAAACATTCCATGGTAACTCAAATCTTTTGACAGCAAGTGTTTATTAGGTTCATACTTGTGGAACACCTATTGAGTTCAGATTGTCTTATCTCATATCAAATAGAATTTAAAATTAAAATATACCAAAATTGGGATTTGATACTATTTTTTAATGAATCAACTCATTTATCATGTGACATCACCCTATCTGGATTCTTATAAATATTATGGTATGTTACTGATCCCTAAAGAATGACAAATATTGTTGGGGGTATCAAAATATATACTATTTGGAAAAAAAATTTCTTACCAAAACAATAACTAAAAGAAGAATTACATGGAATGATTTCCATATATATAGAAGAATTTTAAATATCAAATAATTTGTTTTAAAATAAAAAATATAACAAATGCATCATAAAAATATGAATAAACACTCACGATTCCATGAACAACTCAAATAACTATAACCAAGCATCCCAACATACCTATGACAAGAAATTAATACATATAAAAATAAGAAACTAAAATTATAACAAATAAGTGGGAGTCTAAGATTGAAAAATACACATAGTTATTCAAAGAAATTAATAATGAAGAAAAAAATAAAAAGAAACTAAAACAAACAAATCCATGTGAAAAGGGAACAAGATTCACAATGTCACCTCCATAACACCCAAACCACAAGCCATTGATCATCAACTACGTGAAACTAGATTTTATGTAAACATTTGACCCAAATCAAAAGTGATACACACACAAATATAGTGTATATTTATGGTGCGAGAAATGATTCTTGATAAATATCCTCCCCACCCCATGATTATCCTCTAAAATTTAACCCATGTGATGATAAATTTTTTTAAAAATATAAATATATGATTTTAACATTTTTATAAAACCTATAACATGATATCATTATATTAAACTGTTCCCCTTAATTGTATTTAAGTTATTAATATTAAAATTTAAATCCTCATGTTACAAAAAATAAATAATTACATTGAATAAAAGGATCCAACTTTAAGCATTAAATTTTAAATAGCTATTTTAATAGAAACATTAAATATAACCCATTATTTAATTAACACTTACAAATTGTATAAAGAAAATATAATTGTGCTATTAAGAAGAATACCTCACATGTATATGGTTTAAATAATTAAATAATTATATATAACATTGAAGGATTCAATAATACCTCAAAAGAACCATTCATATTAAAAGAATATAAGAAACATTTAATGACTTCATATAAACCCTAGATTATAAAACATAAACAATATGTAAAAAAAGATAAACAAAGTCATTAAAATAACCATATTAATTATCATAACAATCAATATACTGACCCTATTTGGAACACCTCTGAGCCTTAGATATAATCTAAAAAATAAAAACTGTATAATCTATTTAATTAGAATGACTAATTCTATCCAACTACTTAATAACCAAGTTTTCATCCTTTCTACAGTAATCAAGAGGATATATCCCATAATTTGAGTATAGTCCAAAAATAAGGACACCTTATAGAGTCTCATTATTTAATGTGGATTAATCATACATAGATATATAACATAACCAATGAATGGTTCCTATTACATTTAAGTAGAGGTGAGTAATAAAATTAATGATATAACAATATAAAAATAGAAAAAAAAATTCAAAATTGAACCTCACCTCTGAACACCCTTTATATAAGAATACCTTTCTTTATAATGACATAAATGACTTAATAAAAATTACTATTTATAATAAATCCATTAACTTTGAATTCCATATAACACATTTACTTTCAGAATAAAAATTCGAGAGGATAAATTCAAAGGTAAAACATAATCAAATTTAATGAAATATCTGAAATATTTTTATATTTAAATAATATTTGAAAGGGATAATATCATGATATTCAATATGTAAAACAAAACATAATAATTTATAGAACATTAAGATACATCACAATAATTCAGTTATGACAACAGAAAAATTCATCTTGAATGTGACTGAAAGTACCCTAAAATATTGAAACAATTATTAAAATATTGAATATAAATCATTATAAACCCTAATAAACCATTTTTAGAAAATAAATTATTTTATTTTATAAAAACCCATGACTAAAATTTAATTGAACATCATGTATTCACTATTTATATAAAAGAAAGACACAACTTTTTATATATTATAATCCCCTTTGATTTCATGAATGAATACTTTATATATAGAGAATGAGTTTTAAATAGTTAAGGGAACTAATACATAATATATTTCAATGAAAACATGTATTTATATGGAAAATCACCTATGGTTCAATGTTTAATAAAAATAAGTGGAATAACCGATTTGCTTCAAATTAAACAATGTCATAAAATCACATTTCCCATTAACATGGTAAGATAATCCCATAATAAGTTATTAAAAACACTAAAAATACCAAAATACCAAGTAAAGATGATATAACATGTAACTATGACCCAAATGGATATGGTTTAGGAATAATAAGAAGAAATATGGGATATGAACTTGAGGCAAGAAGAGTGGAAGAGATCTTGATGGAATTACATGATTGAATCAATCCATTTAATAGATATACATAAAAATAATGATATAAGTATAGGGGATATTTCATTTGTGGATGAACATGAGTTGGGGAATAAATGGGATGTGATCCCATTAAAATTATATTGTACCATTAATAATATTATGGATGTTAAAATATTTATGTGTATGTTTAATGGGTTATGAGCCATTGTATGTTACCCATGAAACCTATTATCCCATCTGAGGTTTCTTTATTGGGTTAAATGAAAATTGTTTATCTCATGAATATTGCCCATAAAAATCACTACCTCCATGAGAACAATATCAGATAACCCATTAAATCCCACAAACCAGAGAAACTTACCTATGAAACTAAAAAACACATAAATAAATTTCTTGACCCCCCAAAATCTCCAAAACAATCCCCACTTATACAAAAACTTCATATAGCCATTATATACCATTATAAGGCATAAAAATCTAGACCATAGTGTTATAGAACATAAAATACTAGAGTTTTTTTTGGAATAAATTATTTTACCCATATCAAAAGGTAGAGTTACAGATAATTTCCTTTGAATCACAGAAAGAGTTAATATCCTACCAAACATTACAATTTAATTATATGGATTTATTTTGATATTATATAGTTTTATTTCTTGTTATAATTTATAGTGTTTGTTTCATTATTTATTACTATTCAGAAATCACCTATGTATTTTATTATTTCTTACATATGTGGTGATTATTCTTATTTTTCTATGTTTATAAGATATATTAATGAAATTTGTGATCTTTCCATTATGGTCCAGAGTGGTAATCATGATGCTATGGTTGAAAACTTATATTTTATAACTATGTGACTGGAACATAGATATATCTACAAAATGTTTCCCACAGATCAAATCAATATAATTTGTTTCATAAATGGAGAAACAAAACCCACCCATACCAAGCATAGATCTTGTTTAATGAGTTATCTTATTACTTATTTTTGGATTGAGGCCATGAAAAATGATTATTATGAAATTAATAGGTTTTTAATTAGAATTATTTTAAAAAATATTCCGTATAAAATAATAAAACCAATGTATATCTAGTTTAGAGTGTTTATTTGAAAGTTATATATTCTCAATAATGAAGAGAACACGAAAAATATTTCACCTAAGAGAAATGATGCATTTTATCAAGGTTTTTCAACTATAAATTATAATTATAAACTATTACATTGAAATGAAAGGATAAATACGAATCTATATAAGTCACTTTTACTGAGATAGACCCACATCAGATAAAAAACCCTATTTAAGACCTTAAGGATGTTATGTATAAAATGAATATCAATAATGAAGCTATGAAAAATGAACAAAATACAATTTTGATTTGAAAATCACATGGAAGTAATAAATAAAACTTCCCATACCATAAGGATAACTTGGAATAACCATGGAAGTCATCAAAAAATACATTTAAGACCCTTAGAACCCCTCATTTGATTATTACAGAAGATTATTTTGAGAAAGGAACTCAAAAAATATATTATTTGAGAAAAGATATTAAATATAATGATTAATTATTATAGATTTAATCCATTAGGGATGAAAATAGAGTAATAAACATGAAATATATAACACCTCAAAATTTAATATGAATATTATTTTCATAACCTTAATGAATCATAATTGAATGGTTTGTTTCTCTTGTAATATATATCCTAATGATCAATTCATTATTTCATGAAGGCATAATATTACATTATTAAAATAAATTTGTATGAAGAATATTTATTAAAAACATAATATGTTAATATTGGTATCTTATATATGGAATTACCATTGGGGGAGGTGGTGAATCAGGGTAGAAAATTTTTAAACCCTTTAATACCTTGATCATGATCTTGTTCTCTCGATGTGAGGAACACCCATTTTCTCTCCCTTACATTCACTTGATAAGTGATGAATGTAGTAAATGTAATGAAATTTTATTACATAGTTAAACCTAAATAGGTTAGTCCAAGAATTATGAAAACAATCTTGTGTTGATGAAGCCAAAAAATTTAGCACACTACTTTATTTTTTATCCAACAAAGTAGTATTAGTGACAATTCAAACTCACTTTTTTTAAAAAATTAGAAAGATCATTGGCTTTTGATAAAGAGATGAATTCACTATTACCATTGTGTCATCAATAATATTTTTCAAAAGATTAATATTTTATAAATACACATAACATATTGATCATCCATTTGACCACCTGATGATGTTAAGTGAGATGCTACTCTGAGAACTCCCTCCTCCTTCCATTATCTGATTCTTTCAGTAAAAACCATAAGATCATATATATATAACTACATGTTTTTTTGGATCATATCCTCTATTTTCCTTTTAATTAAATGATTATTATATAATATCATTTATCTAATAGATTTACTTGTGTCCCATTTGATTAATGGGACCATAATGTAACGTTAAATCAAAATTATACACTCATAGATCCAAAAAATAACCCCCTCTTTCAATTTCTTCTGAAACGTAAAAGTTGACTGAAACTACCTACCAATGGTGTGATGTATTATTATAAAAAATAAGATAACCGATTTTGAATAAACTACTATGTTTTGGCCTTCACTAAAGTGAATATTCAATTTCATTATATTGTACTATGAAATGTCTTTTATATTATGGTGTGGTCACTTTAAGTTGAAAAGATCCATAAAAACTATTTCCCCTTATATAATCTCAAAATCTTCACATTTCATCCTTTAATAATCTTAAATCACCAAACACCTTCTAATGTGGATTCTAGATCCACCAATAATAATTTGAGATCCCATAGATTAATGGTTATATTTAGTCTAAACCGTCCATGACTCAAGGTGATGTTGAAGCATAGTCATCTAATTTTCCAATAAGACTATGGATTTTCTATCTATATATGATATAGAGACACTAAATATCATGTGGAACTGAACATCACAAAATATTATTTGAAAAGGATTCTATACCATGGTACATTAGACTACAGTGTGGACAAACATCTTTATATCCCTCATCAAGGTTTCTTCTAAAAATATTATTCCATATAATAAGCATTTTCCCTCAGTTTCTCAATAAATTTATGTTGGTGTTGGTGCTCACCTACCACCTCATGTTCCACCATACATGAGAGAGGATAAATACACCTCTGATAGTTTCATCAACGCTATTGAATTACTTCAAACACACCTATGCCATTACACATTGGTTATCATGTAATGGCCCAGAAATTTAAAATGATCTTTGTTTTGTGAGAAAATATATTTTATATTATATTAAACACAAAAATTTTTATATATTTATTAATAAAGGGGTATTTATATAGTATGAAGGGAAGTGTGATGATTGATATTCCACTATTATACAACTATTGGTCAAATATGGCTATTGGTCAACACGATCATTGGAAACTATAACCTTGGTAGTAATATTAACATTATAATTATTGTTTTTAAGTAGAAATAAAAAAGGATAATTAATTAAGAATGAAGAAGCGATGACCTCAACCAGTAGAGTTATGTTATAAGATTCCCAATTTTCTGAACTTGGGAGGGTGGTAACATCACTAGGGTCCTCTGTTGACAGATCCCAATCCTAGCTTCAACAAGTGAATCTTGAACAAAATTACATATTTGTGATTTTAATTTCAAGGAAAATTTCTATTAGGGTGATGTTAGCCGAGCCACCCCATGAATCTATAACCATCACACACATTTCCCTTTGATCTTACACGAGTTTTATAAGTGGTTACATGTCCATACATTATTTATTTAATGTTTAATTTATTTTATATAAATAAATTTTTTATTCAATCAATTCAATTTTTTAGAGTAGTTTATCTTAACAAAATTTAGGTTTTTTGATATAGAATTTGTTAAAATAATTTTTCAAACACA
Source organism: Viscum album (assembly GCA_963277665.1). Lineage (NCBI taxonomy): Eukaryota > Viridiplantae > Streptophyta > Magnoliopsida > Santalales > Viscaceae > Viscum > Viscum album. Next base: position 322,284,913 of record OY728132.1, on the reverse strand, counting down.
AATTGTACTTTATAAAAAGATATAAATTTGTATAATAGACTTATATATTATGAATAATACTTATATTAATGAAAAAACATGTTAAAAGCACTCTTATTTAAATATAAATGACGAAATAATTTTATTATGTCCTCAAGAATATTGAAGTGTCAGAAATTTGACAATGCATTATCAACCTGCTATTTTTTTAATAAATTATGTTTCTAATTTTTAAAGTTAAAAATTATAATACAAATAAAATTTATACAATAAAATGAACCTCATTTTTGAAATAATCATTTTTAAATTAGGTTAGGGTGAATTGAGGAGAATTTTTAAAATAATTGTTTTCCTGTGAATAGTAAAAATACAGTTTGAGGATTTTAGTATGTTTAATAAATTAATAATTATGTCATAATTATTTAATAACCCACTAATGACAAAAAATGACAAAAAATATGTTAATTTATTAATATAAAGTATTTTAATATAATTTTACAAATTTTGAAACCTATAATTTACTTTCCAGATCCTAAAAGGAAATATTTGACAGTAATAAAATTATTTTTTGGAAAATTTGAATTTCCTTGAAAATGGAGTAATATACAATGGTTATAGAATATTTTTGGTTAAAATAACATAACATAATCACCAAATGTTTAAAAATTTGGAAACCTCATGGTGAAGCCCAAAATTTTTCATTTTTACCAACCTTGATTTCTAAGGCCTATATTTTGAAATTAATTAACAAATCCTCCACTTTTTCTATAAATATAACCAATTTATCTATTTTAATTCACTCTAAATCCTTAATCCACAAATATATAGTAGTTTTATCTTCCAATGAGTTCCCTAAGGTGTCTACAATCCCCAAAGATTCCATTTCTCAAGATGTAGGAGTAGCTCTTCAAGGTAAAATAATTATCCATATTTTCTCTTTGATTCAAGAACCGCTTTTCATATATGTCTTCTAAATGTTGTCAATACACACTTATTACACCATTTTAATCATACCATTACTACAAAATTATGTTTTATCAATGGGATACCCTTGTTCAATTTTATTTTACCCTTTTTTCAAAATGTTTTATTCCTGTTATGTAGTTGAATTTACTTCTCAAAATTTCTCTCTTTATTAAGAAATTCACTTTTATTTTCATTTTTTGAATACCCAAGGCGATTTATTTTATAGGGGCATTCACCTAGATTTAAAAATGATTTATTTTTCATAGGGATTAACATACATTAAAACCATATTCCTTTTATGTGGGTTAAAAATGAAATAATGGTCCTGCCCTTAAGCACTTTTGAAAGACAATGATTTTTATTTGAAACCGATTTTTTATTCTCTATGGGTTATTTATGAAATATTTTATTAGTATCTACGTAGCTCAAATTAATTAATAAATATTAATGGTTATCCCTAATATATCTTAAATTCATTGGTTAATGAATTTAATCTTTAGATATGTCATGTTTTACGATACCTTGGTGAATAACCTTGGTAATATTAATTTATGACACCTCACTGATAAAACATGGTGATATAATTATAAATATCTCATTTAAATGTTTTAGATAAATTTTTTTGTTATGAATCATTTTCATTTTATGATATTTCTCATGTTACATTTAAATTTATATAATTATATTCCCCATGTTCTTATTGATCATCCTCAATATCACATGTAAAAAGTTTCCCATTATTTCCCTTACAGGGCATTATGCCCAGTCTTTCCATTGATGTATGTACCTAGGTTATGAGATGTAGTAAATCTATTTAAAATGATCCAATTATAAATTAATTCAAGTGTATACAAATATTTTTTTTATTTTTTCATGTATTATATACCTTATTTCCATGAAACTAAAATTTAAAATATGTTTTATTTGTATAATGTAATAAAAATTTATATAATAAAAATGCATAATTCCATAGTTGGTATACAAAATGGTTTAATATTTTTTGAAAATTTAGATTTAATAACTTTTGGAAGAACCCGAGGTAAAATTTTAAATATAGTAAAATATCCCTCTATTTTTTCTGAAGTATTAAGTAATTGGTTTCTGAGAAAATAAATCCTCATATGAATATAAACAAGTGGATGTGGCTATGGAACAAATTCATTTAGGGGTAAAACACAAAAAAACCACACTGAGAATGACAGGAATGAGAACAAGTTCACAAAAATGGTTCTTGATACACTACTGGATTGATACTCATGGGGAATATTTTTGGTTAATAATAATACTTTTTTATGAACCATTATGAATGATATATAAAAAATGTAATTATTGATAATGAATAACATATTTAAGTATAATGTTTTTATAAATAATATTATTTTAGAATTATAATATTCATAAAATAAACAACTATTTCACTAATTTTTTCTTTTTTGAGAAAATTTTTGGAAATAGGAGGAAGCACGTAAATAATGAGTGAAATAGACCATGGATTGATAGCCCTTAGATGAATGATATAATAGAAAACATGATGAGAATAATGAATCACCTAACTCAAGTTATGAAAAATAACATGAATCAAGACAAGAGACTGAATTCACCTATAAGGGAACACATTTCCATTGAGTCCTTTATGTGTTAACGACCATGTTCTTTCATTTAATCAACCAACCCACTGATTGTGAGACACTGAATAATCTCAAAAAGATAATTTATATACTATGTTGTTCATAATAAGAGAAATTCACCATGGATGTATACCACTTAATGGGAGAAAAATATTATTGGTGGAAACTGATTAAAAACATGAATACAAGAATAGATATTGATGATATAGAGTTGGAAGAGTTCAAGGGAATCCTTTTAAATGAATATATTCCCCATTAAATGAGAATGAAATTGGAGAAGGAGTTTCTAGAGCTAAAAAAATGGAAAATGAATCTTTAGGAAACTATGAGATGAACTTTACAAGGAATTGTTGTCAGACCTAGATATTTTTATGGATCTTATTGGAAATATTGATAGATTATTTGGGGGAATAATACACCATCTATAGATTTATTTAGCCAATAAAGAATATAAATAGTATGCAGAGATAATTCAGAGTGCTATGAAGGTTGAACTAGAGTTTGTAGAGATGTAGTGGTCACAGAAATAGAATGAAATGAGGAGATATTTGGAGCAATGGTTATGGAAGAACATTGATCATGGAAGAGTAGGAAAGTATTTATAAATTCCCACATGAAACAAATATTGGAATAATCATTCAAGGAATTTCTCTATTAGGAAGGGAAACGGTTACTTGTGTGGAAGAGGTGACCATATAACTCATAACATTCATAGTGTGGTGAGGCCTCAACTTCTCGACACAAATTAAAAAAGGAAGATGGTGCAGGCCCATTCTAAAGTCCAATGCCTTATGTGTGCACAACCTTAGAAAATTTCCCATAACTATCTAAATCTTAAGATAATAGAGTTATATCACCATCAAAATTAGCATAGGACAAGGGAGTGAGGTCATACTTTTTCTACCATGATGAATGAAGTGGAGGCTCAAAATGATGTGGTGGAAAATACTCTCATTGTCCCCTAAATGATAGAAAGTAATTTTTTTATTCTGGTTCTAAACATTGATTTTTTTCATCCATGTCTCCACAGAATATAGAATCATTAACTAAATTTATAGAAGTAGAGTTATCATTAAAGAGTCCTAGAGAGATTATCTAAGATCCAGAAGTATATAAAATAAATAGTATTGACTTGAGTAAGCACAATATCATAAAAAATATAGTAGTTATTCCCATGGTATAATTTGACACTATACTAGGGATGGGTTGGACCATAATGTGTAATGCTAAGTGCAACTGCAGAATTAAGGAAATCTCAATAGTGTTTATTAGACAACCAAAATTTATGGATATGATTGTTGAAGAGGTAGATGGAAATGAAAGTATAAGAATAGAAACGATTTCCATAGTTACGTAATAAATTAACATATTTCCTAAGGAGTAATCTAGACCACCCATACAAGGAGAGGTATAGGTCTCTATTGAACTCTAACTTAGATTTAAGACGATATCAAATACCCTATATAGAATGGAAAATTTTAGAGTTAAAAGAGTTAAAGAAACAACTTCAAGATCTTTTAGAAAAGGGGTTTATCTGACCAAGTGTTTCTCCTTAGGGAGAACCTATTCTCATTGTGAAGAAGAATGATGGATAAATATGGATATGCATTTATTATGTAAAAATTAATTGCATTAAAGTGAAGAATACGTACTCTCTTCCAAGGATTGATGATTTATTTGACCAGCTTCGTGGGGATCAATTATTCTCTAATATTGATATTCAACCTGGTCATAATCATTTGATGGTGAAGAAATAATTTATTCCTAATACAACCTTCTAATCAAGATATATGAATTTTTATTTTATTGTTATTCCCTTCAACTTGATGAATTCTCCTTCTATTTTTATATATTTTATGAAAATAATATTTAAGGACTACCTTGATAAATTTGTGATAGTTTATAGTTATGATATTTTGATATATTAAATAACATGTGAGGATCATGAGGATCATATAAGGGTTATATTGAAAAACTTAACAAGTATATTGTATTTAAATTTTTTATAAAATGTTAATTTTGGTTTCTACATGTTGATTTATTAGAACACATTGTAACCAATGAAAGAATCTCGACTGACCCTTCCAAAAAAATATTATTGAGAAAAGGTCTAGTTTTACAAAAACAATTGATATTATTAAATTCCTAGGTTTATAATTTTATAATAAGAGATATATGAAAAAATTTCACTACTTTATAATCCGCTAACCATGTTAACTCAATATGGGGCTCAGTTTATCTTGACAGAGGAGTGTGATGAAATTTCCTATATCTAGAGAAGTGATTTGTTACTATACATGTTTTTAACTCCACCCTATATTGTATAAGGTTTTTTTATTTTTAGAGATTAATATTTGAATGTGATTGGGTTAATCTTCAAGAAAAATAACAAGGTGATTTCTTATTCAAATCTATAGTTAAATCCTCATTAGTAAAATTATCCTACACATGACCTAGAGCTATTTGCAGTAATTTATGCTCTAAAGATATGGAGGTACTATCTTTGTGTGGATAAATGTTGTATATAAATAGACCATAGAACATTGAAGTATATTTTAAAAAATGTAATTAAACATGAGACAGAGGAGACAGTTATAACTTCTCAAAGATAGAAACTGTTCAATTCATTATCACCACAAAATAGAAAACAATGTCACTGGTGTATCAAGTGGGAAAGACCCTATCATTTTGTAAATGAGGATGATTCAATGAGATCCATTGATCAAGTACATATTAAGGTTTTACATGGTAATCATAAAACAAGGGACATCATAAATCCCATCAAAAATTATTTTTAATCCATAATTACTGGTGAAGATTAAGAGATCGCATAGAGAATATGATTTTTTTTTCAAAAGAGGATAGAGGATATAAATAATGAAGAGTTTCCAGAGTTTAATTTTGATCAAGAAGGTAAACATAAATTTTTTATAAGGCCTCATTTCCCTTATATTATAGAAATAAATAATGGGATGATGGATGAAGCTCATAGCTCTACATTCTATGTACATCCTGTAAGCTCTAAAAAATATATGGACCATCATGATCATTATTTGTGGGATAACATGAAAAGGGAGAATGTCGACTATACTATACGGTTATTGGTGTGTCAGTAAGTGAAGTTAGAGTAAAAATTTACTAAAGAGATATTGTGACCACTACCCATACCAACATTGACTTAGGATAATATCACCATGGGATTTTTTATTGGTCTCCCAAGAACATCCAAAGGAAACAATACGATATTGGTTATAGTGGATCTAATCACCATGAATGCCTAGTTTGTTTCCATTGATGAATATTATTATTTTGAAAAATATTCCATGATTTATGTAAATAAGGTGGTGAGGATACATGGGGTGCCATATTAAATAATTTCTAATCATGGTACAAGGATTACATCTAAATTCTAGAGAAGTATTCAACATGATCTAATTAATGAATTGAATTTTAGTATGTCATATCACCACAAACTTGTAGAAAATATAAAATGGATATTTTAAAACTAGATTACATCTTGAAAATAATCTTAATAGAATTTAATGGTGGATTGGATCAACACATACCATTAGATGAGTTCCCATACAAAAAGATATTCCACTCGATTATTCAAATGGAACCACATTAAGATCTATATGAGAAGTGATTTCTAACTCATACCAATTGGGATGAAATCAATGAGGGAAATATTCTTGGTCATAATCTTGTAAAAGATAATATAGGAAATATTCATTTCATCCAATAACATATAAAGTATTTTTATAGTTAGTAGAATATTTATGATGAAAATCATTTAAGGGGCTTTTACTTTGATATCGTAGAAATGTTTTTCCTTAGAATATGACCATGGAAGAGATTAATGCCATTTTGGAAGAAATGGAAGCTTACCCTTAGGTACATTAGCACCATTAAATTCTTTATCCGATAGGAGTAGGCCTATTGGGTTGAATTTCCACAAAATAATTCTTATGTTCATGATGTATTCCATGTATCTCTTTTGAGGAAGTACATTCCTGAACCCTTACATATATTTAATCCATCAGTTGTACAACTAGAACATGGCCTCTCCTATGTGGAGAAACATGTGGAAATATTGGACTATAGATAGAAGGTTATATGTAACAACACTAACAACATCTTAAAATTTTTGTGGTGGAACCATATATTTGAAGAAGTGATGTGGGAACCAGAGGGGATAATGAGAAGAAAGTACCAATAACTTTTCTCAACTGAGATAAGAAGTTGAAATTTCAAGGAAAAGTATTATTAAGGGGGATAATGTTATTACCCATACTTTTTAAATGACATTTTTTCTTGAGAAAATGTTTGTTATATTACATTAAACACAATAAAACTATATATCTTTTATAATGAAATGGTATTTATTGATTATAAATGGAAATGTGACCATCCTGATTTGACTGTTATATGACCAAAGGTCAAATATGACCATTGGTCAATAAGACTGTTGGAAAATATAAACTTGGTAATAATTTTAATGTAATAATTAATGTTTATAAAAACAAATGAAAAAATATAATTAATGCAGAAACATGAAGCGATAACATCAACTAGTAGATTCGTGTCGTATGAATCCCATTTGTCAAAACATGGGAGGGAGGTAGCATTACTGGGACTCACCATTATACATTCCTAATTTGAGCTTCCCCTAGTGAATCTTGAACAAAATCTCCTACGGGAGACATTCATGTTAGTGAAACTAACATCTCGAGCGATGTTAGCCAAGCCACCCTATGAATAGATACCCATCACTCACCCTACCCTTAGGTCGTATATGGGTGTTATAAAGGGTTAAATGTAAAATAATTAGTTACTTAAATAATAATTATTTTTTATAAATAAATTTTCTATTCCATATATTATATTTTTTGAGATTAGTTTTTCTTAATAAAATTTCGGTTTTATTGAGAGGGAATTTGATTAAATGTTTTTTAGAGAAAAATTGTACATTAAAGGAATGATATTAAATTTTATAATAAACTAATATATTATCAATAATAATTTTTTAATTAAATAGTATGTTAAAAACACTAATATTTATCTATAAATGATAAAATAATTTTATTTTGTCCTTGAACAAATATTAATTACCATAAATTTGAATATGCATTATCAACTCGCTATTTTTTTTAATAAATAAGGATTTTATATTTAAATGTTAAAATTATCATTCTTATAGAATTATTATTATAAAAATAACATATTTTTTGAAATCAACATGTTGAAATTAGGATAGAGTGAATTTATGATATTAATCTAAAATAATTTATTTTTCCATCAATAGTAAAAATACAGTTTGAGGTTTTTTGTATGTTTAATTACATCATAATTATTTCATACTGATATAAAAAGTAATTAGAAAAAATATTTGAACGAAAATGTTTTATTTTATTAGTATCAAATATTTTAATATGTTTTCATATATTTAAATCAATTTTCAAACCTATAATTTACTTTCCAGAGTCTAAAATTAAAACATTGGCATTAAAAACATTATTTTGTTGGAAATTTATTTTTCCATACAAAAAGAAATAATATAAAATTATATCATATATTTTGGGTTAAAATAACATAAAATATTCCCCAAATTTACCAAACCATGGGAAAAACCACATGAAATCCTGTGGTTTTTTATACTCCACAACCTGGATTTTAAAAGCATATATTTTGAGTTTAATAAATACATCCTCCACTTCTTTTATAAATACCCACCGATTTCTCCATTTTAATTCACTATCAATCCTTAATTTTTAAATATTTCATAGTTTTACCTCCCATGGAGTCCCCAAGGTGTCTTTAATCCCCAAAGGATCCATTCTGATAGACATTGGAGTAACTCTTCATGGTATGCGTATTATCCTTATTTTCTATTTAATTTAAGATATGATTTTCATATATGTATTGTAAATGTTATGGTTAATATATTATTTTTCCATTTTTATCACAACATTACTGAAATATTATTTTTATCAATGGTATAACATTTCCCCTATTATTTTACCCCTTTCTATAAAAACATTTTATACCCTCTATACTGCCTACTTTATTTCTGAAAATTTCGTTATTCTCCTTAAGAAATTATCTTTTATTTTATTAAAAAAAATTCCATTTATTTTCTTGGGGTATTCACCTAGATTTAAAAATGATTTATTTTATTCTGGTATTAACATACATTAATCCCTCATTTCTGTTTATGTGGGTTAAAAAGGACATAATGATCATGTCTTTATGCACTTTTGAAACACTGTTTGTTTATATGACCCATTTTTTAATTCTTCGTATGTTATTTATGAATTTTTTATGAGGATCTCTAAGAATCACATTAATTCTTAGATATTAGGGATGTGACCTAACAGTGCTCCAATGTATTAGGAAATGAATTTAATATCTAGAGATGACATGTTTTATTATACCTTATTGTTGAACCTTGGTAATTTTTAATTTATGAAACCATAGTGACAGACAACAATGATATATGCTTATGAATGTCTCATTTAAATGTTGTAGACACATTTACATGTTATGAATCAATTTTTTTATATGTTATGATTTATGTTACCTTTCTCATTCTATAATGATATTCCTCACTCTCTTATTTATTTCCACAAGATCACATGTAAATTGTTTCCATTTATTTCCCTTACATTGCCTTATGGTCAACCTTTCCTTGGATGTATGTCCCCAGGTTATGATATGTAATAAATGTACTTAGGATAAACCAATTAATAATCCTTTCAAGTTTATTATATAAATGTTTTAATTTTTTATATATTATTTACCGTTTTTCAAATAATCTAATCATTAAAAAAACTTTTATTTGTACCATATAATGGAAATCTATGTATTAAAAAGGACATATTCCATATATAAAATATAGACAATAATTTCTAACCCACATAGTTATGTGGTACCTAGGATCATCCATCAACTATAATGGAAGATTCTTGGGTGCTTTAATTGAGTGGGATTGTCATTATTTTGAACCATCCATCTATAATTGTGGTGTAATTATTTATTCAATGATATGGAAAACAATATAGGTTTCTATGAATGTCTACCACAATCTTTTCTATCATGTAACTAAAATAACTATGGTGTATATTTTGAATGAAAACATATAATATGTCCTGAAGAAGGTCATGAAACATGGGGACGGTATTCCATACATATTTCATCATCAATATCTTCTAATAGTTCCTTATTTAAGATGGATTAACTTGAATCTATAAAGAAAATATAATTAGAACTTGAACAAACTTCCTTAACTTGTTTAAAAACACAACCCACATAAACTCCAGAGGGGTTTTGGCCAGTAATATCCCCCTAAGAGTCTATTAATAATTATTAAGAAACAAAACAATCACTTTACCTATGTCATTGAACAATTATTCCATTATAGAGAACACACATGAATATCATGAAAATATTTTGTTTATAAATAGTCCACTAATGATTTATTTATCATAAACTCTAATATCACATCATATAATTATCAATGAGAGAAACCAGATTTAAATTAATTAATTATCACATGATATAAAATCATTTCATTTGAAGTACAAATCTTCTATAACATACATTCATGCCCATGAATTTTAAACAAAAGAGTCTCCAGTAATTGGTGATTATCCATGTTTGTCAAGAATATATTCTCTTTTATTCTCAATAAACACAAATATCAATTTATTTAAGATACACAATAGAGATTTAGAAACACATAATATGATCAATGGTAATAAAACTTTACTTTCATTGGAATTAATTCTTATGGTGGAGTGGGGTTACCATATTTGAGTTCATATAAAGATATGGTTTTTGTTAGACAACAAGATCCAAATGATGATGTTCAAAATCTAGTTTTGTTAAATATTTTGTCCTGATATTTGAAAAATGATATCTTTTTAGAATATATTTCATCTATAAAACTTATTTCTCCACCCCTTCTATAAATGGTACTTTATTTTGATGTGATTAATCTTCAAGAGTTAAATATGGGTTTTTTCAAATGTAAACAGACTTATAACTATCACGAATAATCAGAATTAGATATAGCACATTCACACCATTTTCGTCAATCTATTTTTACACCCATAACAGTTGAGTACATTCTGGAGTTTCTCTCCCACATCATCCGTCTTTAGTACTTAAGAATATGTATCGGTACTTATTAATTTCAAAATAAATGAACGTTATTTAATTATAGGACACACTTCCTGAGTTATATTTTTAAACCTCCACTAAACCTACCAAGAAGGAATCCATACAAACCACTATTAAGTACTATAATGTTTCTCAATAGTACATCCCATAATCAACTGTTTTTTGATATATAAATAAATCCATCTCATAGATTAGTAGCAACTTTACATAGGAAGAATAAAATATATTTTAGTTATAAATGTTTCAAACATAATGTCTAAATTGGTGGATGTTAAGTAGAGTATTCTACCAATAATTTTCCAATATGGTGCCACATAAAATTTCTCACATTCATCATCATCAAAAAATTCATCCGGGTCTCCATTTGAGTTACCGTTGTTTTTTAATATTCCATTTGAAATCATTTAAACACTTAATTGGAATATTTGGTTTGGTAGATAAATTTCCCTTCCTTATTTTGAATCATTTTTATACCACAGAAGAATTAAAATTCACATATTAAATACATTTCATTTTTTCACTTCTTATTTTTTGAAAACTAATTGAATTGGAAGTCATAAAAGCCTCCAAAAATGATTCCATCACTATATATAAGAATGAAAATCCAATTCCATTAATCCTTTTTTATTTAGATGTAGTGGTCATCCCCACCTCTTTGATAACCAAGTTTCCTTAGGTACTAATACAGCATTGAGTATCAAGACCATGGTGCTTTTTTAGATCATATAATTCTTCCCTCAATTGAAACACCTTTATTTCATCATCATCAAAAACCATATAGTTTATCAATGTATACTTCTTATTTATATAATCCCAATAATAATTTTGACTTAGCAACTATTTATACACTTTAAAAGAATTCTCCACAGTCATCAAAAAAAATATAATGATTTTATGCTAGGATACTAGTGAAAATGTTTCTTAAAATTCAATCCCATTTTCTTAGGAATAAATCTTGGAAAAGATACATTCCTTATTCCTTATCATCATATCTTCTTTATTGAATTGATTTTGGAATGCTCAATTTTTTCAAATCATATTTTTGTTTTATTTCCTTGAGAGTATTTCCTATGATTGAGTATTCTTAATTTGATCAAGCTAAAAATTCCTAGATCTGATCCAAATTTCATCAAAAGTAGCATCATTAAATGATTTTGGATCCACCTAAGATAGAAATGTTGTTTTATGATGAACCATCACTCTTAATATTTGAAACAGGGTTGTCCTGTCACCCAATATATTTACACAAGTGATTTTATCTCTCCTGGATAGTTTAATTTTAATAGTCATTTAGGATTCATTATCCTCATTATTGGAGATATCATGAATATTTTTTTTTCATCCCCTTAAACATCCCTACATCCATAAATATTGTATTCGTTGTGCACCTCATTTCATAAAATAAATCTATGAAATCATTTATCATTGTAAACTGAAATATTCCCATATTTATTCAAAATAAAATTAGATATTTCAAATATATTATCTAGAATTTTATTTTAGTATTGATATGTTCTTATCTTGGATGAATATCAAAAAAGGATTCCTTAATCTATATACACATCAAGCTTTCTTTTGGTTTCCTTGTTTATAATTGTAAAGAACGAAAAATTCCATATAATTCCTTTAAATTATTTTAGATTATTACAAATCTGTGAAAATTGAAGGTTCTTGATTTAGAGGCTTGGTGTGCCCGAATTAGATTTTTGAAATTTTTATATGGTACATTCAGTAAACATGTGGGAGAAATTTTCTATCTTTTGAATTGGGTCTCAGACTAAAAATACAAGGTCATACTTGAATCCACAACACTAGGATTCGTTTATGGGAGGATTAACTTCGATCGCATTAGGTCGGGTAAAAAAGTTACTTTTGTAGATTTTTAAATAATAATAAAATAACAAAAAATTGATATTTTATTATTCTACAAACGTTTTAGTGGTGGTGGCAGGAACACTGAGTTGTAAAGCCATTTAATGCCTTGACTCCTTGTTTTTGTAACTACATCATTGAGAGTTAAGAGGTTCATTTATTAATGAACCTCATTAAACTCTCATTTCATTAATCATCCTTTCCCATCCATTTAAATGAGGCACAAGCTTGGGTTTTTGACATAGAAGTGGGGAACATATGATGAAGTGCCACAACATGATCCACGGACAAATAACGGAAGATTGGATGAAAAAGTTGGAGAAATCAATCCGGGATTGACAAACGATGGTGGCTTCATCAAGCATGGATTACTCTTCCACAACTGTGATGTCTCCACAGATTCCAAGGTAGGGGTTATTTATTTTTTCTAAATTCATGAGAATCGTTTCTTTTATGCATTCTAAAAGCATGAATAATCATGGAAGTGTTGAATGGGGTTTATCATTATTTTATGTGATGTATTAATTACTCTCTCTTGATATAATGCTAACGCGGAGGGCACGGGCCAAACAAACAAGGCTCGGACCCTCCACAACTTCAGTGTTTGTTTCATTCTTCAGGGAGAAATTTAATACTCGACAAAAAATTGAATCTAGGAGCAACACATTGATGAAAGAAACCTGGGAGGCCTATAAGTGTGTTCAGAAGGAAAAAATGACCACCAGAGATCACCCGGTGGCCCACATAAGTTCCCATGGTATGTCGGCTGGGAACGGCCAGCCACAGTGGCAGTAGGCTGCGACCAAGCCTTGGATGGCCGCATTGGTGGAAAAAGGCACGTCGTCGCGTGCTGCGGTGAAGAGTTATTGGCTTTAAAGCCGCGATGGAGGCGAAAGGGACCCATGCCCCATGGGTCCCACTGATATAAGGGAGCCATCACGTGGTGAAGACGATTTAAATCAGCCAAACAGCTTTGCTGTTCGAGAGGGTGGTCCACCACCCAGCTCGCGGACCGCTCTAGTTAGCAGGCAAGACCACCTAGTGGGCCGGGCTGGTCCGTGGCCCAACGGGCCGAGCCTCTCATGGCCCAACCCACTTGGGGAAGCCTAGTCAGTTCGGGCCGGGTTGAGTCGGACACTGGGTGGGTTGAACCGAACTGTTTTGGTTCGACCTAGGTCGGGTCTGTCCAACTGGGCCGGAACAGACCTAGACCATTTTCTACCCAGATACTCTTAAAAGGCTGTATCTCAAAAATCCGACGACCTTTTGATGAACCGTCTACAATGATAGAATACTTGGAATGAGATTTTCCTTTTGAGATACACCACCTTTGTTTTTGAGAAATTTTGTGTACTGGTGGGTTGGATTGAACCCAATTCCAACCGGGTCCTAAGTACTAAAACTCTTATAACTCACAGACCAAGCGTCCGATTGACGAGTCGTCTATTGTGTTGGAACCATTATGAAATGAATGTACCTTGGGTTAATTATTTTTGGGACGTCATGGAATTTGAGGCATGACCTATATCTTCATTAGAAGATACTACAAAAATCAAGCACACCTGGTGCGGGGAATCTTGTGGCCGGGTGTCAATTGAAGAGAGACCTCGTGTAGATCAGCATCATAGATACCCTGTGTGGATCAGAATTGTAACACCACAAGCTTCTATGGTACGCTTCTCTTTGATTAATGTGATAGCGTGTGTTGTATGCAACACCGAGTTCTAACACACCATAACTAATTAAACTAGCCGTTATGAATAGTAATACCTACTTTTTGAGATTATATATATTTTATATTTTAAAATGGACTTCATTTTTGGATTCGGAATATCAAATTTAGCCTAAGGTGAAATTTTGGTACTTTTCGGATAACTTTCATATTTTGATGAACAGTAAAAATTACTAAATTTTAATTAAAAACAAATTTTGTAATCAAAATAATTAATAGTGATAAATTATGAATTTTAGTAGTTTTAAAGTATATTTAGAATATATTTTTACCATTTAATATAATGTTGGTCATTGGACATAATTTTACAATTAAACCGAACATAAACAAGTGTCAATCTTTTGATAGTTATTATCTCTTAAAAACATGCTTTTTGTTTTGACAGCGGGAATTAATTTTTGCCACTTATGTGTTTTGAATTTAGGAAAATGGATTCCATATTTGGAATCAGGATGTTCAAATTTTGTAAATAGGTAACTTTTATTTTTAGACATTTTGAATAATTACAGCGGTAAATATTTTATTTACCATGGTTAAGGGTAAATCCGGTAAATAAGGGTAAAAAAATAATATTATAATAATAATACTAAATTACCCTAAAACGTGTCTTAACCCTATTTGTTGATACATGGTCGACCATGGGCATCTTTGGGTCGATTTTGGGACCCCATGGATCCACTTGTAAGTGATAATGACTCTTTATTTTAATTAAGTTAAAATGAATACAAAAATGACACAAGCATATATCTTTTAGCAAAACAATGGTTAAATAGGGTTATATATGTTGGATTTTAGATTATAAATATTCATTAGAAATATAAAAAGATTTCCTACATAATGATATTTTATTTATAATTTTTATACATTAAATAATTTATTTTATTTACGACACAATGATGATGCAGTAATTACTATAATAGTGAAAAATTAAAATAATTGATATTATAAATACCCAAATAAATATAATATGAAACTTTTAATGAATTAAACTAATTTTATAGGATACTATGTTATATTAGTATTGATTTAATTTACTTTTTTCGAAGTAATCAATCTGTTATGAGTTTCACAAAAATCAACTATTGAATAGTGTCAAAATTGACATAAAAGAGTTCTTAAAACAAATATTATATTATTAATTGATATTAAATTCCTAAAAATCTAAGGTTCGGCCAAGAGACTTATATCATGATAGGTTCATCATTAATGGACCACTTGGGGGTCTCTTGGATGTATGTAGTAAGTTTATTAACCATATTATATAAAAATACAAAGAGACATTGTAAAAGTGAAACTAATTAACTTAGACTTAATACTTAAAGATAAGGTTAATATAAGTACCCAAACCTGTCTAAATTCTATTGGTTGAGTTGTTTTCGACCCATCCACACCTTAACATCTAAATAATCAACTTTTGAGCCATTAGAAACCGAATAATAATTTATTATAAATTAATATTTCTAGCTTTTTCAAAGGTGCCCCTCACCCCTCTTATAAAAGGGCACTCCTCCTTCTCATTTCTTCACACCTTCAAAGCCTTTTGGTTCGGCCAAACTCTGCCCAAATACTCTCCCTACTTCCCTCACTACAACCTAGGGGCCTTAGTTTGATCATAAATCCAACCTAAGGAGCCCTTTTGATCAAATCAAAAGGAAGAACCCGAAGAAGAGGTTATGATTTCACCACCCTTTTCTAAGTTCATTTCTTCTACCACTTATTCTTACTTTGTTGTTACCATTCTAAAATAATAAATCCAGTATCATATATATACTGTGATGTTATTAGAAATATGGTACAACCATATTCAGTATTCTATCCACCCTTTTAATAACATGTCACCATACGTGCGTACGTACGGCTTACCGTCTCCACGCCGTGTTGTAATTGTTATTCAATATAATATTATTTGGATGGGTATAATAATTATGTGTAACTCATGTAAATAATAAATATAAAATATTAATTATTCTTTATATATGATATACCATCCATTTATATATTATTTTAATATCAAAAGAATGATATTGTCGCTCGTGCGTACGTACGGACTACCGTCTCCACGAACGCGATGAGATTCATTCTCCATCGTATCCATTCAAGTATAATTATAATTTGATGATTTAAAAAAATGATGTTTAAGGACTTGATATCATTCTGGATATGAATAATATAAAACCTATCCTTTAAAAACATGTCTTACATAACAAAACATATAAAAGAAAACAAGTAAGTTAACACCCGAAAACAACGATAATACTAAGATATTATTATCAAATCAATATTAAAAGATCATATATGATATCATATTAATGTATATGATTATTGTATAATTTAATAACAATTATTTCACCATTATACAGGAGGTTAACCAACCCCAACCAAGGAAAAGTACAAGGTAAGGGTTATTTCACAATCTCTTCATTATCCGAGGTTGGTTATATGTAATAATCTACTGGGATCTCTTTATCATCCACATCCATGTTTCTTCAAAATTTATTTCAAAACATTTTTTTTATTTACAAGAATATGGGTTAAAGTCATTTATACCCTTGTTTGACTTTTTATAAGAGGAATCTTTCCGTCGTTTTCAAAACAAGGTCCTTTTTAACCTTTTCGACAGAATTAAGGTAAGAATGTTTTTTTTTAACTTATACGGCGAGTGCGGTTATTTTCTGCCGTTATAAAATCATCAAAGTTTTCCTTACAATCTTATAAGAATATTTTCAAAGAAAATGTTTTATTTTATATGGATCTTAAATGATTTCAAAATAAAAAGAGATATTTCTTTAAAAAGAATTTTGATTTCATCTATGTCAACATCCTTTGATGGATTTTACGCTTATTTAAAGTTGATTCGTTATGATACAAAACTTTTATATTATATTGAAGGTTTTGTGATTTGTTTGACTATGGATGTTCTATTTTTATACCATTCATGGTTTATGGTGAAAGTATTAACATTTCGTATGCTAGTTTTAATACGAATGTTTATGTTATGTTTAAACCTTTTCATATGGGAATGCATTGGACTTAATATGTGACGGGTGGAGCCCGCTATAGCTCCTCGATGCATCGATAGGTCTCATGAGACAAACTAGTGTCTTGGCACAAGGCCTTGACAAAATCTTATTTGTAGTCTTGGCACGAGGCCTTGACTATGTGGTTATGATAGTCTGGCATTATGCATTCCAACATTATGAAAGTGGTTATTGATTTTTTGCATGTGATTATTCGATTAGTAGAATATCCATGTGAATAAGTAAATGGAATTATTTCATTTTATTTATGCCATACCATGTTGAAAGTTCATGTTTGAAAGGCTTTTGTTTTAGTTATACATTGCCTTAAATGTTTATTCTTATTTATGAAAGTTTCCGCTATATTGTTATCCTTACTGGGAATTTGAGCTCACGCCTTTTCTATGTTTTATTTTTCCCAGGAAGTGAAGAAGTAAATTATGAATGACCTGCAGAGATATTATGTGGGGATATGAGTGTGGATTATGGAGAGATTATGTTGTTGTATTAGTTTTTCATTTTATGATGTAATGTAAAACTTATGAATATATCTAGTGTTTCCAAGGCTACTAAACCAATCGGTCTTTAGAGATTTGATCTTTCTTGGGATCATGCCAATGTTATGTAATAATGCACCGACTCTGGGTAACTAGGGTCGGGGCGTTACAGTTGGTATCAGAGGAAGTTTAGTACAAACCTTGGAAACTATATTTAGATAAACTCTGATTAGAGCACGTAGACCTAAGATGAACATTGAGGATTAGTATAGAAGAACATCCTATAATTTTGGTATTGTAGAGATTTTGTGAGTTTTCCGATCAATACATCCCTGTCTGGATACGAGTAGGTAGAGGCGGCTCTGGCAGAGATGTACCTAGGGGTAAAACACGAAAACACCGCTTTGATCTAGACTCGAACGGGAACTGGTGCACGACAACGGGCCTTACTGCACTCTTGGTTACGACACTCCCGGGGGATATGCTTAGGATAACTCTCATTTTCTTTACAAATCATTATGAAGGGTTTATGAGTATATACTTCCTCAAAGAAAACATTTTTATGAATATGGATTATATCCATAAATAGTTCAATTTATGTTAAGTGTTTTATAAGTATGGGATTATGTATTTTGATTCATAAAATGATCTAGTTTATGCTATTGTTTAGAAATGGCGCCTAGTGGAAGAAATGGAAACCGTATCAATGCACGCACTCCATGTAGGGATTGCCCTCCTGCTCAAGATAATTATAGTGGGGTTGGTGATGCAACTGGTGCCGATCATCTAATCACCATACTGGGACAACTTACTCAGGTTATGAATAATAACCTTACCCGTATGGAGCACCCTGATCCACAGCGTGGAGGATCAATGTTAGATCGATTCATGAGGCAAAAACCACCAACGTTCAATGGGAGTACAAATCCCTTATTAGCTGAGCAATGGATAAATTTCCTAGAGAAAATATTTCAGGCTTTGGGGAGCAGTGAAAGGGAAAAAGTTATCATGGCAGTTTACCACCTCACTGGAGATGCTGATCAATGGTGGTCATTGATTCAAAACATGAAGGAAGATGATGAAGTATCAAATATGGAATGGAGGGAGTTCAAAGATCTGTTTTTAGAAAAATACTTTCCTCGCGACCATCGAGCAGATATGGAAAGGCGATTTCTGAGTCTGAGACAAAAGGAGGATGAGAATGTCACAAAGTATGAGGCTAACTTTACAAGGTTAGCGAGGTATGCTGGATATTATATTCGCAACCCAAGAAGTAAGATTGATCGTTTCTTTGATGGGTTAAAACCATTTCTCTGTCGAGCATTAGTCTCACAATCTTTTTCATCGTACGAATACATTGTCTCATGTTCTATCAAGACCGAAAAGGAATTCTCTAAGTCTTATGACTTTAAAGCAAAGAAAGAGAAGAAGAGACCTGCTGATCAATCTGGGAATGGAAATAAGGGGAAGAAGGGAAAGGTTGAATATCCATCTTGTGGTAAATGTGGGAAGAAACATCCTGGTACTTGCTTGAAGGGAATGGTAGTCTGTTACAAGTGTGGTGAAAAAGGCCACCAAGCTCGTGATTGCAAGGGGAAGAAGGAAGCTACCAACGTTCAGTGCTACAATTGCAGGGAGATGGGGAATTATGCAAATGCATGTCCTAAGCGTCAGGAGAACTTACCTCAGAAAAGGACAAGGGATCAAGGCCAGGCTTATGCTATCACTACTGCAGAGGTAGAAGCTCCAAAAGATGTGGTGGCAGGTAATTTAATGGTTTCCTCAAGTTTAGCAAATGCATTATTTGACTCTGGATCGTCGCATTGTTTCATATCTTCCCAGTTTTCTAAGAAAATTAGATATTTCCAATTTGATTTAATAAGGGAGTTGTCAGTTAAAACTCCTAAGGGAAGTATCATTGCAACAAAGTTTTGTGAATCAGTCCCCATTAGAGCACATAAATTTTCTTTATCTGCTGATCTCATCGTAATACCTATGATTGAGTTTGATATAATCCTCGGTATGGACTGGCTTTCGGGCAATGATGCGAAGATTTATTTTAAGAAGAAAGAGGTTACGATTCTTGATGATAATGATAAGGAACACCTTATTTTTAGAGCAGAATCGTCACCACCTAATTCTTATTTAGATCCACCCCCAGTAGCTCAACTAAAATCAATTATTGGGGAGGAAGAGAATGAAATAACTGTCGGTGAGGAAAGGAATGTTCAAATTGAGGATGTACCTGTTGTGAAAGAATTTGTAGATGTATTTCCGGAAGATTTACCTGGACATCCTCCAGAACAAGAATTTGAGTTTTCCATTGATTTGATTCCTGGATCAAGGCCTATATCGAAGACCCCTTATAGAATGGCCACTGTAGAATTAGTCTAACTAAAGAAACAACTAGAGTAATTGAGTAATAAGTGATTTATTCACCCTAGTGTTTCTCCATGGGGAGCCCCTGTTCTTCTTGTTAAAAAGAAAGATGGATCTATGAGGTTATGTATCGACTACAGGGAGATCAATGCTATAACGATAAAGAAAAAGTATCCCCTACCTCGTATTGATGATTTATTTGACCAACTGCATGGAGCTCAATACTTTTCAAAGATTGACCTTCGATCTGGATACCATCAGTTGTGTGTGAAAAAGGAAGACATTCCGAAGACAACATTTCGAACCAGGTACGGGCATTACGAGTTTACTGTAATGCCGTTTGGATTGACTAATGCACCCTCTGTATTCATGGATATGATGAATAGAGTTTTCAAGGAGTATCTCGATGAATTTATGGTTTTATTTATTGATGATATCTTGGTATACTCCAAAACCTACGAAGATCATGAAAATCACTTGCGCATTATCTTGAAGACTCTGAGGAGGCATGAATTATATGGTATGTTTAGCAAGTGTGAATTCTGGCTTCAGGAGATTTATTTTCTTGGCCATATTGTCGCTAAAGATGGAATCTCTGTTGATCCTTCTAAGACCAAGGCATTCCAAGAATGGCCAGCACCTACGAGTATAACTGAGGTACGCAGTTTTATTGGTTCGGCAGGTTATTATCGACGTTTCGTCCAGAATTTTGCCCGATTGGCTAACCCATTAACGAAGCTCACACGTAAAGGGGTTAAATTTGTTTGGACAAAAGAGTGTGAAGAATGTTTTGAAGAACTGAAGAAAATATTAGTCAATGCTCCTATATTGACTCTACCATCGGGGAATGATGGGTTCGTTATTTATAGTGATGCATCAAAGAAAGGACTTGGTTGTGTCCTTATGCAGAATGATAGAGTTATTGCCTATGCATCACGACAGTTGAAAATTCATGAACAAAACTATCCTACTCATGATCTCGAGTTAGCAGCTTTAATCTTTTCTTTGAAGATATGGAGGCACTACCTCTATGGTGAAAAATGTGAGATTTATACTGATCACAAGAGTTTGAAGTATATTTTCTCACAAAAAGAACTCAAAATGAGGCAAAGGAGATGGCTTGAATTACTCAAGGATTATGATTGTATGATACACTACCACCCGGGGAAGGCAAAAAAGGTGGAAGATGCTTTGAGTAGAAAAGACCATGGATTTTTGAACAATATGAGAATTGAAAGGGATCCAATTTTCATGGATCTAGTGAAGATGGACATGGGAATAACCAGGGAAGGTGAAACATCAATGCTTTTTCAAATGGTTTCCAAACCATCTTTACTAGAAAGGATTAAGAGTTCTCAGACCGATGATGAAGAATTCCAAAAGAAGATTAAAGCTGTGAATGATGGGAGATTGAGAGACTTTGTGTATGAAGATGGAATTTTGAAATTCGGGAAGAGACTTTGTATTCCCGATATACCTGATCTAAAAAGGGAATTACTGGATGATGCTCATAGTTCCAATTTCTCTATACACCCTGGGAGCACCAAAATGTATAGAGATTTAAAGGAACATTTTTGGTGGGACAACATGAAGAGGTAGATTGCTGATTTTGTGTCAAGATGTATGGTTTGTCAGCAAGTGAAAGATGGAAGGCAACAGCCTGGAGGAGTCATGCAACCTCTTCCCATACCAGAGTGGAAATGGGACAATATTACGATGGACTTTGTCATGGGGATACCAAAGACTCCTATAAGGAACGATGCAATATGGGTTATTGTTGATGGTCTTACCAAGTCAGCACATTTTCTTGCTATAAGAGAAGATCTATCCCTGGAACGTCTAGCAAGACTATATATTAATGAATTTGTGAGACTTCATGGAGTACCCTTATCAATTGATTCTGATCATGATCCCAGTTTTACTTCAAGATTTTGGAAAAGTCTTCAGAAATCCCTGGATACTGAACTTCATTTGAGCACTGCTTGCCACGCTCAGACAGACGGACAATCAGAACGGACTATTCAGACCTTAGAAGACATGTTGAGATCTTGCTCACTTGATTTTCAGGGTATGTGGGATCAATATTTACCACTGGTAGAATTTTCCTATAATAATAGCTTCCATTTGAGTATTTAGATGGCACCATATGAAGCGTTATACAGAAAGAGATGTCGTACACCAACCTGTTGGGATGACATTGGTGAAAGAAAACTTGTAGGCCCAGAACTGGTGGAGGAAACGGTGGAATAGGTGAAGGTAATCCAAAATCACATCAAAGTAGCTCAAAGTAGGCAGAAGAGCTATGCCGATAATCGAAGGAAGGATTTGGAATTTCAAGTCGGTGATCATGTTTTTCTGAAGGTATCTCCGTAAAAGGGAGTCATATGTTTTGGTAAGAAAGGTAAATTGAGTCCCAGGTACATCGGACCTTTCGAAATTCTAGAACGAATTGGGGTTGTAGCTTACCGATGGGCAATGCCGCCAAGTCTCTCCAAAGTTCACGATGTGTTCCACGTATCTATGTGGAGGAAATACATGCCTGATCCAATGCATGTACTCACCTATGAGGAATTAGAACTGGATCCCGATCTTTCCTATTGTGAAGAGCCCGTCAGGATTCTTGATATGAGAGAACAAGTACTGAGAAACCGGATGACGCGTCTGGTAAAAGTTTTGTGGAGAAACCATAAGATGGAAGATGCAACGTGGGAACCCGAGGAACTTATGATGAAGAACCACCCGAGTCTTTTCATGCGGTAGTATTCTAGAAATTTCGAGGAAGAAATTATTTTAAGCAGGGGAGAATGTAACACCCCAAGCTTCTACGGTACGCTTCTCTTTGATTAATGTGATAGCGTGTGTTGTACGCAACACCGAGTTCTAACACACCATAACCAATTAAACTAGCCGTTATGAATAGTAATACCTACTTTTTTAAATTATATATATTTTATATTTTAAAATGGACTTCATTTTTGGATTCGGAATATCAAATTTAGCCTAAAGTGAAATTTTGGTACTTTTCGGATAACTTTCATATTTTGATGAATAGTGAAAATTACTAAATTTTAATTAAAAACAACTTTTTTAATCAAAATAATTAATAGTGATAAATTATTAATTTTAGTAGTTTTAAAGTATATTTAGAATATATTTTTACCATTTAATATAATGTTGGTCATTGGACATAATTTTACAATTAAACCGAACATAAACAAGTGTCAATCTTTTGATAGTTATTATCTCTTAAAAACACGCTTTTTGTTTTGACAGCGGGAATTAATTTTAAATTAATTTCTGCCACTTCTGTGTTTTGAATTTAGGAAAATGGATTCCATATTTGGAATCAGTATGTTCAAATTTTGTAAATAGGTAACTTTTATTTTTAGACATTTTGAATAATTACTGCGGTAAATATTTTATTTACCATGGTTAAGGGTATATCCGGTAAATAAGGGTTAAAAAATAATATTATAATAATACTAAATTACCCTAAAACGTGTCTTAACCCTATTGGTTGATACATGGTCGACCATGGGAATCTTTGGGTCGATTTTGGGACCCCATGGATCCACTTGTAAGTGATAATGACACTTTATTTTAATTAAGTTAAAATGAATACAAAAACGACACAAGCATATATCTTTTAGAAAAACAATTGTTACATAGGGTTATATATGTTGGATTTTAGATTATAAATATTAATTAGAAATATAAAAAGATTTACTACATAATGATATTTTATTTATAATTTTTAGACACTAAATAATATATTTTATTTATGACAAAATGATGATGCAGTAATTACTATAATAGTGAAAAATTGAAATAATTGATATTATAAATACCCAAATAAATATAATATGAAACTTTTAATGAATTAAACTAATTTTATAGGATAATATGATATATTATGATTTATTTAATTGACTTTGTTCTAAGTAATCAATCTGTTATGAGTTTCACAAAAATCAACTATTGAATAGTGTCAAAATTGACATAAAAGAGTTCTTAAAAAAATATTATATTAGTAATTGATATTAAATTCATAAAAAACTAAGGTTCGGAAAAGAGACTTATATCATGATAGGTTCATCGTTAATGGACCACTTGGGAGTCTCTTGGATGTATGTAGTAAGTTTATTAACCATATTATATAAAAATACAAAGAGACATTGTAAAAGTGAAACTAATTAACTTAGAGTTAATACTTAAAGATATGGTTAATATAAGTACCCAAACCTGTCTAAATTCTATTGGTTGAGTTGTTTTTGACCCATTCCCACCTTAAAATTTAAATAATCAACTTTGGAGCCATTAGAAACCGAATATGAATTTATTATAAATTAATATTTCTAGCTTTTCCAAAGGTGCCCCTCACCCCTCTTATAAAAGGGCACTCCTCCTTCGCATTTCTTCACACCATCAAAGCCTTTTGGTTCGGCCAAACTCTTCCCAAATAATCTCCCAACTTCCCTCACTACAACCTAGGGGCCTTAGTTTGATCATAAAGCCAACCTAAGGATCCCTTTTGATCAAATCAAAAGGAAGAACCCGAAGAAGAGGTAATGATTTCACCACCCTTTTTTAAGTTCATTTCTTCTTCCACTTCTTCTTCCTTTGTTGTTACCATTCTAAAATAATAGATCCAGTATCATATATATACTGTGATGTTATTAGAAATATGGTACAACCATATTAAGTATTCTATCCACCCTTTTAATAACATGTCACCATACGTGCGTACGTACGGCTTACCGTCTCCACGTCGTGGTGTAATTGTTATTCAATATAATATTATTTGGATGGGTATAATAATGATTTGTAACTCATGTAAATAATAAATATAACATATTAATGATTCTGTATATATGATATAACATCCATTTATATATTATTTTAATATCAAAAGAATGATATTGTCGCTCGTGCGTACGTACGGACTACCGTCTCCACGAACGCGATGACATTCATTCTCCATCGTATCCATTCAAGTATAATTATCATTTGATGATTTAAAAAAATGATGTTTAAGGACTTGATATCATTCTGGATATGAATAATATAAAATCTATCCTTTACAAACATGTCTTACGTAACAAAACATATAAAATAAAACAACCAAGTTAACACCCGAAACAACGATAATACTATGATATTATTATGAAATCAATATTAAAAGATCTTATATGATATCATATTAATGTAAATGATTATTGTATAATTTAATAACAATTATTTCACCATTATACAGGAGGTTAACCTACCCCAACCAAGGAAAAGTACAAGGTAAGGTTTACTTCACAATCTCTTCATTATCCGAGGTTGGTTATATGTAATAATCTACTGGGATCTCTTTATCATCCACATCCATGTTTCTTCAAAATGTATTTCAAAAAATTTTTATTATTTACAAGAATATGGGTTAAAGTCATTTATACCCTTGTTTGACTTTTTATAAGAGTAATCTTTCCGTCGTTTTCAAAACAAGGTCCTTTTTAACCTTTTCGACAGAATTAAGGTAAGAATGTTTTTTTAACTTATACGGCGAGTGCGGTTATTTTCTGCCGTTATAAAATCTTCAAAGTTTTCCTTACAAGATTATAAGAATATTTTCAAAGAAAATGTTTTATTTTATATGGATCTTAAATAATTTCAAAATAAAAAGAGATATTTCTTTAAAAAGAATTTTGATTTCATCTATGTCAACATCCTTTGATGGATTTTACGCTTATTTAAAGTTGATTTGTTATGATACAAAACTTCTATATTATATTGAAGGTTTTGTGATTTGTTTGACTGTGGATGTTCTATTTTTATACCATTCATGGTTTATGGTGAAAGTATTAACATTTCGTATGCTAGTTTTAATACGAATGTTTATGTTATGTTTAAACCTTTTCATATGGGAATGCATTGGACTTAATATGTGACGGGTGGAGCCCGCTATAGCTCCTCGATGCATCAGTAGGTCTCATGAGACAAACTAGTGTCTTGGAACAAGGCCTTGATAAAATCTTATTTGTAGTCTTGGCACGAGGCCTTGACTATGTGGTTATGATAGTCTGGCATTATGAATTCCAACATTATGAAAGTGGTTATTGATTTTTTGCATGTGATTATTCGATTAGTAGAATATCCATGTGAATAAGTAAATGGCATTATTTCATTTTATTTATTCCATACCATGTTGAAAGTTCATGTTTGAAAGGCTTTTGTTTTAGTTATACATTGCCTTAAATGTTTATTCTTATTTATGAAAGTTTCCGCTATATTGTTATCCTTACTGGGCATTTGAGCTCACCCCTTTTCTATGTTTTATTTTTCCCAGGAAGTGAATAAGTAAATTATGAATGACCTGCAGGGATATTATGTGGGGATATGAGTGTGGATTATGGAGACATTATGTTGTTGTAGTAGTTTTTCATTTTATGATGTAATGTAAAACTTATGAATATATCTAGTGTTTCCAAGGCTACTAAACCAATCGGTCTTTCGAGATTTGATCTTTCTTGTGATCATGCCAATGTTATGTAATAATGCACTGACTCTGGGTAACTAGGGTCGAAGCGTTACAAGAATCATAGAAACCCTGTGTCAATTAGAATCATAGAGACCCTGTGTGGATCAACCTCATAGCGACTCTGTGTGGATCAACATCATAGTGACCCTATGTAGATCAGCATCATAACGACCCTGTGTGGATCTGCATCATAGTGACACTATGTGGAACATCATCATAGCGACCTTCTGTTGATCAGCAGTGCACGAATCGATGAGGACCATCCTTAGAGTGGATCATTGTGGATCAACAACATATGACCCTGTGTGGATTGACAATGGATCAACTTCTTTATGGTTATATTATAGAAACTCCCTAACTAAATAAAATGGAATATCAAAATAATAATCAAATTTATTCCTGATCTATGAGTTGTATACCTAGTTTGAGATGAGTATTTTACTTTGGTCTCTATGATTGAGATCATACTTGTGGTTTTTTTGTGGAATTATGAGAGACCTTCGGGGGTATCAGGGTCCCTATCAGGTATTTTTATACTCACCTTTACACGTCCTTCGCCCGAACCTTGTTGTTTCTTGTGAAGACGATGATTAGCTTGGCTGATACTTTAGGGAGCCAGGACCAGGTGGTACACAAAAGTGAATGGTTGACGTGGAGAGCTGTGGAGACGAGCTGTACCTACCCATCAGATAGGATCGTTGGTGGAAAATATCAAGAGTTGTTTTATGTTTTAGTTGTATATTTTTTGGGCCTATATTCCAGACCCTTTAATTTCAGTACACACTTTTACTACTACAGTTTTACTACGTGGTTTTTGTATTGTCATGTTCTTGGTCTATGTGTTTTTATGTTTAAAGGTCATTCCTTCCCACTTTCTAGGATATGCCTTTCTGGTGCTAATTTCCAACCCCTAGACTATGGAAGATAGGATTTGGGTTGTCACAGCACGAGCCTTGGGGGATGGGTCATGAAAAAGTGGTATCAGAGGAGTTGGTTCTACCAAAGAACTAGGACTCTTATCGTTCCAATGGAAGAATAGTGTTAAGTGTTTTTTGTGTGGTTTTCAGTTCGGCGAGTCCAGTGTTGGTGTGGCTACCGATGTATCCATACACCAGGACCCCAATTTCAGATTTCTGAATCGGTGCATGAAAGCATTGATTGCTTGTGTTTTGGAAATGTTTTACATTTTCTATATTTTGATTAAGCTCATCAGGTATACATTATTGACCATGGAACACCTGTTTCATTTCAAGATTCCTCCATATAGACAACCAACCAGGATTCCAGAGAGAGTTCACAATGATGGCCAACCAAGAAATGAGGATTCGATGTAGGGCCTTCTTATAGAAATAGAACCGTCGAGTGGTGCACCAGAAGCAACACCACCCATTGGGAAGTAGTTACCACCAGCCCCACTAGAGGGTGATGCATGCCGACTGAGCATGTTTCATGAGTTCTAGAGGTAGTGGCCTCTATGGTTTCAAGGCAAGAAAGATCCCCACACAACTAAAGGATAGATGGAGGTTGTGGCATGAGCTTTCTGCCTAGTTGGGGCACCAACAAATCATATGGTGATCCTTACTGCTAGCATCTTCCAGGGAACAATAGGGAGATGGTGGATCCTGATGCTCTAGTTACACGATGAGGTGACCCACACCTGGATTGACTTCAAGAGCCTCTTCAGGGTAGATTTCATTCCAGCAACACTATGCTCTGCTCATATTCAAGAGCTCCTACACTTACAGTAGGGAAGCCTAACTGTATCCCAGTACCCGGTGAGGTTCACTGACCTCTCACGCTACTCCACTGACATGGTACAAGACATTTTCTTTAGGCCTTAAAACTTTGAGCAGGGTCTCCAGCAATAGATCAGAGTATCGATCTTATCACTCAATATCACGATGCACACTGGAGTGATCGATCGAGCATTATTGGTGGAGAGCTTCTTATGTGACCAGGCACCGACAGTGGGAGGCACCACTAGATGAAAGGTAGTTGAGTCATCTTCAGCATGCAGTAGGCAGATGACATAGAGGTCCACGTGGGCCAGAACTTTAGGAGGATGACCCCAAGACAAAAGGTCGGAGGTGCAGAGCTCAGGAGGGAGAACAAGCCAGCAGAGGATTAGACTGTATTTCATGTATGATGGGTAGGGTCACATGGCTTGCAACTACCTGAACCATCGTACTGATGATAATCAGATGGTCAAAAGGATTGCTGAGGTAGAGGTAGATATTTGAGCAAGGAGGTCTACCTATCAGGAGACATAGTAGAGGATCATGCCATGTAGTAGGAGGTGGGTGGTGATTTGAGGTTCTACCACCACCACCTCTAGGTGGTCTATCCCTGTCATTAGGAAACATGCAGATAGGGTCAATAACAACTTTTTCAAGCTGAGGCCTATGACCATGGTGATCTAGAGATGATTCAAGGTACGATCTATGTCTACTCCACCATAACTACAGTACTTATTGAAAAAGGTGACAGTCACTCTTTCATTTCCACGACTCTTTTTGGATCTCAGAGATTATAGTCAATCCATTAACTCAATACTTACGTTTGGATACTCATATGAGAAAGGATTCGATGACTAAACACTGGTGTTGAAAGTGTGATATTACTCTTGGAGGTGAGAGATTTGGATGAGGTCCCCTAGTAGCAACATCAAGGCCTTACGATTTCATCTTGGGTATGGACTGTTTATCCACGATCCATGCTCATATTGAATATTTTAGGTGAAAAGTGTGGTGTGTCAGTAAGTATGGGATCATGTTTTCTTTCACAGGTGAGAAGGGAACCTTTGAAACACATGATGGACTTTCTCGGAGGAGGGTACAACCAATCACACATCAGTTGGCTAGCGTTAACCTCATAGAATTTGACGTGTGGAGTCTGAGTTATCCTATTTTGGTGGACCAATATGCTGACATCTTTCCTGATGATGTTTAGGGATTGCCTCATCGTAGAGAGTTATACTTCTACATTGACCTATACCCCTAGTACAACACCAATGTCTATTCCGGTATATCATATGGCTCCCACAGAGCTGCATGAGTTGAGGGTAAATTTGGGGGACTTGTAGAGGATTGGGTTCATAAGGCCCAGTGGCTTTGTGTGGACTATCGGAGCATGAACCAGGGGACCATGAATAACAAGTATCCTCTACCGAGGATCGATTATCTCATTGATCAGCTGAAGGGAGCTCAATGGTTTTCGAAGATAGACCTCAGCCCATGATATCATCAGCTCAGGGGATGTGACAAGGATGTACTGAAGACAACTATCAGATGTCGGTATGGGCATTATGATTTCTTGGTAATGCACTTTGGTGTGACCAATGCTCCTACAGTTTCCAAGGGACTCATGAACAGAATATTCCAGCCTTATCTCGATTGCTTTGTGTTAATCTTCATCGATGAAATCTTGATATACTCAATAATGGAGGAGGACCACACCACGCACCAAAAAATAATAATGGATGCACTACGAATGAAACAACTTTATGAAAATATCGTGACGTTTTAGTTATGGATATGGGAGTTCCACTTCCTAGAGCATGTTATCTTGGATGTTGGAGTTGCAGTGGATCCGGTGAAGATAGAGGCAGTGATTTCTTGGGAGCCACCCAGGAGTATGACCAAGGGTAGGAGTTTCCTGGGATTGGTTGGGTACTACCAGATATTTGTACTCGACTATTATAGAGT
Source organism: Viscum album (assembly GCA_963277665.1). Lineage (NCBI taxonomy): Eukaryota > Viridiplantae > Streptophyta > Magnoliopsida > Santalales > Viscaceae > Viscum > Viscum album. The sequence goes on along the minus strand of OY728132.1, from coordinate 322,254,435 downwards.
TGCGACACCCTTGTAAAATTTTACAAATAAAGGACAACCCTTTATGTAGACGGAGAGATTCTAGAAGAGTTTTCTGGAGCTGAGGCAGAGACTGACGAGTGACCGCATATTGAGGCTACTAGATTCGGGTGTTAGGTATATAGTCTACTGCGACACATCAGGGACCAGACTAGGTTGTGTCCTAATGTAGGAGTGAGCGATCATCGCCTGTGACTCATGTCATTTGAGACAGCATGAGCATAACTACACTACCCATGACCTGGAGTAAGTAGTACTGGCCTTTGCACTAAAGATGTGGTGTCACTACTTGATGGGAGAATGGTTTAAAGTCTATTTTGATCAAAAGAGTCTCAGGTATATCTTCTCACATAAGGACCCGAAACTGAGACAATTCTGATGGCTAGTGTTCCTCCAGGACTAAAAATTTTAGATATTATACACTCTTAAGAAGGGGAACGTAGTAGCAGACGCACTCAGCATGTGGTCTGATCTACAGTTGCTGAGTGGCGTGATAGAGAAGATAGTCGCGTTGTAGTTATCCTTCATGGATAGTGATAGAGTATCTTACCTCCCATCTATTATAGTTACTCCCCCAATCCATCAGTGAGTTAGGGTGGCACAGCTTGGGGATGTTGACTGCGAGGCCCAACGTACTCAGATATCCTTAGGACAGGATCCTGATGGACTTTCTGAAGGTGGAGAGCATGTCATTCTCTTCACAAGATGCACTATGGTACTGGTGATGCTAAGAGAGAAGGTTTAGAGAGAGTTACATACATCCCATTCAGGGATCAATAGAGAGATTGAGACATATCTACGTACGAAATATTGTACAGCTTCACGGGGTGCCATTGACGATCGTCTCATATTCCGATGCTCGTTTTACATCCCACTTGTTGAAGGGATTATAGAAGGCACTCGAGAGTCAGGTAAGTTTGAGAATCACCATCTATAATCATATATATGGTCATATAGAGTGGACCATATAGAAACTTGAGGACAGTCTATGTTCTTATGTCCTTTATTTTGACTGTAGTTGGGAGGACCAACAACCACTGGTGGAGTTAGATTTCAATAGCTGTTATCAGTCCACCATCAGCATGGCTCCGTTTGAGGCCCTACACGAGTGACCTTTTAGGTCACCACTATGCTGAATAGACCCAGAGGAGTCAGCACTTATAGGTCTAGAGTTGGTACAGGCTACCATGGAGAAGGTGTAGATCATCCAGGAGAGGATGGAGATGACAAAGAGTCGGAAGAAGTCTTATGCTGACAGGAGACAGAGACCCTTGGAGTTTGAGGAGAGAGACCATGTTTTTTAAGGGTCTCACCCTGACAAGGATTACAGTGTTTTGGCCAGGGTGAAAATATATCTCTGAGGTATATCATCCCTTTCCAGATCCTCAATAGAGTAGGCGAGGTGGCATACTATCTAACACTTCTCCAAAAAATTCACCTGTTACCTAATGTTATCGATGTGTCTCAGCTGAGGAGGTGCGTGCCTGATCCATGTCACGTTATAAATTAGGGTGAGATGGACATCGAGGATGTGGTGAAGTTTTCAGAGTTTCTGGTGGAGATAGAGGATCAACAAGAGTAGGTATTTTGTGGACGGTTGATTACTATAGAGCGAGTTTATTGGTAGCACAAGAATGTCAAAGAGAGAACCAGGGAGAAGGATGCTCAGTACCCCAATTTGTTTCCCTAGTTTTGTTTTAGATTTCAAGAAATAAAATCCATATGTTAAGGAGAAAGTAAATACCAAGAAATTCTATATATAATTTTTAAAATAATTTGGGATTATTATGAGTCTGAAAAAATTGAAGGCACTTGATTTAGAGGAAAAGTGTTCCCAAAACGTTTTTTTGAACTTTTTAATGGTACGTTCAGTAAACATACGGGTGACATTTACAATATTTTGAACCAGTGCTCAGATTAAAAATACAAGGTAACTGTTGAGTCTGTAGTGCCAGGATTTTCTTATGGGAGGCTCAACTTTGACCGCAGTACGTCAAGTGAAAAAGATAGTTTGTCGGATTTTTAAATAATAATATAGTAACATAAAATTTATATTTTATTATTCTACCAATGGTTGAGTGGCAGGGGTGGGACTGCTGAGTTGTCAAGCCATTTAATGGATTAACTATTAATTTTTGTAACCAAACATTTGAAAGCTAAGGGGTTCATTAATTAATGAATCACATTAAAATCTAATTGTGTTAATCATCATTTACCCTCTATTCAAATGAGGATCGAGCTAGGGTTTTTGACACATAAGTGAGTAACCTCTGACAAAGTGATGTAGTCTCTTCCACCAATGAGGAACAAAAGCATAGACGACTACGTTGGAGGAATCAATTCGGGATTGATGAATGTTTTCAACTTCATCAAACGTGGATTCTTATTCCACAACCGTGATGTCTGCTAAAATTATGAGGTAGGGGTTGTTTATTTTTTTTAAATTCATCAGAATTTTTTATTTTCCATGTTCTTGATACATGACGAATCACATAAGTGTTGGTGTTTATCACTATTTTATGTGATGTATTAATTACTCCTGCATGATATAATGATAATGTGGAGGGCACTGACCATACGAACCAGGCCCAGACCCTCCGCTACTTTGGTATTTGTGTCTCTCTTCAGGGAAAAATTTCTATATTGATGGAAACTTGAATCCAGGAGCCACCCAATGATGGAAGAAACACGAGAGGCCTGTAGGCATGTTTTGAAGGGAAAACACACCACTAGAGATCACCCAATGGCCCGTGGAAGTTCCGTTGGCACGTAACCGGTGCAATGGTATTGGTGACTAGTGTTGGCATGCGAAGACAGTGGATGGTATCAGCCGACCGTGGTGGCAGCAGGTGGCGGCTGGCCCTCGGCCGAATACATTGTTGGAAGGCGGCGCGCCATCGTGCCCCGTGGTGAGGAGGCCACAACTTCGAAGCGGAAATGGAGGCGAAGTGGACCCGAATCCCATGGGTCCCACAGAAAGATGAGCATCACCATGTGGCTCCGCCAATTAAAATTACCTGAACGACTTTTTTGTTCGGGAAGGTGAACCACCACCCGTCTGGCGGACTGTGCTAGCTAGTGGGCCATGCCTGCGGACCAGCCCACTCAGGCCTCCCCAGCCAGTTCAGGCTGAGTCAGGTCAGACTTGGACTGGGTAGGGTTGACCCAAACTGGGTTGAGTTGACCCAGGTCTGGGCGGGTCGGGTCGGTCTGACCGGGTAAGACAAAACCTCGACCCTTTTCAACCCAGATATGCTTAAATTGTTGAATCTCACACAAAATATGTTCGTTTGATGAACTATTTGCAGTGTTGGAATCCTTTTAATGAGACGGTCCTTTTGAGACACTCCACCCGAGTTTTGGAGAAAGTTTGTGTATGTATGGGTTTGATCGAACACAAATCCAACTAGGCCCTCAGTACTAAAACACTTATAACTCATAGACTGGGCGTCCGATTGACGCGCCGTCTATCATGTTAAAACCCTTAAGACATTGAGGTCCTTTGGGATACTATTTTGTTAGACGTCGTGGCTATTTTTGCATGGATAATTTATTGAAGTGTGGATACTCTGGAACTCAATCACACTGGGTGCGGGGAATCCTTTTGTTGGCTGTCAATTGAAGAGTGACCCTGTGTGTATCAGCATCATAGTGACCCTGTGTGGATCAACATCATAGCAACTATCTATGGATCACCATCATAGTGACCTTGTGTGTATCATCATCATAGCGAACCTATGTGGATCATCATCATAGAAACCCTGTGTGGATCAATATTATAGAGACCATGTATGAATCAACATCATATGGACCATGTGTGGATCAACATCATAGCCACCCTCTATGGATCAGCATCATAGAAACCCTCTATGGATCTACATAACATTTAACCTATGTGGATCAACAGTGCATGACCTAATGAGGACCAACCATAGAGTAGCCCGTCATAGTTCAACGACATACAACCCTATGTGGATCGACAATGGAATAATTTCTTTGTGGTTCAATCGTATTAACTCCCTATCATTTTAAAATTATGTATCATAAGACTAATCATCTTTATTCCTAATCTCTAAGATGTATACATGGTTTGAGCTAAGTATTATGCGTTTTTATTTTTGATTGAGATCATATTTGTGGTTTCCCTTTGTGGAACTCTGAGAGACCTTTGGGGGTCTCTGGGTCCCTCCTAGGAATTTTTATACTCAACCATACACAGGCTTCACCCACAAATTATTGTTTCCTATGCAGATGACGAGTAGATTGGATGAGACTTAAGGGATCTAGGACCATACGGTACATATAGGTGACTTGTTAACGTGGAGAGCTATGGGATAAGATGTACCTACCCTTCAGGTAGGATCCTTGGTGGATGATCTTGGGAGCTATTTTCTATTGTAGTTGAATCTTTTCAGTTGGGTATGTATTCTGACCCCTTTACATTCAGCACACACTTTTACTACTACAGTTTTACAATGTGGTTTTCATATTGTTATGTTCTTGGTCTATGTGTTTTTAGGTTTAAAGGCAATTCCTTCCCACATTCAAGGATATTCTTTTCCAGTGCTAGTCTCCAACCCCTTTCTTATGGAAGGTAAGAATGGGGTTGTCCCAAAATGATCCCTGGGGGATAGTTCATGTGAATAATGAAGCACTTACATTTTTAAAATTAGACATATATTTGTCCCAATTCGCTAAAAAATTGTTTTCATATATATTATTTTCTTCATTCAGACATAGAAAAGATTAATTAGAGATATAGACTAGTGTTTAGAACAGTTCCTTTAGATATTCACACAGTTGGGATTTATCAATGAGTATAGTTGTAGTCATGTTGTTATTTATTAGATTTCATCCCTCAGAAACACCATTTTTTGGGGAGTTCTCACTGCTGAAACATGATGTTGAATTCTGTGTTTCTCTATGTAAATATCCACATTGGTATTTAGGAATTCCATACCATTATTAGTGAGAAAATTTCAAATTTTCTCCCAAATTATTCCTCCATATTCTCTTTAGTATCTAGTAATTTACGTTTACACTTCATTCACATGAGTAATAACTATAAAATAATCCATCCTAATGAAATCATCAAAAGATGAAATCATAATACCATTTTACCATATGATTATTTTTGATTAATTGTCCGGAAAAAATCTACATGTACTAGCTCTAATAATCTTTCTGAAATTTCATTATTCATATTTTATTTCTTATAAACTATTTTTCTCCTTGTAAAAGAGTACCCTGTATGTGTGTTGTTACATGTTATCATGGGAAAGTCACATGCTCCCTTGATCCTCATTAGGTTTTCTATATACCTTTGTCTTATTTTTGTAAGTCACTTATGTCATATAATATTTTCTTCCTTTTTTGAAAGCATTCATCAATCGAATTAACCTATAAATATAGATTCCCATTGGATCTTCATCATTTAAGGACAAGTGATACATCCTTTTCTTTAACAGTGTACCACTTCTTGACAAATTAAAAAACATTTCATGAGTCAAAAAATTAACTCACAGTCAATTGATTATATCTAATTCCTTCTACTAAAATTAAAAATTCAATACAAATATCTTTTCCACCAACATAGACCTTGATAAAGAAAATGTTTTTTATTCCTTCATCATTTAAAAAATGAACCACTCTACATTTGTCCTATTTTAATATGGTCATAAAATTTTTATTCCTTATAATGTATAAAGTATATCCCCTATACAGGGCCTATAATCTAGAACTGTATGTTCCTCCCAAAAAAATTCAACAAAATTTTCATTCTGATAATATTTTTTCTTCATCCATGACTTTTATGGAATTTATTATAATGATCCAAACCCCTATGACACTTTTGGATCAACACTCTGACTTTCATCCTATAAAATTGAAAATATTTTTTTAGTTTTTAATGTCATTAATAACATTTTTAATTACTATTATCATCCTTCCCAATCCTCTTGAGTTACCTATTATTTTAACCTTTATGAAAAATAAGCAAAATTATTTCTATTTCCTTCACATAAAAAAATATAAACATTAAAAAATATAAATATTATGGAAATATTATTTCTTATTTTTGGGGTTTTTCTCTATGAAAAATATGATTTTAATGGAGAAAAAATATCATATGTGTCCCAATTTTATATGAAAATGACACATATTATATAGTTTTACCATAGCATTGCTCACTACATGAAAAAAAGAATTTAAAATTCTCTGAAATACAGTTTCCTTTGAAGAGTTTATTCCTATGTCAGACATAATGTGTGACTATCATCACTATTTGAACAAGCTACATAATCAATTTCACTTAAATTTTGAATATTTTTACCTCAAAAACAAGAATATGTTATTCATTGGTTATTCTCAAAAATTCATTTTCCTCATCTAGGACTAGTTTCTTTGATAAAATTATTACTTTTATAGATGAAATTAGCCTTTATTTTTTTACGCACTTATTCCACCAAACCACAACATCTTCTTTAAGATATTCAATTTAATTAACATTTTAACTAACTACATTGTTAGAGCCATAAATGATTCACCATTTTAATTTTACATTGATATTGATATCCACTTCCAAATCAGAGTTACTAGAACACCAAGATTTCTATTTTTTAATATCTTATTTTAATTTTTATTTATTTTTATGCAGTTATTGTATATATAGAATCAAGTCATGAATAAATACATTTACTATATTGGTTTAATACATAAATTTATCAAGTTATTTAAGGGATACCTCATTTTCAACATTAAGGTCAATACTCCCCATAACATTATCATTTTAAATATCACTATCATAAAATTATTCTCTATTGATAACAACCCAAAAAAAATCTTCACCATAATCATTGTTATCTTTACCATTTTATAGTTTGGACTCTTATAAAAAACCATATTCCAGGAATATCGGAGTTTTCTTCTTGAATAATTCAGACTATACTTACCTCATACTTTTATCAATTTTAATATATTTCTTCATAGACCACTCATCATCACCATCTTGATTTTTTTACAATAGTTAGCAATAATATGACCTACCTTTTCACATAAGATATAAGAAAATGAAAGCTTACCAATGGATTTTCCATACCCTATTAAGGATAGAGTAGATAAAAGACATAAAAACATCAACCTAATCTTCATATGGTTATACATTAATTGATAGAAAGTCTTCAATTCATTTAATGTGACTTTATATGTGTTTTCCTTTTCATTGGAATTATTATCACCATTCTATATTTCATATATCGCAAGTTTTCAATGAAGTATTCCCAACCATAAATAACTTGTATCCTTTCCTTCATATAGGAACAATTTGGAATTAAAATGTTGTTTTATTCCCCTTAATATCCATTTTCATAATATTGATTTCATCAATATCTTCTCTAATACCTAGAATTTCTTCAACAACAGCATCGAGATGATCGAGAAATGAATAAAAGGTTTTGGTCATACTCATAATAAGATCTTTTTATTTATTCCATAAAAATTATAGATTTTTGTCTTTAATTTTATAAACAAATTAAAAAGTATTTAATATTATTTTCCACAAAGAATGATATAGTTTTCGTGAATTTTTTTTTTGGATTGGAGTTTTCAAGGATACCACTAACACATTGGTTTTATTTACATCAACATTTAGTTCTTGTGTCCTTTTTATAATAAGGATAAACATTCCATATCCATTGTAATTTGAATGAATTTTTTTGTTTACACTTCCATTCACAATTTCCAAAATTAGTTCTTCATCCTATATTTCTATAACTAGAAATTGACACCTTGAAGTATTCTTATTCCTTTCTGATTCACCACCGTTACCACTACCACGATTCTGTGTGATAGAAAACATCACCACAAAAACCAAACCTCTCATACAACATATTGGTCACTTATCAAGGTAATTACCCTGGGGAGGTGAATGATGGTACTGAAAATTTTGACCCTTTGATGAATTGATCATGAAATTATTCTCTTAATGAGATGAACACTCAATTTTTTATCCCTTAGTTTATCTTGATAAACAATGAATGTAGTAAAAGTAATGTAGGCAAAATTACATAGTTCACCCGATCGAGGGTAATTCAAGGAGTATGAAATTGATTATGTTTTGATTTTCCAAAAACAATATAGAACACTTATTCATTTGTTTTACAAAATATATCAATCTCACTAACACTTATAACTCACTAATCAATCAAAATGAGAATGCTCACTACCAATCATGAAAGGGATGACATCAATATTCCCTTTGAATCATTTATGATTTTCTTAACAAGATTATGATCTACAAAATACACCTTCCACTATGTGTGTCTTTTTCACCCTATGATTAAAATTCAATAAGATGAAGATATTGGAATTATATTCTTATTTTATCACATTATTCTTGAAAAAACCATGAGATATCATCTAAAGATATCTAAATTAGACACCTATATATTCAAGAAATAACCCTCCCTTTCAATTTATTATTGAAACATGAAGCTTAGTGAAACATCCTAGTTGTGGAATGGTCTGTTATTATATCGAACAATAGAATATATTTTTAATTAACTGAAACATTGTAACCTTAACTATGGAACCACCTCATTTTTTCCACAATTCAATACACTATTCTCTTGAATACTATATTGTGGTGACATATAGTTGACCAAATCCCAAAAAAAAATATTTCCCCTTAAATTACCCCATGACTAACACATGTTCCTCATAACTCATCATAACTCACTGAACACTAGAAACCTGGGAACTTCTACAATGGATTATATTTCTAAACCACCTTTAGGAATTGTATTTCTTATTTATTATAGATTTTATAAAATCCAAACCCTTTATGATGCAAGGGCATAACTATAGTGTGGGTATGTCATCTTTCAAAAAAAACTATAGCATAGCTCTCTATATATGATGTGGACACCCAAAAACTTATAAAGGCATTAAAACTAATCAAAATTATTCTAAAGGACCCATTTTTGATGTTTCATTTGACTGTGCCATGGAAAAGAGACTCCAAGTCAAACACCATATTTTAGTCCCAAAAAATTGCTCCATGTAAAAAAATTATTACATCAGTTCATCAATGATGTTATATTAGTGTCAATTCTTGCCTATAGCCTCACATTCCACACCACATGTAAGATATTAAGAACCACCTCTCAAAAATTCACTAGTGTGATGGTCGGGCTTCACATATACCTATTCATGTATCCATGGGTACTCACATTCACACATCCCTTGCTAGAACATTCGACTATATGGTTCCTGGTCTCAAGGACAAAAAATATCATTTGTGAATATCATGTTCATGATAGTATAAAGATTTTTCTTTATTCTAATCCACCCTATAAATCGATGGCATTATTTATTTACCATTATCTTATGGTGTTGGTTGTATCTATTTTAGGAAATGATGGTGGTTTTAAATGAATCATGATCTACTCAATAATGATAGCAGTAAGAAGATTAGGAGCCAGCATGATCCAGTCCTCAAAAAAATATATAATAAAAAAGGAGTCAGGAATACAATGGATTATTACATAAGCGAGTGTGAAAGACACGACATCGATCCACCTCCACCATCAGAGCACAATAATCTGGGGCCGTGAAATACCACATCATATCCTGATCGTGTATAGCCTTTTTAGAAAGTGTATCCACAACCTGATTAGCCTCTCGGTAAACATGGGAGACAACTATCTGTAATTGATTGACTTGGCAGAGACAATCAACCCACTGAGGTAGCACATGCCACAGTACATTTCGAGTTCTAGTGCTCAGAGCATGAACAACAATCATTGAGTTAGATTCAATCCAAATCCATTTCCAGTTAAATTGGACAGTGTACCTTATTGCATGAATCATGGACCAAATTTCAGAATCAAAAGCATTACCATGGCCAAGGTAATAATAGAAGCATCCCTTAACAAACCCACGAAACATGTAGAAGACTTCTTCACATACAGCCAGGCCAGGCGCACCTGATGCATCTCCATAAACATTTACTTTGAGGTACTGTGAAATCGGTGGTATCCATATTATATGTTTAAGAATCCGAGGTTTGCTTGGACGGCCTGAAACGCCAATAATCCTAAGAATTTGGAGGTCGAAATGGTGTTAGACATGACACCATCTCGGACCACTGCTGCAGCGTACACATCCCTGTGGATCAAGCTCATTCCCTTTCGGACATAAAAACCACACCATCAAACAAGGCCCTGTTCCTCGAATCTCACACGGCCTCCAAAACCACTGCAATAATAGTGATAAAAAGGTTGAGAATTTTCTCACTATAGCGCACCTACAGAAGCCCGAACAAGAGATCAAAAATATGGATTCTGCAATCCATTGCTAACCCGAGCAGCACACCCAAGTAATTATAGAGTTGACGGGCTTGATCACACTCCATAAACATATTCTGCATGGTGTCTTCCCCAGCCCTGCAAAAAGCGCACCTGGATGCCAACTGAAATCCAGCACTCTTCAAGTGTTCCGAAGTGGGAAGTATAGTTTTCCAGATCCGCGAAAGTAAGATAAACTTGGCTGGCCGAATGAATATAGCTCTAAAATTCACCTTCCAGGTTGGGGTGTGATCATTCCCTTCACATGAAATCTTGTAGAATTCTTTGGTTTCAATTATCCCATTCCTACTGTGTGGCCAAATCAATTTGTCATAATCCATTAAAGAAAAACAATTAATTTGAGACAGCACATAATCAGAAATATTCATCTCATGCAATTATTGATATAAGAGAAATTCTAAAATGGATAGAGAAGCAACTTCAGGTGTGACATTCATGAGTTGCAAGGGTCGATCCAACCACAAGGTGCTCTAACAACTAATAATGGAGTCCCTGCTGACCATCCATTTAGAGTCCCACATAATCTTTGTGTATTCCTGCTTAAGGGAGGCCCATACCGAAGACTGGAGGTGATATTTATAGCCTTTAACCAGCCGCTTTGTGAGCCTGCTTTCTAGGAATTCATCATCAACCTCATTGGATATCAGCCTCCAAGTGAACATTCCAATCAGACCATCATTAAATGTATGAATATTCTTAACTCCTAATCCTCCCATTTCCACAGGTTTTATGCACTCCTTCCACTTCACTGTAACCATCTTCCTTTCAAAGATTGATCTTGTCCACATAAAATTTCTCACCAGGCCTTGCAGTTCCTTAATCAATCATCGCGGCCATTTTTAGAGAGAAAATGAGTAGACAAATTTGGATGTAATCACTGAATTCACGAGACAAACCCTCCAACCCATGGTCATGGATTTCCCCTTCCAACTGGAACGTTGATGAGTAATGCCAGCATAGATACCTTCAAGATATAGTCATTTCACCCTTCTCTAGAAAAGAGGCACCCCAAGAAACTGAAAGGGCAGGCATCCCTACTTCACCCCAAGATAATGAGTGATCGTATTCCTTTTTCTAGTTGTGATTCCATTGCCAAAAACAATTGAGGACTTCTTCCAACATATAGCCTGTCTAAAAACCTCCTCATAACGAATAAAGAGATCCTTAATATTAGATATGGTTCTCCTTGAGGCATGTACCAGCAATAGGATATCATCACCATAGAGAACATGTGATGGGGCATGATCATTAATACCAACCCTCATCCTTTTATACATACCCATATGAGCATGCTCATTGATGCATCTACTTAAATAATCCCCCATATTGGAAAACAGAATACCCCATAATGGGTCACCCTACCAAACACCTATTGAGAAAGAAAAGAATCCTCTCGGTGCACCATTCACAAGAATTGACATCCTTGAGGATCCAAGAATAGTTCCAATAAAATTCCAAAAGAAATTAGAGAACCCATGTCTGTGAAGTATTTCAATTAGAAAGATCCATTTAAGGGTATCAAAAGCCTTAGATATATCAATCATGAGGGCAATGTTCAATTCCTTTGACTTCCATCACATGAGGTTAACACTCTCAGAGGCCATGAAAAGGCTTTGCTGTATGTTTCGTCAAAGGAAAAATCCAAATTGATTCCCAGTGATCATTCCTCCAACAATTCCACCCAACCTACACATAATTATCTTGATGATGAGTTTAGGAATTGTATTCCCAAGAGCAACATGTCTGAAATCCTTAATGTCAAGAGCATTTTCCTTCTTTGGAATGAGTTAAATGAAGCATGAATTCATCCCATGGGGCATATATAAATGGGAGAAGAAATCCTTTATTGCATGCTTAATGTCATCATGCACAATATTCCAATAGAACATAAAAAAATTTATTAGTGAAGTCGTCAGGACCCGAAGCACTCTCAAGATTAAGAGATAGTAGAGCAGATCTGATTTCATCTTTAGAAAAAGGGGATATAAGAAACTGATTCATCTGATCATCAACATATGGGATGATATTTTCCACCAGATTATTGGAAAAATGCTATCTAGTATTATAGTAAAAACCCTTAAAATAATCAACAATAGCTGTTGCTATCCCATCATCATCAGAATAGATCTGGTTACCAATCCTGATCACATTGTTTCCAGCATGTGCTCTCTTCTCATTATGAAATCTATTGATGAGCGTAGAGTTCCTGTCACCAAACTTAAGCCACTTCACACTCAGTTGATTCCTCTCCATCCTCTCCTTAACTAGGAGGAGGTCATCAAGCTTATTCTGCGTTATAATCTCCTCCCTAGACAGGGTGGACTGATGCTCTTGCTCGATCTGAATCTTTCCATGGTCCTCCTCAGCCTTCTGAATGTCCCCATCAATTTTTGAAAAATATTTCCTGCTCCATTCCTTAAGTAATCCTTTGAGATGTTTCAGTTTGATAACAATTCTGTACATAGGACTCCCAATGGGTTCATGCCTCCAAGCCTCCAAGACAGTTTCCCTACACCATGGGATGACAAGCCAAGGATTATTAAACCGAAAGGGCGTGGGGGCTGACCTCATCCTCTATAAATTAACATAAAAAATTAGTGGATTATGATAAGACTGATACTTGGGAAGAGTAAACCCAGAGACCCCATGTATGTCATTCTGTTCATTCATTTGCATAAGGCATCGATCAAGTTTACTACCTTGATTCCCTTCCCATGTGTACCTACACCCTGTGAAATCATTTCCAGCAAGAGGGATCTGTATTAAATTGCAGGAACCAATACACTCAGAGAAATCATAGGCTACAGTCCCATTAAAATTCGTCCCAGTTTTTTCCTCATGCATCAAAATAGTGTTGAAGTCCTCGACAAGCATCTACCTTTGATCCATCTATAGTGATGTGGCTTTATGGTCTTCCTATAGTTACCTTATCCTCAAGTAAGAAGTGGAGGCATAGAAAAATGATACAGAAATATTATGTCCAAAACCATTTCCACTAAGCAGAATATTCTAAGGTCCATTAACGAATGAGTTAATTTTGATGTTGTCATGTCTCAAGAACCACAAGTGATCCATGTTCAAGATATTCTGATTGCTTGATATCATATTGAAGCAAAGAGAACTCCATTTGAAGAATTTCCAATTTCCAAACAATACCTTTGTCTCTGTAATACTGACAAGCATCGGTTTATAGGTCATGATATAATGTCGAAGGGCTTTGACTGTATGGGTGTTTCCCAGCTTTTGACAATTCAAATATAAAATCCCCATCAACACTGATCTCTGCCCCTTGTCTGGGGGCCCTCTGTTCTCTCAGTGACATTTTGAGTTTTTCCTTTATTGCCTCTACCTTTTTTAGTTCCCCTGGATGTGGATTTATAGGCCTCACAAGATTGTACAGCCTCACTACTCTCCTCCTCTTTACTGGCATCACTCACACCAGCCTGCTCATTCCTTGCAGCATCATCCACACCAGAAAAAACTCAGGACCAGCCATCCTTTCAGCAGCAACCTCTTCCATTTCCTCATACCATAGTTTCGACTCATTGGAGTGAACATGTTGTCACCGTTTAGGTGGGGAGAATCAGTATTAGCTTCCTTTTTCTTCCTAGAAACTTTGGAAGGAGAAACCTGGACAAAGACTCCATCTGAGTCAGATGAAGCTGCATGAGCATTTCCTGGACCACAACCATTCTTGTCATTGCTGAGAGATCCCCCCTGCTCTGGCCTCAGTGTGCCTACTGAAATATCATCCTCACAGCAAGGTATCATGCAAACAACATCAAGTGCCCCACTACTCTCCCCACTCCCAGCTGCATTTATGGGGATGTTTTGATCAGCCACCTATATAGACATTACCAGAGGAGAATGTAGGTTTCCTGCATCAGCTGCCCCCAAAGATACCTCCTTCCCCAAAGCATTACCACTCAATGAGAGCCTCGGCTCAGGATCTAGACCCTCCCCACAATCATGGAGCACCAACGCATTATTCTCAGTCTGTACCAATTCAGTCCGCACATCAGAAGACAAAGAAACCAGAGCTCTAGCCTACCCCTTAGCATTATTCAATGAGTTCCCATTCTCAGAATCAACCTATTCTAGTTCCGCAGTAGGTGATGCAACCATATTTCCAGGTGTGTTCCCAGAAGCAGTTCCAATTACCTGAGGGACTACCCCTTCAACCAGAGGGCCCTTATCCTCCTGAGGTTCCCCCATCAAATACAAGCACCTGGTCAGAACCACCATTTCCTTATAAAGGCAAAGTCACTGCCTTTCCCTTTATTTTATTTCAGGTGGTACCATCATGCCCTTTTTCATTACACAGTGAGCATAATTTGTCCCTCCTGCACTCCGAAGTTAGATGACTAAAGATCAAACAATTCATACAAAATTTAGGCCTCCATTCATAGAGGATTTCCAATATCATGCTATCATCCCTCATTGTGAGAAGAACTTCTTCCAGTAAAGTTCTAGACAAATAAACTTTAACCAAGACATTGGCATAATGCCAATATCTAGGATTATCTGTCTGTTTATCCATACGAATTGGATTTCCCATAGCTGAGGCAATGTCCTATAGGATACACAGATTCCAGTAGATCCAATTTGAGCATGTAAATCCTAATCCACAATTGGGTGTGCGTGCACCGGACTGTCATGGGATCAAAGTTTCTATCCCATTCCTATATACTTAAGAAGACAGGGTTCAAAGGTAGAGTACCTATGCTCCACACCCTCCTCTTACTCTCTTCATAGGGGAAGACAACATGGTAGTATCCCTTTCCCATTGCCGTCATCCTCCAATCATTAAATCCCCAAAAATATGAGATCTTTTTCCTTAGTTCATTTAATTTACAAAGCCGCCCCCCTTGGGAGTGTGAACCCATGAAATAATTGAATGCCAACACAGGTTGACTCATTCTTAAACAGCTTCCAGATTGGCCGAGACATGAGAAACCCCTCCTTTCTTAATCACACATCCAGGTGGTGGGGGGGCCAAGATCTGGAAATGATGTTCCAGATGCGCTCTTTACCACATCATCAAATTTCTCCAACTCACCTTCCATTCCCACACGAGAGGGGACATTCCTCTCCTTCCTGGAAAGTGGAAACAATTCTCCGTGGCCAACATAATCTCCATTTTCACCATCCACATCAGCTCCTCAGAATTTCTCTGAGGAGTTATCAATATCTCCAGGCCTCGCAGTCCCTGAAACCCCTTGAGCCTCCATCCCTAAATCCCTCAAAAATGATATTATCTCAATAAAGAGGGTGGATTTATTATAAATTTGTTTTTTATATGATTTTTCTTGTTTAGATTTTTGGTGTTACTTGTGTGCTCCATCATTTAAGGGAGATATCGTTGACATCAATTAATGGGTTTTCCTAAATTGATGTGAACTTAGTCATCATGTGAGTTCAAGGATCATGTTATGTCCTTGAACCCTCAGTCCAACAATTTTTTTTGAATTTTGAATCATTTTGGGTTTAGTTTTGTTATTTAGGTATTTGGTGACTAGTGGTTTTGGGTTTGGTAGTTTATAGTGTTATCTAAATACTAAAATTAGATTCAATAAAAAATATAAATAAATGGATATATAAGAGTTTAAATAAATAAAATGGATAGAATATTTTCAATCTGGTCATTGAAATTATAGAATACGGTAAATATTATTCTTGGTAATAATTAATTATAGTGGTTAATAATTAAATATGATAGAATACTATAATCATGAAATGACATAAATTTAAAAAATAAAAATTAATATTATTATGTTTTAGAATACCATTATTATGTGTAGTAGTAAATTTTACGGTTCTAACAAATATATCCTCACCCAAATCACCTAACTCCCCTGTGATTTTATATCCTCTATTAATCTAACCCAACCAATATTTTTTTGGTTTATTATATATGAACCACCTTAACAAATTACTCAAAAATATAAATAATAACATGAGATGAATTCAAACACTCCAAATAGGGTCCCAAGATTAAATAAATTAATTGGAAAAATCCCACCACAAAAATATGATGAAAAAAAACAAAAATAAATGTAGACTATGACCCTAGGATAAGTTAGAAACCCAACATCAGAAATGTATAAAAATAATAAAGAAACACTTCTAGACTCAGTAATAATTTTCCACCACTAATATTTCACCATTGAACAAACACCCCTATAGATCTACACTATCCATTTTAACAATCACCCATAAGAACACCACAACATTAGGAATAGATAATCTAGATACATTTAGTTGTCCAAAAAAACATATTTGAATAATGAAAAATAATTCCCATAAATAGAAATGACAATTGATCAATGTGAGAAGACATTCATCACTAATGGTCTAGGAGATTATTACACAAATAGAAGCATCTTGATATGAATTTTTAATACCATAGAATATTTCTATCCATTAAGGGTTGAGAGATCCATTTGGTAAAAGATTATAATAATGGTAATATTTTTACATTAGGGATCACTCAACCGTAGATATCAAGAACCATAATGAGAAACACTGAAGCTCAATAGAGGAAACATAAACTAGAATAATATAGCCTAAATATTTTTGAGTGAGAGGGAGTACCACTGAAATAGGATCATGAAACAAATATAACATAGATATAAGGAGTGATATAATTGTGAATATGAATAAAATGAAAAAAATAAATAAAATAATAAGAGAGTGAACCTGAAGATCAAAAAACAAGTGCTAAACATGGTCAAGTGGGGGAATCAATGAGAATAAATTTATACCATTATTGATAAAATGTATGCCATATTTTATGTTTAATAGTATATTTCTCAGTTTCATAAGAGATCCAAAATGTTTTTGGAGTTTTTAAGTAGAGACTAGGCTAGAAAATACATACATGGTATAAGAAAATAATCCAAGCTAATCCATAAGTCCATTCATAACATAGAACATATTTTTTAGTTATATACATGTCGCTAAGGATTTTCAACCCATGGAGATTTGTTTTTCAAAATTCCTGAATTACTGGGATTTTATTCCATAAATCCATGATTTACGACATAATCCCCTCATGAACTATCATTTTTATGTGTTGTAAGTTGAAACCCATATCCATTTTAAATTT
Organism: Viscum album; assembly: GCA_963277665.1. Taxonomy (NCBI): domain Eukaryota; kingdom Viridiplantae; phylum Streptophyta; class Magnoliopsida; order Santalales; family Viscaceae; genus Viscum; species Viscum album. The sequence goes on along the minus strand of OY728132.1, from coordinate 322,236,945 downwards.
GTCTCTATAACATTAACACTTGGCATCCTTATAGGATATTTTGGGTTTATCCTACACTTAAGGATGGTTTTTTGGTTTTATGATCTCTAGCTTGGTTACATTTCTTCTATCTAAGTAAGAATAATTTCATATTATTTTTTTGTTGAAGTTGCAATGTTGGTATGTTTTTAGGAATTGATTGATCATGTGATGATGATTTTTTCTGATGTTTTTAAATTTTTTCATGATGTTATTATAGGTTATATTACATGCTTTGTTCATGGGTTCACATGTGTGGTTCATTAGGTATGTGTGACCTAACATCAACTATAAAACTTGTTATTGTGGAATATGATTTTATGAATTCGGAATCATTGATAGGGTCTCCATATTTTATTCTATTTTCCTTCTAATGTTTGTGGATCCCATTACTTTTGGTGTATAACCTAAGTAAAGTTGGTTGGTTCTATATTTATCCACTGTTTTTAAAACCATTTATTTATCTTGTAATTTAATTTTATTTCTAATTGATCTGGCACGAGTTATTAATTTGGGTGGGTTTGAAAATTATTTTTTCATAGAATATATTTTTTCTTTTTTTGGAAAAATAAAGGTTATTTTCAAATCAATGTGAAATAGATGTTTAATTTTTTTAATCATGGTTTCGATGAAATCATTTTGGATATTGAACACATTGGATGCATTGGGTACTTAAGTGGAAGGTGTAGTGCTACTTCTTGTCCATTTTGTTGTTGGAGTGTTCACTCAAGGGGTGTTCCTCTACTCCCTATTCCAATTGTAATAAAGAATGTATATTTAAATTATTGGAAAGGGGTTGGTCACTCATGGGGTGTTTCTCTACTATGATGGCCCTTGTTTTATAGACTTGATTGTGCACTTGTCATGGATTGTGGAATGATTTTTTGACTAGATTGAACCATTATTATCCATGAACTATTTACCATTGTGACTGTCTGGTACTATTTTTGATTTGATATAAAAATATAGGATTTTTATTAGTGTGATTGGATTTGAATTATTTCAAAATAATTTTGTTAGAATCATGGAAAATGGGGATTTATTTTCCATTATTTTGAGATAAAAAAATATTTATCTTCTTATAATTCCATGTTATTATGTAAATTTAAAATATTGGTAATTTTGTAAAAAGCATTTATATATAACACCTAGGTTGGATCACAGAGATCCTATTTATCTCACACCCTGCACACCCCTTCAGTGGGGTGTAGATGCTATTATGTATTTTGATGTAGGAAAAGGCAATGCACCATAGAGACGTAGTGAAGTTTATATCTTCTTTTTATGGGTAAATGGTGGTGATATGGTTAGATTTTTCCCATGAATCACATGGTGATTTAGTTTTTGGTTTTATTTTTACATTATATTTTTGTTGGACATGTAACTTTGAGTTTTATCCAATGTTTCTCTTGGTATGAGACATATATTTCTTTTAATTTTTTCATTATTATTTCCACTGTGTTTTTGTGGAATGTATCATATTTTAGGTTGAGTAAAATAATTTCATCTATTTTTTGTTCAATGACTGGGTGCTAGCCACCAGCCATGGGAAACGGGAATCTAATTCAGGTGTTGTTGTATTTCATTTAAGATCTTATATGGACAGTTTATCTAGGTTAGGATGTGGAAAATGTTTATTAGATAATGGTTATGCTTAGTCTTGGGAAGGTTTTAGATGTTTTATAGGATTTTCAGAACATTAGAGGTAGGTTATCGTGATTTCCTAACAACCTATTATTATGATGAGCCTCAAGTTACCATGGGATGTTTGTATGGGTGTCTCATATGTTGGGCTTTGATCTTAATCATAGTTTCTTCTTATATTTTCTAATTTGAACAAATATTATTGTTTTTCATTATCATTTTATTCTATTTTCAGTGTGTAGTAGTATGTATCTATGTTGTCTTCCATAGGTTCCACAAGACAGTGAAATAGATTATCCCTAAGGGAATCATCATTTATATTAGAATCTTATAGAGTCTCTCATGCGATAAATTAGTGCCATTGACCTGAATGTACGAAAAGTTTAGAACCCTATCAGTGAATTACACTAAAGATTTATAGGAGATATAAATTAATCATTTGAGTTATTATGTGAACATACTCTTTAATATATGGGTATAAATGAATTGTAAGTGGTAGAGGACTAGTTGGAAAATATTAACTAGATCTTTATCTTTTCTCACAATCCTTAGAAAATCATTGTCAAGTTCATGATGTTTAGTTTCTAGGTTCCCATCAAGTGGTGGTGGGATACAATCGTACATGAATACATGATTGTGAGATTATATTTTAATTGTTTTAATACCTTACTATATCAACAATTCTTCATAGAATCTGTAATTATAGTGAAGTATATGGATTTACACTCATTTAAATCATAGAGAGTGCTTGGGATTAGAGTACACACATTGGTTTGCAGAGAAGTTTTTATTCACTTTAGAGGTGGTAAATAATGATCAGTTAAGAGAACAAAAGTAAATTCATATTTTTTAACTAGATATGTAATAACTAGTGTACATGATGAAGTTTCTACCTAAGTTGACATAGTAGATAGGTCTATAATGGAAAATACGAACACAATAAGAAATCTTGGCTATACTTCCAATTCTCTTCCACCCAGTGGAAGCTTCAGTAAATTATATGGAAGGAATAGGAAGTGTATGCTCATCACAAGATTGATGGGGGTGTTTCTCAGCAGCAAACCTCCACTGTACCATTTACAACATCCAAAAGCGTGACCTTGACTTGGTACCATTGTGGTAAGGCCAGACACAACCAAAATTCTTGTTTATCACCCAAGAAGATGTGCAACTATTGTTTCTTTTATGGATATATAGAGAAGTTTTTCTATTCCATATATATGTATTATTATGGATATGGATATTAGGATCCAAAGTCAAATATGGTGAAATAAAAAGCATCAATGTCCATAAGCCCCTATTCATAGGCCTCAAGATTTAAGCACCTCCATTTAGTGGATGAGTTTTATAACACCCATGTCATTTATGAAATATTTAAATAATTTTTATTCTTCAGTAGCTTGTTTTTCACACAATCATGAGTTTAAACAAACTGAGAGATGCCCTTAATATAAAGTTACTGTTATAACCTAGTCGTTATGTTAGCGGGAATAAATATAACTAACTTTTAAAAATCTATGATAAATGTAAATCAATTATATGTCATATCAGTAATTTGAGTGAATTAAATTAATAATATACATATTTCATTAAAATGATATTTTTGATATTCATCAAATAGTTATCAAAAGAATGTTTTTTCGTTTTTTAATAGAAATCCCTTTTAGGCACATTTAAAATTTTAATATTACAATGTAAAACTTTCCTTTGGAAGTGGAATAAAAAAATTTACTTCGGTTAGATTTCTGATATTTTTCTGATAAACTTCTTTATTTGATGAATAGTAAAAATACGCTTAATTCTAAATAAAAACAAATTTTTTCATTTATAGGGTTAAATTATAATATTGAATGGTTTTAAAGTATAAATAGAATATATTTTCACCATTTAATATAATTTATAAAATTATCCTTAATTTTACTCTGAATTCATAGGTAAAATCAATACAATCTTTTGCAATATTTTAAACAAAAACCCGTTTTTGTTCGACAACAAGATTAATTTTTAAATTAGATTTCTACAACTTATGTGTCATGAATTTGGAAAACTTTATTATATATTTGGAATAAGTGGGTCAAAATTATGTTAATAATATACTTTTTTTGGGCATTGTGAATAGTAACTATGGAAAATTTTATTTACCCCATTTAAAGGTAAATTAGGTAATTAAGGGTAAAAATAATATTATAAAATTAATTTAACACATTTCTTAATATAATTGGATGATTATATTTCGTCCTGAAATATACTTGGGTCGAAATATTATCTATGAAAATCCACTTGCATGAGATTAAGACATTTATTTTCTTTTATTTAAAGGAAAGTGAAATATGTCTCACTCAAACTTTAATAATTAAATTATTTTTACTATAAGGTTATAGATAATATAAATTTGATTATAAATACTCATTTGAAATATTAAATTTTTTATTTATCATGTTAATTTATATGTAATTTTTAATAAATATACAATTACCTTAATAGTTTATACATTAATGATGCTGAAATTATTTATTTTGTGAAAAATCAATAATATAGTTTTTATTAAAATAATAATACCCCTCAAAAGGCCCAAATACTTGACCAAAAATTATTGGTAAGGTATAACTAAACCATAAGCGTCCAATGGTAGACTTATGGATCATTTTCTACCTTATAAAAGCGATTATGACACTTATATCATTTTATTTTAAATCATGTCAAAGTTGTCACCTTCATAATTTAATAAATATAAAATTTTAAAAATTGGGTTTTATAGAAGATTAATTAGAGTAAAAGTATTAATTCGAAATATATTATATTTTTATTCATCATAATATTTTATTTTTATATTTTATGCAACATATTAGTATATTAAATAATTATACAAAAATGAAGTAGTAATTATTTTATTAAGAGAAATATCAAAAAAATGGTTTTAAAAATTAAAAAAATGCTATATTAACTAATTAATGTGATACACTAATTTTATAGATTAATATGACCTGTGAGGAATATATTAAATATTTTTGTTCGAATATATCTCTTGTGTGGATTTTATTTAAATTCAAATAAATGAATAGTGTCAAAATTGACAAAATTGATATTTTATAAACCTAACATATTATTAAATTGTTTAAAAATCACAAATATATTTAAAAATTAAAAATTGAAAATTAAATGGTTGAAAATGTAAAAATGTATCTAATTATGAAAAATTCCCAACACATAAGTAAGTATTTATAACTATTTAAAATTTAGAATATTATTATTGCAAATAAAATTAAATAGTTTAAATAAGGATAAATCGAAATGATAAGGTTTAAAATAGAATCAAAACATTTATAAATTTTATTACTTGATGATATTACAACCATATCTCATCTAATATTCTAATTTGAGTCATTTTGGATGTTTTTAAGTGTGGTTTCATTTTATTATAAATTAATATTTTTGAGGTTTCCAAAAGTGCATCTCTCCTCTCTTATAAAATGGCACCTCCTCCCACTTCTATTAAATATATTTTGATCTTCCAAACTCTTCCAAACCCTACCATTTTACCTTATCAAATTCCCCATCACCATAATTGAGTTCTTGGTCTTCTTCAAAGATCAACTTTAGTGCCCTAAGAGGGGGTTTAGAAGAGGCACGTCAAAGAAGAGGTAATATCCTTTACCGATTCTTTCAAACTTATTTCAAATTATACTTCCTCTATTTGAGTTGTTTCATTAATAATTAATAAATAAAATATAAATTTTATAATGATATGTTATTATGAATATGAAACCACCGTATTCCATCTACTATCCATCCCATGAAAAATTAAATCACCACACGTGCGTACGTATGTCCTACCGTCTCCATGCCATAGTGTAATATTGTTTTCATCACTGACATACTTGGATGGGTATAATTATGGAATAAATAAATATATATTATAATTGTAAAGTGATATTGATTCTGAAATATTATACACCATACACTTCAAAACATTTCCACCACCATGATAATGATATCATCGCTCGTGTGTACGTACGGCCTACCATATACACGATGTGATGCAATTCGTTCTTCATAATCTTCATTGAAGAATGATTATATAAATGAATTTAATCAATAAATATGATATATATTATACTAATACCATTATTTAAATGATATATCTATAACATAAAAATAGTAATAAAAATTTATTCGACAAAACATGCATAAGAAGATAAAGCAGTCAACACCCGAATAACGAGTAACAATGAAATGTTACTAATAAGCAGATTATAATATTACTATATATGATATCATAACAATGAATATTATTCTAGAATAACCCAATGACATTATTTAAATCATTATACAGGAGGTTCAGATACGTACAAATCATAACAAACATAAGGTAAAGGAAAATCTCACAACCTCATTTTTATCCGATATTGTTTATACTTCAGTATTTATAGGGGAATATTTATCATCCACATCCACATTTCATAAATTTGTAATATTATCCTTCTATAATATTCTAAATCTAATTTTACCTATTGGTGAATTTTTAGTAAACTATATGAAAGGAATCTTTTGTCGTTTTTAGTACGAGATACTTTTTGACTTTTCCAGCCAATGTATGAGAAGACTGTTTTTTTAACTTATACAGCATTAGTTTATTTTTATGATTTCATTGAAAATTATTTCCATTAAGCTTCCTTTACACGTTTTCAATTTTATTTTCAATTAAGTTCCTTTATTGCATGACATTTTGAGAACATAAAATATATTTGAAGAATAAAGGACATTTTCTTCAAAAACTAAGTTCAAGTGGTTTAGAAAAATTAATTTCCATCTAAGATGATATATGGTTATGTTTATATCACTATTATTACATTTATTTGATTATGTGATGATGAAATTATTTTCCTGAAGTCCTTTTATCTTATATGGATTATTTTATGATGTCATGATGTTTAAGAATCCCATTATTTTACAAGGGTTATGCTATGATGTATAATTTATGATTTTGTGGAACACATAAGAATGGTTTCATTATAAAATGGGTGGGACCTATATCTTCCCCCAAATCATTGGGTGAAAATTTATATCTCATGAGATAAACATGGCTAGAATAGCAAGTAATTCTTGTTCAGTATTACAGGTCTGGAATGGGGAGTGAACTCGGTCCAGTAATGGACTTTGTCTACTATGATGGTCTTGGCGATGAGACTTGACTAATATGAAATGATTTTATTTGCTTATGTGTTTATGTCACAATTTTTAATGTCTTTTGTTCTGATTTTTGGGATTCCATTGTAGTTCTATGATTTATCCCATGACATGATATTATGACCTCTTATACATGATCATATTTTTAAACATTATGATCTTAAGAATATGATATGATTGACATTTCATTTTTTAACCCTTACTAAGCATTTGAGATCTCCATTTTGTATGTTTCTTTTCCCCAGGTCAGGAAGAAGGGTATTAAAAATGATATGCCAAAAATGAGTCTAGATATGATCAAATAAATGGGAGACAATATAGATTCTTTATTAACCAGTTGTTTATGTTTCCTAGTTTATAAAGACACTACACCTATACAGTCCTTTCATGGTTTTGTTATATGTTGTAATAAATATACTTCTATCTTGAAATATTAACAATGTATTTAATGTATGGGCCATTATAGTTGGTATCCGAGGAAAGGTATATTTAACATTTAGAAACTAGGATGTGAATGCCTTAGTAAGAACCCTAGAGATATTTCAAAGAAAAGGAAACAATCCTAGTGTTTTAGAAATGGCTGGAAATTACCTATGATAAGACCTAAAGTCTGAAATTTTATTCTGGATTATGTGGTTTTCCTGTTGTAATTAGTGTTTCTCACACTATTCTTCTTGGTTTTAGTCGATGGATGTATACCGAAGGAACCATGTTAATGCTGAATGCGACGGGAAATGCAATTATTGTCCCCCTGAGCAACCAAACGTTATGGGAGTTGGAATGAAAAATTTTGTAGCCATGCTCACAAAACTTTTTGAAGCTATGAATCTTGTATAACTTCCAAACGAGAAAATAAAGGAGCAACATTCTGTTGAATCCTTCATGAGGTAGCGTCAACCTTCATTCAACAAGTATTAGGATCATTTAGTGGATGAACAATGGATCAGTACCATTGAAAAGATATTATTAGTTTTATAATGTTCTGAACATGATAAAGTCATATTAGCAGTATATCATTTGGAAGGTGAAGCTGATCAATCGTGTAATGTTATCAATAATACAAGGAAAAGAGATGGAATTGAGTCCATGGAATGGGACGAGTTCAAGAACTTATTTTTCAATAAGTACTTTCCTCATATTCTTTGAGAAAAGATGGAGATGGTGTTTCTTGAACTAAAGAAAAAGGATGATGAATCTGTTGGTACCTATGAAGATACTTTTACAAAACTTCCAAGGTATGCCTCTGGAATTATTATCAAACCTGAGAGTAAGATCGATTGAATCTTTAGTGGCTTAAAACCAAGTCTTCGAATGAAGTTATCCATAAGGGACTTCAACAGATACGAGGAAATTGATCGATGTGCTCTCAAGGATGAGATGGAGATTGGAGTAACCCATCAGTCATATGGGTTTGATAAGAAGTGGAAATTGGAATTCAAAGGAAAATATAAAGACCAAACTAAAAATAAGACGCGTTTTCTCTTATGCTAAAAGTGTGGATAGAAACATGGAGGGAATTGTCATAAAGAGACAAGTAATGTTTTTAATGTGGAAAATAAGGTCATCAGGAAATTTAATGTTGTAGTGATAGGAAAAATATGTCTAATGATGCGAATAGATAAAAGGCTATACAGAATTCACCTCATACACTTCAATGTTACAAGTGCAAGGAAATGGGGAATTATGCCAATCAATGACCTAATCCAAGGGTTGTTTATGATGATCAACATCAACAAACTCTTAAGGCCAAAGACAAATGAAAGTCTCATGAAATTTATATCAGTGATGTGGAGTACAATAACGAAGTGGTTAAAGGTACACTTACCATCCACTCTAATGTCGAAAATGTATTACTTGATTCTGGATCCACCCACACTTTTATTTCTGAATAATTTTCTAAGGGTATCGTCGTACTACCTCGATAATTAGATGTTGAGTTAGCTGTGACAACTCCTAATAGAACAACAGTTTAATCAAAAGTTTATAATTCTTCTACAATATATGTTTTTGGGAAAGTGCTTCCTACAAATCTTGCGATCCTTACTATATTAGAATTTGATGGGATTCTTGGCATGGATTTGAATTCCTTATATAGAGCTCATTTCAATTTCCAAAAAAGGGAAGTCACATTTCATATTCTAGATCAATCTATGATCATCTATTGATGCAAGGATGAATATAACCTTCAAGTGGAAATTTCTTCCATCTTATGGGTCTTGATTCAAATAAATGAAGGTTATTTATCTCAAATATTTGAAGAGAAACTCACAATTAAGAATATGACAATTGTACTAGAGTTTGATAATGTCTTTCCCGAGGAAATTCCAGGTCTTACACCAAATCGTGAAGTTGTGTTTTCAATAGAACTCATACTGGGTGCCATGCCCATTTCAAATACACCTTATAGAGTGGACCCAATTGAGTTTCATTAATTGAAGAAGAAACATTAAGAGAATATTGAAAAGGGATTCATACACCCTAGTGCATCACCTTGGGGAGCACCTATTTTGTTTATTAAGAAGAAAGATGGATCAATGAGACTCTACATTGATTATTAATAAATTAACAAGATCACTATAAAGAACAAATATCCTCTCCCACACATTGATGACTTATTTGACCAACTACTTGGAGCTCAATAATTTTCCAAGATTGTTCTTTGTTTAGGGTATCATCAATTAAGGGTCAAAATGAGGATATACCAAAGATGGATTTCCGTACAAGGTATAGACAATATGAGTTTATAGTAATGCCATTTCATCTTACTAATGCCACTACTATCTTCATGGATCTAATTAATAGAGTATTTAATGACTATCTTGATCAGTTTGTGGTAGTCTTTATAGATGATATTCTTGTCTATTCATAGAGAAATTAAGAACTTGAAGATCACTTCAGAATTGTTTTTAAGACCCTGTTAAAGGAGAATATTTATGTAAAATTTACCAAGTGTGAATTTTGGCTTCAAAATGTTTCATTTTTGGGTCACATAATCTCAAGAGAGGGGATATATGTGGATCCAGAAAAAATAGAAGTTATCAAAAGATGGTCGATACCAACAATAGTAACTGAGATCCAAAGTTTTCTTGATTTGGCTGGACATTATCAATGGTTTGTAAAATATTTTTCAAGATTATATAATCCACTCACCAGGCTGAATCGAAAAGGAGTTACGTTCGTTTGGTCGGAGTGGTGAGAAGTGAATTTCAAGGAGTTAAAAATAAGGTCATCCAGTGCACCTGTGCTCACACTACCTTGTAGTGGAGAATGGTTTGTGATCTACAGTGATGCATCCAAGAAGGGATTGGGGTGTCTTCTCATGAAAAATGATATAGTGATAGATTATTCCTCATTACAGTTGAAGATCCAGGAGAAAATTTTCCCAACTCATGATTTGGAGTTATCTGTGGTAATCTTTGCATATGGAGGTGTTATCTTTATGGTAAAAGGTGTGATATTTATACTGATCATAAAAGTTTAATGTATATTTTCATACAAAAGGAGATGAATATGAACCAAATAAGATTATTGGAGTTGATTAAAAATTACGACTACTCCATACATTACCTCCCTGGGAAAGCAAACAAGGTGGAATATGCATTAATCCGACAAGACCATGCTATCTTATCCATGATGAGGATCACGAAAGATCCAATATTAATGGATTTGAAAATGATGGATCTTGAAATTATAACAGAAGTGAAAAAATATTATCTTTCTCAAATGAATGTTCAACCATCTATACATGTGAAGATTAATGAGGCAAAGAAGGAAGATGTAGAATTACAAAAGAAGGTGAGAAATGTTATACAATTCCACCTTGATTGTGAGGAAATAATAAGGTTCATGAATTGGGTTTGTGTTCCTCCCAAAATAGATCTAAAGAAGGATATATTGTATGAGGCTCATAGTTCTTAATTCTCTATTCAACCTGGAAGCAGAAAGATGTATAGGGACCTAAAAGAGTACTTCTGGTGGGATGGCATGAAAAGAGATGCTTCTGAATATGTCTCTTGATTCTTGGTTTGTTATCATGTTATGACTGAATGAAAGAAGTCTAAGGGGATGTTGCAACCATTACCCATACCAGAATAGAAATGGGAAAACATCACTGTGGACTTTGTCATTGGACATTCCAAAACATCCAAAGGCAATAATGCTATCAGGGTTATAGTTGATCATCTTACAAAGTTGGCACACTTCATTGCTATTAGATAGGATATATCTCTTGATCAGCTTTATAGGATATATCTAAAAGAAGTGGTAAGATTTAATGGAGTACCCCTTTCAATTATATCTGATCTGGATCTGGGGTTTACCTCAATGTTCTGGGGAAGTCTTTAGCATGATCTAGATACAAAATTGAGTTTCAACACTGCTTATCATCCTCAAATAGATGGTCAGTTTAAAAAGACAATTCAAACTCTAGAAGTCATGTTGAGATCTAGATCTATGGATTGAAAAGGTTGTTGGGATCAACACCTACTATTGGTGGAATTCTCTTACAATAATATCATTCACTCTAGTATTTAGATGGCTCCTTATAGAGCCCTCTATGGAAAGAAGTGCCGAACTCTTAATTTTTGGGATAATGTTGGGAAATTAAATCTATTAGGACGTGATCTTGTTGATGAAATGGTAGAAAATGTTAGATCTATTCAACATCATATAAGAGAAGCTCAGATTCGACGGAAAAGTTATGCTGGCAACTGAAGAAAAGACCTAGAGTATGAAGTGTGAGATAAGTTTTTCTTATGAATATCTCCCTAGAAGAGTGTAATGAGATTTAGAAAGAATGGAAAGTTGATCCCTAGGTATATCAGTCATTTTGAAATTCTGGATCGTGTTGGGAAGGTAGCTTACTGATTGGAGCTTCCATCGAATCTCTCTCAAGTTCATGATGTGTTCTATGTATCCCTCCTAAGAAAGTACATTCATGATCCTTCACATTTACTAAGCTCAAAAGTCGTACCACTGGAGAATGATCTTTCTTATAAAGATCAACCGATAGAGATTCTATATTGTAGCGAAAAAGTTCTACTAAACAAGAACACTCAATTGGTTAAAGTTTTATGTAGAAACCACCAATTAGAAGAAGCTACATGGGAACTTGAGGATATGATGAGGAATATGTATCCTCATCTATTTATTTCCAAGTGATGAATTTCATGGGGGAAATTCTGTTTAAGGGGGATAAAATGTAACACCCACATGTTTTATGAAATATTTAATTAATTTTTATTATTCAATTGATTTTTTTTCATGCAATCGTGAGTTTAAACAAACAATGAGATGACATTAATATAAAGTTACCATTATAAAATAGCTGTTATGTTAGTGGGAAAAATATAAATAACTTTTAAAAATCTATGATAAATGTAAATCAATTACATTTCATATTATTTATTTGATTGAATGAATTTAATAAGATATGTATGTTATTAAAATGTTGTTTTAGATATTCATGAAATAGATATTAAAAGAATTTTTTTACCTTTTAATGGAAAACCATTTTAGGTACAATAATAAATTTAATATTACAATGTAAAACCCTTTTTTGGAAGTGTAATATAAAAATTTACTTTGGTTAAATTTTTTATATTTTTCTGATAAACATCATAATTTGATGAATAGTTAAAATACGTTAAATTTTAAATAAAAACAACTTTTTCATCAAGATAATTTATAGGGATAAATAATAATATTGAGTGGTATTAAATTATAAATAGAATATATTTTTACCATTTGATATAATTTATGTCTTTATCATTAATTTTACTCTGAATTAATAGGTAAAATAATTTTAATCTTTTGCAATATTTTAAACAAAAACCCGTTTTTGTTTGACAATGAGATTAATTTTAAATTTAAATTTCTGAAACTTAGGTGACTTTAATTTGTAAAAATGGATTCCATATTTGGAATCAGTGGGTCCAAATTATGTTAATAGGCTACTTTTTATTTTTGGGCATTGTGTATAGTAACTACAGAAAATTGTATTTACCATAGTTAAAGGTAAATCAGGTAATTAAGGGTACAAATAATATTATAAAATTACTCTAACACTTTTAATAATATAATTGGATGATTATATTTAGTCCTAAAATATACTTGGTTTAAAATGGTATCTATTAGAACCCACTTGCATGAGACTAAGACCTTTATTTTACTTTATTTTATGGAAAGTGAAATATTTCTCACTCAAACTTTAATAATTAAATTATTTTTACTATAAGGTTATACAGAATATAAATTATATTATAAATACTCATTTTAATTATTAAAGGTTTTTATTTATCATGGTAATTTATTTGTAATTTTTATGAAATATATAATTACCTTAATAGCTTATACATTAATGATGCATAAATTATTTATTTTGTGAAAAATCAACAATATAGTTTTTATTAAAATAATAATACCCATCAAAAGGCCCAAAAAATTGACCAAAACGTATTTTTTCGAGTATATATAAACCATAATCATTCAATGGTAGACTTTTGGTCCATTTGGAGACTTATAAAAGTGATTATGACACTTATATTATATTATTTTAAATCATGTCAAATTTTTCACCTTCAAAATTTAATAAATATAATATTTTATAAGATGGGTTTTGTAGAAGATAAAATAGATTTGAAGTATTATTATGAAATATATTAGATTTATATTCATCAAAGTATTTTATTTTTAAATTTTATGCAACATATAATTATATTATATAATTATACAAAAATTATGTTGTAATTATTTTATGAATAGAAATTTCAAATCAATGGTTTTAAATTTTTTAAAAAAATGATATATTAACTTATTAATGTGATACAAAAATTATCTAGATAAATATTACCTGTGAAAAATATATTAAATAATTTGGTTTGAATATTTATCCTCTGTCGATTTTATATAAATTCAAATAAATGAATAGTGTCATAATTGACACTACTGATATTTTATAAAACTATCATATTATTAAATTGGTTAAAAATCACAAAAATATTTAAAAATTAAGAATTAAAATTTATATGGTATAAAATATTATAATATATCTAATTATGTAAAATTCACAACACATAAGTAAGAATTATAACTATTTAAAATTTAGAATATTCTTGCCTCGAATAAAATTAAAAAAGATTAAATAAGGATAAATCAAAATGATAAGGTTTAAAATAGAATCAAAACATGTATAAATTTTATTCGTTGATGATATTACATCCAAATATCATATAATATTCTATGTTGAGTAATTTTGGTGGTTTTTAAGTGGGATTTTATTTTATTATAAATTAATATTTTTGAGGTTTCCAAAAGTAGCCCTCTCCTCTCTTATAAAAGGGAACCTACTCCCTCTTCTCTTCACACCCTTTTGAGCTTTCAAAATCGGCCAAAACCTACCCATTTCTCTTATTAACTTCTTCATCACCATAATAGAGGTCTTGGTCTTCTTCAAAAACAATCTTTAGTGCCATAAGAGGAGGATTAGAAGAGGCACGTCGAAGAAGAGGTGATATCTTTTACTGATTATTTCAAAACTATTTTTTCTTATACTTCCTCTATATGAGTTGTTTAATTATTAAGTAATAACTACAGTATCACATGTATAATTATTTTTTATTATGAATATGAAAGAACCATATTCCATCTACTATCCATCCTATGAAAAATGAAATCACCACACGTCCGTACGTACGACCTATCGTCTCCATGCCGCGGTGTAATATTTTTTTCATCACCAACATTCTTGGATGGATATAATTATGGAATAAATAACTATATATGGTTATTGTAAATTTAAATTTATTCTGAAATATTATACACCATACACTTCAATACAATTCCACCGTCATGAGAATGATATCATCGCTCATGCATACATACGGCCTACCGTCTCCACGATGTGATTCGATTCATTCTACATGATCTTCAGTGAAGAATGATTATATAAATGAATTAAATGAATAAAGATGATATATATTATACTAATACCATTCTTTAAATGATATATCTATAACCTCAAAACATTAATAAGAATTTATTCGACAAAACATGCATAAGAACATAAAGCAATTAACAACCGAATAACGAGTAACAATGAAATATTACTAATAAGAAGATACAAATATGACAATATATGATTTCATAATAATAAATATGATTCCAAAATAATTCAATGAAATTATTTAAATCATTATATAGTAGTTTTAGATAAGTACAAAGTATATCAGACCAAAGATAATGGAAAATCTAGTAATCTCATTTTTATCTGAGATTGTTTATACTTCAGTATTTAGTGGGGCATATTTATCATCCACATACATGTTTCATCAATATGTAATATTATCCACCTAAAATTGTTTAAATCCAATTTTAACTATTAGTGAATTGTTAGAAAATTATATGAAGGGAATCTTTTTTCATTTTCAGTACGAGACACTTTTTGACTTTTCTGGGAAAAATATGAGAAGAATGTTTTTTTAACTTATATGACATGAACAGATTTTTATGCTTTCATGGAACTTTATTTCCATGAAGTTTAATTTAAATTTTTTCAAATTTAATTTCAATTAACTTATTTTATTGCATGACATGCTGAGAACATAAATTGTTTTTGAATAAGAAAGGATATTTTTTCCTCAAGAACAAAGTTCAAGTGTTTTATCAAAATTATTTTCTATCTGAGATAATATATTGTTATGTTTCTACCCCTATTATTACATTTATTTGATTATGTGATGATGGAATTTTTTTTATTAAGTCCTCCTATCTTGTATGGATTATGTTATGATGGAATGATGTTTAACAATCCAATTCTATTACATGGGTTATGCTATGATGTATGATTTATGATTTTGTTGCACACATAAGAATGATTTAATTTTTTGATTGGTGAGACCTATATCTCCCTACAGTTAATTGGGTAAGGATTTAAATCTCATGAGATAGGCATGGTTGTAATGAAATGTAAATCCGGCTCAGTATTACCGAGCTAGAACGAGGAGTGAACTCAGTTCAGTAATGGACTTTTTCGGCTATGATGGTCTTGGTGACGAGCCTTTACTAATATGAAATTATTTTCTATACTTATGTGTGTATTCCACAAAGTTTCATGTATTATGTTCTGATTTTTGGGATTACATTGCTATTCTATGATTTATCCCATGACATGGTATTATGACCTCTTATGCAGGATAAGATTTTCAAACGTTGTTATCTTAAGAATATGATACGAATAAAATTTTATTTTTTTACCCTTACTGAGATTTTGAGCTCACCATTTTGTATGTATCTTTTCCCTAGGTCAGGAAGAAGGGTATTAAAAATGATATGCCAAAAATGATTCTATATATGATCAAATAAACTGGAGACAATATAGATGCTTTATTAACTAGTTGTTTTTGTTTCCAAGTTTCTAATGTCACTATACCTATATTTTCCTATCATGGTTTTGTTATATGTTGTTATAAATATACTTCAATTATAAGGTAGTAACAATTTATTTAATGTATGGGTCGTTATAAGTTTATAGTGGAGGTTGATGCGGCCCCAACTACTGTTAAATGTATCATTTTATTGCAACTTTTATAACAATATTTTTATTTGATATTGTTCCCTTTCACTTTCTTATATCTACACATATTATTTATGGTTCTGAACTTCCAGCATAGTTAATGTCCTTTATTATGGATCTATTGACTCCTTTTTGAAACAAGATAGATTTTGATTTGCTTCCCCATTTCCCTCAAATTACACTCGGACCGAAAGTCCCGGACTCCCTTGAAGGATGCCCTAACCTTCAGATTTCGACTGCAGAGTTCTTGAAATCATCTAATCTTTTTAAGCATACCCTAGTTACGAGATTTCACCAGCGATGACCCTAAATTGATGCGTTCGATAGATTCATCTTCGGCGCTTGGGACTTGCAGGACAGGGCGACTATGGGCCTCCTCAATAGCCGTCAAATTATGATACGCTTTGCATCGGAAGAATACCTCATCAAGGTCTGGGCATGCACTCCTCGTAGTGTTAATGGTATCAAATACATGCTTCTTCGGTGGTCTTTCGATCTTCATATGAAGCAGGATCCTCCATCAATGGCGACATGGGTTATTTTTCCTAACCTCCCCCTTCCCTTTCAAAATCCTGCTGTGATACCCATGTTGGGACATTTGTTAGGTATGTATTTGTGTTTAAATAGTATAATTGATGATCTTTTTCACCCTATTAACCCTCGCGCATGTATTTAAATGGATGTGTCAAGAAAAACGTTTGATTATATGTGTATTACGGTGGGTGAGGAATACAGATACAAGCAAAGGGTCCTCTATGAAACATGGACAAACTTCTGTCGAGAATGCAAGCGATTGGGTCATTCGCTAGAACTCTGTCACAAGAGATCTCGCTCCGGTGTGAGGAGGCACAAGGAGAGGGGAAAGGCACTAGGGGTGCATGAGGAAGTAGAGATTCTGGGTCAGGCTATAGCCGGTATAGGACCTCACAGAGTTGCTTTTATGGAAGAGTCTGGTATGAAATCGCGATCACGATCACCTGTGCAGAAGACGCCGATGGCCCAGGGCTTACCAAAGGTGGCATAGATTTTAGTAAGCTGAAATCATATCTCGCCAGTGCCCCTTTGCACAAAATTGATAGAGTGAGGGTTGGAGAGTCACATAACCAAGAGGCAGGAGTTTCTCAGGGACTTGGGAGTAACACTTCCACGGTCCAGATACTGGATGACAAGGAGAAGGCCCCTGTAGTGGCACTTGCATTGGGTAGTGACCCTTCTCAGTTGCAGGGGACTGTCATGGAGGTGCCTTTCAAGACCAGTATTGGGGATGCATGGGATCGAGCCCTGGCATATGCCATGGGGTGTGGACTCTCCAACCCGGTCCCCAGTCATCACGAGCAGGTCTGGACAGGATAGACCTGCAGGGGTTTCTCAACCAAATCTCAATGAGGGAAGGTCTACAGGGAAAGCATCTTGTGCAAACCGTGAGGTGACTTTAGAGGAAATGAATAGAGAGCACCAGTTCATGGGAACAGACTCATACAGGCCAACCAGGCTGAGGCAGCTGGTCGAAGCAGTGGTTCTACACCTAGAAGGGAGCTGCAATTGGTGGACTAGAGCAGGGGTCCGAGCTTTACTCCGACATCAGTCCCCCTATGTAATAGATTTGAAGGTTTAGCAATGAAGAATGTGATTTTGGAACACATTACACAAGGTGAGGAAGATGAGGTTAGAATAGAGGAATCCAATATGGATGAACTGGACGATTCGGCTGAAGTGATCCCAATTCCAAATAACAAACATCGGTTTTAAAAAGAGGAAGGGGAATAAGGATTACTCCTCGCTCCCCCCACCTTTGGAGACCCGCTCTTCGAAGAAGTTGCCGGTGTTATCGCTCAATGCGGTGGAGGAGGATTATCAGGTTTTAATCAAGGATAGCAACAATGAAATGGGAAGATCTACTGAAAAGGTAAAGATCATAAAGGAACCTATCCTTTTCTCCGAGGAGGACATGGTAGAAGAATTTCTATATGTTGACATCCCACAGGAAGAGGATGATATGATGGGAAGATCTGTAAGAGTGGAGGTCAACAATGAGCAGACATAGTGGATTGAAAAACAATATTTGATCCTAATGAGAGGCTTCAATGATCGGAAAATCAGCAAAGACGAATATATCCATACATGGGATAAAATGGCAGACCGTTTTGAAGACGTTATTGGGGAAGATCCTGATGCTAAGGTATGGCTAACGAATTGGAATCTTTACAGGGAGGAAAGCAATAATCGGAAAAGGCGATGTTTTGGTAACTTTTCCTTTTCCTATGAGGCGTCGCCCCCGGACTGATTTGGTTTGTCTCTCACTTTTCCTTTAAAGTTGTTTGGTGGTTTTTTTTGGTTTGTCTACGGTCAGGGTTCTAATGGTATCAGGAGATGGCCATCATCATTCTGGATTTCCATGATGCCCTCAAGGGTGGATCCTTGGGGTCCACTACATCGCTTGAAGGGTCGGTGAATTCCTCTTGAATTTTCCAACAGGAGGATTTGGTTCGGTGTCGATGGTCACGCCGGAGGATGGTCAAGGTAATCCTGGGTGTTTTTGATCATCTTCTATGATGTCATTGTGCCATGGTTCGTGGTTTCTTATGCATGGTTTGTGTTTTTGGTGTTTGTATGTTTTGGTTACTGTGTCTTTTTGGACTCATGTAGCAGGGTACCGGGAACCCATAAACCGGCTTTTGAAAATGGAAAAATATGTTTGGCAACAAAGTTGTCTGAGACTTCACTAATGTATTCTCAGATGACTTATCTGGTCTTCCTTTAGAGATGGAGGTAGATTTTAGGATTAATGTAGTGATGAGTAAACAACCTATCTTGATACCCTCACATAATATGGATCCTACAGAGATGAAGGAGCTCAAGATCCAATTTGATGGCTAGATAAAGAATGTTTTTGTTCACCATAGTATTTCTCCATGAACATCCCCAAGATCTTTTCCATGAATACTGATGTTTCACTTGTTTTGTGTGTGGAATATCATAATTTTATCTATATTTATATCAATAATTTGTACATTTCCAACAATGTGGATGGATTTTGTGAATAGTTAACGGGGGTGAAGTGGTTTTTGAAGATTGATATTTGGATACTTTATCATAATATCAGGGAATGAGAGTTAGTTATACCAAAGAAAACTATCCATAAAAGCTATGATAATTATGAATATATTGTGTTTCCTTTTGGTCTAACAAATTATCTTATAGGTTTTATGGATTTGATGAGCTAAATATTCAACCACTATCTTAACACATTAATTTTACTATTTGTAGATGAATTTTTGGTTTATTTGCAATCCAAGAATTACTAAGAGATCCATTTGAATCTAGTTTCAGAAATCATGAGAAACCATAGACATTATATAAATCTTTGGAAATGAATTTTTTGGATACAAGAAGTGATGTTAGTGAGAAAATTTATATCTAAACATGGATTATATGTCAATCCCAATGCGGTGAAGGGTTTGTTATCATGGGAAGATACATAGAATGTCTTTGATATTCAATGTTTCTTAGGCCTTACTTGATATTATCAGTGGTTCATCAATAATTTTTAAAAATTTGTATAACTATTTAATTATCTTTCCTGGAAATGAGTAAACATAATATGAGATTCTATGTTTCAATATTTATTTGATTAGTTGAAATGGTTTTTTCCTCAACACCTATTTGGTTCTTATACGATCATAATAAAGGGTATGTGGTGTGTTATAATTATTATGTTTTTGTTCTAGGTTGTGTGAATATTCCTGATTATCATGTTCTAGACTATGTTTCTCATCATCATTTGAAACACAAATATAATTACCCTACTCATGATTTGAATCTTTCTATAGTTATGAATGTGAATAAATGTTGGTGATATTATCATTTTGGGGTGATATTCACAACCTTTTATATCCATAATCATCTGAGATATATATTATATTATATGTAAATGAATATAAAATAGATATGGTGGATGGAGAAAAATTATACATTTGATGTTGACATTTATTACACCCTCGGAAGGGGAATGTCATTGTGGATGCTCCCCGTAGGTAAGTTCCATCACAGTCTGTATTTAAATTGAATGAAGAGTGGAGGATTATGGTAAACTTCACTTAGTTTCACCTAGATGATCATGAAGATGATTTTGGAGTGGTTATAAATTGTGCTTAGTTATTTTCATCACTCCTTGATTCTATTCTGTAGTGTCAACAATAAGATCATGTGTTTATAGGAATCATGGAAACATTAAAAGGTGGGGTTAAAATTTCATTATGGTATCTCTATTATGATGGTATTATTTATTTTGTAGACGGGGTATTTTTCCTAGAATCAATGTTGACTTCATTTTTTATGGTTTTCATAGTTCTTCATGGTCCATTAACCTAATAATGAAGAATATGTCTAATGATATGATAAGAAATTTTTGGTGTCTAGGTATGAAGCAAAACATTTATAATTATGTGTCGTGCTGTTATCGCTTCTTGCAGGTAAAGGAAGAGCACATGAAGACATTTGGTCTGCTTCAACCTCTTTTATTTTAATTTGGTAATATAGAAAGGTGTCCATGGAATTCATTGTTATAATTGGACAAAATATTCAAGGGAATAATTAAATCTAGGAAATGGATGATTGATTATCAAAATTTGATCATTTTATTTCGATCGAGGACACCACTAAGGTTAAAGATATCAGTAAGGTATATGTGTAGGATATCATGAGGTTACATGGGGTTCTTTCTACCCTTATTTTGGGTAGGGATCCTAGGATTACTTATTGTTTCTAGAAGAGTGTCCAAGAGGTGTATACATGTTTATCCTTAAGACCTATACTTGTTTTGTTTCTATATAGGTTGTGAAGATTATGATACTTTCTTGATTTTATGTGATTTTTGATATTTTCTTTTGTATCATATATAATATGTGTTATTATTCTATCCTCTATAGTTTAGCATGTAGGTTTATCATAATAGAGAATCCCCAAAATGGTATGTGTTATATGAGAGGCCAATAAGCATGAGATTATCCCAAAAGGTGTACGCATTAGGCATGTTTGGGATAATACCATCGAGTGAGACGTGTAAGGAAGCCTGTCAATATTCCATTCAACATGGTGTCGATGTAACCAGAGTTGTTATTTGAGGCGATAATATATATATATATATATTGTTCTTTTAGGATAAATTACTGCTTATCAATATCAATTTTACTTTCATGACCTTCACCAGTATATCTTATGAGCTTACGTTAAATGACATTGGTGGTTACCTATTGAGTCTTCTACTAAAACCCAACTCAATCTTTTTGGTACACAATTATATTTCATGTCTAGTGATCATGTGAAGGTAAAGGGACCTATATTGAATAGTTGACTAGGTATAGATAGAGGATGTGGGCATTAGTGGATGAGATTTAGGATGGATGTTTGATGTTGTTTTGTTTAGATGATTTATTTTATACCTTGATCCCTTACTTGTGGGGATCCCTATTCTTATTTTAGTTTATGTGTTTGATATTAAATTCTAATACTACATGGTTTAGTACATTGTGTGTTTTATTTTACTCTAATTATTTATTTATTTCTTATTTTTGATTATTTTTATAACTTATTTATTGTACTCTAATGTATACATGGTACCGAGGGTATAATACCCCCATGATTTCCTTTATGTCATCACCACTAGTTTGAAACATATTATGTATTGGGAGTAACACATATGTTCATGAGGAATTATTACTCAATATCAGTGGTTATGGTTGGGGTTTTACATGACTAATGATCTTAAATGTGATTTATTAGTAAAATATCAGGAAATTTGAATTTTTGAATTTTTAGACCTCATGTGGGTGGTTTTTGAGAAATGGGACAAATATTAGAATTTTGAGAGTTGAAAAAACATTTATTAATGTTTTTGGATTTGGTCAAATAACCAAGGTATGCCTTTTGATCTCATGTAAATGTAACAAAATGGTTCGATATAATGGACAATCTACGTAGAAAGGAGAATTTGGACCTAATAGGGGTATGGAAGTGTTGGAATTGGTAAGGAATATATTATAATGATTTTAACTTGGAATACAGTTTTCTTGATTTTATATTCAATAATTTATATATTTAGAGGGGATCCATAGGTTTTGAGAACAATTATTAGAGTTCTGATTGATTTATGGTATTTTTGAGTTTTGTTTATTTTTTATAATTTATCCAAAGTATAAAACCAAATGCATCTTAGGGGACAGAAATAAATATGTTACATATGGATTAACATATGATATTAATGAAAAAATATATAATAAATTTTTTTATCTAATTTAATATTATATCCTTTGAAAAAAAATAATACATAGGGATGTGACATATTACATATGAAATTTCATCTAAGGGAAATATATTATGTGTCATAAGTATGAGGTGAAGTTCTATTTTGTATTCAAAATTATCTTATACATGGATGAAAATATCCTATTTATAAAAATAAAATATATTATGTATTGAATTTTGACCAAGGAAAATATATTATTTATAGGTAATATATAAAAGATAAAACCATAAAGTTATGTATGAATATTTTACCCAAGAAAATATCAAACTTGTATAGTCTTATTACATACTTATTTCCTTATAAGGAAATATATTATGTATGAAAAACATTTTATGCATTGATTAAATTTTGTTTTTATGGATATTTATCTCTTAAAAATATCATAAATATTAAAAAATCGTATATATATATATATGTATCCCATTTTTCATAAGGTATATATATTATGCATTAAAGTTTTACTATGTAAAAGATCTCATATATGGAGACTTATAATATGCATCCGTCAAAAATATATTATGTATTGACAACCACCATAGTTAAATATGATACATTAGAAAATTATATTTTCTATTTTACAAATATGTTACACATGAGATTTTCTATCATGTAAAAACCCTTACACATCAAAATATGATACTCTAGTGAGAAAATTGTTACATATCCTATTTTTGTGAAGGAATGTATATCCCACATGAATAAATTTAAAACAGAAATAATTAATCCTAGTAGAACTGATTACATAGATAATATATCCTAAGGGAAAACATAATGTATTTAAAATAAGTTAAACATGGATTTCAATTTTTTATTCATGGATTTTTTATCTATGTAAAAACTATACATTTTAAAAAGTATATTATGATTTTATAAAAATTATTCTTATTATTTTTTTCCAAGTTATATATATTATGAATGGAAAAAATAAACTATGTATTGGGTAGAAATATTTTTTATAGAGTTTCTTAGAATGAAAACATTACACATGGATAGGAACATATACATGCAGTGGGAGAACAAAAAGTCTGAAAAAACACATATGTTATATTATATATCTTATTTATGGGATTATAAGGGACAATACCTATGATAATTTTTATACGGTCCAAAATTTATGAATTTTTTTAATGTGTGATGTTTACTATGGTTTGATGTTTTATTTTTTATCAATTATATTTGTTATAAATATGTATTACCAATGTAATCATACCAAGGAGGAGTGATGTGTGATGGAAGAGGTATCCACCCACTAACCATGAAGGAACATGAGAAGTTTTCCATACATAAATGGGTAAAGATGATGCTACTATTGAATAGGTAGCTAGACGGATTCTTATGTAGGCCGTTATAAATTATTATTTTTTAAGAAGTACGTTTTAATATGATAAATTATATATGATTCCATGTACCAGTATCTAAAAAAATTTGATTAAAATAGATGATAATGAAATATATTATTGATAAAATATGTGAGTTGAGAAAATTAAATAACTATATTTTAAAAAGGATTTAAAAGGATTAATGGTTATACGAAGATATCCTATATAATTGTGAAACAATCCATGGAACATTTAGTGTCTTGGTTTTTGAATTTAGTGATGAAAAACCTTTGTACAAATGTTTTGATGGTTGAAGTAGAGGCTACAATTAAGATGGATGAATATTCATTATAACACTAAACAAAAGTGTTTATATTCTAAAAAATATCATTCCAAATGTTTAAAAGAAGTCTAAATGGGGTTTCTATATTCTAGCATATGGATGAGGTGTTTTGAAGTGGTTGAGAAAGGATTGAGTTACTTTGAAGAAGCACAAAATCAATTTGAAGGAAACCTAAAAATTGATAATTCATTTATTTATCATAAGGAATAGTATGTCAATTTTAATGTTGGGAAACTATGCTAAAATGTTTTGGAAATGATTCTCTGTAAGGTTTTGAATAACATATTTATTGGATGGGGAAACTTGAGGCTATAAGTTTCAAACATATCTTCATACTATCTATGCATTCCATCGTAAGGTTGAGACATGTCCCTATAAGGTTCACACATTTCATTGTATGGTTGAGACACTATCGAAATATGGTTGAAAAAATCCATTTTTATTTATTATGATACTTAGGATTATACAAAAATTATTCATATTTTTAAGGTATATGGCTAAATTTAAGGTTCAATCTTAGGAAATGTTTTGTAGAATATTTTAGAAAAACGAGTAGATTCCAGAAAATATGATTATGAAGTGGAAATTATATTGGGTTATTCAAAATCAATTATTTCACAATAAAAATATAACTATCCTATATATAGTACATGATTCAGTAATAAATTTGAATAAAATCAAGTGGATGATCTTATTGAGAAAGAAAAATGAACATCATGCAATTTTAGGAATACTGAAGATAAATTTGATTCGATGCTTGGGTAGTTCCTCATAGATTGTAACACTAATTTTTTTTATTCTTTAGGATTAATGAGTGAGTTATAAGTGGATCTTTATGATCTATTCAAAGGATAATAATTAAGAGTTGAGAAGGAATGATGTAAATTTATCTAGTTTTAAAAAATAACTTCCCGACATAATAAATTTGAAAATAGAAAATTTGGACATGTTGGTATTGCTATTCAGTGGAATTAAACACCAATTGGTTTTTGTGATTATAAATGAGGAAGGGGAATAAGTGTTGAGATTCTAGATGAGTGTATAGATTGAATTTTGATTTAGTACTATTTGTATTTGATGCTCTTAAAAAGTAATATTATGTTCCAAGTCCCATGCTTCAAATATATATTTGATATAACATTGAAGAAGAATTATATATTGATTGTTGTTTAATATTTGTGATAAGAAGAACTTAAACCTACTAGATGAGTATTTAAAATGATATCATGATAAAAATTGATAAAGAAACAAATTAAATCTATTTTTATAAAATTACATGTGAAAGTAGTGCATAAAATCAAGGGACACATCCACTATAGTGTCCCTGAACCAAAAAACCCATAATCAGTGCCTTCAATATTACATTGAAAAAAATATAAAAGGAATCACATCATGAACGACCAGATGGTTTAGTAGTATTGGTAATGTAGATACATACTTGATTCAATCATTATATTTGAATAAAAAATTACAAGATAAATTTTTTGGGAGAATATTATTATTACCTCTAGAATATACCGGCATATCAGACATAGTAAATTTCATGGATTCCAAAAGAAGAAAAGAATGGTAATCATAAATTCTTAGTAAGGGTTAAGTACACTAGAAGGTATGAATAATCAATTGTCATAACCAAAATAACATCCTAAATAACATAACACACATTCCATTTATAAAAATTGACTATGATGATAATATGTGGAATAAATAATATGTAATGTGGAATAACTAATAAAAAAATGGAATTTATTCAACAAACTGGGACTGAAATGTATCCAAAAATAATATCATAGTGAAAATATCATTGAAAACTATAATAACTTAATTATGGATGAATTAAATTATTAGTTATTGGATGTATTTTTTATAGGAACATTATAAATTTACCATCATGATATATAAAAATGTGATTTAAAATATACTAGTTACAAAACGATTCAGTTTGACCAAAAATATATCTACTATAAAAAAAATTAAACTATAAAATTTATAACTACTAGTAACAAATGCTGAGAGTTTGGACAAATGATTTTGTCTTATGAGACTAACAATGCATCGAGTGGCTTAAATTAACCAGTCTTCATATCATATATTTATTTTCCCAATAATTACTCAAATATTGAAAAATATATTTAATTAATAAACGATGTTCCTTATCAAATATCCATATTCAGTAAAGGATATTGATTTACTAATATTTTACATGTTAATAAAAAAACATTCAAAGTAAAAAAATATATACAAGAAATGAAATATGGTTTAGGTAATAATCATATACATCACCCAATAATATTAATGTTTTAAAAAAACTAATTTATAAAATAGAATTATTATAATAAAGTGATTGTTTCAAGATAAAGTTAATAATCACAAAAGAAACTGATTTTGCACACCAAGTTTTACCATGTGGTAATTTTCATGTCTAGTAAACTTGGATGAAATAATTCAAATTGAAACTTAAAATATGAATAAGAATAAATATTCATGTTATTAAATGTCAAATGGGTAGTATATACACTACATTAAAGTGAATTGGTGCATAATAACAAATAAGTATCAATGGAATGTAAATTGAGATGAAATACCTTACCTCCATATTATTTTTGGATGAATGTTATATAAAAACATGTATAGTTGTTTTTACTACGTTATTAAATTCTTAATTTAAAATATTAATATCTATGATATCATATATTATCCTCTTATAACATCTCATCACCCGTTAATTAATAATCTTCAATTATTTTCATCGTTTTATGTGTTAATTGCCTAGTTTTATCATTATTGTTTCATAATGTAATATTTGGTTCTTTTATTATTATATAGTTATATCATCTTCAGAATAATAATAATTATGTAATTATTATATTTATAAATCAATTATACTTTTAATACCATTAATTAATGAATTTTTTGATAAATGAATTATGTTACTATCATGGAGACGGTAGGCTGCACAAATGCATTAGTAATATTTTCATTTTTCAATGATCATTATAGAAAGAAGGTATTGAAAATTTTATCCTTATATAATAAAAAAACACCATAAATACTATGTCAATTATATAAATATAAATATAAATATATATTTATATTTATATGTATTCCATGTGTTGTGGTGATATAAAGAGAGTTAAATTGCTTCGTGAAAGCGGTAGACCACCCGTACACGAATGATGTTTTCATCATTAAGTGAAAATTGGTAAGATGATATAATTTCATTACAAAATGATAAATATATTATGAATAACATAAATATTTCATGTACATATCATATAATAATTAATAGTATTCCTTATCACATCCCATATAATGTGTTTGTGAAAGACGGATCACATTGCTTCGTGGGGTGGTAGTCCACCATACCCACCAGAAAAATTATCATGTTACCTATGGAATTAATAAAAATGGTTCATATATTATATAATGAATCCATAATAATTATAATGTTCTAAATATACTTTATATAATATATATCCATCTTTGTAATCAACCTATAGAGGTGGTAAAGGAAAAATGAATAACGTTGGTTCGCGAGGCAGTAGTGTGTAATTCACATGAATGATGATTTACTAACCAATTTGATGGATGTGGAGAAGGTTACAGGTCATGAAATTATTATTAAAAAAATCCAATTATATGTAACATACTAAGGTTATTATATCAGGTTCTTTAAAAATAATTTAACGGGGTGGAAAAAAATTAATTAAAGACACTCTATAAAGAAGATTACCTCTTTTTTGGCTTTCCCCCATGGGTTTTCACTAAATCCTTTATAAGTTGTTTTTAAACGATAAGGATTATTGGATGATAATATGGAAATATTAATGTCGTTTTTGTATCCATTGTTGAAAAAAGTGTTTTGGAGGTGTGAAGTGGATAGGGGATTGGGTGTCCTTTTATAAGTGGGGGGAGGATACACTTGTTATTTTTGAAACAAATTGAATCGTCCCAAGATTTTCATTTTTAAATGGGGTAAAAAAATAATATTAAAAAACTTTATAGGATTAATGTTTTAAATATAGCATGTAAATTTTTTTTATATAACTGTATATGACATTTTTACCCTTCTCTTTTTAGTTTAAACCCCAGGTAAACAAATTTTTTCCTAAAATGTGGTAAATAATTTTAATGCATTCACTAAAAATTTGGTAAAAAAAATTCATAAAATTATTATAAATTTGAAATTATTAATATAAAAAATATGGAATCTATTTTTAAAAATTAAAATAACCAAATTGGAAAATTTTAAATTAAAATTATTCCTGTAGAAGCGATGAGAAATCTAATTTATTAACGGTAAAATTTTTAAACCTTTACAAAGTTATTATATCTAAATACAATATTTAAATGATCCCAATATCTTAATTTGAATTAATTAGTATAAAATTTAACTAATTTCTCTTTAAAAGCAATTAAAATTATTATTTTAATCTGTAAATTAGTAAAATGAAAATACATTTTTCAATTAAAATCTAGTGTTTTCACAATTCATCAATAAATGAAACGTTTTAGAAAAATATAAAAAATAAATTAAAAGATAATTTTGATATTATGATTTTTTTTTCAAATTAATTTCCTAAAATTGATGAATATTAGTTTTTCATTATGTGCTCAAAGTGCGACTAATTCATACTTTAGAAAAAAAATTAGTTCTAAAATTTCTTCTTTTTATTTTAAATGATAATAATTTTATTACTAATTAATAGATAACGAATAAAAATATTTAAAATATATAATTTTATATGTTATTTAATCCTATTAATACAAGATATTCCAAAGGTATGGAGACAACCATCATATTAAATAATAAATTTAATTGTATATTTTTATTTGATAAAACTCGGTTGCGTGTTTAACACAAACTATAGAATAAATTAAATTTATTATAAAGGAAATATATTTTTAATATATCAGAGGTGTAAAATTATTTTATAATATATTTTTTTATTTCACATATTCTATTTAATAAAATGTTATTCTTCTATAATTTCAAGGTGTTACATTAACCATGCCTTAAATATATTTCACCCACACAATTTACACATGATGATGGTAATTAGGGGTTATATATTTAAATTGTCATCTGTTAAAAAACCCATATAGATTAATGGTTATTAATAAATTATATTAATAATAAATAAAGGGAAGTAACAAGGTCATATTAACTAACACATATGTTGGTTTCTATGTAGGAGAACATTGGTGGAAAGTGAAGATGTGGACATGGAAGAAAAGTGTAAATATTTTTATAGGATGATTGAGGTCATTGATAAAATGTGACTAAATGATCAATTGAATTTTGGGGCCTTAAAACCATAAATATTTTATAGTTTAAATTAATATATTATTTTTTATATATGAATGTAAATGGAAATTTTTTTTTGTTTCAAGATCATTTTCCCATTGTTGTAGAATTCTATTACAATATATGAATATAAGTAAATATACGTAATTATTATATTTATATTTAATAAGAACAATTTCATACATTGGTGGTTCTTTGATTAATTTTTATTTCACATCTTACACAGATAAATTAATATCTAAAACTTATTTTTTTTATTCTTGAAGCACTAAAATTTAATTGAAACTGATCCATAAAGCAGTGAAATGTATTTAGATTCATTTTTAAATATTTTCCAAAACCAATATGGTTAGCATAACTTATCCAATATGCATAAATTTCAATATAGTGAATAAATACATTAATCTTTAAAATCTCATCCAATGTTCAACTTAAATCATTTAATAAATGGTTAACCGTACCAACCTTCCAAATGATTTTGATTTAGAAAATTATAGAGGTCACTAAATTTCCATAATTCAACTTACCATTAATCTCAAAAAAACATGACGTAGCTCTTAATCATGACATACCGAAAATGAGAATGCATTCATCATGTATTCTCTTAAAATAGGGAAATAATCGGAATTACTATAATGACTTATTGAAAACATGAATTATTTATTATTACATAAATAAAACAACAATTAATGGATGTACTCATTATATCCAAAAAACTATTAACTACAAAATATGATATCACAGACCACTTTTTCAAAAAACCATTAATTAGGTCTAAGGTAGTCAGTACTCTCCAAGTTACATTATACATATCAATCATATTATTTTTTCAACCTTATTATCTCAAAATCAAGAACATATACAGGGCTATAATTCCCTCAATCATCTATTTTCCATGAATTTATTCGTGACACTAAATCATTTTTATTGTTCATGGGTACTGTTTAACAGAAATATATAAATCCTTAATGAAAAAGCATTAAAGTTCAATCATATTATATTTCATCAATAATATTATGATAATATCATCAATAAAATACTTTTACAACACTTTTACTACATCTAAATACATAAAAAAACTAATCATTCAACTTCACTTGTATCAATAGCATAATATTGACCTTGAACCATTTCTTCTAATGAGGTATATTCCCTTGAAACATGGCGAATTTATTTGTGTAGTTACTCGTTTAATTATAGTGGAATAATTGAAAATTGATAATTTATTTCATTCCCTTGTAATTATGAACTTAGTGTACATTTATCACACTTATTTTAAACTATCATCCCTTTCAATAAAGTATCATGATTTTTCTTTGTTAAATTATCACATATCTGAAAACCTTTCTTTGTCGTATTACCTTAATCTATTTTTTTTCTCTAACATGCTCTTCATTTATGGATTCCCTTTGATACCATAATACTTATAGAATTATTTATCTTTCTTGATAGAATATAAAACTATTTTATTATAAGAAAAAAAATATTGATTGAGTATCGCCATTCAGAGACCAGGCTTAAGACCTTTAAAGAAGTGGTAAATCGTTCGATCTGTGTTGCATATGTAATCTGTAGAATACCTTGATAACCCTCTAATGTTAGTATCATATAAATAAATACTATATTAAAACTTTGGATTTAATATAAGAAACATTCTACTATATTTAGTTTGTTTTTTATGAGGGAATAATGTTGAACTCACCTGTTTTGATAATCCCAATCTTGTATTCATATGTTTTAACAATCCCAATTATGTTTTCATATATTCTGATATTCACAATTGTTGTTGATCTACACTTTAATACTTTCAAATCTACGATTAAGTTAATAATAATGTTAAAATAATTTCTTATTTATGTCAATCTCGCTTATCCATGTTTATATAAGTTTTGAAATGATTCTAAGTGAATTAGATATGTTTTGCATAAGACAGTCAAGTGTAATTATCAATGACTTGAACAGAGCTACCGATATGCATAATAGTCAGAGCTACCAATGCACAGAGCTACCGATGCACACAGAGCTACCAATGCACAGAGCTACCAATGCACACAGAGCTACCGATGCACAGAGCTACCGATGAACACAGAGCTACCGATGCAAAGAGCTACCGATGCACACAGAGCTACCGATGCACAGAGCTATCGATGCACACAGAGCTACCGATGCATAGAGCAACCAATGCCCAGAGCTACTGATGCACAGAGCTACCGATGCACACAGAGCTACTGATAAGAGCTACCGATAATAGCTACCAATAAGAGCTACCGATAAGAGCCACCGATAAGAGTTTGAAGAGCTACTGATGGAAGATCCTACACCGAGTCAACCGTACACGTCTACAAACAAACAACTACCTATAATGAACTGCGGAGTCAAATCCTATATCCTCGACAATATTTGTTTATAACACTAACGGTTATGTTTTTTACTTTTGATTCATTTAATGTTATTAAATGATTTATGTTGCCATTTCAGGAAACCGTACCAAGTACGATCGAAAAGCATAATAATTCCTTTCTTCTCGAAAAAACAACAAAAAAAGGAAGGCATAAAAAAGGACATCGTGTATGTATCAAAGAGACGTGAAAAAAAAGAGACTTGTAGAGATCGAGCACACATAACATACTTGCTATAAAGCTCACAAAATGCCAAGAACAACTGGAGAACTTGCACTCACAAGACTACTACTACCAAACTCCAGAACACAGAGCATACATCGAGCAATATATTATAAAGAAGAACTACACAGAACACTTCATTTTATGAGCCGATAACCAAGCTGAGCCTGGAA
Source organism: Viscum album (assembly GCA_963277665.1). Lineage (NCBI taxonomy): Eukaryota > Viridiplantae > Streptophyta > Magnoliopsida > Santalales > Viscaceae > Viscum > Viscum album. The sequence goes on along the minus strand of OY728132.1, from coordinate 322,204,457 downwards.
GCACTGAAAGAAGAAACGATACTCTGTTTTTCAGTCTAATACCAGAGAAGGACTCAGAACCATTTCTGATCAAATCCAAAAGAGTCCAGAGCTGCACTGCAATCACCAGAGCCATTCTGAACTCTATATCTTGCTCTAAGTGATTTAGTATTTGCATTACGAGAAGTGTGTGTAGCCTGTTAATTATTACACACACTATCTCCTGAACCTTAACTGGAGGATTTGTAAATCCTCACTCATAATCTTTACATCCTTTATTTCCCACTGTGGATAGTGGTGGAGGTCGAGTGTGACCTGGACAACTTTGAGTTGTTGTTTGTTATCCCACGTATAACTGTGGTAGAGGTCTCTTGAACTGAACAGTGTGATCACTGTTGTTAACCCAGATCCAGGGTGTGGATCACTTTATATAAATTTTGAGAGGACTAAGTCTCGGCTTGAGACTGAACCTCTTGGTTAACTCTTTTTTTTCTTTGTTACAATCTATATCCATACTATAAACATTTATTTCATTTTCTGCTGCTATTACTTTGAAATATAATTTATTTTCAAAGCTACTTTGATAGTTAAACTCAAAAGTGTTTATATTTATTATAAATCAGTAAGTTAGTCTCAAAAGTTAATCTAATCATCAGGTTAAGTTAACTGAGAATTAATCAATCTTTGAGAAACTAATTGAACCTTTATAATCTATATAAATTCACTACAGTTTAATTTCTTTTTGAATTTGGGGGCTTTTAATAGAAATTGTTTTTAGTAGAAATTTTAATTGGAACTGAATTCACCCCCCCCCCCCTCTTGAGTTTCCACTCCAACCAACATTTGGTATCAAAGGTTGTTTGTTTTGCAAAACTTTTTATTTACTCTCTTCTTTTCAACTGTGATTTTAGTTGTACTTTAAAGTTCTTAAAATTTATGTTATTTCTAAATTTTTATCTCTTTAAATTTTGTTTATAATGGATAATAGACTTGAGGGTGCTGCTACTAACCGGCCACCTTTCTTTAATGGAAATAACTATGCTCAGTGGAAACTTAAAATGAAAATTCATCTAGAAAGAATGAGTTTTGATATTTGGACTCCTATTGAATCTGAATAAAAAATTCCCACTACTGATAGATCTACTTGGGATGAACCTACAACGACTGCTTACAATAATAATTGTAAATCTATGAATGCTCTGTACTGTGCTCTAGGAGATGAAGAATTCAACAGAATTTCTGCATGCAAAACTGCTTTTGAAATTTGGGATACCTTGGCTGTTTCTCATAAAGGAAAAAATAATGTTAAAGAAATCAGATTGAATACTTAAACTATTATGTATGATAATTTTAAAATGAAGTCTGATGAACCTATTTCTTAAATGTATCTCAGGTTTAATGAGATAGTCAATACGATGAATTCACTCGGTAAAGCTATTCCACCAAAGGAACAAATTATGAGAATCTTGAGATGTCTACCAGACCGATGGAGAGGTACATCTGTCTCAATCAGAGAATCATGTTACATTGTTGCTCTACCTGTCAAAGAGATTATTGGCAAATTTATGATGTATGAATAAGAGCTAAAGGTAAACAAAGAGGAAGATGATGAACCGAAAAGAAAATCTGTAGCTTTCAAGTCTTCTGCTTTGAAGAGTAAGGAGAAGGAAAAAATACAAATGGAGGATGAGAGTTCAACAAGTGAAAACTCAGAGTATGACAGTGACACAGAAATGGATCAGGTAGCCAGGAGATTCAAGAAGTTTTATAGGAAAAAGAAATTCTTTAGGAAAACAAATTACAAAGGAAAGTATGATCAACAAGGAAAATGGATGAAGGATTGGAAGAAATCTGACAGGACTGATGAAGTTGTCTGCTACGAATGCAAGCGAAAAGGAAATATCAAAACAGACTGTCCAAAGATAAAATTCAAAAAGAAATATGATTACAAAGAAAAGTACAAGAAATCCATGAAGGTTACTTGGAGTGCTTCAGAAGACAGTACTAGTGAAGCTAAATCTTCGGACTCTGAAAGGAATCGAGCCAACATGTGTTTCATGACAAATACTTCTGAGGCAACATCTGACACTCCTGTTTTAAATTCTTATTATTCTGGAGATGATTCTGATTCAGAAAAAATGTCAAAATCTGAACTATTTGAGTACTGTGATATGTTAGAAGAAACCTGTAATGAGCTTAAAGACAAATACAAAGGTTTAAAGAAACAGTATGCTTTAAGTGTTAAGCATAAATCTGATCTTGATATAGAAAAGGAAAAGGATACTCAACTATTAAAGGAAAATACAGAACTAAAACTGTCAAATGAGCAACTCAGAAAGGACTTAGAAAAATTCACAAATGGAAAGGATACTCTAACTCAAATGCTAGGAAAGAAAGTTCCACCTAGATATGCTACTGGTTTCGGATACCAACCTGGACAGAGACAGTTCACCAGAACCCGATTTATTCCTAAGTCTGAAAAAAATATTGCTAGTTCCAGTTTTGGAAATTCATATGCTTCAACAGGATATTCATATGGTTATAGACCAAATAAAGTATATCTTTCACAATATTTTACTTCTTTTAATTGTATAAAACCAATAAAACAAATCTGGGTACCTAAAGACCTGATTGCTAACCTATCTGGACCCATGAAAATCTGGGTACCAAAGTCATTTCCTATTTAAATATGTTTTATAGGATACCTGCTTGAAGAGATGTCACAAGAAGATATGGTATTTAGACAGTGGGTTCTCAAGACACATTACTGGAGATTATTCTTGCTTCAAGAGCTTAATAAAGGTTGATGGAGGTCATGTCACCTTTGGTGACAACTCTAAAAGTAAAATCATCGGCCTAGGCTAGATTGGTAACACTGACTCAATATTAATTTCTAATGTTTTATTCGTTGATGGACTTAAATATTACTTGCTTAGTATATCTCAATTATGTGACGATGGTTTCAATGTCAAGTTTGAAAATGATTCCTGTGATGTTTTTAACTCCAAAAATTCTTTAGTATTTTCTACTCTAAGGAATGAAAATGTTTATGCTGTTGATTTAAATTCTTTAAACAAACAAAATATTTCGTGTTTGAATGCTTTTCATAAAGAATCTTGGCTATGGCACGGAAGATTAGGACACTGCAACATTCACTCACTTAGAAAACTGGTTAGGAAAAACTTAGTTAGAGACTTACCTAAATTAGAATTCCCAAATGACAAAGTGTGAAATCCCTGTCAAAAGGGAAAACAACACAAAGATTCTTTTAAATCAAAGAAAGAAGTCTCAACTTCTCAACCACTTGAGTTGTTTCACATGGATTTGTTTGGACCATCAAGAGTTTCTAGTTTAAATGGGAAGCACTATGTCTATGTTCTAGTAGATGACTTCTCTAGATATACTTGGGTATATTTCTTAGCTCACAAAAGTGAAGCTTATTATTCCTTTGTTAAATACTCCAAGTCTGCAAAAAATCTTAGTGGACTCAAAATTAAGACCCTGAGAAGTGATCATGGTCGTGATTTTGAAAATCAAGACTTTGAATCTTATTGCTTACATAATGGCTACACTCATAACTTTTCAGCTCCTAGGACACCTCAGCAAAATGGTTTAGTAGAAACGAGAAACCAAACCCTTCAAGAAATAGCTAGAACCATGCTCAATGAATATGAACTGCCTATTTACTTTTGGGCTGAAGCTGTAAATACAGCTTGTTATGTTATCAACAGAGTCTTGATCAGACCTGTTCTTATGAAAACCCCATATGAGTTATGGAACAATAGGAAGCCTAAGGTTAATTACTTCAGAGTTTTTGGTTGCAAAGTCTTTATTCTTAACATAAAGGATAATCTGGACAAGTTTTCATCTAAAAGTGATGAAGGAATTTTTCTGGGTTACTCTAATTCAAGTAAAGATTATAGAGTGTTTAATAAGAAATCCAAATGTGTGGAAGAATCTGTTCACATCAAATTCGATGAAACCGATCCACATGAGCCTAAAACCTCTATTAATAATCTTGAAGAAGATTTTTCTGTTCTGGACCTTAATGATAAATCCAAAGAACCTATTATAAAAACTTCCAGTTCTGGACTTTTTCCAGAATCTATTTTGGTTGAACCCGAACCTACTGATGCAACTGAAGTTTCTAGTCCTACCTTTAATAGATCAACAAGAATTCTAAAGAATCATCCTTTGGATGCTGTTGTTGGTAATATTCATAGAGGAACACAGACTAGAGATTCTCTAAGAAATCAGGTTGAACATCAAGATTTTCTCTCCTAACTAGAACCCAAAAACATTAATGATGCTATCGTTGATGAATTCTGGGTAATGGCTATGCAAGAAGAGTTAAACCAATTTGAAAGAAAAAAAGTCTGGGAATTAGTTGACAGACCTAAGGACACACTAACAATAGGCACTAAATGGGTTTTTAGAAATAAAGTTGATGAATCAAGAAACATTGTTAGAAACAAAGGTAGGCTAATTGCACCAGGATATAGTCGAGAAGAAGGTATAGACTATGAGGAGACCTTTGCACTAGTAGCTAGACTAGAAGCCATTAGTATTTTACATTCATATGTTGCACATCTAAATTTCAAGTTATATCAAATGGATGCCAACAGTGCATTTCTAAATGGTTTTATAATTGAAGATGTTTTTGTAGAACAACCTCTTGGATTTACAAACCCCCATTTTCCAAATCAAGTTTTTAAACTTTCTAAAGATTTATATGTCTTAAAACAATCTCCAAGAGCTTGGTATGATAGACTCATTAATTTTATTATTTCAAAAGGTTTTACTAAAGGGATTGCTGATCCAACTCTTTTTATTAAAAGAATTTCTAACGATGTTTTAGTCGTACAAATCTATGTTGATGATATTATTTTTGGATCTTCTAAACATTATTTATGTACTGATTTTTTAAAAAGTATGCAAAATGAATTTGAAATGAGTTTAATGGGAGAACTCAAATACTATCTTGGATTTCAAGTATTTCAAAATGAAAATGGTGTCATTTTGAATCAAAGTAAATATACAAAGGATCTTTTAAAACGATTTGGTTTGGATAGTATTAAGGAGAGTGAAACTCCTATGAGTAAAATCTGTAAATTGGATACAGATGAAACTGGGAAACCAGTGGATCAAACCAATTATAGGGGTATGATTGGTAGTTTACTTTATCTTACTTCTAGTCGACCAGATATTATGTTCAGTGTATGTATGTGTGCAAGATTTCAAGCTAACCCGAAAGAATCTCATTTGCTTGCTGTTAAAATAATTTTCAAGTATCTCAAACATACTGTTAATCTTGGTTTATTTTATCCAAAAGGAAAATCCTTTGAGTTAATGAGTTATTCAGATGCTGACTTTGCTGGTTGCAAATTAGACAAAAAAAGCACTTCAGGAACATATCATTTATTAGGAAAATCCTTAGTATCTTGGTGTAGTAAAAAGCAGAATTCTGTAGCTCTATCTACTGCCGAAGCAGAGTATATAGTTGCTGGTAGTTTCTGTGCACAAATTCTATGGATGAAACACACTCTCTTGGACTATGGATATGATTTTAAGCATGTTTCGATTAACTATGACAACACTAGTGCAATAAACATCTCAAAGAACCCTGTATCTCACTCAAGAACCAAACACATTGATGTAAGGCATCATTTTCTGAGAGATCATTATATAAAGGGTGATATTTCTCTTGAATTTATCGGCACTGAACATCAATTGGCCGACATTTTCACAAAACCCTTAAGTGTGGATAGGTTATGTTACATTAGGCACGAGCTGGGGATGTTTAATCTTCACCGATAGAAATCCTCACCGATTGAAATCCTCACCGATAGAAATCCTCACCGATAGAAATACACACCGATAGAAATCCTCACCGATAGAAATCCTCACTGATAGAAATCCTCACCTATAGAAATCCTCACTGATAGAAATCCTCACCGATATAAATTATCACCGATATAAATCCTCACCGATAGAAATCCTCACCGATAAAGTGTTGTTTTAAATCTTTTGTCTGCCATCAAGAATGTGAACCATTTTCTTTTATTTTATTTTTATTTATTTAACATATGATTCCTAAATGATAAAACTAAGTCTAAGCTGCTTCTCACTCCACCGAACCCACAACCTTTTACCTTCGATCCTTAGAACCTGAACCCTCTGCAAACCTGTAATCCCTCGAACCAGCGATGGCAAAAACCAAAATTCCTGTCATCCAAGAAGACTGTGTTGAGCCTAAAGCAAAAAGGCAGAAGTCCGAGCCAGAAGCAAGTAGTGATGTTAGAACTAGGTCAGGAAGGAGACCAGTAAATCCTCATCTGCAAAATAGAGCAATTGTGGTCGAAAAAGAGCTGTGTTTAGACTGGTTGCTACCCAGCAGGTCCTTGGTGCTCGAAGTTCTGGAAGCTCAGAGATGGGTAGACTGCTTTTCAAATAACAACGGTCCCTACTACCCAAAGTTGGTAAAACGGTTTTACGAGTTCGTAAGCTTCGAGAAGTTAGAAAATTAGAACCGAGTAACTTCGTTTGTAAATGGTAAAGGGCTATCTTTTTCATCAGTAGAATGGGCTGATTGCTTAAGAGTTCCTCATGAAGGTGTGTCTGGATATGTATCAAGAGCAATGCCACCTACCATTGACATTTTTGATCATGAGACCACGTTGAAAGAACTGAATGGTGATGGAACTCCAAGGCAAGTGGTTTCTGTAGAAATGGATGGAGAGAACAGATTACTGTTCAAGTTTGTTCAACATGTATTGATACCAAGTAGAGGAGACTTTTCTAATTTGAGATATCAGGATATCTATCTCCTACATCTTTTGAGACATGATGTCAAAGTCAATTTATGCAGATTGGTGATGAGTCAAATGGAAGATATGACAAGGCCAAAATCAAAGACTAATGCCCTATTCTTTGCAAAGCTGATTTCTGTAATGATCAAAGTGAAAGGGATAGCTGAGTCTCAAGATGAGACAGTTGTAGTGAAGAGCACATTTTGTATCAATACTACAATTTTCAAATATATGAAGATTAATTAGAATCCGTGGAGAGGATAATGGGTCAATGATGACCAAAAGGTATATGATAAGTTCAATCCTGTGGATTATCCTTCAAGGCCAAAGGATAAAAGAGATCCAGGTCTAGGACTTGATGAAGAGGAACCTGAGTACAATGATGAGTCAGAAGAAGAAGAAGAAGAGGAAGAAACTCCTATGGATGAGGGAGGTGATCCTGACTTTCCTCCAAGCCCTATTGCTGAAGTTACGTCTTTAGAAAAGGAAGTGCTAGCAGAAGTAGAGACACCCACTAATGAGGAAGACCAGTCAGTCTCTAAGCATGTAGAGGAAGAAAAGAATGTCTCTGAATTATCTGATTCTACTGAATTGAGTCTGAGTCCATTTATTGGAAGCTCAGTTGTACCTTCTATGGATGAAGAAAGATAAAGAGGAGAAGATGTAACTATTCCATAAAATCATCCTACTACTGCAGAGATGGATGTTGTTGTGGAAGATTCTGATGACGAAAGACCAGCAAAGAATGTAGTTGCTATATATGATAATGCACCCATTGCGGGGGAGTATCACACCAAGTTTGGAAATGTTACAGTGACTATCGAGTCTAAAGACTGGGTATAAGACCCAGGATTTATAGTCTTTGGCTTGGATTATCCTGATTCAGATAATGAAGTATCTTTGAATAGACCAAAGATCAGCTATGACATCAATTCTGAGGTATTACCTACTGATGTGGTCCGAGTACATGATTTAGATGTGGTGAAAGAAAATCTCAAAGTCAGTTTTGTAGAAGAAGTAAAGATAATGGAATCCTTTTTAGTATCCTCAATTCAATATGTCATGGCTGATTCTGTAGTCAGTTTAGCTTCTGAAAGAGTATCTACTACAATTGCTCCTACTGATTTTGTTACTAAGTCTGACCTCGAATCCCTAAAGCATGAGCTTAAGGAATCCTTCAGTGCCTCTATTGCTGAGATAAAGAACTATTTTGGTGAAGAATTGAAGATGTTAGAAAGGTCTTTTGAGCTTTCTCTTGGTTGAAATCTGTCAACTTTTGTGGGTGAGCTAATGGAAGAAGTCAAGGAGTGCCAGACTCAAACTTCTAGGCTAGAAGCAGACCATGAAGCTCTACCAATATCTGTTGTTGCCTTAGACTATCATGAGTTCAAAATCTCAAGCTGATAAGGATTTAGCCTATGTGAAAAGTGTTGTAAGTCAGCTGGTCTCGGTGTTTGAAGCTTTAAAAACATCTGTGAAGGATCATGTCATAGATCAGGACTCTCAAATGCAAAATCTGATTAGTGGGTTGACCACAAGCTTCAAGGAAACTGTATCATTCTCTCTTGGTCCTCTAGTTCCAAAACCTGCAATTGATCTGAATCAATTTCGTGCTCTGATGAAGGAGGATCTTGGTTCTATGTCAACCAGTGGCTCTATGGACTCATCAGATTTAAGTCGAGTTGTGCTGTCTACCAGGGATTCAGCCAGAGAAATAATTAAAATCGTCCAGGACTACATGAGAGAGGCCTCTGCATCTCAAGAGGCAATCAAGAATAAGGTGGATACTTATTTTGAAAACGTTTATACCAAGCAACAACTGACCAACCATTTCAAACTTCTTCTAGAGAATCTAAAGTTATCTCTAGTGACTCAGGCCTTCAGAGAGCAGGTTAGTAAGCTTAGGGATCTTACTCCTGCTTTGGATAAATTCATTGAAAATAGAGATGATTTTGTGTCTGCAATGGAGAGAAGAGGAAGCATTATAATGGATTTCAGAAACCTGTTGCTTCCCTTCCTGCATGTGGATGCCAGACCGGTTATTGTACCTCCTGATTTGCCTGCCTCTACCTCTACTATGTCTCCAGTTCATATGACTCCTGCTCAAGCCATAAGAAGTCTCACTCCTATGATCCCTCAAAGGAATTCCCATTACAGTCCTAGCACTGTATCAGTTGCTCAGCCCCCTCTGATCATTTCTGGAATTCCAAAGTCCTCCCCAGTTTCCTCAACACCTGAATTCTCTTCTGATCCCAAGGGAAAAGCTCACATTGAAGATGTGGATTGATAAAGTGGCAAGGATGTTTGATAGGAATCTTTTTGTTTTTTATTCTGTTTCTGTACTTTTTTGTCTGATCTAATACAAATGTTTTTTTCTCTCTCTTTCCACTGTCTCAGTTTATCAATTTTCTATGTTTGGTTTCCCACTTTTTGATTATCACAAAGGGGGAGACAAGAAATATAAAAGGACAAATTGAATATTAATATTATACTATATTCTTTGGTACCAAATCATTCCAACCATATCTCTAATACTAATTGAATATTAATGTTATACTATATTATTTGGTACCAATTCTTTCAAAACTTATCTCTGATACTATTGTATTTAATTCTACCTATGATAATTTTTGATCTCTATCTTTCTATTACTATTTCCTCTTTCCTCTGATACTATCTTCTTTGAGAAAATTGAATATTAATGTTATACTATCTAATACTATATTCTCAATATCTTAAAATGGACATATCATAAGTTGTGATTATCAAAAAGGGGGTGATTGTTGACCTCACCTGTTTTGATAATCCCAATCTTGTATTCATATGTTTTAACAATCCCAATTATGTTTTCATATATTATGATATTCACAATTGTTGTTGATCTACACTTTAATACTTTCAAATTGATGATTAAGTTAATAATAATGTTAAAATAATTTCTGATTTATGTCAATCTCACTTATCCATGTTTATATAAGTTTTGAAATGATTCTAAGTGAATTAGATATGTTTTTCATAAGACAGTCAAGTGTAAGTATCACTGACCTGAACGGAGCTACTGATATGCATAATAGTCAGAGCTACCAATGCACAGAGCTCCCGATACACACAGAGCTACCGATGCACAGAGCTACCGATGCACACAGAGCTACCGATGCACAGAGCTACCGATGCACACAGAGCTACCGATGCACAGAGCTACCGATGCACACAGAGCTACCGATGCACAGAGCTACTGATGCAAAGAGCTACTGATACACAGAGCTACCGATGCACATAGAGCTACCGATAAGAGCTACAGATAAGAGATACCGATAAGAGCTGCCGATAAGATCCACCGATTAGAGTTTGAAGAGCTACCGATGGAAGATCCTACACCGAGTCAACCGTACACGTCTACAAACAAACAGCTACCTATAATGAACTGCGGAGTCAAATCCTATATCCTCGACACTATTTGTTTATTACACTAACGGTTACATTTGTTACTTTTGATGCATTTAATGTTATTAAATGATTTATGTTTCCATTTCAGGAAACCGTACCAAGTACGATCGAAAAGCATAATCATTCCGTTCTTCTCGGAAAAACAACAAAAAAAGGACGGCATAAAAAAGGACATCGTGTATGTATCAAAGAGACGTGAAAAAGACAAGAGACTTGAATAGATCGAGCGCACAGAACATACTAGCGATCAAGCTCACAACGTGCCAAGAACAACTGGAGAACTTGCAATCACAAGACTACTACTACCAGACTCCAGAACACAGAGCATACATCGAGAAATCTATTCTAAAGAATAACTACACAGAACACTTCATTTTCTGAGCCGATAACCAAGCTGAGCCTGGAAGCACTGAAAGAAGAAACGATACTCTTTTTTTCAGTCGAATACCAGAGAAGGACACATAACCATTTCTGATCAAATCCAAAAGAGTCCAAAGCTGCACTGCAATCACCAGAGCCATTCCGAACTCTATATCTTTCTCTAAGTGATTTAGTATTTGCATTACGAGCAGTGTGTGTAGCCTATTAATTATTACACACACTGTCTCCTGAACCTTAACTGGAGGATTTGTAAATCCTCACTCACAATCTTTACATCCTTTATTTCCCACTGTGGATAGTGGTAGAGGTTGAGTGTGACCTAGACAGCTTTGAGCTGTTGTTTGTTATCCCACATATAACTGTGGTAGAGGTCTCTTGAACTGAACAGTGTGATCACTGTTGTTAACCCAGATCCAGGGTGTGGATCACTTTATATAAATATTGAGAGGACTAAGTCTCGGCTTGAGACTGAACCTCTTAGTTAACTCTTTTTTTTCTTTGTTACAATCTATATCCATACTATAAACATTTATTTCATTTTCTGCTGCTATTACTTTGAAATATAATTTATTTTCAAAGCTACTTCGATAGTTAAACTCGCAAGTGTTTATATTTATTATAAATCAGTAAGTTAGTCTCAAAAGTTAATCTAATCATCAGGTTAAGTTAACTGAGAATTAATAAATCTTTGAGAAACTAATTGAAACTTTATAATCTATATATATTTACTAAAGTTTAATTTGTTTTTGAAATTGGGGGCTTTTAATAGAAATTGTTTTTAGCAGAAATTTTAATTGGAACTCAATTCACCCCCCCTCTTGAGTGTCCACTCCAACCAACAAATAAGTTGTTGAATATTTAATCATTAAAATATTTATATTCCATAAGTTATATTTTCCCTCCCTCCCTAGTATTATGGATCAATGACCAACACTGATCGAAATATACTTTTTGAAAATACACTAAAAGTGTAACCATTTCCTTTTCACCTCATCCCAAATCCACAAATCTATTATCCAAAGAGATAATCCATTTTTTAGCTACAAATGAATTAGTAGTCCCACAAAATGATGGGGGATTCTATTGCATAAAGAGATCCAATAATGGATAATATCACTATAAATAAGCTATTTCCAATTAATGAATGTTATCTTTCATAACGTAATTAATATTCCCAAATATATTCATAAATTTATCAGTTCCAATATTAAATTTATTGACTTTCTCAGTATGTAAATCTCAATATCTTCCACTTGTATTAAAACCCTTCATTTGTCAAGGAACTATTTATAAAAAATGGAATACACTAGATTATATTGTAGCATTATAAAACATATTGTATATTCCCAATACATGTGGAATACTTAACATAAATTGAAAAATTTATTCATAGCTAATCTCATAATAATAAACATGTTTTCTTTGGGGATATCATTGTTTTCAATTTATTCATAATGGTTTGTAAATAAAATGTAAATCATCCAAAGAATATCCCCTAGGAGTGTCAAACTAGGTGTGTAGTAAGACATATTATCATGCACCTGGAGACCATCATGTCTAGGCCAATGAACCATTTTTAGATTTGTTTATAACATCCTGTGTTTTTAGAAGGAAACACAATGTTCGATAACATACATGATATGCCACATCAAGATTAATTAACAAATAAATATTATTATTTAGTCTGGTAGTTATCACATTTCCATTATAATAGAAGTTTTGAAAATATGGTTTACAGATGTTTATATAATGATTTATTTGTTTTGTAATTAACTAGAAATGAAAATAAAAAATCCAACTGAATATAAACGATGTTTTTTTGGAAAACTATTTGAATTTTAATAATTGTGTTTATAAAATAATAAAATAACTATTTTTGGATTATATTAATGGAATATAAATTAAATATAATGCTTAAAATTCAAGTAATGCATTTTCTAGACATTATATACGAACAAATATAATTTTATTGATAAAATGAGTATTTTCTAAAAATTTAGTTTTTTCCACCTTTTGATGAAACACATATCTTAAATATAGTTTTTTTATTATTTTCTATATTATTTTTTTTCAAAATAAAATTCATTTTTAAATTTATAATATCAAAATTATATTATGGTGAATTTTTGGTATTTTCTTGAAAAGTTTCATTTTTTGATTAATACTAAAAACACAACATTGTTAGTTAAAAACTGAATTTTGATTTAAATAATTATTATACATTAAAAAAATTTCTAAAGTCACAAGAGTTCAATTATACATACATTAATCAAATTTAGTTAACTGGATTAATTTTTATATTAAAATTAAATAAGTAAATGTAATGATATTTTGAATGTCTCTTTTACCTGCCTTCTCGACACATCTGCAGGATTAATGTAAAACTTAATTTAGCCACATCTGTGAATTGGACATTGAAAAAAGAAAATACATGGTTTTAATAAGTATTAAAGTGGTAGTCTAATATGATCAACTTATGTTTTGGTGGATTGTAACTTTAGTATTTTATTTCCCATAATTAAGGGTAAATTAAGTAATTAAACGTAAAATTAATATTATGATAATAGAACATTACCCTAACACATTTCTTAATTTCATTAAATATGTTTTTTTTTTGACCCAAGTAAACCTTATTCCGAAATATAATCTTTTTAAGACACCCAGGTAAGGATATGAAATTTATTATATTTTATTTAAAGATTAGTTGAAAATGTACTACTCATAATTATGTAAAGTAGATAATTTTTAATACATGGTTATATAGAATATAAAATCATCTATAAATAAAAATTTCATAGATAAATTTTTTTATCTATATCAAGATAATTTATATATATTTTTTATAAATTAAATAATTAAATTTAACTGTGATATAATGATGATGAAACAATAGAGTTTTTAAAAAAAATCTAATAAACGATATTAATAATATTAAAATAAATATAATCTGAAATATTTTATGTGTCATGGACCACCTTCTCTAAGGTGAGGGAAGGGACGAAAAAGTGCCCAGCCCTTCCTTCCTCAAGGTGAATGAGAGATAATGGCCCCAGAGTCCTGCCTTCAGTAGGCCCCAGAGTGGATACTAACACCAAGGGTATAAAATCTCACATAAATACAAGGAATTTCCCTTTTTATAGAACAAGATCGGGATATAAGATTGTAAATACCAGCAAAAGCAAAGAATAAGGGTAAAAGTAAAGCGATGAATCCATCCCCACAAGCATGTTCAAAAGTAAAACTGATACAAAGTAAGACAAAACACCCAGGTAATGTACCAAAGAAAAGAAACTAAAAATTAATAGAAACTATCTCGACACCCAATAAATTAAGGTCTAGCATGGTCCTCGATGTCCTCCTGGAATCTTGAAAGTAGTTTTACATATTTTGGGTGAGCATACAATTTTACTTAGTAGGGAAACTAAAGCTACTTGCAGACAAGTGACTGAACTTACCAATTCCCCTGTGAGAAAAAAATAGAACCTCAAGAACCTAACAATGGATAGTAACCAGATTGACCTTTCCAAGGCACACTCACCAATGTAACACTAGTCTTGTAAAGTAACAATATAAGCACATCGACATTTGGGTACCCATATCACCACTTTACCACTGGTTAACTGCTTATTCATAACGATCTAACATCCTGACGATGACACTCTTCCCACACACAGTCCCACTACCAAATCCTTCCCAGACACACCTGGGCCTCAAACCACACACAACCATGCCTGCAGAAACTTGGGCCACAATAACCAACAGCACACCTAAAGACACCTAGGCCAGAACAACCACCACCATACCCGAACAAAATTGGGACTCATCTCAATGATTCTTGTGAAAAAAAACCAATTTTTCAAAAAATGGAGCCCCTCATCCAAAACCAACCGTTTCGAGAAGAATCATGGACTGTGGTAAGACTCAAGGAATTACAAACATCCCAGATATGCCTGAGCGGTTAGATCCGTAAGAGGGTACGAGGAAGAAAAGCAGTAACCATCCATCCATCCTCCCACCAGGATGTTGGGAAAGACACCCTCCCCCATGAAATAAAGGTGTTCGACACATAGTGATTGTCATGGTTAGGGTTAATATAGAAAAAACATGGAATTACAATATATATAGATGAAAACCCACCCATCTCCAACCTACGAATTTCACAAGAAAATACAAAAATCTCACACCAGCACCACTTTTTCTACTAATCCTACATGCACTACCATACAAAAACAACAACTAATCATAGAAACAACCCCCTTTTTGTTCAATTTCAATTTATTAATTTAAGGGGATTAACTTTAAATTACTCTACGACTGCCAGGAACTATCAACTGTAACCACACCAAGAAACAAGCAAAACCAAATTGTAGTCCCAATACACAACAACACTAACTTGACATGCAATCCCACTATATATCCCTATTCAACTCATGCCACTATTATTATTCAATGTGATATAGCGCATTATTTCTCTTACAACCCAGATCTATAGCCCTGCTTTCTAGAAAAATCCCCAATGCAGTCCCACTACATATCGAGTCCACAACCACACCGTAGTCCAACTTCTCGACATCTCTTTGCGAATACAACACAACATAAATCAGTTTGGATGACTACAAGTTCATAAATTATACAATCAATCAATTTCGTGGACTCAGACCCCAACACACCCCCTGTACACCCCACATACTGATCCCACAAAACCCAGACTAGAACACACAACACGTAATCAAAACCATCGAACCAATCATATTCATATTTAACTGTCAAGTGTTCTTTAATTTCCTATTTAATATAAACATGGTGATCATAAAACATGTTTGATCATGGGGACTCACTTTATTTAATAGAGTGTTCATGATAAATCAAATTTCATGTTTCATATGTACATCAAAAAATCACAACGAAATAGATCACTACCAGTGCATAAGAAAAGACCACCAACGACCATGATTTTCCAGAGGCATATAGCCATAACGTCCATATAATAATCAAATATAACAAAATTGATCAGGCGACCAAAATCTTACCATACCTCATCCAATATTTATTTTCACAAGTTATATTTTTTATCATATTAATTACCTATTTAATTCTCATTTCAGGAAGAGTATACAACCATTTTGTACAAGGAATAATTAATATACCCACCCCACATGATGCACAATTAAAGAGAAGACAAAGAAAGTCTCTAATTGGACAATCAATGATCAAAGTTCATTCTTTCTCCAAGAATAGAGGATAGCACAACTTGTAGGAAGAACTCCACGAAGGCTGGTCTGGAAGGGCTCCAACATGAGCACATGAATAATCAAGGGACGAAGTATCTAGGTGCACTAAGATAAATGAAAAAGACGAAATAAGAGAGGATATAAAAATAATAATAGGCCACATATTAAAGTCCTGGAGTCCTTTTCAATTTACATTAAAGTCAGATCATGGATTTACCACACAGCTTGGTGGTTTCAGACAATAGAATTAATTGAGATCTAATAATTCCCATCAGAAATGGTAGAGATAGACCAGCAGATGGCTGTAAGATAATAGATTAACATTAAATAGAGAAAAACATGTAATTGTGGATAAACTGGAAAAACATGAACAAACTGGAGGAACTGGAAATAAGTTACCAATTGGTGAGTCACCAACATTGATCCACCAAAGGGTGAGATACTGATGTGACCTACCGACACCTTGACCTATCAAATCCCTAACCTACCAACACCTCAACCTACTGATGCCCTGACCTACTAACACACTGATAAACCAACACTGATGTCCTCGACTCACCAATGCCCTGAACTACTGATGCCCTAAGCTACTGATACCAGCGCTCTCGACTCACCAAGAACCTAACATACTGACATAGATTCCTTAGACTCACCAATGATGACACTCTTGACTCACCGATGCTGACACCCCTTGACTCCCCGATTCACTATCATGCCGACACATTGACATGCTGATGCACTGATATACCGATGCAATGACATGCTGATGGAAAAAATGTAAGTTTATAAAACTAAAGAAATGATCCACCGAGTTCCCCTGGAACTCCTCAAGACTAGATTTTCACAAGGAAGGGAATGGGTAAAACCTGAGTTATTACATCCGATACTTCTTAATCTATTCTCATACTTGATAATTTTAATCTAACCAAGAAGAATAGTGGTCTAAAATACCATCCCTTAATCTACCAATCAAGAGAAAACCACCCTATGTTGAAAACTAGTGTGGAAACCTCAACATCATGGAACACCTCTATCATCTATCTCTTGAACAACTAGGGAGACACTAAGGCACCACTATCCAAATAAATCAAACAAACACCAAGGCTCACAGTGTCCAGATACATGGATTTGGGAGATCCTTCCCCTTTTCAAGTTACTATCCACATTGGGTGGTACTTAGTTTTCAACATGGTTTTAATTTCATCAATGTTAATGAATTATGATTGGGGATCCGGTTCTATCCTCCCCATAGTCAGGTATTTTCACCGAAAAATAGTGATAATGGAAACAAATTATCATACAACAAGAAGGGTCAAACATTACATCATAAGCAAGGAACAAAAAAAATCAAAATTCAAAAAATTCTCTAGGTACTAGGAAAGAATCGGTGCCTCCCATTCATAGGTACTCTCCTCGAGGCAACCATTCCTCCATAACTCACAAACCTAGGGAATGGTCTGTCCATGATGCACCTTCTCTTTACAATCCTCGATTCTCATAGGTCTTTCCAAGAATGTCACATCATCCTAGAAATCCAAGTCTTCCCATTCTAGGATGTGGGAGTTATAGTGTAGATTCCAACGAAGCTATGATACATGAAATATGTTGTGGATACTCTCCAAACGCAGTGGTAACGCCATCTAATATGTCACCTCGTTGACTTATCCCAACACCTCGAATGGTCTAATGAACCTAGGAGAAAGCTTACTCCCTTTCCAAACCTCTGCTATCCACAATGATGGGAAACCTTAAAGAACAAATTATCCCCAACTTCTAAATCCAGGGGTTTCCTCTTATGATTGGCATATGACTTCTTCCAGTCTTTAACTACCTTCATCCTTTCACGCACAAGATGAACCTTCTTCTTTGTGCTCTTCACCATCTATGGGCCAAGAACACCTGCCTCCCCAACCTTTTTCCACTGTACAAGTGAATGAAGTAGTCTTATGTAAAGGGATTATAATGGTGTCATTCCAATAGTATATTGATAGCTATTATTTTTGGTAAACTCCACCAGGGAAAAGTTTTGTACCCCTAATCCTCCAAAGTCAAGAACACACGCTCGATGCATGTCCTCCAATGTCTGGATGGTCCTCTCTGTTTACCCATCCGTATAAGGGTGAAAAGTAGTGCTAAGGCATAGTCGAGTGACAAAAGCATGATGTAATACCTTAAATAATCATGAAGTAAAGATTGTATCGCAATCTGAAATGATGGATCTTGTAACTCCATGTAGCCATAAAAATTCAACGACCTACCTCTATGATAAGGCATCCACTACGCTCATCTCCTCAACCACTAAGAAGTGATATGACTTCACAAATTGGTCCACAACTACCCAAAAAAGATTAGATCCTCCCTCAGCCCTGGGTATTCTAGTAATGAAATCCATAGAGAGATCATCCCACTTCCACTCGAGAACATCTAATAAATGCAACCAACTACAAAGAACACGGTGTTCAACCTTCACCTACTGACACAAGAGGAACCTTGCCACAAACTCCGCCGCTACCCGCTTCACTCAAAGCCACCAAAACATACCTATCAAGCCCTGTTCCATCTTGGAGACTCCTTGATGTACCTCTAGGGGTGC
This sequence comes from Viscum album, assembly GCA_963277665.1. NCBI lineage: Eukaryota > Viridiplantae > Streptophyta > Magnoliopsida > Santalales > Viscaceae > Viscum > Viscum album. The sequence goes on along the minus strand of OY728132.1, from coordinate 322,186,017 downwards.
TTTATGGAACTAACCAAAAACTACTTCATTCATCGCCACCAGGAAAAATAGCTTCCCACTGAAAAACATCCAATTCTGACTATCCTCCATCCATCCTTCCAGAGAATCACCCTGCCTAACACCACCACACATTACTTTAGCCTATGAAACACCCCACTGAGACTCCTCCACCTTTCGTACCAAGGATGACTGCACTGTCATATGAAATAGATAGCCTCTACTATCCTCCACTATTAAGCCCATATTCAAAGCATCCAACTCCTCCATCGCCTTACAAGCATTTTACAACTCTCTAAATACAACCATATGTGACTTCTTGCTGAAGGAATCGACCACCACATTCCCATTTATTGAGGTGTAGGAGATATTGATGTCTTAGTCTTGAAGAAAATCCATCCACCTCCTCTTCCGCATGTTCAGGTCTCACTGGGAGACGATATACATCATGTTTTTGTTATCCTTGAAGACCAAGAACCGTTCCTAAATGAGGCAATGTCACCATAACTTTAGTATGAACATAATTTCTAATTGTTTCAGGTTGTGGGTGGCATAGTTACATTTGTGAAGGAATGACTGCCTAGACCCCTAAGAGTTCACTACCCAGTTCTGCATCAATAGACACCCCAAGACAAAACCCAAATAATCATAGATTTTTTTTTACATAAACCCCTCCTCGGGAATAATCTACAGTGGGGAACTGGACAACTTCCCTTTTATATAATTGAAAGCTAACTATCACTTCTCACTCTAAAAAAATTGTGGTCCTTTCTGGTTAAAGCCGACAATATAGACACAACTAGAGAGAAGTCTAGTACGAACCTTCGGTAGTAACCTACCAGACCCAAGAAACTATGAACCTCTACCACATTTTTTAGTTATTACTAAGAAACAACTACTTAGAAAATCGATAGGTCCACTATTATTCCCTAATGGGACACCACGTCCTCTAATAATTTCACCACTCTTGTCCAAAACATGCACATGGACAACTTCCCATAGAGCTAGTGGTGTCATGGGACATCCCAAACTGTCCTTAGATGCTGAGCATGATCCTACTATGATCTTGAGTAGATCATAATGTCATTGATGAACACAACCACAAACTGGTCCAGATACTCACAGAAAACAGAGTTCATGAGCCCCATGATCATAAGTGGTATGTTCATAATTCCAAACAACATGACCATGATCTCAAAGTGACTATACTTGCACCTGAAATCATTATTCAGAATGTCATACTCATTTAACCTCAACTGTTGATATCCATACCATAGGTCATTCATAGACAACCAATATTCTCCCTTCAACTATTCAAAAAGGTCATTGTTCCTTGGGAGGGGTAATGGTTCTTGATCGTCACCTGATTTAGTCTCTGGTAGTCTATGCACATCGAAAGACCACTGTCTTGCTTCTTTTCGAACAATATTGGAGCACCCTATGGAAACATGCTTGGTCGGATAAAACCCTTCTTAATCAGGTCATCGACCTGAACCCGCAACTCTTAAAGTCAGAAGGTGCCATTCATTAGGAATCCATCAAAATCAGACGTGCACTAGGTTGTAAGTCCATCCCAAACTCAACATCACGTCGAGGGGCTATAGTCACAACCTCTTTATAGGAGATGACCAGGAACTCATTGAAAATCCCCAGAACATCCACCATTAGTGAATACGATGACTCCACTAATAGCTTGAATATAAAAGAAATAAGGGTATCCATATTCCAGATACACTCTTAAAAACCTTTCTTTCTAACGAAAGTTACACACTAACCACCCATATCTGAAAACATGACCCTTCTCTGGAAGAAACCATTTACATCATGCATGGAAAACAACTATTCAATGCCTAGGATGACATTTTATGGCTACATTTATAGTATAAGAAGATCCCCACTAGACTGATGCAGTCCCAATATCAGTCTACATATCTAAAAAACATTAAACATGTTGGTCTGTCCTACAACTAGTGTACTCAACACCAGGGGCCTGGAAATTATCTCTACTCCTAGACCAAATTCCTGGGCTAGAATATGTGAAACAATGGAGGGTGAACCTCTTGAATCAAAAAAATCATTGGAAAGAGTACTAAATAGATTGATCGTACCTTGAACAACTTCTAACCCTGTTGGAACTGCTACCTCTGAGGCGTGAAACTGATCACGCCCAACCCCTCTGCCCGTCAACTATCAAACACCTCCCTGACTATGCCTTATTAAAGGTCCTTGAGGGGTGCCATGAGGTTGTCCTCCTCCAGAACTATCCACCATCAGTGGATAAGGAGCTTTCTGCCCCTGCTACTTGAAGGGTCTAGTTGACAACTATTGCTGCTGAGGTGGGTACTAAACCTACCCACCCCCACTATACTCTACTCAAACAAGGAACTGATTGAAAAGATTCAGATGACTGCCAAAGGTAAATCACCTTAGTCCTATGCCCATGGAGAATGGGCAAGGACCAGGAGATCAGAACTGGAACTGCTAATGCCTACTCCCCACTGGCTGAATCTTTGAACGCCCTGATGCAGAAGACCTAATACAGAAGGCCTTTCCATTTGAAGAACATAGTTGGCTCACTATCGTAGCAAACCTTCTTGCATGTGAATCCTCTCTAATAATTCAGAATTTTTCTGATCCTCCATGTACGTTGTTAGAGTAAAGGGAGTAAAAACATAATAAAAAGAAGGTTAGAGTGAATCCTCCAAGCTTCGTTCCTACAACACCTCATACAAGAATAGATCCAGAGCAATATGAAAGATATCCTTAAACCTGATCCCCAAATCCCTTACCAACATACTCCCTTACTGATAGGAGAGAAGCTCCTGAATCTTCTTGGAATTCATCGTGGATGAAAGAAATCTGCCCGAAACTCCTTCTCAAGGTCAGTCCATGAAATCTTAGTTTCCATCCTCTCCCTAAGACAGAGCATCCACCACTGACGTGCCGATCCTTACATCTATTTCACTACAAGAGGATCCTTGTACTCAGTCGGAGAACAGATCATACTAATAGCGATCACCATCTCCTCGATCCAGCTCTCTGTCTCTTTATTCGAGACTCTAATCTCGTATTTTCCTAGATTCTACCACTGGAAAGAACAAAGAGTCTTCTACCACTGGTCATCCTCTTCATCTCGATCGACCCTCCATTAGACATCTAGATCAACCTTCTCAGCATTTATTTCTTGTACAAACCACGGACGACGTCGGGGAGCCATAACTAAAAATGGAAATAAAGAACTCATAATATCGAGTAGTGGAATTTGAATTTTGTATGAACTCTTTATTTATTTTAAATTCCCAAAACACCCAAGAAACACAAGAATACATGTAATTTTGATGAATGTATCTTTTCCTAGGGTCTCTACCCTACAATAATTGTATTTTCACATGGTTGTTCATTAGTTCTAAAGTCCTTGCATCAGATCATGAGGGTGCCTAAAACTCTGTGTCCTAGCCCGTCTTCCTTGACCTACTTCACACACCATGATTTCCTAACACTGTTTCCCTACCATCCCATGCAATCCTCACAATGCCAAACTGTGAAATCCATCCTATCTCTCAAACATAACCATTGATACCATTCTATCATGAACCACATTTTCCAAGGTGAGGGAAGGGAAAAAAATTCCCTACCCTTCCTTCATCAAAGTGAAGGAGAGATAATGACCACTTCGAGTCCCTCCTTCAGTAGGCCCTGGAGTGGAAACAAGAACCAATGGTATATAATATCACATAAATGGATGTCATTAAAAATTTTTAAAGAACAAGATCAGGAGATAAGATGGTAAATCCCATCAACACCAAAGAATAAAGGTAATATTAATTCTAATAATCCACTCCCACATGCATATTCAAAAGTAAAATTGATACAATGTGAGGCAAAACACTAAAGTAATGTACCAATGAATAAAAACTAAATAGAAACAACAATTATCCTGACACATGAGCTAGTAAGGTCCACCAAAGTCCTCAAAGTCCTCCAAGAAACTGGAAAATGGTTTTACATATGTAGGGTGAGAATATAGGTATACTTAGTAAGGAAACTAAAGCTACTCGTGCACAAGTGAAGGAACATACCAATGACCCTATGAGAAAATAGTAAAACCTGAAGAACCTACCATGGAATACTAACCAACCCATCCTTTCCAAGGCACATACACCCAATTAATGACAGTCAAGTAATGTAATAATATAAGCACATCGATATTTGGGTACCCCACACACCACTTTCGTATTAGTTAAATGCCCATTCCTAATGATCTAACGTCTTCACGCTTCCAATCTTCCCACACATAGTCCCACGGACACAACCTTACTGCAAACACTTGGGCCTCAAAAAAAAACAAATCCATTCTCATAGTCACCTATTTCACAGTGACCACCTCCCATCCCAAAGAAACCTAGGCCTGAATAACCATATCTATGCCCGATGACACCTGGGCCTCATCCTGAAGATACTTTGGAAAACAAATCTGGCCCAGAGACACCTGGGCCTCTCATTCAAAAACACTGGTGCTCGAAGAATCTTAGACTTTGGTAAGCCTCAATCCATTACATCCTACCTAGATACACCCAAGAAGCAATATCTAAAAGAAGGTTCAAGGAAGAAAATTAGTAACCATACATCCATCCTCCCACCAGGATGTTGGGAAAGACACCCTCCCCCATGAAATGGAGGTGTTCGACATGTAGTGCTCAACAATAGTGGGGTGAATGTAGGAAACACAAGGAACTACAATATATATATATGTAAACAACCACTTAGCCCCATATTACGAGTTACACATGAACATACAACAAGCCCACACCAACACCTCTTTTGGTTCTACTCCAACATGAACAACCATACAACAACCACTTCCAAGCATATAACCAACCACCTTTTTGTTAAATTTAAATTTATTTATTTAAGGTTATTCACTTTAAATTATTCTGTCATAATTGGGAAATTGGCATATGTAACCAGACCAAATAGTGAACAAAACAAAACTATAGGACCATTGCACAATAACATAGAACTAGACTTGTAGTCCCACCGCATGTCCTTGTTCAACTCCTACCACTATCATCATCCAAAGTGATACCACCCATTATTTCTTTGTAAACATCGCCCTATATCCCCATTACCCAAAGAAATCCCCAATACAGTCCCACTACACAACCAGTCCACAACCACACCGCAGTCCCACAACTCAAAATCACTTCACGACCACAACACAACATAATGGCAGTTCGGCTGCCTAAAAGTTCTTCCATTCAACATTAAATCAATATCTCAAACTGAGAAAACAACACACCCCCTATACCACCTCACATACTAAGCCCACAGAACCCAGACCATAACAAAAAACACATAATCACAACCACCAAACCAGGAATATAAAAATTTAACTGAAAATAGTTCTTTAGTTTCCACTTTAATATAATTGGAGTGATAAAAAAGGTATGATTGATCCTAGTGAATCTATTTATTTAACCATGTGTATGTGATTAATCAGACTTCATGTTACATCTGTACATCAAAATATCACAAGGAAATAGTTCAACACAAGTGCACAAGTAAAGACCACCAATGACCATGATTTTATAGAGGCATACAACAACAATAGCCATATAAGAATAAAAGATAAAAACTAGAACATGCGAAGAATATCAAACCACGCCCCGACCATTATTATATTTATATGAGTTATATTTTTATTATATTAAATCATTGTTTAATTATCATTTAGAAAAGAGTATGTAGACATTCCTTGCATGCAATCATTAATATCCCCACCCCACCTGATGAAAAATTAAAGAGAAGAAAAATAATTTCCCTACTTGGACATTCAAAGATCAAATTTTCTTCTGGCGCTAAGAACAGGGGATGGCGCGTCTTGTAGGAAGAACTCCACGAAGGCTGATTGGGAAGGGCTCCAACATGGTAGCATGAATTGTCTTGGGAGGAAGTCTTTAGGTGCACCAAGAGAAACAAAGAGGAATAAGGACGAGAGGATATTTTCATAAGAAGAGGACCCATCTTAAAAATATTGAGACCATTTCGAAGTATATAAAAGTCATATCATGGATTTACCATGTATCTTGGTAGTTTTACACATTGGAATTAATTGAGATTTATTAATTCCCCTTGAAAAAATGGAGATAGACTAGCGAATGGTTGTGATTTGACAAATTAACATTAAACAGAGGAAAACACGTAACAGGGGCAAAACTTAAAAAACTGGGAAAACTAAAAAACTAGAAATGAGCCATTGATGGGTGAGTCACTGATGATGAGCCACCAATGGGTGTGTTACCAATGTGACCTACTGATGCCTCTACCTACCGATGCCTGAACCTACCGACGTCTCGACCTACCGATATCCTGAATTACTGATGCCTTGACCCACTGAATATGACGCCCTTAACTCACTGACGCCTTGACCTACCAACACCATAACCTACTGAAACTGATTCCCATGAATCACTAACGTCCTGACCTACCAATTCCATGACCTATAGACACTGATGCCCTCGACTCAGTGATGGTGACACCATTGACTCACCGATGTCGACGCCCCTTGACTCACCGATGCACTGTCATGCCGACACACTGACATATCGACACACTGACATGAAAACACAATGACAAGCCAATGTACTAACATGATGATGGAAAAAACTAGAATTTTGGAAAAATCGTGAAACGAGCCATTAAGAGCCCTTAGAACACATAAACAAAATATTTTCGAAAGGAAGGGCATGGGGAAAATCCGGGTTATTAAATTATGCCATAAAATAATTTAATGGATGAATATAACATTTTATACATGAGTTAATGTAGTTTTTTTGACGGAATCAAGTTGTTATTATTTTTTAAAAAACAACTCAAGTAATGAATAGTGTAAAAATTCACATAAATAATATCTTATCATATACAATATGTAATAATATGATATAAAATTTATAAAAATACAATATTTGGAAAAGTAGTTTTTATACAATATTTCATGTTATAAATGACCCAGTTATGGGTATTTTGGGATGTTATTGTAATTATATTAACCCTCAAAAATATATATTACATGGTATCATGGTAAGAATTAAAAAGGTTACATAAGGGTAAAAAAATATAAGCATTAAAATATAATAAATAACTTTATAAAAAGTATTAGAGAGAGGATTTAGAACCATAATCATATTATCATCTTAATATCATAATTTTGAATCATTTTGAATAAAAAAATATTTTTTTTAATTTAATAATTCAAGAGTTTCAAAGGGTGCCCGTCACCTCTCTTATAAAAAGGCACCCATTCATATATATTCTTTACACTTAAAATTTTTTTATATCAATTCCTAAACACAAAACTTTATATATTTCATCCCCACATTCTAGATTCCTTATTCTAGGCATAACACCCTTCATAGAAGTTTTATGGTGATAAAAAAGGTGATCATCTGATGGACAGGTTATGTTTTCTATTTAAGTGTTTCTAATTTATTTCTTCTTCCACATCATTCATATATTCATAATCCATGATTAAATAATAAATATAGTATAAAAAATATACTAATATGTTGTTATGTGAATACGATCACTTAAATCCATATCCACTTTCATGAAATGGGAATATAATTAATCGTTCGTGCATACGTGTGAACTGTCACCACCACGAACATATGTAATTAATTTTCCATAATTTTGTCTCAATACTAGTTATAATGATGAAATTAATGTTCATATGTGATATTAATGAAATTGATATCATTTTATGAGAATAATATATCAAATATTTTCTTACCTTCCATGCACATAAAAATTATATAATCGTTCAGGTGTATGTGTGAACTATCACCACCACAAAGCAATGTGATTCGTCTTTAATCCCTGAATCACATGGATAAAATAAATAATTTTATTTAAATGATTAGTATTATATTAATGTTATTATAATCCTTATTTAATGATAAAATAATACTAAACTTATTTCCATAATGATATTTGAAAAATAGAAACATTACTCATGTGTACGTATGACTTACTATCTCCATGATTGTAACACAATTCATTTTTCATAATCATAATTAATGGTCTTATTTAATAGTATAATTTTTTGTATAAATGTTATTATTATGTCATGAATATTATTCCTTATATAATTTATTTATGACCATTTTGATTATAGAAATTATATAAAAGTCATTTAGAGTCAAGTACCAAATAATGTCAAAACGCCGGACATGAACTTAAATAATTATGTAATTATTTTAAAAAGATAATACGTGATATAAAACGAATAAAAAAATTAAATAAGATATCATGAAATTAAATAATTAAATTATGTTTATTATTTAGGAATATAATGATTTTATATGATGAGTCAGACTCAATATAAGATATTTCATCTCAATCTCCTTTCATTGAGGCATTTCTTGATGATATAAAACATTATTATTTTATAAGGTGTACATAATGAAACTATTAAATTTAATATCCATATTTTATCTATAATCACTTTATTCAATTTTTTGGTAAAATTTATTCTTCATGGATATTATGATTTGAATGTTTAAAGTGGTATGAGACACTTTGAATGTTTAAATATTTAATTATTAAAACTTTTTTCTCCATATCAATATTCTTGAAATTACTTTACTTACTTATTTTTGTAGATATTAATATATTCTATTTATATTTATATTTATATTTCTAATTTAATTCCATGGTTTTCAAAAAGTAATGTTTTTAAGTATTTTTATATAGAACATTTTGATAAACGATAAAAATAATGTTCTACTATTATCATATACGTCGAAGATGAAATTTCTCTCATCATGTCCATTATTTTATTTTCATCATCCTTTGTAAGATTTCATGATTACTTAAATGAAGAAAATATTTATCATTTGGGGTATTTTTGTATTAAAAATTAGTTCTTCAAAGAAATATTTTCTTTTATATGAAAATGTTTTTAAAATGGGATTAGTTTATGTTTTTCAAAAAATGTTTTATGATGAAACTGTTTTGTTCATGAAATGGTACATAAGAATTATAGGAAAAAAGGTGAGCCTGATTCAAATTATACAAATGTTTGATCCACATTATAGCTCACAGGTGATCCCGACACAACTTATATGAAGGGTTGATCCCCATTATATCTCATGGGTTATCCCATTATAGAATATAAGATGGGATGACCCCCATTATAGATCACATGTGAGACCAATATAGCTTATATGAAGGGTGATCCCATTTATAGATCTCCAATTAATTGGGTTGTAAAAATATTGGTTTTTATCCATATGGTTATTCCAATTATTAATGTTCTGAAAGGGTTTTATGTATATGATTCTATAAGTCACCTAAATAAGATTTTGTTGATTTTTATTGGTTTCAATGAATTTTTTGGTGAAACAATTATGTATTTTATTCATGTGGTTATGTATTATTTCATTCACTCAATGAAAATTAAATGTGTTATCATGTTTTTCACTATAGTAATGGTTTAATTTTTTCCCTTATTGTGCTTTTGTTTCTCATCCCTTGTTTTTAAAGTATTTCATAGGACTTAAGGATGAGTGAGGGATAAAAACAATTCATGTTGAATTTCATGAAGAGTATAATAAAATAGATCATGTTTTATTTCAAAATTGATAGATTATGAAAAAGCGTTAACTTTGTATATTTTTGTTTTATTATGTAGGATTTATTTCCTAATTATAAAAAACTCTAAACTTGAAAAGATCCTCAATTTCATATAAAGTAAAATTCAAAACATAACTCATGATTAAGTAATATTTTAAAATTGGGACCTTTTAGTTTGTCTCAAATGATAGTTTAGAAAAATTTAGAGGTTAGGATGGTTTTAATTTCATTCCAATGAAGGATTTTAATTTGTTTTTAAGTTGAAATTAGATAGCAATTTAAAATCACCATGTTGCTTCATCTAAACCATGTTTGATCATAATTGGTTTCCACAAACGAAATAGGAATGTTGTAATGGGAATGTATCAAGAAAAAAACGACCTATCAAATCAACATCATGAGGTGGTCATAATTGGAACTGAATAGTTGGTTTCTATGATGTATCAGTTGACACAAGCTATAAATGGTTATGGAATCCATGAAGAAGATCATCTAGATCAACAATAGCAAAATATGTTTTTTGTGGAACATTTTTGGAGGAAACATCCCCCATAATTTAATAGATCATCTGACCCTGTGATAGATGAAAGATGGATCATTTCCTTGGAGAAGATATTTTAAGTCATTGGATGTTTGGAAAATCAAATGATAAATCTTTCCATATATCATTTTTAAGGTGACATTGATTGATGATTGTCACTGTTTAACAATACTAGATAGAATAATGATCTTGATTCCCTGTAATGGGAAATGATTAAAAATATTTCCCTTCAGAAATGATTCCGATGGGGTTTTAAACATTGGATGGATAAAAAATTCATAGACTTAATGAAGTATGATGGTGATTATGTTTCGACATATGAATTGAACTTCAAAAGATTTTCCAAGTATGTTTCCGATTTTATTTGAGAAGTTAAAAGTAAAATTAATAGATTTTACATTGGATTAAAACCATGGATATGAATAGATTTGGTCTCCTGGGAATTTAAAATATATTAAAAGGTGGTTAATTATGATGAGAAATTTGAAATGAAGTTTTATTACACTTACATTCCATGAGATGATTGGAGTAAGAAATGGTAAAGGTGGAAGGCAATGGAGAACCATCCAAATAAGAATTCTGGTGTTAAGCCTAAAACTTCTTCCATGTTTGGTAAAATAAATTTTAGTGAATGCATGTCATGATTTGAAAAGGTTTATCAATGTGGTAAGTTTGGTCACATGTTTTGTGACTATAAGGAAAAGGATCTGGACTATCCAATAATAAGATAAGAGATATGCAACATACATTATTATTATTTATCTAGAATAAGTTGAGACATTATAAAAATATGTGTCTGAAGTTAGTTACACATGGAGTAAATCACTATAATAAGAAAAAAATGATTCCGGAAAATCTTTTTATGCAACTTTAGTTTATTTTGATACATTTGGTGAAGTAATGGAAGCTCCTCAGATCCTGATATTTTTCAATGTATAACCATAAATTCAACCTTCATTGGTTTTATGTGATGTGATTATATGTTATTAAGGAAAATTCTAGGAGATGTATTATTGGGTACCTTTTATGTATGGATTTTGATTAATGTTATGTATTATTTGACTTTTTGACATCAATTTTAAGATATTATTATACTTTGGAGGTTGTGTGATATTTGATTATTAATGTTATTTTTAGGAATATATATCATAATTATGGAATTTTATGAGGAAGGACATGTGATAATATAAATATATCAAGTATGTATATTTCCTTATTTTTATAAATGGTTAAGAAATTCCTAAAGTCTTAGAAAATTACTTTGAAAGAAAAAACGATATTCATTTATATTTTTTCTTACTACGAAACCAATGATGTTTTAACCATTCTCAAATTTATAGTTTTGTGTTTTTTAGATTTCTCCTGACCATGTTCTCTATAAAATTACATCACAACTTGATTTCTAGTTTTTCATCTATTTCCATGTTTTCATACATGGAACTATAGTATGTGTTATCTCAGCTGACCTTCATACTTGTTTTTATTTATTTTGAAGTGGAAGTTTTATTAATCCTTTTTTCCTATAAAGAGTTCAATAATTGTATTTTGAAAAGTAAACCTCATAGTTTTCAATACCATGTTAAAATTTTGAGGATGAAATTTATTAGGGGGGATATAACATCCGGAGTTTTAAAAATTAAAAGAAAATGTTCGATAGTGCACATGATACACCACATCAAGCTTAAATGAACAACAAAATATTATTATTTAATATGTTAGTTATCAACCAGCTATTAGAATGGTAGGAATGATCAGTGTTAATTTAATTATGAAGTCATTATTTATATATGATTATATAATTATGAATTAGTTACAAAATAAACTTGAAAGGATAATAAAAAAACCAATTGAATATAAAGGATTTGTTTTAATGAAATAATATTTAAATGTTAATAATTGTGTTTAAAAAATATAAAATCACACTTGTTGGATTATATTAATTAAATATAAATTTAATCTAATGTTTAAAATTATTTTATGTATTTTCTAGACATTATATAAAAATAAATAAAATTTTACAGATAAAATGAGTATTTATCTAAAAATGTTGTTTTCCCTACTTTTGATGACACACCTATATTAAATCTTTTTTTTTACTTTTTTATATATTATATTTGTAAAAATAAACTTCATTTTGGATTTTATAATATTAGTATCATCTTAGGATGATTTTTTTAATTTTTCTGAAATGTTTCATTTTTTTATGAATAGTGAAAAATACTTGATTGTAGTTAAAAACAGTTTTTTCATTTAAATAATTGGTATACATTAAAATGAACTTTTAAATTCACAATATATAATAATGAATGTATTAATATAATTTAGGTCTTTGGAATAATTTTTATATTGAAATTATATATAATAACATATTGACATTTGGAACACCTCTTTTACCCCCCTTATCACCACATCTGCAGGATTAGTTTTAAACATATATTAGCCTCTTCTGTGATTTTAATTTTGAAAAATAGTCATACATGTTTTCATATGATTATAAATTTTGATCTAATAGGATCAAATTAATTTTAGTTAAATTTTAACTTCAGTATTTTATTTACCATGATTAAGCATAAATAAAAAAATTAAAGGTAAAAATAACATTATAATATTACAAAATTTCCCTAAAACTTGTCCTAATTTCATTGGATAAGTGAATTTAGACCATAATAAACGTTATATCTAAATTACAACATTTTTCATCCACTTGGGTAAGAATATAAAATATACTATATTTTATTTTAAGATATATAAAAAATTATATAATAATATTTTAATTAAGTAAATCATTTATAATATATAATTATATAAAATATAAATTAGGATATAAATTTTAAATTTAAGGATACAATTATAATATACATCATTATAAATTTTTTATTATTTTTAGATGTAAAATAGTTGAATTTATGTTTGATGTATGGTGATGAAATAACCAATTTATTAAAAGAAGAATCAAATAAATGATATTAATAATGATCAAATAAATATAATTTGAAATATTTTTTTAAATAAAAAATTTTTATGTCTTAATATGAAATTTTAAGAATTAATAAATGTTATTTTTTGAATAAATAATGTTTTTGTGAATTTAAAAAAGCCTAGTAATCAATAGTTTGAAAATTGACATACTTTATATCTTAAAATATAAAATATTTAATTAAATAAATTAAAATTTTCAAAAATCCATGATTCTAAAAATTAGATTGTATAGGAATTATAATTTAATCAACAACTCATTTATGGATCATTTGGCCTATTATATTAATTATATTAAACCTCAATGTAAATATTACAAGATATCATGATACAAATTAAAATGTTTAATTAAGGTTTAAAAAAATATTATGATTAAACTAAAATCAATAAATGAATAAAAATTATTTTTAGAGAGGATTTAGAAAATTATTTATAAAATATTAGAGATATGAAAATTTTGAATCATTTATAATTAAAAATAATTTTTATTAATTTAATATTTTATGAGTTTCAAAGGGTACCTTTAACCACATCTATAAAAGGAATTCATTATTCTTTATTACTTATCCTTAAAAAACATTTTAGATTAGACAATAACTTCCCAAAAACCTTCCTATAATACCTAATAACATTCCAGATGCCTTATTTTAGGTATAAAACCCTCCTTATATGTGTTATGGGGTTAAAAAATGTGATCATCTAAAGGAAAGAAAATGTTTTTGTTTAAGTGTTTCTATTTTATTTCATGTTCCACTTCCTTCCAAAATTATTCATCAATGATGAAATAATAACTTTTGTATAATATATTTACTTATATTTTGTTACTTTAATATGATAACTGAAATCCATATCCACTTCCATTAAATGGGAAACAATAAATTGTTCATGCGTAGGTGTGAACTATCATCTCTACTAACTGATATAATTTGTTTTTCCGTAACCATCATTCAATACTAGTTATAGTGGTGGAATTCATTTACAAATTTTAAATTCATAAAATATTTATCTTCATAATATAATAATATATAAATTATGTTCTTACCTTATATGAACATAAAAATGATAACGTCCTTCATACGTACATGTGAACTATCATATCCACGAAGCAATGTGATTCCTTTTTAATCACCACTTCAAATGGATACTATAAATAATTGTATATAAAGGATTAATATTATATTAATCATGTTGTTATTATTTTTAATGATAAAATAGTACTTAACTTCTTTCCATAATGGTCATTGGAAAATTGAAACATTACTAATGTATACGTATGACATACCATCTCCATGGTTGTAACATAGTTTATTTTTCATTACCATAATTAATGGTTTTATTTAAAAGTATAATTGATGTATAAAGTTATTATTATTAAATTAATATTACTTTATAGATGATTGACTTAAGACCATTTTTACTATATACATTATATAATAGTCAGCTTGGAATCAAGTTCCAAATAACCTCAAAACATTCGACATGAACTTAAATAATTAAGTAATTTTTATAACATGGTAATAAGTCATAAAAAGGAATAATAAAAATAAAAACATGATCTAATGAAATTAAATAATTAAACAAAAGGTTATGATTCAGGATGATAAATATTTTGTGTGATGAATTGGATTCGGGGTAAGATATTTATTCTCAGACTCTTTTAATTAAGGCATTTCTTGATGATATGCACCTTTATTCTATTATAAGGTTTATATATTGCTATAATAAAATTTTATATACATATTTTATCTATAATTAATTTATTCAATGTTTTGTTTAAATTTATTCTTTCAATGATATATTTATTTAAATGTTCAATGTGGTATGAGACACATTGAATGTTTAATGATTTAATTATCAATTATTTTTCTCTATGTCAATATCATTGATATTATTTTACATATTTATTAATAATAATATAAAGACATTATAATGGAATTTTTATCCAAAAATTTAATTTTATTCAATGGTTTTGAAAAGAAAATATTTTAATGTATTTTTATATAGAAAGTTTTGATAAACGAAAAAAAGAATGTTTTACTTTTATCATATATGGTGACAATGATTTTTCCACCAGCATGGCCATAATTTTATTTTCATCTTTCTTTATAAGATTTAATGATTCCTTATATGAAAAAAATATTTATCATTTTGGGAATTTTGGTAATGAAAATGTGTTCTTTAAATGAAAATCATATTGTTGAATGAAAAATGTTTTAATTTGGGATTATATTAGTTTTTCAAAAAGGGTTTGTTGATGAAAGTGTTTTATTCCAGAAATGGTACTTTGGAATCATATGAAATATGTGAGCCTGATATAGCTTATCCGAAGGGTTGTGCCCCATTATCACTTATGCATAGGTTTGAAATAACATATATGAAGGGTGTAACCCCATTATAGTTTTCGAGTGATCCCATTATAGTTTATATGAAGGAATTTTCCTCATTATAGCTCACGAGTGAGCGTGACATAGATTATATGAAGGGTGATCCCCATTATATATCTCCAATTAATTGGGTTATAATAATATTTAAAGTAATCCATATGGTTATTCAAATAGAAATATTTTTGAAATGGTTTTATATATATGATTCTCTAATTAATTTAATGGAGTTTTAGCTGCTTTATATTGGTTTTAATTATTTTATTTGAGAAAAATGTATGAGTGTTATTAATTTAAAAATGTTTTATTTAATTCACTCGAATGACATTAAATTTGTTATCATGTTATTCACTAGACAAATGGTTTTATTTATTTTTTATGGCCCTTACTAAAATTTTTGTTCTCATCCGAATATTTTAATTCTTTTCACATGACACAAGGGTGAGTAAAGTATTGGAAGAAATCATGTTGAATTTCGTGAAGAGTATCATAAAAGAGATCATGCTTTATTTTAAAATTTTTATATTATGAAAAAATATAAAATGTTTGAAAGTGTACACTTTGTATTTTATGGTTTTGTAATGTATTATTTATGTCCTAACACTATATACATCTAAACCTGAAAAGACACTAAATGTGAAAGAAATTAAGATTCTTTACTTAAATCAAGATTATGTATTGTTTTTGGGTTGATTCGTTAAATTATTACCCCTAGGTACCTCTATTACATTACAATGCCCCACTGTAGTATCCAAAAAGGGATGTCCTTTCTAGTAAAAACCATGTAATATCTACCTTTTCATAATATTATCATGTTCATATACACTTATCCTCAAATTCTACAATATAATTATGATCATTAATCGATGTTTTAAAAAATATAGTTTTCTAGGCTTCTAAAAAACATCCTATGATACCAAATGTAGCGACCCCAACACCACCAACCATGTATTGATTCTTGGATTATTATATTTGTAAAATAATTATGGAATGAAATATTAAAGGGACAAAAAGTTTTGTAGTTTTGGTAAACATTATACATACTTTATTCATTTGTTACAATTGAAATAAAAAATACAACATATTTTTTGGGAATATAATTATTCTTTCTTTAATATCCTTTTATATCAAACATTGTATACTTCATGGATTCTTGAGAATGGAAGAAAATAAGGGCGATCTCAAATGTTCAGTAAGGGTTATGTGTAGTGCAAGCTATCACGAAAAAATTAGTATAATCAACATGGAAAAGTAAATAACTAAATACAAATTTCAATTAATTAACTTGACATCATGATAAGATAAGGAATATAAAATATTTCAAGGTATATAACTAAGAACACATTCCATTTGATCAATAAAAAAAGAGTTAAATGAATCCATATATAATATTATATTGAAAATCTCGTGGATAACAATTATAAATCAAATATAAATGAAATAAATACATAGTTATTCGAAATAATGTTTCCTAGGAACATTAAAAATTTTCTATCAAGACCATTCACTAGTGGTTTAATCCATACTGGGTGAAAACCGATCTAGTTTGGTCTACTATATCTCTTCTATTAGGACCTTCCAAAAGACTATTTAAAACTACTAGTTACAAATATAGAGACTTCAGAAAACTAATTTCCTCTTACAAGACTACAAATTCATTTAGGGAATTTAATTATCTGGTCCCAATCCCATTTATTTCATGTCCTAATCATTACTCATATATCAAATAATCAATTTAATTAATAAAAAATAGGTCTCATTAAATATCAATATTTAGTAAAGGATATAAATTTATCAACATTTCTATAGTTAATCAAATAACATTCAAAGTAACCATCGAATAAAAAAAATTTCTAGGAATTACAAATATGCATAACACTAGAATATGTATATTTAAGTTAAATTTATTGTATAATGAAAAATGAATACAATAAAGTGATTGTTACATGAGAAAACATACAATCACAAAAGTACGTGAGACTTCACAATAACTTTTACCATTTGGTAAATTTCACGTCAAATACACTTGGATGATATAATTCAAATTTAATCTCAATGGAATGTAAGTTGAGACTTAATCTCTTACCACCCCCTTAATTTTGGTTGAAAATTATTTAACCTCATGTAAAGTTGTTCTAAAAATGTTATTGACTATTTTCAAAACCATATTAACTTTTATGATACCATATAATATTATTTAATAACATAATTTCTCCATTTAATTAATAATATTTCATTATTTTCATCATTTCCATCATTTCAGGTGTTAATTGGCTTGTTTTCTCGTGCATGACTCGTAATGAAATATTTTGTTATTGTGAATGTTATACAGTTATATCATCTCTAGAATAATAATTATGAAATAATTTTCATATTTATAAATAATATATACTTTTTAATACCAATAAAGATATAAGGTTTTGATAAATGAATTATGTTACGATCATGGAGAGGGTAGGTTGTACATACACATGAGTACCATTTTCATGTTTCAATGATCATTATGGGAAGGAAGTATATAATATTTTATCCTTCCATAATGATCATAATATCATTTATACTATATTATTTAAATATATATATATATATATACCGTCTATGGAGTATGGTGATGAAAGGAGAGTCACATCTCTTCGTGAAGGTAGTAGTCCACACATACACAAACGATGCTATCATATTTATGTGTAAAAATATAAGATGATAATTTTTTCTCCAGAATGATGAAAATATATTGAACATCATAACTATTTCATATATATAACATATAATAGTTAATGTTTTTTTATCACCTTCCATGTAATGCGTTAGTGATAGAATAATCACATTGCTTCATGAGGTGGTAGTCCACGGTACAAACGGGCAACATTATCGTATCTCCTTGTAAGATCCTGGAATTTTCTAGAGTCATATCAGGCGCCTTTTTAGGATTTTTTTGAATCTTTTAAGTACCATTAACTTGGAGTAGTGGATTGGGGTGTGTTTTGATGAATTTTTTAGGAAAACTAATAGATAGTCGGTTATGCATGGTTTGCGCATGGTTTGGAAAACCATATGACCAAACCATGCCAAGAATGCTAAACTGGATAGAGAGGTCCACATAGGTTACACATGGTTTGAAAAACCATTCAGCCAAACTGTGACAACCATGAAAACCTGGACAGATAGGTCGACACGGTTGGTGCACGATTTTCTTAACCGTACAGCTCTTCCCAGTAAACCATGCGTGAGATATTTTAATTTTGAAAATATGTTCTAAAACCACATGAACCCTTGAGACTTCCATATATTCGACCTTGGCTCGGGATTGATGAATTCTATGTGTTTCCAAATCCTCATGGAAAGATTACAAGGGGATATGAACACCGTTATTCGAGATTGAAATCTCAGATTAAAGATCCTCTCTCCCTTTGGTAAGTGGATTTCATCCCGATTCATCTTATGTTCATTATTTTATCATTTATAGATCTTTTCATGGAGAATATTTACCATTTCCATAAAACTAAAACTATGAGTTTAGATATATATCTAGGATTTTGGATATTGATACATTTTTATAAGAACATGATTCCTTTTATCTTAATTTTGGTTTTTTGTGTTTAGATCTAGAGGTTGATCCACAAAATTATGTCACTCATATTTGTTTTTGGGATTTTCATTGCGATAACATTAGTTTAGAAACTGAGGTAGGTGGTCTAAATCTTACTCAAATAGTCTTGATTTATGATATGTGTATGATTTTATGAATTTTATAGGTTCCCTTGATATTTGAATTCCTAAATTGGAGTAATTAGGAATGTGGATTTGACTTGTGATTTTCCTTCGTGATTAATAGATAATTGATCACAGAACCAATGAAGGGGGTTGCCCAAATTGATATTTGTTTTGGAGAATGATCTGGGGTTGAGATATTGTCTTGAGATATTGAATTGTGGTAATAAGACAATTAATTGGGGGGAATTAATTATGGAATTATTTTTGGCTATATAAGATAATTAATTATGAGAATTTATTATGTGTCATGATTTGATCAAAGATAAATAATTGTGAAAATTAATTCTGACTTGTTGGGTTTTGATATGAATAATTAATTTTGAAGAAATAATTTTAGAAAGTGAATTGTGTTAATTGATTAATTAATTGATGAATTAATTAATGGGTTACATGATTAGTTAATTGTAAAGGTAACTACTAGGTCATGAAATCTTTAAATAATCATTGGAGTAGTAAATGTATAATGTAGAAATTTACAATTATTTAAAGAATGATTAAATGGTAATGATTTTTTGTTCTAGGAATGGCATCCGAGACCAATTAAAAATTGGGACTTGAAAATCGAGTTCCTCCCCAATAGTTATCCAGGAAAGAGATTATGGGGTGCTATGCATGATGACCTTGACTTAATGAATGATTATAATAAATGATTTTTCAACTAGGATTTGGGGTGCTATGTATGACGACATAAACTAAATAAATGATTAATGATAATGAATGATGATTCAAATGAGAAACATGAATTGAATTGGCCTAATATGAGGAATACATATTAAATGAAAATTTGACAACAGTTTAAATAATGCATTGTATTAATTGCTTCATAAAACTACATGAATTATCTTTTGACCAGACTCATTTTAGACACAGTTGGTGGTGGAATACTAAGTTATACTCACACCCTATTCATACCACTTGATCAGAACCTGAGTAGACCTTTTTGTGGAAGTAATTGATAAGGGGAAGGCCATGTGGTTGGTTTTAGTTTGGTATTGAAGCATAGAAGAGGGAACCAGACGTGGTTGATAACCCTTTTGTGATTCGTTGTGTCTTTACATTTAGTTTCATTGTAGAAACATGGATCTTCCATCGTCATAGCATGTTTTACCTTTTTTTGGGTATTGTATTTTAAGGTTTTGAATATCATATATCATGGTACTGTTCTTGTTTTTTATATATGCTTTTGCACTTGGTTATTGTTATTTTATTACTTTGGTGTTTTATTTTGAAAACAATAGGGTATAGTATCCCCAACTCTAACTTACCAGGTCAACACTGCTAGTCGGAACCGTCTGGCATATGTGGTGGCATGCTTGAGGGCATGTGTCCAACCATCTCGGGGCACCGTTCAGTAGCTCTCGGGTTGGGAGGTCAGACTCTTAAATAATGGAAATTAATAAGGTATATATGATATAATGATCCCATATTTATAATAATTTTTTAAATATCATATATATATATACTATATCCATCATCATAACCATGTTTGAGAGGTGGTAATGAAAAAATGAACAATATTGGTTTTTATAACCAATTTTATGGAAGAGGATATTGTTTACACATGTTTATTCGAGTATACCCCTAGGGGCTGCACTAAAGTCTTTCTAGGAAGGATTGATTCCCAATATAAGGAATATATGATGAGAGTATGGAATTTGGTTGTTTTGTTTTCAGGTCTTGGCAAAAAATATTTTTTTAGGTGTGAAGTGTAGAGGAGAGCGGGTGGCCATTTATAAGCGGGAGAGAGGCCGGATTTCGTATTTTTTAAAATAATTAACTATTCCCAAATTTTTAATGTTTCAAAAAGGGTCTAAAATGGACCAATATAGAACATTATTGAATATTACGGTTGATAAGATTTAATATAATAGTTTTTTGAAAATTTTATAGGTTATTTTACCCTTTTATTTATAGTTTGACACATCGGTAGACCCATTTTTACATAAAGTACAAAAATTACTTTTTACTACATTCACTCTTGATTTTGTTCAAATATTATGTTGAAATTATTTTAAATAATAAATTATAATTATTAAAAAAATATAATACATTTTTCTAAATTCAATTCACATATGTGGAAATTTTAAATTAAATTATTCCCACATATTTTATGAGAAATTTGGTTTTTAAAGACAAAAATTTCAAATGTTTGTAATATTTCTATAAATAAATTTTAAATAAAAAATATTAAAATATTATACATTAGATTAATTGATATAAAAATTATTTAATTTTATTTTAAATCGATTTAATTTTATTAAAACTAATATTATAAAATAATTTAACAAAAAATGTGGTTTTTAATTTAAATCTTGTATTTTTCACTATTTATCAAAAATAGAACTTTTTTTTTTGAAAAATATTAAAAATTGCCCTAAGATAATTATTATATACAAATTCATTAAATGTCGTTAATTTTTTCATAATAAATATATAAAATTAATAAAAATTAATTTTAAGTTGTGTGCGCAAAGTGTGACTAATCCTTCTTTTAGAAAAATTGATTTTTTTAAAAAAATATTTATTTTTCATAGAAATGATAAATATTGATAACAAAATAACTAATAAAGAAGTGTCAATAATATATTTTCATAAGTTAGTTAATACTACTAGTACCTTCCATTATAATTAGTAGATGATAAAAATTATATTAAATAATAATATTAATAGTATATTGTCGTTTGATAAAACTCAGTCTTGAGTGTAACACAAGATATCGAAGAAATTAAAATTTTATTAATGAAATATTATTTAATGTTATGAGGTTTCATATTATATTTTCATCATTATGTGTCATTTCACATATTCTATTGAATTAAATATGATTGTTTTATAATTTTGAGGTGTTATATCCACATGATATCAATTAAAGAATAAGATATAGATGAATGTGTTCTGGTTGTTGCATGGAATTTGTATTTCATATACTATATTCCATTTATGGAAATTTATGATGACCAAACAACAAAGTTTCAGAGAACATGTTTAATTATTCGAAGTGATTCTCTTGAGGAAAGTGGGGTGAGTTGATCTAAGTTAAATACACAACTTGAGATAATAAGAATTGTGATGAGAAGAGTGTTCCATGAGAATAAAAGAAGTAAAATTCGTCAATGAATAACAAGACCTCATATTGCACGTTGAATTAAAAACTTTTTCATATAGATTAAAAGATAAGAATAATAAGTCTAGATAATTTTTATAAAAAAATACATTCATAGATAAAAATAAAAGGAGACCTGTGAGTGTCTTCAAGTAGTAAGAAATAATATACTGGTCTCAATATTTTAATGATATGAAAAATTAAAAAGTTATGATATTTAGTGTATAAATTCAAAAAATATATTATATGAGGTGTTCATGAAGAATTAGTTGATAATATAGTATAATAAAATAGATAATATTATGAAAATATTAATAGAGAACATATACTGAGTCGCACATGAGATGTTATGAATATTAGATGAAATTTGAATATTCTCTATGATAATTAAGTGGATTAGATTTTTGGGAGTTTTGACATCCATATAAATAATTTGATATATTCCTAAAAACATAAAAGTGTTGAGCATAGATATTTCATTTTTGGTATTAAAAACCTCTATAAGACCACTGATGTTCACATTCCTAATATAGTGAACAAGTTCACTTGTGTAATATAGTGAACAAGCTCACCAGTGTAATGTGGAAAGAGTCCAGAAAGAGACCCCTTCATAATTCCACTAGTATTTATAAACAAATAATATCAATGTATATTTAATTTGGACATACCAATCACAAAAATGAATATGATTATTTGGAGGCACTAAACCTTATAGAAAAACCCAAGAAACACTTTCTAATATAGTTACCTTAAATATAAATATATTATTGTTTAAAAAAGAAAATAACTATTTGACATAACCATAATCAAAGGTTCAATGAACAAAAGGGTATATATTTTAAATTTGTTTTCTGTAATTTGGTTGAAAAGTTTATCAGACATGATTCTCCCCCACATTAGGGTGTCTGCACCAATTCATTGGCTACAAATAATTTGAATAGGGTTTCAAAAATTTTCTTAATAAAAATTACATGATAAAAATTAAAATATTATAGGGGTTTTTGGTTGTTTTTTTAAACCCATTCACAATGATATTTTTGGAGTTGAGTGTTGTCTTAGATATACATATCCAGGTAAACTATAAAGAGGGTTATATTATAATTTATAAATATAACTTCAATTGTTAATCCACCAAGTGTTTAAAAACACCGAATGATATGATATTCCAATAAACATATATAATATCAAATTAATTCATTTATATGAAATAGAAATTAAATTTCCAGAACATTAAAAATATCTAAAAAATTAAATACACAAAAGATATAAATAAATCACAATAATGTTTAAAAAACAATTGAATGATGTAAGGATAAAAACCCCAAAACTCCAAAAGGATATTATTATAGAAAGATCAATTATAACCCAAAGTCAATTGAGTAACTCTAAACCTAATACAAGATATATCCATTCCAAAACAACTGAGTTTCTTTTGACTATAATCCCACTAATAGGTTCCTCAATCTTCTTTTCCTAATAACCCCCTTACATTTGTATCATATGAATATATTGGTTCCCTAACCCCAAAAACTATGTCTTACAAACCCAGAATACATTATTCTAGGGGATCATAAATAACTGTGTATTCTTTGGCTAAAATCCCCAATCTCAAAGGATAAAAATAAAAATGACTACAACTAAAATTTATAAGAGTTTTACAAGGAATGAAACAAAATAAGAACTCTTATAAAAAAAATTAGAAAAATATTTCAATGATCATAAGTGATCACAAAAAAATATGAACTAGATTAAAACAAGCAACTAAAGATATTTATTTTGAATGATCAGGTAATGTACTTTTGAATGTCAAGGTTTCCTAATTTTGTATAATAAATTGTAACAAACTCAAGAATTTGAATTCCATATTATTCAATGCCACTTGTAGCTATATAAAAATATTCTTCATCATATTTTTATGGAATCTATATGGATCGTCATGTATTGATGAAGTTATTCTCCCACATTTTGAAAATTAATATAATGAATGAAAAATTGAAATTTATAGAATATATAAAGAACCTCCTTGTATCTTTTATATGTTCGGGTGAAATCAATTCATTCATTTTCCTCAATATATTCAAAATAAACTTATTAATTCAAAATAATTTCTCCCCTTCATAAATATAATGAATGTTACAAACAACGTATTATCATAACATTTACCATGAAATTATAATTTATTTTTCCCCAAAATTATAACAATGAAAATTGAATATATAAATTTTCACAAATCATAACCCATTTTTAAGATGGTAATAAAAAATTTTCTCAAATATCTCACCTTTGTGAATTAAATTTAGAAACCCATTTTTTTATATTTTTATAAAAAACCCTTAAAATTGTTATTCATTGAACATAAATAAAAAACATATCTTTGGAATGTTATGATCTTAGAGTCACCCCATCAACTTAATCATTTTTATAGGATCTAAAAAATGAGATATAAACACTATTATTTCTTTTTTGTTTATAAATGATAATTAAATTTTGTTAAGAGTATTGAATAAAATACGTGATTCATAATTTAATTTATAAAATGGATATTATAAATCATCAATCAAAGAGATATTGAAAAAATATTCAAGTAATTGAAATTGGGAAAAATAAATATAAGATAAATTGATAAAAAATTAAACAGAAAACCCTATTTTTTATATAGATTAATTTCCACCAAAAAACTCAAATTTAATTGTAGGATTACAATAAAAAATAATTAATTTAATATTATAAATTTAATTTATTAGTCTTTTATAAAATTTTCAATCATTTGTTTCATTATTTTGATCTTTTTATTTTATTCATCTAACATCAATTCTATAGAATTTAACATCTGATCTGCTTCAACCAGAGATTATTCTTGAGAATCAAAATTGTTTACTCTATTTTTATATTAAGTTATTTTGAAATATAAGTAGCTACATGATCAATTAA
This sequence comes from Viscum album, assembly GCA_963277665.1. Taxonomy (NCBI): domain Eukaryota; kingdom Viridiplantae; phylum Streptophyta; class Magnoliopsida; order Santalales; family Viscaceae; genus Viscum; species Viscum album. Next base: position 322,160,684 of record OY728132.1, on the reverse strand, counting down.
ATGGATTTTTATTTCATATCAATCTTCTATCTTTTATCTTTGGTGATGAATGATGTGTCCAGATCAGTTCCCACTAAATGAAACAACTAAACATATTCATTAAATAGTGTAAAATTTTAATTTCATAAATTCTGAATTTTTAAACATAAATTTAGTTATCATTATTAGTTGTCATCCAATGATTTTTTATTATAACCCAATGATATGAAATTACCTACAATGTATGATATTAGTTTATTTAAAAAATATAAGGGCATGGAAACGAAAGATATAATCAATTGGAAGTTATATTTTAGTGTACAAGTATGATATTAATCCACAATATAAGGTTCTAGATAAAATATTCCAAGAAAAATGAACTTGAGAAAAAAAAATTTATTATTTGGAAAGTTCACTAAAAATAAGAATATAAGATTCCAATGAATAAAATAAATAAAGTAAACGTATTAAGAAAAAAGTATAAATTCTAAAATTACTCTTAAATAGAAAAATTATATGGAATTTATGTTTTGATAAAATTTAATAAAAATTTACTAGGTACTAAATATAGTATTTCATATTCCTATATATAAGGATTCTATGTTTTCAAACATCATGTTATATATAGATGGATCTACTATGGCCTTGTAAAATTAGAAAATGAGACCTATAAGAGCATATATTCTTCAGTAAATGATACTAAAAATTATATTTTCTATTACTATAAATGTAATATGAGGTTCATGGGATGAACTCTATTCCGAGAAAAGACCTCTTCTAGTTTCTTCCCAATAACACATTATAACAATTGGTTATTTAATCAGAACAAAATAGCTCAAAATATATGTTCAATATATGGTGAATTTACTAATAAGTACATATAGTAGTTATTTTATATTTACTTGTCTTACTATAATTCTTTTATCAAAATATTTTATTCTATTGGTGAAGTATGTATGTAATTTATTAAAACTCCCAACAGTATATTTCAACTTTACATTCTAAGTCACATCTTCGAATGATTTTACTAGGAATTTCTTACCCATTCAACTTAGCATTAAGATCAGATATTTATTTCATTTCTTCATTAAAATCACTCAAAGTCTACCATTCTAGTACTTTACTTCTACCAATTTATCTTTTTAATTATCTACTAAAGATATTAATTAACTTATCTTTTGAGAATTTGGACTCTTCATCTGAATTATTACATTATCTAATTATTATATTCGATTAAAGTTTCCTTCCTTAAATTTGTTACCATTTCTAAATATTTAGTAAAATTATCCTCTAATACAGTAAATTCATTTTGTATATTCCCATATATCTTATTCAATATACGGAATATTTCTTAACATTCAATAATATAAGATCTCATCTCATCATATGTTTAATGAAATTTTTCCATATTATCTCACTCGAAATCATCATCCAATGAAAATTAAAAATATGGACTCAAATATAAAAATAATAAATATTCTTTTATCAGAATTACTGTCAATAATATTTCATTTAACATTACATATTTAGTAAAATAAACATAGAAAGAAATAATCCTACCACTACTATTTATTTAATTTTATGAACTATCAAAGAAACTATCATATCCACATATGCTCCACTTGTCTAAGGCCATGAAATATTTTGTTTATTTTCATTTATAATATTTCATATTAGAATTATTATATTTTATCTTGAAATCCGGATAATACGGAGGAATGTGTCTAGAGTTGTTATATAAGTAAAACATTGTATCTATAAAATCCTTTACGTGAAATTAAACCTTTTATAACATTTCTATTTTTCAAATAATCTCTATGAAAGTTATGTTCTGTTAATATTGTTCCTAACAAGTTACTGTGTTCACCATCAATAATCTCTATGTTACAATCATAAAAACATTTATTAAACATTAACATGGATTTATTATATTGTAACTACAATATCTAGAAATTAAATCACCAAAAGATAAAGTAAATAATGTTCAATTTCTCTTCATTTTCGTTCATATATTACTTTTAAAATTTTTATTACACATGATATGATTACGAATAAGATCACCCAAACTCAATTTAATAATGTGATTCATTTCATTTATATTTTCATTATTTTACCATTCCATTCCTTAAAAATTATATTTTAAACATTTTCAAAATGTTAATAATCCATCATTTCATTTTCACCAAAATATTATAAAATATTCATAATAGTCATCAAAAGTCAATGCATATGAGAAAAACACTCTAAATGTGTAAAATGAATACAATTATTATTAGAAGTTACCGTGGATTTTTAGTTTCCAAAAATTCATATGTTTTAAAATGTGTGACATCCTATTTCCATTATATTCTAGATTTTTTTATGATTTAAGAAAATGGTTATATATTTTCCATCGAATTGGGAAAAGAGTATTTTGAAAATAGAAATTCAACTAAAATAATTTTTTTTCTTCTTATGTAAAATTTGAATTTTTTTCTCAATAATTTTGTAACTTGTTGTGAAAAAAAATATTACACAACATTTTTGATAATTAATATATCTATTCTACAACCCATTTATTCATAATCACAACCTTTGTTAGAATGGCCCAAAACTATGTGAATTTTGATAAACTAATAGAAATAAAATATATAAGATGAAAATTTATCTCATTATAGAGACTAGACATAATATTAAATGTTGGAATTATTTTTCTGGGAATAAGTTCCAAACCGATATAGATTTAGGCTCTCATACAAACTGTTGTCCAAGATATATATGGGAAGGTAAGCGAGAAATGGAGGTGAAATGTATACTAAAAATATAAGTAGAGATTCTCATATACATCATGTTTTAAAAAATTGAATGATATGATCTTTAGATTATCCCAAAAAAAAAATAAGAGAAAATATTGAAAATGTAAATTAATCTATTGGAAATTTATAAAATTTCAACCAAATTAAATACACAAAATATAAAAAAGTCCATAACAATGTTCACAAAAAAATACTTTGTATGTGGATAAAAATACTGAAACATTAAAAGGATGTTATTAGAAAAAAAAAATTAAACTAAAGTGAATATATGATCTCAAATACTAATCCAATGTATTCCTATTCCTAAACATTATAATATGCTAGAATATAAACCTTTCTGTAGGAATATCATTATGTATATCCCTAAAAGCCTCGAATTTATCTTTTCATAAGGTATCATTTTCTTAAACACTCGAACTATATCATTTAAACCTTAAATCCCTCTATCTAGAATATTATAAAAAATATATTTTAATAAACCAAAATTCCGTTATCACAAATTATTATAAAAAAATGATAACAACCAAAGGTTATAAGATATTTATAATGAAAGAATAAAAATATGAATGATTATAAAAAACATAGAAATATATATTATAAATTTCAAAAGTATTCACAAAAAATGTAGTTTCATACCATCAAAATAATGAATTAAATCTATTTACATAGAATGATATGGGTATATTCATTATACTCTCCAAGGCTAGTGTATTTTTTAGATAAATAGTGAATAAATTCCAATGTTTGAGTTATGAAATATTTAGAGTTTGTTGTTTGTATATCAAAATAATTTTTATTGTATTTTGGAGAACCTAGTGTATCTCCTCACATTTTTTTGTAGTTAATCATATATATTTTTAGTTATCATATATATGATTAATGTAATCTAGAAAACAAAATCTATTTCCTTAAATTTTCATGTAGTTCAACTTAGTCTATAAATCATCTAAAAACATAGTTTCAGAGTATTCTTCCTAGAAACCAAAAAAATTAAAAAAACATCATTTTAAAATTGATTATAAAATGAATGTAATTTACTTTTAAAATCTAAATTTAATGTGTGTCTATGACTCAAAAATTAGTTCCATATCTATTATACTTATAATAGGGATATATTTAAATATTTGTTATCAATTCTAATTCCATTTTATTTAAGATAATTATTGAGGTAGATATAATATTATGTTTCAATTATTTCTTATTTCAATCCCATATTTATCACTAAAAAGTTGTGCAACCAGGCCTAGGTATTGGATGATGATTCTATATGATTATGGTGAAATCATATTGATATAAAAATTATTTTTCTTAGAATGTATAAATTGGCTATTGGATGGATGAACAAAATAGGTTTTTCGTATATTTATAGTGGTACATCACTTAATTGAAATTATTTAGGTTTCTATAATTTTTTGGTGAAAATATTAGATGAATTTAATTGAGAAATTACAATTTTATGAATTAAAGTTCTAGATTAACAATGGGGGTCGTGGGAAACAACATTCTCAAGAATTGGAACTCAATAAATTAAAAAGTTAGTTATTATTTGACTATGAATTTGATATTAATTTTAGAAATCATTATATTATAAAATATACGGAATTTATAAATTTTGTTAGGAATTGTTAATGTACATTTTTTTGGGATTTGGGATTTATTTTAATTGATATTAGATGAATATTCTTGAATGGGACGTAGCGAGGGAAAACAAACATACTTATAGCGAATAAATCTTGAATGAGGTAGGTATTAACTTGGACATATCCATAAGAGTATGAATATTTTATACAAAATGTTATATGTGGTATCCACACTTTTGGGTAATAAAAAATAATATTTATAATGAAATGTTTACATTAAATTCATAAGTGATTAACCAATCTCATTAGGTCAAGATAGACCCCTGAAGGAAAGTTGGTACCTCCATCACCATTGGATGATAACTTAACGATAATTGAATTCTATGTGATAAATGAACCCTAAAAGTGTATAAGTTATGTGGATGAATATAATGGTCCTTAATATGGGTTACCATATACACATCATTATGAAGGATATTATTGGATTAAGAAAGATTGACCTGAGTAGGCTTTTATGGAACCTCGATTCACCTTATTGCCTTTTGTAAAGATGATTAGATAGTGGGGAAACTATTCCTCCACTACTAGTATGTGATAAATCTGGTGATTATAACTTGATAAGGTTTACATATTTGTTTGATATGAGTGTAATGACCTTGGATGACATGGAATGTGATATGGGTATAATGACATCTCTCTAAATTGACGTCAACATGGATTATTATATAAGGTTGGCAAGGCTATTATATGAAACTTATTATGTTGAGGGGAAGTATGTACTCTGATATAAAAGAAAAGAGCTTAGAGATTGAAATTATATAGAGGTACCAAGATAGGGAATCCAATCTATGATGTGACTTGAGGGACCACACTAGGTGCACTTATATTGTTTTGACCCCTACGAGGGGTATTCATGTGAGGATATACTATATGTATCCTTATGTGGATGTAGTGGAAGTGATAAGATGTGTTGTTTATTGTCTAATCATGGTTATGTGTGTTGGGTTTGAGTATTTGACCAACACATTTTATCCAAACATGATATGTTATGAGGTGGATGTTGGACCTTGATTATTATGAGGATATATTGTGGGCTGGATGTTGGCTCTTTCTATTATATGGGATATTTCTATGTTGATGATGAACTTCATTATTTATAAGATATAAAACTCAGTTGATATTGAATATCAATGTTTATATTATATTTTAATAAGTATATTATAATCATATATATTTATATAATATATTTCTAATAGGATTTAGGCAGCATCCCCTCAGGTTTACATGTGACATTATATGGTTAATGATTTCCCCTGAGGTTTATATGTTATATTACTGGGTGTACTATATCCCATAATGGATATGTGAGACATTATGAGTTGGGTTATATTCCCATCAATGAGATATTATATAGAATATCTCTTACCCTCTATCGATAACATGATATGAGACATGCATGGGGTAATGATTTCCATAATTATTATAAATGTTATTCTAGGATATGAAATTTATCCCCCCAATGTTTTTGTGAGATTATAAGAGACATCTGACATTTTATGAAGCATGTGTTGATGACCTCATGTGCTACAATATAACAAAAGAATAACTATTAGTTATTTTATGGTTCTTCATGTTTTATTTATTTATTTATGATTAGTATATAAAATGTGAATAAAATTCTTTAATGGTTATGTTATGTAAACCATTTATGTAATTATAGTGAGTCATACATACAGCTTACACTGGAATAAAAGTCATTAGGGTTCCTAAAAAGACCTAGTTATACAATATTTTAGGTAGGAAAGAGGCCTAGGATTGGACCACTCTATTAGGTAGCTTATATTGGTTCAAGCGAAAGAGAATATGATTATATAATATGGGGTAGTTCCTTATTTCCTTTTTATTTTTTTATTCGTATGCATGACTGGATTACAATATGACTAATAGGGGAATGTGACTGTATGATTTGATCATTTGTTATAGTATTATTATTATTTATTGATTATGCATTCTCTAATTATTTTATGGATATTTTTTGATATTTTCCCACCCTTTTTTAAATTTGATAAAAGGTTATAGTCTCCCCATGGTAACACTGAAGATCCTCAATACTAGTCAAAACATTTGGAAAATACAGAGACACAACTAATGTATAATATCACCATGTAAGATACATTGGTGAGGGGTATTTGGATGGAGAATTAAAAAGTTGTAATATGAAAATTTTTTCTTTGCATTACTATTGTGGATTTTGTAGATTGAAGATAATATCATGTTCTTAGGAAGAATTTACATGAGATGAAGTTTATGTTACAAGGGTGTTGGGATTAATGTTACCTCTTATCACTATTAGAGTTGAATTTTTTATTCTTAAATATACTATTTTATACTATTTATTTATTATTTTATTATTTTTCTTCTCTTATACTAGGGTGGAAATAGGCCTGAAATCCTATATCATATTACACACATAGGTTCATATGACATGTGCATTCTTATATGTGATTATTATAAAATAATGATTGTTTGAAAATAAACTGATAAATGAGAAAATTGGTTTATTGAAATAAAATTTCAAAAATATGCTATACAGTGTTTTCTTATTTAGATTCATTGTGGTATTATAGAAATCTGAATCGATTAATTTTTTTCCACTGTAGATGATCTACTAATTATTCAATATCAGTTAAGTATAATTCCATGAAAAAACATATAACATGGTTTCTTCTATAACTTGTCAATTAAGTTTAACTTAATTTAACCACGGTTATAAGCAAATTGATATGGATCATTAGAAGGTTATGCCATTTTATATATTCTCATGCATGAGATTTTAATTATTTATGGGGTTGTTAAGTGTATTAGTGATCTATGGGTATTAGTACACTAGAGTGTTTAGTGTGTTGAGAATGAGATTCCTAATTTATTTGTATATTAAGACCCTCAATAGGGTGTTCCAACATGAAATTTTCCTTTTGATATATGATATGGGAGAGTGAGAGAAACTCTATGAGTTGTGAAATATGGGAGATATGGTTTTCGATAAGTTCAGTTAACCTACTGATATTGAGACAAAACTCATTCTATTTTTATTTGAGAATCATTATTAAATAACATTATTCTTTTTTTTATTACCTAAGATGAGTTAGGATATATGAGGGTGACCTACAAAAGGGGTTATCCCCGGCATATGAGTGCCTTAGATATTGGAAACATGGTTCGATGCTTCTGGTTATGAGAATGATTCAAGGATGGAGGTTTTAAGTATGAGATATATGTATTGCAATACCTTGGATATCGTGACTATGATGAAAATGGAAAAATCATGTGCACTAATAGATATTACATGCATGAGAGGAATGGTCATTAGGGTATTAGGATAGTGAAATTAGGAATGATAATAAGGACTTCAGATGATATGATTTTTTTGGAATAATGAGATATCTCTAAGGTTAACATCTTCTTAAGCCTGCCTTATTTTAGAAATGAGTGTTATTGTGAACCATTAAAAATAAATACCGATGAAATGGAATGATGTGTGAATTGAATAGTTTTATAGCACCAATTCACATAAAATATATCGTTGATTTTGTATAATTTGAGACAGTTTAGTGTTATTATGGATCCGTGAGGCTTTCATGGTAATTAGAGGTTTTCATCTTATGATGATACGACACCTTAGAAGTGGATCATAAAACTATTGTATGACCAATATATGTTTAGTCTTTTAAAATTGTTGATAGGGATGGATGATTGTTTCTAGAGAAGAGTTATGTAGGTGTAATAGTGTAATTATTCAGTGTTTCACCCATGGAATTGTTTAATTAATGATATATGTAAGAGTTTATATCATAGGTGATCTAACAACACAAAAATTGTATTGAGTGGTTTATTGTACATGTTGAAAATTATGTGAATGTGGACCCAAGTAAGAGGGGGTTCCAGTTTAGGTTATAATGATTAGATGCAAGTGGGTTTATTATGTGAAGTAAATGGGAAATCCTAGATAGGGGTATCAGTAAAATGAATTTGAGTTAGGTAAGTACAAATAGTCAATAAATGTTGTAGGGTTGTAAGGATAGTCAAATGGTATAACTGTGTATATAGTTTTGGATATAGACTATTTTTCACCAAGTATTTGGATGAATTTGTGCCCATGGGTAACATGTAGACATGTGAAATCGGTAAATTCATTATGTAATAGATGTAGTATTGGGATAGAATCCCATGATTTTGAACATAATATGTGAGTGATGCTCTGGTGTGGTGTTGAGCTGGAGATAAATTGGTTTGGACTGAAAACATCAAATTATAGGTTTGATATCAGTGAATTAAAAATTAGTGAGTTATATTACAACTGGCTAATCATTAGGGACTTAGTGGAAGTAATTAGAAATGTGATGTATTATCTAATGAGATTTTTCAATAGTGGAATTCTCTGGGGTATAATATTGGTATGATTATAACAGATGGTAAATACATGATTTGGGTCATCAACCATGTCTCAGTGACTAGAATGGTTTGTGTGAGAATGAAGGAGTAAATTTTTAGGGAAGAGAATTCTAATTGTGGGGAGTTTGTAACAACAAACACCATTATTAATTAGTGAAATCCTGGGGAACATTAATTGTAGAATTTTTGGTAATAGAGAGGTACCATTATAAAAATTAGGAATCAGATTAGAATTTTGATATTTGGATACCCTTTAATTATTATTTTTTGGATATTTTTAGAGGCTCTATGGATACCTCAAGTTCTCAGGCGAATGTTTGGAGAAGGGTTGGTGTAATGGCCTATGAATGTGCTGAAGAGAATTTTGGAATAGTAGTGGTTTATAAATGTTATATTGGTTTAGGGATCGATTCATGGTCTATTTTTGGGGTCCACATTTTTTATACTATTATTCAGTTTTTATGGGTTTTATGTGGATCCATAGGTTCTAATAATATCTTGGAGTGTTTGGAATTATTTTTATTATATTTTTATTATGGATATTTTTTAAATTTATCCCAAGTATAAAACAATATACATCTCATATGAATGAAAAAAATATAAAACCTATGAAGAAATATATTCTACAAGTAAGAAATACATTTCAAAAGGTTTTTCATCAATGCTTAAAATCCCATGTATAACAAATAAATTATATAAGGATGTAATATGTAACATTTGAAATTTTAGATATGTTAAATATATTACATATCCCATGGAGGAAGTGAATTTATCTAATGTATGTAAAAATTACTCATGTATGAAAATTTTTCTATTAAAAATATCATATATATTAAAACAAATATTACATATATTATTATTACTAAGGTATATATATTACACAATAAATTTTTATAAATGAAAATATATTATGAATTTGGAATTATATTATACAAGAGAGAAAAATTATATAATGTATTGAAATATACCTTAGGGAAATATCATACATATTGAAAAATTGTTTTGTATTAAAAAATATATAATACATGGGATTTTTATTTATTAAAAATACTCACAAAAGTTATAAATATGTTAAGAATGTGATAAAAAGATTATGTATCTAATTTTTTTCAAAGGAAAATATATTATTCATTATAAATTATTTTATGTATAGAATTAAACCTACTAGAATATATTATATATGAGTTTTTTTGAAATGGAAAAACATTGAGTATTTAAAATAGGTTATTCATGGAATAAAATATGTTATGCATGGATATTTTTTAAGGGAGAAGTACAAAAATTAAAATATATATTACGTTTTTTATAAATATTTTAGGAATTAAATTTTTATAAGTGAAATATTTTATACATGAATTGAATATATTTTGTATAGGGTAAAAATATTAAATATCAAGTTTTATAGAATGAAATATAGTATGTATGTGCAAGGATATTATTTATAAAGGGGGAGAACTCTAATTTTGGAAAAAAAACTATATGTAAGATATTATATATCATAAGTATGTTCTAATTGGGGATGATACAAGTGATATTTTTAGATGGATCCATACTTTTTTTAAATTTACCAAAAGTGAGTAGTTTTTCTAGAATTTTTCAAATACTTAATAAATGATTTCAAATAGAGATTAAAGATCATTTTTTTTGTTTTTATTACATGTACGTAGAAATGTTGTGAGAATAAATATCTCATTCTCCCCTAATTATAGGAGGGTTATGTTGGTTGTTTATTAATAGATTCATGTATCATTTAATATGGGATACTCAGGAAAATCTAACATTTTAAATTTTTTATTCATTACATTATCTCTATCTTCATTTCTAAAAAATTGTGTTATATAATCTAAGTTATGGATTAATATTAACCTATAGGATGGGGGAATCAACTAATTATCAAGGGTATTCTTCCGTGAATGACCAAATGAGATCTAAGAATGATGATCACACTAGTTTTCTTCATGAATTAAAAGTGGTTCATTAGTATATTTATTTTTTAGGGTTTTACAATTATTTATGAAAATTGAGTGTTCAAATTTAAATGATAAATTTAGGCCTTTGTGTATTAATGGTTCAAATGGATTACTGGGATGGCGTGCACCCCATTACTCTTGGATTTGTCCTTGTGAAATCACTCGGTGAGTGATTCATTAAATATTCACAATATAATAATAATGGAATAAATTTTCTATATTTTTGTATTTTATTTTGTGAAAATTTAATGTAATTTCGAATGGATTATATATTCTTGTCAACAAAAAGTGATCAAATGATCTTGGGAGAGATTTAGTGAGGGTGGAAAAGGTTATATAAAGAGAATAACTCCTTGGATGAGGTAGGTTTTCCCTTTAAAATCATCCTAAGTATATATATTTTGATTATGAAGTAGGTGATATGTGGCCTCACCACTTTTGAGAGATTAAACATTATATTTATAATTAAATTTTTCCTTCAAATTCCTAGGAGATAATAGTAGAATTATGGGATTAATACATACCCTTGAAAACCAGTTCATTCCATTTTCATCAAAGGATAATGACATGTCCATTACTAAATTTTTTGTGATATATGAATCCTACATGTGTCTAAATCAAATTAATGAATTTATTAGACCATAAAAGGGTTACTATAGAATCCTTTTTATAGAGGATAGTTTTAGAATATTAATGATTAGATCGAGTAGGCTAAGATAAAACCATGAGATACCTTATAACATTTAGGCAAGGTTATTGGATAAGTTGGTGGGTGTTCCCAACTAGTGTGTGATCACATTGGTGGGTATAACCTAGGTAATTTTATGTATAGGATGGGAAATAAAAGACTGTACTAGTATGTCTTGTAAAGTGATGATGCTAAGGGACACTAAACCATTTGAGTTAAGGGAATCAAATATAGAGTAGTAGATGAGATAATTGAACCTAGGTAGGGTGTCCATGATATCATGTGACTAAGGGGACCATGTTGGGTTAACCCATCTTGTGTTGACCCATAAAAAGGTTAGGTAAATAAGGCTACACTAGATTTATCCTAGTTTGGATATAGCGGTGGTGATATGACGTTTTATTTATAAGTTGATATTGGTTATGTTTGACAGGTTTGGATAGATGGTCAACCCATATTATCATGGTATGAGATGTTACATGGTGGATTATTCCCTTGATTTTTGTTATAATATATTATTGTGTGAATTATAAATATAGGTGTTATATTAGATATTAATGGGTGGATGCTAGCCCCCATTGATGAGAGGAGATATTACTATATTTATGTTATACACCATTGTTTATATGTGATATTTTTGAGTAGACATTGGCCCCAATGTTTATTTGAGATATTACAATAGGTATACTAGTTCCGAATGATTATATGATTTATTAAATTGTGGTTTGTGGTTTCCAATTATATAATGAGTTATTACTTTTTGTATACTATGTCTCGATAGATAGATGAAATATTATGATGTGTGAGTTTTACCATTCGATGAGATATTATGCAGTGGGTGATATTCTCCCCCAGTTGTATAATATGTGATACAGGTGGGAATACTCTTCCCCCAAATGAAATATATGAACCTCTATGGTAGGACTTGTATCCCAATGTTGTTTATGAAATTCGACATTGTTCAAAGCAAGTATTGTCAAACTAAGGTGTCCCCTTAGATCTTTAGATCAACAATGATTATTTTATACTACTTATACCTTTAATTTTTTATTTATATTAGTAATAGAACATGTGATTACACTTATTTATTTTTTATAATTGGGAAACCATTGGTGGTGGTCTATTCAGTTTTACTCACACCCTATTCAAGAAACCATGGCACATGGGTACTTAAGAATATCTAATGGATTGTTGGGTTAGGTTTGTTAGAGGATCAGTACTGGATAATTTACTTATATATCATGAAATGATTCAAGATATGGATAATATGAGGCTTATGGATTTTTATTTAGAATCATATTATTTGGAATTATTTTTTATTTGTACATGTGATTGAACCAATTGGTGATCAATTGATACATAATAAAACATGCTTGAACAAATTGTTTTTATAACAATATTCTTACATATTGATTGTAAATAATCCAATTATAATATGGTTGTTTTTGGATATTTTATACTATTATTTACTATAAAATAACGGTATAGTCTACCTATGATGACACATAGGCCCCTCACTATGAGTTGGAAGCCTCGGGAGTTCAAAGAGGCATGTATATGGTCTAATAACTATCTGGATGGAACATTTTTACATGGTATCAGGTTAGTGAATTAAAATTAGAAGTCACATAGTATATATTTGAAATAAATTCATATTAAGTTATTATTTCATTGAAAATACAATCAATTTAATGTAACTCCCCGACCCTAATTATCCAGAGTCGGTGCATTATTACCTAACATTGACAAGATCACAAAAGATCATGTCTCGAAAGACCGATTAGTTTAGTAGCCTTGGAATCACTAGATAAATTCATAAGGATTACATTACATCATAAAGTGAAAAACTAAAATAATATAGTCTCCATAGTCAACACTCATATCCCCTTCAGTCTATCCCTATAGGTCAGTCATAATATATTTCTTCATATCGTGAGGAAAATAAAATATAGAAAGGGGTGAGCTCAGATTCTCAGTAAGGATAACAATATAGCGGAAACTTTTATAAATAACCATAAACATTTGAGTCAATGTATAACTAAAACAAAAGCCTTTAAAACATGAACTTCAGAATAATATGTCAAAGATAAAATGAAATAATTCAATTTACTTATTCACATGGATATTCAACTAGTCAAATAATCACATGCAATATCAACAACCACTTTCATAATGATGGAATGCATAATGTCAAACTTTAATTTCTGTGTCAAGGCCTCGTTCCATGACCCAAGGGATAACTGTAATCAGAACCCAACCCGGAGAGCCTCTATAATCGGACTCCAACCCAGAGTGCCTCTAATAGACGAACACCAACCGGGAGTGCCTCTAATAACCGGACACCAACCCAGAGTGCCTCTAATAATAGGACACCAACTCGGAGGGTCTGCTGTAACTGGACCCCAACCTGGAGGGCTTAATTTTATAGGTCACCAACTCGGAACATACTAGTTCAACAAATTAATCTTATTAAGAAGATGAAATGTAACGTAAACATTCATATTAAAACTAGCATACGAAATTCAAAAACATTAATCATATACCATTAATGGCATAGAAATTACTCATCCATATTCAAACATATCACAAAACCTTATATACAATATGGAATATTTGTATCATAATAAATCAACATCAAACAAGTGTAAAATTTATCAAAGGATGTTGACATAGATGAAATCAAAACTATTTGAGAGAAATATCTCTTTTTTTTGAAATCATATAAAAGACACATAATTATAAAATAAAAAACTTACTTTGAAAATATTCTTATATGCTTGTAAGTGAAGCTTCAAATATTTTATAACGTCAAAAAATAGCCGCACCCGCTATATAAGTCAAAAAGACATTCTTACCTTAATTCTGTCAAAAAGGTTAAAAATGACCTTGTTTGGAAAACGATAGAAATATTACTTTATAAAATTCTTATAAAAAAGTCATACAAGGGTATAAATTACTCACATATTATGTAAAATATTAAGAATTTTTTGAAATAAATTTTTAATAAACATGGATGTGGATGATAAAGGGGTCCCAATAGATATGTACGTATAAATAACTTTGGATAATGAAGAGATTGTGAAATAACCCTTACCAGTTTGGTAACTTTTGAAACATACAACCCATGAAAGAGGTATCATAAAATGAATATATAAATACACATAGATTAAAGTGTATTACACAAATAATAGAATTATGGGCAGTACATACACCATAGAAAAGGTAATAGTGGAAATATAGCATGGATCTCACGAGAATAATGAGTGAGATGAAAACCCCTTACCTTGTAATTTTCCCTGGTTGAGGGTAGTTTAAACTCCTGTATAATGGTGAAATAATTGTTATTAAATTAAAAAAGAATAATATAATTTAATATGGTATCATATATGATTTTTTAACATTTATTTGTTAATAATATCTTAGTATTATCGTTGTTTCAGGTGTTAACTTACTCGTTTTATTTTATATGTTTTGTTACATAAGACTTGATTGTTATGGATAGGTTGTATCTTATTCATATCCAGAATTATATCTAGTTCTTAAAAATTATTTTTAATCATCAAATGGGAATTATACTTGAATGGATACGATGGGAAATGAATCTCATCGCGTTTGTGGAGACGGTAGTTCGTTCGTACGCACGATCGACAATATCAATCTTTTGATTTTAAAATAATATATAATTAAATAGTATATCATATATACAGAATCATTATCATTTTATAATTACTATTTACATGAATTACACATCATTATTATACCCATCCAAATAATAATGTTTTAAATAACAATTACACCACGACATGGAGATGGTAAGTCATACGTACGCCTGTATGGTGACAAGTCATTCAAAGGATGGATAGAATACTGAATATGGTTGTACCATATTTATAATAATATCATAGTATATAGAGGATTCTGGAGTTATTATTTTATAAAGGAAATAACAAAGAAATAAGAAGTTGAAGAAGAAAGGAACTCGAAAAAGGGTGGTGAAAACATTACATCTTCTTCGGGTTCTTCCTTTTGATTTGATCAAAAGGGATCCATAGGATGGATTTCTTATCAAAATAAGGAATCTATTTTTAAGTGAGGGAAGTTGAGAGGATATTTGGGTAGGGTTTGGTCAAACAAAAAGTCTTTGAAGGTGTGAAGAATTTGATATAAGTGGTTCCCTTTTACAAGAGGAGTGAGGGGCACCTTAGGAAAAGCTAGACATATTATTTTATAATAAATTCATATTCAGTTTCTAATGGCTCAAAAGTTGATTATTAAAAATATAATGTGGGTATGGGTCTCCATACTTTCAACCAATAGATTTTAGACAGGTTTAGGTCATTATATTAACCATATCTTTTAGTTTTAACTCTTAGTTAATTAGTTTGACATTTACCATGTCACTTTGTATTTTTATATTATATAGTTAATAAATATACTATATACCACCAAGAAACCCCCAAGTGGTCCATTAATGAGACAAATATCATTATATAAGTCCTTTGGAAGAAACTTAGATTTTTATGAATATAACATCAATTAATAATACAGTATTTGTTTTAAAAAATCATTTATGTCAATTTTGACAATATTCAATAATTGATTTTTTTAATGTATTAAAACTTTATTAATTCGAACCATATTATTTAAGAAACAAAATAATATCATATTAACCAATAAAATTCATGTATGTCATCAAAACTGTCAAATTATATTTATTTTAACATTTATAATACCAACTATTCGATTCTTTCATTAATAAGGAAAATACATCATCATTATTGTGTCATAAATAAATTTAATTATTAAATGTCTAAAAATTATAAATCTAATACCATTATGTAGGAAATCTTATTATATTTATAATTAATATTTATAGTGGAAAATTGAATATATATAACCCTATGTAAAAATTGTTTTTCTAAAAGATATATGCTTGTGTCATTTTTGTATTTATTTTAACTTAATTAGTATAAAGTGTCCTTATCACCTAGAAGTGGCTCCATGGGGTCCCAAAATCGACCCAAAGATGACCAAGATCGGATATGTATCAACCAATAAGGTTAGGACACGTTTTAAGGTAATATATTATTATTATAATATTATTTGTTTACCCTTATTTACCGGATTTACCCTTTAACCATGGTAAATAAAATATTTACCGAAGTAATTATTCAAAATGTCTAAAAATAAAAGGTACCTATTTACACAATTTGGATTTTATAATTCCAAATATGGAATCCATTTTTCCAAATTCAAAACACAGAAGTGGAAGAAATTAGTTTAAAATTAATTCCAGCTGTTAAATCAAAAAACGTGTTTTTAAGAGTTAATAACTATCAAAAGATTGAAACGTTATTATGTCCGGTTTAATTATGAAATTATGTCCAATGAACAAAATTTTATTAAATTGTAAAAATATATCTAATTATACTTTAAAAACACTAAAATTAATAATTTATCACTGTTAATTATTTTGTTTAAAAAGTTGTTTTTAATTAAAATTTAGTAATTTTCACTATTCATCAAAACATAAAAGTTATCCGAAAAGTACCAAAATTTCACCCTTGGCTAATTTCAATATTCCAAATCCAAAAATGAAGTCCATTTTGAGATATAAAATTTAAAAAATTTCAAAAAGTGCTTATTATTATTCATAATGGCTACTTTGATTGGCCGTAGTGTGTTAGAATCTCAAAGTTGGGTACAACACACCCTACTGTATAATTCAAAGAGAAGAGTACCGTGGAATATTGGGGTGTTACATTCTCACCTCCTTTAATAAATTGAAACCTTTCCATTGGAATTGTTCTTCAAAAATAAAAAGTAGAAAGTAGAAAATACCTTTGTGGAAAACCAACATCGGAAATAAGGTTCATAAAATTTAGCCTTAATAAGAGGGAAAGGGAAATGAAAAAGTTACCACCAAATTATGATCTCGATTAGGAGAACATTGGTGGAAATTCGAGACACATAATTGGAGGAAAAAAGTAAGTATTTGTAGGGAGTGATTGAGGTCATCAATCACAAACAAGTTTAAAAGTAAGGGCCTCAAAACCTTGAATCTATGGTTATTTAAAATATCATCAGTTCATCAAAACATAAGTTATTAGGATAACACAATTTTGTGTATACCTTTCCTAATGTTTAAGAATTAATTTATTCTTATAATAAGAGAGAGGTATATATATATATAGGTGAAAAGTAGAGTTTACACCTTCAAATAATTTCTTCCACAAACTCATATTTCACTCAAAAAGATAATAGAACTCAAAAATATTATAATTTTCCTAATTGAACAAGGTTCCAAATATTAACACATACCATTTATATTAGGAAAACTATTTTGTAATAACCAGGGACTTCCTATAGGCTAGTGGTTGGTAATCAAGGCCTTTCACACTATGGCTGTGGGTTTTATTCCCGTAGCTTTGTCCGACACGATGGGTTATCCCCCGACCTGTAGATTTCCCTTTTCCTAAAACTAGAGTATCATAATAATCCAAAAATTGATCATAAGAATTGTTTTAACCTTAAACAATACTATCCAAAGTTCAACTAAATCCACTCCAAACATTATAGTTATCCAAAGTACCTCTGTCCAGACACTTTGTAAAAGGTATCTAAATTCCAAAATCAATTGTGACATCAGATTCCATAGACAAAGTAAAGTTTATCTTATTGTTACATACTGAAAATATGATTACCTTAGTCATATTTAAACCTTAATGAAAAAAACAAGTACTCCAGTATAATCCTTATATATATCACATTATTCTTATAACCAGAATATAACCCTTGAGTCCAAAAACATAAATACATTAATTATTCAACTTAATCTGTAGTAACAACATAAGCTTGGCCTTAATCCCTTGGCCTTTTCTAAGGTATGTTTCCTTGGAGATCTGAGAATTCATTTGCATAATTCCCCATTTCTCTACAATTGTAGCATTCAACATTGACAACCTCTTTCTTTTCCTTACAATCACGAGTCATGTGACCTTTTTCTCCACATTTGTAACAAACTCCCATTCCTTTTAGGCAAGTACTGGGGTGTATCTTTCCAAAATTATCACATAATTAAAATCATTCTTTCTCTTATCCCCTTTATCTGTCTCTTTCTCCACTGTTATCTTCTTCTCTTGCTTTACTCTGTTGTCATAAGACTTAGAGAATTCATTTTCTGTCTTGATAGCACACGAGACAATATCTTCGTACGATGAGAAGGATTGTGATACTAAAGCTCGCTGGAGAAATGGTTTTAACCCATCAATGGAATGATCAATCTTACTTCTTGGGTTACGTAAATAATCTGCAGCATGCCTCGCTAATCTTGTAATGTTAGACTCATACTTTGCAACATTCTCATCCTCCTTTTTCCTCGGACTCAGAAATTGTCTTTCCATATCCGCTCAATGGTCATGAGGAATGTATTTTTCTATAAAAATATCATTGAAATCCATCCATTAAGTATTTGATACTTCATCATCTTCCTCTGTGTTTTTAATCAATGACCACCATTGATCAACATCTCCAGTGAGGCGATAAACTGCCATGATAACTTTTTCCCTTTGACTACTCCCTAAAGCCTGAAATATTTTCTCTAGGGAACTTATCCATTGCTCAGATACTAATGGATTTGTACTCCCATTTAATGTTGATGGTTTTTTCCTAATGAAGCGATCTAACATTGATCCTCCACGCTGCGGATCAGTGTGATCCATACGGGTAAGGTTATTATTCATAACCTGAGTGAGTTGTCCCAGTACGATGATTAGCTGATCAGAACCAGTTGTATCAATAGCTCCACTATAATTATCTTGAGCAGGAGGGAAATACCTACATGGAGTGCATGCATTGATACAGTTTCCATTTGTTCCACTAGGAACCATTTCTAAATAATGTCATAAACTAGATCAATAATACCCCTAGGTACATTTGTGCCAGAGCCGCCTCTACCTGCTCATATCCTGACAGGGATTTATTGCTCGGAAAACTCACAAAATCTCAATAATACCAATATTCTAGGAATTTCTTCTATACTAATGCTCAATTTCCATCTTAGGCATGTGTTCTCTAATCAGAGTTTATCTAAATCTAGCTTCCAAGTTTTATACTAAACTTCCTCTGATACCAAATGTAATTCCCCGACCCCAGTTACCCAGATTCGGTGCATTATTACATAACAATGGCATGATCACGAAAGATCATTTCTTGAAGGAATGATTGGTTTAGTGGCCTTGGAATCACTAGATACATTAATAAGATTTACATTACATCATAAAGTGAATAACTACAATAATATAGTCTCCACAGTCCACACTCATATCCCCTTCAGACTATCCCTGCAGGTCAGTCATAATATATTCCGTCACATCCTGGAAAAAATAAAACATAGAAAGGGTTGAGCTCAGATGTTTAGTAAGGATAACAATATAGCAGAATCTTTCATAAATAAGCATAAAAATTTGTGGCAATGTATAACTAAAACAAAAGCCTTTAAAACTTGAACTTCAGAATAATATGGCAAAGATAAAATGAAATAATGCCTTTTACTTATTCACATGGATATTCTTCTAGTCGAATAATCACATGAAATATCAATAACCACTTTCATAATGATGGAATGCATAATTCCGAACATTAATTTCTGTGTCAAGGCCTCGTGCCATGACCTAAGGGATAACTGTAACCGGAAACCAACCCGGAGAGCCTCTGTAACCAGACTCCAACCCAGAGTGCCTCTAATAACTGAACAGAAACCCGGAGTGCCTCTAATAACCAGACACTAACCCAGAGTGCCTCTAATAACTGGACACCAACCTGTAGGGTCGGCTGTAACCGGACCCCAACCCGTAGGGCTTACTTTTACCAGTCCCCAACTTGGAACATACTAGTTCAACACATTCATCTTAAGAAGAGGATGAAATATAACATAAACATTCATATTAAAACTAGCATACGAAATGCCAAAACATTAATCATAAACAATTAATGGTATAAAAAAAACTCATCCATAGTAAAAAATATCACAAAACCTTATATACAATTTGTAATATCTGTATCATAATAAATAAACTTCAAACAAGTGTAAAATTTATCAAAGGATGTTGACATAGATGAAATCAAAACTATTTGTGAGAAATATCACTTTTTTTTTAAACCATTTAAAAGCCACATAATTATAAAAGAAAACAATTACTTTAAAAATATTCTTATAATCTTGTAAGGGAATCTTTAAAGATTTTATAATGGCGGAAAATATCTGCACCCGCCGTATAAGTTAAAAAGACATTCTTACCTTAATTCTGTCAAAAAGGTTAAAAGAGGTCCTTATTTGGAAAACGACGGAAAGATTCCATCATAAAATTCTTATAAAAAATTCAAACAAGGGTATAGATTACTTTAACCCATATTCTGTAAAATAGTAAGAATGTATTGAAAAACATTTTTAAGAAACCTGGATGTGGATGATAAAGAGGTCCTAGTATATAATTACGTATAAACAAATTCAGATAATGAAGTGATTGTGAAACAACCCTTACCAATTTGGTAACTTACGAAACATACATCCCATGAAAGATGTATCATACAATGAATATGTAAATACTCATAAATTAAATTGTATTACACAAAGAATACAATTATGGGCAGTACATATACCACACAAAAGGTAACAGTGGCAATATGGCATGAATTTCACGGGAATAAGGAGTGAGATGAAAACCCCTTTTCCTGTACTTTTCTTTGGTTGAGGGTGGTTTAACCTCCTGTATAATGGTGAAATAATTGTTATTAAATTATAAAATAATCATATAAGTTAAGTTTATATTATATATGATCTTTTAACATTTCTTTGTTAATAATATCTTAGTATTATTGTCGTTTCGGGTGTTAACTTACTCCTTTTATTTTATATGTTTTTTACATAAGAACTATTTGTTATGGATAAGTTGTATCTTATTCATATCCATAATGATATCAAGTCCTTAAACATTATTTTTAATCATCATATGATAATTATACTTGAATGGATACGATGGGGAAAGAATCTCATCGCGTTCGTGGAGACGGTAGTTTGTTCGAACGCACGAGCGCCAATATCACTCTTTTGATATTAAAATGATATATAATTAAATAATATATCATATATACAGAATAATTATCATGTAATATTTATTATTTACATGAATTAACCATCATTATTATACCCATCCAAATAATAATATTTTAAATTACAATTACACCACGACGTGGAGATGGTAAGCTGTACGTACGCACGTATGATGACATGTCATTCAAAGGATGGATAGAATACATAATATGGTTGTACGATATTTATAATAACATCACAGTATATATAGGATATTGGAGTTATTATTTTATAAAGGAAATAACAAATAAAGAAGAAGTTGAAGAAGAAAGGAACATGAAAAAGAGTGGTGAAAACATTACCTCTTCTTCGGGTTCTTCCTTTTGATTTGATCAAAAGGGCTCCTTAGGATGGATTTTTGATCAAACTAAGGCCTATAGGTTGAAGCTAGGGAAGTTTAGAGGATATATGGGAAGGGTTTTGATGAAACAAAAGGCTTTGAAGGTGTGAATAATTGGTTAGAAGTGGTGTCCTTTTATAACAGGAGTGAGGGGCACCTTAGGAAAAGCTAGAAATATTATTTTATAATAAATTCATATTCGATTTATAATGGTTAAAAAGTTGATTATTAAAATTATAAGGTGGGGATTGGTCGAAGTACTTTCAAACAATAATTTTTATACAGGTTTGGATCATTATATTAACCATATCTTTTAGTTTTAACTCTTAGTTAATTAGTTTGACATTTACCATGTCACTTTGTATTTTTATAATATATAGTTAATAAACATAATATATACATCCAAGGGACCCCAAGTGGTCCATTAATGATACAAATATCATGATATAAGTTGTTTGGCCGATACATAGATTTTAAAGAATATAATATCAATTAATAATATAATATTTGTTTTAAAAACTCATTTATGCCAATTTTGACACTATTCAATAATTTATTTTTGTTAAAGTATTAATAACTTTATTAAGTCGAGAAAAATTAATTTAATCAATACCATAATGTCATATTAACCAATAAGATTCATTTATGTCATCAGAAATATTAAATTATATTTATTTTAACATTTATATTACCAATTATTTGATTCTTTCATCAATAAGGGAAATACTGCGTCATTATTGTGTCATAAATTAATTTAATTATTAAATGTCTAAAAATTATAAATTAAATTAAATTATTTAAGAAATATTTTTATCTTTAAAATTAATATTTATAGTAGAAAATCCAATATATATAACCCTATGTACAAATTATTTTTCTAAAAGATATAATTTTATGTCTTTTTTGTATTTATTTTATCTTAATTAATATAAAGTGTCCTTATCACCTACAAGTGGCTCCATGGGGTCCCAAAATCGTCCCAAAGATTCCCATTCTCTAAAATGTATCATCCAATAATGTTTGGACACATTTTAGGATAATTTATTATTATTATAATATTATTTTTTTACCCTTATTTAGAGGATTTACCCTTTAACCATGGTAAATAAAATATTTACCGAAGTAATTATTCAAAATGTCTAAAAATAAAAGTAACTTATTTAAAAAATATGGACATCATAATTACTGATATGGAATCCATTTTTCCAAATTCAAAACACAGAAGTGGCAGAAATTAATTTAAAATTAATTTTTGTTGTTAAAACAAAATGCGTGTTTTTAAAAGATAATAACTATCAAAAGATTGAAACTTGTTTATGTCCGGTTTAATTATAAAATTATGTCCAATGACGAAAATTTTATTAAATGGTAATAATATATTCTAAATATACTTTAAAACCACTCAAATTCCTAATTTATCACTATTAATTATTTCGATTAAAAAAGTTGTTTTTAATTAATATTTAATAATTTTTATTATTCATCAAAATATAAAAGTTATCCGAAAAGTACCAAACTTTAACCCTGGGATAATTTTGATATTCAAAATCCAAAAAGGAAGTCCATTTTGAGAGATAAAATTTATAAAATTTCAAAATGTGGGTATTACTATTCATAATGAGTTCTTTGATTGGTCGCGGTGTGTTAGAATATCGAAGTTGCGTACAACACACTCTACTGTATTATTCAAAGAGAAATGCTCCGTGGAATATTGGGGTGTTAAATTTAATGTTATTAGATTATTTTTAACACTCTAAGACTTTAAAATATATTTCCTTTTATATAAATTTAATCTTAGCACTAGCTTGTGATACATGTAGCCTCGAGCCTCAATTATAATAAATGAAAATTATATTTTAATAAAATGATAATATGAAGACAAATTTTTAAACTACAAGTAAGAAAATAATAATTTTATTGTATGAATATCTATTTTGAACATAATTAATCAAAATATTCCAAGAATGAATTTTTGAAAATTTATCCTAGAAATATGATTTTATGGAAAATAATTTTTTTATTTAAATATTAATCCTTTTATTTATATTTTTTATAACCCAAATTTTGAATAATATTTAGTTTCATGAAAATCTGTCGTTTATTATGTCATAATAAATTAAGCTATGTTAGTTTAATTGATATATAACCACTGAGTTCTTACTATTATATGACCATTGGTTAATATAACCTTTGGAATCAATAATAATTTCTAATGATGTAATTATTGTTTAAAAATAGAAATGATTGTGGATAATTACTGAATAAAGATGATTAGATGACCTCTACCCATGGAATCATGCCATACAACGCCCATTTTTCAGAGCATTAGAAGGAGGAAGCATCATTGGGCTTTACTCTGGACCAAGCCCATGCCAAGATTCAATATGTTATGCTCAAACAAAATCACCTATGAAAGAAGTTCAAGTTGATATAAATAACAACTCTGGAAATGTTATCTAATCCTCCAAAAGATTATATCACCATTTCACAACTTATTTCTAGGTCCTATACAGGTTTTATAAGGGGTTACATAACAGAGCCTTAGTTACATTGTGTAATCCCATGGTTTAAATAAAATTTTTCATTCATTATTTACATTTTAAGAATTGTTTTTATTAATAAGATATTTGTTTAATTGATAAAAATTTGACAATTTATTGTATAGGTAATAATATTACTTTTCTTTTATACCTCATATGTAGAGAATTATTATGGAAAAATGAACATCATTTTTTGAATTTAAAATATCAAAACTAATCTAGGATGAATTTGTAGTATTTTTATAAAAAGATTCATATTATTGATGAATATAAAAAAAAGACTATTTTAAAATAATTTGTA
The DNA here is from genome assembly GCA_963277665.1 of Viscum album. NCBI lineage: Eukaryota > Viridiplantae > Streptophyta > Magnoliopsida > Santalales > Viscaceae > Viscum > Viscum album. Next base: position 322,135,889 of record OY728132.1, on the reverse strand, counting down.
TATATTAAATAATTGATATTATTAAATGATTTAAAAAAATGGATATATACAGTTGTGATCCGTAAGAAATTTAGTGGATGATAAGATCAACTTAATTTTTTGGTTACTAGTAACATCTGAATAGTAATATTTTATTTATGAATAGTAATATGAACACTGGAATAGTAACCTCTGATAAAGAAGTATATATGTGATTTAGGCATCTTGAATGTTAATGTGATATAATAGTATATGTAAATAACTGTTTTAGAAATTATTAGTTATGTAATAGTATTTTTTGAGAAAATATTTATTTTACATGAAAATAAAATTTATCATATTTAGATAATTATTTTCTAAAAATAGAGTCCATTTTTGAATAAATAACATCCATATTAGGTTAGGGTGAATAAATTATATTTTTATAAAATGTTTTGTTTTTAAGTGAATAGTAAAAATACTCTTTTTGAGTTTTTTGTGAGTTTTATGGCATAATAATGATGTAATATGTAATTTAAAATTATGGTCGACTCAGGTGGATTAAAATATTATATAAGGTGTCCATAGTGTCCAAAACCATGGGTACATACAATGGTAAAGCCCCTGGTTTTTCAAATACAACCGATGAGGTGTCCTTAGAAATTAATAAAAAATCACACTCTCTTGTTCTATAAATACCCAAAAATTCATTAATATTAATTCATTTAAAAATCACTACCTCAAAGATCCAATATTATTACCTACCATGGAGTCCTCTAAAGCTGTCCTCAAGCCCTCAAGGTCCTGATCCTAGAGTTTTAGAAGTTACTCTTCAATGTATGGGAATTTTGAACATCACTTTTCCTTTCATGTTCTATTTACATTATATGTATTTATAATTTCTATATCAAGATCTTATGTCAATTTTTTATATCCAAATACTGTGTTATGAGTATTTTTTTAATGGTATACCCTTTTCTGTCTATTTTTAATGTATTCTAAATCTGTGTTTCATACCCGTTATGCTGTTAAAATTTTGTCTGAAAATTTCTCCCTTTTTTCAAGAAATTATTTTATATAATTTTTTTAATTCCCAACCACTATCTTTTCCAGGGGTGTTAAAATGGATTTAAAAATTATTTATTTTAATTGTAGGATTAAAATACACGAGAACCACCTTCATTTTTCATGGGATTAAAATGAAAAAGGAATGTTTTTTAATAACATTTTAAAATGACATGATTTTGATATGAAACCCATTTCTTTTATTATATATGGGTTATTATTGAAATGATTGATTATGATATATTTGAAATACATTAAAATAAATACATATTAATTTTGTTCCCTGATATACATATAATTAATTGGGTAAATAAATTAATCTCTAAGATTAAAATTTTTACCATACCTTGTTGAATAACCTTTGTAATTTTATGAAACCATGGGGATGGACTATGGTGATATGATTATGAATATATAAATTAAATGTTTTATCCTTATTTTCATGATATTATTCAATTTATCAATGTCCTGATATGCCTTTTATCCTTCCTTTATGATATTTCCTCAAGTTATTATTATATTCTCTCAAGCTCACAAGAAAATTGTTTTCCCTATTTTCCCTTACATGGCCTTTTTCTCACCCTTTCCTTTTATATATGTCCCTAGATTTTGAGATATAGTAAATTTTATTTAGGAAGAAAATTTAAAAAATCCTTTTAAGTGTATTAAAATAATTTTATATTTTTTTAGGTTTATTTTATCTTATTTCTAAGAACCAAAACATTAAATATCATGTGTTTGTAAAATGTAATGAAAATTTATTTAATAAAATGGTGGGATCCCATATTTGTTATCAATGGATAGTTTTGTTTTTTGTGGAAGTGAGTATATTAAAACTTTAGTAATAACCATATTGAAATGTTTAAATGTAAAAAAACTTCCATGTATTTTGGGTAAATATTAGTTAAGTGGTTTCAGAATAAATAAATCCTAGTCTAGACGCGAATAACTGGATGTGGCTCTAGAATAGATATATCTAAAGGTAAAACATGAATATAGTGCATTAAGAAAGACTTGAATAGGAACTAGTGCACAAAAAATTTCTCTTCTACACTCCTAGTTTGACACTCCTTGGGGATATGTTTGGTTAATCAAAAAATTTTAATGAATCACTATAAATTATTTAAAGAGAAATGTAATTGTTGTTTGAGTATGATGTTTTAAGACACAAAAATCCTTTACAGATAAAAACATTGTAAATGAAATAAGATTCTCACTAAGGTTTTATTCTTTTATAAAATGGAAAGAAATAGGAGGAACCATACAAATGGTGACTGCGATGGACCATGCACTAACAACCCTCTGATGAAATACGAAATGGAATTATTCATGAGAATGATGAACCAAATAACTCAAGTTATGGGAAATAACATGAATGTAGATGAGATAAAAATTTCACCATAAAGGGAACAAATTTTTGTTGAGTCCTTTACGCATCAACGACTACAGAAATTCATTGGATATACAGACCCATTGATTGTTGAAAAATATAGTAGCTCTATCAAAAAGGTATTTTCTGTAATTCATAGTTTCGTATAAGAAAAATTCACCCTAACTATTTACTACTTTTAGAGAGAAGCTTATTAGTGGTGGGTGATGATGAAAAAAACAAGGCCAAGAGGGGATATTGAAGCTATGGAGTGAGAAGAGTACAAAGGTATATTCTTCAATAAGTATTTCCCCCATTCTATGAGAATGAAAATGGAGAAGAAATTTATCGAGATTATGTAGACGGAGATTGAATCTATGGGAAGCTATGAGATGAAAATCTAAAGGATATCACATTACACCTCTAGATTTTTCATGGATCATAATAGGAAGACTAATAGATTATTTGATGTACTAAGACCTCTTTTATAGATGAATCTGTCCAACTGAGTCTATGATAGCTATGAGGAGATCGTCGGGGGTACTATAAATGCCTAACTAGAGTTTGTTGAGACAAAAAGGTATCAAAAAATAAAATAAAATAAGAGATAAATGGAGCCATGATCAGGGAGGATATTCGATCAAGGAAGAGGAGGAAATCAAGTGAAACTTCCCACATGTAAAAAATTTGGAAAAAAACATTCATGGAACAACCTGGTCGAGAGTGGTAAGTGTTACAAGTGTGAGAGATATTACCATATTGCATGGAATTGTATTAGTGTGGTGAGGCCTGAAATTCCCAAAACTAACGAAACAGGGAAGGTGGTGTATGCCCTACCTAAACTCCAATTCTTCAAATGTAGACAGCTTGATAACATTTCCAGTCACTATCCAAATCTAAGGGTAGTGGCGAGGAATCAACATCATCCTCAAAAAAGTCCATGGGAGTAAGTTCATGCATTATCTATCATGACTGTTGATGTTGAAACTCCAAATGATGTAATGGCAGGTACTCTTATTTTTATCTCAAATATAGAAAGTACTTTTTTTGATTTAGGTTTTATGCATTCCTTTATTTATTCTAAGATTTAAAATAATTTAGAATCAACCCCTAGATTTCAATAAGTAGAGTTATCAATAAAGAATTCTAGAGAGATTATCCAAGAATCGTAAGTTATTAAAAACTATAGTATTTACTATAGTGAGAAAAATATTAAGCCAAATCTAGTAGTCATTCCCTTGTTTGAATTCAACATTATACTGGGGATGGATTGGATCTCAAAGTATAATGCAAAGATAAAATGATGATGCAATGAAATCATAATATTATTTAATGGGAAACCTATAGTCACCTTCCCAAGAGAGATTTCTTGACCATAGAATTGTCTAGAAGCACCTCCTATAGCCTTGTTTATGGAGTTGATTGGTGAGGTTGGAGAAGGAAATGAAAGTATAAGGATAGAAAATGTCCCCATCATCCAAGAATATGTCGACGTATTTCCTAAGGAGTTACCTGAACCACCCCCAGAAAGAGAGGTAGAGTCTCTATTGAACTCATTCTTGGATCTCATCTTATATCAAAGAGCACATATAGGATGGGAAATGTGGACCTGAAGTATTTATAGAAACAAATCCATTTTATTTTGGAGTAAGGGATTATCTGGCTGAGTGTGTGTCCTTGGGGAGCACATATTCTCTTTGAGATGAATAAGGATGAATCAATGCGACTATGAATTGATTATAGGGAACTGAATGGGATCATAGTGAATAACAAATACACTCTTCCAATAATTTATGAATTATATAACCAATATTGTGGGGCTCAATTATTCCCTAAGATTGTTCTTTATTCTGGTTATCATCTATTGTGGGTGAAGAATTAAGATATTCCAAAAACCACCATTAGAATAAGATATAGGCACAATGATTTTGTTGTTATTCACTTTGGATTAACTAATTCACTTGTGATTTTTTAAATATTTGATGAATAGAGTATTTGAGGACTTCCTTGATAATTTTTTGGTAGTTTTTTTAATGATATTATGATATATTCTATAGTTCGTGAGGATCATGGGGATCATCTAAGGATTATTTTTTAACTCTATGGAAGAAGATGATTTTTTGGAAGGACAAAAAAATGTGAATTTTTGTTACAATAAGTTTCTTTCTTCAGGAATAATAGAACAAAAAAAGGAATCTCATTTGACCTTATAAATACAATGTTTGTAGAAGAGTGGCCTCATCCGACAATAGTATCTAAGATCCATAGGTTCATTAGTTTAACAAGATATTACTAGAGGTTTATGAAACAATTTTCATGAATTTATAATACATTAACCAGGGTAACTCGAAAAGGGGTCATATTCATATTGGAAAATGAGTGTGAGGAAAGTTTCTAAGAGCTGAGGAAGAGATTGGTTATAAAAACCATGATAACTCTACCTTTAATCAGATAAGTATTCATTATTTTTAGTGATGTATCACTGAAATATATTGGGTGTGTCCTCATGAAAAATGAGAAATTCTTGGCATATGTATCCCGATAGTAGAATCCTCATGAGAAGAACTATCCTACACATGATACTAAGATGTATGCAGTTGTTTTTACTCTGAAGATATGGATTCACTATCTTTATGGGGATAATTTTGATATATACACAGACCATCAAAATTTAAAGTATATTTTCACACAAAAGGAAATGAATTGGAGATAGAGGATATGGTTATAATTTCTTAAAGAATATGATTTTAAATTCATTATCACCCTGAAAGAGAAAAATATTTTACTGATGCATTATGTAGGAAATGCCCTTTTGTTATGGAAATGATGGGGATTAATGGATATCCCTTGATCAATATCCAAGAAAAATTGGACATGGGAATTTTAAGGGAAGGGTCATAATAAACCTTATCCCGAAGGATTTCTCAATCGTTATTACTAGATAAGATCCTGAATTCCTAAAAAATAGATCCCTTATTACAGAAGAAGTTTGAGGCTTTGAAGGATGGGAAGTATACTATGTTCAATATTAATCAAGTAGGTGTACTAAAAATTCTTTCAAGACAATGTGTCCCATCTATTCTAGAAATAAAGAAGGATATGAGGGATGAATCTCATAGATCTACATTATCAATACATCCTATAATCCAAAAAATGTATAGGGGCCTTCATGATCATTATTGGTGGGATCATATGAAAATCGAGATTTCTTACCACCCCACAAGGTGCCAAGTATGTCAGCAAGAGAATGCAGAGAAATGTATTTTCAAGGGGTATTACAGCCACTACCTATACCATCATGGAAGTGGGAAAATATCAGTCTGGAAGTTTTCCTTGGTCTATAGAGAAATTCCAGAGGAAACCGTGTGATATGGGTTATAGTGGATCGTCTCACCAAGACTACCCATTGTATATCCATGCGAGTAGATATATCTCCTGATACACATACTAGGATTTACGTGGAGGAAGTGGTAAGGATGCATGGTGTCCCACCTTCTATTATATCTGATCTTGATCTAAGGTTCACATCAAAATTCTAGAGAAGTCTTCAAAATGTTCTGTGTACCTTATTTAATTTTAGTATGGCCTATCACCCCCAAACTAATGGAAACTCTAAGTAGACTATTCATACACATGAGGACATGATGATAACGTGATCACTGTAATTTAATGGTGGATGGGATCAATATCTCCCATTAGTTGAGTTCTTGTATGGAATCAAATTCCAATAGAGCTTTTAAATGGCACCCTATGAAGCTCTATATATGATGTGTTTTAGAACTCATACTTTTTAGAAAAAATACAGTGAGAGAATAATTCATGGGTCTTCTTTGGTGATAGAGATTATAGAAAAGGTTCATGCCATCAAACAACACATTAAAGATGCTCTGAGTTGAAAAAATATCTATGCAGACAAATATCGATGGGACTTGGAGAATGATGTGGGTAAAAAAGTATTCCTTCAAATTTCTCCTTAGAAGAGATTCATGAGGTCTGGGAAGAAAGGGAAGTTAATCCCTAGGTATATTATCCCCTATGAAATCCTTGACCTCATAAGATTAGTGTCCTATCATCTCGCACTTCCTCCAAATCTTGCACATTTTCATGATGTATTCCATATATCCTTCTGGAAGAATTACATTCCTGAACCTTCACATGTACTAAATATAGAGGTGGTACTATTCCAACATGACATATCTTATAAGAATAATCCAACATTGATCTTGGATCATAGAGATAATGTTCTATGAATGGAGACTACACACCATGTTAATGTGTTGTGGAGGAAACCAAAATAGGAAAAATCCACTTGGGAACTAGGGGAGACTATTAAGAAAAAGTACCCACAACTTATCTCTTCTTACGGTATAAGTTGAAATTTCAGGGATGAAATTTCTTATGGGGGGAAGAATATAATGACCCAAAGTTTGTGTTAATATTTTTTTTCATGATAATGTATGGTTTAATATGACATAATTAATAAAACTATATAAGTAAAATTGAATTGTAACCATTGAGTTATGACCTTTATTTGACTGTTGATTAATATGACCATTGGAAACAATAAATTTTTTTAATGCTATAATTATTGTTTATAAATAGAAATGATAATAGATATTTAATGTTGTGAGAATGATTGATGGCCTCTACCAGTTGAATCATGCCATACAAAGCCCATTTTTCAAAGCCTGGGAAGGAGGTAACATCATTGGGTTTTACTTTAGACAATGCCCAAAATGAGCTTTAACATGTTACGCTTAAACAAAATCACCTAAGGGAGAAGTTAAATTTGATAGAAATCACCACTCAGGAAATGTTTTCCAAGCCACCCCAAGATTCTATCACCATTACACAACATACTCTTAGGTCCTATATAGGTGTTATAAGGGGTCATGTAATGGGGCCTTAGTTTCTTTATGTAATAATTTTGTGTAAATAATATTTTTATTTCATCATCTCCATATTAATAATAGTTTTTTCATAATAATATATATTTTAATTGATTCAAATTTGATAAATTAAATTTACAGGTAAAAATGGTACTTTTTTGATATTTCTCAAACATAGAGAATTATTATGGTAAAATAAACAATTTTTTGTTTGAATTTCAAATGTCAAAACTAATCTTTGATTAATTTCAATATTTTTCTGAGAAGATTTATATTATTGATGAATATTGAAATAAAGAGTATTTTTAAAGAATTAGTATAAATTAAATAATTGATACTATAAAATGATTTTCAAAAAATGGCCATACACGGTTGTGATCAGTATGAAATTTAGAGTCTGTTAAGATCAACTTAATTATTAGTGAATATTAACTTATGAGAAGTAATATTACCCATATGAATAGTAATATGGAAAATCGAATATTAACCTCATATAAAGATGTATAAATATAATTCATAAATCTTGGAAAGTAATGTGATATAATAGTATAAGTAAATTACTTTTTTAAAAACTATTATTCAAGTATTAGAAATTTTTTGAGTAAATAGTGATTTAATTTAAATATTGAATTTAGAATATTTATAAAATTATTTTTATATAATGTAGTTAGTTTTTGAATTCATAACATCAATTTTAGGTTATGGTAAATTTATGGGATTTTTATAAAATGTTTTATTTTCAGTGAATAGAAATACAACAGTTTTTGAGTTCTTAGTGTGTTTTATGACATAATAATAATGTAATATGTAATTTAAAAATCAGTTCGACTATTTTGGATTAAAATATTATATGTGGTGTCCCAAATGGTCATAACCATGGGAAAATACCACTGTAAAGCCCATGGTTTTTCAAATACCACAGATGAGGTGTCCTTGGAAATTAATAAAAAAACTCCATCAATTTTACTATAAATACCCATCCCTTCCTTCATTTTATTTCATTCCAAAATCACCCCTCAATGATATAATATTATTAACTATAAATGTTTCCTCCAATGGTGTCCTCAATACTTCAAAGACCTCATCCTATTGTTTTAGAATTTACTCTTCAAGGTATGGGAGTTATCATGTTTAGTTTTCTTTCATATCCTCTTTATGTTCTATATCATTCAAATTTCCATATAATGTTCTTATATAATTTATTTTCTATACCCATACTATATTTTGAGTATTTTTTTATTGGTATTAACATTTATTATGTTATTTTATATTTTATAAATCCATGTATCATACCTGTTATGCGGCCATATTTTCATCTCGAAATTTCACTATTTTTATCAAGAAATTATTTTATTTACTTATGTGAATACCCAAACCTCTATCTTCTCTAGGGGTGTTAACATGGATGTAAAAATGATATATTTTAGTTATGGTGTTATCATACATAAAACCCAACATCCATTTTAATGGTATTAAAATGAACAAAGGAACTTGTTCTTAAGCACTTTTTAAAACAACATGATTTTGATATGAAATCCATTTCTTATATTCTATATAAATTATTTATGAAATGATTGATTATGATATATGTGGATCACATGAAAATAAATAAATATTATATATGTGCCCAAATAGAACTCCAACGTATTTGGTAAAGAAATTAGTCTCTATAGATGACAAGTTTTACGATACCTTGGTGAATAACCATGGTAAATTGATGACACCTTGAGGAAGGATCATGGTGATATGATTATGAATGTATGAATTAAATTTTTTTGCCACATTTTACAGATATAATTCAAGTTATTGTTATAATTTTATTTATTATACCATTCATTTATTATATTTTTTCAAGTTATTTTTGTATTCTCTCAAGATCACTTGCAAATTGTTTTCCTTGTTTTCCCTTAGTGGGCCTTTTTCTAACCCTTTCCTTGGAAGTATTTCCCCAGGTTATGAGATGTTGTAATTTTAAACTGTATTAAAATTTATAGAATCCATTCATGTGGATTAAAATAATGTTATATGTTTTCATGTTTATTTTACCATATTTCCAAGACATTAGACTTTAAAGATCCTCTATTTGTAAAATGTAATGAAAATTTATATAATAAAAAAGAGAGATTACATAAAAATAATTTATTATAATTTGTGTAATTACAAATATATTAACTACTAATTTAAAAATATGTATATATATATGAACATTTGTAGTAAAAGGGGGTATTTTTTAGAAAACTGATCTATTTTTAGAAAAAAAATTTGTTTAATACTGCATAATATATATCCATTTTAGAAAATTAAAATAACTTTTAATGATTAATTATATGAATTATATGAATATATTTTATATAATAACCCATGAATATATAACATTATATAATATTGAGTCATGTTAAGGATTTTAATTTCTTTTACCTTGTGGATCATTAAATATTAAGTTTTGTAGAGAATTATCCCATAACTCATACATAACAAACACAAAAATTAAAAAGTGGAAAATTCCAAAATAAAATAATTTTTACCATATTCTAACACTTTTAAAATAAATCATGATATATTTTACAAAAAATCTTCATGAAATTTAACATGATATCTTCCTATCACTTAAAAATCCTTAATCCCAGTGAAAAAAGGATGTTCATAATAGGCTCATTAAGGGATATAAAAGTAGGAAAACATTAGTCCATTGATAAAAATTAAAACCCATGATAACATTATCATAAATTAATAATTCTCACTCTTAATAACTATTAAATAATTTCCATTTAAAATAATCTCATTTCATACCTTTTCTATAATCACATTATTACCATAAAACCCAAAGCAAGCATAGAAAATACATAAAGGTATCTTGGGACATCATTATACTTATAACTCTTATAAATTGGATAAATATATGAAAAAATTACTTACATGTCACTTAAAAAAATGGAATAACCATATGGATGACTTCCAAACCCAATGCATTGATGGGATATCATGGACTCACACCTCCATGGTTTATCACAGAACTAATCATCAATTTTTTATTATAGAAACATGAGTCAAATGTCCAAGTATCATTATATAGTCATAACATATAAAAATTTTCAATTGTTTATTTTTTACTCATAATATTTCACTGTAAATCACAAGAAAATATTTCAGGATATTGAAATAATCTATCCATTCCCCTAACCCATTCCTAATAATAAAACACCAAAAATTTAAAAGATAGATCTAATTTTATTTTAAAAACATGAAGTCCTGTAAATGAATCCAAATATGAAATAGAAGTAAAATTTCCTCTATGTTCATTTTATATACATATAAATAAATTTATACAAAATGATATCAAGAATATTGAAATAGAGGAAAGGGTCAAATCATTTAAAATTTAAATCATCCCATACCACTTTTAACAATCAAATCACAAGCCACATGAATGAAGAATATTTATCAAAAGATTAAATTACATTAAAAGAGATATAATATGGTTATTTAATTTAAAATTGGGATGTATATACACTTTATAAAATAATAAAGGTTCATATCATCAAGAAATGTCACAATGAAAGGAGATTGAGATGAAATCCTATACATTGGGATCAACTTGTCACATATGTGTTTATCATCAAGAATAATAAGTTTATGTTAATTATTTACATTATTTAGAACCTTTTTTAATTTTTTTAATTTTTTTATTTCACTAATTACTATTTTTTAGATCTAAATAGACAATTAATTTTATATTGTGTATTTTGATGACATTTAGGTCAAATATGATCAAAGGGGATATTAAAGAAATATATAGATAATAATAATCATAAAATAATTATTATATTTATACATAAACACTATTTAAAAATCATTCATGAAACATGTTTAGCAATAACAAACCAATGTTACAATCCTAGAGACCGTAGGCCGTACATGTGCATAAGTAATGGTCCCATTTTACAATTTTTGTTATGGAGACAAGCTAAGTAAGAACATACCTTTAAATAATATTAAATATATAAAATAAAAAATAGTTTTAATATTATATACTTATCTATATAAATATGTTGATTTAAAATGATTCACATTACTTCTTGGAGGCGGTATTCCAAACGTCCATGAAGGACATTATCATTTTTTCAGTGTGTGAATGTGTAACAAATAAAATGAAATATTATATTTATATAAAATTAATTATGTCATTAATATCATATATAATTCATATATTTCAATTATACTCAATAATACCCATCCGTATTACATTTCATCTAATGGTTGAATGTATCGTATCACTTTGAGGTGGGGGTAGTCCACATGTCCACAAACGACTTTATCATATTTAAAAAAAATTAAAAGAACAAATGATTTTTTATATAAAATTTTTATAAGTATTAATAAAACCTAAATATAATCCATATATATATATATATTTCATCATAATTCACCACCATAAACAGTGATAAAAGAAAAATGATCAATATCGTTATGTGAGGCGGTAGTTTTCCAAAACCGAATGATAATGTTGTTAGAAATTTGTTGGAAGTGTTTGTAGGTTTATATTGAAACCTTATAATAAAGAGTTATCAGTGTATTTAAGATATTGGTGTTATTTTATAATCATGGAATAATAATACATGAATGTAATAATGAAGGGAAAAAATTAAAAATGCACGTTGATGTAAGTTACATCTTATTTGGGTAACTGCCTTTGGTTTGAACCAGAGGACTTATTTTTTGGATTTTTGACCAAGGTGAGGACCTTAGGGTGAGGGGAGAGATGTTGGAAGAATATATTATATGGTTATATATGAAAAAATTTGTCTTTAGATGTGTAAATAATGTAGAAGAGATGAGGCCCCTTATAGAAGGGGAAAATGACACATTGGACATTCTTGAAATGAATCATGATATAACCATGTTTTACTTGTCTCCAAAGGATTAAATATGGACAGAAAATATTTTTTATACAGTGTTTGGGTCATTTTTACACCTTATGTTCCATGTTTAGTCTTTAATTATGCTCAATTTTCATTAATCACTACAATTAATCTTAATTAATTTCCATAATATTTTTGGTAAAATACATTGTTTAACTTATTAGAAATTATAAATTATTAATATTCATAATATTAAATAAATTTTTTGAAATTTGAAAAATATGAGTGGTAGCAATTAATATAAAATTAATCCCATAGATGACATGTTGCAACGGGTTATTAAAGTGAAAATGTTCAAATGAGTGGTAAGACATTATATGTAAATTCAATTGTAAATTATTTCAAATGACCTCAATTAATATTAATAATATAATATTTAGGAAATTATACATTAAAATCAATCCAAAAAATTATTTAACTACATAAATAAATTGGATGAAAATGTAATTTTGAACAAAACTTCATTATTATTCACTATTTATAAAATATGAATGTTATTAGAAAAATACCATACATTTACCCAAACTAAAATTTGATAATTATATTTAAAAATGAATTTTATTATTTCATATGAAAAATTAAATGTTGAAAAAATTATATTTGAAAGAAGGGCACTATTAAAAGGTGGTAAAATTGATTTTTAGAAAATACCATTTTTGAGCATGAAACTCAATTTATCCATATCTTATGCCTATAAAATGTACTGTATGAATTTGAAAAAAATATAAACATATGTAAAAATAATATATTCATTTTTATTCACACACATCAATATAATGACTTGGCAATAGCTACCCCTTTTCATAGTAATGTTTATAACATATTATTGTTTAGTATAACTCACTCTTGCGTGTGATGGAATATTTTGAAGAAACTAATTATTGTGATTTAGGTATACTATTGGATATAGAATACCTTTTAAGATAATGTTAGTATTTAATTATAAATTATTAATAAATAATGAAAAGAATTATTCTATCATTACTTGTGATCTTACATCCCCCCTTTAAGAAATTTCTTCTTCAATATTTTTATTCACTTATCGAATAAGTGGGGATATTTTAATCTCATATCAATTTTAGATTCTCATATTTCCTCTTCATCCATATGATTTTAATATAAAACATAACCCAATGAATTAACATATTCTGTTACACTTTCTCTCTATGGTCAAAAACTTGATCTAGTTATTCCTTATAAAAAATATAATTTTCCAACCAAACTACTTTATGACTCAAAATAAGAGATGAATCTAGTATATAATTTCTTAATATTGAAACATAAAATAAATTGTGTACTTGGGAAAAACTTAGAGGTAATTCCACTTGGTAGGAAAATGATTCATCTTTCATTAGGATTTCATATAGTATGATGAACCATGGAATCAACTTCCCTTTATTACCAAAACACATCAAAATTTTCCATCACGATAATTTGAGAAATACATGATCACCTACCTCAAATGAAAGTTATTTAATACGGTAATCCTCATTACTTATCTTCCTTCTATGAGTTTTCCTTTTATGTCACTAAATCAAATGAACATTCTATTCTATTTTCACTACCATCTCAAATCCTATTTACTTCACTTCTCCTACATCATACCAAAAAAGTAGTTTTAAACACAACTTTTCAATAAAATTACATGAAAGGTACTACATGTATTCTAGAATGAAAATTATTACTATTTTAAAACTCAACCAAATAAAGATGTGAATCCCATCATTCCTAGTAATATGTTGAGAAAGAACATAGAATATCTTATAAATTATGAATCTTCAATTCATATCATTTAATTGATTGATAATGAAGAGCTGTTCTGAAATTAAATTTAGTACCCAATAACTTTTGAGGTCCTCTCCAAAAATTATATGTGAAAATGGGATGATAATATGATATGATGGAGAGATGAAATCCATGTAACTGGTAAATGTCATTTAAATACAGTCTAAAATGTTAATCTATAGACATTGTATCACAAATGGGAAGGGAATGTGTATATTTGGAAAATTGATCAATAATTAATGAAATTACATTAATACATTTATAAGTACATTGAAATCCTCCAACAAAATACATTGATATATTATCCAATTCTCACTTTGGCACTAGAAAATGTTGTTTCATAGCATTCTATAACTGTCTCTCTACTTTAATCTATTACAAATTTAAACACATCACTATAAATTCATAAATATATCTTTTCATTATATGCCACCAAAAATACTCCCGAAGGCCTCTCTACATCTTATTACTTCCTAAATTAAATGAAAATGGAAACCTATAAGCTTTAGTTAAGAAATCTTTCCTCAATTATGATTTATAAGGAACACATAATCTTTTTCCAATTCATAGAACACATCCCTCAATAATAATATTATACAAAAACATACCATTCTTAAATGATTGTACCTTTTCATGAAATTTTAATGCATCTAATGAGACATCATAATTCCTTCTAGAAACTTTTACTACAGTAATACCAAATAAAAAAAGGGAGGATTTCCTTGTGTCTAGAACTTCTAGGACAAAATTCATCAAATCATTAACCAAAGTTTAAAATTATAAATTCTACATGGTTAATGATGAATTAATTTTTTGGATCTAAAAATCAGCCACCATATTTTATTTTCTAGGATTATAATTAATCATGAAATCATAACCCTTTATTAGTTCTATCATCTTATCTATCTAATGTTGAATTACTTATTAGTGAATATGAAATTCAAAATACTATAATAAAAACATATTTCAAATTTTAATCCATAAAAATAATGCCTCCAAATTTTTAATTAAATTAATATATAAGATAATTTTATATAATGTGTAGGGTAATTCAAATCATGAGTTTTAAAATAACATGAAGCTGAAGAAATTAACTTGTAATTCTATATTAGGAACCAAAAAATTCATTTTAATTAATCATAACTTTTGATGTCAAATTAATAATTTTTGGAAGGAAAGGAAAAAATAAGATCATTGACAAGTCTTTATTTCAGTTCCTGAAAAAATGAACCGAAATTTACTATCTATATGAACATAACTCCTTTTCGAGTTAACTTTGTTAGTGGTGTAGATAATTGTGTAATGTTTTCAAAAAACTTTCAGTAATAACCTTATACTAAAATAACTCTAGGATTCTCAATGTCATGTATTTTCCACAATTCAACTACTTTTTTTAGGATTAATGGTTATTCAATATTAATAAACAATATGACCAAGGAATTAAATTTATTGTAAACAAAATTCACTCTTACTAAACAATCCATATAGTTTCTTTTCTTTTAAGGGTTAAAAACAATCCAGAAGTTCCTTTCATGTTCTTCATGGTTTTTAGAATATAGAAAATATAGAATCTATAAAAAAGCCCCAATCTAATCCAAATATTGATGGAATACTCCATTTATAAAATTAAAAAATATAATAGGAACATTATACAACCCAAATGAACTAAATAAAAAATCATAATAGGAATTTATTGTTCAAAATGCAGTCTTCGGAATATCATCCCCATTCCCCTTTAGCTGATGGTACATGGACCTTTGATAAATCTTCCAAAAACACTAATCTCCCTAGATATGATCAAAAAATCATTAATATGAGAGAATGGATAGTTTTTCTAAAAAATTAGGTTATTAATGGATTTATAATCAGTGTAATGTATCGTGGAACTATATTGATTTTCCACAAATAAAATATTAGCAACCCATTGTAAAGTGCTATGTCGAATGAAACTCTTATTAAAAAATACCTAAAAATGGATTTTTAATTCCACTAGTTAAATTTGACATAGTGTAATGGGGGTTCAGAAATAGTCCTTGCATTAGGAACTAAATAAAATATAAATTCAACTTTTTGGTCGTAAAGGGCACTAGGAAGAACATCAGAAAAAACATCTATAAATTCATTCACTACTGGGATGTCACTAATAAGAATTGTTTTTGTATTTTCAACAACATGAGATAGATAAAATTCATTAACACATTTAATTAATTTCAAAACTTCTGAGTAGTTTAACAATGGTATGAATTCACTTAATAAAACTCTCTTGGATTTGGATTCTATTTTTCATGATAAAATGAAAGCCAATATATGCCAAAAATGATATTAAACTCTACTATATCTAGTTCAACAATATTGGTAGGAAAGACCATCCCTCTAATTAAAATATAAATATACCTATAATTCATGTTTTCTCTAATACTCCCAGATGATTTTTTTAACAATATATATATCTTAGTTTCTTGAGGTCATAGTTACAATTTTACAGAAAATTTCTCAGAAATGAATGAATACCACAATCTAAAATCAAACAGAGTATTGGTGTAATTAAATTAAACCAGTAACATAAATATCATAACATAATTTGATGGCTCAACATCAACTCCATATGTAGGATTTATTTCATAACCCTTTTTCTTTTAGTATTTTTTGTTTTACACCATGGGTAATCAGATTTACATATGCATTAGCATAATTTCCTAACGTAGTGAAACTAAAAAATATTAACACTGCATTTTTATTTATTTTTGGATAAAATTACTTATATTCATGAGCCATATGACCAAGATTATGACATTATAAGTCATTCCCATATTTGAAAGTAATTTTCCAAGATTCATTTTAATATGCTTATCACATGATGGGAGTTTGTTGTTCTTACTTACAAACTTATTTGATGAATGATTTAACTTTTCCTTCAAACATGAATACTTATTTTTCTTCATATCATGGGACATATGATAAAAACAATCTCCATTTCTACCTTCTCAGCACATCAAAAAATCTACAGATCTTGAACTCATGGGAAGAAAATTCCTTTAGATATCTCATCATTAATTTTGGGTAAAATCATTCTATATTACTATTAATATCTCAAATAAAATATGGGAAAAACATTTATAGTCAATTGATGTTTTCTTCATATTTAGCAACAAAATATTACATTTTTTTCTTCTTAATTACAGGAATTATTTTTCAACCCTAATCATTATAGTGTTAGGAAAATATTTTTCATGAAAAAT
This sequence comes from Viscum album, assembly GCA_963277665.1. NCBI lineage: Eukaryota > Viridiplantae > Streptophyta > Magnoliopsida > Santalales > Viscaceae > Viscum > Viscum album. The sequence continues at coordinate 322,118,665 of OY728132.1, read as the reverse complement.
ATTCTTAACATCCACCCATTCTATGGTATAAATCTATTAGATTCCCCATATATTTTTAAACATTGACCACCATTGGTGGACTTAACCTTCCAAATGATAAATATATAGAGTTACATTTTAATGGTATGAGCAACCCATGAATTAAAATATCATTTCTAGGGATTTAATCCATTCTTCAGCTATCACTGGGTTATATGATCCATTGAATTGTTGGGTATGTTGTGGAATAAAATTATACACTATCATAATGTAATTTTATGGTAGATATGTTTATTATATTTCATGTAAACCACCATAATTTATATCATCAGTCAACTAAGCCATCTTTTTAACATACTACTCAGTTCTAATTCCAAATATGTTGGGATGTTAATTCAAAGGGATATTTTCCTCTTGATTCCTCCCCACTATATCTTCATTATTTACTATTTGGAAATACATTCTAAAATTTTATATATTAAATGAAGGAAAATAGTATTAATTAAATTCTATAACATTTTAACTTGACAAAAAGTTCAAAAATTTCAAGGTAAAGTTATTAATTGTACCCTAACCTCTAAATTTATATAAATATAACTTTTAAACCAACTATGAGGACTCAACTTTAAAAAAAATTAAATAATATTGAGTTACGAAAATTATTTTACTTTCTTTCACAATGAGGATCTTTTTAGGTTTATAGTTTTAGAGAATTAATAGGTGACTCATTTATTAAAAACCCATAAAAATCTAAGTTAATAGTTATGAATAGTATCTATTTTTCATATAATATAAAATACTTAAAATAATGAATGATATTTTTTATGAAAAATCTTCATGACATTCAAAATGACATATTCTAATCTTTTACTCATCCTTACAGCCTGTAATAAAATTCAAAAACTCGGTATTATAATAAAAGTGTCAGTAATAGATATAACAAAAGAAAACTCTTAGTCCATTGGAAAAACTAATACCCATCATAACATTGTCATAAATTAATACATTTTAAACTTAATAAGTAATAAATACTATAAGGATCCTCTGAGTTGAAAAGAGCTATGCAGACAACTGTGGAAGGGACCTGGAGAATGATGATGGTGACAAGGTATTCCTTCAAATTTCTCCTTATAAGAGATTCGTGAGGTCTGGGAAGAAAGGGAAGTTCATCCCTTGGTATATTGGCCCCTATGAAATCCTTAACCTCGTAGGAGTAGTGGCCTATCATCTCACAATTCCTCCAAGTCTAGAACATTTACACGATGTATTACATATATCTCTCTTGAAGAATTAAAAACCTGAATCTTCACATGTACTAAATATAGAGGTGGTACTATTCTATCATGACCTATCTTATGAGAAGAATCCAGTGTTGATCTTGGATCATAGAGATAAGGTTCGATGCAACAAGACTACCCACCTTGATAAAGTGTTGTGGAGGAAAAAAATTTGAAGAAGAAACTTGGGAACTAGGGGATACTATTAAGAAAAAGTACCCACAACTTATCTCTTCTCAAGGTATAAGTTGAAATTTCAGGGATCCGATTTATTAAGGGGGGAAGAATGTAATGACCCAGAATTTTGATCAATATTGTGTTTCAAGTTAATTTATGGTTTAATATGAAAAAATTAATAAAACTATATAAGAATAATTGAAATGTAACCATCATGTTCTAACCATTATATGATTGTTGTTTAATATGACCATTGGATAAAATAATATTTTAAATGTTATAATAAGTGTTTATAAATAGAAATGATAATGGATAATTAACGTAGTGAGAAGGATCGATGGCCTATACCAGTTTAGTCATTCCATATGAAGACCATTTGTTTGAGCTTGGGAAAGAGGTAACATCATTGGGATTTGCTTTAGACCAAGCCCAAAATGTGCTTTAACATGTTATGCTTGAACAAAATCACATAAGGGAGAAGTTCAATTTGATAGAAATCACCACTCGGGCAATGTTGTCTGAGCCACCACAAGATTCTATCATCATTTCACAACATAAACTTAGGTCCTATATAGGTGTTATAAGGGGTCATGTAATGGGGCCTTAGTTACTTTATGTAGTCCATTTCTGTAAATAATATTTTTATTTCATCATTTCCATTTTAATATTATTTTTTTCATAATAAGATATATGTTTAATTGATTCAAATTTGATAAATTTAATTTACAATTAAAAATTGTACTTATTTGATATTTCTCAATCTTTGAGAATTATTATGGTAAAATGAATTTTTTTTGGAATTTCAAATGTCAAAATAAATCTATGATAAATATCAAAATTTTTATAAGAAGATTCACATTATTGTGAATGTAGAAAAAAAGAATATTTTTAAATAATTTTTATTCATTAAATAATTGATACTATGAAATGATTTTTAAAAAATGGCCATACACTATTGTGATCAGTATGAAATTTAGAGTCTGATAAGATCAACTTAATTTTTATTTAATAGTAACTTATGAGTAGCAATATTAGCCATATGAATAGTAATATGTCCAATCAAATAGTAGCCTCACCTATATATGTATAAATAAAATTTAGACATCTTGTAAAGTAATGTGATATAATAGTATAAGTAAATATCTTTTTCAAAAACTATTATTCAAGTATTAATTTTTTTTGAATAAATAGTGATTTAATTTAAATATTGAATTTATAATATTTATAAAATTATTTTTATATAATGGAGTTAATTTTTGAATTCATAACATCGATTTTAGTTTAGGGTGAATTTATGTGATTTTCATAAAATGTTTTTTTCCAGTGAATAGAAAAACAACTGTTTTTTGAGATTTTAGTGTGTTTTATGACATAATAATGATGTAATAGGAAATTTAAAATTCATTTCTACAATTTTGAATTAAAATATTATAGGTGGTGTCCCAAGTGGTGAAAACCATTGGAAAATACCATGGGAAAGCCATGGTTTTTCAAATACACCAGATGAGTTGTCCTTAGAAATTAATAAAGTACTCCCTAAATTTTACTATAAATACCCATCCATTCATTCATTTTATTTCATTCCAAAATCACCCCTCAATGATGTGATATTATTAACTCTAAATGTTTCCTCCAATGGTTTCCTCAATACCTCAATGACCTGATCCTATTGTTTCAGAAGTTACTCTTCATGGTATGGGAGTTATCATTTTTAGTTTTATTTCATGTCCTCTTTATGTTAAATATGATTCAAATTTCTATATAATGTTGTTCTATAAATTTTTTTCTATCCCTCTAGAATATTATGATTATTTTTTGAATGGTATTACCATTTATTCTATCTTTTTAATATTTTCTAAATCCATGTATCATACCTGTTATGCAGCCATATTTTCTTCTCAAAATTTCTATATTTTTATCAAGAAATTATTTTATTTACCTCTGTGAATATCCAATCCTCGATCTTCTGCCAGGGTGTTAACATGGATGTAAAAATGATATAATTTAATTATGGTGTTATCATACATGAATCCCAACTTCAATTTTCATGGTATTAAAATGATCAAAGGAAATTGTTTTTAAGAATTGTTTTAAAACAACATGATTTTGATATGAAATCCATTTGTTTTATTATATATATATTATTTATGAAATGTTTGATTATGATATATATGGATCACAGGAAAATAAATAAATATTATGTATGTTCCCAAATAGATCTCCAATGCATTGGGTAAAGAAATTAATCTCTAGATATGACAAGTTTTACGATACCTTGGGGAATAACCTTTGTAACTATATGACACCTTGATGATGGACCACTATGATATGATTATGAATGTATGAAATAAATTTTGTAGCCACATTTTCAATATGATATTCATGTTATTATTATAATTATATTTATTATATCATTCCTTTATAAAATTTCCTCAAGTTCTTTTTGTATTCTCTCAAGATCACATGCAGAGTGTTTTCCTTGTTTTCCCTTAGGGGGGATTTTGTACACCCTTTCATTTGAAGTATTTATCCAGGTTATGAGATTTAGTAATTTTAGATAGTACTAAAATTTATAGAATCCATTCATGTGGATTAAAATAATGTTATATGTTTTCATGTTTATTTTTCCTTATTTCCAAGACACTAGACTTCAAAGATCCTCTGTTTGTAAAATGTAATGAAAATTTATATAATAAAAAGGAGTTATTAAATTAAAATAATTCATTATAATATGTGTAATTAAAAATATATTAACTAATAATTAAAAATATGTAAATATATAAACATTTGGAGGTAAAAGGGGTATTTTTCAGAAAAGTGATCTTTTTTCAGAAAACTATATTTGTTTAGTACTACATATTATATATCAATTTTAATAAATTAAATTAACATTTAATGATGAATTATATGAATTATATGAATATATTTTATATAATAATCCCTGAACTTATAACATTATATAATATTTATTCATGTTATGGAATTTAATTTCATTTACATTGAGGATCATTCCATAATTATTGTTATAGAGAATTAACCAATAACTCATACATAACAAAACCATAAAATAAAAAGTGGAAAATTCCTAAAGAAAATAATTTTTATCATATTCTAAAACGTTTAATATAATTCATGATATATTTTAAGAAATCTCTTCATAAAATTTAACATGATATCTTCCAATCACTTACATATATTTAATCCCAATGAAAAACAAAAAAAGATGTTCATAAAAGGCTCATTAATTGATATAAAAGTAGGAAAACATTAGTCGATTTATAAACATCAAAACCCATGATAACTTTATCATGAATTAATAATTTTCACTCTTAATAAGTATTAAATAATTTACTTTGAAAATAATCTCATTTCATACATTTTTTTGTAATCATAGTATTACCATAAAACCCAAAGCAAGGATAGAAAATACATTAAGGTATCTTGGGATATCATTATACATATCACTATTATAAATTTAATAAATATATGAAAAAATTACATAAATTTCACTAAAATAAATGTAATATCCATATGGATAACTTCCATACCCAATGCATTGATGGGCTATCATGGACTCACCCCTCCATGGTTTATCAGATAACCAATCGTCATTAGTTTATTTTAGAACCACGAGTCAAATTTCCTAGTATAATTATATAATCATAACACATAAAATATTACAATTTCTTATTTTTTACTCATAATATTTCACTATAAATCACAAGAAAATACTTCATGATATTGAAATAATCAATCCATTCCTAAAACCCATTTATAACAATAGAATACCCAAAATAGAAAATATGGATTTAATTTTATTTAAAATAATAATAATTTCTATAAAGGAATCCAAATATTAAATAGAAATAAAATTTCCTCTATAGTTATTTTATATACATATAAATAAATTTACACAAAATGATATCAAGAATATTGAAATGGAGGAAAGGATCAAATCAATAAAAATTTAAAGCATCCCATACCACTTTTAATATTCAAATCAGAAGCCACATGAATGAATAAAATTTATCAAAAGATTAAATTAAATTAGAAGATATATAATATGGATATTTAATTTAAAATTGGTATGTTTATACAATTTATAAAATAATAAAGGTTCATATCATCAATAAATGTCTCAATGAAAGAAGAATGAGATAAAATCTCATACATTGGGATAAAGTCATCAAATATGTGTTTATCATCAATAATAATAAATTTATGTTAATTATTTACATTCTTAATAACCACTTTTAATTTTATTAATTGTCTTATTTCACTAATTACTATGTTTTTTAGATCTAAACAGACAATAAATTTATATTGGTTATTTTGATGATATTTAGTTTATGTGTCAAAAATGACATTGTTAGGTAAAATATGATCAAAGGGGTAATTAAATATATATATATAAATAATAATAATCATAAAATAATTGTTATATTTATACATAAACACTATTTAGAAACCATTCATGAAACATGTTTATGAAAAACAAACAAATGTTACAATCATGGAGACCGTGGGCCGTACATGTGCATAAGCAATGTTCCCATTTTTCAATACTTGTTATGGAAAGAAGCTAACTAGGAACATAACTTTACATAATATTAATTATATCAAATAAAAAATATTTTTAATCTTATATACTTATATATATAATTATGGTGATTTAATATGAATCACATTACTTCTTGGAGGTGGTAGTCCAAACATCCACGAACGACATTATAATTTTTTCCGTGTGTGAATGTGTAACAAATAAAATAATGTATTATATTTATATAAAAGTAATTATTTCATTAATATCTTATATAATTCATATATTTCAATTATACTCAATAATACCCATCTGTATTACATTTCATCTAATGTGTGAACATATCATATCCCTTTGAGGTGGGGGTAGTCCATATGTCGACAAAAGACTTTATCGTATTTACAAAAAATGGAAAGAAAAAATTCATTTTTATATAAAAGTTATATAAGTATTAATAAAACATAAATATAATTTATATATATATATATATCATCATAATTCTCCACTATACAATGTGATAAAAGAAAAATGATCAATATCGTGACGTGAGTCGGTAGTTTTCCATAACCGAATGATAATTTCGTTAGAAATTTTTTGGAAGTGTGTGTAGGTTTACGTTGAAACCTTATAATAAAAACATATTAGTGTATTTAGGATATTAATGTTATAATAAAATCATAGAATAACAATATATGAATGTAATCATGAAGGGAAAAAGATTTAAAATTCATGCTGATGGCTGTTACATGTTCTTCAGGTAACTGCTTTTGGTTTGAACCAAAGAACATATTTTTTGGATTTTTGACCAAGGTCATGACCCTAGGGTGAGGGAAGGGATGTTGGGAGAATATATAAAAAGGCTCTGTATGAAATTTTTTTTCTTTAAATGTGTAAATATAGGGGAGTAGATGAGGCCCTTTATAGGAGGGGAGAATGACACATTGGGTATTTTTGAAATGAATTCAGATCTAACCATGTTTTACTTGTCCCCAAAAAATTGAAAATAAATACATATAAATTAATATAGGATTTAGGCTTGAAATATGGCCAGAAAATATTTTTTATAGAGTGTTTGGGTAATTTTTACACCTTATGTTCCAAGTTTAGTCTTTAATTATGCTCAATTCTCATTAATCACTATAATTAATCTCAATTAATTTCCATCATATATTTCGTAAATAACATTTTTTAACTTATTAGAAATTATAAATTATTAATATTACTAATATTATATATATTTTTTGAAAATCTAAAAATATAAGTGGTATTAATTAATAAAAAATTAATCCCGCAGATGACATGCTGTAGCAATTTTTTAAAGTTAAAATGCTCAAATGTTTTGTATGATATTATATATAAATTCAATTGTAAATTATTTAAAATAACCTCAGTTATTTTTAATGATATAATATTGAGGAAATTATACATTAAAATCAATCCAAAAAAATTTTTAACTACATAAACAAATTGGTTGAAAAGGTAATTTTGAAAAAAACATCATTATTATTCACTATTCGTAAAAATATGAATGTTCTCAGAAAAATTCCATAAATTTACCCAACGTAAAATTTGAAATTTATATTTAAAAATTTATTTTATTATTTCATATCAAAAATATAAATGTTGAAAAAATAATATTTAAAACTATTGATGTAACACCCCAGGTAAATAATGAGTATGAAATTTTCCAATTTATCCATATTTTTGAATAAAATATTAATATAACTTTAAAGGGGATGCTATGCTCGATGGCGTACCCAATACGCAACAACGAGTTTTCTTGGGAATCTTACGTTGCACTCTAATAATAAGATAATATTATTTTAAATGGTAGTTAACACCTAGCCGTTGTAATGTTGGGAATGAACAGAACTAACTATAAAATGATTATATATGGTTGTCAAATATTTTTACTCTTTACAATAAATGTTAGAGGATTAAAAATGAGAATGAATCAAATTTTAAGCGTAGACATTCTCATATTCTTTAAAAGGTTGATTAACCGCCTTTTGAAGGCGAACCTCTTTTAAATCCAATTTTTGACAATTTTATGTATTATATTTGACAAAATAAAATTCTTATTTAGAATCAAGACATCAAAATTTACTTTGTGTAAATTTTTTGGAATCATTTCGTTGAAGTCCTTTTTTTAATGAATAGTGAAAAATGTTGTATTTTAATTCAAAACCACTTTTTAATCTAATTTACTTATATGATTATATTATATTTTGAATTGGTTTTAAAGTAAAATTAAAATATATTTTTACCATTTAATCCAATAGTGGTCGTTGGAATTAATTTCACTTTGAAATTGGACTTAAACTAGTGTCAATCTTTTGATACTTATTGTTTCATAAAAACACGCTATTTTCTCTGACAACGGAAATTAATTATTAAATTAATTAATGAAAAATATATATTTTGAATTTTGTAAAATAGACATCATTTTTTAATTCAGGATATCAAATATAGCTTAGGGTGAAGTTTTGGTTTTTTTCTGGAAAACTTCAATTTTTGATGAATAGTGAAACCACTAAGTGGTACTTAAGAAACTGATTTTTCATTTAAATGAAAATTTACAACTTCTGTGTTTCGAATTTCAAAAAATCCGACATACATGGTTGTCATTAATAAGTAAAATGTGGTTCAGTGGGATTAAAATAATTTTTTGGTGAATAATAGCTTTTATGTTTTTAATCGCGATTAGAGGTAATTAGTGTAGTTTAAAGTAAAAATAATTTTTCAATAATATGAGATGAGCTTGAAACATGTCCTACCCTCATTGGATGTGTCATTTCCGACCATGAATTCCCATGGGTCATCTTGGGGACCCCATGGAGCCACTTTTGGTTGGGAAATGACATAAATAACTTTTTATTTAATGTTAGAGTAAAAAATGACACAAACATGAGATGGTTTACTAAAACAATTTTTACATGGGGTTATACAAGTCTGATTTTTGACTATAAATATTCATTAGAAAGCTAAAACGACTTCCTAAATCATTATACATTTTTTATAATTTTTAGAAATTATATAAATTATATTATTTAATAATCATGATGATGCATCGATTACCTCATTAATAAAGGATTTAAATAAAATGAAAATATAATGTATCATCTATGACCTAAACATGTCCAAAACATATTTTATGGTAATATTTCGAACCCTTATCACCTTATACATGAATTATATCAATGTGGGACCTTTTAAATCCGAAACGAATTTTAAAATAAAGGAACATTTCTTTACTTTCCAAGAGTGCCCCACCTCTCCTCTTATAAAAGGCCCCCACCTCTACCTCCATACCCACACTTCCAAAGCCTTTGGCTCAACCAAACCCTGACCATTTTGTATCTCCACATCCCACTACAACTCCTTGAATCCTCAATTTGGGCAGAAGTCTTCTCAAGTAAACCTTTGAGCTCAAACCAAAGGGAGTTACCCGATTTTAAGGTAATGTCTTCTCTTGAGTCCTTTTGTTTTATTTTTCTTCTCCAACCCCCTAAACTCTTTTTATTCATTTATTTTGTAACAAATCCAGTATCTTAAATATACTAGGATGTGTTTATAAGATGGATTAGAGATACACTTACACACACCTTCATCTAATTGTTAAAGAACATACAGTTTCTGTGGTTGGCGATTTTCTGCCTCATGAAACGATGATTGTTCAATATTCATTTAACACCTTTAAAGGTGGCCATTATGATGTCACTATATTTTATATATGATATATATGGTATTTATATTTACTATATGCTTCTGTATTTTATATTTAAACCATACCTTTATTCTTTTCATGTTGTGTAAATGCGATAATTTCATATGAGGAAGTGTGGACTACCTCCCCCTCAAGTGTTGTGACTCGTACATGAAATAAATGGAATGTATAAAGAATGAAAATAATGAACAAGGTGACCTATATAACATATATATTATACTGGAATTATAATATATATATATATCATTTATTTTTAATTCCATTAATATGACAAAAAATGAAAGTAGTGTTCATGCGTACGTACGGCCTACCGTCTCCATGAACGGTGATTTTCGTTTTTTTTATATCCAAATGATATGGAATAGTATAAAATGAATATTTACTCGATATATATGATATTTTAATCGTTAATAATATTCTGGAAATTATTTACTTATAACTACATGGGCAATCTTTTTTCAAACAAGTTCATTTTTGACTCATGTACCAAACATCTGCAAAAACGTCTGATATGAACTAACATTATTAAACAATTATTATAACATTATAATATGCAATATGAACTGAATAATAATCTTTAAAGGAGGTCCTTAGGAAAATATAAATTGAACAATGTTTATAATTCAGGAATTTAAAGAAACGAACAAGACAAGTCGGACTTGAGGTAAGGGATCCTACTCCTCTCTTTCTTTTTAAGTACACTCTTTTATGTCATTCCTTTTAAAGCTCATATTTATTGTTATTGGGATGTTATTTTATATTACTCTTACTATAATTTTTATTGTTAATATGATGAGATACCTTATTATCTCTCATCAATACATTGTGTAAGTTGTAAGTGGCGTCGTTAGGCTGCCGAGTTTTCGTAAGGGATTTTCATCTCAGTTTTATTCCCGTGAGATTTATGCTACATTTGCCACAATTTCCTTTGAGTGGTGTATTTACTACCCATTATTTTACTCATTGTGTAATATAATTTCATTCATGAGTATTTACATCAATGTTGTATTGTCCTTCTTTCACGGGGTGCATGTCTCGAAAGATACCCATGTCGGTAAGGGAACCTTTCACCCTCCTCTTTTTAAAAGACTTCTTTTGTTATGTCTTTTAATTCACATACTATTATGTTGGGATATGTTCTTATATATCCTTATTGATTTAAATTTTATGTCCATGTGATGAGATACCCTTTTTATCTCTCATCAACTCATTTTCTGAATTTTGTAGTGACGCCGTTAGGCTGTCAAATTTTTGCAAGGGAACTTCTTAACCCAAATTTGATTATTTGGGATAAACTTGTACTCCTTTAATATGTCATTCTATGAATATGTGTGAATAAACTCTGATTGTTTAACACTTAATATCCACTTAAATTTCTTGTATTCATTTGTCACACATAATTATGTAATTGATTTATCCTTAATTCAAGGATACCGTCTTTGTATGGGACTTCATCTCAATATTCTTTCATTGAGGAAAATTTTGTTTTATACACAACCTTCTATTATACGGTGTATAAACCCCTTTGACTTTTACGTTTATTCAAAAGAAATCTTTTTTATACGAAGAGTTTACTAAACGAAAAAAGGGAATGTTTTTGTCATACATATGCGGTGACAATGACTTCTACGCCGCCATGACCATTATTTGAGTTTCGGCTTCCTCTTCAAGCCAAACCATTTTTTTAAAGAAAAATAAATACCATGTTTTACTTTTATTTTATTTTGGTATTGAAAATGGTTTTCATAATGTTTATATATCAATGTGTTGTATTGATATCTTGTGATTGACAGTAGGAAATGCTATGTTTCTTTTATGCATGTTTTATGTGATATGATTATGTTGAGGTTCTTGGGCATTATTATGAAGATGGGTGGTTCCGTGATAAACTAAGGGCGGGTGAGCCCGTTATAGCTCTCCAATGCATTGGGTAATGTAAAGGAGTGAATCGTTAAGGTTTCTCCGAAGAGATTTAGGGAATATACTGTGATGGGTATTCCAAACGTAACCAAGAGGGTTACTCCCTACGTAAGAATGTTATGAATGCCTCATGTTACCTTTATTTCTTATGATTTCTATGTTTTATTCATGATTTGATGAGGTATGTTAAAGTTCTTATGTTTTATAAGTAAAGTATGATTTCATTGATTCTTATGTGTACATGTACTCATGTTTCCTTTAAATGTTTTTATATCCCATACTGAGATTTTTATGGTCATCCCAAGTTTTTTTGAAATGTTTTTCACAGGTCAAGGGAAAGGTACATAATATGATGAGAGTGTCAAGGAAGTGTCAAGAAAGAATCCATGTTTTATTTTAAATATGTATCCGTTGATGGGAAAAAATGAATACTATCCTTATATAACCACTTTTTTTAAATGTGGAATATAATGCATGTTTTATGATCTAATTCTCTGAAACTCTAAACCTGAAAAGATCCTCAATGTGTAATCTTGTATTAACTCAATATTAAGTAAGGTTTAAGGCTGGGGCCTTATAGTTGGTATCAAAGGTCGGTTTAGACAACTTTAGGGATTAAGAGTTTTTGTTAGACACATGATTAGTCCCTATATCTATTATTTCAGTTAAATCCTTGTTTTATAACTTTTTTCAGGTCAAGTAAAGTCGGTTACGAATGGAAGGAGAAGGATCTCAAACGACATTCCTATCTCATCCTGATGACATGCTTGCAATAATTATTGCAAAGTCATGTTCGGATGATTGTGAAACTTTTTCTAGCATACAACTCACTTGCAAGCAGTTGTTTGAGATATCGAACACCTCCACTATACCTCGTTATCATCGTGGATCATGGGTTGTTTTTAGACAAATACTATTTTTACAATATTCTCATATTTTCAATAAAGGTAAATATTATCAAGGTATTTTCAAATATTTTACCTTATCACAATAATTTGAAGCATATTATGATTTTAAAAATGGTGCTGAGGAAGGAGACCCTTACACAACCTATTTATATTTTCTTTTAAAATATAGTCTCTCAGCACATACTTATTTTATTTTAAAAGGACCAATAAAAGAAAGTCTCAACTCAAATTCTGTCCGACTATTTTATAGAAATCATGTTTTATCAGATGTTTTGGAATTATATGTCATACATGATTATTTTCTAATACTATTTTTCTGTGAACACCTATATGACCCATGTTGTACAAGGTGTATTTGGATGGAGGAAGCAGATGATTTTGAAAGATCTCTAAATCATTGTTTAATGCGTGGGACTTCTACCTACGTGAGCAAGATGATGATGAAACCAAGTGGACGCCATGATCAAGGTATGATGTTATTCATTTTGGGAATCGTTTTATGTTATCATATGGTGGTGAAATAAGACTTCAAGAATTTAGATGTTGAGATCGTAACGAATTTGGATGAAAATGAGAGGTATAAAAGGAAACTATTTATGTTAAAAAATGTTAGGGTTAATTTTGGAGTTTTATAAAAAGGACAACACGCAGACCATGTGACAACCCGTCGCGTCGGACAAAGATGCGGGAATCAAACCCACAACCAAAGTACGACTGGTATTTATCGCCTACCACTAGACTACATGAAGTCCCTGGTTAGTTTGACTGATTCTTTTTAGTTAGATGAATTTATGAATTAATAGTAAGTTTATTTTGGGTTATCTATAGAAATTTATTAACCTATCATGGAGGATATATGATTAGGATAATTACTTTTCAATACGAGACATTAAGAGCAACTGATGTTGTTTGGAGATAAATGTTACGATTTAACTTGGAAGACTATGTGACTAAATCCTTCAAATATTTGGGTTTCAATCTTAGTTTGGTTTACATTGAATAATTTTATGTAAAAATTGTTTATCGAATGGTCCTCATTGTACTTAGGGTTTTGTTGGATAAATTTTGGAGATTATGAATAGATTTTCTTTTTATAAAGGGTTATCCTTTTCTGGATTATCTGATCTTGTACTAACCTTTTTTGTTTTGGTTTTTGTTAATGTCTAAAGACATGGGAAGTATATAGTACTCTATTGTGGATTAGGTGATTCTCTATAAGTTGATTATAGTACTCTTAATGTGAACAAGTCTTCCTAAATACTCGTCTTTTGGAGAAAATATGAGTTTGTGTAAGGAATCTAATAAAAGTTGAAAGTCAACATGTTAAGTGATTATGTTTCCTTATGAATAAATTCCTCAGTAAAAAGTAACTTAAAACAAAAATGTTTTCTATTAACTTTTCCTATTGGGGAATCGAATACTGTTTAACCCATCATAAGTTTGTGATTTTCTTGTGGTTAACTTTCTCCTAAACATGTTTTCTATCACTCTCCATCAGAACATGACCCTTTGTTTTCTCCTCCATGTCCATGTTTTCCTACATGAAATACTAGTATGGGTTAACTCAGGTTACCTTTGTACTTATCTTTCTTTATTTTAAAGTGATTGTTTTACCGACTCTTGTTCCGATGTGGGACATTCAAGGATGTTTCCAAGCCCAATTTTAAAATTGCGAGGATGCAATTCCCAAAAGGGGGGAAGGATGTAACACCCCAGGTAAATAAAGATTATGACATTTTCACATTTATCCATATTTGTGAATAAAATATTAATATAACTTTAAAGGGGATGCTATGCTCGATGGCGTACCCAATACGCAACAACGAGTTTCTTGGGAATCTTACGTTGCACTCTAATAAAAAGATAATATTATTTTAAACGGTAGTTAATGCCTAGCCGTTGTAATGGTGGGAATCAACAGAACTAACTACAAATTGATTTTATATGATTTTCAAATATTTTTACTCTTTACAATAAATGTTAGAGGATTAAAAATGCGAATGAATCCAATTTTAAGCGTAGACATTATAATATTCTTTAAAACGTCGATTAACTGCCTTTTGAAGGAGAACCACTTTTAAATAAAATTTTTGACAATTTTATGTGTTATATTTGACAAAATAAAATTCTTATTTAGAATCGGGACATCAATATTTACTTTGTGTAAATTTTTGGAATCTTTCCGATGAAGTTCATTTTTTAATGAATAGTAAAAAAATGTTGTATTTTAATTCAAAACCACTTTTTAATATAATTTATTTATATGATTAGATTATCTTTTGAATTGGTTTTAAAGTGAAATTAGAATATATTTTTAGCATTTAATCCAATAGTGGTCGTTGGAATTAATATCACTTTGAAATTGGACTTAAACTAGTGTCAATCTTTTGATACTTATTGTTTCATAAAAACACGCTATTTGCTCTGACAGCAGGAATTAATTATTAAATTAATTATTGAAACTTATATGTTTTTAATATTGTAAAATAGAAATCATTTTTGAATTCGGAATATCAAATATATCTTAGGGCGATGTTTTGGTTTTTTCTGGAAAACATCAATTTTTGATGAATAGTGAAACCACTAAGTGGTACTTAAGAAACGTATTTTTCGTTTAAATGAAATTTTACCACCTCTGTGTTTTGAATTTCAAAAAAATCTGACATACATGGTTTTCATTAATATGTAAAATGTGGTTCAATGGGATTAAAATTATTTTTTGGTGAATAGTAACATTTATGTTTTTAATCGCGATTAGAGGTAATTAGTGTAGTTTAAGGTAAAAATAATGTTTTAATAATATGAGATGAGCTTGAAACATGTCCTACCCTCATTGTATGTGTCATTTACGACCAATAAAACTCATGGGTCAACTTGGGGACCCCATGGAGCCACTTTGGGTTGGGAAATGACATAAATAACTTTCTATTTAATGTTAAAGTAAAAATGACACAAACATGAGATGTTTTACTAAAACAATTTTTACATGGGGTTATACAAGTCAGATTTTTGACTATAAATATTCATTAGAAAGATAAAAATATTTCCTCCATCATAGTATATTTTTTATAATTTTTAGACATTAAATAAATTATATTATTTATGACATCACGATGATTCGGCGATTACCTCATTAATAAAAGATTTATATAAAATGTAAAGATAATGTAAAATCTATGACCTACACGTGTCCAAAACCTATTGGATGGGTATATTTAGAACCCTTATCACCATATCCTAGAATTATATCAATGTGGGACATTTTAAATCCGAAAATCATTTTAAAATAAAAGAACATTTCTTTACTTTCCAAGAGTGCCCCTCCTCTCCTCTTATAAAAGGCCCCCGCCTCTACCTCCTTACCCACACATCTAAAGCCTTTGGCTCGGACACACCCTTCCCATTCAGTACCTCCACATCCCTCTCTAACTCCTTGAAGCCTAAATTCGGGCAGATGTCTTCACAAGGAAGTCTTTGTGCTCAAACCAAAGGGATTTACCCGATTTTAAGGTAATGTTTTCTCTTGAGTCCTTTTGTTTTAATTTGCTTCTCCAAAACCCTAAAATAATTTTATTCATTTATTTTGTAACAAATACAGTATCTTAAATATATTATAATGTTGTTATAAGAATTATTAGAGCTAAACTTACACACATTCGTCTAATGGTTAAAGAACATACTGTTTCTGTGGTTGTCGATTTTCTGCCTCACGAAACGATGATTGTTCAATATTCTTTTAACACCTTTAAAGGTGGACATTATGATGTCACTATATTTTTTATATTATATATATGGTATTAATGTTTACTATATTCTTCTATATTTTATATTTAAACCATACCTTTATTCTTTTCATGTTGTGTAAATGCGATAATTTCATATGAGGAAGTGTGGACTACCGCCCCCTCAAGTGTTGTGACTTGTACATGCAATACATGGAATGTATAAAGAATGAAATTAATGAACTTATGTGACCTATATAACACATATTTTATACTGGAATTATAATATGTATATATATATCATTTATTTTTAATTCCATTAATATGACAAAAAAAATGAAAGTAGCGGTCATGCGTACGTACGGCCTACCGTCTCCATGAACGGTGCTTTTTGTTTTTTTATCTCTATATGAAATGGAATAGTATAAAATGAATATGTACTGGATATATATGATATTTTAATCATTAATACTATTCTGGAAATTATTTACTTATAACTACATTGGCAATATTTTATCAAACAAGTTTATTTTTGACTCATGTACCAAACATTGGCAAAAACGTCTGATATGAACTAAAATTATTAAAAAATTATTATAACATTATAATATATAGTATTAACTGAATAATAATCTTTAATGGAGGTCCTTAGGCAACTATAAATTTACAAAAGTATATTATTCCGGAAAATAATGAAATGAACAAGACAAGTCAGACTTGAGGTAAGGGATCCTACTCCTCTCTTTCTTTTTATGTACACTCTTTTATGTAATTCTTTTTAAAGATCATATTTCTTGTTATTGGGATGTTCTTTTATATTACTCTTACAGTAATTTTTATTTTTCATATGATGAGAGACCCTATTCTCACTCATCAATCCATTTTGGAATTTTTAAGTGGCAACGTTAGGCTGCCGAGTTTCTGTAAGGGATTTTTCATCTCACTTTTATTCCCGTGAGATTTATGCTACATTTGCCACAATTTCCTCTGAGTGGTGTATGTACTGCCCATTATTTTGCTCATTGTGTAATATACTTTCATACATCAGTATTTACATCAATGTTGTATTTTCTTTCTTTCACGGGGTGCATATCTCGAAAGATACCCATGTCGGTAAGGGAACCTTTCACCCTCCTCTTTTTAAAAGACTTCTTTTGTTATGTCTTTTAATTCACATACTATTATGTTGGGATATGTTCTTCTATATCCTTATTGATTTAAATTTTATGTCCATGTATTGAGATACCATTTTTATCTCTCATAAACTCATTTTCTAAATTTTGTAGTGACACCGTTAGTCTATCAAATATTATGAAGGTAACTTCTTAACCCAAATTTGATTCTTTGGGATAAACTTGTACTCCTTGAATATGTCGTTCTATGAAT
The DNA here is from genome assembly GCA_963277665.1 of Viscum album. NCBI lineage: Eukaryota > Viridiplantae > Streptophyta > Magnoliopsida > Santalales > Viscaceae > Viscum > Viscum album. The sequence continues at coordinate 322,101,029 of OY728132.1, read as the reverse complement.
ATGTGTGAATAACCTCTGATTTTTTTACACTTAATATCCACTTAAATTTAGTGTATTCATTTGTCACACATAATTATGTAATTGATTTATCCTTAATCTAAGAATACCGTCTTTATATGGGACTTCGTCTCAATATCCTTTCATTGAGGCATATTTTATTTTATACACAATCTTATTTTATATGGTCTATAAACCCCTTTGACTTTTATGTATTTTCAAAAGGAGTCTTTTTTTATATGATGCATTTACTAAACGACAAAAGGTAATTTTTTTGTCATACGTATGCGGCGACAATGACTTCTCCACCACGGTGACCATTATTTGAGTTCCGGCTTCCTCTACAAGCCATACCTTTTTTAAAGAAAAATAAATACCATGTTTTACTTTTCTTTTATTTTTGTATTGAAAATGGTTTTCATAATGTTTTTATATCAATGTGTTGTATTGATATCTTGTGATTGAAAGGTGGAAATGTTTTGTTTCCTTTATACATGTTTTATGTGATATGATTATGATGAGGTTCTTGGGAATTATTATGAAGACGGGTGGTTCCGTGATAAACTAAGGGCGGGTGAGCCTGATATAGCTCTCCAATGCATTGGGTAACGCGAAGGAGTGAAACGTTAAGGTTTCTCCGAAGAGATTTAGGGAATATACTGTGATGGGTATTCCAAACGTAACCAAGAGGGTTACTCCCTACGTAAGAATGTTATGAATGCCTCAAGTTACTTTTATGTCTTATGATTTCTATGTTTTCTTCATGATTTGATGAGGTATGTTAATGTGCTTATGTTTTATAATTAAAGTATGATTTCATTGATACTTTTGTGTACATGTACTCATGTTTCCTTTCCATATTTTTATATCCCTTACTGAGCTTTTTATGCTCATCCCAAGTTTTTTTGAAATGTTTTTCACAGGTCAAGGGAAAGGTACATGATATGGTGATAGTTTCAAGGAAGTGTCAAGAAAGAATCCATGTATTATTTTCAATATGTTTCCATTGATGGGAAAAAATGAATACTATCCTTATGTAACCACTTTGTTTAAATGTGGAATGTAATGCATGTTTTATGATCTAATTCTCTAAAACTCTAAACCTGAAAAGATCCTCAATGTGTAATATTGTATTAACTCGAGATTAAGTAAGGTTTAAGGCTGGGGCCTTATAGTTGCACTATTGAAAGGCAGTAAAATTGATTTTTAAAAAATACCAATTTTAAGCATGAAACTCAATTTATTCTTATCTTATGACTATAAAATATACTGTATGAATTTGAAAAAAAATATAAACATATGTAAACATAATATATTAATTTATATTCACACCCATCAATATAATGACATGGAAATAACTACCCCTTTTAATAATAATGTTAATAACATATTATTGTTCAGTATAACTCACTCTTGCGCATGATGATAGATTTTTGAAGAAATTCATTATTGCGTTTCAGGTATGCTATTGGAAATAGAATACATTTTAAGATAATGTCTGTATTTTATTTAAAATTATAAATAAATAAAGAATTGGCTTATTATATCATTACTTGTGATCTTTCTCCCCCCCTTTAAGAAATTTTGTCTTCGCAATTTTATTCACTTATCGAATAAGTGGGGATATTTTAACCTCATATTGTTTTTAGATTCTCATGTTTCCTCTTCAACGATATGATTTTTATATAAAACATAACCTGACAAATTAACATATTCTGCAACACTTTCTCTCTATAGTCAAGAACCTGATCTAGTTATTCCTTATAAAAAATACAATCTTCCAACCGAACTACATTATGAATCAAAACAAGAGATGAATCTAGTATATAATTTCTTAATATTGAAACTTGAAATACATTGTGTACTTTAAACAAAGTCAGAGGTAATTCTAATTAGTAGGAAACTAATTAATCTTTCTCTAAGATTTCATATAGTCTGATGAACCGTGGAGTCAAAATCCCTTTATGACCAAAACACATCAAAATTTTCCATAAAGGTAATTTGAGAAAGACATGATCACCTACCTAAAAATAATGGTATTTCCTCTGGTTATCTACATTGCTTCTCTTCCTTATATGAGTTTTCCTTTTATGTCATTGAATCAACTAAACATTCTCTTCTTTTTCCACTACCAATTCAGATCTCATTTACTTCTTTTCTAATACATCATACCAAAACACTAGTGTTAAACACCACTTTTCCATAAAATTCCATGAAGGGTCTTATATGTATTCTAGAATGAAAATTATTATTATTTGAAAACTCAACCAAAGAAAGATGTGAATCCCATCATCCCTGGTAATCTTTTGAGAAAGAACATAGAATATCTTACAAAGTATGAATATTTATCTCATATTATATAATAGATTGAGAATGAAGACCTGTGCTGAAATTTAATTCCGTACCCAATAACTTTTGAGGTCCTCTCCAAAAATAATGTGTGAAAATGGGATGACAATATGATATGATAGAGAGATGAAATCCATGAAACTGGGAAATATCATTTAAATACATTCTAGAATGATAGTCTAGAGACATTATATCACAAATGGGAAGGTAATGTGTATATTTGGGTAATCGATCAACAATAAAAAAAATTACATTACTACATTGAGAATTAATTTGAAATCCTATAATGAAATCCATTGATATATTATCGAATTTCCACTTAGGCACTGGAAAAGGTAGTTGCATAGACTTCAGAAATTTTTTATCTAATTTAAACCGTTAACACCTTAAAAACATCGCTATAAACTCATAAATATCTCTTTTCATTATATAACACCAAAAATAATCTCAAAGGCCTCTCTACATCTTATCACTTTATGAATTAAATGATAATGGAATTCTATAAGATTCAGTCAACAAATCTATCATAAATTATAAATTATAAAGAACACATAATCATTTCAAATCATAGAAAACTTTCCTCAATAATAATAGTATACAAAAACCTACCATTCCTAAAATATTGTACATTTTTATGAAATGTTAATGCATCTAATGATCCATCAGAATTCCTTCTTGAAAATTTTACTACAGTAATACCAAATAAAAAAAGATAGGATTTCCTTATGTCCAGAACATCTAGGCCAAAATTCATCAAATCATTATCCAAAGGGTAAAATTATAAATTCTTCATGGTTAATGACGAATTATTTTTTTGGTTCTAAAAATCATCCACCTTATTTTATTTTCTAGGATTATAATGAATCCTGAAATCATAACCCTTTATTAGTTCTATCTTCTTATCTTTCTAATGGTGAATTTCTTATGTGTGAATATATAATTCAAAATACTATAATCAGTACATATTTCACACCTTAATCCATAAAAATAATTCCTCCAAATTTTTAAGGAAAATAAAATAGCAGATAATTTCAAATAATGTGTAGTGTAATTCAAATCATGAGTTTTCAACTACCATGAAGCATAAGAAATTAACTTGTAATTATATATTAGGACCCAACAAAGTCCTTTTAATGAATTATCACTTTATATGTCAAATTAATAATTTTTGGAAGGTATGGAAAAAATAATATCATTGACAAGTCATCATTTCAATTCTTGAAAACAAACAACAAAATTTACTCTCGATATGAACATAACTCCTTTTCGAGTTAACTTTGTTATTAGTCTAGATAGTTGTGTAATGTTTTTAAAAAACCTTCAGTAATAACCTGCTAATAAAAGAAATCTAGGAGTCTCAATGTCATAGGTAGGTATTTTTCACAATTCATCAACTTTTTTAGGGTTAATGGTTATTCCATATTTATAAACAAAATGACCAAGGAATGAAATTTATTGTAAACACAATCCAATCTTACTAAACATTCCATATACATTATTTTCATTTAAGGGTTTAAAAACAATCCCGAAGTGCCTTTCATGTTCCTCATAATTTTTAGAATACAAAAATATAGCATCTTTAAAAAAACACCAAACTAATCCAAAAATTGATGGAATACTCATTTCATAAAATTCATTAATATAATATGTTCCTTAGATAACCCAAATGAAATAAATAAAAAATCATAATCGGAATTTCTTATTCAAAATACAGTCTTCAGAATATCATCCCCATTCCCCTTTAGCTGATGGTACATAGACCGCTGATAAATCTTCCAAAAACACTAATATCTCTAGATATGATCAAACAAATCAATTATATGAGACAAGGGATAGTTTTTATAAAAAAAAATAGGTTATTAAAGATCTATAGTCAATGTAATGTATCATGGAACTATATTGATTTTCCAAAAATAAAAGAGTTGCAACCCATTTTAAAGTGTTAGGTCGAATGAAGACCTTATTAAAAAATACCTAAAAATGGTTTTTTAATTGAAAAATTTTAATTTGATGTAGTTCATATGGGGTTTTTTAAATATTACTTGCATTAGGAAATAAATATACTATAAATTCAACTTTTTTTCAAAAAGGAAACTAGGAAGAACATCAAAAAAATCTATAAATTCATTCACTACTGGGATGTCACTAATAAGAATTGTTTTTGTATTTTAAAAAACATGAGATAGATAACATTCAATACCACATTTAATTAATTTCACAATTTCTTAGTTGGTTAACAAAGGTATGAAGTCACTTAATAAAACTCTCTTAGATTTGGAATCTATTTTTCATGATATAATGAAAGCCAATCTATGCCAAAAATGATATCAGACTCTACTATGGCTAGTTCAAATATATTTGTAGGAAAGACCATCCCCATAATTAACATATGAAGATCCCTATAAATCGTGGTTTCTCTAATACTCCCACATGATTTTTTAACAACATTTATATCTTAATTTATTGAGGTCATAGTTACAATTTTATAGAAAATTTCTCAAAAATGAAGGAATACCACAATCAATAATCAAACAGAGTATTGTTGTAATTCAATTAAACCATTAACATATATACCATAACATAATTTTATGGCTCAACATTAACTCTAGTAGTTGGAATTTTTTCCAAACCCTTTTTCTTTTAATATTGATGGTTTACACCATGGGTAATCAGATTTAGATATGCATTAGCATAATTTCCTAACATAGTGTAACTAAAAAATATGAACTCCAGATTTTTATTTATTTCTGGATCATATTACTTATATTCATGAGACATATGACCATTCTTATGACATCAGAAGCCATTCCCATATTTTGAAAGTAATTTTCCAAGATTCATTTTACCACGCTTATCACATGATGGGAGTTTCTTGTTCTTACTTGCAAACTTATTTGATGAATGATATATATTTTCCTTCAAACATGAAGCCTTATATTCATTCATATCATGCGACATATGATGAACAGAAAATCCATTTCTACCTTCTCAGCACATCATAAAAATTCTACAGATCTTGAACTCATGGGAAGAAAATTCCTTTAGATATCTCATCTTTAATCTAGAGTAAATACTTTCTATCTTACTATTAATATCTTAGATAAAATGTGGGACAAACAATTTTAGTCATGATATGTTTTCTTTATATTCATCCACAAAATCTTCGATTTTTTCATCTTAATTACAATATTTATTTTTCAACCCAAATTATTACAGTCTTAGGAAAATATTTTCCAGGAAAAATATTTTCAAATTTAACCCATTCCAAGGTATCAATCTATTAGATTGCACCGATATTTTAAAACATTGAACACCATTGTTTTACTTGACCTTCCAAATGATAAATATATAGAGTTACATTTTAATGATATGATCAACCCATGAATTAAAAGATCATTTCGAGGGGTTTAATCCATTCTTCACTATCATTGGGTCATATGATCCATTGAATTGTTGGGTATGTTGTGGAATAAAATTATACACTATCATAATATTATTTTAAGGTAGATATGTTTATTATATTTCATGTAAACCACCATAATTTATATCATGAGTCAACTGAGCCATCTTTTTAAGATACTAATCTATTCTAATTCCAACCATGTTGGGATGTTAATTCAGAGGGATATCTTCCTCTTGATTCCTTCCCACTATATCTTCATTATTTACTATGTGAAAAGACATTCTAAAAATGCATACATTAGATGATGAAAAATAGTAATAACTAAATTCTATAACATTTTAACTTGACCAAAAGTTAAAATATTTCAAGGGAAAGTTATTAATAGTACCCTAACATCTAAATTTATATAAAGATAACTTTCATACCAACTATAAGGCCTCAACCTTAAAAAAACTAAATAATATTGAGTTAAGAAAATAATTTTACTTACTTTCACATTGAGGATCATTTTAGGTTTATAGTTTTAGAGAATTAATAAATAACTCATTTATTAAAAACCCATAAAAATTAAAATGGAATGTTATTAATAGTATCTATTTTTCCTATAACTGAAAACACTTAAAATAAATAATGATATCTTCTATGAAAAATGTTGATGACATTAATAATTACTTCTTCTAATCCTTTACTCATCCTTACATCCTGTAAAAAAAATTAAAAAACACGGAATGTGAATAAATTTCTCAGTAATAGATATAATAAAAGGAAACTTTTAGTCCATTGAAAAAAATAAACCCATGATAACATTGTAATAAAGTAATAAATTTTACCCTTAGTAAGTAGTAAATACTATCCTTTGTAAATAAGATCATTTGATTCCATTTTTGAAATGAAAATATTATTATAAAAACACTAGAAAGCATAAAAAATACATAAAGGTATCCAGAGACATAATTATACTTGTAAATATTATAAATGCAATAAACATACAGGTGAATTAAATATATATAACTCTTGAAAATGAAATATCCATAAACCTAACATCTACACCCAATGCAACGAAGGGCTACCAAGGATCCACCGATCCTTGGTTAATCACAGAACCACCCATCATTGGTTTATTAAATAACCACTGATAAAATGTCCTAGTATCATTATATAATTATAGCATAAAAAAATTTCAAATTTCAACATTTGACTATTAAAATTTCATTTTAAATAAAAATAAAAATTTCAATATAATAAAATAATTAATCCATTCCCTTAAACAATTTTTAATAACAAATACAAAAAAAGGAAAAGATAGGATGCAATTTCATTTAAAAGTTGAAAGCTTGTAAAATAATCCAAAAATTAAAATAGATATAAACATTCATAAATAGTCTTTTTATATCCATATAAATAAATAAATATAAAATAATATCAATAATTTTGAAATGGAGAATTGATTAAATATTTAAACATTCAAAGCATCCCATGCCACTCTAAAAACTCAAATAATAAGCCAAATTAAGGAATAAAAATTATCAAAACAATTAATAAAATTAGAATATATATGAAATTTCAAAGGGGCTATATATACCATTTATAAAACAACAAAGGTGCATATAATCAAAAAATTTCTCAATGAAAGGAGATTGAGATGAAATCCTTTACTAGGAGTTTGACTTTCACATGTGTCTTTAACATCCTGAATAAAACAATTATGTAAAATATTTAGTTGTTTCAAAAACATTTTTAAAGTTTATTATTAATTTTAATTCACTAAGTATACCATTTTATATAACAACTTAAAACATTAAGTTTACGTCGGGTGTTTTGACCATATTCAGTTTCTGAAGAAAAAACTATTTTGGTGGTTGAACTATCATTAATGGTGTAATTACATAAAATATCTAGAATAATAATTATGAAATAAATATCATATATATTCACTTATACTATATTTACAACCAATCATGAAATATGGTTATGAAAAATGAACCAACGTTACAATCTTAGAGATTTTAGGTCATACTTACACCTCAGTAACACTCCCATTTTTCAATGGTCATTATGGAATGAAGGTAAGTAAAAATTTATCTTAATAGTATTAAAATTATAAAATATATAAAATAATATATAATCATATTATATATATATATATATAATTGTGGTGATGTAAAAATAATCACATCGCTTCGAGGAGGAGGTTGTCCACACGTGCACAGACAACATTTTCACCTTTTCTGTGTCTGAAAGGGTAAAAAATGAAATGATATATTATATATATATAAAGGTAACTATGTCATGAATATTTTAGATATTTCATTAAAGTCACATATGTTTAATTACATGCATATTAAATAAATTCCATGTAGCGTATGTACTTATCACATCTCTTTGGGGAGGCAGTAGTCCACACATCCACAAATGACATTATCATATTTCAAAACATGGAATGAAACAAAAATGATTATATAAAAACTTAAAAAGTATTGATACATAATAAATATAATATATCTATATATAAAAATATTTTCCCTGTCATAATTCCAAACCATGAATGATGGTATTGGAAAAAACGAGCAACATCATTACGTGAGGTAGTAGTTTTTCATATAGGAAGGGTAATTTCATTACCCATTTGATGGAAGCGTGTGTAGGTGTAGTTTGGAACTGTAGAATAATATAATATAATTGTTTTTAGGGTAATTATTTTCTTATATAATCATTTAATAATAATAAATTAATGGATTGAATAATGAAAGAAGGTAAAAATTCTTGTTGATGAAAGTAGCCTCACCTTTGAGTAACTCTTTTTGGTTTTCACTAAAGGACTTCATGGTTTGATTTATTCCAAATGGGAAGAATATATTATGTGGGGAGGAATTTTTTGAAATTATGTTTTAAGGTTTGGATAAGCCAAAAGGTTTTGAGAGGTGTAACGATAGGGGAGAAACATATGCCTTTTATAAGAGGGGAAAATGGAACATTGGGTGTTCTTGAAAAGAATTGGGTGCTCCACACATTTTACTAGTCCGGAAAGGGTTAAAAATATATATATATTTATAGTTAAAATTTTAAGGGTAAAATTATTCCCATAAAATAAATTTTATGAATGTGTAGGGTGGTTTAAAATTTTTTTTTCCAATTTTATTCATTAATTAAGCTCGTTTCCTTAATCACTTTAATTAATTTTAATTACATTCACTAATGATTTTGAAAAAAACGAAATTAAAGCTATTATAAATTATAAATAATTCATATTGAAAATATTTAATACATTTTACAAAATTAAAAACATAGAATCCGAAAAATTTAATTTAAAATTAATCCCGCAAACGAGATGTTATATACTATTTTTTATATGTTAAAAATTTAAGCACATTTTTATATCTAAAATAATTTGAAAATAGTTTAAAATTGTCTAAATCAGTTTATTGATATAAAATTGATCTAATTATACATTAAAACCAATCCAAAACATAATATAACTATGTATAAAAATTGGGGAAAATTACATTGAACTAAAATTTAGTATTATTCAATATTCATAAAAATATGAATGTTATCAAGAAAATACCAAAAATTCACCAAATTTAATTTTTTAAATATAAAATTAAAAAAACAGAGTTTATTTTAACATATGAAAATTATAAATTTGAAATAATTATATATAAAATAGATGCACTATTAATTGGTGGAAAAAATGATATTTATAAAAATACCATTTTTACGAATAAAAATCGATTTATCATTATCATACTCATATAAATTTTTTTTGTATGAATCTAATAATATTTTACAAACATATAGAAACATTATATATTATGTTCTATTCACAACAACCTATATAATGACTAAGAGATTTATACCACATAAAATAATAATATTTATTGTATATTATAGTTTGATATAACTCAGTCTTCTGTATGCTAAATGATTCCAATGAAACTCATTATGAAATTCTTGGTACTCTATTGGATGTAACATCCCTTTTATGGTAAAATTACTCATTAATTCATAAATATTAATAAATATGAAAAAGATTTATTATTTCATTATTTGGGTTGTTACAATAAATATAACTCTATCAATTAAAATCCAACTATTTATTTTTACTATTAATATAGTTAATATATAATCATATTATTCTTGAAAAATATATTTATTGAAAAATTATTTTTGACACATTTTGTGGGTTTATTTTATATTATAATTGTCTACATATGGGAGTTTAATTTGAATAAATGTATTAGATATTTAGAATCATCATAATTAATATTATGTAATAAGGCCACCTTAATTTTTCCCCATAATTACTATAGAAAATAGTAAAAAAATTAATTACCATGGCTATGGTTAAAACATGATTTCCCACATTAATAAAACCTGCATTAAAAGTAATTTTAGAAACATTTAGAGTTTTTATATGATAAATTTTATTTATATTTAATAAAATGTGGGTCCAAAAATACCATTAATTCTCATTTTATTTCAGTCATTATGGATTAATTATCTAGGGTAAAAAACTAGTTATAGTGTGGAAAACTAAAATAGTAAAAGAATGTAAACATAAAGGCTTAGGGTATAAAATGTTTAGAAAATGTTAATTTTTATGTTTTGGAGGTTTTAATTGAACTTAAATTCCATCCATTTCATTATTTATGAATTAATGGGGCACTTGGGGGGGAGTGACTTCGCATTGTTGAATGGTTTTGGGTATTTACAAAAATGCCACTACACCCCAATTATAAAAGGGAACACCCTCCCCTAACTTATTCACACCTTTAAATCCCTTTGGATTGAAAAAAAAACTAAATAAACCACTCCCCCAAATCATTATAAAAATTTTAGAGGTGGTGGTATTCTCAAAATACCAACCATATAGTCACTAAGAAGGGATCCAAAGGAGGTTTCTGAAATAGAAGCTAATAATTTTAATGAAGATCATTTTTTATTCTTTCTTCTATTACAACCTCAAATAATGAATTAATATTTAAAATGTAATAATAATTGTATATAAAACATAATAATATGTTATGATGTTGATGTAATAATATTTATCCATCTCATTCTCTATCAAATGGGAAACAAAACCATTTCTCATGTGTAAGATGAACTACCGCCTCATGAAAAGATATTATTATTTTTCTATCACAAAATAAAATGGATAGTCATAATTATGGGTATAATGAATATATATGATAAATATTACATGATATATTTTCTATAAAATTAATGTATCATATAAATCCTTACCCTTTTACCCTTCAGCGAATGATAACATCTCTCATGCATGCATACGACCCACCATCTCCATGAAGCGAGATGATCCTTTTTCATATAAAACTATCCAAAATGAATATAAAAATGTATATAGTGAATAAATATTATATTTATATTGTTAATATATTAATATATTTGATTGAAACATATCCTATATATAATAATCATAAACTTCTAGAAAAAACATACATGGAAAACAAGGCAATGAACAACAAAAACAAAAATAATAAAATATTGTTAATAAATAGGTGGTAAGATTTTATAATAATATAAGATATTATATTATAAACATTAATATGGTTTTGTAATAAAATATTAATATTCCTAAAACTATTATAAATGATTTTATATCACGTTCAATGAAATTGATGCATGGGGTAAGGGATATCATCTCAATTTCCATTCCACGTTGAAATATTTGTTAATATGAACCTATTAACTTTTATATGGTGTATGAAAATAACCTATTATGTATGTCAAATAAATAAGTATTTATTAATTATATGTAATGTTTCAATTCAAGTTTATTATTTCATAGGGTTACAATTTGAATGATATCAAAGAGGTAAGAATCTATTTTAAAACATCGCTTTCTTTTAAGATTACTTTTACTTTCCTTAAAATAATCTTATCATTTATCCTTAATGAGATCCAATTTTTTATCTAATATATATATAATAATTATCAAGATTTTATTCTAAATTTTCCTCTTCTTGTTACTTTATTCATTAAAATATTTTTTAATAAAAATAATTTATTTTAATTCTCTATAAATCATTTATTTTCTTCCATGTCCATGTCTTCTAGAAATTGATTTAGAAAATTAATTTTATTTACTCATATGATTTGTTAACTAAATTTTATGTTACTCTTTACGTTTAATTTTTGTGTTTGAAATAAGTCAATCAATATTTTTCGAAATTCACATATTTGAAAATTTTTCATAAAGAATGTTTATCATAATGAATGCAGTGATAATAGACCTATACTCTAGATAAATATTTTTTGAAATATATCTTACTCTAGATGTTTTAAATAATTTTACGAATAAATATTTTAATGAAATATTATTTCAATATTTCACTTATATCCCCTTTATTATTATTAGTGAAATTATTTTATTTCATAAACCCCTATTCTTGATAAATCGATGGTCACCCCTAATTTATTTATTAATTTTGTGATCATTAATGATCTCTTGTGGAAATCATTTTCTTGTGATGAAATTTCAATGGAAATTAATATTATGTTAAATAAACATATTATTTTCATCATTGATATTATTATTGCATAAAAATTATACAATTTTTATTTAAGGTGTTTACATTTAATGTAATTTGATTAATCTAGGAAATAATTATAGACACATATTATTTATTCCATAATGATATTAGATAACAATAAAAAGTATTTATGAATTAAATAAATTATTTAATATATGAGGAATACTTCGAACATGTGGTGATGGGTGGGGCATAAAATTATACACCCCTAAATGTATCAATGTGTTTCATGAAATAAATCTATTGTCCAAATTGAATGTGGGTTTACCCATAGTTTTAAAATATATTCAAAAAGGTCTTAAAAATATAGATATCAAGGTTTATGATATCAGAACATCCAAAATTATGAATTTCAATCACTGATAATTAAATTATTATTATCCTTGAGATTTTTTCTTTGAAATTATCCATGGATTATTTTTTGATCATTATATTAAATGAAATGTGTTTTTAGAAATTTACATTTCCAAATTGATTATGTAAAAAATAATTATGATATTCGGGTTATTGATTTACCAGAATGTATATTCAGTTATTAAAAATTTAATATTGATTATGAATTATTTATTAACAATATATTAAACTATAAATAGAAGCTACAGACCATTTGTTCTCACCCTTATTTGGTTTCCTTTCCCAAGGATATGAAGAATAATTAATTAAATGATTTTAGGGATTCAGAATGTTTTCCATGACTATGTTTTATATTTTATCCAAAATTTAAAATGATTATCATGTATAAATATTATTTTTCTATACTAATAAGATATGTGTATTCGGATTGAACACCTTGAATCCATTACAATGTAATAATGTAAACATTGTCTCTAAGTTACTGAAGTTGGGGTTATAACACTTGGTATCAGAGAATGTTTAGTAGAAACCATATGAACTTGATTAAGGGAAAAATGAGTATGGAATATATCCCAATTATAAGTTATTGGATAAGTATGGGAAAAACTCCTAAAATATTTATAAGGTAGATTTTATGTGGTTTTATATAGAAATATTTCTTGGTTATGATACTACATGTGGATGTGATTTTTGAATAGATTCTTCTAGGGGTAATAATCCCAAAAATAGTTGGTCGAGTATATCTTAACAATAATTCTAGTTTATTGTGTGTGTGACCTTAATACAGACCTAGTTTCATACTTCTAGTATATTTCCTTTGGATAATTTAAATCTTATTTAAAATACATTATGATGGTTTTTAAAATAATGATTTCCTCAAGTAATCGAATATTATAAATCTATGTTTTACAACACATAAATTTTAAATTTTTAATAAGTGTTACATAATATTTATAATTATACATTACAATTTAAAAATAATAATTTTATGATCTAATAATGTTTATTCTATTTTTTAGAAAAGTATCCTAGATGAAAAATGGTATAAATGGTTGTAGACTATATAGATATTTTCCTACAGAGCAAGCCAATATAACTGTTATTGGAAATGAAAAAAATCATACATATATCAGGGAATCATAATTTGGTTACGAAAAAATAACCTTACATGAATAGAGAAAATTATTTTTCCATAATGCAATTCTCTCATATTGAATCACCTCATGTGATCGAGGCCCCTATAATTTAGTATGGATTCTAATCCAGTTGTATGTAAGCTATAGATTAAGGTCCTTGATTAGAAATTTCTACTATTGGGATGCAATGATAAATAATATGATATAATTATAGTGTATTTTCTAAAATTATACGAAAATGAATATGGTAAATTGATCTATAATACTAGGATGTAAGTGGAAATAGAATACGTGGAATATAAATATTTTAATGAAACATTCTTTACGAAACATCTCCCTCCTTAAAAATTAATTGTAATGAAGTGAAACATTAAAAGAATTATGAAAAGGAAAGAAATAGAATGTTACAGAGTACGAGGATATAAAGAGATGAAAATATAGTTATTTTATGGATTTCATATGAAAAACTAATTCAAGATTAATCATTTCAGTAGAGGGATAAATACAAGAATCATAAGGGCATTAGATTCTTGTACTCTTTGGTCATATTATAAAATAATTTTACACACTATGAAAACATAGAAGTAAATTTTTATATCCTATATATTAAAATGGAATCAATAGAAGAATTTGTAGAATATAAAAAATAAATAAGGGTAGAATATAAAAATTATTTTCACACATGTGATAATTGTGGAAAGAAACACATTAGTACATTATTTAATATAATGAGAGTTTTCTTCATCTTAGTTTAGAAAGGACATTAAGAGCATGAATTAAATGGTAAAAAAGAAACATTGAATGTTTATTATTTCAATATTATATAAATGAGGAACTATTCATACAAATACACCATTATTCAAGAGAATATATATTAGAAGAAGAAAAGTAATCAATATAAAAATTTTGTTATTACAATAGTCTAAGTGGAACGATTAATGTTAATTGGTAATGGGATTGGTGTTTTTTTAGAATTAATTAATTGATAATATAATATTTAAAAAACCCATGAAATGTATAAGGATTATAGTACTCTAGTTTTCTTTAAGGATTTGAATGCATATTTTTCATTATATTGATAACTGAGAAAAGTGATTTAGTGGTAATGTGGTGCTTCAAGAGAACACATTATTAAGGGAATGATAACCCTTAAAATGTTCCAAAAATTGTGTTAATGATGAATAATGGAGATAAAGAGATGGTAGATATTGATGAACTAAATGGGAAATTATAGATGAATTTGGATTCAATTTTAATTATTTATCTATACGGTTAACCAACCATGACATATGAATTAATTGAATCTATATGAGAAAAATAAAATAATAAATGGAAAGAATGAACAACTGATATTGGAGTTAAACTTAAGTGAGTGTATACTATAGTAAAATAAATCATGTCTAAATACTTAGGGGTTAAATATTAAATATTTCAAAATTTGATGTTAATTTTCTTTTATGAATTTAATGTATGGATCTAGAGAGAGGATTGGAAATTCATGTTTTGTAAATATAACTAAAATAATCAATATATATTAATTAATATTGTCCTCAAAGTTAAATAATTTATATGAGAATAATCCTTATTGTATAATCCATTAATTATTTAAATTCGGAAACTTAGCTGAGAATATTTTTTTGACCCTTAGATCTTGTGTTTGATGTAAAATGGGATCTAAGATACTAATCAATAACACAATACGATTAAAGAATTACTAGAGGATTTTATGTATGAGTATGATTTGATATTACTCTTACACATGTATAAGATTGAGGCGCTATATCAAATAATACTTTGATCACATTTTGACCTATTTTTAATCTTTTTTAATGAGAATAATATTTTAATTATATAAATTTCATTCCTTGTTTATTTTTAATTAATAATTTATTAACTCATATTTCAACAGCACTTTCATATTTTAAATTACTCTAATGATTTTTGAAGAGGTTATTGGTAATGAATCGATGTTTCTAGAACAACTACAGTGAAAACATAGTCAATATTATGAATAAATATACTGGTTTTAAACCAGCTCTTACTACAGTTATTTCATGGATAAGTGTTGAATTAAGTGTAGGTGATTAGTTCTATCCTTATTAATAAATCCCATGGTTAATTATAGAATATTATTTAGTGAAATATCAACATATGATAAAACAATTTAAGTGTTTGGCTACATCTTGATGCCAAATTTCTACTTCCATATGTCTAAATTTATAAAATATTATTTAATAAAGGCTTTTATTTTTTAAAAAAATATCCCCAATATAAATTAGTTATATTTTATAAAATAATATATGTTTTAGTGTGTTGTTTTTTTCAAATTTTAATCTATCGTACATGATATTTTAGTTGAGAATTTATTTGTATATAGGGATGATATTAATAAATTCCAAGACACTTTTTATCAAAGTTTTCAAAAATACATATATTTATATTCAGGCGATTCAATTAACTTATTTATGGTTTTAATCATTAATTTTTTAAATTTAAACTATCCAAATAATGAAATTTTTATCATATTTGAGTCAATATACATTATATAATAGATAATTTATTATTTATTGTTATGATAAAAAATGATAAAAATAAAAAATATATTGTAATTATATAAAAGTACATAGAAATTATTATATGTTGATAAAACATAATATATATTTGATATGATAATTAATTTTTAAATATACATACATTCATTAATTGTTTCATATAAATATATATATTTATAAGAGATAATATTCTCTAAATACAGTATTAACTTTAAAGAGAATTTTTTTTACATTTTTTTGAAGAAAAAAAATATATGTATTGAACATATTAAATGTATAAAACTAAAAAAGGAAAAATATAGAAAAATAAAAATAACTAATAGTTAGGAATATGATATAAATGTTTTAAAAACCTTATGAAATAAATAATATGAATTTATTTAATAAATATTTTTTTCATGAAACATTTAATTTATTACTATTTAATGCTAAGGTAGATGAGAAATTAAATAATTATTGGATATATACAATAAATAATAAAAAAGGAAATAAAAAATTACTTTAATATCGATGTTATGATCCACAAAAGAAATGGTATGATGACATTGAAGCCTATGTTATACTTATGATTCAGAATATCATTTTTTTGGAAGATTTTTATCTATTATAATGACTATTATATTATTGGAATCATGATGTATCATTTAATGATGCATTGATAATTGTATAATAATTAAATAGTTTTAAAGTTCGTTTTAAAAATGGCCAACCAATAATAGAGTTACAATTTATTTAATTTGAGCACCAGGAAAAAATATAACATTTTTTGGTTCAATTATTTTATAGAAGAAAAAATATAAATGAAAGTACTCCATACCAAATTTGGAAATAGTTGAACATATTTTTAAAATCAAAATATATATCCATAATCTATACCTCCTTACATATAATGTGGTTTTAAAAACTCATTGGATTTCAAAGAAGATGTAGCCAAAAAAGATTCTGACATTCCACCAGCCATTGGTAATCTATGGAGATAAGATTTTGGTGATTCTTATTAATCTATTTTGACCAATTTCACTGGTATATAATGGATAAAAATTAATAATGTGGTGTGAATTATATATATCTATCATAATTTTATTTAATACTCCATTCTCACAATGATATATCTATAGTATTTTTGGTTATCTTCCACTTCATTTAGGGCTTGAAGATGTCCTATAAAACCCATCAATAAAATATTTTTAAAAAATATGGTGAAAATTGATATAATACGTTATATTTGTGGTATATATTATATTCATAAATTTTATAACTAATATTTTTGTCATGAATTAGATAAGAGATTGTTTTTGTAATTACTATGACCCCAGTAACTTGGAGATGATTTCTTCTTCATTACAATGACATAGATATATTGTGTCAAATCCCAAAGGGATGATCAATGTAGCTATTCTAGAGATATTGGACCTAGGCCAAGTGGCCCGAATACAAGGCTTGAAAGCCCATTATTGGGCCCAAAGGACCCCTTGGTGAACAGTACTGCTACAGTACCCGCACAGCTACAATACCAGTTACAGTACCACCTCCGCTACAGTCCTGCTATAGTCCCTCCACCACTACAATGTCGTCACTACTACAGTACTGCAACATTGCCAAAAATTCTCTCCTGCACGGATTTGATCCTGGGTTTTTTGGATGCCAAACATGAGTATATGGTTTATGATATAATCATATCCATCATAAAATGTATATGTATACTTAATATAAATTTAATTTCCAATTAAAAAAGACCATAAGGACGTGAGTATTTCATGAGAATGTTAATAATCATAAAATATAATGAGATTGTACATTAACTTTAAAACTTGGTAAATTTCATGTAAAATAACCCTATATGAAATAATTAAAATTAACACTTAAAATAAAATGATGTATGAATTTATCATGATATTAAATTCCAAAGGGGTAGTATATACCCCTTATAAAATAAAGTTTGTGTATAAAATTATAATATGCCTCAAGAAATTTAAATTGAGACAAAACCCCTTACCTTTATTCCGACAAGTGAAGAACTTTATTTATCTTTATGAATAATAAAATTAGGACAATAATTTACATTATTATTAATTTTTTTGATGTTTATTATTCTATTTATTTGAGTTATTCATATTATATATATAATTACTTAATCAATTATCTTCATGTTAGGTATTTTGATGATATTTGAATTATACGTCAAAAATGACTTCAATAGGTTGACTATTAGTATCTGAGCTCATCATTTCATCATATATGGAATAATAATAATTATATTATTATATTATTTATACATAAATAATATTTTTAATACAAAAAATTATTAATGGTTTTTTTTAAATTAATGAATTTACGATCTTGAAGATAGTAGACCGTATATACGGATGAGTGACATTTCTATCTTTATAAGATCATTATAGAAAAGAGATAATTAATAATTTATCCTCATATAATGTTAATAATATCATTAATTATATATTAAATATTTAAATATACTTACATATATCATCCATGTTGTTTTGTGATGAAAAGATATTCACATCACTTCGTGAAAGCGATCGTCCCCACACACATTAACGACGTTGTCATATTCCAATGAGTGAAAAGGTTAAACATAATTAGGTGAATTATATTTTAATAATTTTAAATATATAATTATTATTATGATAAAATAATTTATATCTAATATTAATTAAATTTTTCATTATAACCTTCCATGTTAAGCATTAGTTGGAGATAAATCACATCGCTTCACGAGGTGTTTGTCCGTCGTACACATGAGTGACGTTATCTTATCCACTATAGATTGTAAAGTAAAAAAATTATATATGATTTAGTTAATAAATATGTATAATTATTATATAAATTTCATATATATACTTTATATCCATCATCATACATAATCAAGATAGATGGTATTGGAAAAAAGAATGATACCAGTTCACATGGCAGTTGTCCACCGTACACACGAATGATGAATTCGTAAACTATTTGATGGAAGTGGGGTTGGTTTTAGGTGATTATCATAAAATTAAAAAACTTATATATTTGGTATTAAATTTTAATATTATTTATTGATATTTTAATAATATTTTAAAGAGTCATAGAAGAAATAAAATAAAAATTCATAGTTATGAATTTTACCTTATCTCAGACCACCTCTTGCGGATTATACATAAAGAACTACTAGAAGATATTTTTGACAAATAAAATCTGATAAAATTATATTTTGGAAGATTTTAAGTTATTTGGATTGGTTTTTACTGAACTAAATGTATTTTATTGTGTGAAGATGATAGGATTGTGGGTGGTATTTTATAAGTGATGTGAGTCGCATACTTGAAATTTTTGGGAATGAAAAAGGTGTACCCATGTTTTTTTACTTTACAAAAGGGATAATGGTGGATTAATATAGTGAATCATAAATTATAGGGTACAAATAAGTAAATAAAATATATTTTAGAAAAGTTTTTAGGTCATTTTAAATCTTATCATTTTAGTTCAATAGCTGGTTAACACATTTTTAACTTTACCTCGATTAATTTTGCTTACAATTTTTATTATTAATTATGATAAAAAATTAAGTTGAACATATTATATAATATATAATATTATTATTCTAAATATGGAATCCATTTTTATAAATTCCATTGATAGATGTTTAGAAATATAATTCAAAACTGACTTCATATATGTGATGTGAAAGCGGGTTTTTAAAGAAACAAATGCTTAAAATTTGGTAATGTTTTTACATAAAAATAAAAAATTATAATGATTAAAATGAAATAAATTTCATTAATTTATATATAATTTAAATAATGTTACATTAAAATAAGTTTTTAGTAAAATTTATCTTTATAAATATTTTAAATTAAAAGGAAAATTTTTAATTCAAATTTACAATTTTCACTATTCATTAAAATATGAACCATTTATGAAAAATCCAAAAAATTCAACCTAAGATAATTTTGATATTTTGGTTTATAAAATGAAGCTAATTTTTTAAAATGATTTTTCTAAAAATGTAAAATATTAATTTTAAGTTTTGTGTGAGTAGAGCGAATAAACTGTCTTTTAGAAAATTATTGTTTTATCAGAAAAAATTTCATAATCTTTTAAATTATAGTAATTTTTTTCACTAGATAAAAAATAAACATGTTTATAAAATATATTTTTCTTAATTTGTTTTTTGTATTCATATCCTGGAATTTATCGATCTGTTCATCATTGTTTTTCTTAATGAATAATATAATATACTATCACGTTTCAATTAAACCTGGTCTTGTGTGCGTCACAAGTTATTGATGGAATTTAATTTATTCTAAATGAATTATACTTTAATGTATTGCGACATTACATTCTTAACTATAAGTAAAATTTCATCCTCAAATTTTTCTAGATATTAACTTTTAATCAGATAAGTTAGTTCTTCCTCATAATATCCTTTAGTTTTTTCACTGATTCCTATATTTTTTTTATTTCTCCAATTTACCTTTACTAAATGATTCATTTGATTCCTTAGAACATGATCTCTAGTATAAATAATTTAGATGGTTTATTCATAGAAATATTAATCATGTTACAAATCCATTTCATTAGATGTGATCACATGCACTGTGTATGACATGAACATCTTTAACAATAACACATGTAACACATCATGTACTTTAGAGAGACTTTTTAGAGTGACCAAATGATAAGAAACCACTAAAATTATTTCATGAATTTAAAATAGTATAATTTAAATCAAGAGTAGTTTCCCATTGTTACCAAACCTTATGAAGCACTTCCATGGAGATACCATAAATAAAACATAATCATCCAATTGGAATTACAGATAATTCCTATAATTATAGTCCTAACTATTTTTAATACATTGAGATTATTTAATATAAGCCTGAACAACCTTTACCTTTGTTATTTTCCGGTCATTAAGTCTCAGGCCTATAAGTTATATTTCACCAACTTCATCAAAAAAATATAGTGTACAACATATCTTTCCATACAATGCTTCATACAACACTATTTCAATAATTGAATAGAAAATATTATCATAGAAAAACTAAAAAAAGGAATATAATGATACCACATACCTTGAATGTAAACTATTCATCACCTCAACATATATTAAATTATTTGAATAGTCCATTCAAACTATCCATTAGTATGAGGAAGGTAGGATATGATCAAACAAATATCTCTATCATGATCCTTATGAATACTTCCATAATTTCAATGTTAAACATGGATCAAGATCTGATGAAATTTATTGCGGTGTTCTATGAAGTCTTAAAATATCATTAATATAGATACTTCTTAAGAAATCAAGAAGTATGTTTTCTCTTATATTGAGGAAATCTATCGATTTGGTTAAACGATCAACAATATCCCATATTGCATCATTCTTCCTTGATTTATTTGGTAGTCTAATGAAAAATCCCTTATTAATGTCATCCCATTTATACACAATAATAGGAAGATTTTTCATGACATTTCTTGGATACTTTGTTATATATTTCACTTATTAATAAACAAAATATAAAGACACATAATCATAAATTTCATGCTTGATTTTATCCCACAAAATTGTTTCCTTAAAATCCCTATACAACTTTCTTCAACTAGGGTATCTAGAGAAATTCAATCTATGAGTGTCACCCAAAAATTCCATTTTTAACTCATGTATAGGTAGAAAACATAATACCTTTCCAAATTTCATAACACCGTTTTAATAAACAATTTCTCTTAACTTTAGAGAATTCAAACGATGAAATTTCTTCTAAAAGACATCATCGTCATATTGAGAAACATTTTATCTATTCTAATAAATATTGTTTCGTGATCATTTAAAATATGAGTGACATATCATTTAGTAGCTCAATCCTTTATACTTGTCTCATATTTATATATTTATATAAAAATACATATTTTAGTCTTTTATGAACCATTTATATATCATATATTTCACCCTATAAGAAATTTATCAAAATCTTAAATGAAAATATTACAGTTACAAAATCCTAATCTTTGGTTGGATAGTTTTATTCAGGAGTCTTAAATTTCCTTGATTCATATGAAATAACATTATAATTTTTTCATTATGAAACAAATAAGTCCCCTTTTTTGATATCATTATATATAGTAAACCCATTATTTCTAAATGGTAGATTCAAAATTATAACATTGAATAATCTCATATTCTGTTAATCCAATAATTCTTCACAATCATTTGTCCAAAAAACGTAGCCCTTTTATTTTCATGTTTTGTTACAAAGTTATCTAATCAGAAAGAATTTATAAATAATCACCAATAGATCCCTACAACACCAATAAAGCAACATACCATAGTTTTTTCCATTGGATTATAATAGTTTCTAACTACCATCATCATAAAATGATCAACTCAGATTCCATACATGGAGATAATATAGACAAGAAAAAAATATTCACAAAACCAAAAATCACACTTCCTAAATTTACCATATAACTGTTTTCATTTAGGAGTGTCAAGAATGATATTGAAGTGATTTTTATGGTCCTAAATTCTTTTATAATACCCAAAAATATCATCAATGAATGCCAAAAAAATCATTGAGATTTTCTATGAATACTATATTACTTAGGTCTATAAAAGAGAGTTTCAATTAGTCAATAGAAATGGTGTTACTATAAAATTAGAATGTCCATACCTCATTCAAAAATAAATCTTAATAATGACATAGTTATTTAGTCTCATTTGATGATTCCTAGAATGAATGTCAATCTTTGAAAATCATTAGGCAATATGAAGTTTATTGAATAATTCATCAATGTGAGGTAGATGATACTTGTTCTTTATCAAATAACATTAATTTCATTATAATAAATTTAGAGCCTCAATTGTACATATTTAATTTTAATGAAGATAAAATAGGCTCCCCATGGTGGAACACTAGGCAGAATAAACCCCTTATCACAATACTCCTCTTGTAGTTTCATCAACCCCAATAATACAACAATGTATATTATATGGTGAATCATTGATATTGTACATGCATAATGGTTTAAATTAATTAAAAAACGATCTTCACACTCTTGGGAATGTCCAGGTAATTCCTCAAAAAATACATCAATATATTTCTTTATAATTGGTACATTTTAAAATTTATGATTACTTTCTCCATCACTAGATTTTTGTCAATCCTTCCATAAGAATATCATTCAGTAGAGCTACTGTGGTGGATATAGATATGACTTAGATGATAAAGCCTTAACTCTAAAGACAAAATATTCAATATCTTACACACAAATCAAAATTCCATTCTTCTTGTAATAATTTTTTTGAATCATATTTTGGATGAATGTTCATAATAAGGATTAAATCGTATTCAAACACAATATGATAATAAGGGAACTAAATAATGCATATTTATGTGTTATAATAGTAACTTCATGACACATCCATTTTTTCATGAGACTTACCTTAAGAGTGTTTACTGAAAACATGATTATTAAATTAAAAAGTAAATGAATAAATTTACTAGAAAATTGATTAGATATAAAAGATTTCAGGGATCCATAGTAAAATAAATCATTAGCTTAATTTGTTATTAATATTAAAGTACCTTCCACCACATCATGGTAACTTCTTCCTCATCTTTAATGATTTCATCAGCTTGGCCTTCTCCCCCTTCACTCCACCTTTATATATATTACCTTTAATATTAGGTAATTTATATTCGTAGTTCCCTATCTATATGAATTTGAATAATTTATCATTTGAAATATTTTATATCTCTTTTAGTCACATTCACGATGTAATTTACCTATAATGTTTTTCTGAACTATCATTCCCTTTGAGCAAGTACCATGGAGTTTCTTTCCTTATTATAACATGTTGGAAAATATTTCGTTACCTTCTACCCTTTAATCAAATTTTTATCTCACATCATCTTATTCTATTATTTCACTTAAAAGACATAATATAATGATAATTGGTTTTCTATACTGTCATCACATGATACTATATCCTCACCTAATGAGAATGTTAGGTTGAATAGTTTCGTTCTAAACATTCTCTTAATGGCATTAAATAAATAATCATTTTTACTCTTTAGATTATGTGCATTAATGAAGTTCCCATACCTTCTGATAGGTTCTATTACTAAATGATGTAATACACTAGATTAGATCTTATAATTATAAAACATAATTCATAATCCCAAAAATAGTTAAATACATGAAAACATTATGCATAGCTAATCTCATAATCATAAATATGATTTTATTGGGAACATATTTTTTTAAAAATACTTCATAATGGTTTTTGATGAAAATTAAAATTATCCAAAGAATATTTCCCACGAGTGTAAAAATAGGTTCTTAGTAATGTCCATTTTCATGTACTAGGTAATGATAAGGTCAACACATATTCATAATTGTTATAGTTATTAGATATAAGCACCACCCTTCAAGAACTACATCTACAATTAGTATCTAGATAGGTATGTACTAGTTGAACAAACAACATAATCTCTTACTTACTAATTTTTTTAAAGTTCTTCTATTCTTATCCTAAAATTCTATCATTGGGCTTTGTTCCCTAATCTGTGTTTTCTATATTATAATTCTTATGGATTCTTATAAAAATCATATAGTACCAACGGTAGCGACCCTGACCGCAGTAGCCTAGAGGTGGTGCATGATTTTTTTACATTATCATATGTAAAAAGGTCCATGTATCAAAGGAAAAATCTGTTTAGATGTTTTGGAGAATGAAATACATACAATATACCCATTTTACGTTGTGAATAAAAATAAAAAATAATACATAAGAAAATAAAATGAACTTCTTCCTTTCCAAGACTTATTGTTCATATCCTAGGGATAAGAAACAAAATTCAGGTGAGTTCAAATTCTCAGTTAGGGTTAAATAAAGATAAATCATTCCTGAATCAATAAGGACAATACATATGGAAATATAAATAAATAAAGACACATACAATTTAAATATATTTATTATCATGATAAGATAAGTCACAATAAATATGTCAAGGTAAATAACTTAACACACCTTCTATTTAATGAATTATATATTTATTATCTAATGATAAAATAATGGTAAAGATATCTTGGATAATTATAATTAATATGTTATAAATTAAAAATATATATTTAATTATGGGATTTCATGATCTCAAGCATCACGAAACCTCTTCTATAAATATCATTCCCCAGGAGACTTTGAAACTACTGGGCAAAATACCATCTTATTTTCCCAAATGATTTGTCTAATGATTTATGTAGATGCATTAAAGTGATATATATAATTTGCACCAAACAATATATATTTGTAAAAATAATTCTTTATATATGGAATAATTTATTAAATTCATGAATCAATATGAATCATCATCAAATATATATATTGAGAAAGGATGAAGATTTATCAATATTCCTTTAGCTATTCAAATAACTTTCAAAGTACACATGATATATAAAAAAGTATATATTTTTGGAAATAATTTTCAATATAAAATAAGAATATGAATATTTTAGACAAATTCAATGTCCAATTAAAAATTTTCACATGAAATATATTTTGTTCATTAGAATGTTAATAATTAAAATATAAATTGAGATTGTACATGATCTTTTACAACTTTTAAATTTTCTATACAAATACCCTTGGATGAAATAATTCAAATTGAAACAAAAAATATCAAGAAGTATGAATGAGTCATAATATTACTAGTAAAAGTGGAATTATATACATAATATTAAATATATTAGGATCAAAACAATACAATATGACTCAATGAAAAAAAATTAAGATGAAAACCATAATATTGATTCCAACTCATCACGTACGTTGTATATCATAGTGAATAATAAATTTATGTTAATTATTTAAATGATTAATAAACCATGTAAATTTTATAATAACTTTTATTTCACTTATTCCCATGTTACATAAAATTACTTAATAAATTTTGTTTACATTGGATGTTTCATTGATATTTGACATATGTTTAAAAATGACTTCAATATATTGACTATTGGTTTAAAAGGTTATTATTTGAAAAAATAAAGAATAATAGTCATGATATAATATTCATATTTATACATAAATAATACTTTTATTACTAATGGTGATTTTTTTGAAAAATGAATTAATTTATGATCATGGAGAAGATAGGTCATACACACACATGAGTAACATTTCCATTTTTCAACGATCATTATGGAAATGTGGTAAGTAATATATTATCTTTGAATAATGATAAAAATATCATAAATAACATAATAATTATTTAAATATTCTTATATATATCATAAATTTGGTGTGGTGATGAAAATAGAACCAAATCATTTCGTGAAGGTGGTATTCCATTTGTTTGTGAACAACGTCATAATCATTTAATGATTGAAAGTGTAAAAAAATGAAAGGATGTAATATCATCTCATAATGCAAAATATTTAATTAATATCAAAACAAATTCATGTATATATCATATAGTAGTTAAATTTATCTTTGTCACATTTCATTGAAAGTATTAGTGAATTATGAATAACCTCGCTTTGTAAGGCCATAATCATCCGTATGCACGAGTGACGTTATTGTATCTTCTTATGGAATGAAATGTACAAAGATCTATTTTATGTAATTAATAAAATTTTATAATTATGTGATGAATATTATAAATAAATAAATATATATATATATATTATATCCATCATCATACCCAACCATGAGTGGTTGTAATGCAAAAATGAATGACATCAGTTCACAAGGTGGTAGTCCAGCGTACACACTAATGATGTTTTTTAACCCATTATTTGGATGTGGGGATAGTTGTCTGTAATTAAAATAAAAAAAATAAAAAATAATTATTTTGTATTTATTTCTTAATTATACAAAAAAATGAAAAATATTTTAATTATGCAGAAGATGAAAAAAAATAAAAATATATAGTTAAAAACTTTATATTTTCTCAAACAACCACTTTAGGTATATACCTAAAGTCTCCCTAAAAGAGATTTATAACTATAAAAGGATTCTAATATGAGGTTTTTGATGTTAGTAAGTTATTTAAGTCTGTATTTTCCCAACCAATATGGGATGATGGGGTGAAGAATGGAGAATTAGGGGTTACATTTTAGAAGTGAGGTCAGTGGAACACTTGTAATATTTTGAAAGAAAAAGGCGTAACAATATTTTTCACACTTCCAAATGGTAAAAGTTTGATTATTTTCCAAATTTATACATTATAGGGTTGAAACATGGACAAAAAATATATTTTCAATTTCTTTTAGGTCATTTTAACTCTTATCTCTTTAGTTTAACTGGTGATAAACCCATTTTAATCATGACAATGTTAAATAATTATTTTATTCATTATTGTAAAAAACTATGTTGACCCTTTTTTATATTATTAATAATTTTTATCACAAATATGGAACAACTTATTCAAATTTGATTCACCTAATTGGAATATTTTATTTTAAAATTAATCTCATATATATGTTGGGAAAGTGGGTTTTGAAAGAGAAAATATTCAAAAGAATACAATGTTTTTAAATCAAAATTCAACATATATCTAATTATAATGAAATAAATTGGATTAATTGATATATAATTTAAATAATGATGCTTTAAAACCAATTTAGAATATTATTTAAATTTATATATATTTTAAAAGAAAATGTATTAATTAATTAAAATTCAGTATTTTTCAGCAATAATTGAAAAATGAAACATTTTAGAAAAATTCCAAAAATTCACCGAAAACTAATTTTGTTATCCAGATTTAAAAAATTATGTTAATTTTATGAAATAAATTTTTTATATATTATAAAAATGAATTTTAATTTATGTGAATGAAGCGTGACTAACCCATCTTTTAGAAAAAATACTATTATTCAAAGCATTTATTTTTATTTTAAATGATTCATGTCATTATTTATAACAACTATAAAATAAATTAATGTTTTAAACATTTTAGTATTCATAATTTAGTAATTTAGATTTATAACAACTAATTTTATTGTTTTTTCTTTGTGGTCATCTTTAAATTATATTTTAATATATTATCACGTTTCATTTAAACTCGATGTTGTGTGCATCACAAGCTATCAGAAAAGTAAAATTTATTCTCAATGAAATATGTTGTAAAGTCTTATGGTTTTATGGTTGTTTTGATATTTTTTGAATAGAAATTATTTTAATAAATAATTTTATAAAAATTTATGTCATTTTATCACCCAAATCTAAAAAAATAATAAAGAAAATATAATAATAGAGTTTATTTGTATAAATGAAAAAACCTCATCTAGTAATTTTATATTAAAAAAATAAATAATTTTTCTAAAAATGTATTAAAATTTTAACACCATTATATTTTATAATAATTATTATTTTAAATAAATAATAGGTTATATAGAATGTAACTCACACAACACTAATCTTAAACAGACTGTGATATACTGTAAATTTATTAATATTTAAAAATGATAGTTATAATCTAGGTCTTGGTTTAAAATGAATGAATGGAAGTAGAAAAATTATTAATTCTATGATGAAATTTTTTACTTAATAAAAAATATTGACTAGTTTTTAGGTAATAAGTATTCAATTTTAAAAGGTAAGGATTAAAACATATATAGTTAATAATAGTTATGGTCTTAATATGTCATTTTGAAAGAAAATATTAATTTTTATAAATTTTATATTTTTCATTTAAAAATTAAATTCTATAATTTTATAATTTTATAATTTAAATTTTCTGAAATGAAATATATTTTTTGGTTTTAGTTTAAAAAATTATCTTAGTTTGAATTTTTTGTATTTTTTAAAAAATAGTTGATTTTTGGATGAATATTGAAACATATTTATTTAACAAACGATGCCACTTTTATGAAATTATAATGATATAATGAAAAATTAAAAGTTTATGAAACATTATATATATATATATAATATTCAAATAATTAGAAATATAATTCATTTATAAATATAATGTTGAACTTAAAAATCTATGTTTTATATTTTCAAAATATATGTCATATTTTTATTCAATTTAAAACAATTTTCGGTACTTACACATTCATCAATTTTTCACAAGTATAATTTTTTCTTTTAAATTAAATTAATTATAATTTAATATTACCTAATCTAATTAATTCAATTAGAATCAACATTATACCTTATTTTGATATATAATCATTTTTATACATAAAATGAGTATTTTACTAAAAATGATTTTCATTGAATTTTGAGTGCATATTTTAAATTTACTTTTTTAAAATAATATAAATTGATCCTTATAAAATTGATTCAATATTTGGTTTAATAAGTTTCAAATTATTCACTTGTTCAAATTTTATTTTTTATCATAATGATTTCTAACCGTGGTTAGTGTTTATAACTATGGAAATGAGAAAAATGGGGAAAACAAATATTAAAAATGGGATGAGGTCTAAAAATATCTAAAAAACATGTATTTATTTTTTTTGATAAGTTTATGTGGTAAAAAATCATCTCATATTTTAATATATTGAGATTTTGTGCCATTTTTTATTGATAATGATATCGTTATTATTTTTATATTTTGAATAGTCAAAAGCATGCCACGCCCCTCACCTATAAAAGAGAACCTCATATCCTATCTTATTAACACATTATTGATACACTAATATAAAAACAACCAACCAATATACCATATAAATTACTATATACATGAAATAGATCTGTTGGTACACTTAAAATACTAACCCAAGGGACCTTAGGATAAGATCCCAAGGAAGTATCACAAAAAAAGGCAATCATCTTCATTGAATCATTTTATGATTATTTCCTTTTCTACTACCAAAAATTATTAATCAAAAATATTAATAAAATTTCATTAGTAAAATTATGTTAATTAAATTATATTATTATAAAAAATATCCATCATCTATTTATCATCCATCTTAATGGAAAATGGAAATTTCATCGTGTACACATATGAAGTATCGTCTCCATATATAATGTATTTTATTTTTATTCACTGATTCTCATATATGGTTATATAGATGGATTTAATGATTAAATATGATTATTATTATAATACTTTAATTATTTAATGATAAAATATTATCTACCATATGATATTATCATCTTATTGGAAGATGAAAATGTTGTTCATGCATACATGTGGACCACCACCTCCACAAAGAATTTTGATTTGTTTTTTTATTTATGTTTACATGGGAAGTAATAAGAATATACTTAATTAAAGTATATTATATAATAATGATTCATTAATGGTGATTATTATTTAATTTCCTTTCATTCCATCCATCACAATGTGAAAACATAACTCATGCGTAGGTGTGGACTATATCTTCCATGTAGTGATGTAATTCATTTTTCATCACCATTGTAAATGAATGGTTATAAAAGTGTATATAATGAATAAATATTATACTTATTAAATTTTTATATTTATCTATATTAATAAAGTATGAACAAGGTTAATTAATAGAGATTCCAAATGAAAACATGTATGATAAGGGGAAAAAATAATAACTATAATGAAGATTTAAAGAAGGAAATATTTATAATGGTGTAAAAAATAATTATAAGTGAATAAAATCAAGTAATTTAATTATTAATACTATTCTAGTATAAATTTTTTATAAATAAAAATTTAATTAAAAGTACTTTTATAGTGTTTTTGATGAATCTTGAGATCCTAGGTGGGGTTTTTTATCTCACTTTTCTATGAGACCTGAAATATTCCAAACAACATTCTTTTGTGTGGTGTGTAAACTAACCCTTAATATATTTTAATATATTTTTCATGAAAATTAAATGGATTTACTAATCTATCTAAATTTATATAATTCTTGATGTTTCTATTCATATATTACCAAAAATATAAGGGTTATATTATTACATTGAGACACAATGTATTTTAGAAACCTATTTTTTACATGATGTTTATACTAACCCTATGGGATATTACATGACGAATATATTTATATTCATGGTATTTATTATTTTATTTGAATTTATTTATTTCAAGTGTATTATGATTAAAAATTTACCAATGTGGAAAAGTAATATGTTACGATCTCATTTCTTTTCTAGAATGTTTGTGTTAAATTTACATTAATGAAAATCATATGGTATTTATATTTTGAACCCCATATATCTTATTGTTATTTTTTTATTTACTTTTTTTAAATGTTTGCTTACATTTTCTTCTATTTTGAACATATAATTATTCAAAAGATGTTTTATGTAAAGTGAAACCTATTTATTTTGGTCTAAAATCTTTCTCATCCATATCCAGGTTTTTCAAAATTGTTTTATGGTTATTTTTATAATTATTGAAATTTTTGACAAAGGAATTATGTATTATCTTAAACATTCCTTATAAATTAATTAATGAAATATTTTTCAATAATTCTTTATAAAATATAATTTATACATTCTTTTCCATAGTGTGAAAAGAAATATTAATTTAAAATTTATCTAATGAATGGATTTTACTCCCAACATGACTATTATTTTCATTAAATCATCTTTTATATGTTTCCATGGTTATTTTCCATGAAAATATATGTTCCCTATGTCTTAGAAATATTTAGATATTAATGATACAAGTAAAATTATATTTTCCTCTATTTTCAATCAATTCATTAAAAATGTTCTTTTAAAAGAATTTTTATATATGGAAACAAAATTTCATGTTTTCAATGCATCACTAGGGTTATTATGTTATGTTACCATCCCATTTTTTTATTTATATATCCTATGATGATGATGTTTTAATGAATATTTCATGTAGTTTATTTCTTTTCCAAGGTTTAAATAAGTTACGATGAAATAATGAATGTTTTTATGATACCATCGACATCATACCTTGTGATAAATTATGATTATGTGGTAATGAAATTTTATTAAAACCCACTTCTTTTTCATGGGTTATTCTATGATGAAATAATGATTGTTTTTATCACATTTTAGAAAACGTTTTTAGGGTTTTGAAAATGTGATTGGAGGAACATGAATTATATATCCCTACAATCCATTGGGTAAATATTGATATCTCATGAGATGATATAAAATTGAATAGGGAGTGAACCCAATTAGGTATGGGTCTCTATCAACAATGATAGTCTTGGAAGCAAGCCTTAAGTATATAAATAATTGGTATGAGGAGTACACCCAATCCACCATGGGTATCTATCCACTATAGTATTGGTAGTGATCCATTATAAAGTAAATTATTTTATATCTCTACGTGTATAACAAAATATTATGTCATATTATTAGGATATTATCTCATAGAACAAATTTGATTATTGATAATTATACACTCTTATGATTTGTGGCTTATTATGAAAAAATCCTTACACTATGACTCATGATTTAGGATATATTAATTATTGTGAATGAATTTCAAATGATTTCATAATTTTATCATACCATTATATTTATCGTATTCTAGTATTTGATCATTGATTGATATCTCATACGATTACCCTTAATGAGTTTCTAAGCTCACCCTTTATTAAGTATCATTTTGAGCACGTTTTGCAGAATTATATTATATAATATTTTTAGATAAGGGTATCATGTGTTAAAATTATTATGGGTGATGATAAATTTTACTTATTTAATAATAAAATCTTGGTGTAAAGGTTAAAATTGTCATTATATTAGAAGAGGGTGGGTATTTTTACAAAATGTAATTTACCCCATAATTATATATAATTATATACCAATGAGGTCTTGGGTATGCAAGTTAACCAATATTGGCCAGTGTTATTATAATTATAAATGTTTAACATCGGTTAATTTATGTTGGTATAAAAGCTTGTATGTTAAGATTATGTTTTTAGCACCATATCTTGGTGTATTATCCATAATTTATCTCAGTTGGTATCCGATTATGGTTTAGATAAATTTAGTGGTTATAAAGTTATCATATGAGTACAGTTTATGAACTAAGTAAACTATTTTGGGTTGATAAGTGTAATAATATTCAAAGGAATAGAGGAATTGAGACCCTTTTAGGGTTATATATTATTTGATTTCTTAGCGACTAATGGTTTTTAGGGAAATATTATTGATTTTTAATATCTTAATATTGTATATGTAACCCATAGGATTTATATTCAATTTAGTGTCATTTTTTTGAGATTAATGTTAAAATGGAAACATGTTAAAATAAACATATAACCATTAATGTTAATATTTTATTTAAAAATGATGTAATTACGGGCTATGAGAATAAATAGTATGTTATATTTTTAAAATATATGTTTTAAAAACCATGATATTATAAAGTGAATTATTTACCACGTGATTAATTTTCTTTTTGAATAAATTTTAATCAAATGGAACATTATATGATTAAGGTAAATAGAGTATTACTCTATATGACGGAATATTATTTGAGGAATATAGATTGAGTTAACTATTAAAAGAATACATTTATTCAGGTTTTATAGTCATTTGGGTAATTCTGGGAAATGCTTAGTATATTTTAGATCATTTATGATTATGGTAAATAAATTTTTATGTGTGATTATATTTGTGATTAATTTTTTTAATTGATATGTTTTATATTGATATTGGACCAATATTTGATCAAATCTCTCAGATTTAATCTATATAATTTTCTAATTCTTATTTTTTGAAGATTTTTAAGGGTAGTTATTTATGGAATGATTTAATTTGAACTTTTGGTGATGTGGTTGTGTTTTTTAGATTTATATTTGATGGTTTAGTCATATTGGATATTATATTATCGTGTTCTAACAAGTTTTTTTTTAATTTTTATAAATTGGAATAATAATATTTTTTTAGATCTTATGATCAATTGAATGAAAATGTGATTTAGGTATGAAAAATTCATTAGATAATTTATATAAAGACTTTATGAAGAGGGTGTAGACCACTCAAAACCCAACAAAAGGATGAATTTTTTTGTATGTAATAAAGTATGTATATTATATTAAACTTTTCTCCCTTCATGTAATAAATAATTCATAATGATTAAGCAATAAAAAAGATTAATATATCGAGTACTATGTGAAAAATATTCGTCATCTATAAAAGTACATAATACGAAACTCATTCTTAAGTATGAGTCAAAAAAATTACAAATCCATGGTTCATGAAATATTTAGGAAATTCCATGTTTCATAAGATTAACATATATATTGATTTTATTTTCAATAGAAAATTTAATTTATGAAGATTAAAAGGTACTTATAGAAACTTATGTATATTTAACTTTCACTGTATATAATTGATTCAAAAAAAGTCTTAAACCCTTTTTATCATATATGAGATAAAATTATAAGGATAAAATTTCCCTATAGGGGGTATAATGTAAATCTATAATATTTGAGAATTAATTTTATTTTAAATAAATACTATATTTCATATTATTTACCACACATAACATCGAGCTTAAATAAATTTCTACATACTCTAGAAGTAAAATAATTTAAATACCACTCTTATAACCTAGCCATTAGTTTGGAAGGTATCAGTAGGTGTAGTAAAATTCATTTCTATGTATGTAAATTTATTTATTATTTAAATCTATTTTTTACTTCCTAGGGAAAAAATAAATTTTTAAGGATAACAATGAAATCATATATGGTTAAGAAAAACTAACGTTTAATTGATTAATTTTTATATAATGGTGGGGTTTCATTATATATTGTATTTTCAGTTGTAAAGATAAATATATGTTTTTATTAATTATAATTTAATGAAATAAAATTTATTTTTTAAATCATAATAATATTATCTTAGGAAGAAATTTTGTGGTTTTTTAGAAATAATTGATTAATAGATGAATAGAAAAAGATACTGATTTTAAAAATATTGTCACTTTTATGAAATTATCATAGAAAACTAATTAATTTAAAGTTTATTAAACCCTTTTTTAATATATAAAATATATATTTATGAATTAATATAATTCCTTTAAAAATAAATGATAAACCTAGAAATCTGTGTTTGACATTATTAAAATATACGTAATGTATTTATTCGAATGAATACAATTCCGAGTACTTATCTTTTAATTATATTTTCAAGAAGATCCATGGAGTTTTAATTTTTTTAATAATTTAATAAATGATTATTTTCAGTAACCAAAAATCAATTAATGTAATGGGAATCAACATTTAACATTATTTTGGAATAAAATCAATTTTATGCTTAAGAAGTTCATTTTTTCAAAAAAGGATACTCCATGCATTTTGAGAAATTATATTAACTATATTGTTTACCACTTATGTATGTTTAATCATAGAAAATTGGACATATATTTGTAATTATAATAATATAATTATTTAATATGTTCAACTTCATTTTTTCCAAATTGAATAGTAACCATGGTAACAGTTTATCACTATAATAAAGTAGAAAAGGGGATAATTAGGGTTAAACCTATTGGATGAGGTCTCAAAATCACACAAAGTAATTTATTTATTCATTAGATGCGTATAATCAATATAAATCATATATTTGAAAATACGGGAATTCAGTACCATTTTCCTTTGATAGTGACATTTTTTTTATTTTGATCTTATGAATAATTACATGTGTGCCAGTACCCTCACATATAAATGGTAACCTCCTCACTGATATTTTTCACAGCTTCTTGAAACACTTATATCAAGAAAATAATACCCAAATACCATATAATATTTCTAGATTCATTTTAGAGTTTCTCTTCTTCTTAAAAATCCAAACCCCATGGTCATTAATAAGGCATCCAAATGATATTTCTCAAAGGATGGGTAATCATATTATTCAAATCCTTTAATACTTATTTCTTCTAATACATCCTCATAATATAATATAACCATATTATCATAGAGAGATATATAAAATTATCTTATATAACTTTTATTATATTAATATAATAATTATTATCTATTTATCATCAATCCCAATGGAAAATGAAAATGTCATAATGTTTTTGCATTAACATCATCCCCATAACCAATGTATTTCATTATTCATCACTACAACTAATTGATTCTTATATAAATGGATTTAATTATTATATATTATTTTATTAAAATAATTATGATTCTATAATGAGAAAATACAATCTAACTTATTACCCTCCCATCCTTTAAGAAATTATAACATTACTCGTGTGCATGTGTGGACTTCCACTCCCCAAATTATATGTGATTAAATTTTCATTTATTCTTTATATGGATGGTGATAAGGATATATGTAATGAATATATATGATATATATTATATAGTTATTGTTTTTTAATCGTTATTTTTTAAAATTTCTTTTTCTCAATCCTATAATGTCTAAACCCAGGTTCTACTAAATAGAGTCTCGAGTTGGTGGGTCGCATGGCCTCAAGTGTGACTCCCCATATGTTAGAGGCTGATGACTATTAGTGAAGGGCCTAGGGTTTGTATATCGGGATACTATTACGTCATGTCATAGAATAACTTAGTGGTCTAATATCAATATTTAATATTGGAAGTTTTAGATCAACTAGATAAAAGATAAATATATAAGATGGTAATAAATTAACAATTACAAAGGAAATATAATATTTAAAATATAGTGCCATGTCATGTATCTAAAAAACAGGAAACAAGTATACATGTAACTAGTAAAATATATGCATCAAAAGTAGAAAGAGTACACAAAACTAACTCCATATAGAATCACACGAGAGGATCAGTCATATACTCCCCTACACTTATACAATGAGAAAATCAAGCATAATATAGTGGGTGTCTTCCTAGGTCCGTATATACATACATAAAGTTTGTTTGGTTACCTAATGATGGCCTGATCATGGCTTAAGATAACACTATGTAGTCCACCACCAATGGTATCAATAAAATTTCTAGTTTTACTAATATGAAAAAAGTGTGCAATATATAATAGTTATAACACTAGTTCCAGAGAAATTCATATTGAAAAAGAGATAACATTAATTTGATACAGTTCAACCTATAAAAAATACTCATATTCCAAAAAAGGGTCAACTATATATCATAAATAAAATAAGTGTGATAAATTTCTAGTCTAACCACTATAAGTTAATACCCATACAAGGGTTATCTATAAATCATTACAAAATTATCCACAATAGACGTGCTATGTGATCAAATGTAAATCATCTACAATAGACTCACAATGTAATCCAATTACCTAACATAAGGGTATAATCCATGGTATATAAGACTAAGGAATCAATGCTTATTCCTAGTTGAATCTATATAGAAACTTAGTAATGACATCGTTGGAATACATGAATCATGTCAATATGGAATTTCCTATGTGAGTCCAAGAAATCGAGATCCATGTGGTAGCAAATCCCTTATCATCCTATAGAATCAAAATCCAATAAGTAAAAAACTCCATGGAAACCATTACCATAAATGAGATCCTTGGGTTGAGATGTCTATGTAACATAATAGAATCAGGTTCCAAGGAGATTATATAAGGCATCTAGTAACATTACCTTTCTTTATTTTATTCCACTCATCATTTCATAATCATTAACATCCCATGGATTCTTCCAACTCATGTAAACATTTTCTATTAATTTTTTTAAAAAAGATATCATGTAATTACTTTGAAAATGAGAAAAAAAACTTCATTAATCAATTAAATCTGGTTCATTTAATTCTAGTTAATTTTATCAAGTATCCCAAACCATTGGTGAGATCACACACACCAAAAATGGTGGTATAAAATAAGGTATACACAAAGGAACAAGAAATTAGTGGCCTAGGTTGTGACTAACAACCTCAAATAATCTCAATGTTTCTAGTGGGAAACCTAAACATGTATTTATTTATTCAATTAAAGTATTCAGTTTATTTTAGGGGTGATGCTGTAATGTTTGGCTCACAGAATAATGGAAGCAATGATTATAATACAAAAACGAAAGGGATATGTATAAACCACCTACCATAGGTACATAGTATAGCACTTTTCTAGTATCCACCTCTAATTTGGTTTAGATTATTATAAATATGAACAATGGATGAAAACCATGAAATAAAGAATATTATATTATGCATAAATAAATCCAGTGATACAGTGTCAAATGAATAAAGAAATAAGTGGAATTGTGTACCTACCGAAACAGATCCAATGAGACAAACTGTGTTCGAAAGAAAGGGAAATGGGAGCAAAGCCTATTATTTTTGCATCAAAGGGAGCTCCCAATGCCAAGGTGTTTTCTTCTTGAAGGAGGATAAATAAATTTGGTCAAAAGAAATTTTAATATCGAAATAATAAATTCCCCACAAATATATTGGTCACAATGTTTGGATGAAATATTGGAAAAACTGTGAAACAACTATGCACCCCTTACTAACTCAAGGGGGACCTCACATGGTTCATGAACATGGTTTTAATAACTATATAAAAACCCTATTGCATGCCTCTAATAGAAGTTATACATCCCCTCACATGGGTATGATCCCTATGACACATGGTTTCCTCAAACTGTGTGGACTCCTTATCTCTATATCTATCCCTATAGAGTTACTCATAATCATGAGTCTTGTGTTAATTAATTTCTCTAAACTATTTGGCCCAACTATTTTTCTCTGAATGCCAGGCTCCAGGCTTTAAAACTGCCCCAACCACCTTCAAAACACCCTTAACCTCATTCGGTATTTACATTTGAAAAAATGAAATTAAATGGAAATTAAAAAGATCCATTCCCATTTGTGGAACCAAGGATCATACAATATTCCCCCCTTAAATAAATTCATCACCCAATTTCCCTTCTATGGGTGGTTAAGAAAATCCTGACAATAACTCCATCCAGTAAGCATGTCAATTGGAATCCCGATTCCAAGTATCATCCTATAAATTGAATTATTTCCATAACACCCATATTAACAGAACTACCCATCCTAGTGGAACCTTTTTACTCATTACATTGATATGAATAGGATGCTCGTCAAAGGAGCATCAACTTTCAGGTCAACCTCATTTGGATGTAGATTGTCCGACGGGTTTGAGTGACAAGAATGCTTTTGAAAAAATAGAAGATCTGAGACATTTCTCGATACCTATGATGTAACTAATACTTATTAGTTACTATCTAGACTCTCTAAAAAAATATAATGAACCAATATATCATAGTTAAAGCTTACCTGGACTTAAAATCCACTTGTGTTCTTATATTGTTGAGATACCTTATAATAAATTATATATGACCTCGAACACCAAAGGTCATATATGGTGATAATCATAATATTTATGTATTGAATGTTTGGTAGCAATCCATTTCAGAATCAGTTAGACTAGCTCTAATGTTTCCTTCAAGATATACAGTATGAGAAACATTACCTCTCTTACCTCTAACTAGCAGAGATGTGGTCATCATGTTCTACCATGAAAAAACTCATAAGGAGATATCTATACATATCTTGATAGATATTGTTTTAGGAGAGCTCAAATTGGGGTATATGACAATCCCATGAACCCCCAAAATCATGGACAACTAATCTCATCATTTTCTCAAGCACTGTAATCATGTGCTTGGACTAGACACTAGTCTGAGGGCGGTATATCGTGCTCAGAAGCAACATTGTCCCCAAAAACCTTTTGAATCCTCTTCCAATATCAAGACATGACCTTGGAATCCCTATCAAATACCATTGTATGAGGAACCCCATGAATGTGTACATTCTCATGGATATGAATTATCCCAAGACCATCTACTAATATGGTATCTCTGGTCGGTATGAAATGAGAAACGTTCATAAGTCTATCCACAACAACCCAAACAACAACACTTCATCGAGGTGACCATAGAAACCCAATCTTGAAATCCGTCACAAAATAGTCTCATTTCCAATCAGTAATAGGAAACCTATATAAAATCCCAAATATATTCTTATCTTCTTTATTCACCAACTAAAAAGTGGAACACCTCATAACAAAACAAAATAACTCTCATTTCATCCCCATCCACATATATTGGCAACTTAAATCATTATACATATCAGTAGCATCGGGATGTACTTCCGAAACTAACACATGAAAATCCCACATCATCTACACAAGTATGTTTAATAGAACCCAAAAATTACCATCAATACATAGGATTTCATCCTCATCAACTGTTCAACCAGGAGGTGGGTTCTTACCTTCCATGCTCTCCTATAGGACTAGGAACTTAGTATGAGATAATTGTATCATCCTTTTCTATCCATGAGAGTGTAAGTCGTTGATAAAAATGAGATAAAATCCCCCCATATCCATCTAGAACCTCCCACCTCATTTGTGATAATAAGATTATAATCCACCACTATCTACTGATATCCAGAATGACTTTATCTGAGTACCCTTTCTCAGTGCATTGGAAACGAAATTTTTATTTCCAAACATATAGGAAAATTAAAATTTCAAATACACTAGAAACTAAACCCATATTCAATACCTTATATTCTATTCATGCTGTGTAAATATATACATGAGGATTTTTTGGTCTGCGAACACCACAAATCTCTCTCTTAGTAAATTGTTCCTCCAATAGCCCAACACATGTACAACAACAACTAACTTGAGACCATGCATCAGGTAGTTCCTCTCTAATGTACTAAATTAAATATACTCATATAACACTAATTGGCCATATTGAAAAAGAAATTTTTCTAGGCTAATAGTTGATTCATCATTATAATTTATGTTTCTCCTGCGAAGATCTTGAAGAATCTGTGCCAATGCTGATGTTAGTCATCATTTCATCTCCTGAAAGGATATCTTGGAGATATATAAGCATAAAAACATTACAACCATCTTAGTTATGCTTGTAATAGGAGTTTAAAATAAAAATAAGTACTCTATGAAACACCAATAATAATTATTATACATAATGAAACTTTT
This sequence comes from Viscum album, assembly GCA_963277665.1. Lineage (NCBI taxonomy): Eukaryota > Viridiplantae > Streptophyta > Magnoliopsida > Santalales > Viscaceae > Viscum > Viscum album. The sequence continues at coordinate 322,059,804 of OY728132.1, read as the reverse complement.
TATTTCAAAGATAATTCATGGGATGATTGTAAGAAAATACTACTCTAACCTTCTTATAGTCAAATGATAGTTTTGTCTCTCAGATAGTATGTCCCTAGAATATAATCATATCTATCCATAAGTGGAACTGTGGTAGATTATCATATAAATTATTTTATCTTGTTGTATCCAAAATGATCTCAAGATCTTTTTCAAGATCATGTCAATTGTTAGAATACACTATGATATCATCCAATTATACCAACATAAAAATTCTAGATAAGGATAAAAAACATAGTTTATTAGTTCCATGAAAACCCCTAGTGATTTTATGACACCAGATGGCATTAAAAGATACTCATGTAGGTCATACCAGCTATAAAATGATTCACAGGGTATATCTACATGTCAAACATGTACCTAGTGATAAGACGACCATAGATAAATATTTTAGAACACCCAATCTCCTCAGAGTTAGTAAAAGAGATCATATATACATGTAAAAGGAATTTTGTTTATAACCATACAGTAGTCTAATGTTTCATAATCTATACATAGCATGAAGGGACCATCATCTTTTTCACAAAAAGGACTAAAAACCCCATGGAGAATTTCTGGGTCATATAACCCCCTTTGATTCATACTACTCTAGACACATCTTGAGCTCCTACAACCCTATAGTATGCATCCCATAACGAGGAATGGATATTGGTTCAACTCCTGGAACTAGATCAATAGATAATTACACCTCAATCTCAGGAGTAAAACTAGAAATTTCATATGGTAAAATGTCACTAAAATGATCTACCACTAGATTATATTCTTCCTAAGTCATCCCCTAATCATCAAGATATAACCTAGAAATTATGGCTATTATCCCGCCCAACCCACAATTTTCCAGTCCAGGTTGACTCATCATGACTTCCCATTCACCCTTGTAAATAAAAACTCCTCCCAATGGTGATTTATAAGTCACCCTTTGGTGGTAAATGTCAACAAAGGATCGATAATATAATTTACAGCTAATCCCATTTATGATGTCAATCCCAATCATCTCATGGGAAAAAAGATCCCATATAATGTGACACCCACCAATGTCAAGTGGGAACTACTTGAATTGGAGTATACCTTCCATTATAATACTCGATGATGTATCCAGTATCATAACACAATAATAAAACTGAAAAAATATCATGGATCTCCACAATAGGTACATATATGAAAATATTTGATGAAACTTTATAAAAAAGATTAGATACTAGAGTATAGGCTACAAATATTGTACCGCTCACCATAGATGGTATAACACTCTACTCCTTAGTTGTATGATGTATAGAGTATATTTGGCCTAAACTCCAGCCCTATGAAACAAACTCACTCCCTAGAGTATTCCCACTCCATTATAAAGATGTAAAAGGTAACTAGATTCCCCAGGCACGACTACCACATCATCCAGAATAAATAATGCTACTCCATCTCCCAATATGATATGGAGATATGAATCCTACTCAAGAACCCATACTCAGAGTTCATCCCCTTCCACTGACTTCTGGTGGTATCTTCATATAGAAACACTATATATGGACCATAATTCCATAAGCTCAACCATTTAATGGGTCTTGATCATACAGATTACTCAAATTTCCACATTTTACACACCGGTGAAAGAATATAACACAAAAATAATTGAAAATCTTGATGATATTCCCATCAAAAAAGCCTCAAAACTGATCTTCAATCTATAATTCACCAAACCAATGGGTCAAAAGGATGAATTATAATTCTCACTTCCCTGATCTTCCCTTAGGATCCTCTTATTAATAAGTGTATAATTCTCCATCTCAGTAAAAGTAGTATACTGAAACACTTTGACCTAATATAGAATGGTATGCTTGATAACTTCCTTTATGTGTCTCTCACATGAGTTATCATCAAAAATATAAATAGATTCAAAATGATGAAGTTATATAAAGTATAATGAATACTCAATAATATCCATCCCATCCTGCTCATGACTAACAAACTCGTTATCCCTTTTTGTACATTGGGTCTTAGGAAACAATTTTTTATAGAACCTGGATTTGAAGTACCACCAATCCATATATTTAATCGTGTCATCCAATCTTAAAACATCACACTAGGACTTAGATTCTCCCCAAAGCATATATGTTACCAGCTTCACACTCTTATTTGGATGCATCTCTAGATGATTAAAAATTGGAAATGTAGTCCCATGAAATTTTTCAACGACCTGTGGACTGGAATCCCCTAAAAACGTAGGAGGGTGATATTTCTAGAACACATGTGTCAAATCATCCATTAAGAATTCATGAATTGGAGATCCCTGTACGATATCTATAAAGTGCAGAAATCTCTCACAGATTTATTCATCAAAACCCATATCTGGTACAATGATTGGTTCCTTAGCTAAAAGTACCAGAGGATATTCTGGTATCCCATCTACCAAAACCTAAAGATCATGGTCATTAACACCCTCATGGAACTTATATACATTTCATCATTATATAATATCTAGGCAATTCCTAAAAAACACATAATAAAATATCAATAAAAAATTTCATAGTCAAAATCAAAGGAGATTTCAAAACATTCCTGTAAGCTTTTGTATCCAAGGCTATTATTTGCTAGAAATAATGATGGGTTTATGTTGATTTTAAATCCAAAATTGGATGTTCAATGAGTTTCAATGGAATGTGATCTTATAGTACATGATGACTAAATATTGAAGGCAGCATGACTTCCCAATTTTTCCAAATTTTTTGGATCAATATTTGGATGAAGATGCTATAATCACAAAGGGTTGTTTTTTGGAATCAAAATATGATAAATATAGTGGATTTATGGTTTTAATGAATACTAGGCATAAAAAAGGATATTATTTGGAAGTTTGTGATGAGTTGAATGTGTTCTCCACGACTATGTCATGTGGAGCATCATAAATGCATGATGCGTAGGGGGACCTCCATGACTATGAAATATATCACTAGGGCATTGTGAATGGAGGAGCCTCATGAATATGTAATTTATTTTTTTGAAAAATGTTATAAAGGAATGAGAGATTCATGATGGGAAGATCCTATATATACAATTCTACCCACAATTCATTAAATATGAAAAGAATTAGAGAAATGGATTAATCACTCTAAATTCATGATAGAATAGTGATTCATGAATCAATTATTGAATGAAATATTAAGAATCATGAAAATAATTATCTAGTCTTGACTAATGCTTACGAAGCTAGGAAAATGAGTTTTGAGATGATAAGGTGTTCTTCCATGACTTAGAGAGATTCGAAAAGGTAGATTATTCTGCGATGGTGGATTTATTTGGGAAGGTAGTGTGACTCACGTAGGTGCTTCCCGAACATTAATTTTGATCATAAGGTTTAACTGAATAGTTCATTAAATTTCATCATCTCAGGACATTGGTGAAAGAAGAGTTTCATGGTAGTTAGTGATTATGACTTAAATTCCAATCTACTAAAGTGAAATTTATTTCAATAAATAGAGTGATACATCACCCAAAGAAGTGATCATGGAGGAGTCAATAAGAAGTTTTATGAGGGAGGTAGTGTGCAATAAATAAAATTCTTGTAAAGGCTCTATGCTTGGAACATGGTGACTATTTTTGAACTTATGTATTCCACAACCATGAATGATATGTGGATTTGGGTATGACCGACACATTACTATAATATTATACTAAGACTAGTCCTTAGTGGTGAAAAATTTAAAATTACCCTATTGTCTATCTGTATGTGAATGTTTTATCATGTTTTTAAAATATAGGTTGAACATGTTCCTACTAATGTGGGAACATGAAACTTCACATTTAAAGAATAATTTTAAAACATGATTCATCCTTCCCCTATTAGGGTGTTCTTGGGTCCAACACACGTTATCCAAGGTAGGTTACTAGTGTTTAATCTACCATTTTTTATTATTATAGAGAATCCAGTAACTTTCCAGGGAGTCCCCCTCTTTTATGGAATAAATTTCAATATTTGGAATAACATGATGATATATAATCTATGATCTCTTGGAATGGAAGTAATTTATTCCACAATATAGAGGATTTAGGTCACTTATGCAACATGTTTTACTATGACTAAAAAAGAAAAAAAATTCTTGATATAGATTCCAAAGCAAATAATTCTATTACTGTTGAACTATATGATCAAATATATTTAATGTTCATGAGTTAAAATTCATAAATTTCTTTGTGTTAAAAAATTTAAATGAATATATGAAGGAAACAACAAGGTGAATGTGAAAAAACTCCACAATATGTTTGATTATCTTCAAATAAATCATGATGAACATGTGGAAAACTTTTTTAATAAAATTACTAATGTTTTTTGAGAAATATGAGGACTTTGTGAAGAAATAAAAGACATTAATAGTTTGAAGAAAATCCTAATAAGGATTCAACCACAATACAATACAAAATTGTCAACCTTTGAGGAATGTGATGTTTCTAAACCTTCCTGTGATTATATGGTAAGTACTCTAGTGGACAATGAAATGAGGGAAAAACTAGAAGATGCAACCAAATGTGAAAGAAATGAAATTTCATTCCATGCCATGATAAAACATGAGTTTTTTAGTGGTAGTATTGATAAAATAATAAGGACGAAAAATTTATTTCCCTCTCATCAATGAAGTTTAAGAGATGAATTATGATATTTGAAAGAAAACTTCCTCTCACCTATTTTTGATGTGGTAGAGTCAGGAAAATTAACATCTGATGCTCAAAAAAGTCCAATAAAGATGAAAGTGAAGCTAGAAACATGAAGAATCCACAAAAAGGGTTCCTAAAAAGGAGACTTCAAATTATTAAGAAATTATAGAGAAAATTTTTTGTCTTAAAGGAAGAACAATGTGATACTGATTTTTTTAGGATAGAGAACCATAGTTTAAATCTAGAACAAAATCCTCCATAAGGGATATAGTTGAAAAGCCAAAAACATTAAAATTTAAATTTAGATATAAGAATTTGTTTGGGGATACCAATCTCAAGCTGTAACTTGAGGATTCTCTTGGTAATATTGACAATCAGAGATACGTAAAGATAAATTTGAGATATTTTCTAAAAGATTCATTTGGATGTTGTGATTGAAATAGAGTGGAAATTTACCATGAAAAATAATTAGAAATATAACATTAAAAAACTATTAAAATATCAGACTATATAGTATAATTTAAGCTCAGTATTGAATAATAGGTAATGTTCATCAGTGAACTTATATCCTGATTGGAGGATAATGCCAAGATAGTTGAGGGTATTAAAGAAGAAGTTGATTCTCTATGAAGTAAACTATAAAGTCAACCAAATTACAGGTAAAAGAAGAAGAAAACATAGTTTTGAAGATTCCCTAATGAAAATATATTAGGTAGAGTTATGTATAGTTATAAAGGATTAGAGAAGGATTTGAATGATCTATAATCCAGGTGTATAGAAAAAAGTGGAATTAGTCATGATGATAAAAATACAATGGCTAGAAATAAAATTATTCAAAATAAAGGGAATCATAACATTAGATATATCACAAAGGCGCATAATGTCATATCAAATAAAGATGAAAATAAAACACAAAATAGATATGAAAACTACCATCGAGTATCCAGAGATGATCACAAGTCAAATACCATTTCAAGATAATAGAAATATGAGGCGGAAAAGGAGGGAGAAGAACATTCATCTCATAAAATATCAATTCAGTGGTTATCTAGGACATACCATGTCATGATATGGATAGGAAAGAAACTGTTTTAATGGGGAATAGCTAGGAAGACAAAAAAGGATAATGAAATATTATCCTTAAAATTACAAAACAAATAAGTTCTATAGAAATTGTTTTCACTACTCTAATTATGGCCTTAAATTTATTGATTGCATGTAGAGAAAAAGAGGGAATATTACCCATATAAATTAGATAAAATTAAATACCTACCAACCATATGGTGTTTTTTATAAAGATGTTGGATTCTAATTGGCAGTTCTCGCCAGTGTGATGTGGTCGATGAAGGTTTTAGTCTATGTTAGGGTGCACATCACGAGGAAGTACATGTATTGAGGTGTAATGACCAACTATTTTTTGAAATCTATAATATAGGTGTGTGATCAATTTGTGAATCAAGGAGGTGATATACGTAATGATGATCTAATTTTGAATTTCAAATCAGTTCCCTTGATCAATTTGGGGTCAATCACAGTGATTATGGTTTCGTTTGAAATTTGAATATGTTATTTTGATGTTTCAAATTTGTATATTGATGTCTGAAATTTGTGGTGGGGGTTTTGTGTCTTTTTTCATGGATGCTTAATTATGTTTTCCAAATATCCTTAATATGGTTTTTTATAAAATACAAAAAATGGATTGTGGACATTAAATATGGTAGGTACACATGTAGAGAGGTATTTTTTTATGTTTACTGATAATTATAGTGACATTTCTTGTGAAATTATTATAAAAAGTAAAAAGGAAGTGATTGATTGAATGAAAAGTTATCATCAAATTGATGATAATGATATTAGATGCACTATCAAAGTTATATGTTATTAAAATGGAGGGTAATACACAACCATATAAATTGAAAATTATCTGGAAATCATAGAATAAAGCATGATGTGGCTGTAGTGAGAACTGCACTACAAAATGGAGTGGTTTAACATAGAAATCAATAAGTGAACAATATGTCAAGAACAATGCTGATTGAATGTAAAATCTATCTAAATTACTACAATGTTGTTATTCATGTAGTATTGTACACTCAAAATCAAACAAGGATTTATAGGGAAGATTCCAAGACACTATATGAGTTGTGGCATGGAAGGGGGTCATCTATGAAGTATTTTCATGTTTTCAGAAATAAATGTTTAATCCAGAACAAATAAGTCAATCATGGAAACTATGGTTTTGATTATGATAACGGAATATTCCTTGGATATCCAACAAAGGCCAAAGCCTAGAAATTCTACAATAATTATCCAGGAATAATTTTGGAATGCAGTGATATCAAGATCATTGAAGATAAATCCAAATATACTTCAAGAATCCCATAAGATAACATGGATGAAGATGAAGAAGATTGTAGAAATGGGATTGATTCATATGTATAAACATTTAAAGGCTTGAAAATATTTATACCCCTCAAAATGAAGTTGATTTAGAATAATAATCAGATAACTAAACCATGAATGAAGAATGTTAATCAGAACGAAATATGGAAAGTAGAAGAGAGGAAATTGATCAATCCAACACCATTGGGGATAGGACTTCCCCCACTCATACAAGGAGAATGTGGAGTGAAAGAAATTATTCCCTAATATCAATTATAGTAGAATATTCATTTGAAGAATCAGCAAAGGATTTATCCTAGTTTTATGTCATGAATAATGAACATGATCAAATTGAAAAGAAAAACACATGGGATCTTTTTGTGAGACCTAAAAATAACAATGTTATTAGTACCAGGTGGATCTTCAAAATCAAGTTTTATGGTAATGTAATGTGATCAGTAAAAACGGAATTATTAGTGTGTAAAGGCTATGTATATATTGAAGGAATTGATGTTGAAGAAACATTTTTCCAGTTGTGAGACTAGAGTCGATCAATATTTTACATAATATAGAAATCCAAAGTGGATACATGGTTTTTCAGATGGATGTCAAAACAAAGTTCATAAATGGATTTCTTAAGGAAGATGTATACATTGAAAATACAGTGGGATTTTTTATTGTAAATGATGAATGAAATAATTGTATATTAACTAAGGCTCTCTATAGACAAAAATCGACACCACATGAATGGTATTATTGACTGGATGTATATGTGAAAAAGATTAAATTCCAAAGTAGAGGTTTTGAACATAATATATATGACAATAATTCCATGAAATATTAATTTATGGTTCTTGATTATGTAGATGATATCATATTTTGGGGAATAATTCCTTGATCAGTGGAATAATTATCAAATCACATAAAATAAGAATTTAAAATTTCTATGATTGATGAACTCACATACATGTTAGGGTTTTCAATGATTCAAATTTTGGAAGGCCAACGAGCTTGTACCCTAGTGGTACAAGCTCTTTCTTGGCATCCAAAAGACCAAAGATCAAATCCAGGTAGGGGTGAATTCTTGGGGTACTGTAGCAGGAATTGTAGAAGCGCGGTTACTGTAGAAGTATTGTTCACTGAGGGGTCCTTTGGGCCACAAAATGGACTTTCAAGCCATGTATTCAGGACACTTGTCCTTGGGCCTTCGGGCTATGTAATGCGTCACCCTCTACCTAGTCTAAATAGGTCATTGCTTTAAATAATAAATTGAGGCTTCGACCCCAACCTTTAAAAAAATGATTCAAATTTTGGATTACATGGTCATTGCAAATATAAAATATTCAGTAGATCTTCTTAATAAATTCAAAATTCATGATTCCCAAAAAATGTCAACTCTGATTATCGTTGGCAAAAAACATGGAAAGTATAAGGATAAGAGTTCTTTGGAGAATCATTGGATGCTTATTATAATAAAATAGAAAATTACTACATATTCTATTTGAAACATTCTTAGTGGATAACAACAAAATTAATCTAAAGATATAACATTTGGAAACATTTAAAAGAATAATGAGGTAAATTGATGGTACTAATAATTATGTACCATACTTTTATGAAGAAAGAGATAATAAACTATCCTTGTTTCCTAATTCTTACTATTTAAGTGATATGGTGGATAGAAATTACATTACTTTTGCAGAATACATAGTACATAACAAAAACAGAAAAACAAGGACCATAATATTTTAGTGTCTTTGGAAACTTGGAATATAATCTTCTAATCGTGGTGAAAGATCTTCAACATCTCCCATAATGATCTTATACTTTTTTTCTTACCTAAAACCTTTCATTATATCCTTGGGAAAAGAAAACATAAAAGGGGTGAGATCAAATGCCCAGTAAGGGTAAATATAGAGAACATAAAACAATCCATAAACATTTGAATGCAAAAACTTGAACATAAAATCTAAAAATTAAAATCTTGAGCAAAGACATGAATCTTGGAAGTACATAAGGCTTATATCATAATGGAACATCAATCATGATAAAATATAATGGGAATAAAACATGTAATTGTGGAAACTATTAAGAACATGTTAAGATTTCCATAGTAGCCAAGGCATTGCTGCCAAGACCATCTTAGTGGACAAAGTCCCTTTCTGAATCGAGTCCATTCCTTTTTTCAGTCCGGTAGCACTGAACCGGATTAACTTACCATTCCATCAATGTCTATCTCATGAGAGATAAATCTTCACCCAATGCATTAGAGGGAGATATATTCCCCACCCATCTCATAATGAATTCACTCATACTTGTGCCACAAAATAAACATACATCATTCATAATAACCCAATAAAAAAATGGGTTTCATAAACATCATCCCATCATCACATAATCCATATAAAAGAAATGGATATCATTTAATAATAAAAGAAGTGAAACCATGTAAATCATAGAGATATTAAACATTAAACATACACATATTAAATAATGTCATCTTAGATGGAAAATGGTTTTGATAAAACATTTGAAATGAATTCTTGAGGAAAATATCCTTTCTTCTTCAAAATCAATTTATTTTCAAAAAAATTCATGAAATTTTAAAATAAAGAGATTTTTTTTTAAAATAGTCATGAAATATATTGGAGGAAACTTCATGAAAATAAGTCTTTATAAAACCATAAAAATCCTTTCATGCTGTATAAGTTATAAAAAAACATTCTTCTCGTACTTTTTCGGAAAAGTCAAAAATTACCTCGTAACGTAAAAGAATGAATGATTCAATACATACCGTGTAGTAAAAGACAAAATGGGTAAAAAGGACATTAAACATACATAAAAACACTTTTATAAAACATGTACTTGGATGATAACAATAACCCCGGCAAATACTAACGAATAAACAATCTCGGATAAGAACAAGATTGGAAAGGTTATCCCTTACCTTAGGTCCGATATGCTTCGTACATTTCCGAACCTCCTATATATTTATTTAAATAATGTCATTGACTTATTATATAATAATATTTATTATTATGATATCATATATGGTTGACTTATGACTTTATATTACCCGTTCTTTTGTAAGTTCCATGTTAATGCAACGTTTTGGGTTAAATCGTTTTATTTATCGTACGTGATTGGACTTGTTGTTCTTGATATTATTACTTATATCCTTATTTACGTAATTCCAGAATATTAAAAATGATTTATATATAATATATATTCAGTATATACATATATATATGATAGATTGATTAAATGGAATGAAATACACCATTCAAGGAGACGGCAGGCCGTACGTACGCATGAACACTATTTTCGTTTTCTTATCTAATTTAATGAAATTAATTAGATGAAATAAATATGTATACAAATAAATCCAGTATCATTATTATGTCATATATTTCATGAATACATATTATATATTATTCATGAATGGTTAACATGGAGAATTAATCACATCGCGTCGTGGAGACGGTAGTCCGTACATACGCATGAGTGATGATATCATTCCCATGATCGTGGAATTGCATTGAAGTGTATGTATAATATTTCAGAATCAATATCAAATTTCAATAATCATATATAGTTAGTTATTTACACCATTATACCCATCCATGTTAGGTGGTGGTCGAAAACAGATTACGCCACGGCGTGGAGACGGTATTCCGTACGTACGCACGCGCGGTGATTTCGTTTTCCGTAGGATGGATAGATGGTGAAATAGGGTTGGTTCATACTTATAATAACATGTCAGTATATTAGTGATACTGATGTTATTACTTCATAATTAAACAACTAATGAAGAAGAATTAGAAGAAGAAATAAAGTTGAAATAATCGGTAACAGATATTACCTCTTCTTTCGACATGCCTTTTTTAAACCTTATCTTAGGGCACTATGATTGGCCTTTGAAGAAGAAAAGAACATCTATGAGGTTTCTAGGGAAGTTTAGAAGAGAAATTGGTAGGGGTTGGCTGAGCTTGAAGGCTCAAAGTGGTGTGAGGAAGAGAGGGAGGAGGTTCCCTTTTTATAAGGGAGGAGAGAGGCACCTTTGGAATAACTAAAAATATTATATTATTATAAAGTCATATTCGGGTTTTAATAGCTCCAAATTGAGTTATTTATAAGCTAAGGTAAGTATGGGTCGAAATAATCTCATCCAGTAGAATTTAGACAAGTTTATGTTTCTATTTTATCCTTATCATTTAGATTTTATTTTAAGTTAATTAATTTTTATTTTACAGTGTCTTCTTGTTTTCCTACACTATAAGGTTAATAAACTTACTATAACAAGACAAACAAACCCCAAGTTGTTTATTATTAATATATATAACCTTATCTAATTCATTTGGCCAAACCGTATATTTTTATAAAAAAAATAACAATTAATAAAATAATATTTGTTTTTAAAACTATTTTATGTCAATTTTGAAACTATTTGGTAATTGATGTTTGTAAAAATCATAAAAGAATTATTAGTTCGAAAAGAGTTAACTAAATCAATACTAACATGTCATATTAACCTATAAAATTAGTGTAATTCATAATAAGTCTCAAATTACATTTATTTGTGTATTTATAACATCAATTGTGTCAATATTTCATTAATAAGATAATTACTGCATCATCATTGTGTAATAAATAAATTAAATTATTTAATGTTTAAAAATTATAAATAAAACAAAATTATGTAGGAAATATTTTTATATTTTTAATGAATATTTATAGTCTAATTTATATTATGTATAAACATATATTAAAAATGATTTAGTTATTAAACCTTGATTTTAACTATTTTAACCCTTCTTTAAATAAATTAATAATAAATATCCTAATCTAATCCAAGTGGACCTATATGGTCATATTTTATTTCTAAGGTTGTTTTAGCTCGAATTACACTTATCCAATAGAATTAGGACATGTGTTAAAGTAATAATAATATCATTTTTACCCTTAATTACCCTATTTACTTTTAACCATGGTAAAAAAAGTAAAAAGTTACTATTCACCAAAAAATATTTTCATCTCATTGAACCAAATTTTAGTCCTTGATATTAACCGTGTCTCTTGGATTTTCGAAATTTCACTCATAGAAGCGGTAAAATTATGTTTTATGTGACTGCAAATTCTCCTAGGAGGTGGGTAAAAGACGGTGAAAAGTTCAATAAAATTTTATATATATCTAAAATTATTATAAAATGACTCCAATGACATAAATTGAACTAATATAGGTATTATGTATCAATTTTGGCCTAAAATAAATTTAAATAAAATAAATAATTATTCAAATAAAAAGTCGGTTTTTGAATAGTAACCCAGTGTTTTCACTATTTATCAAAAATTTAAAGTTTTCAAAAAAAATACAAAAAATTCACCCTAGGCTAATTTCTATATTCTGAATCGAAAAATGAAGTCCATTCTGAAAGATAAAATTTATAAAATTTCAAAAGGTGGGTATTACTATTCATAACGACTAGTTTATATAACATATCATTGTTTAGCAAAACTCAGTATTGCGTACAACACACGCTATCGTGGAAGGTCGTGATTGCGTGTAATGCAACCCAAGTAGAGGGATGCATATTGTGCAATCTCTTTTTGGTGTAGCATACAACACATGACATTAATAAAATTAAAAATAATATTTTTCATAAAATATTGGGGTGTTATAGTACACATAATATTCCCATGAAAAAAGTAGTAAATATAAAGTGACACATTCCAACCTCTCAACAATAAAAATGTTCAAAAAACAATGTTTAATTATATATCCTAAATAAAATATGTGTTATAAATATCAAGTCTAACCACTATAAACTGATAACCATGTTATGGATATCTGTAAAGCAAAGAAAAAATATCCACAATGACCACTCTATGTAATAAAATATAAAACATCCACAAAAGTCTCACCATATAATCAAATTTTAGGAAAATATGGTCTAAATCCATTGTATAGAAGACCAAGTCATCCTTTTTGTTCCCTAATAGCATCTCAATGGATACTCAGTAAAGTCTTGGGTGGAGTCCAAGAATCATTTCTATATTGAAGTTCCAATGAATGTACCAAAACGAGTGATGAAAGGGGTATCAAGGACCTTATCATCTTACAGAATATAGATCCAAGGATTAAACACGTCTAATCTATCCACTACTATAATAATGATCCACGAGTTGAAATGTACTTGTAATCTAACAGAATCAGGATCCAAGGACGTCATCCAATGTATCCACTACCAAAACCATTCATCATTTCAATCCATTCACAATTTCATAAAAATTCTCATCACATGATTTATTTTAACGCATTTCCACATTTTCCATTCAAAAAATTTAAACAAAACAACATCATATAATCCCATGAAAAAGGAGGAAAAAACATTATTCTATATATTCATTTTACTTAATTTAATTCTAATTCAATTTTAAAAGTCTCCCAAAACATTGGGGAGCTTTCATGAACCCAATAGGGTGGCATAAACTAAGTAATATACAAAGGAACACCCCATGGGTTTCCTAGGATGGGGTGAACAACACCTTACAATCTCAAAGGTACTCGTGGGAAACATAAACATGTTTCAATTTATTCAATTCAATAATTCTATTTATTTTAGAAGAGACACAAGAAATTATGACGAAAAAAACAATTATAACTATTATTATAAAACACAAATCCTTGAGGGAATTTTATACACCACATTTCATATATATTTAGTAGAGAACTCATCCGTAATCGACCTCTAATTAGGTCGAGATTAAAAGAAAAATGGAATGGAAAAAACCCAATGAAATAGGGAATATTAGTTTGCACCTAAATAAATACGTTGATAAGAAGTCAAACCAAGAACAACAGAATAGAAATGAATAACTCAGCTGCATGGAACCAACAAGATATAAAATGTTCGATTCTATGTATGAACATTGAAATAGGAGAAAAAACAACGATTTGGTCTCTAAAGTGAGCCCCCAACACCAAATTTTGTTCCCCTGTAAAAAGATGTAGAATGAAATTTGATTAAAATTATTTTTAATTGATAGATGGTAATTTCCCCTCAAATCACTCTATCACGTTATTTGGCCACATGGTTTGAAAAATATCTTGCCAACCATGAACCCCTTACTACATTAAGGGGGAACTCACACATTTCATGTGCATGGTCTGACTAACAATGTGTAAACTTTAATTCATGCCTCTACTAAAAGTTACAGATCCCCCGCATGGGTGTGGACCCTATGATGAATGGTTTCCTAAAACTGTGTATCCTTATTTATCCTTTTATCTATCACCACATGGATATTCTTAACCATGTTTTTTTGGGTTTCATAGTTTCTACTAACCATGTGATCTAGACGTTTTTATCTAAAATTTAGGCTTCAGGATCCGAACAAGCCCCTTATGCCCACAAAACTATAATGAACTCATTAGTAAATTACATTAGGTCAAAAAAGAACATAATCTAAAATTAAAAATAGATGTCCCTTATACGAAATCTGAGGATCTTTCAAATCCATCAATAAGTGAAAAAATCACCAATGTGTTTATGTATACTACCACCTATACAATGTGATGTAATTCATTTTTCATCATAGGATTATAATAAAGGTTGAAGAATGTAAATATTGAATAAATATGACACTTCTTACATGATTATGTATATATAGATGACTGAATAACGACAAATGACTAAGGAACATTATCACCATACCATAACATGCATGAATGTTTTAAGAGTGAGCACCCATGATTATGGTTTTTATAGGGGATTATTAATAAATGTGTAATTGAAAATTATAATTAAATAATATATGGTATTATATGTATGATTATTTTCATGGTATAAATGTATAATGAATAAAAATTTATTATACATGATGTTAATAGTGTGTAAAAAGAACTTTAGGATAAGAGGTATGTTTTTATGATCTCACTTTTATTTCTATGAGACATAATTATTATTCAGCAATTATTTATTTTGAGTAGTGCATATAATTCCCATGAATGTATTTTTTGATGATTTTTATTACTAAAAAGTGATTTACTTATTCAAGTAATGTTACCCCTTATATGATTTTTTATATAGAGATTACAAAAGTTGTAGGGGTTCATTGTTATAAAATTATTTCATTGTGACATGATTATTGTTCTATACCTATTTGTTTTTAAATAATAAATATATTTGCCCTTTGACTTATTAAATCATTAATATATTTATATTATGTTATTTTATAATTCATTTTATGTTATTTAATTCCAATGGATTATAATATAAAAGATAAAAAAGTAGTAGGATTTTATGTTACAATCTCATTTGTTTTTAGGATTTATAAATTAAATTTCTATTTAAGGAAATTATTGGATATTCATCATTTAATAATAAATCTATTTTTATTAGCTAATGGTTATTTCATGGTTTTCTATATTTTCTTATATTTTCCTCTCATTTTTACTTAAATTTATTGATAAATTCTTTTTTTTAAAATGTTAGACTTATTTAAGTTTTAGTTTGAAATCATTCTCCTCTATATCCATTTTTTCATAAATGTTTTATAAAACTTTTCAACTTCACTAAATATATTTATAAATATATTTCATACTCAATTTTAATTTATAAAAAATTACTAAAATAACTGCTTTCCAATGCTTCCAAAAGAGTCATTTTTGTCTTTTATTATCAATGTGTGAAAAGAATCTTTGAATTAACATTTACTGATTCATTGGATTTTCCAATGTTTATGATTCTTATTTACATTAATGTTTATTTTAAAATTTTAAATGTTTACTTTGATTGAAAATATTTTTCTCATTTAATTTTTTTTGTTTTTATAGATACGAAAAATATATAATTTCCCCCTTTTTGAAAGTAATGAATTAAATATTCTTTTAATGGTATTTTTCATTCATTAAAAACATCCTATAATATTTATGACGATTCAATGGGTATATTATCTTATTATACCATTAAATACTTCTCTTGATGACTTTTGATGTTAATATCTTATTTTTTTACATCAGGAAACCTATTTCTTTCCCAAAAATTTATTAGGCTATGAGGAAATAAGGAATTTTTTTATGATGTCATCCACTAGATATCTCATTATATCTATTGATAATGTGATTATGAAAATTTTATGATACCTATTTCTTTTTCATTTGTTATACTATAATAAAATAAAGAATTTTTTTCTCTAATGGAACGCTTTTTTATAATTCTCATTATGTGATGGGTGTACCAGAAATAATATAGCTATACAAAGCATTGAGTAGACATTGATATTTACTAAGATGATATAAACTGGAATGAGGATTAAAACCAATTTAGTTATTGAATCTATCTATAATGATAGTCATTTCAATGAGCCTTGACTAAGGGAATCATAATAATGAGTAGTGAACACAATCCATTATAGGAATCTTTCAACTATGATAATCATTACAGTGATCATTGAATATGGAAATTATTTTATATTCTTATATATATTCCATATAATTATGTATTATTATTACTATATTCTCTTATGGATTAATATTTATTGTTGAAAATTCCAAATTTTCATGACACATGAATTTTTTAGGACAATGAATTATTCCATGAACAATGATTTATGATCCGAGATTAAATGGGAACAAATTTCAAAAGTTAAGATAATCCAATAATACCATTATAGTAATATTATGCGTACATATGATTAGAAATTGATATCTCTTAGCTTTACCATTAATGAACATTGGAGATCAACCTTTCTTATGTTTCCATTTACCTAGGTTAAAAAGATTTAAACTATGTAAGATATGTCTAGAATGGAATAACATGCAGATAATTTATATGAGATGTTAAATTATTCTTATAGAAAATGAAAATATATGTATAATGGAAAAATTCCAATTTGATGAGAAATGCATGGGTTATGTTATGAAAATGTATTTTTTTATTAATTATATAATACTCTAAAATTAAAATGTCTTTGCTGTATATGTTACTCAATATTGGATATTGATATTATAATTATGGATGGTAAAAAAAAATTTGTTTTTATTGGAATCAAATACAATATGAATAAACATGTTTTTAGCACCGAATTTGGGTGTATAGAGCATGTTCATTCTCAAAAAGACAACTAAAATTAGATTAATAACTTGATAGTTTAGAGATAATTATTCTTGTGATACCAAAAATTATAAACAACCAAAGTACATTAAAATATATAGTATTGGAAAATCAACATTTTATATGGAAAAATAATAAATGTATTGATATCAATATGATTTTTAAAAAATTATTTATATATATCAATTATAAATTTCATAAAGTATTAATTTTTTAAAAAATAAAGAATAATATATGAAAAATAATTTTTGAATGTTTTAATACAAAAAAAGTAAATATAAATATTCATATCTTTATTAATGACAATCATAGAATAAATTATTCATGAGTGGAATATTTTAATGAAAAATTTATAGTTGTAATTGTTAAATAAATAAATGAAGAGGTTGAAAATTTTGATCTACACACTTCTTGGCCTTTCACATAAAACAACCATTGAACTGAATCGAGGTTGGTTTTTAGAACCATTAAGGGAATCATCTAATGTTAAGATTCCCTAGAGAAATTTTTCTATAATAATAATAAACAATTATATATTCAAAATAAAAATGAAGATAAAAATGAAAATTCCAATAATTACCACAAATCAAACTATTAATAATATATATATTCATACAAATGAATAATGATAACATTTTTAGGGTATTTTATATGTGATTCATTATAAATTCAAATTAAAGTGTGTTGAGGAAGATTATTATTAATGGGATATATTTCAAGTTGGATGATTGGGGTCCTTTATCCCGTTTTCAAAAATTCTAGTGCTAATTTCCAACATTTTGTAAAACCTTAAAAAACTGGTTTTCAATACTTGTTCCCAATACTAGAGGTAAGGTTTTCACCCTTTTTAATAAAGTACAAAACCACTCTTAAATAAACTGTCTCCAAAATTCTTGATAAAATTAATGTTTAATCAATATATGGAAGTAATATTGTTTGATTTTTTATTCTCTTATATTTTATTACCATGCTTTTTAAATCTTTATTTCAAGTAACCAACTATTATTTATTTTATTATAAAAAAGGATGTATAAAATACTACCACAATATTTAAAATTGTATATATATTTTTATGTTATCACTAAGGTTTATAAAATTTTGGCTACAAAAAATCGATGACCACAATTTTATAAATCACAATAATAGAACCACAAAAATATGCGATTTTTTTAATATATTGACCGATATTTCCCTTTTAAAATACTTAATTGATGATATTATAGAGCCTAAAAATATATCCAGGCCATCATAATATGAATCAAATTTCAATTATAGAAAATAAATACATTTTTGAAATGATTGATCATTTAAAAATATTTAAAATAATTAAATAATCATTTTCTAAATAAATTTGGCAAGGTAAGTCCATATGTTTGTTGTAACATCCCGGTCCCAGAAGTCGCCCAGAGGTGACCCATACCCGGTTGGTCACATGGACTCAAGCACATTTCCCCGAACACCATAAGATACAAACTAGAATCGAGGGCCCTGGGTGTGATAGTGGGAAAACTATGCCCTGATTGGTAGAGTAACACAGTGGAAATAAACAGATATACAAATAGAGGATGTAGTAAACATACCATATAATGGTAAATAGAGAAATACTGAATGTATAAACTAAAGCACACATATATTCAGATGATTCTTCATACATATGTCTAGAAAATCATCCAAACACATCACAATGTTGAATTACAACACTAAACCAAGAACAATAGAAAATAGATAAAAAAAATCTTCAGCATCGCAAGCCCCAGCTTGGTCCCATGCTCTCCAACTCCAAAGTAGTCAAGCACCTAATAATCTGTTTGGGCCCAAAAGCATGAAGAAAAATAGAGTGAGATGAATCCCAGTTGGTAACCACAAAAATATATGTTCCTAGCTATCAATGAATATATATGGATGGAAATAAGAAAAAAGAAGCAATAAAAAAAGGAATTACTCAAAATCAATCATTTATACAGTTTCAATGCATTAAATTTCATTTATCATGTAAGAAGATAATCAAAAGTAGTTAATCCTCTAGGTGTACTCATAGCCTAACCCCTATGGTTAAACCTAACAAGAACAAGCAACCCTCAGGTAATTAAACACAGTCTAATCCCTCTAGTTCAACTTAAGCATAGACTCTCTGAGGAAGCACTCGATGTCAATTCCCCCGTTAGTCTTGTATTGGTATCTAAAAGGTGCTCTAGGGAAGTACCTTCGTCTCATTCCCCCAGTGTCCCATTTCTAGGAACTAGAGTCACTTTGAGGAAGCACTTTTGTCAATACCCCCTATGGTCTCGCATCTTAACCGCAAGAATAGTGACTCTGGAGAAGCCCTCACATCCATTCTCACTATGGTCCACTACACCAGGTTCCCATAGCCCTGTGTAAGTAAATTGAGCTTGGAAATGCATATCAGCAAAATTAGCCCTCATGAACTACAGGGATTGCAATCTACAACGTAACAGCATGTCAGATAAATAATCACACCATCCTACAATACTAGGCATGGGAAAAACCACAGCAAAATATCAGGAAGACTAGGCCAAATGGACAATACAAGACAATATGCATGGGAAAACACTTCCAAAGAATATCAATTAACCCAATACTAATTAAAATAAAATCTACCCAAGCATATAAAGCATAGTAGGCAATAACAGTGTTAATACCAAAAATAGGCAATACCCCATCTAAGGGTATTGGGAACCTTTGAACAAAATATTCAAGGACTATCTACGGAAAGGCACAAACCACCTACCTCATTGTTGGGAGATCGCTAAACTTGAGTATCAGGACATGAATAGCCCTAGTACTCCGTAGATCTACAAAAACATCTAAAAAGATCAATGGAGGATAACTTGGGGAAGAAGAATAATCGGGAAGTGAAGCTCTAGAAGAATGAATATATTACCAAGGTGATCCCAATTTAATCGACGATGGTCATTTTGGAGAATGGATTATCGATCAGGGGCTCGGGGAAAGATCATGGTTGTATAGATGCTTTTGGATGAACTAGGTTGAGAAGAGATGTGTTTTGTATGTCAGATGTGACCCCGGTCCATTTAATGAAAAAAAAAAGAAATTACACGAGAAGTACTTTAGAAGCACATAGTGTATACTTACCCTTACTGTCCCCCGCATTAGGCGGTCGCAAGGTCACCCCACACAGCCATGTGAACGGCTATTACACGGCCATCACACGACTACTTGTGGTAACTGAGTACATGACATGTAATTATAATGTACATGGTGTGTACTTAAGAAATTTCTAGAAACTCATCTTTTCTCAAAAACACAAGAAAAGAAAAAACATACCTGAAAAAAATATCTGAGATCTTACATTGGTCCTCTATGAGACCACATCCTAAATAATGTAATAGAACAACCTATATTAACCAATCCATATATCCAAGACCAACATCACAGAGTGAGTTGAAAAAAATATAAAGGAAACCACTCTTGAATATAATATAAAAAGGAATAAAAATAGAGTAAATGTGTAAGAAAAAGGCATACAAATGAAAACCCTAAAATCAAAGCCAAAAAAGCCTAGACCAGAATGTAATAAAAATATAAGTGTGACCAAAAATCACCTCCAAAACAACCCGCAATGAAAGAAAAGATGAAATGGGAAACTAAAATGCTACACGATTATCTTCCTATTACATGTATCCTATAATATAGAAATGACAACCATCCAAATGAAAAAGTAGAGTGTGAGCAAAAATCCCAATAGACCACCACCACTGATTCTATACAAGGTCAAATATCAAGAATGAAATAGTTAATTCTTTTAATATAAAATAGTTTTATAACACAATTTTCTAAATAAAAATCCAATTATAAATCATTTTCCATTTTGTTTTTCATAAAATCCATTCATATTAATAATCAATAGATATGAAAAGTGAAAGATATAAAATTGGAAATCATATCTACGCATCATAGGATAGGAACGTAATCATATATCAATGAATTACCATCATGAAATTTCTTGTGATCCAACCATATATAAAAATATAGAACCCACAATCCATGATAAAAACATTCAGACGATAAATTAACATAAATAAAAAATCCCCTTGTATTTGAACCTAGACTATGGGAGTACATACTAGTCACTAATGTTCCTAAAAAATATATACCATTAGATCCAAAAAATATCATGTCCTTCCACAGTCCATTGATATACCAAAGGATACCTCTTAGTGGTTCCACACACACTTAGACTACCCATGAATATTTACCTATGCCTCCAAGTTTCACAATGTTCTTATTTTCAAAAATCCATTTAAGGACCATGCTCAAAATTCTATAAAACATTTTCAAATACAAGAAAATATTCCTTGATGTTTGAAAATCCATTTCCAAGTCAAGAAAATCCATTTTCAAATCCAAAACCCAATTTTAAAACATTTTCCTTCCAAAGAATACCCTTAAGACCACATATTACTTGAAAATACAAAAAACAAATGAATTTATCAAGAACAATAATAAATCAATTGAATTTTATCATTTTATGAAAGATACAACATTATAATGGTTAATTATAGAAGCCTTCAACAATGGTGATTGGAAACCATGAGATCAGCCATTGAAAGACAATACATTACACGAAACTAAAATTGATCAATAGAAAACAATATCCGATCATGAGTATGAAACCTAACCATGACCAACACCAAATCCATGACTAATTTAATCATGAACTTGAAGGAACACTTACTTAGAGTGATAAAACAAAAAACTCGGAATATTAATCATAGAATAAAGTGATTCTGAAGTTAGAGAATCACCCAAAATTTTATATGGTGGTCTATGGTTCAAGAGAGGGAAGTCCATAGGTTTAATGAAAAAAAATAAATCATATTAATAGCTACTAAGACCTATAGGCCATGAGGTTTACATAACATATAATCCCGTTACACATAGTCTATTCGATGAAGGCTAAAATTGCATAAAAATGTGACACCATGTATAAAATACCTATTTCTTCCATTACACAACATAAAAAATGTACATGGTGTGTAAAAATATCATGCCTTAAACATATATAAAATATTATTCCGGGAGACAATTAAATGGTTTTTAATCCCTTTACATGGTGTGTAATCACCCAGTAGATAGAAAACAACCCAGTTTTCTATTGAAAAATATGAAATCACCCGAGACATTCTCCCAACATGGAGATAACTTCTCTATTATATTAACAAAATAATATATAGACTATAATGATTCAGACAAACATAAATCCCTAAACATTAGTTAATTTTTACTAGAAAATCTATCCAACATTGATAAGAACTCAAACATACCCAAATGAGGAAAATACAAAAATCATGAACAAGGAATACTTGAAAAGTTTAACGAGGGGTTATATTATATCCAATATAAATGCATTCTACCTGAAGACATATCTCATATTCCTAGACTCATAAAAATTTAAACGCCATCGATACCTCATCAAAAATTCGCTTCCGCATTTTATGGCTATCTAACCCACAATGCCACAATACAAAGACTAGAGAAAGTTTTTTACTATATAGTACCATCTATTGGAGATTCAAAATCTGATATGGGTACCCAACCGTAATGGTTTCAGCCTAAATATAAACATCCATAAACCCAATCACATGGGAATTATCTCATATATATATCCTCAAATGGGAAACATGAATCAGATCATGGATAAATGTCAAATTTTATGGTAATTACAACTTATTTCTCACCTACCCCGGTCATCCAACAATATGAATTGGGAAAACAAAACATAGTGCCAACTTATCCCCCTTACCCTACCAATGATATTCCAATAAAGGTTAAGCACTAATAAAAACCTGATCACCAAACTTCAAATATAATGGCTAATGAATATGGTCCACATAAGATTTTAGTTGACTCTAAACCTTAATAAATATCCTCTGGATCTACTACATTATATCCTTCTTTACATGAAGAAGAATTGAACCAACCAAGGACTACTCTCCAATGTCATCCAATCATAACTAAGATCAATATAGATTCACATAAAATTCCTTAATTGGAACTATCTTAATTTTTCAATGAAAACTATTTTCATAGTAAAACCCAACCACATGAAAATTATGTTCGCAAAATAAACCAAAATCAATCACACATTCCTAGAGCACAATCCAGATAATTTGGATAGTCATGTATATAATTATTTTCATCTATGGATTAAAAACCTCATTCAATATAGTCTAGAAACCCATACACTCATGAAAACATTTCCAAAACCTGGATGTGAACCTCATGTCCTATCATAAACAAACCCATACAGAAACCCATAATGTCTAGAAATATCTTTGACATAGAAGTACCCAATCCATTATACATTCATTCTCTCCTTATTTGGGATTAAAGGCACCGATTTTATTATTCAATCAATGATCCCCAAAAGAGAATCCTTTCCACTATGATTTTGTGGAAATCCAGCAAAGAAATACATAAGAATATCATCCCACTACCATACTAGAATGGGATAGGGATGAAAACATGAGTTGGTCTCTTGTGTGCCTCCGTAATTCTCTATAAAATATGACACCAAAATAAAAAATCCACCATTAATCACCTCATCCATGGCCACTGACATTTACAAATAAATTTTTGATACAACTTTTTTCCTAGGGTGACCTGACCAGAAATACTAGATTCTACATTTTATCAATTACATCCTTGGGAAAAATGGGACAACCAACCAACAATGAAAGAAAAAAGTTCCACTTGGATATTGACTATAACACCTCAACCATATTTACCTAGAGTCGGTGAATTATTACCTAACATTGTCATAATAAAAGGAAATCATGTCCTGAAATACCAATCAGTTTAGTATCTTTGGAAGTACTAGATGCATTCATAAGTTTTACATTACAACTTGAAGTAAATGCATCAACAAAAATTTTCCCCCTTTTTGAATGCACTTATATCCTTGGCCTGTCCCTGTAGGTCAACCATAAAATACTTCTTCACAACCTGGGAAAAATAAAACATAGAAAGGGGCGAGCTCAGATGCTCAGAAAAGATAACAATATAGAGGAAACTCTCATAAATAAGCATAAACATTTAAGGAAACTTATAAGACTAAAAAAATCCTTTTCAAAATAAAAATAAGAATAATATGGAAAAGATAAAATCAAATAATTTCATTTACTTATTCACATGGATGTTATACTAGTTGAATAATCACATACAATATCAGTAGCCACTTTCATAATGATGGAATTCATAATTCCAAACATCATAACCACATAGTAAAGGCCTTGTGCCAAGACTACAAATAATATTTTGTCGAATACTTGTTCTAAGACACTATTTTGTCTCTTGAGACCTAAAGATGCATCGAGGAGCTATATCAGGCTTCACCTATCACTTACTAAGTCCAATTCATTCCATATATGAAAATATTTAAATATAACAAAAGCATTCATATTAAAACTAGTATACGAAATGTCAATACATTATCCATAAACCATGAATGGTATAAAAATAATACATCCACATTAAAACATATCTCAAATCTTTTTATATAGTATAGAATATTTGTATCATAATATATCAACTTCAAACAAGTTTAAAATCCATCAAAGGATGTCGAGATAGATGAAATGAAAACTATTTGAAAGAAATACCACTTTCTATTTTGAAACCTTTAAAAAGAAAACATTTATTTTGTTAATTTTTTTATAATATTTTAAGGTAAGAATCAAAGGTGTTATAACATCTGAAAATAGATGCACCCACTATATAAGTTAGAAAAAACATTCTTTCCTTAATTTTGTCGAAATGGTCGTAAAGTACCTTTTTTGGAAAATGACGGAAATTTTACTTTATAAACATATTATAAAAAATCAAAGAAGGGTATAAATGACTTAAACCATAGTTTAGTAAATTGTAAAAATGTTTTGAAATAAAATTTTAAGAAGCATGGATGTGGATTATAAATATGTCCTAGTAGATAATTACGTATAAACAACCTCAGATAATGAAGAGATTGATGAATAAACCCATATGTTGTAATTTTACTTAGTCAATTGGTTTTTAACCTCCTGTATAATGTTTAAAACATTTTTTTATATTATAATAGAATAATATACATAAATATGATATCATATATGATCTTATAATATTTCTTTGTTAATAATATTTTAGTAGTATCATCGTTTTAGGTGTTAATGGATTCGTTTTCCGTTATATGATTGGTTAGGTAAGACATGTTTGTTATGGATATGATATAATTGATTCATATCCATAATGATATAAAGTTCTTTAAACATAATTTTTCATCATCAAATGAAAATTATTCTTGAATGGTTACGATGGGGAAATTAATCTCATCGCATTCGTAGAGATGGTAATCTGTACAAACGCACGAGCGAAAATATCATTATTTTGATGATGAGATAGTATGTAGTTGGATAGTATATCATATATACATAACCATTAACATGTTATATTTATTATTTAAATCAATTATACACATTATTATACCCATCGAAATAATAATGTATTGAATAACCACTACACCATGACGTGGAGACGGTAGGTCGTATGTACGCACTTATAGTGACTTTGTCATTAATACGATGGATAGAATAATGAATATGGTTGTACGATTTTTATAAAAGAATAAAATTATATATAATATGTTTGAGTTATTATTTTATAATGGAAATAACATTGAAAGTGGAAGTGTAAGAAGAAAAGAACTTGAAATAGGTGTTGAAATATTTACCTCTTTTTCAGGTTCTTCATATTGATTTGACCAAAAAGGATCATTAGGATGAAATTCTGACTAATGTAAGCCCTCTAGGATTAAGGGAGGATTGTTTGGAGGATATTTGGGTAAGGTTTGGCTGAGAAAAAAGGATTTGGAGGTGTTAATTTGAGAGAAGTGGAAGTGCCCATTCATAAGAGAGGTGAGGGTCACTTTAGGAAGAGAATGAAATATTATTTTATACTAAAATAATTTTCGGTTTCAAATGGCTCCATAATTATTTATTTCGAGTATAAAGTGGGTATGGGTCGAAAAAAACTCAACCAATAGGTTTTATACAGGTTTGGGTGATCATATTAACTTATCTTTTACATTTAACTGTTCGTTAAAAAGTTTGACATTTACCATGTCTCTTTGTATTTTTATATTATATGGTTAATAAACTTACTATAACAAGACAAGATATCACAAAATGGTTCATTATTAATATATATATCCTTATCTAATTCATTTTGAATAACCATATATTTATAGAAAGATTATATCAATTTTTAATATAAAATTTGTTTTAAAAACTCGTTTATGTCGATTTTGACACTATTTGGTATTTTGTTTTTGTTAAAGTCATGACTGCATTATTACTTCAACAAAAATTTATTTAATCATCCCTAACATGTAATATTATCCTAAAAATTATTTTAACTCATAAAAAGTCTCCAATTAGGTTTATTTGGATATTTATAATATTAATTATTTTAATCTCTCATTAATAAGGTAATTACTGCATCATCATTGTGCCGTAAATAAATTAAATTATTTAATGACTAGAAATAATAAATAAAATAATATTATCTAGGAAATATTTCTAACATTATAATGAATATTTATAGTTGAATGTTTTTTATGTATAACCCTATATTAAAAATGTCTTAATTATGAAAACATGAATTTAAAACTTTTAACTTTTCTTTGAATTAAATAATTATAAATGTCCTAATCTAATCCAAGTGGAGCTAAAGGATCCAATTTTATTCCTAATGTTTCATTTAGACGAATAAAACATATCCAATAGAATTAGGACATGTTTTACGGTAATAATAAAATCATTTTTATCTTTAATTACCCTTTTTACTTTTAACCGCAGTAAATAAAAGATAAAAGTTACTATTCACCAAAAATTATTTTAATCTTTTTTATACAAATTTTACTTACTAATATCAACCATGTCTCTAGGACTTTTTTAAATTCAATTAACAGAAGTGTTAAAATTATGTTTTATGCAAATTTGAAAATGCTCATAGGAGGTGGTTAAAAGACTATAAAAAGTTAAATAAATTTTTTATATATCTAGAATTATTATAAAATGAATTCAATGAATTACATTGAACATATATAGGTATTATGTATATATTGTTACAAAAAATAAATTTAAATAAAATAAATTATTATTTAAATAAAAATTCGGTTTTAAATAATAACTCGGTGTTTTTCACTATTCATCATAAATCTAAAGTTTTTTAAAAAATATCAAAAATTCACTCTAAGATAATTTCAATATTCTGAATCCAAAAATAAAGTCCATTTAAAAAATGGGTATTATTATTCATAATGGCTTGTTTGATTGGTTGTGGTATGTTTGAACTCGAAGTTTCATACAACATTAGCTATTGTATTATTCAAAGGGAACATAATGTGGATGCTTGGGGTTTTACATTGATACCACTAACCAAATATATCCCCACCATAAAGGCTTTTACACAAGTGATGGAACTTTATTTTTGTAACCTACTAGAGATTAAATCTCTTATAAAAAGATAATTCATGTTTTATCAATTCTAAGAACACATGTTCACCAATCTCTTTACACCCAAGATCATCAGAGTAATAAACTGACCAAATCGCACCCAATTGATTCCTTCGGGGATTGTGTCGGTAATTTTTTGCTCAATTTATCGACAACTACATTACCATTTCAAAGAGTTTATAAAATATCAAAATCAAAAGTATGTAATTACTCCACACAATAGTTTTGTCACATGTTTAGATACCTATGAGTAAAAATATATTTCAGGGAATTATGATCATAATACACAATAAAACACTCCACAATGAATATGTTCTTCCCCATTTCGAATGAATTCACTATGAATGCCAACATAAAATCCTGGTTAGCGTTGTTCCTCTCAAGAGGTTATTACTAACATGATCCATAGGCTAACACCAGTTTCCATTGCATCAAAACACACCCACAACTCATACCAGAAGGATCACTGAATAAATAATAACCCAAAATGAGTCCCAGAGGAATCGAATATGGTTCTCACATCAACCTCAACATCATGTCCTCAAAGGATATCTGAAACATTTCATTTCATTCAATATTTACACCATTAAATGTTAAAGTATTCATTGAAGATGAGTGTTTTGATAAATCCCGAGCAAACTAAATATAGTAACCATCAAACCCCAAAAATCCTCTGATTTCAAACACCTTTTATGGGGTGCTTCCAAGACATAACCGCCTGCAACATTTTAGGATCCACAGATATTCCTATGTCAGATATCACATGCCACATAAATTTTACTTCCCAAATATAAAACTAAAATTTGGAAAGCCTACCATATAGATGATGTTATTTTGTGGTTTGAAAAATTATATATAAATGGTCCCTATGCACCTCCAATGTGTTAGAGTATTATAATATATCATCAATGAACATAATAATAAAAGATTCCATGAACTGATAAAATATCTAGTTCATCAAATCCATAAACACCATAAGAACCTTAGTTAGATCCCATGGAATAACAAAAAACTCAAAATCACATACATGATACTAAACTATGTCTTAGGTATATACTCCTCTTAGACTCTCAATAGATATTACCCTTTTTTATGGTCAATCATTGAAAACCCACAGCCCAATTAATTTCTATCTTATAGATCATTAATCATTCAAAATAAATATTTTTTCTTAATGGTCACCCAATTTATCTTCTTATAGTCAATATAAAATCTGAGGCTCCCTTCTACCTTCTAAGAAAAGAGGAATGGAAAATATCAAGGGGACATGCTAGTAAAAATAAATCATTTAGCCTCCAGGTCCTCAAGAAATTCCTTAAGTTCCACTATCCTAGTATGTTACATTCTATAAGATTACATTGATATGGTAATTGTACCAATGATAAGTTAAATAGTAAAATAAACCACTCTCAGTTGTGGTAAACACAAAAATCATCCGAGAAGACTTAAGGGTGCTCCCACACCACTGAAAAAATTCAAAATTCTGAAAAATATTTTACTACATCAAGAAACATCTCTAAAAAAGGGAACAAGATTATTCGATCATAAAGGAAAACATTCCATACCCTACTTAATTTAGAGTCCCACATACCCATGGAAACAGGAAGGACACCATTGAAATATAAGAACTGAACTCAATAGTGATATAAGACTATCTAGACCATAACATTAACAATCCAATCCTTGATGATAATGAAGTTGAATATGTCCATATCATTAACTAAAAATCCCCATACCATCTCGATGTTATATATCATCTTCTAACACATTGGTGAAATAAAACCGTGTTTAGACCTCTTCCCCAAAGGCAAGGAAAGATTAAAAAGCAAGACATTTGTTCATAATGAAATCCCAACATATCAACTAACATTGAAGATATAAAATAATTTTTATCAACTCTGTCAAATAGAAATAGTATCATATATGATGAAATAAAAACCATACTAATAAAAATAGTTGGCCCAACTTCAAATTCCTCTTGTAAATACTCAACATCATAAAGATTCCATGTCTTAGCTCCTCCATGAGCTTTTAGAGAAACATTGAAACCCCCTTATCATATGGATGGTACCCACCACCCTTTTAGGCAACATCATTAACATGGAAACTATTGGTGAATTTGGATCCTACCCTACTGTGCTGGTAAATCTTTTCATAAAAATGTATTAGATGGGAAGATCATCCACAAAGACGATTATTCTTGGGAGCCTCATCTCAATTAGTCTTGGTAGAACCTCACCACCTACATTTAGAGTAGGAAATAAATTTGTACCCTATAGAATCCCCAGAAACTATTACAATAGAAACCCATATACCCTTGCATTTCCCCTTATAAAATAAAGATACATCCTAGCTAACAAATGAACATACTGAATCTACACTAAAACCTATCTTTCCATATATGTCTCCCTCATCAAAAGCAATTTTTTAATTACCAACTTAGTGTTCAAAATTAAAATGAAAGTCAACATCAATATAATGTCAGTTATTATTACCAACTAAAAACTCCAAGACTTGGTAATCATTATTGACAAGATTCGGTGCTAGATGCACCAACTCAGAAAAATGGACAGAGAACTCATGAATGGTTTTCTCCCCCTATTACATGTTGAAATACTCATGGGTATTCAACAAACATAAAATAATAGGGTAAAACTATTGATTATTTATATTCATGACATAATGACTGGTTATATTCTCATGAAACATTACTTGTGAAATAGAGTCCCACCCTATACATCTCGACCCCTTGAGCTTGTATGTGTAGCTACTCACCATATATTCTTTAGGATTATTCATGAAGATAAAGATCCTATAAATATTATAATTTCACTATTCATATTTGTGTAGTCCTTTTTATCTATGGATGATTGTTATATGTTTCTTAGTGAAGTCTTATCGATGATCCAACACACATACTACATTCAAAATGCCCACTTGAAATAGATTCTAAATATTGGGGATTATCAATTCTATCAAATAATGGACCACTAGAGGATTTATTTAATGAACCAATCATTTATGAATAAAATTCTCTTTCTTTTAATGTCTTATATAAAACCCATGAACACTTTTTTTATTATAATTGGGTTTAAGTGGCCATTATTAATCACTACCGTTGATAATATAGTACTTGAACAGTGATCACATGACTAGTGTAAATATAGGATTTTAAAAAATTATTTTGACATAGAAAAAGGAAGTGGTGGCCTTGACTAGTAGGATCATTACCTTTAAATCCCATTTATCATATATTCTTGGGGAGATGGAGTTTCTTGGATTTTCCCTAGACCAATCCTAATCCATGATCTAACATCTTAGGTATGAGAAATACCGTTTATTGGATATGTTTATGCTTATCAAGTTCACAACCCAATCCATGTTCACCAAACGACCAAAAGAAATCCACACCATCACATACCATACTCTTAAAACATATGATGATGTTATAAAGGGATATGTAACAATACCATATCATTATGATTGTGTGCATTATTGTTTATAGAGTAAAAAATGTACATTCTTTTAATAATTGTTTCTTTATAAATGGTTTTTAAATCACAGATAGTATTTTTAGTTAATATTCAAATTAAATTAAG
Organism: Viscum album; assembly: GCA_963277665.1. Lineage (NCBI taxonomy): Eukaryota > Viridiplantae > Streptophyta > Magnoliopsida > Santalales > Viscaceae > Viscum > Viscum album. Next base: position 322,028,493 of record OY728132.1, on the reverse strand, counting down.
AAAAATATTTTGTGGATTTAATGGATTTTTGAATTAAATAATATTTTAATAAAATATTATTACTAAATTACTTTTTATTAAATATAAATGATCGTATAATTTTTATGAATACAATATAAATTTTATTAAGGTTTTTAAAACTATTTGTGTCAACCCCATGAATTATCAATGAATGTTGGTTTTTATTTGGAAATTTAAAAATAACATATTTAAAATATTATTTATAAAAAATGAATATTATTTTTGGAACCAGGATGGAGAAATTATCCAATGGTGAATTTTTCATAATTTTTTGAGACAATCAATTTTTTATGTAAAAAATAAATACCGTATAAATATATAATGTGTTTTCTGGAATCAAAATGACACAATAATGATGTAATAATATACTATAAAATGGTTATTCGGCCAATAAATGTATTACCTTTTAAATAATGTCATTTTATATTCATTTTATTAATTTTATAATGCCTTAGTGGACCCTTTAGGACTTATAAAATAGTTTAACATTTTAAAATGATTTCTTTGAGAGTGTGACTCACCTCCACATAAGAAAGCCAAATATTTTAATATATTCGTCCATTTTCCTTATAAAATATTTTTTTCCACTTAAAATAGGCAAAAAAATTTTGCAAAAAACCTTTTTAAAAAACCAATGGAAGGTTTGTGGTTTTGAATATTTAGTTATATAGATTCCAAAACCTATATTTGTGAAATATTAAAGAATTCCCCTATAATATCCAACATAAACCGACCCAAGATCCCATTTATCATCACTAAATATCCTTTTAGAACGTCCTTAAACAACCCTCCTTTATCTATAATCCTCCCAAGGAATTCCAATCTCCTAATAAGCCTCTCCCAAGCTGTTGGGATCACAAATCCAAGTAAGGTATTCGTTCCTTTCTCCTTTTTTCCATGTTTATTTATGTGGTTATACCCTTTTATTTTCAATTAAAAATGTTGGGCTATGATTTATCGACTCCACCATACTTTACTTATTATTTTCGAGTGATGATATACCCCTTTATGTCTCATTAATGACTTATGTGTACACATGTTACCATGCTAAAATCCTATAAGGGAATTCTCTCTTCCTATTTTCATTCAATTATGTCTACCATATTATGAATCTAAATTAAATTTCATATGTTGTGATGTTATATTCTCTGATAAACTTACTCTCTATTTCATATATAAATGATGAGAAAACCCTTTCTCTCTCAACAACCAAACTTATTAATTTCAATATGACAACATTATACTGCTGGAATTGCACCACAATTTTCCAATCCAAAATCAATGTGTAGTGAAAATAATACCCATTTCTCTGTCAAGGGTATCCACCTTGGTTCATATGTACATATTTCAGGGTTCTTACTTTTTTTTATTAAACAATACTTAATCATGGAATAAATTTTGATGTTGAATGACTCCATGTTATATGATACATGGGGAACACTTAGGCATGAAATGAAATGTTTATGATGGGTTCACCCTAATAGTGCTCTAATGCATTTTTTAATGTTTAGTATCGTGATACACCATGTGAAATGAGGGTTTAGTCATGATTTTTCACGTGGAATGAGGATTTAATCATGCTAATTAATTTTCAATGGGGGTTTACTCATGATAATCCATGTGCAATGAGATTCGGCTCATGCTAACATCATGTTGTATGTTGTTGCCACATTTCCATGTTATGATAATCATGTTATATCATGCATTTATGTCCATGTTTCTCTTTTGATCCATTGATATTCTAATTTCATAAAACATATATAATTATTCCTGTTATACATTGATTACTCCCTCATTGGGATTTATATCTCACCTGTTGTTTAGTATGTCCTCAGGTTATCCCATGAAATGCTAAGTACTACGTAATGTTGTGATGATGTAAAAGATGTTGTATTTTATATATTAAGATGTCTTGTAATGTACTTAATAACCAAAGAAACAAGATGTCTCGGTATTCTAGGTTTTATTAATTGCATGTTTATGTAATTAATCATGTCTAAGTGTGTAATAAATTGCAGGGTTGTTATTGTTGGAATCTGAAGATAGGTTTATTTATTTATTGGACTAGGGTTAAAAAACTCTAGAAAAAGACATAGGGATAATATTGTGTATGAGAAAATAATCCCTAAATTTTTCTGAGTATAGGGTAAGTGGTTTATCAATAAAATACATCCCTTTCTTGATACAAACAAGTAGAGGTGGCTTTGCCACAAATGTATCTAGGGATAAAACCTGAAAACAGAACTTTAAGCTAGATATGAATTAGAACTAGTGAATGAAAACGATCCTTTTTGCACTATTGGTTTGACACTCTTGGGGGTTATCTTTGGTAAATTCATGAGCTTATTATGAACAATTATTAAGGTAATAAAAAATGCCCCTTAGAATATATGTTTGTAATTAGATCTGGATAATATGGATTAAAGACTATAAGTTCATAAGTTAAGGAAATCGTTTTAATTTATGATTTCTCCCTTTTTATCATAGTATTACACTTTATGTGTTTAATATTTTAACATAATTACCACTAATTATTCTTTAATTCAAGCCAATTGTCGGTAATAGGAGGACTTAGGGCTAACAAACGATGCGGAGATCAATGTGATGACTATTCTAATGAGATTCCCAATATGATGGGAGCATGAATCACAAAATTTGACATGATTATATCTCAATTAACTCATGTTATGAATAGAAACATGGGTCAAGAGGAATATCTAACCCTCCCTAAGAAATAACAAGCCACAATCGAGAGATTCATGAGATAGAGGCCTCCTACTATCAATGGATTATCTGATCCCTCAATGACGGAACAATGGATCAACTCCATTGAGAAGATATTTTCCATACTTCAATGTTCTAAAAAAATGTTCTTATAGATACTTATTATATCGAAGGTGAATCTGATAAGTTGTGGACATTGATAAAAAATTCAAATCCCAAGGATGACATCAAGGTGTTTGAATGGAAGGATTTCTGGAAAAGGTTTTTGATAAATATTTTCCTCACACCCTCCGACTTATGATGGAAATGGACTTCCTTGACCTGAACAAAAAATATGATGAATCCTTCAGAGTGTGCAATGAAAATATCATAAGGCTTGAATGATATGACTATCTTTTTCGTTACCTCCAAATGTAAGGATGAAAGCTTGTTTGGTGGGACAAAACCTAGAAGATGGAAATCCCTAGAGATCTGTGACTTTGATAGCTATGAGGAAATATTTCGATGTTCACTCAAAGTTGGAAGAAAGAGCAGAGAACCTCAAGTGTATCGTGGGGATAAGAAGAGGAGTGTGGAATTTAAATCTTGTTGTTCGATTGATAAAACCAATGGTGTTATGATATTCCAACACCCCACTTGCCAACAGTTCTGAAAGAAGCACCCTAGAAATTTCCTGAAGGGGATGAGAAAATGCTTTAGGTATGGAAGGGAAGGACACTGGGCCATTTATTACTGACAAGAAAAACCTACTATAATGATAGAGGACTGGAATTATCTGTTTGACCATTAACTCATTTTTAATTTCTACAATTGAAAAGAATCATGGAACATTGAAACTAGTTCCTAAAGCTAAGGGTTTTTTAGAGGATACCACAACCTTCAAGGCAGAAATGGTGAGATTTTTAAATCACTACCACTGAGGTTAATCCTGAAAAAGAAGTGGTGATAGGTACTCAAGTTATTAATTCAAGAATAGGGATTTTACTTTTTGATTTTAGTTTTATGCATTCTTTTATATCCCGAAAGGTTAGAATAAAAATCCAAACACCACAAAAAATCATGTAAGTAGAGATGTCGGTGAGAACATAAAATCGGGAAATTATTTCCTCTCATGAATATAACTCCCCATCTATCACAATTTATGGATTAAACTTCTTAATTAACTTCATCATACTTCATATAGTGTAATTTTATGCAATTCTCATCATGGATTGGATTTCCCTATATAGAGACAACATAAATTGATGTGAGAGGGGAATCACTATATATATGGCGAATTGACCCCCGATTTTGTAAAAGTGAAAGGAGGAGGACGAATTTTCTTTAGAATCATTATATCAAGAATGGATATTTCTACCCTATAAGCATTCATATCTGGCATAGATTACTGTGTCTAAGAAAATTACCATCCTCAAATACATTCATATTGTGAGAGAATTCGCTGAAGTGTTTCTCGAGGAATTTCCTGATCTTTCTCCTAGAAGATATGTTGAATTCTTTATTGATCATATACGGTGGGAATTTCCCATATCCAATAATATATATAGAATAGATGTTGTGGATCTTGAGGATATAATGAAACAATTATATTAAAATATCGATAAAGGGTTTATACACCCAAGTGCTTCAGCATGAGGTGCACCAGTCCTCTTTGTCAAGATAAAGGATGGGTCAATGTTCTTTTGCATTGATTATCATGAGCTCAACAAAACTACAGTAAATAAAAAGTATCATATTCCATGAATTTATGACTTGTTTGATCAGCTACATCGAGAAATATACTTCTCTAAGGCTAATCTACGATCTGGATGTTACCATGTAAGAATGAAGATGGATGATATCCCCAAGACAAATTTCCGTACAAGGTATGAGCACTATGAATTCATAGTAATACCTTTTAGACTCACTAATGATACAAAAATATTCATGGAATTGATGAATAAAGTCATTAGAGATTACCTCAAAAAATTTCTGGTTGTCTTTATAGACAAAATTCAAAAATACTCCAAAACCAAGTAGGATCATGAGAAGAATCTAAACACTATACTAGAGACCTCGAGAAAAGAGAATCTCTATGAAAAGTACAACTTGTGTGAGTTATGATTGAAGGAAGTATCATTATTGGGTCATATAATCACAAGTAATGGGATATCTATATATCCATCCAAGACATGAACTTGAGGGATAACTAAGGCCAACATCTATGACATATGTCCATAGTTTTCATGGGTTAATTGGATACTATCGCTGATTTGTGAAAAATTTCTCACGATTTTCAGACCCTCTTACCAAGATATCTCAGAAAGGGGTCATGTTTTTTTGGACTGATGAATGTGAAGAGCACTTAAAAGAGTTGAAAAGGAGGCTTATCACTGTTCCTATGCTCAGAAAACCTACAAGTGGAGAACTTTTTGTTGTATATAGTGATGATTCGAAGAAGGAAATGGGTCGTGTGTAGATGAAAGATGAATAATTTTCTACCAATGCGTCAAGGAAATTGAATGTTCATGAAAAGAACTATCCAACCATGATATTTAGTTGGCTTAATTGAACTTCGCGTTTAAAATTTGGTGACATTTCCAATTTGTGGAAAAGTGTCAAATATATATAAGTCACAAAAGCCTCAGGTATATATTCTAATAGAAAGATATAAACATGCCCCAATGAAGATGGTTAGATATGATGAATGATTATGACTTATTAATTCACTAACATCCGAGGAAAGAGAATAATATTGAAGATGCTCTATCTAAAAAGGATCTCAAAACTATTTCATTAATGACAACTGAAAAAGATCAAATTTTCTTAGATTTGATTATGATAGACATGTGAATCAAAAATAAGGGAACATCATCAATCCTTTCACAAATTATTGCTCAACCATCACATTTATAATTGTTAAATTATTCTCATTAGAATGATGTGGGAATTTAGAAGAATGTGGAAACTATCAGAAAAGGATAATCATTGGAGTTCAATGTTAACGAAAAGAAATTGTGATATTTGGGTCAATAATATGTTTTCCATCAATTATAATGTTAAATAAAGAAATTTTGGATGATTCACATAGTACAAATTTCTCCATTCACCCTAGAAACCCAAATGTGTATCAAGATATCAAAGAGAATTATTGGTGGGATAACATGATGAAGAAGATCATTGAGTATTCCTCAAAGAGCCTTGTATGTCAGAAAGTGAGGACTGAGAGGTAGAATTATAAGGTATGATGAAACCATTACCCATTCCAACATAGAAGTTTGAAGACATCACCATTGACTTTTCCATTTGACTTCCGAAGAAATCAAAAAGAGACAATTCTATTTGGGTTGTTCTAGATCGTCTTATAAAGACTGCACTATTCATTACAATTTGGGAGGATTTCTCATTGGATCAACTCGAATGAATATACATAAAGTAATTGGTAAGGCTACATAGTGTTCCCCTTTTTATTGAATCTGATCAAGATCTATGATTAACCTCGAGGTTCTAGATGAGTCTCCAACACGCTCTGAATACTGATCTGAACATCAGTACAACATATAGTCATAATATTTTTGGCCAACCTAAGCAGACTATCTAGACACTTGAGGACATATTGAGAGCATTCTAAATAAACATTAAAGGATGATGGGATCAAATTATTCCTCTGGTTGAGTTCAATTATTACAATAGTTTCCAAATAAGCATCCAAATGGCTCCTTATGAAGACCTTTATGGGAAGCGGTGAAAAACACAAACATGCTGGGATGATGTTGTGGAGTGAAATATTCTAGATCCATAAATGGTCGAAGAAATGGTGGAAAATGTTAAGACATTCAAGCAGCACATTATTACTGCTCGGAGTTGAAAAAAGAGCTATGCTGATAATTTTCAACGAGACCTAGATTTTTATGTTTGATAAATGGTATTCCTCTACATATCACTATAGAAGAGAGTAATGATATTTTGGAAGAAGGGAATTCTTAGTCCAATGTAAATCAACCTTTTATAGATTCTTGATCACATTAGAGTAGTGCATTATCGACCAACACTCCCACAAAACCTATATCAAGTACATGATGTATTCTATGAATCATTTTTAAGGAAGTACATACTTGATCCATTGCATGTACTCAATCTAGAGGTGGTACCATTGGAGAATGACCTTTCCTATGAAGGGAAGCCAGTGAAGATCTTAGATCATAGAGAAATAGTTCTACAAAATATGGAAATTACCCTCGTCGAAGTGTTGTGGAGAAACAACTATTTTGAATAACTAATGTGGGAACTATAGGATGAGACGAGGTAATGTTACCCTCATCTATTTTAGTGTCGGAAAAAGAGATTTCAGGGGTGAAATCTGTTAAGAGGGGAATGCTGTAAAAATCATCTCATTTATGAATAATATTCCTTTTTTCTTTTAATATATTACATAAAAAATGCACTATTATTATTATTATTGGGTTTAAATGACCATTAATTATCATTACCATTGATAATATAGATGTTGAGTAGAGATCACATGAATAGTATAAATATAGGGTTTTAACAAAAACATTTTATACAGAAAATTATCTGATGACCTTGACCAGTTAGATAATTCTCTTTGAATCCCATTTATCACATCTTTATAGAGGGATTGGATTTCAATGATTTTCGCAATACCAATCCCAATACATGATCCATCAACTTATGCATAAGCTAAAGTGTTTATGGGAGAAGTTCGAGCTCATCGAGATCACCACCTAAACCATATTCACCGAACGACCCCAAGAATTCCCCACCATCACACACCATTATCTTAGGTCATGTGATGGTGTAATAAAAGTACATGTAACAATACACTAAAATTATGATTATGTGCATTATATTTTTATATAATAAATAATAAACATTTATTTTATAATTGTTACTTTGTAAATGGGTTTTAAAGCACAAATAATTTTTTTAGTTAATATCCAAATTCAATTAAAAAATCTATTTTGACGAATTAATGGATTTTGGAATTAATAGTAATTTTATAAAATATTATTACGATATTAATTTTTATTATATATAAATGATAATATAATTTTTATGAATAAAATTGTAATTTTTATTAAGGTTTGAAATGTATTTTTTTTTCAAACATGTGAATTTTCAATAAAAGTTGGTTTTTCATTTAAAAGTGAAAATTAAAATATATAGAAAATTATTTAGAAAAAATGAATTTTATTGTTTGAATAAGGATGTAGAAATTATTCAATGGTGAATTTTTCATAATTTTATGAGATAATTGATTTTTTGAGTAAAAATAAAATACTGTATTAATATATAATGTGTTTTATGACATCATAATGACAAATAATGATATAATAAAATAAAATAAAAGTTAAATTGTTTATATATATATATTTGTTTTAAAATAATGTGCATTTATATTTGTTTGATTAATTTTATAATTCTTTAGTGGACCCTCCAAGTCTAATAAAATATTTTATCATTTTAAAATTATTTCCTTTAGAGTTTGACAAACATCGACATAAGAAAAACTAATATTTTAATATGTTATTCCAATGTCATTATAAAATAATATTTTCCACTCCAATTTGAAAAACAAACAGGTGAAAAACCCATGGGATGATTTGTGTTTTTGAATATTTAATTATAGAGATTCCAAATCCTATGTTTGTGAAATATTAAAGAATTACCCTATCATTTCCTATATAAACCCACCCAAGATCCCACTACTATTCACTGAAAAGCCTTTTATCACTTCCCTACTCTTCCCTCTTCTTTCTATAATCCTCTCAAGGCATCCCAATCTCTTAATAAGCCTCTCTCAAGCCTCTCCCAATCCTTTGGGATCACACATCCAAGTAAGGGATTCCTTCCTTTCTCATTTTGTCCAAGGTTTTTTATGTTGTTATAACCTTTTTTTCAATTAAAAATTTTGGGGTATGATTTATCACATCCCCCATAATTCTATACTTATTTTTGAATTATTAGTTACTGCTTTATCTTTTATTAATTCCTTCTATGTACACCCATTACATTGCAAGAATTCTGTAAGGGATTTCTCTCCTATGATTTCAATTTTGTATTTCTCCCATATTATGCATATAAATTACATTTAATATGTTGCGATGTTATGTTAAATGACCCCCTTACTTTCCCATTAATGTAAAATTTATGTGATAACCCATTCTATCTCATCAACCCTACTTATGAATTTCCATATGACGATGTTATACTACTGAAATTACACAGTGCTTTTCCAAGACAAGGTCACCATGTAGTGAATACCACACCAATTTATATATCAAGGGTATTCACCATTATGAAAATATATATATATAATGGTAAATATATGAAATTATTCCACATTTCCTAATTATGTAATAACTTATGATATTCAATGATTCCATGTTATATGATCTATGTGGCACACTTATGCATGAAATGATATGTTTATAAAGGGTGAATCCTGATAGCCCTCCAATTCATTGGGTAATGTTAAGTATCATCATAATCCATGTGAAATTATGGTTTAATCATGATAATTCATGTTAAATGAGGGTTCAATCATATTAATTCATGTGCAATTAGGGTTTACTCATGCTAATCTATGACAACCCTTCTTTTTATTACAACTTAAACATGGTTTATTACATAAAACCACACATGATACAACAAAGAAGATAAAGAGGTTTAGTGTCTTTGGGGCTTAGGATCATTACATGAAAACATAAAACATGAAATACAACATCTTTATTGAAAACTTCCTTTACATGGCCACTACATTCCCTCGTACTTAGCATTGCATGGGATAACCTGAGGACATGCATAAGAAAAGGGTGAACTATAAAGCCCAGTAAGGGAGTACACATGGAATAAAATGAGGAGTACAATACATGTTAGACAATAGGGATATCAATAGATCATAAAAGAAACATGAACATAAAGCCATTATGAAGCATGATAATCATAATATGGGAATGTGGAAACAACACTTAACTTGGATTTAGCATGAGCCAAGGCTCATCGCACATAAAGCATGAGTAAACCCTCATTGCACATGAAGAACAAGTAAAACCTCGTTGCACTTTAATTAGAATGAGTCAAAACTCATTGCACATGACGTATCATGATACTATACTTTACCCAATGCATTGGAGCGCTATAAGGGCGCACCCTTCTTAAACATTTCATTTCATTCATAAGTGTGCCACATGGATCATAAAACATGGATTCATAAAACATAATCATTTATTCCACTATAAAGGAATGTGGAATTCATACCCGAAACATTAAAATCAATAAGTAAATGTTCATAAAGGTGAATACCTTGATGTAGAAATGGGCATGGTATTCACTACACAATGACATTGGCTTAGAAAATCGGTGCGATTTCGGCAGCGTAACGACGTGACATAAGAATTCATAAAAAAAGGTTGATGGGGGAGATAGGGGTTCCTCATCATATTTACATGTAATGGACAGTAAGGAGGTCATATAGAAACATGTCCCAACAATTGAAAAGGAATTTAGATTCATGATACAAAAGTATTGCTTGAATGTAAAAGAAGAGAGAGAAGTTCCTTTCGGAATTTCGGCATAGTAACAGGTGTACATGGGAGGCATTTAATGAGAGAGAAATGGGTATCCCATAATTCAAAAAATAAGAGGTCAGTATGGGGGAGGTGAGAAACCATACCCCAACATTCATAATTGAAATTAAAAGGGCAGTACAACTTAAATAAAATTGACAAAAATGAGAAATGAAGAAAAAACCCTTACTTGGAAGTGTGCTTCCAAAGGCTAGAGAGAGGCTTATGAGAGGCTTCTTGGGAGCTTGGGGCACCTTGGGAGAATTCGAGAGAGTGTAGGGAAGAGGTTGGACGAACTAAAAATGATTTTAGTGAGGGGGAAGTGGGAGGTTGGGTGGGTTTATATAGGAAAGGTGAGAGAATTCTTTATTATTTAGGTTTGGGACCCCTTATATTAAATTAATCCAAAACACAAAGCATCTCATGGTTTTTGCCCATGTTTTCTGGAAAAGGAAATAGGAAAAAAATATTTTACAAGGCCAAGGTCCGAAATTATTAAAATATTAGGGTTTCTTATGTGAAGGTGAGTCACACTCCCATGGAAATTAATTTAAAAAGGCAAAGTGTTGAATATGTCTTGAGGGGTTCATTAATGCTTTAAAAACCAAGTTAAGCAAACCCAAAACCACATTATTTTAATGATATAATATATATTGGCCGAACATAAGGATTATGGTATTTTATTACATCACCATTGGGTCATTATTATGTCATAAACATATTATATATTTAAATGGTATTTAATTTTTACCCAACAATTTTACTGTCTCGAAAAATTATGAAAAATTCACCGTTGGATAATTTCGATGTCCTGATTCCAGAAATGACATTTATTTTATCTAAAAAAATTTCTAAATATGTTAATTTTCACTTTTAAAGTAAAAACCAACATTTATCGAAAATTCACGGGTTTTGAGAGAAATGGCTTTCAAACCTTAATATAAAATTTTAATTGCATTCATAAAATTATAAGATCATATATATTTAATAAAAATTAATTTAATAATAATAATAATATTTTATTAAAATATTATATAATTAAAAAATCCCTTAATTTAATAAAATTTAATTCTTAATTAAATAATAACTAAAAACACCATTTCTATTTTAAAAACTATTTAAAATGTATCAAAAATGACTAGAAATTATATTCATTATTATATACAAAAAAAATAATTTTCATGAACATAGTACTACTTATTTGTTACATAACCCCTTAAAATAGCCGCATAAGACCTAATGTAACGCCCCAACCCCAGTTACCTAGATTCGTTGCATTATTACATAACATTGGCATGTTCACAAGAAAGATCAAATCTCGAAAGACCGATTGGTTTAGTAGCCTTGTAAATACTATATATATTAATAAAGTTTTACATTACACCATAAAGTGAAAAACTACTACAACAACATATTTTCTTCATAGACCACACTCATATAACCACATACTATCCCTACAGGTCATTCATAAATTACTTCTTCACATCCTGGGAAAAATAATACCTTGAAAGGGGTGAGCTCAAATGCCCAGTAAGGATAACAATATAGCGGAAACTTTCATAAATAAGAATGAACTTTTAAGGCAATGTATAACTTAAAAAAAAGCCTTGTAAACATGAACTTCAACATAGTATGGAAAAGATAAAATGAAATAATGCCATTTACTCATTCACATGGATATTCTACTAATCGAATAGTCACATTCAATATCAGTAACCACTTTCATAATGATGGAATGCATAATGCCATACTATCATAACCACATAGCCAAGGCCTCATGCCAAGACTGCAAAAAATATTTTTCCAAGGCCTTGTGCCAAGACAATAGTTTGTCTCATGAGACCTACCGATGCATCGAGGAGCTATATCGGGCTCCACCAGTCACATATTAAGTCCAATGCATTCCTATATGAAAAGGTTTAAACATAACATAAACATTCGTATTAAAACTAGCATACGAAATGTCAATAATTTCACCATAAACTATTAATGGTATAAAAATAGCACATCCACAGTCAAAGATATCACAAAACCTTCAATACAATATAGAAGTTTGGTATCATAATTAATCAACTTTAAATAAGCGTAAAATCCATCAAAGGATGTCGACATAGATGAAATCAAAACTCTTTTTAGAGAAATATCTATTTCTATTTTTGAAATCATTTAAGAGTCATATATTTATAAAATAAAACATTTTCTTTGAAAATATTATTATAATATTGTAAGGGAAGCTTCGACGATTTTATAATGGTGGAAAATAACTACACCCACCATATAAGTTAAAAAAACATTCTTACCTTAATTCGGTCAAAAAGGTTAAAAGCACCTTGTTTGGAAAACGACGGAAAGATTCCTTTATAAAACTCTTATAAAAAGTCAAACAAGGGTATAAATGACTTTAAACCATATTATTTTAAATAGTAAAAATGTTTTGAAATAAATTTTTAAGAAACATGGATGTTGATGATAAAGAGATCGTAGAATATTATTACGTATAAACAACCTCGAATAATGAAGAGATTGTGAAATAACCCTTAACTTGTGATTTTCCGTGGTTGGGGTAGGTTAGACTCCTGTATAATGGTGAAATAATTGTTATTAAATTAAACAAGAATCATATACATTAATATGATATCATATATGATCTTTTAACATTGATTTGTTAATAATATCATAGTATTATCGTTGTTTCGGGTGTTAACTTACTCATTTTCTTTTATATGTTTTGTTACATAAGCCATGTTTGAAATGTATAGGTTGTATCTTAATAATATCCAGAATGATATCAAGTCCTTAGATACTATTATTAATCCCCAAATAAGAATTATACTTGAATGGATACGATGGAGAATGAATCTCATCGCGTTCATGGAGACGGTAGTCCGTACGTATGCACGAGCGACAATATCATTATTTTGATATTAAAATAATATATAATATGATGGTATATCATATATACAGAATCATTATCATGTTACGTTTATTATTTACATGAATTAAACATCATTATTATACCAATCTAAATAATAATTTATTGAATAACAGTTACACCATGACGTGGAGACGGTAAGTCGTACGTACGTACGTATGGTGACATGTTATTCAAAGGATGGATAGAATACTGAATATGGTTTTAACATATTTATAATAACATCACTGTATATATATGATAATGGAGTTATTATTTTAGAATGGTAATAACAAAGGAAGAAGAAATGGAAGAAGAAAGGAACTTGGAAAAGGGTGGTGAAATCATTACCTCTTCTTTGGGTTCTTCCTTTTGATTTGATCAAAAGGGATACTTAGGTTGGCTTTATGATCAAAATAAGGCCTATAGGTTGTAGGGAGGGAAGTTGGGAGAGTATTTGGGCTGATTTTGGCCGAACCAATTGGCTTTTAAGGTGTGAAGTAATGAGAAGGGGGAGTTCCCTTTTATAAGAGGGGTGAGGGGAACCTTTGGAAAAGCTAGAAATATTAATTTATAATAAATTCATATTCGGTTTATAATGGCTCAAAAGTTGATTATTTAAAGGTTAAGGTAGGTATGGGTCGAAAACCACTTAACCAATAGAACTTAGATAGGTTTGGGTTACTATATTAACCTTATCTTTAAGTATTAACTCTAAGTTAATTAGTTTCACTTTTACAATGTCTCTTTGTATTTTTATATTATATTGTTAATAAACTTACCATATACATCCAAGAGACCCCCCAAGTGGTCCATTAATGATACACCTATCATTATATAAGTCCCTTAGCTGAACCTTAGATTTTTAGGAATTTAATATCAATTAATAATATAATATTTGTTTTAAAAACCCTTTTATGTCAATTTTGACATTATTCAATAGTTGATTTTTGTGAAACTTATAACAGAATGATTACTTAGAAAAAAGATAATTAAATCAATACTAATATGTCATATTATACTAGAAAATTAGTTTAATTCATTAAAAGTTTCAAATTATATTTATTTTGGTATTTATAATATCAATTGTTTTAATTTTTTACTATTATGGTAATTAATGCATCATCATTGTGTCATAAAAAAATTAAATTATTTAATGTCTAAAAATTATAAATAAAATATAATTATTTATGAAATCTTGTAGTCTTTCTAATGAAAATTTAAAAACGAATTTATCTTATGTATAACCCTATATTAAAAATGTTTTAATAATTAAACTTTGATTTTAACTCTTTTAACTCTTCTTTGAATTAAATAATAATAAATGTCCTAATCTAATCCAAGTGGACCTAAATGATAATATATTATTCCTAAGGTTGTGTTTGGTGGAGATACTCTTGTCCAATAGAATTAGGACATGTTTTAGGGTAATATTAATATCATTTTTACCCTTAAGTACCCTATTTACTTTTAACCGTGGTAAATAAAAGTAAAATGTTATTCTTCACCAAAAATTATTTTCTTCTCATTGAACCACATTTTACTTTTGGATATTAAACGTGTCTCTTGGATTTTCGAAATTCCATTAACAGAAGTGGTAAAATTATGTTTTATGAAAAATTCAGTTTTTTTAACGACCACTTAGTAGTTTCACTATTCATCAAAAATTGATGTTTTTCAGAACAATGCCAAAATTTCACCCTAAGATATAATTAATATTCTGAATTCAAAAATTATTTCTATTTTACAAAATTCCAAACATATAAGTTTCATTAATTAATTTTATAATTAATTCCCACTGTCACAACAAATAGCTTTGTTTTTAAGAAACAATATATACCAAAAGATTGATAATTGTTTAGGTCCAATTTCAAAGTGAAATTAATTCTAATGAACAAAATTGGATTAAATGATAAAATATATTCTAATTATACTTTAAAACCACTCAATAATATAATTTATCAATACAAATTATTTTTATTAAAAAAATTGTTTTTATGTATTTTTCACTATATATAAAAATTGGAAGTTCTCCGAAAAATACCAAAAATCATCTTAGGATTATTTCGATATTCCGAAACCAAAAATGAAGTCTATTTTAAAATATAAATATATATAATTTCAAAAATTAGGTATTACTATTCATAACGGCTAGTTTGATTGGTTATGGTGTGTTAGAACTCGATGTTGCATACAATACACAATATCGCATTATTCAAAGAGAAGTGTACCATAGAAGCTTGGGGTGTTAAATTCTCCCCTCCTTCATATAATTTCGTCCTCAAAATTTCCAAAATACTATCACATGAAAAGACTCAGGTGGTTCTTCATCATAAGTTCCTCGGGTTCCCACATTGCCTCTTCCATCTTATGGTTTCTACACAAAACTTTTACCAGACGCATCGTCCGGTTTCTCAGTACTTGTTTTCTTGTATCAAAAATCCTGACAGGCTCTTCACAATAAGACAGATCGGGTTCCAGTTCTAATTCCTCATAGGTGAGTACATGCGTTGGGTCAGGCATGTATTTCCTCAATAGAGATACGTGGAACACATCGTGAACTTTGGAGAGACTTGGCGGCATTGCCAATCGGTAAGCTATAACCCCAATTTGTTCCAGAATTTCGAAAGGTCCGATGTACCTGGGACTCAATTTACCTTTCTTACCAAAACGTATCACTCCCTTCCATGGAGATACCTTCAGGAAAACATTATCACCGACTTAAAATTCCAAATCATTCCTTCGATTATCGGCATAGCTATTTTTCCTACTTTGAGCTGCTTTGATGTGATTTTTGATTACCTTCACCTTTTCCATCATTTCCTCCACCAGTTCTGGGCCTACAAGTTTTCTTTCACCAACATCATCCCAACATGTTGGTGTGTGACATCTCTTTCCATATAACGCTTCATATGGTGCCATCTGAATACTCGAATGGAAGCTATTGTTATAGGAAAATTCTACCAAAGGTAAATATTGATCCCACATACCCAGAAAGTCAAGTGAGCAGGATCTCAACATATCTTCTAAGGTTTGAATAGTTTGTTTTGATTGTCCATCTGTCTGAGGGTGGTAGGCAGTTCTCAAATGAAGTTCAGTATCCAGGTATTTCTGAAGACTCTTCCAGAATATTGAATTAAAATGGGGATCATGATCAGAAACAATCGATAGGGGTACTCCATGAAGTCTAAAAACTTCATTAATATATAGTCTTGCTAGACGTTCTAGTGGTAGATCTTCTCTTATAGCAAGAAAATGTGTTGACTTGGTAAGACGATCAACAATAACCCATATTGCGTCATTTCTTCTAGGAGTATTTGGTAGTCCCATGAAAACGTCCATCGTAATATTGTCCCATTTCCACTCAGGTATGGGAAAAGGTTGCAGTACTTTACCAGGCTATTGCCTTCCAGCTTTCACTTGTTTTCAAATCATACATCTTGTCACAAAATTGACAATCTCCTTCTTCATGTTGTCCCACAAAAAATGTTCCTTCAAATCTCTATACATTTTGGTGCTCCCAGGGTGTATAGAGAAATTGGAACTATGAGCATCATCCAACAATTCCCTTTTTATATCAGGTATATCGGGAACACAAATCCTCTTCCCGAATTTCAAAATTCCATTTTCATACACAAAATCTCTCAATCTCCCATCATTCACAGCTTTAATCTTCTTTTGAAATTCTCCATCATTAGTCTGAGAACTCTTAATCCTTTCGAGTAAAGATGGTTTGGAATCCATTTGAAAAATCATTGATGTTTCACCTTCCTTGATTATTCCCATGTCCATCTTCAGTAGATCTATGAAAATTGGATCCCTTTCAATCCTCATCACGTTCAAAACTCCATGGTATTTTCTGCTCAAAGAATCTTCCGCCTTGTTTGCTTTCCCCAGGTGGTAGTGTATCATACAATCATAATCCTTGAGTAATTCAAGCCATCTTCTTTGCCTCATGTTGAGTTCTTTTTGTGAGAAAATATACTTCAAACTCTTGTGATCAGTATAAATCTCACATTTTTCACCATAGAGGTAGTGCCTCCATATCTTCAAAGCATAGATCACAACTGCTAACTCGAGATCATGAGTAGGATAGTTTTTTTCATGACTTTTCAACTGTCGTGATGCATAGGCAATAACCCTATCATTCTGCATACGGACACAACCAAGTCCTATCTTCGATGCATCACTATAAATAACGAACCCATCATTCCACGATGGTAGAGTCAATATAGGAGCATTGACTAATCGTCTCTTCAGTTCTTCAAAACATTCTTCACACTCTTTTTTCCAAACAAATTTAACCCCTTTACTTGTGAGCTTCGTTAATGGGTTAGCCAGTCGGGAAAAATTCTGGACGAAATGTCGATAATAACCTGCTAAACCAATAAAACTATGTTCCTCAGTTATATTTGTAGGTGCTGGATATTCTTGGATTTCCATGGTCTTAGACGGATCAACAAGGATTCCATATTTAGAGACAATATGACCATGAAAAGAAATATCCTGAATCCAGAATTCACACTTTCTAAACTTCCCATATAATTCATGTCTTCTCAGAGTCTTCAAGATAATGCACAAGTGATTTTCATGATCTTCATATCATTTTGAGTATACCAAGATATCATCAATAAATACCACCACCAATTCATCGAGATATTCCTTGAAAACTCTATTCATCAGACCCATGAATACAGAGGGTGCATTAGTCAATCCAAAAGGCATTACTGTAAACTCATAATGCCCGTACCTGGTTCGAAATGCTCTCTTCGGAATGTCTTCCTTCTTCACACACAACTGATGGTATCCAGATCGAAGGTCTATCTTTGAAAAGTATTCAGCTCCATGCAGATGGTCAAATAAATCATCAATGCGAGGTAGGGGATACTTGTTCTTTATTGTTATAGAATTGGTCTCCTTGTAGTCGATACATAACCTCATGGATCCATCTTTATTTTTAACAAAAATAATAGGGTCTTTACATGGAGAAACAGTAGGGCGAGTAAATCCTTTATTACTCAATTCCTCTAGTTGTTTCTTTAGTTCGACTGATTCTACAGTGGCCATTATATAAGGGGTCTTCGATATAGGCCTTGATCCAGGAATTAAATCAATGGAAAACTCAACTTCTAGTTCTGGAGGATGTCCAGGTAAATCTTCCAGAAATACAACTACATATTCTTTCACAACAGGTACATCCTCTATTTGAACATTCCTTTCCTCACCCACATTTATTTCATTCTCTTCCTCATCAATAATTGAATTTAGTTGAGCTACTAGGGGCGGATCTAGATAAGAATTAGGCGGTGACAATTCTGCTCTAATGATAAGGTGTTCCTTATCATCATCATCAAGAATCGTAACCTCTTTCTTCTTACAATAAATCTTCACATCATAGTCCGAAAGCCAGTCCATACCAAGGATTATATCAAACTCAATCATAGGTATGACGATGAGATCAATAGATAAAGAACATTTTTGTGCTCTAATGGGGACTGACTCACAAAACTTTGTTGCAATGACACTTCCCTTAGGAGTTTTAACTAACAACTCCCTTGTTAAATAAAATTAAAAATATCTAATTTTCTTAGAAAACTGGGATGATATGAAACAATGCGATGATCCAGAATCAAATAATGCATTTTATATTCTTGAGGAAACCATTAAATTACCTGCCACCACATCTTTCGGAGTTTCTACCTCAGTAGTAGTGATAGCATAAGATTCGCCTTGATCCCTTGGAATTTTCTGAGTTAAGTTCCCTTGAAGCTTAAGACATTCATTTGCATAATGCCCCATCTCCCTGCAATTGTTGCACTGAACATTGGTAGCTTCCTTCTTTCCTTTGCAATCACGAGCTTGGTGGCCTTTTCACCACACTTGTAACAGACTCCAATTCCCTTCAAGAAAGTACCGGGGTGTTTATTCCCACATTTACCACAGGATGGATATTCAACATTTCCCTTCTTCCGCTTATTTACATTCCCAGATTGATCAGCAGATCTCTTCTTCTCTTTCTTCACTTTAAAGTCATAAGACATAGAGAATTTCTTTTCGGTCTTGATAGAACATGAGACAATGTCTTCGTACGATGAGAAGGATTGTGATACTAATGCTTGATGGAGAAATGGTTTTAACCCATCAAAAAATGATCAATCTTACTTCTTGGGTTACATATATAATCTCTAGCATACCTTTCTATCCTTGTAAAGTTAGCCTCATACTTTGTGACATTCTCATCCTCCTTTTGTCTCAGACTCAGAAACCGCCTTTCCATATCTGCTCGGTGGTCGCGAGGAAAATATTTTTCTAAAAACAGATCTTTGAACTCCCTCCATTCCATATTTGATACTTCATCATCTTCCTTCGTATTTTGAATCAATGACCACCATTGATCAGCATCTCCAGTGTGGCGGTAAACTGCCATGATAACTTTTTCCCGTTCACTACTCCCCAATGCCTGAAATATTTTCTCTAGGGAAAATATCGATTTCTCAGCTACTAAGGGATTTTTACTCCCATTAAACGTTGGAGGTTGTTGCCTCATGAAGCGATCTAACATTGATCCTCCACACTGTGGATCAGGGTGCTCCATACGGGTATGTTTATTATTCATTACCTCAGTGAGTTGTCCCAGTATGGTGATTAGTTGATCGGCACCAGTTGCATCACCAGCTCCACTATAATTATCTTGTGTAGGAGGTAAATCCCTACATGGAGTGTGTGCATTGATACAGTTTCCATTTCTTCCTCTAGGTGCCATTTCTAAACAGTGGCATAAACTAGATCAGTTTATGAATCAAAATAAATAAACCCATACTTATAAAACACTTAACATAAATTGAACTATTTATGGATATAGTCCATAATCATAAAAATGTTTTCTTTGAGGAAGTATATACTCATAAACTATTCATAATGATTTGTAAAGAAAATGAGAGTTATCCTAAGAATATCCCCTGAGAGTGTCGTAACCAAGAGTGCAGCAGGGCCCGTTGTCGTGCACCAGTTCCCGTTCGAGTCTAGCTCAAAGTGGTGTTGTTGTCTTTTACCACTATGTACATCTGTGCTAGAGCCACCTCTACCTGCTCGTATCCAGACAGGGATGTATTTCTCAGAAAACTCACAAAATCTCTACAATACCAAAATTCTAGGAAGTTCTTTTATACTAAATCTCAAAGTCCATCTTAAATCTATGTGCTCTAATCAGAGTTTAATTAAATCTATCTTCCAAGGTTTGTACTAAACTTCCTCTGATACCAACTGTGACGCCCCAACCCCAGTTACCTAGAGTCAGTGCATTATTACATAACATTGGCATGATGACAAGAAAGATCAAATCTCGAAAGACCGATTGGTTTAGTAGCCTTGGAAACACTAGATATATTTATAAAGTTTTACATTACACCATAAAGTGAAAAACTACCACAAAAACATATTTTATTCATAGACCACACTCATATCCCCACAAACAATCCCAATAGGTCATTCATAAATTTCTTCTTCACATCGTGGGAAAAATAAAACATTGAAAGGGGTGAGCTCAATTACCCAGTAAGGATAACAATATAGCGGAAACTTTCATAAATAAGAATAAACTTTTAAGGAAATGTATAACATAAAACAAAAGCCTTTTAAACTTGAACTTCAACATATTATGGCAAAGATAAAATGAAATAATTCAATTTACTCATTCACAAGGATATTCTACTAATCGACTAATCACATGCAATATCAATAACCACTTTCATAATGATGGAATGCATAATGCCAGACTATCATAACCACATAGACAAGGCCTCATGCCAAGACTACAAATAATATTTTTCCACGGCCTTGTGCCAAAACACTAGTTTGTCTCATGAGACCTACCGATGCATCGAGGAGCTAGAGCGGGCTCCACCCGTCACATACTAAGTCCAATGCATTCCCATATGAAAAGGTTTAAACATAACATAAACATTCGTATTAAAACTAGCATACGAAATGTCAATAATTTCACCATAAACTATGAATGGTATAAAAATAGCACATCCACAGTCAAACATATCACAAAACCTTCAATACAATATAGATGTTTTGTATCATAATATATCAACTTCAAATAAGTGTAAAATCTATCAAAGGATGTTGACATAGATGAAATAAAAACTCTTTTTAGAGAAATATCTCTTTCAATTTTTGAAATCATTTAAGAGTCATATATTTATAAAATAAAACATTTTCTTTGAAAATATTCGTATAATCTTTTAAGGGAATCTTCGACGATTTTATAATGGCGGAAAATAACTGCACCCGCCGTATAAGATAGAAGAAACATTCTTACCTTAATTCTGTCGAAAAGGTTAAAAGAACCTTGTTTGGAAAACGATGGAAAGATTCCTTTATAAAACTATTATAAAAATTCAAACAAGGGTATAAATGACATTAACCCATATTCATTTAAATAGTAAAAATGTTTTGAAATACATTTTTAAGAAACATGGATGTGGATGATAAAGAGATCCCAATAGATTATTACGTATAAACAACCTCGGATAATGAAGAGATTGTGAAATAACCCTTACCTTGTTCTTTTCCTTGGTTGGGGTAGGTTAACCTAATGTATAATGGTGAAATAATTTTTATTAAATTATAAAATAATCATATACATTAATATAATATCATATATGATCTTTTAACATTGATTTGTTAATAATATCTTAGTATTATCATTGTTTCGGGTGTTAACTTACTCATTTTCTTTTATATGTTTTCATACGTAAGCCATGTTTGTAATGGATAGGTTGTATCAGAATAATATCCAGAATGATATCAAGTCCTTAGATACTATTATTAATCATCAAATGAGAATTATACTTGAATGGATACGATGGAGAATGAATCTCATCGCGTTCATGGAGACGGTAGTCCGTACGTACGCACGAGCAACAATATCATTCTTTTGATATTAAAATAATATATAATTGGATGTTATATCATATATACAAAATCATTATCATGTTAAATTTATTATTTACATGAATTAAACGTCATTATTATACCCATCCAAATAATAATTTATTGAATGACAATTACACCACAACATGGAGACGGTAAGCCGTACGTACGCACGTATGGTGACATGTTATTCAAATGATGGATAGAATAATGAATATGGTTGTACCATATTTATAATAACATCACAGTATATATATGATACTGGAGTTATTATTTTAGAATGGTAACAACAAAGGAAGAAGAAGTGGAAGAAGAAAGGAACTTGGAAAAGGGTGGTGAAATCATTACCTCTTCTTCAGGTTCTTCCTTTTGATTTGATCAAAAGGGCTCCATAGGATGGATTTCTGATCAAACTAAGGCCTCTAGGTTGTAGTGAGGGAAGTTTTGAGAGTATTTGGGAAGATTTTTTCCGAACCAAAAGGCATTGAAGGTGTGAAGTAATGAGAAGGGGGAGTGCCCTTTTATAAGAGGGGTGAGGGGCACTTTGGAAAAGCTAGAAATATTAATTTATAATAAATTAATATTCGGTTTATAATTGATCCAAAGTTGATTATTTGAAGGCTAAGGTGGGTATGGGTAGCAAAACACTTAAACAATAGAATTTAGACAGGTTTGGGTTTCTATATTAACCTTATCATTAATTATTAACTCTAAGTTAATTAGTTTAACTTTTACAATGTCTCTTTGTATTTTTATATTATATGGTTAATAAACTTATGATATACATCCAAGAGACCCTCAAGTGGTCCATTAATGAATAAAACTATCATGATATAAGTCTCTTGGCTGAACCTTAGATTTTTAGGAATTTAATATCAATTAATAATATAATATTTGTTTTAAAAACTCTTTTATGTCAATTTTGACACTATTCAATAGTTGATTTTTGTGAAACTTATAATAGAATTATTACTTAGAAAAAAGTAAATTAAATCAATCCTAATATGTCATATTATCCTAGAAAATTAGTTTAATTCATAAAAAGTCTCAAATTATATTTATTTGGGTATTTATAATATCAATTATTTTAATTTTTCACTATTATGGTAATTACTGCATCATCATTGTGTCATAAATAAATTAAATTATTTAATGTATAATAATTATAAATAAAATTTTATTATGTAGGAAATTTTATTATATTTCTAATTAATATTTAAAATCGAATTTATCTTATGTATCACCCTATATTAAAAATGTTTTAATAAATAAACTTTGATTTTAACTCTTTTAACTCTTCTTTAAATTAAATAATAATAAATGTCCTAATCTAATCCAAGTGGACCAAAATGATAATATTTTATTCCTAAGGTTGTTTTTGGTCGAGAAACACTTGTACAATAGAATTATGACATGTGTTAGGGTAATATTAATATCATTTTTACCCTTAATTACCCTATTTACTTTTAACCGTGGTAAATAAAAGTGAAAAGTTACTATTCACCAAAAATTATTTTCATCTCATTAAACCAAATTTTTCTTCATGATAATAATTGTGTCTCTAAGATTTTTGAAATTCATTCACAGAAGCGGTAAAATTATGTTTTATGAAAAATTCAGTTTTTTTAACTACTACTTAGTAGTTTCACTATTCATAAAAAATTGGTGTTTTTCAGAACAATGCCAAAATTTCACCCTAAGCTATAATTGATATTCAGAATTCAAAAAATGATGTCTATTTTACAAAATTCCACACATATATGTTGCATTAATTAATTTTATAATTAATTCCCACTGTCACAACAAATAGCGTGTTTTTAAGAAACAAGATATACCAAAAGATTGACAATTGTTTAGGTTCAATTTCAATGTGAAATTAATTCTAATGAACAACATTGGATAAAATGGTAAAAATATATTCTAATTATACTTTAAAACCACTCAATAATATAATTTATCACTATAAATTATTTTTATTAAAAAAGTTGTTTTTAAGTATTTTTCACTATTCATAAAAATTGGAAGTTCTCAGAAAAATACCAAAAAATCATGTTAGGATAATTTTGATATTCCAAAACCAAAAATGAAGTCCATTTTAAAATATAAAATATATATAATTTTAAAAAGTATGTATTACTATTCATAACGGCTAGTTTGATTGGTTGTGGTGAGTTAGAACTCGATGTTGCGTACAACACACGCTATCGCATTATTCAAAGAGAAGCGTACCGTAGAAGCTTGGGGTGTTACACCTAAGTGTAAGGTGTGCGATGGTGAAAAACTCTTGGTGTGGCTTGGAAAACATCGCTCGAGTGGCAATCTCTATCAACTTCCACTTTTCCCGTAGACGATCGCGTTCGAGCTTGACAGAATGAAGCTCAGCTTGGGCTTGGTCAAGGGTGAAGCCCAAAGATGCCTCCTCTTTTATGAGCTCTGACAAATGGGCTTCGTATGGGGAAATTCTGCTGGATGAGGCCATTGCTTCATTTTTCTAAGTAAAATTGGGTTTTTAAAGCCTTATATTTATACTAATCAAGTGATCACTATTCAACGGCTATAAAAGTAATGGCCACAACTCTTATCATAAAACCAAAGTAGTTGACATCTTATAAAATAATTTTTTTATAAAGAGACAATTAACTGGATCAAGAGGGATTTTCCATTAATGAAAATTTGGGTCGTTACAACATTCCCCCCTTATGAAATTTCACCCTCAAAATTTTCCTTTTCCCACACTAAAAAAATGTGGGTAACTCAGCTTCATCATATCCTCCGACTCCCAAGTCGCTTATTCAAACATGTGGTTTCTCCACAACACTTTGACGAGGGGCATTGTATTATTTCGTAGAACTTTTTCTCTACGATCTAAGATCTTCACTGGTTGCTCCTCATAAGAAAGATCATCTTCCAATTGTACCACCTCGGAAGAGAGTACATGTGAAGGGTCCGGTATGTACTTCCTTAAGAGGGATACATGAAATAAATCATGCACCTTGGCCATAGTAGGTGGAAGTGCTAGTCGATAGGCCACAACCCCAACACGATCAAGAATCTCGAAGGGGCCGATGTACCTTGGACATAACATCCCTTTATTTCCAAAACTCAGGACCTTCTTCCATGATGATATGCGTAAAAACACCATGTCTCCAACTTTAACCTCAAGGTCTCATCGACGATTATCTGCATAACTCTTCTATCAACTCTGGGCAGCCTTGATATGCTGCTGAATGGTTTTCACCTTATCCACCATTTCTTTGACCATTTCTGGTCCACGTAGGTTATGTTCACCGACCTCATCCCAACATGCCAGTGTTCTGGACCTTTTCCCATACAGGGCTTCATATGGTGCCATTTGGATGCTCGAGTGGAAACTGTTATTATAAGAGAACTCAACCATAGGAAGATGTTGATCCCATCCTCCTTTAAAGTCCATTGAGCATGCTCTTAACATATCCTCAAGTGTTTGGATAGTCCACTCGGATTGGCCATCAGTTTGAGGATGATAGGCCGTACTGAAGTTCAGTTCAGTATTCAGAGCATATTAAAGACTCTTCCAAAACATAGAGGTGAATCTTGGATCTCGGTCAGACATAATAGATAGTGGTACTCTATGAAACCTTACCACTTCCCTGATATATATCCATTCCAGTTGATCCAATGAGAAATCCTCCCGAATAGCAATGAAGTGTGCAGTATTTGTATGACGATCCACAACAACCCAGATTGCATTATTGCCTTTGGATGTCCTTGGAAGTCTAGTGAAAAAGTCCATGGTGATGTTCTCCTATTTCCATTCTGGTATGGGAAATGGTTGCATCATCCCCTTAGACTTCTGCCTCTCTGCCTACACATGCTAACACTCCAGGAACTTTGATGTATACTCAGCGATCTCCTTCTTCATTTTATCCCACCAAAATTTTTCTCGGAGATGTCGATACATCTTTGTGCTCCCTGGGTGAATAGTGAAATTTGAACTATGTGCATCATCCAAAAGTTCCTTCTTCAGCTTCAGACTTGATGAAACACATAGTCTTTAACCAAACCGCACAATTCCTTCTTCAATAAGATTAACTTCCGAGGATTTCCACTTTTTGATAGCTTCCACTTTTTCTATAATTCCCACATCATCCTTTTGAGCATCCATTAACCTTTACAAAAGAGATGGTTGAGCAATAATTTTTGAAAGGATTGATGATGTTCCTTTCTTTATGATTCCCACATCCATCTTCATCAAGTCTAAGAAGATTGGATCCTTCTCAATTCTCATCATTGATAGAATCGCTGGATCCTTTCTACATAGGGCATCCGCCACCTTTTTCACTTTCCTAGGTTGGTAACGTATTGAACAGTCATAATCCTTGATGAGCTATATCCATCTTCTCTGGTGCATATTAAGGTCTTTCTATGTAAATATATATTTAAGACTCTTGTGGTCAGTATATATCTAACATTTCTCTCCATAGAGATAATGCCGCCAGATTTTCTAGGCAAAGATCACCGCCGCCAACTCTAGATCATGCGTTGGATAGCTTGGCTCATGGATTTTCAACTGCCTTGAGGCATAGGATATCACATTATCATTCTGCATCAGCACACATCCTAAGCCCTTCTTCGAAGCATCACTGAATACCACAAAAAGCTCCCCACTTGTGGGTAAAGTGAGCATGGGTGTAGTGATAAGCCTCCTTTTCAACTCCATGAATCTTTCTTCGCATTCATCACTCAAAGAAAACTTTACTCCCTTTCGAGTTACCTTGGTAAGTGGGTTGGACAATCGTGAGAAATTTCTCACAAATCGTCGATAATATCAAGATAACCCCAAGAAGCTACGGATATCTGTTACCGATGTTGGCCTCGACCATCCCTCAATTGCATCTGTTTTGGAGGGGTCCATAGATATCCCATTGCTTGTGATGATATTGCCCAAGAATGAGACCTACTTCAACCAGAACTCACACTTTTTGTACTTTGCATAGAGCTTCTCCTTGCGCAAAGTCTCTAGTACAGTTCTTAAATGCTCCTCATGATCCTCCTTGGTTTTGGAGTATATTAGAATATCATCTATAAAGACTACCACAAATTTGACAAGGTAATCTCTAAAGACTCTATTCATCAATTCCACGAATATTGCTGGAGCGTTGGTGAGTCCGAAAGGCATTACTATGAATTCATAGTGCCTGTATCTTGTAAGAAACGCAGTCTTGGGGATATCTTCCTTCTTCACCCTTACTTGATAATACCGCGACCGCAAGTCCACCTTGGAGAAGTATTGTGCTCCACGTAACTGATCGAACAAGTTATCAATTCGTGGGAGTGGCTACTTGTTCTTTATCGTGATTTTGTTAAGTTCACTATAATCAATTCAGAGCCGCATTGACCCATCCTTCTTCTTGACGAAGAAGACTGGTGCACCCCATGGTGAAGCACTTGGGCGTATAAACCCTTTACCCAGATTCTCCTGTAGTTGTTTCTTCATCTCTTCATGCTCAACAACAGCCATTCTATATGGAGTCTTATATATTGGTAGCGCCCCAGGTATACGTTCAATTGAGAACTCAACATCTCTTCTTGGAGGAAGACCAGGCAGTTCCTCAGGAAACACTTCCGTGAATTCCCTCACAATAGGCATTTCTTCAAGGATGGTTTCTTCTTTGGACTCAGTCATCTGAGCCAGATACGCATGCTCATAGGGTATTAATATCCATGGTTGAGATGATGAAGCTAAAGGAGATTCATCTTCCTCCTGACACTTGTAAAGAATCGGGGGTTGATTCTCCGTATGGAGTGTGATTTCCCTCTCCCAACAATTTATGTTGGATCTATATAAGGAAAGCCAATCCATGCCAAGAATTGCATCAAATTCAACCAAAGGGAGTATGATGAGGTTTTCCGGGAAATTCAATCCACAGATTATAACAGGGGAGGAATTATATTCATGGGATTCAATGATTTCCCCATTTTCCGTACTCACCGACATATTTAATTCCATGATTTGTGGTGGTGCTGGTATTATTCTACTAAACTTTCGAGATATAAAAGAATGCGTAGAACCTGAATCAAAAAGTACATTCGCTATTCTTAAATGAATAACTAGTGTACCTGTCACCACTTCGTTGTCGGGGTTCACTTCGGCAGAAGTGATGGTAAACGTTCTTCCTTCCTGTCTTGGGGGTTGTTTGTTGCCTCCGATAACCCATGGATTAGGGAACTGATTTGCAAAATGACCTGGTTATTTTAATTTTTAGAATTGAACAATGCGTTGAAGTTAGAACGGAGCATTCCTCTCCCCTGTCGCTGCCACAGGTCCTTCTTGCCGATAGTTAATAGCTAGGTGCCTTTCTATTCCACACCTGAAGCATTTTATCGTCCCCTTAAAGAAATTTCCAGGGTTCTTCTTTCCGCACTTTTGGAAAGTGGGGTGATGGAACTTCTTAGCACCATTGGATTTATCCATCGGACCACCAGCATTGAAGTCTACCTAATGCTTCTTGTCCCCATGACACCCCTGTGATTCTCCGATCTCCATTTCGACCTTGAGGGCACATCGGACAAGTTCCACATTGCTGTCGAAGTCACGGATTGCTAATTCTTTCCGCAAGCTAGGCTTCAGCACACCAAAGAAGTGGTAAACCTTGAATTCGGGGGTAATGATGAAGCCAAAAGCATATCGTGCAAGCCATGTGAAGTTTTCCTCGTACGCTCCCACAGATTCTTCATCTTTTTTCTTAAGGGAAATGAAGTCCCTTTCAATCTTAAGATGGAGGGTGTGCAGAAAATATTTATCAAAAAACATCTTCCGAAATTCCTTCCATTCCAAATCATTGATCTCCTCCTCAGGCTTTGTATTTTTGATCAACTTCCACCATTGATCAGCTCCACCCTCCATTCGATAAGCCTCCAGGAGAACCTTCTCTTGTTCAGAACATTGAAGGATGGAGAAGATCTTTTCAATAGAGTTGATCCATTGTTCAGCGATCATGGGATCAGATGATCCACTAAAAGAAGGAGGCCTTTGTCTCATGAAGCTCTTGATAACAACTTGTTCTTTTTTATGGGGGGTTGAACGTTCCTCTTAACCCGTGTTTCTATTCAAAACATGAGTTAGCTGATAGAGAACCGTGACAAAGTTTGTGATTCCCGCTCCCATTGTATTGGGCATCTCATTAGTACAATCACCACACTGATCATCACAACAGTTGTTAGCCCGAGTCCTACTATTACCGACCATTGGCTGGAAAAAGGAAAGATAGGGGTAACACATAAAGGGTAATATAAAGACAAATGTTGATGACTTATAAATAAACTTTAATTTCTTCAACTCATGAGTCTATAGGATTCAATCTAGGCTTTTCATGATCTACATTCTAACATATATTCTTAGGGGCATTTTTCCCTTAATAAGGGTTCGTACCAAGATTGTGAATTTATCAAAACATATCCCCCAGGTGTGTCATAACCAAGAGTGCATCAAGGACCTATTTCGTGCACCAGTTCCTGTTCGAGTCTAGCTCAAAGCGGTGTTTTTGGGTTTTACCCCTAGGATGCATCTGTGCCAGAGCCGCCTCTACCTGCTCGTATCCAGACATGGATGTATTTGTTTGATAAACCACTTACATAGTATTTACCAAAAATAGGGATGTTATTGTTATACTTAGTCTTGTATATAAGTCTTTACTAGGGTTTCCTAATCCCAAAAATAACTAAACCTATCCTCTGATACCAACTACGACAACCCTAATTTTTATTACAACTTAAACATGCTTTATTACATAAAACTGCACTTGATACAACAAAGAAGATCGAGAGGTTTAGTGTCTTTGGGGATTAGGATCATTACATAAAAACATAAAACATGAAATACAACATCTTTATTAAAAACCTCCTTTACATGACCACTACATTCCCTCGTACTTAGCATTTCATGGGATAACCTGAGGACATGCATAAGAAAAGGGTGAGCTATAAAGCCCAGTAAGGGATTACACATGGAATAACATGAGGAGTACAACACATGTTAGGCAATAGGCATATCAATAGATCATAAAAGAAAAATGATCATAAAGGAATGATAAATAATGATAATCATAACATGGAAATGTGGCAACAACACTTAACATGTATTTAGCATGAGCCAAGGCTCATTGCATATATAGCATGAGTAAACCCTCATTTCACATGAAGCACAAGTAAACAATCATTTCACTTGAATTAGCATGATTCAAAACTCATTTCACATGACGTATCATGATACATTACTTTACCCAATGCATTGGAGCGCTATAAGGGCACACCCTTCTTAAACATTTCATTTCATGCATAAGTGTGCCACATGGATCATAAAACATGGATTCATAAAACATGATCATTTATTCCACGATAAAGGAATGTGGAATTCATACCTGAAACTTTACAATAAATAAGTAAATGTGCATAAAGGTGAATACCCTTGATGGATAAATGGGCATGGTATTCACTACACAATGACATTGGCTTAGAAAATCGGTGCGATTTCGGCAGCGTAACGGCGTGACATAAGAATTCATAAAAAAAAGGTTGATGAGGGAGAAAGGGGTTACTCATCATATTTACATGTAATGGACAGTAAGGAGGTCATATAGATAAATTTCCCAACAATTGAAAAGGAATTTAGATTCATGATACAAAAGTATTGCTTGAATGTAAAAGAAGAGAGAGAAGTTTCTTTCGGAATTTCGGCATAGTAACGGGTGTACATGGGAGGCATTTAATGAGAGAAAAAGGGGTATCCCATCATTCAAAAAATAAGAGGGCAGTATGGGGGAGGTGCGATATCATACCCCAACATTCATAATTAAAATTAAAAGGGCAGTACAACTTAAAGTAAATTGAAAAAAATTAGAAAGGATGAAAAAACCCTTACTTGGAAGTGTGCTTCCAAAGGCTAGAGAGAGGCTTGTGAGAGGCTTCTTGGGAGCTTGGGCACCTTGGGAAGATTCTAGAGAGAGTAGGGAAGAGGTTGGACGAACTCCAAGGGATTTTAGTGAGGAGGTAGTGGGAGATTGGGTGGGTTTATATAGGAAAGGTGAGAGAATTCTTTATTATTTAGGTTTGGGACCCCTTATATTAAATAAATCCAAACCACAAACCATCCCATGGTTTTTTCTCATTCTTTCTGGAAAAGGAAAGATTAAAACAATATTTTACAAGGCCAAGGTCCGAACTTATTAAAATATTTGGGTTTCTTATGAGGTGGTGAGTCACACTCCCATGGAAAATAATTTAAAAAGGCAAAGTGTTGAATATGTCTTGAGGGGTTCATTAATGCTTTGAAAAGTAAGTTAAACAAACCCAAAACCTCATTATTTTAATGATAAAACATATATTTGGCGAACATAAAGATTATGGTTTTTTATTACATCCCCATTGGGTTATTATGATGTCATAAAACACATTATATTTTTAAATGGTATTTAATTTTTACCCAAATTTTTGACTGTCTCAGAAAATTATGAAAAATTCACCATTGGATAATTTCGACGTCCTGATTCCTGAAATGACATTTATTTTATCTAATTTTTTTAAATATGTTAATTATCACTTTTATGGTAAAAACCAACATTTATCGAAAATTCACAGGTTTTGACAGAAATGGCTTTCAAACCTTAATATAAAATTTTAATTGAATTCATAAAATTATAAGATCATTTATATTTAATAAAAATTAATTTAATATTAATAATAATATTTTATTAAAGTATTATTTAATTCAAAAATCCCTTAATTTAATAAAATTGAATTCTTAATTAAATAATAACTAAAAACTCCATTTTTATTTTAAAAACTATTTACAATGTATCAAAAATGACTAGAAATTATATTCATTATTATATAAAAAATAAGGTTCATGAACATAGTACTACTTATTTGTTACATAACCCCTTAAAATAACTGCATAAGACCTAAGGGTAAGGTGTGTGATGGTGACAGACTCTTGGGGCGGCTCAGATAACATCGCTCGAGGGGTAATATCTATCAACTTCCACTTTTCCAATAGACGATCACGTTCGAGCTTGAAATAATGAAGCTCAGCTTGGGCTTGGTCAAGGTCGAAGCCCAAAGATGCCACCTCTTTTCTGAGCTCCAACAAATGGGCTTAGTATGGGGCAATTCTACTGGATGAGGCCATTGCTTCCTTCATCTGAGTAAAATTGGGTTCATTAAAGCCTTATATTTATACTAATCAAGTGATCAATGTTCAACGGCTATAAAAGCAACAGTCACTAGTCTTATCATAAAACCAAAAAAGTTGACATCTTATAAAAACATTTTTTTAAGAGACAATTAACTGGATCAAGAGGGATTTTCCATTAATGAAACTTTGGGTCGTTACATAATCCATGTGCAATGAGACTTGTCTCATGAAAATATCATATTGAATGTCATTGACACATTTACATGTTATTATAATAATGCTATACCATTCCATTATGTTAATATTTATATTTTTCTCCATTTATATTCCCATTTACTAACATGTATTTTATTCTTCATGTTATACATTGTTTACCCCCTTACTGGGATTTATAGCTCCTCCTTTTCTTATGTATGTCCTCAGGCTATCCCATGCAATTCTAAGTACGATGGAATGTTGTGAAGATGTGAAATAAGTTTTCAATAAAGATGTTTTATTTTATATATTATGATTTCATGTAATGTTCCTAATCTATAAAGACACTAGACCACTCGATCATATAGGTAGTATTAAGTGCATGTTTATGTAATAAATCTTGTTTAAATGTGTGATAAAGTGAAGGGTGGACAATATTCTTATATTGATCTATTTTCAGAACCTCCAATCTCAGATTTAAAGGATCTCCTCTAGAAATATTTATTCATTTAAAATAAGACAATAACAAATTATATCATGAGAACATCAGAAAATCATAATACCAATTACAAAATTCGTACCAATTATTTTAAATAACTAGTATTTAAAGAAATTATGAATTATTCCGATGAAATACATAACATGAAAAGGAATATGTAAATTCAAATAAATATCTGATACATTTCATTCAAATGAAACAAAACATGATGTCTTAATCCTAGTAAAAGTCCCTGGCCACACATGGTAAGTTGGTTCAACTTTATAAGAGAACTATCTAGGACGCTTTTCCACTCTTACTATATGAATTTTGGGGGTCCTAACTCCTTTCTACCCGAGACAAAGAACCAAACTCAGGCTATTTCAACACACCTCAGGCCGATTCCTCCTATGATTCCAAATTTCAATATACCAACCCGGGTAAAAAAAACCATACACCCAATTCGATCATCACATGGTGAGGTGAATCAAAGATAATGGAAACCATTTTTGAATAAAAATTATAAAGATATTCAACTAGAATAAAATTGGAAGTAAATTTATATAACCCAAAACCAACCAATCATAGAAAAAACATGTTAGGTGAGAAAGTATGAAAAATATTCGCCTGACTAATAATTACCTCCAATCTATCCCTCTATTTAGGTAACAATGAAACAGGATTCTAATATACTGTATGATTCTGTTCACTTTACATTCATCCTATAATAAAATATCTATAATTACCCAAAGGAAAAAGTAGGGTGTGATAACATGGCCTATTAAAATTCCCCCATAGATTCTATATAAGGTCTTATATAAAGAATGAAATAGTTACATCATTTAAAAAAAATATTTTTACAAATAATTTTTATAAATAGATTTCCAATTATAAATAATTTTCCCATTGGGTTCTCCTAAAATCCAATCATATTTTGAAACCATAATTATTAAAAGTAGAAGTTATAAAATAATAAATCATATAAACATGTCATAGGGTATGAAAGTAAAAAAATATCCCTAAAATACAACAATGTGATGTCCTGTGATACAAATACATATAAAAAAATGTGAGGAACAATCCATGAAAAAAAAATCATGTGATAAATAGAAATAAATTAAAAAGCAGCTAGCATCGGGAATAAGCCCATAAGAATAAGTACTAGAAATTTAAGATCATAAAGAGACATAATGTTTGTTCCAACTAATATCAACTCCTACAACAGTCCATCCATATCCAAAAGGTTACCTCGTAGTGGCTCCATACACACTAAGGATATCCATCTATATTTCTTGATGTACCCACTTATACCAATGTACAAATTGTTAAAACTTAACTCCAAAAACATGCTCAAAATTATATAAAACATTTTCGAATCCAATACAATATAGTTTGGTGTCTAAAAATCCATTTACAAATCAATAAAATCGGTTTTCAAAGAAAACCTCCATTTTGAAACATTTTCTTTTCCAATAAAACCATTGAAAGCACATATCACATCAAAACAATGAACAACAGAAATTAATTTATCATTAATGATAAAAAAATTCATTGAATTAACCAATTATATAAAAAAACATACCTTAAAATAGTTTAATCTAATATGCCTTTGAAAATTGTGATTGGAAAGCGTGAGATCAACCTTCAAAGGACAATGGATGATAAAAAACTGAAAAGTACTGGTAGAAAACACAATATGATAATTAATTTGAAACCTAACTATGGAAATTGAAATTTACACAACTGAAGGAATATGGAACATAAAGTAACACTTTCCCAAATATGTTCACCACAACAATTGTGCTGACCAATCACTGAACGAAGTGATCCAGAAGGGTGGGAATCTCCCAAAACCACCTAAGGTGGTATCTTAATTAAGAGAGGGAAGCTTCCAAGTGGAATTAAAAAGTAAATATACTTACTAGTGACTGAACCTATATGCCACACGATTTACATGGATGTTAATCTCACTACACATCATGTATTTTAAAATGGATAAAATTGATGAAAACATATCACCTTTTATAAAAACCTAATTTTTTCCTCTACATTATTTAAACCTAGTAAATGGAATATAAACCATTGAAACCCTAAACCTATTTCATGGTATCCTCATAGAAATCATTACACCATGTCTAATCCCTTTACATAGTGTGTATTCACCCAATATATACCAACAAACCCAGTTTCTTTTATAAAAACACAAAATTACACAGAACATCTTCTTATCATGTAGAGAACCCCAATAATACATTAACCAATTTATATTCAGACTCCATCAATTCAAACAAACATAAATCCATGAAGTTTATGTCATTTTCCCCATCAATGTATTTTCATCCTCAAGAATCATGAAAACACACCCAAAAGATGATGATAAGACACACATGAACTAGGAATACATTAAAATCATAATGGGGTGTTACAAACAAGTTTTAGAAACCATTTTACCAATCATTTACTAATAAATTAAAATAAACATATAACAATACAAATGAGGGCATAAAAGGTTAATGATATATAAAACATATTCTATATAAAAGACACCAACAAAGATTGGAAATAAAATAATACCACTAATATTTAATATATATATATATATATCTCTAAAAAATAGATTATAATAAGATAAAATAACTATCTATTTGTTAAATATTTCATGTATATTTAATCTACCATATCCATAACTCTATAACTAAAACCAATAAATCAAATTTTATAATCATGCAATCTTTTCTTTGATCCATAATAAGTGAAATTATATCGACATAGAACCCTTCAGTATGCATATAGGGAGAGAGTACACTAACACAATAGTTAACTCTAAAATAGTTCATTATAATTTCCATAAATGTATATACCCTCAAGAAAACATGAAACAATTTATTTTTTAAATTTAAGCTAAACCATTTGTAAATATTTTAAATTATTGAACTAATATATAAATAGAAGACTTTATAGATATTTTAATTTAATATTTTTATAAAAAAAATTCATTTCACATCTAAAATTATCACCAGGCTTCAAATATCATATTTGATGGAACATTTAGAAGTAACATGTATTTATATCTCACTAGTGTGGATAATAAACCCAATGCACTATGAATATAAACCATAGGTAAAACCAATTACCATTTAGACATATGTATAATATATAATACACTACCACTACTGGAATATGAATTATTTGTGAGAAGTCATTTTTGAGGGGTCTCGTCCCAAATGACCCATAGTTGAAAATAATTCCTCAAAAACTATTTTTTACGACGTGCATTCACAAATTTTTTTTGGAACATGGGACCCTCCCATCATAGAGAAATTTCACTAGTTATATATATGCCAAAATTTTCAATGGTATTGATATCCCTTTTCAAATAAGAATTAAAAATGAAGATCAATCCCTCCACAAATAATGTAAATTTTTTTTTATAAAAAATATTAAAAAATAATAAACATAAAAAAACATAAAAAACGTCACAATAATATTCAAAAACACTATCTATAAATATAAAAGTATCCAATTCATTCTAATATGTATCATAATAAATGTTTCAAAAAATATAAAAATCACTAAGCTGGGGGAAGGTCATCTAAAGGAGCTGGTAGAGGGAACTCCATCCCAATACCCTATGCCACACATTGCATGTAATCTATCAAAAAAATTTGATACTACTTGTCTTATTGAAAATTATCATCATAATACTGCTCATCCTGACAATGAAACTCTTCTTTATCACTACATAGGGTATCTATAACCTCTTGAAAATATGAAATTTTTTTCATACTATGAATTCGATGATGATGACTCCACATTAATTCCTCTTAAGTTGTACAATGACAACACACTAGTACAATAATAATTTTCAGAAGTCAATGAAGAACCAATACCAATAACATATCCTATTAATAATAATTACTAAGTCACCTACATCCATATTACACAGTTAAATACTTCTTCACTTGTGACCTGACCCCTATTATTAGCTTGACTCTCATCTTGTGTGTGAGAATTCAATTCCCAATATGACTCATTCTAATTAAATTTAAAATTAAAATAATTATTTTTTTAGTTAATTTTAAAACATAAAAAATTATACTAACCATAATATGACACTGTCGACCACTATTAATGCATCTAGTTACATGATCTTTGTACATCTACTTATAAAAATTGCACATAATATTATAAAGATTCTAAAAAAACCTATCTAAAAATAAATTAAAAACATAAATTTAGAGTTATATAAATTACTAAATAATATTAATTACCATATTTCATTGATGAGTAATAAATGTATAACTTACATATCTATTAATGAACTCCTACCTCCCTTGTTCTGTCAAACTAATTATCATATCCTCTAAAAACAATCTGTCATTCAGTATGAGGAGAATACATCCCAAAACTAAGATGAGTTGTAATCAGGATGATGGTTGCAACAAGACTGATCGAAAATCATGTCTCCATATTTCTTCATAGATATATTCCTTATATTTTGAAATAATGATGAACACACTGACTCAAAGAGTCTCTTCAGGATTCCTAGATGGATGTCCCCATGATAAAATCGATGAGATTCCATAATCCCTACAAATAATTAAAAATTTCATCATATTAGTTAAATAAAAATAAAAATAACTGTTATATACTTATGTACCATCCAATAATAAATCACATGGTGAAAAAAATCAATGGGCATATAAACCCACATCACCCATGCTCTGGAAAAATAATTTTGCAGAATAGTACTACCCTGTGCAATGGATACATGTGAAAAACTATGGGATAATAGAAAAAATGTTAAAATAATTAGTACATAAATAAATTTATAACAACTAATGAAATGAAAAATTAACTAATTTACTCAAATTAAAAGACCTATTCATGTGTGGATCAAAATCATCCTGTATACATCACTCAGAAATAGGGTCAGCAATCATCAATCTCACAAGAACACATCCACACCAAGATGACTGGGAATCTGCAACTAACGGTTCAGATGATGAAGCATTGGGTTCATGACTAGGAATTATATCCTCCCGGAGACTTAGAACATCTCATCTAAGGTATCTTTAGTCACATTAAACATAAAAATAATGTTTTTAAAAAACAATTGATGAATATATATATATATATATATTATGGCTATAAAAACTATTAATTGTCTCATTATTCATCTTTATCTTCATCTTTGTATAAAACGATGTTAGTATATTCATTTTTAACCTCTTTATCAAAAATTTAAATATCAGTTTTAGCTATATCTTCTATTTTTAATTCATATTAATTTGTAACATGATCAATATCGTCATCATTATTGACCCATATCTTTGGGTTGTAATCATTGATATTCATGACTCTTCATTGAAAGTATGAATTTGGAGCTTTTTGTTAAAAAATTTCAATTTCTTGAACATCAAAAAAACCAATATCACCTTTCACAATATAATTATTAATGATTTTAATTTTTTTAATCCTGAAATAATAAATTTAATCTCTTGAATAAGCCTAATAAATTTAATTATAAATTTAATGTTCTTTATGAGGTAATAAAAATGTTTATTCACCAAAAGAAGTGTTTTATATTAAATTTCATTGATTTCATGGTGTAGATGAATAGGAATTCCTCTATCAGTATCAAACCAAAAAAATCTAAAAATCATTAGATAATTCTAACTTAGATAACCTATTTCAATTATTTTATCATTAATTTTATAAAAGTAAACATTAATTTCTCTATAATTAGATCCTATCTTGAAAACACCACCATTTATTGTTATCTTGGTTCACTATATGCATGGGTATGAAATAAATATTAATTCCCCACATATGCATTTTATAATTTAACCATTTTGGGTGGTGAGTTACTCAATACAGAAAATATATTATAATTTTTTTTAGCATTTTGAAATATATAAAAAATTAAAAAAATTGGAAATATATATAAAAAAATTGATTGCATATGTTAAAAAATAAAAAATTCACTTTACAATTCTATGAAACTAGTAAGAAAAATTATGATATAGGCGTTTTAAAGGGAAACTAGTGTAATTTATAGAAATTATTTCTTGATATGATCATCATTTATTCTACTAATAAAATAATATTAATTTACTTTTAGAAAAAATATCAAAAAATATTTGATAGTAACACTTGCTATAAAAATGGGGTTATTTCAGCACAGTTGAGAAGAACATGTGTTTGAGCCCTATGATGTTCATTATTAAAAATCCATCATTCATGAACTCCACCAAATCTAATTTTTTGTTGATTAAAAAACTATTAATTGAATTTTCAATCTATCATTATCATTTTCCTCATTACACCCCCTGCAGTTATGTTTTGAAATATATTCTGGTTTGAAGTAATTGTAGTAGAAAAAAGAAATTTCCAATTGCAAATGAGCTTCTACAATTGACCATTCAAGTGATTATTTGTTACATAACATAATATTCAATTTCTGCGCACATCTCTAATATAGGAACATCCATCAAAACTATACCAAAACTTTACATTTTTCATGATGTGAAAATTTTCATATAAAATTTTTCATTGAATCAAGGAATGATGACAATTTTTTTTTCAATTTTTACACGAATTTAAAAACATCTTCTTAATGTAAAATAATGTAATAATAATCTATTTTTTCCAAAGAAATGTCTTGGAAAAATATTCTATATTACCATTAGACCATCCCAAGACCATGAATTCAACAAACTACTAAATCAAATCTGTAAAAGTTCTTCCAATATAACATGAAAATAATGATGTTTTAATATGGTAATATGAATTTTTGTGATTCATCTAGACAAATATAGATCATAAACATATGATAGACTTCAATATTTAATCCACTAACTAAATAAAAATTATTTTATTAAAAAATTATATAATATGATTTTTGGATCATTAACTTCAGTGATATGTCATTTTTATTCACCTCAGGTTCAGGTTGCCTGTAAATTTGGGAAAGAGCTAACCATGCATTAGCATTTTTTGGCCTAACGAGGTGTTTCTAAAACAATATAAAATATACTATAAAAATGTTTCGTCTCAAAATGAATGAAATCTATCATGAGATAGATAAAAAAGATGTGTAATATGGGATATCACAAATAATAGTTAGTATAACCAATTTATGATCCTTCTCACATCCATAATTTGTTTACATTATTGTGGGTCCAAATGTATTGGGATGTAATGAGGAGATGATAGGTTTTAAATCAATACCAGAGATTATATCTAGATGTCCACATCATTCAATTTTACCTTTTTTTAAATTAATACTATTCCTTCAAAATGGATGATCAAGTAGAAGAAATCTGTAATAATAGTCAAAAAAACTAATTTTTATCCAACTCATGAGGATAAATGATTTGGTTTCACTCATAAAAACAAGAAATGATTTTTAACCACAAATAATCAAACCAAATAACATTAAAAATATAGGGATGTCACTAATAGTCCACATTAATGTAGTCTTAATTATTATATTATTTGTTACAATAATATCAATTGTGCTCACACCATTATTCCACAATAAATTTAACACATCAATCAATGGAATCAAATAAACATCAATATTTTTTTGATGTACTAGAATTAGTACTATTCAAAATATATAAGGTTTATTCATCATTATCCACAGAGGTAAGTTGAATGGAGTTATAAAGATGGTTCAATAAGAATATTTATTACCATAAGAAAGAAATGGACAAAAACCATCAATAAAAAGTCTCAATCACATGTTATGTGATTTTGAAGAAAAAGAAGGATGTACAATGTCAAAATGTTTCAATGAATCACCATCTTAAGGATAATATAATCTTATTTCAGTTTAAATATGGGATTAGTTCCATGATATAAATGATGTTATTCTATAGGATGTAAATAAATTTTGAAATCTATGTGTAAGAAGAAAATACATCAAATGTTAAATGTGAACCAATCTAGAAATCCTTTGTTGACTCTCCTTGTAACTTGATTTTCGTCATGTAGGAAAACTAATTAAAGACTAATTTTCATCATAATATATGATTCGATCATTTGAATATTAATGAATCTTCTAATTACCTAGACCCAAATTATTAACCAACCTCTTGCACTCATAGAAATTGGTTGGAATCATATTTATTTTTTTGTAATAATGATTAAAAAAGGATAATATTTGATCAAAAAAAGTATTTAACATTAAATTGTCTTTTTAGTAGCCATAATGTTTTTAAACACTTTCAATTTTCTTATCATTAAACAAGGATATAATGTATCTTCAAAATTATTCATCAACTCATAAAATTGAGGTGCCTATATATCAAGAGTTAACTCAATATCATTGTGTTTCTTTTTGTTATTGAAAAGATTGACCAGAAACCCCAAGTTCTAAATTTTGAAACCATGATGGATTTGGAACAAAATTATTATAATCATCTCCAGAACATCATTCATCATCTTGATACCAAAATAAAAAATCTTTTAGAAAACCCAAACATTATAGATGGACCCCAACATTATCAATTATTTCAAATCACCTCATCTAACATTTCTTATATTGGAACTTAATTTTCGATTCTGAATAGAGTTTTGGTTTATATGATTCAAATTATAAAAATTTTGAATTACCTTAAACATATATAGAATTTATAAAAGAATCTTTTGGCCTCCTATGATTAATTATCCAATCACAATTATATAATAAAGAGTTTTTTCTACATAATTTTTCCATATTATAATAGTTAATATAATATAAATATATTTCTTATGATTAATCTAATATAAAGAAGAGAATATTAAAAAATAATAGAAAATTAAATAATTACAAATTACTTATAAATATTATGAATTATATATAACTAAAGATAAAATTTTCAAAATATGAAAACTAAAACTAATTTTATCTCATTTAGATAATCTTTCTCTAATTATTGTTAATTACAATTAATGGAAATAGTAGGCTGGCCTAGGGTTATAAGGGAAGCATTTATTGGAGGGGATAAAGGCTAAAATATAGTGAAAGAATTAGGTTTCCCATAAATTCAAAACAGTTGGAGGTGAGGAATCCATGGGTAAACCCTTTCGGAAGGGCACCCTTTTGAGATTAGGTGTTCGAGCATGCATCCTACATATACTAGTTTGAATAGGAATCAGGGTTATCATAGTTCATAATGGGTTGGGGAATACCCATGGAAGCTACCCATTTTAGGGGAACATGATTAGGTAAAACTATTCAGAAGGGAACCCTTTTGAGCTCAGGCCTTCAAGAAGGCATCCTACGTATTCTATTTGAAGAGGATTAAGAGTTCTCATAGTTCAAGATGGGTTGATCATGTGGTTTTTGTAATCATCAAAAATATCTAATACCACGTGATTCACACTCAGTGTGAGAAATAAAAGGATGTCAAAGATTCCACAAACCACATATCATGTTCCCCACAGATGGGAGAGGGAGCACCTACATTGAAAGAAGATGAGACGACGATGAAAGATGGTGAAAAGGAATGAAACCTTCCATGTGGGATGAAATTGGGGGCCAAGAGGCTCAAATACCACAAGGATAGAAACATACCTTAGTCATATTTCCCCATTATGCATTGTGGGAATGTGGAGGTATGTTTCCTATCACGAAAAGAAGAAGTGAGCATGACACCTTCGACTGATCATTGTTCCTTATTGAATGTAAAATAAAGTGATCTCCCTTAATCTCTATAATGGGGAGGTTCATGTCAGCATCCCAAGGATTGAATCTGAGTAACCATGAGAATATAGACTTAAAAATCCATAGAGTCTGAACCATTTTGGGGATAACCTTCATGCCTCATCTTACCATGGGTATGGAGACTCAGAGGGGCACACTGATGCGCTCGATGATTTGATCATACATGCCCAGTGGATTTGGAGGGGGCCTTGTCCTTCTGATAGTAGACTAATTCACGGAGGAGTTACAGAGGACTGAACAATCATAGAGGGGGCGGGGGGATTGGATATGGAGGGGAGGACACCTAAAGACACCATATTCCATATATTGTTTTCTCATGTGGGATGGGGAGCTCCGCATACCATAGTGGTATGCAGGTATATGGGTCATCTGCAAACCAAAAAAGTTTGTGGGCTTGGGAATGGGAAACTACATAATGAAGTGGTGTGTGGTATGGTATGTGGTCTGCCACACTGATTAATTTTCTATCCATGTACATACGCATTACACAGCACGAAGTTTGATCCACATAGTGATACCTTTGCGAAGCTCCATTTTGAAGGAGGGTCTCAGAAAACGGTCATTCCTGGGTAGTTCATCTATGGGAATTTTTCAGTTCATGATGAAACTAATTAGGTTTTGGTTTACGTATTATTATTAAGTACCTAATTTTTATGGTTCTTGTCTGGTTATACTAGTAGAAATGTGGTTCATGATTTGATGTTCATTGATGATTCCAAACTAAAGTCGGAATCCTCCTAAATTCTTTAT
Organism: Viscum album; assembly: GCA_963277665.1. Taxonomy (NCBI): domain Eukaryota; kingdom Viridiplantae; phylum Streptophyta; class Magnoliopsida; order Santalales; family Viscaceae; genus Viscum; species Viscum album. The sequence continues at coordinate 321,985,020 of OY728132.1, read as the reverse complement.
TCCAATCTATAGGGTCTCCTCTGTTCTTTCTTTATACGACCTCTTATTCTTCCTCCTATGATACTTTCATATAACATTGGTCAAAAAAAATATGGGCATGATAAACCATTTGTAGAATCCCATTAAGGGATATCTCAGTTTTTGTAAGACTCGGTCAACATGGGTTTGTAGAGGCTACACTTCATGGATCATGTTTTGTGAAACCCTGCCAATTTCTTCATCTGCGAGCTTCCGATTTCACATGATGATATGCATATGACCTTAATGATCTTTATTCCTCTATCAATTCAGTTCATGACTTACTGGGTTCACTGGCCATCACTCTACGGGCCAGCGCCTTGCATGTCCTTCCGTGTACTGATGGTTCGCGATTCATGGATTCCGCACAAAATTCCTTGTGGTGGTATGTGGGACACTTAAAACACTTGATAAATTCTATTTCTTCATGTTTCTTCCCATGTTTTTAATTCAATTTTCATCTATTTCAATTGATGTACCTATATGTATTCTTTCATCCTTATGAAATGTTCCTGTGGGAGTATTTACTTCCCATTGAGAATTTTTCAGCACCCTAAAAATGCTTCCCATTGCAATGGGGTCCATTCAGAATGAAGAGGAGACTATTCTAGTGTAAAAGCAGTTCTGATCTAATGTGGTTTGTAGTAGAACAAACATGTCTGGTAGGAGGGGACCACACCCATTTATAGGGTCCCAGATCATTTTTCTTTTTCCATTTCTCATGGTGAAAAGTGTTCTCTACCTCCCATGGATTTTCATGTGTTAACATATTATCTCCTTTAAGAAATTTGTATTCTCAAACTACTATGTACATACTATGAACCAAACTCATCACAATTGCTTCCACCTATGAACTGAATTTTTTGTTTCATGAACTGTGTTGTAGAATTTAAAACTAAAGTATGGATATTCACATAAGACAACACTATGTGATTTTCATCTTCTACATACCAAACATAAACCGGAAAACTGAAATTTATACCTTAATAATCTGAGCATAAACTCTTAATTAGGATTCCTTGAATATCATCATGGATAGGAATTGGTTCTCAGTTTCTTCCTTCCACAAACCCTTCTATTTGCTGGACAATCTTCACAGGACATCGCCTCATGGGACTTTCTCATATCCTGGCTATATGCGGTATAGCTTCTGCATACCACTGTAGTATGCGAGAATTTGCTTCCACCTAAAATTTGATAGGCGGGAAATGGATTATGTATACCGTTTCCTAAATCAGTATGTAGAGCCCCATGCAGACACTCTTTTATGTCCCTTGACAATTTTTTGTGACCTTTATCCAAAAATTCTCATTGGACTGAATTTTTTATTGATTTTGGATCTTTTTTTGCATGAATCAAAGGCTCTTCCACATATTTTGATTTAATCGACCAAGGTGAGGGAAAAAATGGTTGAGGACACTATATACAACCTTCAATCCTACAGTTTTCATCGAGACAAGTTCATAAAATATCTCCTTACACGAGAGCTTTCAACTTTCCCATTATTTGTGCAGTTTCCACTTTATGGATTCAGTCTTCTTGATGATGTTCATTTTTTATTGGCTTACCCTAATACTCCATTCATTCTCTTGGAAGCACCACAAGGTCATGATCAAGCCAATATTTCCTCAATAACAGAATTCATAGCATCCAAAATTCAAGAAAATATGTTAATGTTCAAAGGATCTGCATGGACTTAGGGAAATCGAATGTGTCTCCACACGGCCTTATGACTAATCTCCAATGAGTAACCATCCATTATCAATCATTCTTGAGAAAATGATAATGATGGGTGGAGTGCCAAATGGGACCTAAGAGCCGGGGGATGCTTCATCAATGAATGGGTCTGGGCACTTTGGGTACACAAAACCTATTTAGAGTCTCTCGATCATTTGTAGGTGGTGTTCATATACCAAGTAGCTGGGTCACCCAGTTCGCAGCTCTCTATCCGGGCAAAATCCTTCCCGAGCTACAGAGCCATTGTTTTTCAAGCACCATCACATTCCATTTTTATAAGGGGAGGTGTGAATCAACTTTTGTGACATCCACCAGCTGGGAGGGCTTCTTATCCTTTGGAATATTTATGAAAATTTTATTCTAGTACATACTACTTGGGGTGATTCCAACCATGTGTCCCCATTGACATGGATATTTCTAGTTATGGTAGAGGTATTATTTTACAACCCCTTCTAGGATCTCCCTCTTATCCCATTTTAGGTTTATATAGGGTCCTTTTGGTAGGTGAATGGGCCTATAAAGAGAGGCTTCCAAAGTTGAACTCATCCAACCTTTTAGTATCAACAAATTCTAGGGTCATATTTCACCACCCTCAAATCAAGACGATATACTACCTTGGGATATGAGATATAATAGGATGTGAAACCTATGATTAGATTAGCATGTTTCTTTTCCATTTTTGTGAGTGGATGGATACTCAAATCCCATGAAGTATATACAGTGGCTAGGGCTTCCACTCTGATGATGACGGTTGTCCTGGAAGAGGATCCATCAATTAATTTATACATTCCTACTAATTCCTGACTTTATGAGTTTATGGGGAAGATAAAATTAGGTAAAACACTAAATAATCTTATAATACCATTTTATTTCCTATATGGGTGGATAAGAGAACACTTCCCTTTATGTGAATATCAATACATTGTGAGGGTTCCTCACACTGATTTTCATCCTTCCCTTTTTAACATCTCTGTTATTCATCATACGACTTTAAGCATTAACAACATAGTCGGGATGCTAAATGTTTTTTCTCGGTTATCATTTTCATAATACCCTACCCCTCTTGGGTCATTAAGGGGTGGTAGGGGTGGTTCTTTAGAGTAATGTTCATACATTATCGTGCTTCAGGATGGGATTCTCATTGCTCTCATAGATTGAGTGGTTATCTGTGATCCATTCCTCCCTTACCAGTTCTATAGGAAATTTGGGGGACCTCAATATACCACACTTATTCCTTCTATTTAGTTAAGATAAGAATATCATCCCGTAATTGTTCCCTTGATTTGGCTTATGATGATGTTGGAAGGTGTCTCTATGGAGGTTATCATCCCTAATGTGATGGGATCCACTTTTCTATCACTATAATATATTCAACTATGGGTATATCATTACTCTTACGGGGTGCTGAGAAGACCAATTCAACGGTTACAAAAGCCTTTAACCATCATTCTCCCCATCTTGACCGTGATGGTACAACCATATATTCCTTCTCTTGTAGTGAGTGTGATGGTCATTCCACCTATTCCTATCCCTATGGTGACTGCGATGGTTATACCTTCAATTCTTATCCATGGAGTGAGTCTCAATCCTCCATTAGATACATCTAGAAGGGGCTTCATCTGTGTGGCCTGTCTTAGTGGGGAGTGACTAAGACTACTGCATTCTTTTGGATACCACCCACACCCCTAATAAGGAGGCCCCTACAGAGTGTCACCAGATACCCCAGAAGTTGTGGCCAGTCCTCCGCATCTAGATCCAACAATAGAACCATTTGATGGTAAGGAGAGCCCCCCATCTTGGGTAACATATTAAGTCCCTTCCTACTCTTATAATGATGCATCATTCCTAAAGAACTATCACAGAATGGGAGGACCATGGCCTTAGTTCCATGGAGAGGCATCAGGCAGTGCAAAAATAGACGTGGAGTTAGTTATGAGCCCTTTCTTGTGAAAACACATTCGGAAAGATTTACAGATGATATTGAAAACTTATGGCAGTTATTTACCGAGTTTTGTTGTGGTGGCATTTATTACTAACATCTACACCTCCTTATATACCATATTTTCATAGACTAAGAATACCTTTCTTCTTGTGTGGATAAACATGAAAAATTAAATTCTTCCTATAATTAGGTAATGACCTTATGAGATGTTTTAGAGGAACTAGATCACATGTAGGTTGAATATGTGAATGCTCATAATTTGGGGATCTCCTAAAAGGAGGATATATGAGAATGCAAGGTTTGTGTAGCAAGGTTGAAGGCTCATCTACTTATTCGGATGTCAATTATGAATCTATCCAGAAGAAAGGGTAGGAAATTAATGTCATTATGGAACGTGTGTTCCTATAGGTAAGAGTTGAAGTAGATGAGTGAGCTTAAATATAGGAAACTCTGGAGGGACCATGACAACATCATGCCAGTTTTCAAGAAAGGGCGAGCTGATCCTTTCTGTAACTTTCCCAAATGATGATGTACTCATTTTATTTTGACACTATAGATAGACTATAAACATGGGATGTTCCTCCATTTTTTGACCATAATATAACTAATTTCCCTTAAAATACTTATTTTATTCCTTTTCCTATCATGTCAACTAATCACAATAAACCATATAAGCATTATTTCAATCTGGTATTAATTTTAAATCGTGATTCCAAACCATTAAATTGAAATAATCAAATCAAGCCCTAAATTTTTTCAGAGCTGCAGGACTCTGCAAACATAGACTGACTATTGCTGGGGTTTCATGGAAAACATCATGAACTTTTATATGTTTTTCATTATTAACCTGATTTTTTAATAAGCCTATTTGATAGGGGATTAATGGGTATTACATGACATTTTCATAGGCCTTCCATTTCAGGATTTAGGTCTAACAAGATTTATGTATCCTTTTTGTATTTGATAGAACAACTTTTTTTCCTAAACCATACATAGTATAGTTTTAACGAGCTCGTACTCATCTTTTATCCATGGGTTCCCTTTACGGGTTTTCACTCTGGTGAGTATTGAGTATTTTTCACTGGCGAGTTATAATCCTACCAATCAGACTTATTTATGATGTTTTAGGTCAAAAATATTTGACCAAAACATTATGGGATAGGGTCCCCAATATGGGATTCATCATCCAAGAATGTTATAATAAACTCATACATGATTAAGGTATTTTTCTTTACCTGAATTTCTATATTTTGGATGCATATGTGGATTGAGAGCCATGTTAGGCATACAATGGTTGGAGAGGACTCTACTGAGGATGAGTTTTTATTTGGTTGATCACTGTTTTTTAGGTAACATATGAAGAACCACTGGGGCATGATGTGAATAGTCGAACAATGGTGTCTGCAGTTTAATGGCCTTCCATATCAGATGGACTGGGAAAATTTATAACACATTGGGTTAGTTTTCAGGTTGGGGGCCATAGAGGGTGGCCTGTATGAGGAAAGAAGTCCAAAATTATTAGGGGAATGTGTATCACATTTGAACAAGAAACCACTTCCACAAAAATATTACTTGTGTAAGGGAGGACTGGTGAATTATCAGTTCAATTAGAAATTCTTTTCATGTATGGGAATTTGAAAAGGGAATGATATGTAAGTTTTTTTCCAGGGGATTTATGAATCTAAGGATTTAGATGGGACTTAAATATCATATGGGAATATAGAAACAAGAAATCACACTCTTGAGGAATAATTTACCTTTTATTAATATCCATTTAGTAGAAAAAATATGCAGAGCCACTAGGGAATGATGTTCATAGTCAAAAAAAGGTATCTGTAGGAAACTGACCTTCCATCGCTAGTGGCTATGAATGATTATGAAGATTTGGGAATTTCTAAACATGACATATGGATTTTGAAAATGGGTGCTCCTAAGCATGAAAGAGTGGATTTTATTGGATAAACATTACTAAGATACCTAGAAATAAGTAGGGCCATTTGTTTTTCATGCGTGGATCAACATCACACATGTTGATCGGGTATCATTATTTTATAGAATCCTCAAGAGAGAACAAAGGTCAATTGGGATAGGATGTTCTGATATATCAAGTACATGGGTAGGAAATAGAATTTAATCCAGGACTCTGAGGGTTCTTGAATCCAGAGGGATGTCACAAGGCTTGGAATCTGTTTGGAATACTGAGGTTGGGTAGGACTCTCCTGAAGATGAATTTGCCTTTGGTTAATGACCGTTTTGTAGGAGATATATGTGGATCCATCAAGGTGTTATGTTCATAGTCAAACAATGGTATCTGAAGGAAACCAGACTTTCAAATTTGATGGCCATGGAATATTATAAGGATTTATGATTAATCAGAACACACAGTTTGATGTATGGAAAGAGTGTATCCAGATAAATTAAAAAATTTCTGGTTCTGATTAAGTCATGGTATTAGGTAATCCCCTACATATATCAGACTCATATTTAGGGTGAAGCATTCATCCCATCATTGGATTACCCTATAGTTTAACATTGTACGGGTAGGAATCGGGGTTCCTTATGTCAAAGGGAACTATAACATGCCTTTTAGAATCATGCTGATTGGACCAAAACTCATGGAATGGTTTTCCATGATGTCACGGTGGATCCTCTACTGAGGTCTTTAAGCTCATGTGAAATATTCTTAGTGTACGAAACAAGGGATTATGAGGATTCTAGATCAAAACATAAGAATAGAGTAATTAATGGAATGGATCATTATATACTTAAACCAATGTTATATTGTTTAACATCATGAAGAAAGGAAAAATTCCACAAAAATTTTCCATCATATGGGGTGGATGTAGGTTAATCTTGACCTGAAAGAAGGAAAATACTACTACTCTTAAGTAGCGCTGTAGATATGACTTGTCTGAGGATTCTATGATTTGATTTAATTTGTTCATAGAGAAAGGGTACATTTCAATATTTTCTATGGTTGGGTTTTGGATAATATAGTTTTTGTGCACCATATGTATTCTTAGGGGGAATATAAGTTTATTAGGATTCCCAATGAACATTACTTATCAAGGATTTTCCATTACGCGAGAAGGGAGATCATTTTTTTGAGGAGGCCGAACCAAAATGAGAATCTAATCCTTGCCATCATGCGTTGCAGTTTAATTTCATGCAACCAAGAAACTTCTGGAATTCCAGTTTAACGTCGTGTAGTGAAGATTTTAGGTTATGCACTTTAGAGTTAACCATCCAGGATATTATTCTATCCAATTTAAAGTCATTTCGTGGGGACATTATGATACGTAGTTTAGAGTCATGTAGAGAGGACATTATGCTGTGTAGTTTAACGTAATGCATCGAGGACATCCTATCACATAGACCATAAATATATTTTCTTTAATTATGTTTATGATATTATAGCATTCTTTCAATGTGAGTGATGACAGAAGGTGTAAACAATTGTCTGGGAGTCTTGGATCAGGAGAGATGACATGATGCTTGGAATCCAGTGGGTGTACTGAGGTTGAAGCAGACTCCCCTAAGAAAATATTTTCTTTTGGTTGATGTTTATTTGTAAGTGACATATAAAGAGACACTAGGGCACGATGTTTATATTCAAACAATGTTTTCCGTAGGACACTGGCCATCCATCTCTGATTGATATGAATATTTATGGGTACCCAAGCTATCACAGAGGACATAGTTTTTCAAATAAGAATGATGTGTTTGGGAATGTATGAAATATCTAGATCTTTATCATCCATGGAATATTGAAGCTTTTATATAAATATGAATCACTTGTAGGAGGATGCATCATCTTTGTACTCTTAATGAGTATTAGAATTCAATCATGGAATTATCATCATCTATATAAATTTTTTTTTGCAATAAATTAGTGGAATTTATAGGATCTTGTAATGTAGATAATATGGTTGCACATAACTCTTGAATAAACTTGCAGTTTAATGTCACGTGGTTTGGACCTTTCGTGGGTTCCCCTTTATATGTCTGACCTATGAATAAAGGAAGGGTAACTTTTGGTTTTTTTGTTTGGGTGGCTGGACTGTGATAAAGGATCTAGGTGTCACTACATATCCCGCAGATGAATGGAAATCTAGTCATACATAGTTTTAACTATTCCCTATAAAGGTCTAGTCCAAATGTAAGGACATTAGAGGGAATGTTTCTTTAATTCATGTAAGGACTCGTATGGTAAATTCAGGCATCTCTACGTATCATGTAGGGGTAGGAATCATTCCATATGTAGTTTTAAATGTTCCATATACCGATCTGACTCCGACATTGGAGAGAGGTCATTTTGGTTTCATCCTCTATGGGTGTCGGGTATATCATATTCCTCTATATTTTGTCTAGGTAAGGGAATATTTACCATCAATCCTAATCTCACACGAGAAATACTCGATGTGATAAACATGGAGTGACAAGGATTTCCCTCATAATATGCGGAGATAGAGGATAAAATAAGGGTAATTTTTTCATGTGGGTGTTGGGCCAAGATCGAGGGTCGATTCATCACTATATATCCAACCGATTAATGAGAATAAAGCCATGCGTTGTTCTTTGGGGACCATAATTTTTATCTCCATGTGATTAAGAAGATCTATGCTATACTGTTTAACATCTTGCAGCTAAGACACTAAGATGTGAATTTTTAGAGTCATTCAATGAGGTAATTGGAAACAATGTTTAAGGTCGTCTTCCATGGACTAATACCATACAGTTTGACTTCATGTGGTTAGGAAGATAAATCATAGTTAAGGGTCACAGAGTTTGGACCATATACGTTGTTGTTACATGATGTATTATTTAGAAACCTTACTTTGGTGGGAGCTGTTATGAGTTTTTCATCCATTGATATCAAGGTATATGCTCTATTAGAATAGACCCTATAAAAGACATATGGTCCCTCCCACATTGACTCAAGGTTTGTGGGTTTCTTCCTGAGTATCATCAGGGTTCTAAGGACCAACACCATATCTCATTTATAGAAAGACTGAAGGCATACATTTCTTTTTAAGCCTTGTGTGAAAATTGTTTGGTAGAATTTCAAATGGTACAATGTGTGTATCCTTTTCTCATCTACCTACTCCAACTAATCAAAACATTTTGGGGATTTCTCATCCATGGATATTTGATCAGAAATGGCCACACATAGTGATAAAACATGAATTTCAATGGCCGAAACCACCTCTTACCCATATACTAGTATGTATAGGTTTCCCTGGGTGGTAGTGTAGGTCATGCTCTGGTATTCCCATAAAGCATGAAGGATATTGTCTTCCCATGATTTTTTATCTTTATCTACCATCTTCTGTAGTATATTGGACAAATTATTGTTGAAATCCTCTATCTGTCCATTAGTCTCTTTATGGTAGAGGGTTGAATGGTTGGTTTTGATTCATTAATCCTGGAATAACTTGTCCAACTCTTCAGATTAGAAGTGGGTTCTATTATCTCTCAATATTTTATAAGGGACAACTAATATGGTAATGATGTTGGCCATCACAATGATAATAATTCTTTTTTCCCTGGCCTATTTAAGGGGCATTGATTCAGCCCATTTGGAGATGAAGTCGGTTACTATGAGAATGAACATGTATTTTATAGTAGTAGTAGGATGATATGGTCCCACAACATCCATCCCCTATATGGAAATGACCAGGAGTAGTTAGTCGAGTGACGTAATACTGGGGGTTGGTGGATAAAATTGGCATGAAGTTGGTAGCAATGATACTTCTTGTTAAATTTGGAACAATACGTATAATTGTGGGGAAACAGTATGTAGGCCTTCGAATTTTATAGGAGAGAATGGTTTCTAATTGGTTTTCTCTACAAGCTTCGGTGTGAGCTTCTTTCATGGTAGTGACAGACTCTTCTCCATCAATGCACTTGATAAGGAATATATCAAGGCCTCATTTGTAGAGAAATGTTTCATGGTTTCTGCTCTTGTATAAGAAAAATATGGCTAGCCACCTCCGTATTGGTTCTCTCCTACCTGATCTGTTGGTAGTTCCCCCCTATGGTGGTAATTTTCAATTGGAGTCATCCAGGTGTTGGTGTGACCAAAAGGCTCAGAAACGGGACTAATCTAATCGATTTCCTCTATATTATTTGGAATTATTGGCAAGACCATCCGACATTGGAAAATGATTATGACTATTTCATCACAGACTAGACTAGCTAGATTTGTAGCTGAATTTCACAATGCATTGGCTTGTGAATTTTTTGGGTGGGGACATAGGCCAGTGTCGGTTCTGATGGTAATTCTGCTATCAGTTCTAAAACATTGTTAATCAAAGGTACCAATACTTATTTTTAATGGAGTAGTCACTATTGACCTATTTGATGACTAGATCTAAATTAACATTTATCTTCAGGTGTTTTTCTCATGCATAATGTGCTAGATCTACACCTACAATGAGGGCAGTGTGTTGTGCTTCATTATTTGTGCACCCCTCTGAAAGTAGGAAGCAGTAAGATAGGATGGCCATCTTGGGGGATATGAGTATAACTCTTAGCCCGACATTATTGATCTATGAATCAGCCAAATGTTTCCCTTCTAGGGTTTTGGATGCACCATCAGAGTACCTTTCCCATGGTTGGGGACTTCTTGGGTAGAGAATACTACTTCAATAGGAAATTTAGTATCCAACATGGAAATTTCTCTTGCAGGGTGTTCCACAAGAATGTCTGCTAATTCCTGGCCTTTAATAGATTTTTGGGGAACTTACTGTATGTAAATCTATTATAGGATGAATTCAAACCATGATAGGTGTCCATTTAGAATGATATAGTTAAGGATATACATGAGAGGGTTGTAGAGGGATACCATATGGACCTCATGGTGGTGTAGGTATTTCCTAAATTTCTAATTGACAATGATTTGGGATTGGAAGTTATTTTTGATTCAAGAATATAGAGTCTCAATGTCAATAATTGTTCAGATGAGGAAATAGATATTGTTTTCAATTCATGAATCATTCTTCTTTATAAGGAAATCACCTAACGACCATTCTATGGTGGTAAGGTACACAAATGAGTGGTGTCTCCTCAACTGGAGGCATCAGCACTGGTGGGAGTAGGATATATCTTTTGAGATTTTTTAATGCTTCATGACAATCATTGTCTAACTCATATGTAACTCATTTCTTCATTAACCTGGTGAAAGGTAAACATTTACAAGCAAGGATATCTATGAATTACTAGATGTAAGCCATGTTTCCCTGGAGACCCCTCAACTTAGTGAGGTTACGAGGTGGAGACATACCAAGGATGGATTTTGTCTTCTCAGGGTCGACTTTTATGTCGTGATGGCACATGAAGAAGAAGAGAAATTTATCAGAGGTAATTATAAAAGCACACATTGGTGGATTCATCTTTAAAGAATGTTATTACAATTTGTTGAAAAAGGTTTCAATATCAGTTAGGTGGTTTGATCACTTTCACGATTTATCCCCTAGATATTTGATGTATCACTCGACAAATTTTCCCATGACAGTTTAAAAATGTTATGGATGTAACACTGATATATAGCATCGAAATTTTTTAGACCAACGAGAATAACCTTAAAATAGAACACTCTATGGGTGGATAATAGTAGTATGTTATTCATCTCCATGGGCCATTTGGATCTGGTTGTATCCAAAATAACCATACATGAAAGAGAGGGCCTCATATCCGGCAGTCACATCGATAACCAATTTAGTGATGGAGACTAGGAATCATCATTCGGGTAGAACTAATTGAGGTCCTTGAAGTCGACACATACTCTAATCTATCCATTACACTTTTTTACAAGGACTATGTTTACCAGTAAGATCATATATTGGACTTCTTGGATGATGTTTTCTTTGATTTTATTGTCAACTTCAGAATCCATTTTGGAATCATGCATCAGGTGGGTCCTTATGACTGCCTTTTTATAGCCTTGATGGTTTTCCAGTAGACCCAGATTATGAGTGGTGACCATAGGATCGATTCTTGGCATTTATGTGTATCTATAGGCAAGAACATCACTATAATTCATTAGGAAGGATGTATATTCCTCTTTCTCCTTGAATGGAATAGCCACACTAATCAGAGTGGGCCACATGTCATCTTTGTTGCCCAGGCTTATCTCTCTAAGTTCATCGATTATAGTGGAGACACATTTTATGAATGAGGGAGGGGAATATTTGAGGTCTTCATCTTCTAATTGATCATCATCCTTTTCATCATCTTCTTTCTATTATAATAGAGAGAGGATTCCCAAGTTCAACTCGCTAGTGATGGTATAGAAATCATCTTCTGTCTTAGTGAGCAAGGAGAGAACTATCTCTGGTCCCATGGTCGGGTTGATAACATCATTGTTTGGTCATTCCTTAACATCATAGGATTTGATGTGATCGTCAACATCATTGTACTTGGGGACATAACGAAAATCATGTATACAAATGATTCTGTATATGATCATTATCTTTTGCATTCAACTTGGTTGATCGGTAATACATACTCCTCCCAAGGATGTTAGAGGGGATCAGTGGAAGCCATTTCTAGACAATATGTGGTAGTTAACCAATCGGCATCATCGGCCAAAGTCTTCTTCTCTTTTGGGTCATAGAACGCTTCCATCAAATTAACGCAACTCACAGGATTCGAATTGGGATTTATCGGTAGGGAGTGTACCATTTTATCCCATTAGTACAATATTTGACACACAGATAGTATGATGTCAAAATCAAAGCATGTTGATACAGCCAGGGTCTACATAATAGGATCATGACAGATGTACATTTCCACATTAACAAACGCTTATAATCTGGCACGAGGTCTCCCTGATAATTTTTAATATTGACTCATCCCAATAGCTTATTCTCACTTTTTTTTATATTCCAGTAGTGTTGTGGTATACTGTGTTGGACTCTCCTCACCATAGCCTAACCAACGAAGTATTCGTAGTGGGAGGAGGTTGAATCCAGATCCAATTTCAATAAAATTATTTCGAACATCGACGCCTTTTATCTTGCTAGACACATATAAGGATTACATGTTCCCTTTCATGATCGTGTATTTATCCATGTATATGATGGAGATGATGATGTGGTATTACGAGGGATTGGTTTCTATCCAATAGATTATTTACTTCGGCTATTTTATCCATGAATTCATGGGGACTTAGTAAGGCTTCTATGAGTTCCTCCATAAGGTTCGTATAAAGACTCAAGGAATCTAGGATAGATATGTTGGTCGGTACTAAGTCTAGATGCTTCAAAATATCATATTTATTTCCTAAAGGTCATCACCTCTTGGCTCAGGGATGATCTTTCATTGGTGCTTTACAGGATTGTGCTTTTGACATAGATGGTCTGGCCAATGTGATATGAGCTGATTGAGCTACTGTGATTTCTGAGTTTGCCTAAGTTGGCCTAGCATTATGCATTGGGAAATTGGAAATCTGTTCTTCCTCTGACAGATGCTTTATGATGGTCTGGCTCAGATTTTTTCTGGTGGGGGAATAGAAACACTCTGGCTGCTATTGTGTCTATTATCGGGTTCTTCTATGGGTTTCTACAATGTTATGAGTTTGAGAAATGGCATGTCCAGGAATCCGACTCCTACCATGATCATGAATTCCAAGAAACACTTGGCCTCTAAAGATTCTTACGTCGGCTCTCTTGTTGGGAAAAAGGAATTTGGGTTTCTTTATATAGTCTCCATTATACATGGGTTCAATCAGGTGAAAGAAATCAATAGATCCAATGATCAATTCTTAATCCAACATTGATTATATCTGACTGTCTTCTTTTGATGGTGTTGTTTGGAGGGGCAGTGCCCATTGTCCCAAGTCTGCAGGCATGATATCTAAAAGATTCATGAATGGGTTTGAAGTTGGTTCAAACTCATATTTCTTCTCCTTATTTATGCCCTTCTGGCCCCCATAGGATTGTCAGGCTCAGGGTGATAGTTCTATCACATCAAGAGCTATTGGGGGAACAATTGGTTGCTTTAACTATGCTCAGAGGATGCCATGATCTCGGTTGACTATTTTTCTGGTCATCAGACTTTCAAAATTTTCCCCATTTTTTTGGTGACTGTTTTCCATTCATCTTCCACTCTTGGGTATAAGGAAAGGATATACGTCACTTGTGTTGGTTGTAGACCCAACTTGAATTATTTAGAATCCAACATATTTTGATGGATGAACATGATGATGAAGCATTCCTGGATGGTGTTTCCCAATTTCCAGTGATTGGGATAGTAATTTAGATGGCCATAAAGACCCACTTCATTTTTTTTCTTTCTCCCTAGTAGCAAGAGCAAGTTGTAATTGATGGAAACTATGATGTATCTGTAGACATGGTCATCTCGATATGTTTTGAATTTATTTATTCATTCCCTAAACTTATTACTTTTAGTACACCTTCTCCCATATTTCCTAGGCGGGGGTGTATGTTGGCATCCAGGGGGTCCTATATGGTTTGGTGGAGGCCTCACAACTAGAGTTTGTGCTGGGGTGGCTTAAGCATGACAAAAGCTTCATGAGCTATTTCTTTTCTTTTCCATGGGGTGATGCACCCCGGGACATGAGTATGGTCTGATGAAAGGAGTATTATATGATTTCTGAAATGTAATTGATATATTATAACCCATTTGTGTACTTCACTAGGATGTGTGGTGTTGGTAATTCATTATGGAGTTTATCAATGCACACAACAATCATTTCATCTTGGGGGAGATAAAGATTCTAGTATTACGTCTGGCCTTTCCATCTATTAATGAGGTCTGAAACTCTTTCATTCTACCAATTCTTGTAATTCATGAGATCACTAACCATTATATCTGGAAATGTCAAACTCGACTTGAATATAAACTATCTCTAGTGGTCTTCCCAACCTGTGATTGAGTTAGCTGGAAAGCTAGTATACCATACGAAGGTTGAACCCTATAATGTTCATACGAAGCACCTGAGTTTCATCCCTTCTTTCTAATCTGGGGTGACCATCATGGGATTACAGTAAATGTGATAGTGAAGTAGGTGCTATTCTAGGACCCCCAAACTATTGAACACTAGCAATATAATGGTGCCGAAGTTTGTAAGTTGTGGGACGTTTCTCCCCCAATCACGTTAGTGTTTGAACTCAGGTTGTATCGGATCATTCTACACTTCCATGGTTTCTAGTTAGGGTGTTAATTTCTTGAAAATATTCAATATACCTTGATGCATATCCCGCCAGACTTGAGCATGGGCGGGTGAAACAAGGGGAATGTTGGACGAACCAAAACTACTAGAATTTAAGGTGGAAAGCCAGCCAGGGGTATCCTTTATATATTTTCATAAATATAATATGGATGGTTTCATAGTGGAGGGAATTCTTGATGTCGTTCTGGGGATGGATTTAAGTTGGCTGATGGTCCCATTTATGGATTGGAAGTTCATCCGATCTTAACATCATTTATCGAGATCAATGCCTATTGAAAGGGAACCTCTTTTTGGAACACCTATTGATGTTTATCTTAATGGAAACACCCATAAAGATATCTCCCTCGACACAGTTCATAATTTATTCACCTGAGCTGTCTTATTAGTTACTCATTCTTGTAGAATCTTACCTCGAGAGTGAGGAATAAATTCCTAAGGGGAGGAGGATATCTGTCATAGAAGACCTTGGTTTTATTCTTTTATTTTTAGGGGATTCATGTGTGTGGTAATAATGTATTAACTATATAGACATCTAATTTTAGAGTGGATCTCTTTTTCCAGGTATGCACACTATCAGGCTACATGTGGGATGCCTCCGATAGGGACCCATCTTCCCTTGAATCCTACCCCTTTGTATAATTTCTTATAAGATGTGTGGGGTTTATTTTTACCACATTAAGTGATACATACCACATTAGGGGTGGTTCACTAGATACCGAATGGTAAGAAATCTTTCTATGTGCTTTGTTGAATTTTCTCCGTCCATTCTATAGTATTCATTAGGTTTCATTGAGAAAATAGATTTGAGGGATCCATGATCTGTCCTTGTGACATGACTTCATTTGGAGGGTATGAGTCATTAGACAAGGTGGAATGGTTAACCTCTCAACTCACTACGCATCCCAGACAGGAGAACACATACATCTGTTGTAGGGGAGCTTGTGGTAAAAATTCCCCCAACACTACGGGCTAGGGTTTCTCGAGTTCTTCTACAGATGTACTATAGCCTGGATTTTTTAGCCTTGTGGGGGAATTTTGTTTTAATAATGCCACGATCCCTATGATCTCGGGGTGTTACTATATTGTGTCGGTAGCCAGTATGGTTTCCATCTTTTTTATTTCATTCTCTCCTGCACGGGTGTGAGCTGAGTATAGAATTGGATCTACATGGGATTTATTTTATTTTGAAGACATGTGCACTGCTTTCTAAGTGGCTTATCATAGGTAGTAAGTTTTTTGGATCTTCTTAGTTTCCTATATCATATGTTTTTCTATGTATTGATCCCATCAGGGCCTGATGCTTCTGAGAATTTCTCTGGGCTGGTTTTTGTTGAGTATTCCATATTTCCTAAGCATTAATTTCATTTGATTACTACCTTTGGGTAATGAAATTGAAAGATTCCATTTCCAATATGGTCTACTAGATGAGATGTGGAGTGATGTTTAGAGCTCCATGTTCTCCCAATCTCCGAATATGAACTCTAGATGGGGCATCTCCAAGGAGGAAACAGATCTTGAAAAGTGCATGGAGGTAGGATTTTTCTAGGTTTTTCGTTCACCTTTCTGATCTAGGATTCCATGAGGATGGGGTGGGGCTACCAGGTTGATTATTTGGTGAATATCTCTAAATATGTAGACATGGTCTCCATACCTTTACTAGGGAATGAACATATATTTTAGCTAGAAAATAGTCATTCAAATATTGATGCGAATGTTATTCATACATTCCTCAGACAAATCCCATAGTATTTCAAAGTGAGAAGTGGTCATTGGACAATACATCACTGGTATATTATACTTATATAGATTTATTCTCATGAGAAAAATATCTGGTTATTATTCTTCTGGGGACTCCTCTACTTGATATACCCATCTCTACTACTTATTAATAATTTCGTTCCATGTAACTGAGATGTTGGGAGACTAATTGATATGTGAAAGACACAGGGGTGGCTCAGAAGATGAGTGTGGCCCCAGACTGTTGTCTGGTTGAGAAAGGATATCACTCATCATTGATAGATTATATTATATGACTGACTCCATAATTCTTTGTGCCTCATCATAGGAGGTATTTCTCACAAATTTTTTTCCAAAAATGGGATGGCCTTCTTGATAGTATGAATTTTGATGGTGGGTTGGACCATCGTAATTGGTGCTACAACAGGGAGGGATACCATTTCAACTTGAAGTCAGACAACAAGGAGTGTCCATATGGATTATACCCTAGGGAGGACCTTTAAGGATGGATATAAGAAGAACAAGACCTTCTTGCTTCTTGATTTCATTGAGGGGAGGATCTTCTTGTTGACTGCTATGATGGAAAAAACTACTATCACATCCTGATATCTGGTTGTAGGGAGAATTTCTGTAGTGTACATCCTGAGGAGGGCCTTCAGTATGTACTATAATGAGGGGAGGATCTTCTCATTTTTTTTATTTTACTATGGGGAGGGCCTTTGCAATGACTGTGATAATGGAGAGGATTAAAATCATGAATCAACTTCCAACTACAGGGAGAAGCATATCTATAATGTATACCCCAGGAAGGACCATCAGGGAAAATAAAAACAAGGGGAGGATCTTCTTGTTTTCTAATATCCATGTTAGGGGGATAGATACCTTGAAATGCATTAGGAGATAGACACTCATGATTTATCATTCATGGCCCATGGAGTAATCCCATGTGGCTGCTCTCAGGATGAACTTCAGAGATGCTTGTTAAAATAGTGCAGGGAGGGGCTTCTCTACTTCTAATTCAACTTACAAAAATTGATAATGGACTAAAATGTTCTTGAGCCTTTATTAATATATGTTCGAGGTATTCATGAACTCTATATTTTAGAAGAGCATGATCATGTATGTGAATTTCATTTTCCGATTTCATTTGGTTCATTTCATTTTTTTGTGCTCTCTTGTGGGTAACTGTGGCCATCTTTTTTTGGTAATGGAAATCATAAATGGTTCCCTGTCTTGTTGGGTCCTGTGATGTCACTGAGATATTCCGATTGAGATCATGGGTTTTTAAAGAGATATATTCCTTCCCTCGAGTGGCCACAACATTGGACCTACATCCCCCATTTGGAACATGTATTTATTCATAATCTTTTTGTCTGTGTATCATGAGATATTATTGTCGACCATCCTAAACTGAAGCAGAGATGCGTAACAATTTTGGAGTGAGTAAACCATTTTGATGGAATATCATTCCGTTTGAGGAAGTAGGGTCATGGGACTGGATTCATTCATTTTCTACCGATGCAATGATATCTTTTCATGTTTGGAGGATATGGTCTGTATTCGATATCTGATCTTCTATCATTTCCAGAATTTTCTGTGATACATCTTTGGCTATAAATAGTATGATGGCCCATTCTGATGTTGGAGGAGGAGTTTGTGTCTGCTCTGGTCCTCTACAGGTTTCTAATAGATATAGGAAGTTATCCTATTTCCGGACAGAGCAAGGAGTACTCTTTTGGTTTTCTTCTCCGGTTTCCACTGTATTTGACTGGTGGGATTCATATTCTCATACATGAATTTTCATCTTCTTTCTTTCCTCTGAATTTTTCTCACAAGCTTTATATGAATCTCCAATAATTAGACTCTGTTAATATTTGTTTGATTCCCTATTTGTATATAAATATTGATATGCATTAGTAGGTATTTGTGATTTCCTGTACCTGGTTTCCATCTTATATAGATAACGGGGTTCTTCTACATCGGTAGACATCTGTATCTACCTGTAATTTTCGGTTCTATCTACATGGTAGGACCGATGATCACTGGAAGGAATGTTCCCGTTCTAATATTGGGCCAACCTATTTTTGTTGTGGGCTTGATTGGAGGAGGTAGTGTTTTTTGTCTTCCCATTGAATGTTGTTGCATTTGTATGGAGGAGTTCCTCCTCAGGAATTAGAGTGATTGCATGTTCCTGTTTATATGTTTTACACCCTTATATGGAATCCTGTGGGGCTTATTTCTTCTAGAATTCAGCAGGTTACCTCGACATAAGGACCTCTTCATGTTGAGGATACTTGGTTTCCCAGTGTTGGTGGTGATTCTCTCTGGTAGGGGTCCATGGGTAGGACCCCTGTGTAGAATAGATGAATTTTCAAGCATCGACTTCATATGTCTTCCAAATATAAGGGAGGTACTTATTATCTTGCTCTGGGGATGTGATCCCAAAAGGGTTCGAGACCACCATTGGGGCCACATTGTGCTGGGGCGCTAGCCGCGATAGAGGAGGAAGCTAGTGATATTTTATGTATTGGTTTTATTTTCTTGAGTCATCCAATGTTGGGAGGGTACCATTTTTATGGCACTCTTTGATCAGCATGTTGGATACCCGACATCGAAGAAACATGGTTGGTCAGGGGGTCATGATATTTATTTGGGCCTTGGACACCTATAGGATCACTCATGCGTGTATTTGAATTCGTCATCAAGATTTCATTTGGATGGAAGGTTTCCCTTCTGGAACCTACTTTATATATATATATAGCACATATACAGACAAAAAAACCTTGTCAATTTAGCATCTTTTGAAGAAATTAATATGTGATAATTCACCTTGGACCCCTTCCCTTATCTTTTAGGAGGCGAAGGGGATTGAGTGGGGTAGAAATGCTACATTGGTTGAAGATTCACTTTGGGTTCACTATTTTCATTTTTCCTATAAGGCGGCATGTTTACAGGTGTGTAAAAAACATAATTAGTGGTCTGATTTGTGACGAGCATTCGTCTTTTGTTATAGTGACTTTCACATCCACATATTTGCTTCAACCCGATCCACATCATTATCCTTTAGGGGAGATTGGATTTACCTAGTGGGGTCTAGGCAGTTTATCCCATCCCCATTGTGAAGGAGGAGCCACAGTCAAATGGTCTTAGCAGGTGATTGTATGGGGTTTTGTATTTGGGCAATTGGTCCTATAGGATATGAATTCCTCATATGATCTCCAGTGGGTTTATTTGTAGACCCTGAAATATACAATGGGCCTGGTATCCATGATTCCTGGAGCTACCTTCCGATGGGAGAATCTCATTGGATGATGATTTGGAAAATGGAACTTAAGGACTCCATTGGTCAAGGGGATGAGAGTTTTGGCTCATCACACACTTTTGGGGGAAATTATTGCCTATTGTAGGACTCTCTTATACATTTACATCATCTTCATATGTTTTTCAATTGTTGGTTTATTCCAGAAAAGTGTATCCATTGTCTGACCCTAGTTTTTAGGATCAGCATGGACATACATGGATTTGATGATACAGAAGAAATGCTATGTTAAGCTAGAAAATAATGAGCTATGGAGTCTATCGTCATCCAAGAGGGACGAAGGATGTCACCATTTTCGGATCAGGCCCATGAGATGGAGTCCCTACGTATCCTTAGGAGAGGAATCAGATCCCACATAGTTCGGTATGGTATGGTCCTTAGGCATGGAATCTTCCTATATGAGGGGAACATGATTGGGTGGACCCTTTCAAAAGGGAACCCATTTGAGCTTGGTCCTTCAAGAATGATATTATGTATCTTGGTTTGAAAAGGAATCATAGTTCTTAGTTATCAAGAAGGATTGGAGCTTATGGATGGAAGGTAACCATTTGAGGGGAACCTAATTGGGTGAACCCTTTCTTAAGGGCAGCATTTTGAGCTTAGTCCTTCAAGAAGGAATCCTACGTATCCTGGGTTGAATATTTATTAGAGTTATCTTAGATTAATATGGTTTCATCGTGTGTATGTTGTAATCATCATGAATATCTAAGACCATGTTTTTCATGGTCTGTGTGAGAAACAAGAGGATGTGAGATATGAAAAAAAGTTCTTCTCTCATACTGATGGGAGAGGTAGGGCCTATGGCAGAATAAACCGAGCTGACTGTGAGCGAGGGTGCAGAGCAATGAACCCTTCAATGTGGGATGACATTGGGGGTGATTCGGCTCGGATCCACCCTGGTTAGGTACTTACCTCAGTGGGAGTACCCCCGGACACGCTATGGGAAAGAGGAGGCATATTCCCTGTTTCCAAATGGTGAAGAGAGCATGATTCCTTCGATGGATAAATGTTCCTCATTGAATGG
The DNA here is from genome assembly GCA_963277665.1 of Viscum album. Classification (NCBI taxonomy): domain Eukaryota; kingdom Viridiplantae; phylum Streptophyta; class Magnoliopsida; order Santalales; family Viscaceae; genus Viscum; species Viscum album. The sequence goes on along the minus strand of OY728132.1, from coordinate 321,964,046 downwards.
AGGAGAAAGTGATATACCTTAATCCCTTGAATGGGGATGTTCAAGTTAGCATCCCTAGGTTGTAATTCTAGCTACCATGGGAATGTAAACTTAAAAACATCCCTGGAGTCCCATCCATTGTAGGAACAACCTGTGTGACTCAACTTACAATAGGTATGTAGACTTAGAGGGGTGAGTTGACGTGCCCAATGATCTGATCATATGGGTCTGGTAGCATTGGAAGAGGTTTCAAACTAATGATAGTAGACTGGTTCGTAGATGTGCTATTGAGGACTGGACAACAATGAAGGAAGAGATTGGAGCCAGAGGGAAGGACACTCTAATACACCCCATTCCTTGTAATATTTTCTCATGAAGGATTGAGGGGGGTTCCACATACCATAGTGGTATGCATGTAGAGGGGTATCCCATGTAACGAAGCATTAAACGAGCATAGGTATGGACCACCACATAATGAAGTGGTACTCAGTCATGGATGCCTTCTACCACATTTCTTTAGGATACATCCATATACAAACATAGTATAGGACATGGGGTTCGATCCACATAATGATACACTATGCAGAGCCTCATATTGAAGGAGGGTCCTGGAACCTGTCATTCGTGAGGAGTTCATCTGTGAGGAATTTATATTTCATGATGGCACCAATTAGGTTTTTATTTTACCCATAATTATTATGTTTCAACTTTTTATGGTTCGAATCTTGTTACACCTGCAAAAATGTGGTTCGTGGTTTGATCTTTGTTGATGATTCAGAACTAAAGTCTGAATTTTTTTCAGAATTATTTTATCCAATATCTAGGGTCTCCTCTGTACTTTCTTCGTCTATCCTCTTCTTCTTCCTATTGTGATAAATTTATTGTGAATTGGGTAAAACATATATATGGGAATGCAACCCCATTTGTGGAACCCCATGAAGGGATATCTTCATCTGTAGAATACTCGATCAATCAGGGTTTTTGGGGGTTGTAGTTCGTGAGTCATGGTTCATAGCATCCTCCTGATTTTCTTCCTCTGTGAACTGCCTAGTTCACGGGATGGTATGCATATGGCGTTGTTGCCTTGTATTATTCTAACAATGTGGTTAGTAGATTCTTGGGTTCGCAATCCATGGATCCATGGGCTTGTGCCTCAGGGGGCCTTCCGTGTACTGGTGGTTCATGATTCATGCATTCCACGAACCCTTCCCTGGGGTGGTACATGAGTAACTTAAAACTCTTGATAAATTCAATTTATTCAATTTTATTCCCAATTTTTCAATTAAATTTCAATTAATTTACATTTCTAGACCTGTAGGTATGCTTGATTCCTTCTACAACATTCTTGTGGAATTATTTGCTTCCCTCTGTGAAGTTTTTAGGACCCTACAATCACTTACAATCATACTCATGACTTACGATCCTACAAATGGTCTAAAATAAGTGGATCCATAATTCTTTCAAACTACCACCACCACCACTACATATTCTACTTTCATTCCTCACACCTCTTCTTCAGCCTTCTATTACTAATTATTGTTAATTTTTATTAATTTTAGTTAATTGTGGTAATTCCTACTCATTACTACTATTTTTTACTAATAAACACTCATTACTATTATGTATTACTAATTACCACTCATTTCCATTATTTTTTTTAATATTTACCACTCAATATATATAATTTTTACAAAATAATACTAATTATAGGTTATTTTTACAAATTACCACTCAATACAGATGATTTTTACTAAATACGGCTCATTTTTTATAATTCGTACTAATAAACAATTATTATATCTATTTTTACTAATTAAGACTCATTAATTCTATATTTTACTAATAACCTCTCATTAATGATATTTTTTTATTAATTAGAACTCAGTAATGCTAATTTTTACTAATTACCCCTCATTAATGATATTTTTTACTAATTAACACCCATTACTGGAATTCATTTACCATTTACTGAACATTAATAGTAATTATTACTAATTAACACCCCTTTCCTATAGTTTTTACTAATTACCAGTCATTATTGGTAATTGTTACAAATTAGCACTCATTATAGCTAAATTTTACTAAATACAACTCCTTATAAGTAATTTTTACTGATTACTGTTAATTATTATAAATTTTTAATAGTTAACTTTAATATTTATGTTTTTTAACAAGTTATCAATCATTACAACTAATTTTTAAAAATTAATGCTCATTACCGATATACATTACTAATTACCAGTAGTTGTAGGTAACGTTTACAAATTTCTGCTCATTTCGGTAAAATATTAATAATTACCACTCATTTCGGCTAATTATTACTAATTACACCTATTTTTACTAAATATAAAACATTATATCCAATTTTTACTAATTAAAATTCAAAGCCACTAATTTTTATTAATTAATTCTCATTATCAGTAATTTTTAATAATTTTTAGTCATTAAAAATTTTTACCCATATTTTTTTCTAATTTCCACTCATTATCGATAATTTTTACTTATTACTTCTATTAATCTGTAAAATTTTCTAATTATCACTAATTGTTAGATATTTTTACGTATTAACTTTCATTTCTACTAATTTTTATTAATTACCACTCATTACGGATAATTTATACAAATTAAAATTCATTAATAGTAATTGTTACTAATTCCTACCCATTACCTCTAATTATTACTAATTCACACACATCACTACTTATTTTTACTAATTAAAACTCATATCTATTGATTTTTAAAAACTAACTATCATTTTCACTAATTTTTAATAATTAACTATCATTTCTACTACGTGCTTCAAATTTTCACTCATTTCGGTTATTTTTTACTAATTCTAGCTCATAAATACTATTTTCTACTCATTATAGATATTGTTTTACTAATTTCAGATAATTTTGAATATTTTTAGCTAATGAATAATAATTACAACTAATTTTTACTTATTACTACTAATTTATACTAATTGTTATTAATTTTTAATATTTTTTTTAATTAATAATATTTACCATTAATTACTAAAAATTAGTGTTTATTGTTACTAATTACAATAAATAGTCAATTATTACTAATTAATATAGATTATTATTTCTTATTACTAAGATCTAGGGATTATTACGATCTTATATTAATTAGTTGTATTTATGTTTCAATTATACTTACCCACTACTAATTAAAACAACTTACTGATAATTAAAACTAATTACCTCTATTGAAAGTAATTCCTTCTAAATAAAAATAGTTAACATTAACTAAAACTAAATACTGCTAATTAAAAATAAATAATTCTACTTAAAACTTGTTAATTATAAATAAAACTAATTACGAGTAATTAAAACTAATTTTTGGAAATTTGAACTAATGACATATAATTAAAAATAATTACAGATAATTAAAACTATATAAATCTAATTATAAATTATCAATGAAACGTAAAATTAATTACTTTTAATTAATGATACTAATTTCAAATATTAAAAATGGATTAATTAATAATTATAAACATTAAACCAATACCTCGAAACTGAATCTCTTATCAGATGAACATCTCAATGTTTTCATCAATATAAAAATTAAACCTTTTGAAGGATGAAATTAAAAAAGTATAAGAGAGAAAAATAGAGATCAAAATAAAAATGACGGGAGTAAAATCAGATTGGTGGGGCATATATATTGGTTATATTAGTTGTGATAGGTATTCCGTCGCAAATAGTATTATTTTTTATTGGCCTCATAAAAAATACTACCCATCATTAATTAAGGTTTTGAGGATAATTATGTTACTTCCAACACGACTCGTTGTAAATACTATTTTCCTCACATGTTATTTGCATTGGGTTATAGATTCCCATCACAAATAACCATAATTATAAATATTTTTTGCGATAGGAGTAAATACAAATAAAAAATAATGGTTTCCATGGTTTGGCACGCAAGCTTACTAATGGAATTTGGGATGGGTGGTGGGCTCATTGCAAAAAAATCATTATCCATGTTCTATATATACTAGTTGTAACTTGTCATTGATATTAAACACTATAGGTATAATTGTAACACACCATGAATTTGTGATTTTTTTTTTCAAATATATATAATATTTTTAATTTGATAAATTACATGAAAGACTTCGATTATGTTTTTTTATACACAATACTATATTTTTCTTGTATTACACATAATTTGATGTTTAGTGTACGTTACATGCAACACCAAGTTCAAACCAAACATTATATTCTATTTCAATATTATTTTTTAAAATGATAGTTAGGAATTTCCATTGGAATATTGGGTATAAAAAAGATTACTTAAATTTTTATAACATGCAATACACATGTATATATAATATATTATTTGGTATAAAATTAATTAGAAATGAAAATAAAACCCTATTGAAAATAAATGTTATTCTTTTTTTGAAAATAAAAGTTATTTTTTTTTGAAAATCATTATTTATGAAAACAAGAGTATTTTTATAAATAAATCAACCAAATCATTTTTTATTAAATATTTTAATTAAATTAAAACATTCAATCAAATTTTTAACATTAGTCTTAAATTTTATCTAAACAAGAGATATGAATAAATCCATATTTTAACGTAAAAATGTATTTTTATAAAAATAGTTTCATATCCTTTTTCTGGCACACTTATTTTAAAATAAAATTTTGACACTTTTATAAATTTTATTTGAAAAAATAAACATCATTTCTGAAAATAGAATATCAATATTATCTTACGGTGAATTTTGGGGACTTTTTGAATATGATTCATTTTTTTGATGAATGGGAAAAAATATTATGTTTTAATTGAAAAACTCCTTCTCATTTAATTTATTTATAATGTTAAGTTATATTTTTTTAATGTTTAATTAGTTCGATTACAAGTTTATAAATCCAATGTAGGTCATTTAAATCATTTTCATATTGAATATAGATATAACAACTTTTTAATCTTTTTTAACATTTTCACATTGAAAAACAACTTTTGGATTTGGTTTGAGGGATTAATTACCAATTAATTTTTTCAAGTTAAATGTATTTATTTTGGATAAAGAATTCAATATTTTTAATCATCATATTTTTTATTTTCTAATATGGTTATGTTAATTATTTTCCAAAATAAACTGTAAATGCGGTAGATTCTAATAACAAATATTATTTTTTATAATCATAATAATTTTTTTTAATTTTTAAAGATGAAATAATTTATTTAAATACTTATGAAGCACCAATAAAACTAATTATTCTATTAATATCTAAATAAAATAAATATAACAAAATTTTTTGAAAGTGAAGAGAATTGAATTAATTACATAATTATTTTATTTTAATGGATTGATATATCTTGTTATATATTTTTGACCATAATAAAACTAAATTCAATCATTGTATTGAAATTTGTAAAATTGAAAATAAATTAATTACTCCAAAATTGACATTAATTTTATTTTTTAATAAATTATATGTTATTAAATAATTTAAAATAAATATAAATCCAAAATAATTATAAGTTATTTTTAAATATGAAATAATATTAAATATGGTCTAATCATGGACCGTTTTTTCTACTGTAAAGACTATATTGACCATTAAATTGCAGAAACATAGATAGTATCGTTAAGGATAAAGTTGTGTTTTTTCATGTTACACATGCTCAAGATAACATTATTTTCCAATACACATTTTATTTATATTTTATATATTTTATATAATATTTTTAATTATTGGCTAAAATTCCCCTAATAATAATCTCTTTAGTTTTTTCATAAGTAATAAATTACATGTAGTGACCTAACCCTAGATATCACAGAGCCATTGTCTTATATCAATTACACATTCACAATTACAAGGAATCAAATCCCAATGGATTGATAGTTTATTATTTTTGGTAAACCAGATACATAAATGGGTATTGTATTAAAAATTAATACACTAATTGAACCATAATTTTTTTCTTCTAAATAATCTTATAGGATAACTTTATTTCATCAAGAAAATCTAGGAATATCTTTCATAGTAAGCTTATAATATTTCTAAGAAAAGGAAACATTATAAGGGTGAGATAAAATTATTAGTAATTCAAATGTATAACAGAAAAAATAATGAATCAATAAGAATATAAATTATCAAATGAAAATTAACTGAATAGAAATGATAAGAAACTAATATGAATATAATGAAGTGAATAAAAAATATGTCATGGTAAATGAAAACATATTCCATTCAAATAACTAGATAATGAAAATTCAATATGTTAAGGTAATAAACTGAAACAACTTCCATTTATACAATGGAATGAAAATAAAATGGATCCCTAGATATTTCAATGAAAATTCTCATAGATGAATAGTAATAGAAACTAAATGAAGGAAAATGATTAATTATGGATTCCATGTTTCCTAGGTACACAGAACCATTAACATCAATAGAAAGTTTACCTATTCTAATTTATTAAACAAATAAATCTCATTATACTATAGTTGCGTCAAGGTACTTTCATTAACCATTCCATGAATCATATATCTTTCAATAAACGGTCCCCAACTTTCATATTTCATCTCCAAAACATTCCTTATATCAAATAAAAAATATACCAAAAAATTTAAATTTAAAATTGTATACAAATTTTTCAATATTTCCCCAAATTATCAAATAAAGTTCAACGTACCCACCATACCAAAAATGGTATATGGTTTAAGAAATAATCATATACATAAAAATTATATGGATATTTTGGAGAAACTCAATGTCAAATGATCTTAGAAAAGTTAATATTTTTTGGGAATAAATGGAATGAATGAAATGAATGTGAATAGTATCCTTGTAAAAATAAATCACAATCATTCTATAGGAATATTAAGGATGTTATCAATACAACATATCCAATGTGGATTAAAATAAAGGGCTATTTCCATTGATAAATAAAAACATTTTAAATATATATTTCAAAAAATATTTTGAGGAAAATATTATTTTATTAAGAAAAAACATTTGAAAAACCTTTTCTTTGAAAATCACTATTTAATATATTTTCTTTTAAATGAAACATTTTAAACAACAAGATTATTATTTAATGAAATGATATCTAGTAAATCTAAACAAGTTGTACGAGGTTGAAATAACATTTCTTTTTCATAGTCAAAGGTTAAAAAATGCCTTATTTGGAAAGAGAAAAAATATTACCTTGAAAAAATTAACTAAATAAATAAGGGTTCAAATTTATTTACCAAATAATTTTAAAAAAATTTTAATAAAACTTGTTTTTTATAAGAAATTAGGTTCTCTAACTAAAAATATATACGAATTTGGATTTTCTAAAAAAAATTTCTAAAGCATGTTGAGTACCAAAGAGTGAAAAAGTCTCACTGATACTTAAAAATAGACATGAATAACCATATGAGAGAAAATTAATGTTTTTATTGAAAAAGTTTCATATAACTTCCCTAAATTAGAATACCATTGAAATATCATTAATGTTATTTTTGAGTCAAATAGTCTTAAAACATTCCAAAGTGTCCCATACCAGTTTGATCCTTTTTAAATCATAATTATAATAGAGGAATAAAAATGAATAGAATTTTGAAATATGATGATGAGAAAAGTATTAAATATTTAATATAAAAATATTGCATGCATATAGTCCACACAAAATGTATGTTGTGAACATGAGATTTATCTCAGTTATGTAAATAGTGAGAAATGAATCCCTAACCTTGTGTTTCCTTTTACGTGAACATACATTTCATATGATCTATAATAAACATAATTTCATCAGAAACTTTTTCATCTTTATCATTACTTTTATTTAACATATTATGGTGTTTTATACAACTTTATAATCTTTGAAGTATATGTCATGTGTTTTGACCAAATTCAGTTTATGTGTCAAATACTACTTTGTTAGGTCAACTATGGTCAGAGGGGTCATTATATAACATCAATAACATAATAATCATCAAATAATTATCTTAATTATTAAAAAAATTTAATTTTAAATACATAATTAAATATCGTTATGAAAAATGAATCAATGTTACAATCATGGAGACGATAGGGCTTACGTAGGCATGAGTAATGTTCTGATTTTTCAATAATCGTTATGGAATGAAGGTAAGTAGTATTATATATTTCCAAAAATGAACAATATATAATAAATATAATATAATTTAATCATATATAATGATATATTTAAATCTGTTTATTTAAAAGGAATCTCATCAGGTTATAGAGGATATAGTCCACACGTCCACAACCGACATTATCACTTTTTAGTGCGTGCATGGATAATCAAGATAAGTATATATATATATATATATACCAAAAATTATTTATTTCATGAATTTAGTATAATTTTTTTTATGTATAATATTTTTAATTATATTAATAATTTTTAAATTCCATGGATCTTATGAACGAATGACATATCTTTGAGGGGGCGGTGGTCCACACTTCATCAAACGATGTTATCGTTTTTACATAAAATGGAATGTATAAATATTTTTGTTGTAATAGATAGTATTTTTTGAATAAATTATTAATATAATTTATTACATATTTAAATAGAGTTTCCACTATAATATCCACCATGGGAGGTGGTAAAATAAAAACTAATTGTCACCATTTCATGAGGAAATAGTTCTCCTTACATAGAAATAATATGTTCGTTTCCCCTTAGATGATTGTGTGATTAAGTTTAGGTATAAAATTTATCATTAAAAAATCCTACAATATTTATTATACTGGGTTTTTATAAAATCATAGAATAACAATATTTGATAGGTTAGGTAATGGAACTAAAACTAAAAAGATCAAGGAATGATGTTACCACTTAATTAGATAACTTCTTTTGGTTTGAACCAAAAGATTCTTTGGATTTATTTCTACCCAAGGAGAGGAACCAAAGATGAGGGGAATGATATTTATGAGATATTCGGGTATATTTTGGTTGATCCAATGCTTCTTGAGTTGTGCGAGGAAGTGGTAAGAGAGTAGGACCTTTTATAGTGGAGGTGTAGTGACACTCTTGTATTATTTTTACACTATAATTCGTCGCTTCTCATTCACATTGAAAGTAGATCCAAAAATAGACCCAATTAGAAAAAAGGGATTATATGATCTAAATATGGAGGGAAAATGGATCTTTTAAAATTGGATATGTCATTCGGTCACTTAAGAGTAAGGTTTATTCTTTTATTAATCCTAATTTTACCTTAATATTTGTAGTTATTTTAATCAATTTCATTAATATTTTTTGTAAAAAACAAATTTGGTCTTACTAAAAATTATAATTTATTCTTATTAAGAATATTTAATCCAATTTTTAAAATTAAAATAATATTACTAGATGAAATTAATTAAAATTTAATCCCATAGACATAATGAAAATGTGTATTTTTAAAGTTAAAATGTCCAAATGTATGATAAATTATAATATTAAATTTCAATGTGAAATTAATTTTAATGACCTAAATTTTATTATTTTATTAAAATATGATGTAATTGAACTTTAAAAAACTAAAACAATAATTTATCATTATAAATAATTAATATGAAAAAGTAGTTTTGAACTTAAATTTAGTATCTTTAACTATTCATTAAAAAATGAAGATTCATATAAAAGTAAGAAACATTTACCATAACATAATATTTATGTTCCTATTTAAAATTTGAAGTTTATTTTTGTATATTAAATTTATAAAATGGTCAAAAATTTTATTTAAAATTGGCTCTCCATTAATAGGCAGTAAACGTGCCATAATAATGATATTGGTATAATGTGAAGAATTGGGTTTGTTCTTATCTTTTGATTATAAAATATATTGGGTGAATGTTAAAAATATTTGATTTAATATATAAAAAATATATTTCATTAAAACCATTAACTAATTGTAATTAAGATTTTTATTAAGACAAAAATCCTTTAGAATAATAAAAATAAAAATATTTTCTTTTCGATATCCTTTCGGTTCTTATTTTCATTTAATATTAAATGGTAACCCATGAATTCATTTTATATTTATATAAAACCAAAATTTTCATAATTTAGTGAATAATATTCATAACTTCTAACATAAAGGCTATGTTATATCATATTATATTAAATAATAATATTATAATAATACATTTTTATTTGGTGAAACATAGTCATTAGTGTAATGCAAGGTATCATGGAAGGCCGATCATGCGTTCGTTTCAAGATAACTCATTGTTGCACGAATTTAAAGCTATAGAAGGAATTGAATTTATATAAAGTTTTAAATATATATTACGTCCTTGGGGTATTATATTCTCTAACGTTCTTGGTTATTCATGCCATACACACAATAAAATACTAAGATGCATTCTTGATTTTTAGGGCATTGCATTATCCCCACCTTAAATCAATTGGATCATCACAATTTAAACTTTATCTTGGTAATAGAATAGTTTTATACTTACAACATTTGAATCCCAAATTTTGAGAAATGATTGTAACACATCCTTTAGAAAAGAGGGAATGTTTAGTAGAAAGGTCACATGAACAACCATATAACGTGTTCTCTATGTTGGAGAACATTAGTGGAAAGTGAAAATATGTACTTAGAGGAAATGAATAATTGTTTACGAGGAGTGATTGAGGTCATCAACCAAAAACAATTTAATGCTCAATAGAATTATTAGGGCCTCATATCCAAAAATCTTTAATGATTTAAGAGATCATCAGTTGAACAAAAATTAAGGTATTAGGATTTTTTTTTATTTCAAAGCCATTTTCTTAATGTTGGGAAATTATTGAACTAAACATGATTTTATGGAAGTATTCTTACATGATAGGTTTCAATTTCAAAAGAAAAATCCTAAATTTTGGTTAAGCTTCCTTCAAATTCTAAATCATCCTATTACTCTGATAAATTAATTACCAATAGTTATATTTTTTTCCTATAGCTCAAAATGAAACATTTACATGAATGTGAGGCCAATAAAATAGGGGAATGTCTATGAATTTGTCTCCAACCATTTTATAAAACTATGATGGTTAGTAAATTTTTATTTAAAAATAAAAATCAAAACTACTGGTTAATCATTAATATTTTTTCATCAAATTTTTTTACTAGAAAAAATTCTGGTTTAACATGTACAATTTGTAGGTGAGTGTTAGGTGTGAAACCCTTATCATCTTTCGGCCATGGGTTGATGATCCAGAGCCTTTCCAGATTTGATTCGTTGCACCAGGCTTATTAAATGTCCCTCTCTAAAACCAAATTAAAATAATTTCAAAAAATAAATATTATGGAAATATTTGAAATAATGTTAATAGCTAAATATCTATTTTATAATGGATTTCAATACAACCTCAATATATAAATACTTCATCAATTTATTTCCTCATAGGTCCTTCCTTGGTCTACTATTTATCTATAATATTATTCATATGATTCCTAATATATGAAACTGTATCTTCAATCCAATACAGCTTAGGATTATCCGAGGTTATTCATTTTTCAAAATTCTTTGTAGTGGTTTGTAATGAAAATATGAATTATCCAAAAAACATATCCCAAGAGGGTCAAAGATGGTTTGTTGTAATGGTTGTTGTTGTGTACTAGGGTACCCTGAGTATGGATCAGAACACCTTGTTAGATTTATTATTTCTAGGTACGTCTTTTTCTAAAACTACATCAACATGTAGTATCTAGACAATAATTTATATATATGAAGACACACATAATATCTAATTTACCAAAATTCAAGGATAACCTTATATACTTATCATCAAATTGAACCTTAAAATTATATCCACTAACCTATGTTTTCCAAAATCTAGTTCCAAAGGTTTCCACTGAATTTCTTTTGATACCTACTATAGTGACCCAACCCCATAAAATCCTAGATCTCGTGTCTGCTATCAATTTAATTGGAATGATTATAAGGAATGAAATACTAAAGGGCTTAGAGTATAGTATTCATGGAAAATGGGATACATAAATTAGCCTTTTATTACAAATGAATACACTAAATAAAAAAATTATTTTTTTATTATAAAAGAACTTTGAGGATGACATTATTCCATCTAGTAAATATATGTATATATTTCAGAGAATACTTACTATATTCTTATGGAAATGAAACATAATTAGGGTGAGCTCAAATGCTATGTAAGGTTAATGCATAGTTAAAGAACTATTGAATCAATATGAAAAATAAATATGGAATGGTAATTAATTGAACAACTGTTCCATGTAACCAATATGATGAAAAGGAAGTGAAAAAAGAATAATTCATGGTAAATAAAAATACATACCATTCAAATAACTAGATAAGGAAAAATCAATATGGTAGGGTATTGAACTAAAACAAATTCCATTTAAAAAATGAACTAATAATGAAATGTATCAATAGATAAGCACAAGACAAATATAATTTATAAATAACAAATGAATCTAAATTTTCACACCCGACCCCAGACGCCTATCATTATATTATTTTGTTGGTCTCACATCATTTAGATAAGGTTGAGTTGTGTCCCTGTTTGATTTTTTTTAAATCTGGTATGTTTTATGTGGGTCTGGGGCTGGTGCGTGGTCACCACACAATTAGCGGTGCCCATGCGTTCAGCCTTGGTGAATGAACGGTTGTCCAATACTTAAAATAACTGAATTTTATAAATTTTTAAAATTCCACGAGGATATTATTTGGTAGATAATGATAATAATAATATCAATAAATTGATATTAATATTATTCTTATTAAATTTATATTAGTATTATTTTTATAAATATTTATTTTATATTATTATTACTATTATTATTATTATTATTATTATTATTGTTATTATTATAGTATTATTATTATTATTATAAAACTCAAATCCCTAGTCTACATCATTGCCCCCCCATTTCCAGATGCACCTCCTGGGTCTCCCTCGGGTCCTCCATCCCTGCGTGAGTCACCCTCCCTACTCGCCCTCCCCGGTCGACCTCTACATCCCCACAACCACACGTCCCCATCCGGATCTCCCTCCTCGGTCACCCTTCACATCCCCACAACCCTACTAACCCCATGTCCCTATCCATCTTGCCATCCGACCGCCCTCCATGTTCACCCACAACCGCCTCTTCCCCATTCCGGAGAAGCCGCAACATCTACTTCCCTAGTCTGGTGAAGCCGGAACCTCCCCTTCCCCGGTCCGGAGAAGCCACGCCCTCCCCTTCCCCGGTCCGGTGAAGCCATGCCCTCCCCATCCCATGGCACCCTTCTCCTTTCCGTCTATTCCAGTACGATTCGGACCGCAGTTCGACCACTGCTCTTTTGTGCCAACTCCCCGACTATCCCCCCATCCGAGTCCCTCATCGTACATCAGCTTCTCTTCGGACATCCATGGTTGTACAAAGGGAAACTCGAGACCCTTTGGTTTGTGTTCTGGCAATCGCCGCTAAAGGTGAGGTGTTTTTGGTGTATTGTTATCATCCAATGTATGAGCTTAAACATGCTCTTGGTTTCTGTGCTCATAGTTTGATAATCTTATGATGTTTGAGGGTCCCTGGTTTAAATTGGTTGTGATATGGTCCTCACTATGCTTAATTTTTTTTTCCAAATGTTATTATGGTGTGGTTATAGTTTACAGGTACACGCAGTGAATGATCTATTGCTTGAGTTGGAAGGATTTGGATAGGTCCTACTCTTAAGGTAGGCATTTCCATCCCATCTCCCTTTCTAATGTTTTCCATTGGCACTTGCATTGATTCATTAAATTTATAAATGTTATTCACACCATTATAAATCTAATATTTTATCCATTGAAGTGTTTATTTTATGGTTAAAAGTATTACAAATAGCCTTGAAATAGTTTCTTGGTTATGTGTAGGTGTTTTCAGGCCGTTGCTCCCAGTTTTAATCCATTAAATGTTTTGTTTATTTTTTAATTAAATCTAAAATTATGTTTTGCATCTCTAGTTTTTTTGTAGGTAACTTATGGAAGTGTTTTCCTATTTAAAGATTTGATCAAAAATAGATTTTTGGATGTTCCTCTAATTATGCACATGTTTATACCTTCTCATCTTGGTTGGAACTAGTTCCCCTTATCTGTGAATGGTATTGTTCAACATTTTGAGTGGTGTTTTCTGGTAGAAGAATTTTATTGAACTTGTTTGCCCTGCGTTGGTTGGTTTTATGGAACATAGTTATTTTAAAGAAATGATTTCACATCTCTTTGAATTGACAATTTTCTTAAAACATTGGTATTATAAGTGGTTATTGTTTTCTAAATGATGTGGGTCTCTTCGTGCGGTTCTTTAAATTGGTTTGAAAAGGAATCCATTAGTATATTCCCATTTGGCTTTTGGTGTATATATTTGTTGAGTGTGTGGTGTAAGGAAACACCTGGTTTGTTTTAGTTACAAACTTGAATGTAGCATCACTAAATACTTTTATTGCAGTGCTTTGAAACGTGGATCCTAAGGGCCCGTTTGGCATTTTAATTACAAAAGTTATGTTTAGAGTTGTTTTAGAAGAGCTTGTGGAATGTTTTCATAAATACATTTGATTATGTAAAACTAGAGGCCCGATTTACAAATCATACTATTTAATAAAGTGGTTTTGGTAACCGAATAATGTGACAGACTACTTGGCACTTTGTATGATTGACATGTATGTATATAGATAAGATTATGGGCTGATTATATCTATGGTAACCCTTTATGTGTGAACACATTGGAAGCGTCATTGTTTGGGATAGACAAGTGCGGTGAGATAAGTCACGCGTGCGAGGGCCTTCTTACTTAAACAAAATAATTATAACCACCATGGGTTCTTGGGCATCTTTTAGATAATCGAGTGACTGTTTCTAACCATCCTTGATTAGATGAGTTGGTGCCCCTAGATTTGTTGATAAGTCAGGTGGGTTTTACCACTAGATTAATCAGTTAGTGAGGCCAGTTGGTTATAGACTAAGGAGCTTCACCATACGCCAGAAGGTGGTTTCAAAACCAAGTATGTCCAAGGGACATCTAGGGATATTTAGGATCACCCATGGTTACTAGATTTATTTATATTGTATTATTTTACTTTCTGTTCACTAGTTGATCCTCAGTTTTCACTCGTTATTGGTTTTACTCTAGCCCAACTTTAGAATTTTATTTTCCAGACTTTATTTATAAAATGAAAAATGATTTTGGAAATGGAATGTAGCGTGTGTTGGGTTTTTAAATGTAAAAAACATGTTTCTTATTTTAAAATGTGAAAACCCTACTTTTGTATATGTATTTCAAAATTTTGTTAGTGAACTGTTTTGGAAAAAAGAATTGTTGGATTCAGTGGTTTATTCTTGGCATCCATACTAAGCATCTTGTCACTCAAACATATTATATCTTCCCATTTCCTGGTTTAGTTTCTCATAAAAGTTCATGGTTCAGCTTCTCAATGTTGTAGCAATGTGGTTTTGAGTTGGGGGTGGTGACCTAGGTGGTCATAAATAAATATGATCAGTTTTATTTTCATTTCACTGCCAGTATCTATCTTTATCGTCAATTTTTTCTGTTTATCTTTTGCTCATGGGTCAAATCTTTCCAAACAATTATGTTTTTATTCTCGTCACTGGTTTCCAGCCTATGGGGATCGGGAATGCCCTTCGGGTCATGTCACAGACTGACTCGGGTGACCGGCTGAGGTTCGACCCGGGTTGGTTCATGACAAAATGGTATCAGAGCCTGGTTCTTGTTATTTGGGGTGTCTGGTAGAATGATATTAGGACTTTCAGGGCTCAGGAGTTCAGTTATTGGTTGGTCCCTGATCACCACCGCTCTCGATGAGACATGAGTTACCAGGGGTAGTCCGATATTAGATTCTTTTTTCTTTGGTTATTTTGAATTGATGGATGACAATGGGGGAGAATCGGTTCATGTTGTGGCCTCACATGGGGTGGTGACCCATGTGGAGTCCTAGTGCCCAATTTAAGGTCCTCATAGTGTTAATCATTACTTGGGTCATGGATCGACAACATGTCACCAAGTTAGGCACAGACACTAGTTTATCATTATGGATGTTTTAAGTTGGTTGTGTTTCATTTTGAACACGATCGATGTGATTATGTGTTGGAAATGAAAGTTATTTCGAATTGAAAAAATGGTTTCTTCCAAATATTTTTTGAAATTAGTAAAGTGGGTTTTTACAGAGAATGTGTATCGGATTGGAAAAACATGGCTTGTGTTTGGTTTTGGAATGGAAAAAAATTGTTTAAACCTTGGCACTCCTTATAGAGGGTCACGTGTGTTTGAAAATTTACATAGAGTGCATAGAGGAACTTGTACGTAGATGATGTCAGTGAGATTGAATAAATACACACGTGACAATTCATAGGGTTCCATAAGTGAGTTTTAAAATTTTATAGAAATAATGGTTTTGGAAAGGGGATTTATGCTTGTGTTTGTATATATTTGGCTTATGGTAATGTTTCCCCTTGCTTGTGTTGTTTCTTTGACTAAGTTTTGGCTTGATGCCAGTTTTTATTGTTTTTTTCACATCGTTATGAGTATGCCACCCAGAATTCCTCCAAAAGTTGTTAATGAGTTATGCCCAGTTCCAGTTATTTTTGTGTGTTCCTTTCTTATCAAGGTAATTGTGGTCTGATAGAGGCAGTTGTGTAGTTATGAAAGATAGCGTGTCTTTGGGTTTTGGGAACTCCCAGGGTATTTAAGGTTCGTACCGTCCCGGAGTTTGTTGAGGGTTTAGTCCTGGACTAGTAATGGTGGTATGTATCATCGGCGTTAGAGTCTCAGGTGTATTTGGTGGGGTCCACCCTTGTGATGGTTCCTTGTCTGGCAATGATCTTTTTCTATACCAAATCCTAGTTTATTAGACTATTCTCTCACATGTAAGTAGTGTGTCAGGTTTGGGAACTCTAAGTCACCTTTTCGCATCCCTTTGAAGTCTTGCTACTGTGCGACTATTTGGGGCACTAGGAAGAGTTCTGAAAGAAGCATCGTTCTAGAGGAAGGAGTTAAGGACCGCTGGATTCAAATTCATGAATCTGAGGAAGGAGATGCTTCAGCCATCTAGGTCCCAACCACAAGACTCAAGGTGAAGCTTGCGCATAGTGAGGAGTTTTCGAGGGTGTGCGGAACATCGGCTCAGATCATGTTTTCAACTTCAGATGGAAATATCCAAGGCTTTCTTGTTCGATTATGGTCATCTTCATAAACTCATCAAAAATTTTGTCATGTGATGAGCTCATTTTACCGCAATCCAAGTAGTCTTATCTGCTCTTAGTGTGGTTTTTAAATTGTTAGGTCTGTTTGAATGGTGTGGGCCCATGAATAAACAGACCTGTTCAGATTTTGAGTTGGTCTCAGCTGTACCCATTAGGAGAATGTTTGGTATTGCGAAATTTTCGGGAAGTGTTGAGTTCATTTCTCTTCCTTAGGTTTCTGGGTTGTTTCATAGCAAGATTTCTTCTATGTTTTAGGAGATTTGTTCCGTCCACGTAGAGAGATTAATTGAGTATGTTTGGGAGTTCCCGTTATGCCCCCCCTGGGATGGTTTGTTCTAGTTTCAAGGGTTTCTATATTAGTAAATATTTGTGGTGGGGAGAACCCTCTCCTATTATACCCTCAATCTCGGACAATGGTATTATTTTAATTGGTCAAGGGTGACGTTTGTTGGGAATGGTCCCCCTAAGGCTCTCGATTCTATATTTTTGTTTTCAGGGCAAGGACTCATGTTGTGACAACTGTTGTCTTGGTGACTTTCTAGGGACAAATGGTTTTTTTGGTGGGGATAATTGTCACACCCAACCACAGAATCCTATCATTTTATTCTTTCATTGATCTCAAATTGTTTAGAAGAGGTTTATTTGGGACCCTATTTGATCGATTTTTTAAATCATGGATGATTTCGGTTGGTCTAGGGCCGGTGCGTGGTCACCACACCGTCAGTGGTGCCCATGAGTTCAGCCCTAGTGAATGCACGGTTGTGTGATACTTAAAATAAGTAAATTTTATACATTTTTAAAATGCCATGATAATATTATTTTGGTAGATAATGATAATAATAATATCAATAAATTGATATTAATATTATTCTTATTAAATTTTTATTAGTATTATTTTTATCCAAATTTAGTTTATATTGTTATTACAACTACTATTACTATTATTATTATTATTGTTATTATTCTTGTATTATTATTATTATTATTTTAATTTTTACCATTATTATTAATATAATAAAAGAACTCAAAACCCTAGTCTACCCCGTCGCCTCCCTGTTTCTCATCTCGCCGCCTGGGTCTCCCCTGGGTCCTCCATCACTGTGCGAGTCTTAATCCTAGATTACCCTCCCTAGTCTCCCTCCACATCCCTGCAACCCCACATCCCTGTCCGGCTCGCCCTCCTGAGTCACCCTTCACATCCCCGCAACCCTGTTGACCCCACGTACCCGTTCGGCTCGCCCTCGGATCGCCCTTCGTGTTTGCCCGTGACCTCCTCTTCCCCGGTTCGGCAAAGCCATGACCTCCTCTTCCCCGGTATGGTGAAGTTGCACCCTCCCCTTCCCCGATCCGCTGAAGTCACTCCCTCCCCTTCATGTGGCCCCCTTCTTTTTTCAGTAGTTTTGTTTCGCTTCTGACCGATGTCCGACCACTTCTCTTTTGCGACAGTACCCCGGCCATCGCCCCTTAGTGTAGCTCATTTTTCATCGGCTTCTCTTCAGACATCCAAGGTTATGAAAATGTCCACTCAAGACCCGTTGGTGTGTGTTGTGGCAATTGCCGCCGAAGGTGAGGCGGTTTCGGTGCATTGTCTTATCCATGGTAAGAGATTAAACCAAATCTTGGTTTCTGCGCTCATAGTTTGATAATCTTAAGATGTTTTAGGGTCCCTAGTTTTAATTGGTTGTGAGATGGTCCTCACCGCACTGACTTGTTTTTCCGAATGTCATTAGGGTGTGGCAATATTTTCCATGTACGCACAACGAGTGTGATGTATCTTGAGTTAGAAAGATTTGGCTGGGTCCTTCTCTTGCGTTCGGTGTTTCCATCCCTTCTCTCTTTCTGAAGATTTCCATAGGCACTTGCATGGTTTCATTTAATTTAAAAATGTTATTTTCACCCTTATAATTCTATTAGTTTATCCATTGATGTGTTTCTTGGATTGTCAAAATTGTTATAAATAGTTTTGAAATAGTTCCTTGGTTATGTGTAGGTGTTTCTATTCCCTTGCTATCAGTTTTAATCCATTTAATGTTTGAGTTTTTTTAATTAAATCTTAGGTTATGTTTTACACCTCTAGTTTGTTTGTAGTTAACTTATGGCAGTTTTTTTATTGAAAGATTTGATCAAAAATGGGTTTTTGGATGTTCCTCTAATTATGCACATGTTTATACCCTAACAACTTGGTTGAAACTAATTGCCTTTATCTAAGAATGGTACTATTAGACGTTTTGAGTGGTTTTTGCTGGTAGAAAAATTTTATGGAACTTTTTTGTCATGCGTTGGTTGGTTTTATGGAACTTAGTGCTTTTGAAGTAATAATTTCACGTCTCTTTGAATTATAAATTTTCTCGAGTCCTTGGTTTTATAAGTGGTTCTTGTTTTCTTAATGATTTGGGTCTCTTCGTGTGGTACTTTAAATTGGTTTGAAAAGGAATCCATAAGTATAAGCCTATTTGTCTTTTGGTGTATATATTTGTTGAGTGTGTGCGGTAAGGTAACACTTGGTTTGATTTTTTAAAATTTTTTATCTAGTATCACTAAAGACTTTTATTGCAATGCTTTGAGACTTGGAACCTAAGGGCCTGTTTGGATTTTTAAATACAAAAGTGGTTTTTAGAGTTGTTTTAGAAGAACTTGTGGAATGTTTTCATAAAGAGATTTGATTATGTAAAACTAGAGGCCTGATTTACAACTACATGTGTTTAATAAAGTGTATTTGATAAGCAAATGATGTGATGTCTGGGTTGGCACTTTGTATGTTTGATATATATGTATATATATATAAGTGTATGGGGGTACTCCTATATATGGTAACCCTTTATGGATGAACACATAGGAAGCGTCCGTGTTTTGGGTAGGCAAGTGCATTGAGATAAGTATCACGTGCAAGGGCCTTCCTACTAACACATCATTATTATAACCACCATGGGTTCCTGGGCATATTTTAGATGACTGAGTGATGGTTTATAACCAACACCGACTACACGAGTTGGTACCCCTGGATTTACTATTAGGCTAGGTGGACTTTGCCCCTGGATTGGTTAGTTAGGAAGACCCGTTGGTTATAGACATTGGAGCTTCACCATATGCCGACAGGTGGTTCTGAAACTGTGTATGTCCAGGGCTCATCTAGGGATGTTTAAGATCACCCATGGTTAATGGATTTATTTACATTGTTTTATTTTACTTTCTATTCTCTAGTTTATTCTTAGTTTTCACTCTTTACTTGTTTTAATGTATCTCAAATTCAGTATTTTTATGTTTCAGATTTTATTTACAAAATAAAAAATGATTTTGGAAATGTAATGTAGTGTGTGTTGGGTTTTTATATGGGGGAAAAATGTTGCTTTTTTTAAAATGTGAAAAACGTACTTTTATATCTATATTTTAAACTAGTGTTATTGGACTGTTTTGGAAAAGAGAATTGTTGGATTCAGTGGTTTAATCTTGGAAACCCTACTTTGCATCTCGGTGCTCAGGTGTATTATATCGTCCCAGTTTCAGGTTCAGTTTCTTGTACGGGTTCATGGTTCTACTGCTCAATGTTGGAGAAACTTGGTTTTGAGTTGGGTGGTTACCTAGGAAGTCACATAGTGGTATGTCCAGTTTTATTTTTATTCTGCTTCCAGTCTCTATCTTTATAATTAGTTTGTCTTTCTGTTTATATTTTTCTCATTGGTCAAATCATTCCCAATAGTTAAATTTTGATGCCCAACACAGGTTTCCAGCCAGTAAATATTGGAAATGCCCTTCGGGTCATGTCGTAGACCGACTTAGGTGACCAGATCAGGGTCGACCTAGGTTGGTTCGTGACATAAATGATGGAAAATTATTAATTATTGGATGTCAAGTCTCTTAGGTACGTATAACCATTACCATTAAGGGATAGATTACCTATTCTAATTTGCACAACTAATTCATCTTATAAGACTGCTAATGCATCAAGGGTATTTCATTATCCAGTCCCCAACCCAAAATTCTTGCCTTAAATGGTCCCCAACCCAATGTATTTCATGTCCAAAACATTTATAACATCGAATAAACAATATGTCTTACCAAATATTAATATTGAAAAACTTATAAAGAATTATCAACATTTCGCCCAAAAAACAAAATGAAATTCAATGTAAACACGATATGAAAAATGGTTTATGGTTTAGTGTATAATCATATTTTTGAAAAATGATAGGGATATTTAGGGGAAATTCAATGTTAAATGATCATCTGAAATTTAATATTTCATGGAGACTAAAATAAATAAAGAAATTAAATGTGAATACTATCCGTGGAAAAATAAATCATAATACTTCAATAGGAAGATTAATGATGGAATATATATTACATAACCCAAGTGAAGTAAAATTAGGATTGTTGTAATTGATTAATGAAAACATTATAAAATGATTATCTAAAAACATTATTGAGGAAAATAACCCATTGTTTGGAAAAACCTTTTGAAAATCCTTTTCATTGAAAATAAATTTAGAAAATATTATCATTATGAAGTATCATTTTTAATATGAAAAGGATAGTTTAATAAAATGATGGAGTGTAAATCCATACAATCTATACGAGGTAAATAAACATTCCTTTTTCACGTTTAAATGACAGAAAAATGCCTTTAGCAAAAAAATTACAAGATGGTTCCTTTGAAAACATTTGTAAATGTAAAAAAGGTAAAATTTATTTAAAAAATAATTTTAAAAACATTTTTAATGTTTTTTAATTAAAATATATTTTAGAAGAAAATATTTAATCTAACATAAGAGAGATACAAAGTCCGTTCTTCTAAAAAAAATTCTAAACCATTTTGTGTACCAATGACTAAAAAAATGGTAATAATACCTAAAAATGGTCACGAATAACCAGAGGATAAAAAATGAAAAATTTTATTGAACAATGGTAATATAATCCCCTTGAATGGAAATTCCATTAAATGATTGTTAATTTTTTTTCTGATGAAAATAATCTTTATACATTGCAAATTGTCTCATACAACATTGAAATATTTTAAATCGTAATATGTAACACCCATGGTTTTTATAGATTTTGTTTGATTAAATTAATTTTTCATTTATTTTATTAAATATAATAAGTCAATTATTCCATTAACATAGAATTAAATTGACATATGTTACATAGAACAACGAGTTAGAATATGTTACATGGAATAACGACTTGGCGTTCGTTACAAACAACAATTATGTTTCAACAAAACATAATTCTATTATTATAATTATTAAAATGAAATATTTATAACATAACTGTTAAAATTAGTAATATGAATAGTAATAACTAATTTAAAAATATTTTTTATAATGTCTTATATAATTAAAACATATTGATAATGAAAGATATAATTTTTTTTGATGTCCTTATATGTTTTTGAATAATAATTTCTCAAAGAAACTACTTTTTAGGACCATTTTTGAAAGATAATAAAATTAATTTTTATAACCATTTAGATATTGAATCTGATAAATTTAACTTCATTTTTTTAATTAATCATTTTGAAAATATCATTGGGAGATTTTTTGTATTTTTTAGAGAAACATCATTTTTATATGAATAGTAAAAAATACCCGTTTTAGATTCAAAAATGAATTTTATCTAATTTATTTATAAGGTTAAATTATATTTTAGGATGGTTTAAATTTATAATTGGATAAATTTTTATCAATTAATAAAATATTGTTCATTGATATGAATTTCACATTGAAATTGGATATAAAATCTTTGCAAAAATTTGAATATGTTTATTTTGAAAATCTGCATTGTTGACTCGACTACAGAAACAAATTTAAATTTATTTCTACCAGTTATGAGATTATAATTTTTAAAAATGGATTCTATATTTAGAATAAGAATAATTTATAATGTATAAAAGGTCAACATATTTTTTTTACTAAAATCATTAGTGAATGTAATTAAAATTAATAACATCGATTAAGTTAAAATTATGCAAAAATACGGACTAAACCTTAAATTTAAAACACAAAACGAGATAGAAACCTCTCTAAAACCCATTTTATGGCCATTAATTGTCTAGAAAACCGACATTATTCAGTTTGGTTGGGTTTTTATGAATTTTGTAAGGTAAACACTTGGGCACACCTAACTTGTTTTCATAAATGCCTTGCTAGTCCTTTCTTTTCCCTATAAAACTCAACCACCTCTCCCTATTCGTAACACATCAAAAAACACATAGGATTGGAAAAGAATATAATGATTAAATTCCCAAATTACCTACCTTCCTCTTATAAGCCTTCCATTTTCCATAAGGCATTCCAAGGAGTCCTTTTGGAACAAACCAAAGGTGTTACCCGATTAAGAGGTAACATCTTCTATTATGTTCCTTTAATTTATTTCCATTATGCACCACTACTATATAATTATTCCATTATTTTATATCAAAAATATAATCATAGATATAAAATTATTAATTTTATAATTCGGTTTTAACATACACTTCTACACACAACAATATAATGGGCAACATACATACTATTCCTGGGTACAATGTACTACCGCCACACTAAATGATGATTATCCATTTTTAATTTAATACCTCTCATGGTGGAAATTATGATGGAAAATATATTTATATATTTAATATATTATATTTATTTTTTCTTTCATATTCATTATTTTTTACAACACATATCTTTTTATATTCCACTTGGTGTAAATACAATAATTTTGTTTTAGGAAGTGTGAACTACCACCCCCTCAAAATGATGTGATTCATACAAACATTACATGGAATTTATTAAGGATAAGTTTGGTGAACATATATGATATAAATGATATAATAAGTATACTATAATAGTGATATATATATAAATATATACATATATATATGTCATTTAATTTTCTTCTTTGAATACAATAATTTAAAAATAAAAACAACGTTCGTGCGTACGTACGACTTACCGTCTCCATGAATGGTGTAATATATTTAATAATTATATATTATATATATTATTATAATATAAATATATTGAATATAATTAATATTTATATCAATGATTATATTCTAGAAATCTTGATATAACTATAAGTACCAATGATATAATGAATTAAGAGAGAAGAAAAAATAAATCCAATATTACCCGAAGCGTAACCTTAAACTGTATTTACTAAAACGAGGGTAACATAAAGTCATAATAAATCTATGGAATTAGATATTAGAATACAGTTTTGTAAAACATGTATAATAAATTTATAATTTTTATACCAGAGTATTTAATGAGTTTGACGAGAGTAAAGACACAAGGTAATGGAATCTCATATCACTTTTATTTCTGTGAGATATATGCCATAATAACCACTAAATTAATTTTTGTGGTGTATATAATTCCCATAAATGTATTATATTCCTATTATTATTAAAATTATTTTTATTCAAATATATATTTTTTGATATTTTCTTCATTCAGTTTATGTTACAAAAGCTACCAAATGGGTAAAATAGTTCTGTCTCAATTTACCTTCTTTGGGACTCATGTTTTCTACACACCTTATTTATTTTTCAAGATGTATGTACATACATTTAACATGTTATATCATGAATTTACTTCTTTTCATGATATTTTATTGTAAGTTAAATTCCATTTTATTTTATGTAGAATATGATTCTATATTACTGTGTTGTAAGAGTTTATTAAAAAAATGTAATTACTTTTCGAGATAATTTATGTTTATGATTTATTTGATGAAATATTATGATTCATCCCAAAATATAACTAACAGATTTTTATTCTCCTATTGTTATTCATTATATATTAAGATATTTATGAATGTGTTTTAGGGAATCCAATCATTACCCTCTCTTCAGTTAGAAATCTATGTTCCTTCAAAACTATGTTCTCTAAAAAAGTTTTCCAAGAATATTGTACCATTATCCTATAATAATAAAAATAAATTTTTAACCTTTTTTCGTATTATGAATCTTTTCAAAGGAATATTATTATCTCTTTCCAAATAATGGATTATTTAAACCTTTTACACTAAAAATTAATACTCGTTTTACCTCACATGACACGTATGAATTCGCCATTAATTATTTATTTGAAGCATTATTTTCATTTTGAAATGGATAATTTCTACGAATATTTTTAAAGTTAATTTTTCCATAAACATTTTTCACAATTTTTTCAAGATTCCTTTATATTTTTTCAAAGAAAATTGTTTTCAAAATGTTTTCAAACCTTATTTATAATTTTTCAAACTATTTTCAAAGAAATAATTTTCAAAAAATTATCATGATTTTGTTAAAATTATTCAATGTTTTTTTTCAATGAATTTTTTCTAAAAATGTTGAGAAGATTATTTTATATGTCTTCAAGGAAAAGTTTTTTCAAATTATTTCATTAATTATTTAAATGTTTTAATGGTATTTTATATGAAAAATATTTTCAAATCGTTTTATGTATTAAAAAACATTCTTCAAATAAGAAAAGATGTTTTTTTCAAGAAACATTTTTGAAATATACATCAAAATTATTTTCCATCTCAGATAACATCCGTTGATTTTACTAATGATTTTATTGGTAATTATCTAAACGTTCCATTGATATTATTTATTTGAATGAGTTATGCATAATTTCACAGTCTTAATGGAAATTGTTTCCATTTAACAATTTATATGTATATGAAATATGTTTCCATTTCATGGGTTATATATTTATGAAATATGTTTCTCTTTCATAGGTTATTCTTTTTATTAAATCATTGTAAAAGGTGTTTATTTTTACACATGTTATAACATGATTACATGTATATGAAAACCATTTCATTTTATTGATTCTGATTTGATTTTACATGATTTTGTGGAAGATGCATGTACGATTTAATTATGAGAAGTGTGGACCTATATCTCCCTCAAATGTATTGGGTAAAGATTTATATCACATAAGATATACATTCTTGGAATGAGATATGAACCCGATTTAGTGTTACAGGTCTAGAACGAGAAATGATATTGGTTCAGTAATATAGGGCTAGAATGAGTAGTGAAATCGGTTCAGTTATATATTTCTTGAATGAGGTGCGAACATAGTTCAGTAAACATCCTTCTCCTCTAATATGGCCTTAGTCGTGATTCCTTGACTACTATGGGAGTCATTATATATTCTATGAGTCTACCAAAATTCCAAGTTTTATTATTATTTTTTTCAATCAGGGATTATGTTTATTTTTTATGAATGATTCATGTCTAATAAACTACCAATATTTATTATGATATTTGATATGCATGTTATAATCCTCAAATGCAATGATCAATTTCCATACCATTTTGTTCATGTTATGCTTATGCGTTTTCCTTATTTTCCTTCATTAATAATCTGAGATGACCCATTTCTTATGTTTCCTTTCCCCATGTTATGATGAAAGGATTATGTAGAAGTACTAAAGTTGGAGTTGATTGAGGGAGATATTGAATATCTTTCACCGTGATAATAAATTTTGATTCCATGTTTCCAAATACAGTAAACTATTTTGGTCCTCAAGCATGTATTTTTGGTATGTACTGAATATTTGTCTAAAATGATGTAATATCAATGTATGTTAGGACTATTTCATCATAGTTGGTATCAAAGAACGTTTTAGTAAATATTGGAAATTATGATGATAAATATTTATTTATACCCCTATGTATATTTCTTGATATATGTTTAGGGATATCTCTAAGGGTATGTATAAGGATGATTTAAAATTTAGGAAAATGTCCAAGAATTTGGTTAAATGATATAGTATGTGGTTTCATAGAAATAAATCCATATTTGGATAACACAAGTTGATGTGGATCGAGAACAGATTTACCTAGGATTAGAAACTCCAACATGATGTTATGGTACTGATTTGGGGTAATCAAGTAAATGGAAACATGCCTTGCCACACACCCAGGTTAACAGTCCCAAGGGATATAAATCAGTAATTGAAAATATCTTAACGAGCCATTGTGATGTATTTAAATATAATTTGATTATGAATAACTTTGGATAGACCAAGTGTGTTTTCCATTAAAATGTATGTGTTATTATTTAGACATCATATAAGTAATTGTTTATGATTGTGTGGTTTTATTCTAGGATATGTGTTTCTCACCCCATGGTTTCTAGTTTCAGTTAATGGAGGAAACTAGAATGAGCTAGTTTAACATTGATTCTTGTGGAAACTCTGGTCATTATGATCTATGAAATTGGATAATAATTAAAGAGAAAGATACGGAGAATATATTGATTTATCTATTGCAATATATGATTAAAAATGTGAAGATTTGGTTTATAAATAACACATCACATAAGGGGAATATGTAATTTTATAAATTATCAAATTATAAGTAGAATAGCGGAAAGAATATTTGGCTTCCTATGTGTCAAGAATAAGGGAAAAAGAACCTTGGGTAATACTTAAAATTGATGAGAATATTTTATCACTGTGGGAAAAAGGTTCATAGAGTGATGAATTTTCAAGGAGTTCAATTTATCAACTTTAGAGCACATTGTCATAACCCAACACAATTCCCAAACATAAAAAATTAATTCTAAACCAAGGAAGGACCTATTACATTATAATTATTAATGTGAATGTATTTTTGTACTTTTCTATTTGGATCCATGAATTTTGAATGGTGAATTATATAAGGATTATTCAGTTTATGTTTTTCTCTAAAGATTTTCATGAATATGTTGACTAGTTATAATGGACAAGAAAATTGATTCATTATAAAGGTGATATTTGTAGTAAACTATATGTTAGGGGAAATATAACCCTTAATGTATTCATAATATTAAGATAATTATTTTTTTAAGATACATGATGGATATAAAGAAGTGAATTGGACGATACTAATTACCCAGTATCTGATTATTTATTGATTCAAAAAGTTGTCTTTTTCATCATTGAAGTTGTTTATAAATTCATTTATTTATGAAATATATCCATTATTCATTGAAATAATGAACAATTCATGTTTCCAAAAAGGATTTACGGTAGTTCAGGTTATTACCATATTTCAAGAGAATATTTGATGACGGTATGCACTTGTTTGGGATGTGACGACAAATTGATACTTTGACTTTTATGGGGGATAAATTTTATGCTGATTTAGTTTCATTCTTCTTATATTGTTGGATTTTAAGATTTTTTAAGGGTTATAAGGTTAACCACATATGAAAAGATTATGTTAATCTTTTAATAGAGTTAGTGAGATTAATGTGATATCTCACCTTATGAGGATTTATGCATGTTGGATAACCTTTTCTAAAAAAATTTATGAGATGTCAATTGAAGGAATATGTAATGAATTATTATTATATTTATATATCTCATTAAATATTTGTTCTTCAGGAATGAAAAATTCAT
Organism: Viscum album; assembly: GCA_963277665.1. NCBI lineage: Eukaryota > Viridiplantae > Streptophyta > Magnoliopsida > Santalales > Viscaceae > Viscum > Viscum album. The sequence goes on along the minus strand of OY728132.1, from coordinate 321,935,516 downwards.
TATCATTCCCTATAATAAGTGATGAAGTGGGAATTGATCAAGGGAAAACTAAATGGTGAGATGGTAGATATGAAAATGAAAAAAATCAAGTGAGTATGTATCCATAGGATCATTGATAGTAAAATAATAGCTCAAATCTTGGAAAAGTTTATTGAAAAATATTTTTCCTTGAATGTTTATTCCCTTAGATCATCGTAGGTTTATCATTTTGTGATCACCCACTTCTGCTGATCAATGTTCTCTATCAATCTATATCAGAGATTTATTATTATTATTTTATATGTAAATGTTTTAATTTCCCAAATATGTTCCCTTATATGTAAGCCCAGTTATATGTTACATTGGATAACCATTATGTTTTAAAATTTCCCTTTTCAATGGGATTTTTAGTATCCATTTTTATGATGTGGGTTTCTATGAATAAAACTATTGATATGGTATAGAGAATGATATTCTCTTTAGATACCAAATGTAGGATCAATTGATTCTCAATATATAAGAGGGGTGAATTTTATACTTTTAAAAATTCTTTTGGATCTTTTAAAGATGTTAATGTTTAACAAAGTTAAACAAGAAAAAATTCACAAAGCCTCTAGTTCTATAAACAAGCTTGAATCTGGTAAAGTGATTCCAAGAAAGAAACTCCAGAAAGATGGTTCCGAAAAATAAAACTTAATGAAAGTTTACAAAGATAATGATTCTACCGTAAAGCATATAGAATCTTACTAAATCAGAGTACATGTATAAGAAAGTATAAGACAGTTATACTTTCCACAATAATCAAAAATGCAGTGGAAAACTTTTAACAAAACAAGTAACAAGTAGTAAATCTATTAACCCAAAGAGAAGCGTATCCAAAATCCTTGGATAAAGGTCTCATGATTTATACTTTCAAGAAATTATGTCTTACCCACACCAGGGTAAGCCCTCGATACGAAGATCAGAGTATGTATTGTTATCCCTGCAAGCCCTCAACTATAAGGTAATCGACACCTCTGTCTTCCTCAGCAAGGAATCCCTCAACTTCAAGGTAGTCGGGACCTCTGTATTCCTATCCCCGGAAGTCCTTGAATGTAATCAGAAACATTTGGAGTCGCAAAAAGAAAATCTAAACAAGGTGATCAGTACGCACTAAGCATGAGAGTATCTATCTAGAAATCACTACAACAAAATGTAATCTCTAGAGTCATAGATCAATTTAGAAAGTATTGAGCTCTTTCATAATTTTTTTTATAGGCACAACTCCAATGGTCGGATCCCTCCTTCAACGGTCATATTTTTCCATGAATTTTGGAATGACCTATACACATGTCACTCAAACAATGGTTAGTAAGTAACTGAATGCACGACATCGTTTTATAACCAATACAAGTGTAAGAAAAAATATTGTTACATAACCAAAATCAAATATTCAGAATGTATGAATATAAATTTTCTAAGTCTAAAAAAACAAACAAGGTGTCTAAAATACAAAGATATTAGGATTATGTTTTCTAAGGAATTTACAACCTGAACTGAAAAAGTTTGGAGTCAGATTTCATGAGAATTCAAAGTCAGAACATATAAGGTTTGGAGTCTGAATTAAATAGGATTCGGAGTCAGAATTCAGAAGATTTTAGATTCTAAATTCAGAGAACTCGATGTCAGAACTCATACGAGTTCAGAGTCTAAAGTCAAAAAACCCAGATTCAGAACTCATAAGAGAACAGAGTCTGAATTCATAGAACTCGGAGTCAAAAATCATAAGATTTCGGAGTCTGAATTCAGAGAACTCAGAGTCAGAATTCAGATCCTGAAAATAGAATTCTTTTTATCTAAGTATTATATGATTCCGAGGTTTTAGATATGAAACTGAATTTTACACATAGAAAAGATAATGAACAATGTAAAACATGGTGAGGATAATTTTCCTAGGGGAAGGAAATTTTCCTTATATAAGTAAAACATAGAGTATATAAGATTTTCCTTAAGACAAGTTGTTTGTGATTTTCAAAAAAAAGAAAGAATTGTAAAGTCATAAGGAAACCTTATTGACTCGACAATCTCCCCCAAGTATGAAGGAATGAAAAAAATAATAAGGAAAACCTTATTGACTCAACAATATATCCCATTTTGGAAAGCACAAACATCCTTACAAGAAAGAATATAAAGACTTAGAAAATATTTTTCTAGACTTTGAAAAAAAACTTATATCCCTTTACACATGGACCATGATGAATAAGACTAACTCCCCCTTAGGCTTTGGAACTCTAAGGACCATATTCTAGATTTATGGAATAAGCTTTTTCATAATCTTGAATACAGAAATATTTGTAATGAAAACTCCTCCTTAGATAAACTCCCCCTTAATTATGGATATTTCTTCTTTACTTGGTATTATTTTTTTCCTTTCTCTCCCATTAGGATTTTCAAAAAGAATATGAGGGAATGGAAAAGAAATTATGGTACCTAAATGATTAGTACATCACATCCAAAAGGCAATAAACCAGAATCTGTCATTATGATTAGAATGAATTTTTAAAAGGAAATGAATACAACAAAAGATCAGATTGGAACAAAGTTATCCTTCCATTTCCTTCGGAATCAACTTATTGACTATATTCTTAATATTTTTGAGCTTCTTATGATCTTCCTCCACTCGCTAAAGAAGCTGATCATCATTAACAACTTTCTTCTATAAATCCTTGATTCTTTTTTCCTGAGACCTAAGACCCTCTACCTGAGATTTCAGGAATTCCTCCTTCTTAACCAGCATTTCTTAAATCTCAATCTGAAGATCTCTTTCTCTCTTCCAGCTTTGGGAAACTGAATATAATTTCCCATTCATATCCTTCAGTTCTTTAATCTAGGTATTTTGTTCCAAAGCTAACTTTTTTTCAAAACTAGTTGTAAGATCTTTGATCCTTACACCTTCAATGTCAAAAGCCTCTTTGACACCATCTTGGAATTTATCAAATTATCTCAAATCATTAACTTTCCTCTTTGACTAGCCAACCATTTTCTTATAGGACCTCTTGTGGGATTTGTAGTTAATGAAAACATTCTTGAAGTCAGCCTCAATCTTGAAAAACATTCTCCATACTCATGGACACTAAATCTGATTTCTGATTAAGTGTGTGTTAAAGCATCTGGAATCTAGATTCTATGCTTGTGAAAATCGGAATGGCATCAACCAACATCTTCAATGACTGGAAAACAAAATCATTTCCTAGAGATGATGATTCTGAATCTAAGACTTTTTTAGGCGAGGGTTCTTTCTCTAGATCAGAAAATCTCCTATTTGAAGATTCACCAGCTTATTTCTTATTTATAACCGATTTTAGTGTCTGTATCAACAATCACCTATTTTACTTTATCAGTTCTTGGAATGAAATACTCATCTAGAGACTCATGTTCGCTATCAGACAGCTGAACAATCTTATCTTCATCTACGTTTTCTTTCTGAGCTCCTACCTCAGCATCTTCAGGATGAATAAAATGACAATTGTAACTCGCTTCCTCAGACAGCTTGTTGACTTCATCTTCAGCCTTGTCATCTAAACCAGGAGTAGAAATCTTTGAAGATTCATCCTGAGAGGTTTGGAATGAAAACATTTCGGATGGACTTTACTTCTCATGAAATTCTTCCACTTACTTAATGAAATCAGTTGTGTCATCATTACATTCAACTTCTTCCACTTCTTCAAAAACATTTTCTCCTTCTTTTTCTTGGTCTTTTTCCAGAGTGAGATATTTCTTAACTGGAGTCTCAGGTAAATCCTCTACTAATAAAGATTCTTGTACATGGATATTCTCTGAAGCTTTCTCAGTATCCCTCAGAAGGGATTGAACAATTTCAGTCTTAGAAATATTCTTCTTTTGTTTCATTTCATTAGATTTCTTCTCAAGCTCATCAACAGTCTGATCATTCAAAGACTTTGCTTCTGTAGGATCCAAACCAAACTGTGTCTCTCCTTCCTTCTGATTTTCTTACCTTCCTTCAATTTTTCTACAGCCTCATTTGGGTATGATTTCTGCTTGTTAGGTTTAGGAGGTGCGGATTGAGATTCCTTAGCTTTTTGGGTTTTCTCTTATTCATCCTATTCCTTTAACTTCCTCTTCATTCCTGCCTTTTTGGATTGTTCAACCACCTATTTCTTCTTCAGAAATGCTTCAGCTTCATTCTCTAGTAGGTCATAAAATTCTCCAAAGTCTTTAGGAAATCCAATTTTCATCCTCTTTAGGGTACCATCACTGACTATAATGACATTTAAAATTATAGGATTTAAACTGCAAGGGATTTTAAAATATTATAGACACCGAACAATCAACTTAGAAAGAATAGTCAGGTATATGATAATCTGAGCCTTTAGATTTCCATTTTTGATATTCTCAATCGTAATCAAAATATGATTAACCAAATTAACCTTCCTCAGGTTAACCAGGAAGTCTAGGATATAAATATCACTCTTCTTGAATGTGTCCTTGTCACCTTTTCTCAGAATGATAAATCCTTGAACCCATAATTCAAGGATCTGATTATTTATAGAGAGTTGAGAAATCTTCGTAGTCATTACATCAGTAAGACCAAGGCTCTCCGTGGATTTCACCTTTACAAATATTCCATTGACATCCAACAACTTGTGGGAATAAAACTCAACTTCCCCTTCATATGGAATTCCAACCAAGCTAGATTAATTTGTATATGAAAGAGAATAAGACTTACCATAGCTCATAAAATAAAACTTATCTCTGCATTCGTCCATGAAGAAACTAACTAATTCATAAAACTCAACAAGAAAATCCAGATAAACCAAATCTTGATCCCTTGGATTTGATATACAGACACTCTCTCAATAATTGAGTTTGACATTCTTCGATATTATAGAATAATACTTGTTGAAAAAGTTCAGATGCACCAACCTTTCTCAATATACCTACCACTCTATTATTGGCTTGATAGTATAAAAATCTTTATAATAGGATTATTCTACAGACATTCGGATTTGAGAAAACTCTAAGAAGTTTGTAATGGGCTTAAGTAGAGTGGAAGTACTTTAGCACGCGAGAGCTTGAGAATCAATGTTGGAAAACCATCGGTGGGTCCTTTATATAGGCACTTTATGTGACGATTCATCTTCAAAACTCAATCCAATGGATGAAAAAAAATTTGATCAGATATAAAGATTGATATGATAGCTGCAAGGAAAACTCATATATGATCTTTTGAGGTTTTTTTAAATGAAAACATTCGGGTTTAAGGAAAAGAGAATCTGAAAAATTTAAAAACAAAATATATTACCTGTAAGTAAAGTATGATTACGAAAACTCAGGAAGGGAAACATACCTTTAAGATTACTAGGAAGATTATTCGTAATGGGAAAAAAATTCTTCTTGAAGAACTTTAGATTCCAAAAAATTTGATTACAAAAAAATTTGAAAATCCACATTACAAAAAATTTGAAAAACATCATTACGAAAAAATTTGAAAAACATCATTATGGAAAATTTTAAAAACATTACAAGAAAATGTACTCCCCATGTGAAAATGAGTTTATTAATGTAAGGAGATTTGTTTCAATAGAATGTTAACAAGGAATATCACCTTACAGTTATCATTCCCAACTTCTGTTTAATGTATTCAAATATATCTGAGGGTAAAGATTTTGTGAAAATATCGGCAAGTTGATCTTGTGTTCCGATAAACTAAAGAATCATATGCCCTTTTTTGTAGGATCTCTAAGAAAGTGATACCTATAATATTTGTATTTTGCATGAGAGTGATGTGCATGGTTTTTCCATAAAGCAATGGCACTAGTATTATAACACACAATTTATGTTTTGGTAAAACTCCTACCATATTCTGTGAGTGTGTTTTGCATCCACAACACTTGAGCACAACAACTTCCAGCTGCTAAATATTCAGCTTCTTCTGTGGAAAGTGATACATAGTGTTTCTTCATTCATGAACAAGAAAATAATGAATCTCCTAAGAAATTACATGTTCCAGATGTAATTTTTCTATCCATTCTACACCCACCAAAGTCAGCATCTGAAAAAAATTTCAAAGAAAACAAAATTCCAGAAGTGTAAAAGAGTCCAAGATACATGGTTCTCTTTAAGTAGTGAAAAATTATATTCACTACATTTAAATGGGATTTTTAGGATTGGATTGATATCTTGCACATAAGCAGACTGAAAACATTAAGTCTGGATGACTAGTTGTCAAGTAAAGTAGACTTCCTATCATACTTCTAAAAGATGTTTGATCCACTGGTTTCCCAGCTTCATCTAGATAATGTGAATTTGAGGTACCAATGGGAGTACTTATACTCTTAGATCTGTCAAATCTGTACTTTTTAAGAAGATCTTTAATACACATATGTTGGGATATATAGATTCCTTCAAGTTTTTGAGAAATTTGGAAACCAAGGGAAAATGGTAACTCACCCATCATACTCATTTCAAACTCATATTTCATTATATCCACAAAGGAAACAGTTAAATATTGCTGAGTTGAACAAAATTTAATGTAATCAATATAAATTTGAACAATAAAAACATCTTTGTTGTCATTCTTTATAAAAAGGGTTGGATCTGCATTTTCTTTAACATAATTATTTTGAAGAAAAAATCATGTAAGTTTATCATACAAGCTCAAGAGTCTTTCTTAAGTAAACACAATGTGTTGGTAAGTTTATAAACATGTTCAGGTTGTTTTGTGTCTTAAAAATCAATAGGTTGTTCAACAAAAACATCCTCTTGAACAAAATCGTTAAGGAAAGCACATTTCACATCCTTTTTAAAAAGTTTTAAGTTGACGAATGCTGCAAAGGAAAGTAAAATATGAATAGATTCAAGTCTAGGTACTGGAGCATAGTTTTCTTCATAGTCAATTCATTCTTGTTGATTATAGCTTTTACAAAAAAATCTTGATTTATTTCATACTATTATTCCATTTTCCTCACAGTTATTTCAGAAGACCCATTTTACACCAATGATAGAAGTTTCCCTAGGTATTTCAACTAGGGTCCAGAAATTATTCTTTAGAATTCATTTACCTCATATTACATAGCTTTTATCCAATCATCATTACATAAAGAATCATCAGTTCTTTTTTGTTCTAATTGGGAATGAAATGCTATATGTTATACTTTATTTCTTAAGGAACTTCTAGTCCTTAATGGTTGATTCAAATCACCAATGATACTATTACTATGATTATTTTTAGAAACAACTCATTTGGGTTTTGTAAAACCTGTTCACCCACATAGGGTAGGAAATATTCTGGGGGAAATGCATCAGGAACATTTTCTTGGGCATCTTTTTTATCAGAAGGATCTTCTAACAAAGGTTTATAATAAATTTTTGATAACTCATCCAAAGATGTATGTTGGGTTTGTTTAAAAATAAAAGGATCTATTTCATCAAATTTAACATGTACCGTCTCTTCAATAGTACAAGTGTTTTTATTGAAAAATATTGAAGCCTTAGAAGTTGTGGAGTAGCCTATGAAAATTCCTTCATCATATTTTGGTGAAAATTTGTTTAGATTATCTTTAGTATTCAGAATGAATACCTTGCAACCAAAAACTGTGAACTAGGAATGTCTAGGTTTTCGACTATTCCATAACTCATAATGAGTTTTATTAAGAAAAGATCTAATCAAAACACGATTTATAGTATAACAAGATGTATATACAGCTTCAGCCCAAATTTTTTGGCTATAGGATATTCACTCAACATGGTTCTTGTTATATCTTGAAGAATTTTACTTCTTCTTTAACCAACACCATTTTGTTGAGGTTTTCTAGGTGCTGAGAAGTTATGAGTAATGCCTTTTCAACTACAAAAATATTCAAAATCAGAAATTTGAAATTCTCAACCATAATCACTACGAATAGTTATCAATGGAATGTTTTTTTATATATAACATGGGCTATAAATATTTTGAAATAAGAAAAATATTCATATTTGTTTTCTAGAAAAAATACATCCTCATAAATCTAATGTAATATTTAACTAAGACAAATACATAATACTTTCCTCCAATGCTTCTAGTTTGTGTTGGACCAAAAAGAGCCATATGTATTAACTGTAATTATTCAGTATTTGAGTCTTCACTGACTAATTTAAAACTAGATATATGTTTCTTTTCATATTAATAAGGATCACAATCTTTTAAAGAATAAAATCTAAGCTCTGGAATATCGTTAACTATTCTTTTCTTAGAGAGTTTGCATAGTTTTCTAAGGTTACAATTTCCTAACATTATATGACCTAACCAAGAATGATCTTCCATTGAACTAAGGAAAGGTATGTCTTGGCTCCTATGGTCTTCTATGTTTAGTGTGTATAAATTCTCTTGCCTATTGGCAGAAAGAATAAATTCTTCCTTGGAATTGTGTACCAAGCACTTGTCATTCCTAAAATACACAAGGTAACCTTCGTCACATAATTGAATTATGCTAATGAGGTTGTTATTAAGACCCTTAACAAATAAAACATTTTAAATCAATGTTTTTCCATGAAGAAAGATGTTACCTATAACAATAATTTCTCCCTGAGCATTATCTCCAAAAGTTACTTTTTCTCCTTTCATCATGATAATCTTTTCAAATTAGTTTGTTTTACCAGTCATATGTCGGGAACATCCACTATCCATGTACCATATATTGATATTGGTACTGTCCCTACTTTCATGAAAACAAAAGAGTTAGACATTCAGAACTCAAACTTTCTTGGATCTAGAAATTTTAGAGAGAAAAATTTTAGGCACCCACATTTTCTTAGAAAAATAAGCTTTATGAAATCCAAAAGAATGAGTTTTGTTTGTTGAATTTTTTTTGCCCAGTGCCCACTATAGTGAAACGTAGTGCATAATAGAGCAATTTTAGGAATAAATATTTGTTACTAAAAATTGGTTTAGAACTAGTAAAACCAATACCAAAACTATTCCTTAGAGGTTGGATTTGAGAATACACCTTATCAAAATTTTCCTTACCTAAGGTAATGTTTTAAAAACACTTATCATGGAAAAAAAATTCGGATTTCTGTCTGATAACTATGTTCTTATCTTAAAAAAAATTTGGTTTGGAACGAGAGTTAGGCTTGAAAATATTTTTCTTAGAAATTATATTTTCTAGATCCTTATAATGTTTATCCTTCTCAGAATTTACATTCTCATGATTTCTTGAAATACTTGCGAAATCAATGGTTTTATGATCTATATCTTTTGAATGATCTGATATTTCCTTAGTATGAATTGAAATCCTTAAAAAAAATTTATCAAGATTCATTTGAGTTTAGAATTCTCATTCTCAAGGAGCATAACAATCCTAGAAACATCTTCATAGGAAGGTAAATTATTATCTTCAACAAATGAAGATTCTTTATCCGAAGATTCATAATATTTTTCATTACTATAATTCATATTTAAAGAATCATTGGTCAATGATTTAGCATTGTTTACCTTAGACATTAAGAAATGATTTTCAATAGGTAGTCTGGATATTAGACCATGATTCTTATGTCCATATGATTCGTAATTTGATGATTCATCTGAAGTGTCACCACCACCGGCACTCCATGTGTGATTATCATTCAAGACATTCATATCTTTAGCATTGTAGTAATTCTTTCTATTTCTCTAAGAATGACTTTCCTTTATTTGTTTTCTTTTATGCATTGGAAAACCAGGCCTTATATGTCCAGATCTCTTGCATTCATAACATGTGACATTTGAGTCATTCTTATCTTTCCTTTCTTTCTTCTTATATCTAGATTGAAATTTATTCTGTCAAACTATCTTGTTAATCCTTCGAGAAAAGATTGTGTAACAGCCCAAGATTTTATGAAAACTATTCTTTTTAATTTTATTAATGTCTTGTGTTGTATGCTACACCAAAAGAATCTTGCACGACACGCATCCTTGACTTGCCTTGAATTACACGCAATCGCGACCTTCCTCGATAGCGTGTGTAGTACGCAATAACGAGTTTCATTAAACAAAAATATGCTATTAAAATATTATTAAAACTAGCCGTTATGAATAGTAATAACCACTTTTTGAAATTTTGTATATTTTATTTTTCAAAATGGAATTAATTTCTGGATTCGTAATATCGAAATTATCTTAGGGTGAAATTTTGGTACTTTTCGGATAAGTTTCATATTCTGATGAATAGTGAAAATTACTAGATTATAATTAAAAACAACTTTTTTAATAGAAATAATTAATAGTGATAAATCATTAAATTGAGTGGTTTTAAATTATATTTAGAATATATTTTTACAATTTAATACGATGTTGGTCATTGGATGTAATTTCACATTTAAACCAGACATTATCAAGTGTCAATCTTTTGGTAGATATTGTTTCTTAAAAACACGCTATTTGTTTCAACAGCGGGATTTAATTATAAAATTAATTAATGCAACTTCTATGTTATGAATTTGGTAAAATAGACTTCATTTTTGAATTCGGAATATGAAATATAGCTTAGGATGAAATTTTGGTATTTTTCTGAAAACATTCAATTTTTGATGAATAGTGAAACCACTAAGTGGTAGGTTAAAAATTGATTTTTGCATAAAACTGAATTTTACCGATTCTGTGAATGGAATTTCAAAAATCCGACAGACACGGTTAATATCAAGGACTAAAATGTGGTTCAATGAGATGAAAATAATTTTTGGTGAATAGTAACTTTTTAATTTTTTTACCACGGTTAATAGTAAATAGGGTAACTAAGGGTAAATATGATATTACTATTACCCTAACACATGTCCTAATTCTATTGGATAAGTGTAATTCGACCAAAAACAACCTTATGAATATAATATGACCATTTAGCCCCACTTGGATTAGATTATGACATTTAATATTATTTTATTTAATGAATAGTTAAAATAGTTAAAATCAAAGTTTAATAACTAAAACATTTTTAATATGGGGTTATACATAAGATAAATTCGACTATAAATATTAATTTGAAAGCTAAAACGATTTCCTACATAATGATATTTTTTTTATAATTTTTAGACTTTAAATAAATTAATTTATTTATGACACAACGATGATGCAGTAATTACCCTTTTAAGGAAATATTAACATAATTGATGTTATAAATGCTCAAATGAATGTAATTTGAGACTTTTTATGAATTAAACTATTTTTCTAGGTTACTATGATATATTAGTGTTGATTTAATCAACTTGGTTCGAACATATAATTCTGTTATGACTTTCACAAAAATCATATATCAAATAGTGTCAAAATTGACACAAAATAGTTTTTAAATCAAATATTATATTATTAATTGTTATTTTATTCCTAAAAATCTAAGGTTCAACCAAATGACTTAGATAAGGATATATGTATTAATAATATACAATTTGGGGTTCGTTTGGCATGTTATAGTAAGTGTATTAACCATATAGTGAAAGAAAACAAAAAGACACGGTAAAAGTTAAATTATTTAACTTAGAGTTAAATCTAATTGATAAGGTTAAAATAATACCCTAAACTTGTCTAAATCCTATTGGTTGATAGTATTTCCACCCATACCCACTTTATCTTCGAAATAAGACCATTTGGAACCATTATAAACCCATTTTGACTTTAATATAAAATAATATTTTGAGATATTCCTAAGGTGCCCCTCTCCTCCCTTATAAAAGGACACCTCCTCCCCCTCCTCCTCACACCAATTTGAGCACTCAAGCTCGGCCAACCCCTGCCATTTTCTCCTCTCCACTTCCCTAGAATAATCCTAGAGGTCCTGGTCTTCATCAAAGACCAATATTAGTTCCCTAAGTGGAGGATTCAAAGAAGCGTTCCAAAGAAGAGGTAATATCCATTACCGATCTTTTCAATTTCTTTCTTCTTCAACTTCTTCTTCTTAAGTTGTTTCATGATAAAGTAATAACATAAGTATTACTTACATACTGATATGTTATTATAAATATGAAACAACCCTAATTCACCTTCTATCCATCCTACGGAAAAATGAAATCACCGCGCGTGCGTACGTACGAAATACCGTCTCCACGTCGTGGTGTAATCTATTTTCCACCATCACTTTACAAGGATGGGTATAATGGTGTAATGAGTAAATATTTATGATTATTATAAAGTAATATTGATACTGAAATAATATATATATATATACTCCAATACAATTCCACGATCATAGGAACGATATCATCACTCGTGCGTACGTACGGAATACCATCTCCACGATGTGAAGCGACTCGTTCTACATGATCGTCATTACATAATAATTATATAAATGAATTGAATGAATAAATATGATATATGTTACACTAAAAACATTCTGGATATAAGGTATCTATAACCTTAAAAGAAGAATAATAATTTATTCGGAAAAACACGCATAAGAACAAAAGGCAATAAAGACCCTAGTAACAAGTAACAATGAAATATTACTAACAAGAAGCTAAGAATATGACCATATATGATATCATATCAATATGTATGATTATGGAATAAGTCAATAACATTATTTAAACCATTATACAGCAGCTTCGGACACGTACAAAGAAAATCGGACCTAAGGTAAGGGAAATATCACAATCTCATTTTTATCCGAGATTGTTTATTCGTAAGTATTTACTGGGGTGTATTTTATCATCCACATCCATGTTTCATAAATATGTAATATTATTTCCATCCACCTACAAATTTTTAAATCCATTTTTACCCTTAGGTGAGTTTTTAGTAAAATAAATTAAAGGAATCTTTTGTCATTTTTCGTACGAGGTACTTTTTGACTTTTCCGACAAAAGTACGAAGAAATTTTTTTTTACTTATACAACATGAATGGATTTCTAAAACATTATTTCCAAGAAGCTTCCTTTACAAGTATTCAAGTTTATTTTTAATCAACTTCTTTTAGTTTAAAATTGTATTACATGTTAAGAAAGGAAAAGTGTTTTTGAAGTAGAATGGATATTTTCCTCAAGAATGAAGTTCAAGTATTTTATCAAAATTATTTTCCATCTAAGATAATAAAAGGGTTCTGTTTTTATCCCTATTATTACATGGATTTGATTATGTTGTGATGGAAATATTTTTATGAATTCCTTTATCTTATATGAATTGTTTTATGATGTCATGTTGTTTAAGAATCCCATTTTAATTACATGGGTTACATTATGATGTATGGTTTATGATTATGTGGCACACATAAGAAAGGATTCATTATAAGATGGGTGGGACCTATATCTCCCTCGAATGCATTGGGTAATGATTTTATATCTCATGAGATAGACATGGCTGGAATGGTAGGTTATACCGGTTCAGTGAAATAGGACTGAAACGAGGGTTACTCGATTTAGAAAGGGACTTTGTCCACTAAGATAGTCTTGGCAATGAGTCTTGACTAACAAGAAATGATTCTCTATGATTATGTGTGAATGCCACAAAGTTTCATGTTTTAAGTTATGATTATTGTGATTACATTTCACTACCATGATTTATTCCATGTTATGTAATTATGCTCTCTTTTGCAGGTTAAGATTTCCAAAATGTTATGTTCTTATGAATATGATGTGATTGATATTTCTTTTTTTTACCCTTACTGAGCATTTGAGCTCACCCTTTTATGTTTTCTTTTCCCCAGGATATAAAGAAAGGTTTTAGGTAAAAAAAGTAAGATCTTTATGGGAGATGTTGAAGATCTTTCACCACGATTAGAAGATTATATTCTGAGTTTCCAAAGACACTAAACTATTACAGTCCTTGTGTGTGTGTTTTTGTAATGTACTAAGTATTCCGCAAAATTAATGTAATGTACATGTACGTCAGGCTTCGGGTCTCTACAGTTGGTATCAGAGGAAAGGTTTAGTCAACCTTTGGAAACTAGGATGCGAAAACGTTAGTGAGATCCCTAGAGATATTTCTAAGGTATGTCTAGGGATGTCCCTAAGGATAAGTATACATATAGGATATAGTCCTAGAACTATGGTAACGATATTAGATTAAACCTAAGATGTTAGATATTGAAGTTACTCCCCCTTTATTATGATTTTTTCTCTAACCCTATTCTTTTTGTGTTTTAGAAAATGGCTGGAAACAAGATGATTCACGATAATGGAGGATATGATGGACAATGGAATGATATTATTCATAATGAAATGGGATTTGGAAGTCCAAACATAATTATTATGCCGAATCAGCAATATCATAATATGATCAATAAAGTAAAATTTGGTAAGTTTCCTGACTCGGCTAATAAGAGAAAGATGGAGTTTCATGATGATCATCGAGGAAAGAAAGTTCAATTTCCCCTATGTAATTCATGTGGGAAGAGGCATCAAGGAGAATGTTTCAAGGGAACTGGAAGATGCTTTGGGTGTGGAAAAGAAGGACACAAAGCAAGTATGTGCAAAGGAAAAGGGTCGGTTAACACCATGGATGAGGATAATGGTATTGCTACGACATCAAAAATGGTTAAGTGTTTTAAATGTGGAATGTATGGGCATTATGCAAAAAAATGCCCTAAGGGAAAGACTCATGAAGAGAATCAGTATGGTCATATGGGTAGTATTTATGTGGATGATGATGAAGAGACTACAAATGATATGTGAGATGAAAGAATTTTTGAATCTTGGTCAATGGTTTAAGAATGTTGTGGAATGATTACATGTTTATCATGTGTAATGTTGTATAAGTAATCTCATGGTACTATGGAATAAAGAGACATCTAAGGATTGTTACACTGTTATCTTTCATTGAGTTTTGAAAGTGTATGATTAATGTTACTAGTATCCATGAAAGGTTATTCAGATACTTTTGGAATGTAGATGATATGCGCATAATGAAGGGATAAAGAGAATTTAATATGTTTAATAGTATTCATGAGCTCATGATTGATATAAGTACTAAGTGATATCATGGTTTGAGGATATAGAATTTTGAGGATTTTGGTATGTGGAAAGTGTTAACTTTTAACTGCATTCATGTTTTCACTAAGGTTCAATGGGTATTCAAGAGAATACATGATTAAGGCCTTTGACTGTTTGGAATGTGACCAAGAAGACATATCTTATGATATATGGGGATCAACAACAGTATTAAATCTCTGGTAATCGTTTTCACTATATTATGAGAGTGGACTGCAGTATTATGGATAAGCCTAAAGATTAGAATGAATTATGTTGGACATAAGTTAGTATTGTTTAAGGATAGAATTTTTTTCGATATTATTGATGGGATGTTATAGTAATATAGTTTTAGAAAAAGGACAACCTTCAGGACGGGCGACAGCCCATCGCGTCGGACAAGGCTGTGGGAATCGAACCCACAACCGAAGTGCGACTGGCCTTTATCGCCTAACACTGACCTACAGGAAGTCCCTGTTTAGTAGAAACTAGTTTTATTATATTAAGCAATATGATATATGAAGTATAAGTACATTTTAGGAACCATATATGATTAATCTCACTATAGAATGAATTATGTATATTTAATAACTTTTTCTAACCTTTTTGTTTGAGACAGATGGAATGACCCGTCATTCTATCACATGATATGCTAACACTTCACGAATAACAATTTCAACTTCATTTATTTAAGATATGAAGTGGAAATTTTTAAAGGCACGAACAACAGTGAGATTGTACCAAAATAAAGTAAGTATTTATTCTAATTCAAATTCTTTAACTTTAGGGAAACGATCTTGAAAACCAAAAATGTTGTCCTAGTGCTCTTATATCTGATAAATCAGATGGTACCTTAGATCGTTACAAATCTATGGCTTTGTGATTGTTGGTTATTTCATAGCCATGTTCTCTACCACTCTCTATCAGAACATGATGGTTAGATTTCTCTTCCATATCCATATTTTCACCTATATGGAAACCCAGTGATTAGTTTATTTGGGTAATCGTTACATTTCATACTTTAGTTTTTAAAGACAAGTTTTGGTATTCCTTTTTACGATGTGGGTTTCTATTAAAGAAACTTTCGAATAGTAAACTATTTATAACCCTGACGAATTTCGAGGGCGAAATTCATTTTAAGGGGGGTAGATTGTAACAGCCCGAGATTTTATGAAAACTATTCTTTTTAATTTTATTAATGTCTTTTGTTGTACGCTACACCAAAAGGATCTTGCACGACACGCATCCTTGACTTGCCTTGAATTACACGCAATCGCGACCTTCCTCGATAGCGTGTGTAGTACGCAATAACGAGTTTCATTAAACAACAATATTCTATTAAAATATTATTAAAACTAGCCGTTATGAATAGTAATAACCACTTTTTGAAATTTTGTATATTTTATTTTTCAAAATGGAATTAATTTCTGGATTCGTAATATCGAAATTATCTTAGGGTGAAATTTTGGTACTTTTCGGATAACTTTCATATTCTGATGAATAGTGAAAATTACTAGATTATAATTAAAAACAACTTTTTTAATCGAAATAATTTATAGTGATAAATCATTAAATTGAGTGGTTTTAAAGTATATTTAGAATATATTTTTACAATTTAATACGATGTTGGTCATTGGATGTAATTTCACATTTAAACCAGACATAATCAAGTGTCAATCTTTTGGTAGATATTGTTTCTTAAAAACACGCTATTTGTTTCAACAGCGGGATTTAATTATAAAATTAATTAATGCAACTTCTATGTTATGAATTTGGTAAAATAGACTTCATTTTTGAATTCGGAATATGAAATATAGCTTAGGATGAAATTTTGGTATTTTTCAGAAAACTTTCAATTTTTGATGAATAGTGAAACCACTAAGTAGTAGGTTAAAAACTGAATTTTGCATAAAACATAATTTTACCGCTTCTGTGAATGGAATTTCGAAAATCCGACAGACACGGTTAATATCAAGGACTAAAATGTGGTTCAATGAGATGAAAATAATTTTTGGTGAATAGTAACTTTTTACTTTTTTTACCACGGATAATAGTAAATAGGGTAACTAAGGGTAAATATGATATTACTATTACCCTAACACATGTCCTAATTCTATTGGATAAGTGTAATTTGACCAAAAACAACCTTATGAATATAATATGACCATTTAGGTCCACTTGGATTAGATTATGACAAATAATATTATTTTATTTAATGAATAGTTAAAATAGTTAATATCAAAGTTTAATAACTAAAACATTTTTAATATGGGGTTATACATAAGATAAATTCGACTATAAATATTCATTAGAAAGATAAAACGATTTCCTACATAATGATATTTTATTTATAATTTTTAGACTTTAAATAAATTAATTTATTTATGACACAACGATGATGCAGTAATTACCCTTTTAAGGAAATATTAACATAATTGATGTTATAAATGCTCAAATGAATGTAATTTGAGACTTTTTATGAATTCCAATAATTTTCTAGGTTACTATGATATATTAGTGTTGATTTAATCAACTTGGTTCGAACATATAATTCTGTTATGACTTTCACAAAAATCATATATCAAATAGTTTCAAAATTGACACAAAATAGTTTTTAAATCAAATATTATATTATTAATTGTTATTTTATTCCTAAAAATCTAAGAATCGGCCCAATGACTTAGATAAGGATATATGTATTAATAATATACAATTTGGGGTTCATTTGGCAGGTTATAGTAAGTGTATTAACCATATAGTGAAAGAAAACAAAAAGACACGGTAAAAGTTAAATTATTTAACTTAGAGTTAAATCTAATTGATAAGGTTAAAATAATACCCTAAACTTGTCTAAATCCTATTGGTTAATAGGATTTCGACCCATACCCACTTTAGCTTCGAAATAAGACCATTTGGAACCATTATAAACCGATTTTGACTTTAATATAAAATAATATTTTGAGATATTCCTAAGGTGCCCCTCTCCTCCCTTATAAAAGGACACCTCCTCCCCCTCCTCCTCACACCAATTTGAGCACTCAAGCTCGGCCAACCCCTGCCATTTTCTCCTATCCACTTCCGTAGAATAATCCTAGAGTTCCTGGTCTTCTTCAAAGACCAATATTAGTTCCCTAAGTGGAGGATTCAAAGAAACGTTCCAAAGAAGAGGTAATATCCATTACCGATCTTTTCAATTTCTTTCTTCTTCAACTTCTTCTTATTCAGTTGTTTCATGATAAAGTAATAACATCAGTATTACTTACATACTGATATGTTATTATAAATATGAAACAACCCTAATTCACCTTCTATCCATCCTACGGAAAAATGAAATCACCGCGCGTGCATACGTACGGAATACCGTCTCCACGCCGTGGTGTAATCTATTTTCCACCATCACTTTACAAGGATGGGTATAATGGTGTAATGAGTAACTATTTATGATTATTATAAAGTAATATTGATAATGAAATAATATATATATATTCTTCAATACAATTCCACGATCATAGGAACGATATCATCACTCGTGCGTACGTACGGAATACCGTCTCCACGATGTGAAGCGACTCGTTCTACATGATCGTCATTACATAATAATTATATAAATGAATTGAATGAATAAATATGATATATGTTACACTAATACCATTCTGGATATAAGGTATCTATAACCTTAAAAGAAGAATAAGAATTTATTCGGCAAAACACGCATAAGAACAAAAGGCAATAAAGACCCGAGTAACAAGTAACAATGAAATATTACTAACAAGAAGCTAAGAATATGACCATATATGATATCATATCAATATGTATGATTCTGGAACAAGTCAATAACATTATTTAAACCGTTATACAGGAGCTTCGGACACGTACAAAGCAAATCGGACCTAAGGTAAGGGAAATATCACAATCTCATTTTTATCCGAGATTGTTTATTCGTAAGTATTTACTGGGGTGTATTTTATCATCCACATCCATGTTTCATAAATATGTAATATTATTTCCATCCACCTACAATTGTTTAAATCCATTTTTACCCTTTGGTGAGTTTTTAGTAAAATAAATGAAAGGAATCTTTTGTCGTTTTTCGTACGAGGTACTTTTTGACTTTTCCGACAAAAGTACGAAGAATGTTTTTTTTTACTTATACAGAATGAATGGATTTCTAAAACATTATTTCCAAGAAGCTTCCTTTACAAGTATTCAAGTTTATTTTTAATCAACTTCTTTTAGTTTAAAATTGTATGACATGTTAAGAAAGGAAAAGTGTTTTTGAAGTAGAATGGATACTTTCCTCAAGAATGAAGTTCAAGTATTTTATCAAAATTATTTTCCATCTAAGATAATAAAAGGGTTCTGTTTTTATCCCTATTATTACATGGATTTGATTATGTTGTGATGGAAATATTTTTATGAATTCCTTTATCTTATATGAATTGTTTTATGATGTCATGTTGTTTAAGAATCCCATTTTTATTACATGGGTTACATTATGATGTATGGTTTATGATTATGTGGCACACATAAGAAAAAATTCATTATAAGATGGGTGGGACCTATATCTCCCTCCAATGCATTGGGTAATGATTTTATATCTCATGAGATAGACATGGCCGGAATGGTAGGTTATACCGGTTCAGTGAAATAGGACTGAAACGAGGGTTACTCGATTTAGAAAGGGACTTTGTCCACTAAGATAGTCTTGGCAATGAGTCTTGACTAACAAGAAATGATTCTCTATGATTATGTGTGAATGCGACAAAGTTTCATGTTTTATGTTATGATTATTGTGATTACATTTCACTACCATGATTTATTCCATGTTATGAAATTATGCTCTCTTTTGCAGGTTTAGATTTCCAAAATGTTATGTTCTTATGAATATGATGTGATTGATATTTCTTTTTTTTACCCTTACTGAGCATTTGAGCTCACCCTTTTATGTTTTATTTTCCCCAGGATATAAAGAAAGGTTTTAGGTAAAAAAAGGAAGATCTTTATGGGATATGTTGAAGATCTTTCACCACGATTAGAAGATTATATTCCGAGTTTCCAAAGACACTAAACTATTACGGTCCTTGTGTGTGTGTTTTTGTAATGTACTAAGTATTCCGCAAAATTAATGTAATGTACATGTACGTCAGGATTCGGGTCTCTACAGATTGTCTAGTTCATTTACTGATTAATCACTTCTACTAGATTCAGATTGAATAACAACCTTCTTATATTTTGACCTTCTAACTCTCTCCAGAGTCTTTGATTTTATACTATTTAAAGTTATAGTAAAAATCAACACAACCATTTCCATTATTCCTCTTAATATTATTAACATCTCACTTCATTCTAGTTTCTTATTGAAGAAGTGTTCCAAAAAGTTCATCAAGTTTAATCTATATAACCTTTCTATTCTTATCAATACAAGTCCTCTTGGATTCCCACTCATTGGGAATGATGTCTATGATCTTATCCACAAGAGCTTCATCACCTAATAATTTCTCACCCATGGATTGTAAACTATTAACGGTAGTCATAAATATCTATTCCACAATACATATGGCTTCTCCATAAGGAACACACAAAACATGATATTCATCTCTGATAATGGCTCTTATAGTTTCAATAACTTTGGAAGTTTCAAAGTGAGTAACTTCAAGTTTCCTCCAAATACAATTTGCTGCTTCACAAGATGAAATTTGGATATATATATTTCTATTCATGGAAAAATGTAATGTATTGAGTACCTAATAATTCAGTAGATATTCATGTTTTTCTTGATTTTTCAATGTACTAACTTCCTTGTCATGGGTTTTATATCCTCCAGTAATTCTAACAAAATTATCAACTCTAGTATTGATAATGAATGTCTTCATGTGATCTCTCGAATATTTTTAATCATTCCCATAAAAAATTGGTAGTCTGGTAGGATTTAGGTTGTCTATGTAACCAACATTGATTCCTGCCATCTTAAAGAAAAACTATCCACAAAAACATGTTAGTAATAAATGCTTGTATACTATGAAAATATAGAACAATGAAAAACATGAGTAAGCAAAACTTATACGTGAATATAAGTATTTCAGAGACCTCATCTGATTCCAATTTTTGATATGGTATGGAGAATGATATTCTCCTTAGATAACAAAGGTAGGATCGTATGATGCTTAATATACAAGAGGGGGGTGAATTGTATACTTTTAAAAAAAATTAGAACTTGTAAAGATGGTAATGTTTAACAATGTTAAATAAGGAAAATTCACAAAGCCTGTAGTTCTACAAACTTTCTTGAATCTGGAAAAGTGATTCGCAAAAAGAAACTCTGGAAAGATGGTTCCAGAAAATGAAACTTAATGAAAGTTTAAAAATATAAAGATTCTACCATAAAGACTATAGAATTTTACTAAATCAGAGTACATATATAAGGAAGAATATGATAGTTATACTTTCCTCAAAAATCATGAATGCAGTGGAAAACATGTAAAAAAACATGTAAGAAGTATTAAATCTTTTAACCCAAAGAGAACGGTCTCCAACAACCATGGATAATGGTCCCTTCATTTATTCTTTCAAGTAAGTCTTTCTTACCCACACCAGGGTATTTCCTCGATACGAAGATCAGAGTCTATCTGGCTATCCCCGCAAGCAATCAACATTAAGGTAGTTGGCACCTCTGTCTTCCTCAACAAGGAAGCCCACAATTTCAAGGCAGTCGGTACCTCTATCTTCATATCCCTGGAAGTCCTCGAATGTAATCAGCAACATTCGGAGTCACAGAAAAAAAAATATGAACAAGGTGTTCAGTACGCATGATGCAAGAGAGTTTCTCTATAGAAATCACTTCAACAGCATGTAATCTATAGAGTCATAGATGAGTTTCAAAAGTTATTATCTCTTTAAAATGAGATCCTATTTAGAGGCACAACTCCAACGATCATCTCCCTCCTCTAATGGTCATATTTTTCCTGGAATTTCGGAGGGACCTGTACACGTGTCACTCAAACAACAGTTAGTAAGTAACTGAATGCATGACATCGTTTTATAACCAATATAGGTGTAAGAAAAAATATGGTCACATAAAAAAAATCAAATATTCGGAATTTAAGAAAATAAAATATTGGAGTCTAACCAAAAACCCATTCGTTGTCTATAATACAAGGATATTTGGATTCTGTTTTCTAAGGAATTCGGAACCTAAAATGACAATGTTCATTGTCTGGGTTCTTGATAATTAGGTGTTAGAACATACAAGGTTAAGAGTCTGAAATCATTAGGATTCAGAGTTAGAACTCAGGAGAGTTCGGATTCTGAATTTAGAGAACTCGGAGTCAAATCTCATTAGAGTTTGGAGTATAAATTCAGAAAACTCAGAGTCAGAACTCATAATAATTCGGAGTCTGACTTCCAAGAACTCAGAGTCATAATTCAAATCTGGAAAACAGAATTCTTTTTATCTAAGTATTATATGATTATGAGGTTTTAGATATGAAACTTAATTTTACACATAGACAAGAAGTTTTCTTAAGTTTTTCAACCAGTGTCCAGACATTATTCCTTTCAAATTCATTTAGCTCATCTTTTATAGATTTTATCCAATCATCATCACCTAAAGCTTCATCAATGATTTTTGGTTCTAATTGGGAAAGAAATGCTAAATGTTCTACTTCATTTAATAAGGAACTTCTAGTCCTTAAAGGTTGATTCACATCACCAATGATACTATCACTAGGATGATTGTTTAGAAAAAAATGATTTGGGTTTTGTAAAACTTGTTCATCAACATAGGGTAGGAAATATTCTAGGGTAAATGATTTAGAAACATTTTCTTGGGCATCTTCCTTATCAGCAGGATAATCTAAAAAAGGATAATAATCGATTTTTTAAAACAAATACAAAGATATAGGTTGGGGTAGTTTAAAAACAAAAGGATCCATTTCATCAAATTTAACATGTACTGTCTCTTCAATAGTACAAGTCTTTTTATTGAAAAAACTATAAGACATCGAATTTGTGGAGTAGCCTATGAAAATTCCTTCATCAGATTTTGGTACAAATTCATATAGATTATCTTTAGTATTCAGAATGAATACCATGAAACCAAAAACTATGAAGTAGGAAAGTTTAGGTTTTATACCATTACGTAACTCATAAAGAGTTTTATTAAGAAAAGGACTTATGAAAACATGATTTATAGTATAACAAGGAGTACTTATAGCTTCAGCCTATAAATGTTTGGCTACAGAATACTCACTCAACATGGTTCTTGTTATCTCTTGAAAAATTCTATTTCTTCTTATAACAAAACCATTTTGTGGAGGTGTTCTAAGTGATGAGAAGTTATGAGTAATTCCATTTCTACTACAAAAAGTCTCAAAATCAGAATTTTGAAATTCTTCAATATGATCAATATGAATAGTTATCAAAGGAAGGTTATTATCATTTTTTACATGGGCTCTAAAACTTTTGAAATAAGAAAAAGCATCAGATTTCTTTGCTAGAAAATATAATCACCTGAATCTAATGTAATCATCAACTAATACAGATACATAATACTTGCCTCTAATGCTTCCAGTTGGTGTTGGACTAAATAGATCCATATGTATTAACTATAATGCTTCAGTAGTTGATAAATGACCGACTGATTTAAAACTTGATTTAGGTTAGTTTCCATATTGACAAGGATCACAAACATATGAAGAATCAAATGTAAGCTCTGGTATATCCTTAACTAGTCTTTTCATAGAGAGTTTGCATAGGTTTATATGGTTATAGTGTCCTAACCTTCAATTCCATAACCGAGAATGGTCTTCCATTTCACTAGGTCATGGTAAGTCTTGGCTCTTATAGTCTTCTATGTTTAGTGTGTATACATTCTCTTTCCTATTGACAGAAAGAACAAATTCTTCTTTGGAATTGTGTACTAATCACTTGTCATTCCTAATACTCACAAGGTAACCTTCATCACATAATTGAATTATGCTAATGAGGTTTTGATTAAGACCCTTAACAAATAAAACATTTGAAATCAATGTTTTTCCAAGAAGAACAATGTTACATATACCAATAATATCTCCCTAAGAATTATCTCCAAATGTTACTTTTCCTCCATTAATCTTGATAATATTTTCAAAGTAGTTTTTGTTACCATTCATATGTTGGGAACATTCACTATCCATGTATGATGTATTGTTATTTGTACTATCTTTAATTTCATGAAAACAAAATAGTTAGACTTTCAGAACCAAAAAATTCTTGGATCTGGAAATTTCAGAAAGCAAAATTTTAGGCACCCACATTTTTTTAGAAAAATAGGTTTAATGAAATCCTAAAGACTGAGTTTTTTTAGGGAACAATTTTTTGCCCTGCGCCCACCACACCGACACTTAGTGCAGAATTGAGCACTTTGAGGAACAAAATAATTTTTACTAAAAATGGTTTAGGACTAGTATAACCAAAACCAGAACTATTCCTTATAGGTCATATTTGAGAATACATATTATCAAAATTTTCCTTGCCTAAGGTAAAGTTTTAAAAACACTTCCTATAGGAAAAAATTTCGGATTTCAGTCTAATAACTAAGTTTTTATCTTCAAAAACATTTGGTTTGGAACTAGTGTTACACTCGAAAACATTTATCTTAGAAATTACATTTTATATATCCTTAGAATGTTTTTCCTTCTTAGAATTTACTTCCTCAATGTTTTTTTTGAAATACATTCAAAATGAAGGGTTTTCTTATAAAGATCTTTAGAAAGATTTGATATTTCATTAGTAAGAATAGAAATCCAAGAATTTTCTTTATCATGATTTTTGATGGGTTTAGAATTCTTATTCTCAAGAATCATAGCAAACCTAGAAACTTCTTCATAGGAAGGTAATGTATCATATTCATCAGAAGAAGATTATTCATCCAAAGATTCATAATATTGATCATTACTATAATTTGTATTTAAAGAAACACTTGTCATTGATATAGAATTGTTTACCTTATCCATTATGAAATGATTTTCAGTAGGTATTATGACTATTAGACCAAGATTCTTCTGTCTAGAAGATTCGTAATCTGATGATTCATCTGAAGAGTCACCACTATTGGAACTCCAGGTGTCATTAGATTTCAAGACATTCTTAGCTTATTCTTTTTTTATTTCTTTTTGTTTCTCTAATAATTCTTTTCAATTCTTTCTTTTCTTTTAATCATAGGACAATCATGTCTTATATATCTAGCTCTCTAGCATTCATAACAAGTGACTTCTGAGTCATTCTTATCTTTCTGTTCATTATTCTTATATCTGGATTGAAAGTTCTTATATCCAACTATCTTGTTCATCATTCAAACAAGATTTCCTAGTTCATTTTTTGAAGAACAACTTTTGCTAGATTCAGATTGTATAACAACCTTCTTAGATTTGGATCTTGTAAGTCTATCTGGAGTATTATCTTTCATAAGATTTGAAGTTGTAGTAAAAGAAACACTACCATTCCCATTTTTCGTCTTAATGTTGTTTGAATATCTCTTCATTCTAGTCTCTTGTTGAAGAAGAGTTCCAAAAATTTCATCAAGAGTAATCTAAATAACCTTTTTGTTCACATTAATAGTAGTTCTCTTGGATTCCCACTCATTGGGCATGATGTCTATGATCTTTTCCACAAGATCTTCATTATCTAATCCTTTCTCACCCATGGATTGTAAACTATTAATGATAGTCATAAATCTTTGTTTCACCTTACATATTGGTTCTCCATAAGGAATGAAAAAATCATGATTTTTATAGCATCCCTCCTTTTAATAACATAACTTTTCATTACATTTTACAAAACCGAGGATCATTATGGTTTAGTGTCTTGGAAACCAGGAACTTAAAACACGAAAACATATGACATCCTTCTTAAACACTTGAAAGGATTCTCTATATATTCATACTAGGTTCATTACTGCATCTCATAACATGGGGACATACATCAAAAGAAGGGTGAGCAGAAGGCCCAGTAAGGGAAACAAGGGGAAACATTTAACATGTGAACTTGAGATAAATCAACAATGTCATGAAAAATAACTTTAAGGCATGATAAAGAAATCATGAGGCATATCATAATAAAAATAACAAATTTCATAACATGAAGATGTGGTTACAACATTTAATATTCACAATCATTTTTATTTCACCAACTTCCATCCCCAAGGTGTCATTAACAATTACCAAGGTTATTCCCCAAGGCGTCATTAAAAATAGTCATCTCTAGAGATTAAGTCTTTACCCAATGCATTGGAGCGCTATCAGGGTGCACCCATGAAATTTATTTATTATCATGTGAGCCACATATATCATCATCAATAATTTTATAAACAACCCATATAGCATAAAAGGAATGGGTTTCATTTTATAATCATAATGTTTTAAAAACTATTTTAAAGACATGATCTTTGTGTCACTTTAAAACCCACAGAAAAGGAAGGTGGGTCTCATGTATGAAAATCCCAGATTTTTAAATAGAATATTTTGTTATATATGTTAATACCCCTATATAAGAGAGAGATTTGAGTATTAAATTAATAAAATAAAAGAACTTTAGAACAATAGATAGATACATTTTGAGACGGAAATTCTGTTGCATAACGACTATGTTTCGGGGTTTTAGAAAACATTGAAAAGAGAGGGGACATGGGTAAAACATTCATAAATGACCCATAAAAGAGTGTAGGGACAGAATATGAAGGATATATGAACATGGTAATGAAATTTGAAGGACATACCATTTGAAATGAAAAATATGGAAGGAAGACAAAAAAATAAGATTTCACTTATAAAAATTCGGCAGCCTAACGACGTCACTTAAACTTCAAGAAAAATGAATTGATGAGATCAAATAGGGTCTCTCATAATATGAACATAAAATTTCATTATGATAGATATATATATCATACCCCATCAAAATAAAAATGAACTTTAAATACATGACATGAAAGTAGAACATTGAAAAATGAGAAAGGTGAACGAATCCCATAAAAATTCTGCAGCCTAACAACGCCACTATAAACATCAAAATACTGAATTGAAGAGATCAAATATTTTCTCCCATCATATGAACATAAAAGATAATTATGACAGATATTGATATCATACCCAAAAAAAATAAAAATAAACTTGAAAGACTTGACATGAAAGTAGAACTTTGAAAAATGAGAAAGGTGGATGAATCCCTTAAAAATTTGCCAGCCTAACGGCACCACTTAAAACTTAAAAATAATGAATTGAAGAGATAAAATAGGGTCTCTCATCATACGAAAATAAAAGATCAGTATGATAGAAATAGATATCATACCCCAACAAAATATAATAGAACTTGAAAGACTTGACATGAAAGTAGAACTTTGAAAAATGAGAAAGGTGAACGAATCCCTTAAACATTTGGCAACCTAACGGCGCCACTTAAAACATCAAAATACTGAATTGAAGATATGAAATAGGGTCTCTCATCATATAAAGATAAAATATCAGTATGATAGATATAGAGATCATACCCCAAAAAAATAAAAAGTAACTTGAAAGACTTGACATGAAAGTAGATCTTTGAAAAATGAGAAAGGTGATCGAATCCCTTAAAAATTCAGCAGCCTAACATCACCACTTAAAACATCAATATACTGAATTGAAGAGTTAAAATAGGGTCTCTCATAATATGAACATAAAATATCAGTATGATCGATATAGAGATAATACCCCAAAAAAATAAAAAGGAACTTGAAAGACTTGACATGAAAGTAGAACTTTGAAAAATGAGAAAGGTGAACGAATCCCTTAAAAATTCCGTAGCCTAACGACACCACTTTAACATTATTAAAATTAAATGATGAGAGAAATAGGGGGTATCTAATAATATTAACATTAAAATATAGTAGGATGAATATAAAATAACATCATCTAACATAAGAGAATGGAGAATAAACGAAATTACATAAAAGATATTACTTGAAAAGACCGAGGGAGGTCAGATCCATTACCTTAAACGTAACTCTTAAAACTCAAAGGTTGAGACCTTGAGGGCTTGAGGGCACCTTGGAAGGACTCCTTGGGAGGTAATGAGACTATATCATTGTTGGGGGAGAGTTGGGAGTCGAATGGATGATAGGATGGCTTGGTATTTATAGGGAAAGTGAGGGGACAAGGCATTAATGGCCAAGGGACACCTCATTAGTGGTTTTGGCAAAACCATGGCCTTGCCCAAGGTATTTTCCCATGGTATTGGCCAAATAGGACACCTAATACCTTATCTTACTATTCATAAGTCGACCATATTTATTACATACTTAATAAATCATTTAATGATGTCATTAAACACTCGTTACTTAAAAACTGTATTTTCACTATTCATTAAAAATTCAACTTTCTCAGAAAAATCCCAAAATTTCACCTTAACCAAATATCAATGCTCTGATTTCAAAAATGAACCCCATTTTATAAAAATAATTTTTTAAATATTTTTAATTTAATTTTTAAATCAATACACTATTCACCGAAAATTTATTTTTTTCAGAAAAATCCCCAAAAATTACCTTAACATAATATCGATGCTCTGAGTTCAAAAATGTAATCCATTTTATAAAAATAACTTTTTAAATATTTTTAATTAAATTTTTAATTAAAAAACACTATTCACCTTAAAAAACTAATACTTGACTAATAAATTATGAAACCGTTATTTAACCATTTTATTGAATCACATTACTTAATCAAGGTGCCTAGATTATATTAATTCTTTATTTAAGTGAGATTACTAATCCATTTGGTCACATTACTAATCCTATGCCTAAAATCACTATTCATAATTTAATATTCATCAAAAATTACGTTGATCATGTTTGACTCTAAATTTCAAACTGAACATAATTGTAGAAGACCATTTTTTGAAAATCATTACACATTTTTAATTATTTAAGGTTCACATAAACATTTTTTAAAATATCAATTCTCTAAAATTCACCAAAAATACGCATACTCTATTTATTTGGACATTTGAAAATTCATAAAATTCATCATAAGAAGAAATGAAAATTTTTATTTAAAACAAAGGATTACACAAGGCAGTTATGGTCTCCTTACATAGCCCCTTATCACACTAGCATAAGACCTAAGTGTAAGGTGTTCTAAGGTGAGAGATTCTGAAAGAGGCTCAGCCAACATCGCATGAGTAGTAATTTCTATCAGTTTGAACTTCTCATGATGGTGATTCTGTTCTAGCTTCACACGATGAAGTTCGGCTTGTGTTTGGTCCAGAGCAAAGCCCAGTGGTGCTACCTCCTCTCATGTTCTGTTAGATGAGTTTCGATTGGTCCAAGACTACTACGTGAGGCCATCGAATCATCTTTCTATATTAATTAACCAATATTACTTGTATTTAGAGACAATAATCG